>CM042690.1:14650588-17050588 GCA_023614405.1 Avena insularis | reverse complement strand
TGTGTCATACCAAGTTGGAATGGTTGCATCATGTACTAGGTGTCATCGCTGAACAAAATAAAGGGTTTAATCAAATCCTAGTTTGAAAAGTCAAACGCCAATTTGAAAAGTCAAACGGCTATTTTGGAAGGTGGAGGGGAAGTAGGAAACCTACTTGGGGAGGAGTTCCTCCCCTCCACCGCCGGCCCCCTTGGGAAACCGAGTTGGGGAGGGACTCCCCTCCCCTGGCGCGCCCCCTCCACCTATATAAGGAGGGGCAGGGCTGCCCCTCCTAGCACCCAACACCTCCACCCCGCAAACCCTAGCCCCGGCGCTGCCACCTCCTGCTGCCGCCGCCTAGCTAACCCAAGCCGCCGGCCAAGCCTCCTCCTTGGTGTGTATAAACCCTAGATCACCGAGGGCTCTCGCATAGTCCACCATACTCGCTCCGGCTTAAGGCGAAGCCCTGCGAGATCTCCCCTCTACTTCCGGTACCACGTCGTTGTGCTGCCGGAATCGCGAGGAGAGTGCTACAACCTCCGCTGCCTGCTGGAACAAGGGAGAGGAAGGTCTTCCGAAAATTTAACGTGTGACCGACTGCGGGAGCGCTGCCGGAACGCAGCGTCGGAAGGATCGTCTACGCGATCTTGAGATCGGAAAGAGTACGACTACATCACCCACGAGAATCCGCTCTCGTTAAACACTTTGGAATCTTCAAGGGTGAGTTATTCCATCGACTCGTTGCTACAATCTAGTAGATAGATCTTGGCTTGTTTGTTTGTATGCGATAGAAAATTTTTGTTTTCCATGCTACGAAACCCTACAATTTTTACCATGGGTGATCTACAAATCTAAATGGTTTGAATCCAATGGGCTTGGATTAAGCATTCTAGTACCTTTCTAACAAAATTGGTTTCATGCATTTTGGTTCAGTGAATCGAGCTGGGTTGATTTTTGAATCTAGGTACAGAACTGGGTTTGAAATTAAATGAATAAACTAAATATGAATTGTTGGGTCGCGCCGGAGTTTTAACTTGGCCGACCACTACGCATAGCGTACGCGTGGGCGGTTTAAGTGTCCGTCCCCACGCGTCAGTGAGACAGTGAGGGGCAAAGCGGTACGGGGTGATCTAGGCCGCACGATCTAACTCTAATCGAACGGCTCTGGTTCATCGTCCACATCGGGCAGCCGGCGAGACAGAACCCTAGCGCGGAAGGTGGGGGTCGTGGGAGGCTCACCAGGGCTCAGGCGAGGGTCAGCGAAGGGGTCGAACGACGAAGTCGATGACTACGAGTCTCCTGGTACCGTCTGCTTCTCCTGGGGCGGCTCCAATCGACGGCGCCTCTCCTCCTCTGCAGCGGCGAACTCCGGTGAAATTCCGGCGATGCACTGCTCGCCCTGCTCCGGGAGTGAGTTGGTGTGATCAGTGAGAGGTGGGGAGTGAACTGGTGTGAAGAAAACGAGCAGGGGTGGCCTCCTTTTATAGTGGTTGAAGGGGACCGACGGGCGCGGGCTGTGCTCGTCGTGGTCGACGGCACAAAGTGCTACTAGCATGGGCGACGGTAGGGGGCGGTGATGTGCTCCCTGGTGAAGCTCAACGGCGTGGTGGCGAGGCATGGGGCGATGCTGATCGGTCGAAACACATCGATGCTTTGGGCAGGTCCGACAGTGATTTTAATGGTGCACGGGTGCTCCTAGTCGCGCGGCGGCGAACGAGCATGTCTGGCGGGGTGCTGGAGTGTTGGAGATCACTCACGCAAGCGGCGAGGGCGGAGCGCGGTCTGTGGGTGCTGGTCGAGGGTGGCGCACTGTCGCGCTCTCGGCTCGCACGCAGATAGATTGGGCGAGCTCGGGCAGTGTGGTCCAGGGGCTGGCAGTGCTCGAGGCTTGGACAGGGAGTGGCGGTGGACGATGGAGTGCCTGCTAGACATGCTTGCTAGGCTTGGTGTGTCTCCTATCCTGCTGTCGACATGAGGATGGCAAGTTAGGCTCGGCATGGTCACCATTAATGTCTATGCCAAGCTCACAGTGGTGCTAAAGCTAGTTAGATTACTTTGATGATCTAATGAGAGTGTAGAGTGAGCTATAGAGGGAACAAGGTTGGCCAAAATTACTGCACACTATAGTGTTTTGTGTTTGTTTGTTTGCTGATCACAATGTGTTTGATGAAATGGCCGAAAGAAATTCAAATTCAAATTTTGGATTCAAACTTGGTGGGTTTGCTAGGCACATACTAGAGAGTCTGGTTAGTTGGATTAGTAAAGGGGCACTGGTTTGGTTGGGTTTTGAAAATGGGTGATCTTCACATATGATAAAGATTCAATTTTGAATTGTGATTTGAATGAGGTTGCCAAATGTTTCTACAAGTTTGAAAGGTGGGCTTTGATTCACTTTTACTTGGTCTAGCAAGGTGTGAAAAGAATTGGGAAAGTTTTTGTTTGAAATCTTGGACTAGAAACACTCAAAGTGACCTAGTGAGCAAGATTGGCAAAAATGACCATTTGCTTTATTTGATTTGATTTTGATTTTATCTTGATTTGTTTCTGCATGGAATTGTTTTAGATGATGTTATTTTCACCTTTAAACCATTTATGGCTATTTAGGTTAATCACACAAGTCCATTCATGCATTGGTCAAATCATCACATACACACATGCATTCATATATTTTTAATTAATCAAAGTTTTTGCTAACCCTAATTTTTGTGATTAGAGTTTGATGATCATTGTTTTATATTTTTGGGATGTTACATATACTTTCACTATCATCTAGACGATGCATGCATTGTATTCCTTGTTTGACTGTCCTGAAAAGTTACAAAGAGCAGGCCAATTATTGATGGTTACGAACAACAACGCTCGTAGGTCAAATGGTTCATGTTTGTGCTCATCCCACATACGTACACCTTCGTCGCGCCACACCTATAGTAGTTCTTCAACTAATGGCCTTAGGTACACATCAATGTCGTTGTCGGGTTGCGTCGGACCTTGGATGAACACTTGCATCATAATAAACTTCCCCTTCATGCACAACCAAGGAGGCAGGTTATAGATACATTGAGTTATAGACCAGGCGCTATGACTGCAGCTCTGCTCCCGAAAAGAATTCATGTCATTTGAACTTAGACCAAACCTTAAGTTCCTCGCGTCATCTACAAAGCTCGAGTACTCTCTATCGATTTTTCTCCACTTCGACCCATCAGCGGGGTGTCTCAACATCGAGTCTTTCTTGCGGTCTTCTTTATGCCATCGCATCAACTTGGCATACTCTTTGTTTCTAAACAAACGTTTCAACCGTGGTATTATAGGAGCATACCACATCACCTTTGCAGGAACCCTCTTCCTTGGGCGTTGCTCGCCCTCAACATCATCAGGGTCATCTCGTCTGATCTTATAACACAATGCACCGCATACCGGGCATGCATCCAAATTATCGTACTCCTCACCGTGGTAGAGAATGCAGTCATTAATGCATGCATGTATTTTCTGCACCTCTAGTCCTAGAGGATAGACAACCTTCTTTGCCTTATATGTACTTACAGGCAATTCATTATTTTTTGAAAGTTTCTTCTTCATTATTTTCATTAGCTTCTAAAATCCCTTGTCAGATAAACCATTCTCTGTATTCTATTGCATTAAATTCAGTGTGGTACCAAGCTTTGTGTTGCCATCTTTGCAATTTAGGTACAACAATTTTTTGTGATCCTCTAACATGCGCTCCAACTTGTTCTTCTCGTTTTCATTTTCACATTCGCTTCGTGCATCAAGAATGGCCTGACGAAGATCATAAGCGGTCTCATCTAATACCCGTTCTTCACCTTCTTCTTATTCATTGTCTTCTATTGCAGTTCCACTGTATTCAGGAATATTGTATAGTTGTCATCGTTCTCTTCTTCTTCGTTGTCTTCCATCATAACCCCTCTTTCTCCATGCTTTGTCCAACAATTATAGCCGGACATGAAACCTGACTGAATCAGGTGGATGTGAATGGTTTTTGAGGAAGTGTAATCCTTCTCATTCCGACAAACACGACACGGACAACACAGAAATCATTCTGGTTGTTTTCCTCAGCCAGATCGAGGAAAGAATGCATGCCTTTTAATGACCACATCAGACTTTTGGAGAACATCGTACATCCATTCCTGGCTCATCTGCATTATAAATAAAATTTTGTATCATATAAAAAGTTTGGATCATTTTTACTATATTTACTTTTTTAGATCTAAAAATTTAGTGTGTGCGACATATATATATAATTTTACATGCACCAATTTTTGAATTGGACAAAACTGTTAACATAAAAAATGTTGAATATTTAATTTATTGATCTAGAAGTGAAAACCTTATTCAATTCTGAGCTCAGAAACTCTAAAAATACACATCTAAACTTTCAGTAACTTTTTGCATAATCAAAATTTTCTTAAAATTACACATCTAAAATTCCCTGTACTTCTAAGCATGAAATCCCTCTCTACTTCAAGAGCATTGAGCTAAACTAACAATGAGAGATGAAAGATTGAAGTTGCTAACCTTTTAGAAGCTTGGATTGATGGATGCCATCAAATCTTGACAAACTTTGGACAAAAAATGGGGATGAACTTGAGCTACCATGGAGAAAATGACCATGGGTTCGTGCAGGGTCAAAACAGGAAATATGTAGGAAAAACATTAGTCTTGGGTGGTGCTACAAACCGGGACTAGATCATGATCTCTAGTCCCGGTCTATAACACCACCCATGACTATATGTTCTCTTGGGTCCCAGTCGTTGGCGCAGACCTGTAGTCCCGGCTGGTACTACAAACCGAGACTAGAGGTCCCCAACGAATCGAGACTATGCAATTGCTGCCTCCTAGCCGTTGCAAAGGGGACGAACCAGAGCAGCTCCAAACCAAAGGTCGGTTTTCTACTAGTGTTTGTTTTACCTTACTAGCTTCAAATATTGGCAATGTGATGAACTCGAACCTTAGGACTGGCTTTTTATTCATCTTCTGTACCTGACACTATTTATATAAAAGCTATGAATATCTAGGAAATTTCTAAAAGCAAAAACCATTGCATTTTGATGAACATTATCACTAAAAAAACACTGGATGCTTGAACCAGTATGTAGTACTACAAGATAAGTCAAGTTGCCTCTTGTATCCTCTCCCATGAACAGTGCTGATGGTTATTAGTATGGATTTTATAGAAGTGTATTTTTCTGTCTGATGCTATGATTTTACATGTTCTAGTTTGCAAACAACTTTGAAACATTACTCATAGCTAAGGCCCGCTTACATGTTTGAACTGCTATGAATTCTAGATTATTTTCGTACTTGCGTGAATTTTGAAATGTTTAAATTTTTGTATGGGGACATGGCTGGGAGCCACCCCAACCCCACCGCAAATAAATACAGCCCAAAATCGAACCGGGGGACGAGTAGAGATGCTCTAAGGCGTGAAATACAACGCCTCGGTTTCATTGTCCTGCCAAACCAAATATTTCAAGAGCGGACGCATGGCAAAACTGGTACTTAAAAACAGGATCAAAGCATGCCAAGGAGATCAAACTGGAGCAGCGAAGCCATTACCAGGTGCATGCATGAGGGGCCTCCCCAAGACAATCATTTTTGTTTTGGGAAATTGGTCTTTGCTGCTCCGAAGCTGAATCTGGCCCAAACTTGCTTGCTTTGTAGATTAAGACCACTTGTCCCCAAGGATTTGGGCCAAGCTGCACCAAAGTTGTAGTGCGGATCCTACAGGGCCCACCTGACAAACATGGGCCCACACTAGGTGCCGTCAGTGGCGTGGGTCTTGTGCCCGTCGGTGGTGGCGGCAGAGGAGGCACCCGCTCCATACAGCGTGGCGAAGCGTTCAAAAACGCCGAGAGAAGGCGCGGGGGAGGCGGATCTATGGCACGGCGGCGAAGTCGAGCGGCGCAGGCAAAATCTGTTGGTGGCGGCACGGGTGGGGAAAATGGAGGCGCGGGTGCAAGCTGAAATTTCCAGCCGTTGGCGGCACGCACGCGTGAGAGAAGATGTCGAGCGCCACAGCGAACACGTCATATTTGGCGCTCCGGATAGTGCAAAACGCCACGCGCCCAAAAAAGTTTGCACCTCCGCGCGATTTACAACGTCTGCTGGAGGGAGGTTTTTTGCTCCGCACGCTGTGTACGGACGATTTTTTTAGCGCGCGGCCGATATAGCACGTCTGCTGGAGATGCTCTGACAGTTGTTCCAAGCTAGATGCGGTAGCTGACTCAACGACAGAAGCCGAGTGCATATTATGGATACCTCCAATCCGCTAAATCAGGGACACACATTGTGGATCGGAGAGAGTATTAATGTTGATGCCACTCTGTTCCATGCCACGCCTCTCGTCAGATGGGGATTAGTGCTGTCATCCGGGATCAAAATGGCCCATGGCTGCAACGAGCTCCTTTTGGGGTCACCTCATCAGAATTTGCTTAAGCTGTTGCGATTCTCGAGCAGTAACACCCTCGCCATTGCCCATTGGGGATGGTTTCAAAATGTCAAGGTGGCTTCGGGTTGCCTCTTGGTGTATTCGGTTTCCAGTTCCTGATTGATCGCTTCAGGGGTGGCGTTCTTGTCAGCGATTGCGCTGCTTTGCTGGACTGTTCTTTTATCCATGCTATTATGATCGTCTGCCAAATTTGGCTAGTCCTTCTGAGCGTTCCATTTGTGATGTCTATCGCTTTGTAAACCCGGACTGTATCCGTGAAACGCTCTGTAACAATGTGATTTATTTATTATAACACGCGTCCCTCTGGAGGATTTGTGTTTTTTATCCCCCGGGTCTCCAGCCAACCACGTGTCATTTTTTTTAATCAAAATCCCGTTTTCGCTATAAAAAGTGCCGTTTTTGTTACAACTAGTCCGGCTTTTGCTACATATAGCAGAAAACGGTTCGGTCTAAAAAATAGAAAATTAGACTGGACCTTGCCGGAGATTTCGCCCGAGATCTCACCGGCGACCGTGTAGCAAAAAAGTTGTGTTAATGTAGCAAACCCGACCTCACCGGAGACTCGCCGGTAGACCTCTCCGGAGGCTTTCGCCGGAGACCTCGCCGGAGTTTCGCCGGAAACTATGTAGCAAAAGAATTGTGCTAATGTAGCAAAACCGGAGAACAAGTGTAGCAAAACCTTTGCGCTATTGTAGCAAAACCGCTAAAAGTTTCAAGAAAAAAATGTCTAGCAAATCCAACTTCGCCGGAGACCTCGCCGAAGATCTCATAGCAAAACATTTATAATATTGTAGCACCACTGTCGGACGCATGCAGCAAAACATGACGCCACGTGTAGCACCACTGCTGGCCGCACATAGCACCGCTACCGACCCCATGTAGCAAACCTCGACGACGTACGTAGCAATACTGGTGACGTACGTAGCAACGCTGGCCGACTGCATGAAAGGACCAAAGGAGGAAGCGGTGGAGCTGGTCGAGGAGGAGGAGCACCTGGAGGAGCAGCCGCGGGAGGAGCAGCTCAGAGTAGCCCACGGGGAAGCCTATGGCGTCGATCTTGCCTTGCCTTGGAGATGGTCCGTCCGTCGAGGCGTGTGTGTGAGGTGTGCGTGTGTCGCTGAGCCTGAGCAGACAGGAGCACGGGGAGAGGCGGGGTGACAGTGGAAGTGGTGGGACACGTGCACTACAAACGAGCAACGAGCGACCCGGGGGATACGATCCCCCGGGGGAGTCCTATCATTTCCCATAAATAAAGTATTGTCAGTTTTAACTCAGATTTTACCATCTTTCGTGACGGCAATGGCACAAGCAAAGACAACATTCTAAGCCAACCATCGTCCCATTTTTTATTCATCAGAAACAAAAAAACTCAATCAAGCCACACCAAGTATGTCCAATAATGAGCATCAAAAGAGGAAAGATCGAGGCGCAGGTTGTGAAAATATGGGAAGGTGTGGTACCTCTTTCGAGGCACACCGTGCGTATAGGAGGTTTTACGAACAACCTCAAAAGGATTTACATAGAGTTTATTACAACAAGGACTCTTAGATAAATCTATCTAACCACTTATAGCCTGATCAATATTGGCCTGTGGGAACAACTCAATCAACACGCATGAATACAAAGCTTGACACACTAGCTAACACTCTCCCTCAATCATAACTTATCTAAGTTAAGAGTGTTTTTGACACCCTCCCTCTCGCGATACCCCCTCCCACTCGCGATACCCCCTCCCTCTCGCGACGCTCCCCAGGGCGCCGCCGGGGGGACTAGCTGCCGAAGGTGGCTAGGGGATGGTGCGTCGGAGGCGGAAGTCGGAGCTGCTGGGGCGGCGGCGGAGGCTGAAGCGAGGACCTGGGCGGCGTCCCTTGGTCAGGGTGGAGGCAGCGGTTCCTTGTGGTGGCGATCTGGTGGAGGAGGTGCCGGTGATGGGATTCCGCTGGAAGACCTAGATCGGTTCTCTAACCCTAATTGCCTGCTCGATCCGTTCTCCGGAAACCGGCCGGCAGTGTGGGGATCGCTGTGTCGGATCTAATAAAGGAGGCGGTCCTTTGATTTCTTTCGCACGAAGACGAAGATCTGCTTGATGTCTGCCCTCCTTGATCTGGTCTGGAGAGGCGGGTTCTGGAAGGCTCTGCCGGCGAACTCCCATGGGCGTTTCATGCCTGGAGATTGCTGGATCGGAAGGTATTCGGTCGCGCGCACCTTGTTTTTCTGGCCGTTTGGTTTCAGCGGGAGCGTTGCGAAGCTCTGTTGTTTGTTCCCACCAAGTCCCATGCTTTGAGCCATGGTGATGTCAGATGCGGAGAATGTCAGGAAAGCGGAAATTTGAGGGTAGCGATGGTGATTTTTTTTCTTGTGGCGACGGAGATCTGGCCGCGTGATCTGGGACTCATTGCAGCGACTGTTGGTGCGGGAAGACAACACAGGGGAGTCCCCAGTCTTATCTTGCAGGGTGAAAACCCAAGGTCTAGCCTTAGCTGGTTGTGCCTGGCAATGACCTTGTTGAAGGCATTGTTTTGTGAGTAAGGACTTTCTCCAGGGTGAAAACCTATGACCTTTGGTCGGGCAACGACGGCGCTTGGGCACTGTTTCCTTCTTGAAGGCGTTGTTATTGGAGTGGAGGACTACTCGTGTTGTTCTGATGGTGTCACTGTCGTTTCTTTGAGGATTAGTTCTCTGTAGCGGGACTTTTCTTTTTTGTAATTTCTCTTTCTTTTTTCTAAGCTGTGTGCATCCGTAGAGCCGATAGGGCATGCGTTGTTGCAGAGGCTGGGTGCAATTGGTGTCCTTGTGATATTAATATATACTCTTTTCCAAAAAAAAGAGTGTTTCTAAAACTTTCAAGTTGACGAACCGTAGGAGGTTTTGTAAATCCATCTACCACTTGATCTCCTGTTGGAATAAATTTTATGTCCAATAATTTCTGATTTACTCGTTCCCGAACAAATTGATAATCAACTTCAATATGTTTAGTTCTAGCATGAAAAACTGGGTTAGCTGAGAGATAGGTTGCACCCATGTTATCACACCATAATTGTGCTGCTGGAGGATGTGGAATCCTTAGTTCACTAAGCAAAGTTTGTACCCACATAACTTCTGCTGTGGAATTTGCAAGTGACTTATGTTCTGCCTCTGGACTTGATCTTGAAACAATGGCTTGTTTTTTTGCACTCCATGATATCAAGTTTGGGCCAAGGAAGACAGCAAATCCACCTGTTGACCTTCTGTCATCTGGACAGCCTACCCAATCTGCATCTGAATATGCACTAACACACATGGAGGGAGACTTGATGATTCGTAGCCCAAGGTTAGAGGTATTTTTAAGATATCTCAAAATTCTTTTAACAGCATTCCAGTGTGATGTGGTAGGTGCATGAAGAAATTGACATACTTTATTAACAGAAAAAGAAATGTCTTGTAAGTGTCAAATATTGTAATGCACCAACAATACTTATGTACCTTGTGGCATCCTCAAGTTCAAGAGGGCTTCCTTCATGTGCAGACAATTTCTCACTTGTTGACATGGGTGTATTTGTAGGCTTGCATTGTGACATACCTACTCTTTTTAGCACATCATTAGTGTACTTCTCCTGTGTGAAAAGCAAGCCTTCTCGCATCTTCTTGACTTCTATGCCAACAAAATAATGAACATTACCAAGATCCTTTAAGGCCAACTCGTCTTGAAGATCTCTAAGAAGAGCTACAGTTGCATTCTAACAAGAACTGGCAACAATTATGTCATCAACATAAATAAGCACAAAAATGGTAATACTCTCTTTGGAGTAAAATAATATTGATGTATCATCCTTAGAAGGACAAAAACCAAGTGCTTGCAATTTTGTGCTTAGCCTTGAGAACCATGATCGTGGAGCCTGCTTCAGTCCATATAGAGCCTTGTCAGGTTTGCAGATATATTGAGTTTTTCCTTTGACTTCATATCCAGGTGGTTGCCTCATGTAGACATTTTCCTCCAGAACACCATGAAGAAATGCATTCTTCACATCTAGCTGTTGAAGGCTCCATCCCCTGGACACTACAATAGATAGCACAAGACGAATGGTAGCTTCCTTAACTACGGGACTGAAAGTGTCCTCGTAGTTAATGCCATATCTTTGTTTAACCTTTGGCAACTAACCTAGCCTTATATCTATCTATGCTACCATCAGCTTTCCGTTTAATTTTATATACCCATTTACAATCTATGACATTTTTGCCTGATTGATGTGGTGGAATTAAATGCCAAGTTTTATTCTGCATAAGTGCGAAGTACCCCTCGTCCATAGCTTCTTTCCACCTTTTATTTTCTAGAGCTTCTCCTAAATTATTTGGCTCTCCCGATGTGGTAAGATTTGCATACCTGATCATGTTGTGATATTGCTTAGCTTGTATTTTACATGTTTGTAGTCGTGTACTCATACGCTGCACAGGAGGGTCATTAGGCGCACATGGAGTAGAATATCCAACACCTGGAGGTGCCCTACGCCAGGGCAATCCAATCCTGATAGATTCGCCTCGGGATCGCCAGACGAATCGTCGTCAGGGTCCCTGTCGGATGCATGCGATCCGGTATCCTCCGTGTGGCACGACAGAGACTCGAGAGAAGCCGTAGAGGATCCCGTGGAGTTGGTCGCTTCACGTGGACGGGGACCACCCCGGGCGACGCCGCGCTCTCGCACGAGCTGCCGTGCTGGCAGATTGTGCGTTGATTGGCTGCCGCGGGACGCGTTTTCTGCATGCTGGCCAGCGCTGGGGTCCACGCGACCCTGGGCTTCCGTGCGGTGTCGCGTTGTGAGCATAAAATCATGCCCTGGAGCATTTCTTTGCACTGCACCCTGGTTTGGTTCTGCACTGTTTCTCCTCTGTTTTCTGCCGTCTTAGTGGAAGGATTAGCAGCAGGGTTAACAGAATCATTAGTCACAGTTGGATCACTATTATTCTTGCCCCCATGATCAAATTGGTGTGAATTAAGGAGATTTGGTGGAAAAAGAAGAATTTTAGAACGAAGGCATACTCCAGCATTAGGATGGAGTTTGGAGAAGGGAAAAATTGTTTCATCAAAGATAACATCGCAGAATATGTAGATACGACTAAAATTAATATCTGAACACTTGAATCCTTTGTTAATATTACTGTATCCAAGGAATGTACACTGAACCGAGCGATACTCTAACTTTCTAGCATTGAAGGGTCGCAGGTTGGGATAGCAAGCACAACCAAAAGTGCACATGGATTGATAATCTGGTTTAATATTTTCAAGAACTTCTAAAGGAGTAGAGAATTCAAGTAGTTTAGTAGGAAGGCGATTGATTAGATATACCGCAGCAATAAATGCTTCATCCCAATATTTCAAGGCCATGGATGCATGGGCAAGGAGAGACATGCCAACCTCGACAATGTGGCGATGTTTTCTTTCAGCGGAGCTGTTCTGCTGATGAGCATGAGGACAAGAAACATGGTGAGTAATGCCAACTTGTTTAAAAAAGGAATTCAACTGTTCATATTTTCCACCCCAATCGGATTGTAAGGTGATAATTTTTCGTTCAAATCGTCTTTCAACAAGGGCTTGAAATTGATGAAAAATATTGAAAACTTCAGAACGATGTTTGATCAAATAGATCCATGTGAATTTGATAAAATCATCAATGAAACTAACATAATAGTTTTTTCGACCAAAAGAATCGGGGGAAGGACCCCATACATCAGAAAAGATTAATTCTAGGGGATGGTGTGATACACTAGAGGATATAGGATAAAGCAATTGATGACTCTTTGCCTTTTGACATGCTTCACACACCATCTCATTATTCTCATTGGAACACGGGAGTTTATTTTTGCTAATGATTTTTTGAACAATAGGGGAGGCCGGATGGCCTAGACGACTATGCCATCTATGATGGGATGGCTTGGAGACTCCATAAACTTGCTTGGATGATGAAGATGATGACTCAGGGAGAGTATAGAGGCTGTCCTTACATGGTCCATCAAGTAGACCTTCCTCGTGACCTGGTCCTTGATGCAAAAGAATTTAGGATGAATTTCAAGGAAAGCATTATTATCAGTAGTGAGACGATGTGCAGAGACTAGATTTTTGCTAGAATCAAGAACGTGAAGGACATCTTTGAGTAGAAGATTTTGATCATGGGTTCTAATAGTAGAGTCACCAATGTGAATAATGTTCATACATGTGCCATTGGCAACATGAACTTGGTCATTGCCTTGGTAGCGCTGATGCACATGGAGTCTTTCGAGCTCACTTGTGACATGGTCGGTGGCGCCGGTGTCCATGTCCTAGCCACCACCATTGTTGTTGTAGTTGCCGTTGTTGTAGTTGACGTGGGCGGCAGTCCTCTCCCTTGGGACGAAGTCCTCATCGTAGCGGTACCAACAATCCTTGACCATATGGCCTGAGACGTTGCAGAGTTGGCACCATGGGCGGTCACCACCGCCATTGCCGTGACCACGGCTGTTGTTGTTGTAGTTGCCGCGACCGCGACCATTGGTGTTGTTGTGGCCTCCTGGTCCACCGTTACCGCCTCCATGTGGATTGCCGCGGCCTTGGTAGCCACGGCCTCCTCCACCACGACCGCCGAAGCGACCGCGTCCACCGCGCATGGCGGCGTTTACAGAAGACTGCGAGGGGCTGGTGCCACGAAGCATGTGCTGGCGGCTCTCATAAGACAGAAGTTGTGAATATAATTCGCTCACCGTGATCGGTTCAGTCCTTGCAAGGATGGCGGCGACGAGGGAGTCATAGGTGGAGTCGCGCAGGCCGGCGATGATGTAGGAGACCATGTTCTCGTCTTCGAGAACTTTGTCGGCGGAGATCATCTCGTTCTCCAATAACTTCATGTGGGCGACGTACTCACCCATCGTTTTGTTGCCCTTCTCTGCATTGGCGAGGGCGATGCGTGTGTTGGTGGTGAGTGCGCGAGACCGTGCCGCATACATCTCCTGGAGAGTTCCCCAGAGCTCGGCTGCCGTCTTGGCGGCAACGGCGTGAGGCAGAACCTCCCGCGAGAGAGAGGAGATGAGGAAGCTCAAGACTTTCTGATCTTGTGCCTCCCATTCGCATAGTCGGGGTTGATCTCGGTGACGATTTCGTCTCCCCGCTTGACCTTGATCTCCTCCTTGTGTGCTTTGGTTGTCCCATCGAGGAAGCCCGTGAGACGAGCACCCTTGATCCCCGGCAGCACCTAGGCCTGCCAGAGGACAAAGTTTCCTTTCCCAAGCTTCTCGGTTACGCTGGAGCCGAAGGAGGCGCCGGCAAGATTTGCAGAGGAGGAGGAGGTCACCATCTCGGTGATCCCGGAGGCGATCAATCTATTTGTCGCTAGATGTGTTTTAGGAGGGCATAGGCTCTGATACCATGTGAAAATATTGGAAGGTGTCGTACCTCTTTCGAGGCACACCGTGCGTGTTGATATAGGAGGTTTTACCAACAACCTCAAAAGGATTTACATAGAGTTTGTTACAACAAGGACTCTTAGATAAATCTATCTAACCACTCAAAGCCTTATCAATATTGGCCGGTGGGAACAACTTAATCAACACGCATGAATACAAAGCTTGACACGCTAGCTAACACAGGTAAGTACAACACTCAAATGGCACAATACTAGCTCCCACATTGATCTTTGCGGGGTTCCGACTCCTGGTAGGCTTACGACCGTCCTCCCAGGGTTTTACATCAGATACCGATGGCGGTCAGTTCACTTCTGCGAGTCCAGAGCCTTCAAGACTTCCTCTCCCATCCGCTTGCATCCAACCAATGTCTACAATGATAGAACATGCTACATGAGTCTCCAAGAAAATGAAACAAATAGTGAGAAATAATTATCTTTTATGCCCTGTAATGCTTGCTAATTAATGAGTACTCCACAGCAAGTAGTCGCAGCAGCGGATAGAAGTCCTTCACCGATCAAAGTTGAAGACAAGTTTTAATAGGATCATTATACTAATGATGACCTCCAGGTGAGGTCCAATTACTAACAGACTGAGAATTTAACTTTAATTTTTGAGTATGGATTTTTGGCTCCGGAGCTTCCCCGTGCTCCCTTTATTTTAAAAAATCCGAAAACAATTTTGCAAGTTTTAGGAAATTGTAAAAGCTATTCTGGATGTACCCACTGATGTATTCTACCAACATCCAAAGTTCCAATTTGAAATACTTTGTATTACGTGCTACACAAAAAATGAAAAAATGTATAGATCTGAGTATAGTGAACAATGCTTATTTTCAGAACTCCAAAATTTATAGGATTTTGTCATTTTCTTGTAGCCTGGAATTTAAAGAACTTGGTGTTGCAATTTTACATTCTTGTACTCTACATCAAGGGAAAAATGGAGCTCGGGAGCCAAAGAGACTTTTTGTTTGTTTAACAGAAATATACAATGTAGCGAAGGGAGTGAACTTTCCCTCCAATATAAGTGTAGCAGTTAATAAATTGCATAGAAACCCATCCTACCGTGCCAGGAGAATATATGTCCCCAGTTCGGAAACCTTTGTCCAGTGTATGTAACCACGGCTTCGATTCTCTTTGCAGCGCTTTCTAAACCAAGGCCACATTTCAATAGCATCGCCGCACTATAAGAATTGTAGCTAACGAGTTTGCCATGTCCTGCACTCAACAAATGTAGGGGTTCGTAGCATGGAAAATAAAAAAATTCTATCGCATAAACACACACAAGTCAAGATCTATCTACTAGATTGTAGCAACGAGTCGATAGAGTACTAACCCTCGAAGATTTCAAAGCGGTTAACGAGATCGGATTCTCGTGGGTGATGTAGTCGTTCACTTGCCGATCTCAAGATTGCATAGACGATCCTTCCAGTGACGGGTTCCGGCAGCGCTCCCGCAGTCAGTCACACGTCCGGTACTCGATGAAAACCTTCCTCTCCCTTGTTCCAGGAGGCAGCAGAGGTTGTAGATCTCTCCTCGTGATTCCGGCAACACGACGGCGTGGTGTCGGAAGTAGAGGAGAAATCCCGTAGGGCTTCACCTAAGCTGGAGCGGGTATGGTGGAGTAGAAGAGGGCCTCGGCGATCTAGGGTTTAGAGGCCGAGGTTTAGAGGTGGTCGGCGGCTAGTAGAGGTCCTAGTCGGCGACTACTTTTAGAGGCTCTAAATCGGCTGTCAACTTTTTAGAGGTAACAACCAATCTAGTGTTTGAGGTGAGGGGTAGGGGGGCGCCCTACCCCTCCTTATATAGGTGGGGAGGCTGCAAGGGGAGGGGAATCCTCCCCCAAGTCCACCTTGTGGCCAGCGGCAAGGAGGAGGGAGGAATCCTCCCTTAGGTAGGATTCCTTCCCTCCCTCCACTAGGCAACCATGTTGGTGTTTGACTTTTTCAAACTGGCGTTTGACTTTTAAACTAGAGTTTGATTTCTCTCTTGCAATTGACCAGCCAAGTGACCTAGGACATGATGCAACCATTCCACTTTGTCATGACACATCCATGTACCCTTCCCACTCTGGATCGGTGGACCTTCTAGACCCTTCTATAACATTCCGGTGAAAACACCGAAACCAATCCCGAACTCCGAAATTGGATTTTTTATATGAATCTTATTCTTTGGACCATTCCGGATCTCCTCGTGATATCCCGGATCCAATCCGAGACTCAGAACAACATTCGGTCTCTTTACTCACATTCCATATATACTAAATAACACCGAATCCTTAAGTGTGTCTCCCTACGGTTCGTGAATTATGCGGACATGACCGAGACTCTTCTCCGATCAATAACCAATAGAGGAATCTGGAAATTCATATGGCTCCCACATATTTCTACGATTACTTCGTGATCGAATGAACCATTTACATATGATACCAATTTCCCTTTATCTCACGATACTTTACTTATCCGAGGTTTGACCGTCGGTATCTCTGCATACCTAGTTCAAACTCGTTACTGATAATTATTCTTTACTTGTTCCTATGATTTGTGATCTCTTATGAGCCAGTCACATGCTTGCAAGATAATTGGATGACATTCCACCGAGAGGGCCCAGATTATATCTATCAGTCATATGGATGGACAAATTATACACTTGATCAATGTGCCTCAACACATACTTTCCGAACACTCAATGCTACCTTTACAACCACCCAGTTACGAAGTAGTGTTTGATGTGATCAAAGCATCCATCCAGGGATGGTGATTAACATGATCTCATGATCGAAAGATTTAGGTTACTATGTATCTGAAAGCTTAGAGCAAACGAACTATTGAAATGACTTGATCTTTATGCTACGCTTAACTATAGGAGTATGTCCATCACATCATTCTCCTAATGATATGATCTTGTTGTCAATAACATCTCAATGTTCATCATCAGGAAATCATTATCATCTATTAACCAACAAGCTAGTGTTGGAGATATGCCCAAGAGGCAATAATAAAGTGGTTATTATCATATCTTCATACTTATGATAAATGTTTACATACCATGCTATAATTGTATTAACCGGAAACATTAATACTTGTGTGATTTGTAAACTAAAATAAGAGTCCCTAGTAAAGCCTCTTGTTAAACTAGCTTGTTGGTTAATATATGATCATTGTTTCCTGATCATGAACATAGAGATGTTATTAACAACAGGGTCATATCATTAGGAGAATGATGTGATGGACATATAAAGATCAAGTCATTTCAATAGTTCAATTGCTATATGCTTTCCACATAGTAAACCCCAATTCCTTCGACCATGAGATCATGCAGATCACCTTTACCGGATGGATGCTTTGATGTCATCAAACACCACACCGTAACAGGGTGGCTATAAAAGTGGCATTGAGTGTTCGGAAAGTATTGGTTGAAACACATGGATCAAGAGTGGGATTTGTCCATCCATATGACGGATAGATATACTTGAAATGTCATCCAATTAGCTTGCAAGCATGTGACTGGCTCACAAGGGATCACATATCACGGAACGAGAAAAGAGTACTTATCGTAACGAGGTTGAACTAGGTATGCAGATACGATCATAAACCTCGGATAAGTAAACTATCGTGAGACAAAGGGAAATTGGTATCGTATGTAAGTGGTTCATTCGATCGCAAAGAGAAATATGTGGGAGCCATATGAATTTCCAGATTCCTCTATTGGTTATTGATCGGAGAAGTGTCTCGATCATGTCCGCATAATTCACGTAACCGTAGGGAGACACACTTAAGGATTGACGTTGTTCGAGTAGTTATGGTATTATGAGAAAGAGACCGAATGTTGTTCGAGTCTCGGATGGGATCCGGATATCACGAGGAGATCCGGAATGGTCCGGAGAATAAGATTCATATAAGGAAAGTCCCATTTGAGTTGGGGAATGGTTCCGTGTTTTCATCGGGAATGTTCTAGAAGGTTCCTAATGTCCGGCGCTCCGGGGAAGGGTACATGAATGTGTCATTATAAGTTGGAATGATTGCATCATGTACTAGGTGTTCTTGCTGTCCAAAATAAAGGGTTTATTTAAATCCTAAATTGAAAGGTCAAACGGCTAGTTTGAAAGTCAAACGGCAAGTTTTGGAAAGTGGGAAGAGGAGGATTGGTGGAGGCCGATTGGAGGAGGGTTCCTCCTTGGCCGGCGCCCACCAAGCCGACTTGGGAGGGACTCTCCTCCCTTGGCCGGCCCTCCCACCTATATAAGGAGGGCAGGGCTCCCTCCTAGGACACACAAGTTTCCACCTCTAGATCTCGGTTTAGAGCCGTTTTGGTTTAGAGCTTCTAATTGCTTTAGCCATGGTTTAGAGCCTTCTAATTGGTTTAGAGCCTTCTAATTGGTGTGTCTAATTACTAGACCACTAATAGCCTCTCTCATAAGCTCCACCATACTGCACTGCCTTAAGGCGAAGCCTGCGGATCTACCTCTACTTAGGTACCACGCCAGTTGTCTTTAGGAATCGCAGGAGAGTGCTACAACCTCCGCCTGGAACAAGGTAGAGGAAGGTCTTCGTCGAGTACCGAACGTGTGACCGACTGCGGGAGCGCTGCTGGAACGTGGCGCTGGAAGGATCGTCTACGCGATCTTGAGATCGGAAAGAGTACGACTACATCACCCACGAGAATCTGCTCTCGTTAACCGCTTTGGAATCTTCGAGGGTGAGTTCCTCTATCGACTCGTTGCTACAATCTAGTAGATAGATCTTGGCTTGTTTGTTTGTATGCGATAGAAAATTTTTGTTTTCCATGCTACGAACCCCTAGGGTATCGAGCCGTGTCTATATGTAGATCTGTTGCCTGAGTAGAACACAATGGTCATTGTGGGCATTGATGCTTTTATTGTAGATTGCTTTTTGTGTACTTTGCATCTTGCGGTATGTTGGGATGAAGCGGCCTGGGCTAACCTTACATGACATCGTTCATGAGACTTGCTCCACGCTTGACATGCAACTTGTATTGCATAAGTGGCTTTGCGGGTGCCTGTTTCTCCTAGCATAGTAAAGATCCAATTTACAACGGGTGATCAACAATGCTAGTATCAATGTTGTGGTTCTTGTTCGTAAGTTAGAACGACACTTATTGAAAGCCCCAAACCACGTAAAATATGCAAAGAAAGTAGAGGCGTCTAACTTTGTTTTGCAGGGGTGCGATGATGTGATATGGCCATGATTGTGATTATATCTGATGTATGCAATGTTCCTTATTGTAAGTTGGCAACCGGCAGGAGCCATATGGTTGTCTTTAATTTTGTTAAGACCTGCGTGTCTATTCAAAGTAGTTGTAATAGTTGAAGCTGGTGGACGACAACCATGAAGAAGCGTCATTGACCTTGATGCTATGCCGGTGATGATGGAGATCATGTTCGTGCTTGAAGATGGAGATCGAAAGCACAAAGAAGAAAGGCCATATCATATCACATATTATGAATTTCCTGTGATGTTAATCCTTTATGCATCTTGTATTGCTTAGTAGACGACGGTAGCATTATAAGATGATCCCTCATGCACATAAATTTCAAGTTCTAAAGTGTTCACCCTTAGTATGCACCGTTGCCAAAGCTTGCTGCTTCGAAGCACCACGTGATGATCGGGTGTCTTTGATTCCGCGGGTGAATACAACGTAAGCAAGCCAGATTTTCTTATGCGGTAGCTAAGGTTTGATCTTGATGAGCCTAGCATGTACAGACATGGTCTCAGGAACACGGATCACCGAAAGGTAAAGCATGAGTCATATAGTAGATATGATGAACATGTTGATTGTTCGCCATTGAAGCTACATCAACTCTCGTGATGATCGGTTTTGATGTGGTGGATTTGGTTCGTGTGATCACTAAAACAATGTGAGGGATGTTGTTTTGAGTGGGAGTTCACCTGGATTAATTTAATTATTAATTAGAACTCAATTTATCATAAATTAAATCAAAGTGTATTTGCATAGTTGTTGTAGTCATTGGCATCCGTTTACCACCTTGCGCTTAGTTTTAATTGAGATGATAGAACTATAGAATTCTGGTTAGTTACTTTCTGATGGTATCGTATTGTTTTGAAGTGTTAATCTAAAGTTTAAAAGTCCTATTGCAAACTTTCAGTAATTTCCGGTTACTCCATAAAGTTTAATAATTAGTATTAAAACAAGAGTGACAATTCCAAGTGTTAGTGTTTGAGTATCATGTTTGTCTCCATGATTCTTGATATTCAAAGGATTGTCTTAATATCAAGGTTATCTAGGATCTGAAAGAGTTGTTTGAAACCATGATGTGTGGAAGATATTGTGATATCTGAAATGAAGTTTTGGTTACAACATGATAGAGTATAATATGGCAAAAGTCATGTTCTCATATTTGATGAGAATTTGCAAAAGGTTGGAGACACTAGTTGTCCTAATCTTCCAAAAGGTTTTGGAGAGCAACATTATACTCGCGATTCACCGTTACAAGCTAAAAGTAGCTAGATCATGGATAAGTCCATGATGAGGGTGAATATTTGATGTAGGTAAAATGTTTACTACACCAAGAGATTACTAAAGAAAGGAATTTGAAAGAACACCAAATATTTGATAATGGTGATCTACTTCAAAGTGCAAGTTCAAAGACATTGGTATTTAACTATACACGCTTTGGACTATGTGTCATAAGTATGACTCCACTATTGATGTTGATAGATTCTTTCAAGCAGGAAAAGAAATCTTGAAAGAGAATCTCATAAGTATATGGCGAAAGAAAAGACTAGAATTGTTCAGTTTAAGTATATAGATGATATATGTGTTATGGCTATATTCTTTGCTTATTAAATAATGTGGTTCTTAAGTATTTGATACTGAATTTGTTGGTGTGAATCGTCATACGAAACAACACAATTCATGAACTACAATGGCCTAAGTAACTAGCAAAAGAATAGGTGATGATGTTCATCGAGAACAAATAAAGGGTTATTTTGTTGCTCTTTAAACATCAACGCTTGCCTTCAAGATTTGTTTTATCAGGTATTATGAGAACAAAGGGTTGTTCAAATAATTGCCGTAATCCATAAAAGATGGATGATTCACAAATCTCGTTGGAGAAATCACATCCATAAAACTAGTGCTAAAATTGTCGAAAGACAAATTGATTGAAAGATCACTTAGGAAGTGACATCGCCGTTTAAATTATATTGGAAAGAAAACATGAAGAAACTCCATGTGGATGGAATTTTGGAGTCTTTTGATTTTGATCAAATGACGTTTGTGAAACTTTCCTAGAGATAATTAAAACTTCGTTCATAGGCCAAAAGGAATGAATGACTAGCTTATTGGAACTTGTGCATGTTGTTGCGAACTCCATTATGTGTAGTCAAGAGCGATGGATTTCAACTTCATATGCTTTCTCCGAAAATTTGAGTGAATATGTGAATATTTACTTAATAAGGATGAAGTGTGAAATATTTGAAAAGCTCGACAGATTTTCAAGATGAAGTGCAAAATCATTGTAACAAGAATATAAATAGTTTATGATAAGATCATAAAGGAAGATATTTAAGTTACAAGTTTAGCATAATACCTAAGATTTAAGGAATCGGTCCGTGGATTTGCATTTCGAAACACCATAAGAGTATGGAGCGTTCGAGATATGTAATTGAACCTTGTTTGACATGGTAAGATCGAAGGTATAATTCATAAAACTGCTATTATATTTTAAAGATTAAAAGCTTTAGAGACTACCGTTTTCCACTAAAAGAGCTCCATCATAATCCGCTGAAATGACACCATATAAGGTTATGGTTTGGGATAAAACCCAAGTAGTCCTTTCTTAAACATTGGTATGCTATGCATAAGAAAGATGTTTGCAACCAAAGTCGGATAAACCTGTCTTTGTATTCCTGTTAAGTATTCCTCCATAAACACCGGAGACAAAAGTGTTTGTCGCTTAGAACGTCAAGTTTCTTTGAGAAGGAATTTTTCGTGAAAAGTTAAGTGGGAGGACAATAGAACTTTGATAAGGTTATAAGAACCTTAGCTATATGTGCAAAGTTGCGCAGCACCGAAAAGTGTTAGAGGCAAGCAACAATGCTCATGGCTCACGTGCCTCAAAGGTTGTGGTCACGGAGGTCTAAGTTTCTATTGAAACAAGTAGGTCGGATGAACAATCAAATACCAAGATTTGAGGGTTGAATCATTATTTGAGAATAATGAACCTACTACATACAAAGAAGCGATGATGGGCCCTGACTCCGTCAAATGGCTTGAAGCCATATAATCCGTGATAGTTCCATACACGAGAAATCAAGTTTTGAACTTGAAGGACCCTCGAAAAAGGTGTAAGACCTTGCAGTTGTGTTTGGATCTATAAAGAAGTAGACATGGATGTTTCACATCTATGAAATAGTCGACATGTTGGGAAAGAGTTCACAACAATGTTCAAAGGTTGTATATGACAAGATTTGATCTTTCATAGCGATTTTTATTCTAGACGGATTAATGTAGCAACCACTACATATAATTTGTTATGTGGTAGTAGAATAAACAAAACAAGTTCTTCTAATAGAATGGTTACCTAGGACGTGTGCATGACACGGTCCAAAGGGTTTTGTTAATTCAAAGGATGCTAAAAGCATATGCAAACTTCAATGGTTGAAGTAAGCATAGCGGAGTTGGAATCTTCACTATGATGAAACTGTTAAAAGAGTTTAAATTTCATCGAAGACAATGAAGATGCTTGCATTTGCAAGAAATTAAGTGGGAGCGCTAAGACATGTTTCTAATACATTATGTGGAAGACATATTGTTGATTGGAAATAATGTATCTTTTATTAACACATATTAAGAATTTCATCCCAATGAAAGACTTAGGCAAAACCCAATATTTGGCATCAATAGACGCTAATATGGTTGTGCGGAAGTACATAGACGAGATATTGAATGAATTCAATATAGAAACTACAAGAAAGGTTCTTGTTGCACAGAAAGGATTGAAAGAGTTCAATGTTGATGATATATTCAAGTGTATTGGCACTTGGTAAGTGAAACAAAGATTCAAGTATAGATTGATACTTGATGTATGAAATCACAAAGAGTATTTATATCAATCATCTTGTGATATGTACAAATCCAGATATGTCCTATGCTATAAATATTATGAGCATATACGAATGATTCATAAGATGATCATTGGACGATAGTAAGGATATTCTTATGATCTTTTGGAAGAACTAAGAGTATATTATTTGTAGAAGTGACAAATAGATGGTTAGTTCATTGTAAAAGTACTACATTGATACTAGTTTTGTCACAAAGTACAAATTAAGTTTATCTCAATCTAAATTAAGGGTGGCACAATATAATGGAAAGTGAGTTCCATAATGGATTTGGATGAGTTCCAAAGTTAAGACATTGTGACAGATACTTCAACAAAAGGCTAAGTATATAACTGCTATTATAGCAGCAAAAGAGGGCATTTGTGTCAAGTAGTTTGTTATCAAACTAGGTGTAGTTCACAGCGGGATAATACTATGAAGATATATTGTGCGACAATATTATCAACATGTTTTAACCCCAAAGAACTAAAGGTCACACCGAAAGACCAAATCATACAAAGCCATCTCATTAGAGAATGAGTGATGCGTAGAGACGCAAAGACATGCAATTACACGGACCTGGAAGTGTCAGATCCGGAGATCAGTTAACCACTAGCAATCGTGTACATACAACACCAGAAAGCCATAGGTGTTGAAAACACAAAGGTTTGAAACTAGATTATTGACTCTAGTGCAAGTGGGAGACTGTTGGAGATATGCCCAAGAGGCAATAATAAAGTGGTTATTATCATATCTTCATACTTATGATAAATGTTTACATACCATGCTATAATTGTATTAACCGGAAACATTAATACTTGTGTGATTTGTAAACTAAAATAAGAGTCCCTAGTAAAGCCTCTTGTTAAACTAGCTTGTTGGTTAATATATGATCATTGTTTCCTGATCATGAACATAGAGATGTTATTAACAACAGGGTCATATCATTAGGAGAATGATGTGATGGACATACTCCTATAGATAAGCGTAGCATAAAGATCAAGTCATTTCAATAGTTCAATTGCTATATGCTTTCTGATACATAGTAACCTAATTCCTTCGACCATGAGATCATGCATATCACCTTTACCGGATGGATGCTTTGATGTCATCAAACACCACACCGTAACAGGGTGGCTATAAAAGTGGCATTGAGTGTTCGGAAAGTATTGGTTGAAACACATGGATCAAGAGTGGGATTTGTCCATCCATATGACGGATAGATATACTCTGGGCCCTCTCGGTGAAATGTCATCCAATTAGCTTGCAAGCATGTGACTGGCTCACAAGGGATCACATATCAGAAGCGAGAAAAGAGTACTTATCGGTAACGAGGTTGAACTAGGTATGCAGAGATACCGACGATCATAAACCTCGGATAAGTAAACTATCGTGAGACAAAGGGAAATTGGTATCGTATGTAAGTGGTTCATTCGATCGCAAAGTAATCGTAGAAATATGTGGGAGCCATATGAATTTCCAGATTCCTCTATTGGTTATTGATCGGAGAAGTGTCTCGATCATGTCCGCATAATTCACGAACCGTAGGGAGACACACTTAAGGATTCGACGTTGTTTGAGTAGTTATGGTATTATGAGAAAGAGACCGAATGTTGTTCGGAGTCTCGGATGGGATCCGGGATATCACGAGGAGATCCGGAATGGTCCGGAGAATAAGATTCATATAAGGAAAGTCCCATTTCGGAGTTGGGGAATGGTTCCGGTGTTTTCATCGGGAATGTTCTAGAAGGTTCCGGAATGTCCGGCGCTCCGGGGGGGGAAGGGTACATGAATGTGTCATTGTAAGTTGGAATGATTGCATCATGTACTAGGTGTTCTTGCTGTCCAAAATAAAGGGTTTATTTAAATCCTAAATTGAAAGGTCAAACGGCTAGTTTGAAAGTCAAACGGCAATTTTGGAAAGTGGGAAGAGAGGAGGATTGGTGGAGGCCGAATTGGAGGAGGGTTCCTCCCTTGGCCGGCGCCCCACCAAGCCGACTTGGGGAGGGACTCTCCTCCCCTTGGCCGGCCCTCCCACCTATATAAGGAGGGGCAGGGCTCCCTCCTAGGACACACAAGTTTCCACCTCTAGATCTCCGGTTTAGAGCCGTTTTGGTTTAGAGCTTCTAATTGCTTTAGCCAGCGGTTTAGAGCCTTCTAATTGGTTTAGAGCCTTCTAATTGGTGTGTCTAATTACTAGACCACTAATAGCCTCTCTCATAAGCTCCACCATACTCGCACCGGCTTAAGGCGAAGCCCTGCGGGATCTCCCCTCTACTTCCGGTACCACGCCGTTGTGCTGCCGGAATCGCGAGGAGAGTGCTACAACCTCCGCTGCCTGCTGGAACAAGGGAGAGGAAGGTCTTCGTCGAGTACCGAACGTGTGACCGACTGCGGGAGCGCTGCTGGAACGTGGCGCTGGAAGGATCGTCTACGCGATCTTGAGATCGGAAAGAGTACGACTACATCACCCACGAGAATCTGCTCTCGTTAACCGCTTTGGAATCTTCGAGGGTGAGTTCCTCTATCGACTCGTTGCTACAATCTAGTAGATAGATCTTGGCTTGTTTGTTTGTATGCGATAGAAAATTTTTGTTTTCCATGCTACGAACCCCTACAGCTAGTATTACAAAAAGGCTTTACTACGGACTCTTACAAGTTTACAAATCACAGACATATTAATTTTTCCGGTTAATATAATTATAGCATGTATGTAAATACTTATCATAAACACAAATATATAATAATAACTACTTTTATTATTGCCTCTTGGGCATATCTCCAACAACAAATAGCAGGAAACAAGTAGAATTTCAGACCAAGCTAGAGATTCAAAGCCAATGTATCTAATGACTGTTCTGGTTTCTGATCAGAAAAAGATTTTTAAAATTAGAAGCTATGTCAACCTAGACAGAAATGTCAGGGGCAGAGCAATGGATAGGTTCAAATAGACCCGGTTCCTGCAAAAAAAGAACAAACCTTAGCGCCTTCGTTCCAGCATTTCAGCAGAAAATAAGAGCGCCTACAAACAATTCAATGTGACTTGAGAGAACATTGAAGGGCCTCTATTACCGATTGACCAACACTGGCAGATGGGAGCATTCCAATGCTTCATGTGATCATTGATGCTTCGTCCGATAATATGTCACCAAAAATGTTATTTGTCACAATCGTGTTGAACTTTGAGGATGCAGAGGAATTAAGTATGTCAGCACAATACTTAATACAGCATGAAATAACAATTTACAGAACAAGGAAACAAACTTGTTTAGGATTTCTAACAAGCTGCATCGCAGCATTATCAACGTACATGTGAGAGAGCTCAACATCAGGGGTATTCGGAAGCTATTGCAGATACCCGTTTCCTCCAAAGCATAGATTCCTACAATAATATTAGAGCAAAAGGTTATACTGTGGATGAGAAAATAAAATGTTCAGAACATGTAAGCTTTGAATTCCAAGAGAATTCCAAGCATTATAAAAATGATAGATTGTCATAATATAATTGTGGTATCAACTAGATGTCTAAGATACAACAGTACAAACTCTAAATATCCTGGTGTCTCAAATGTAAGTATGTAACTCCATGCATCGGAGGTTCAAGCTTTAATACAAGTTGACAACACAAACATATTGTACAAAAGAAGTTCTGCATGATATCTGGCATAAATATAATATAATATAATCAAGTACCTCAAGCACATTCGCCTTGTCCACTGAGCAAAGTTTCCCTCCTCTCTTCCGAGCAACCTCAAATGCAACTCGTGCAATACGATCAATCTGGGGATAGACCACATTAACACCCAACATCAGAGATGTTAGTGATTAATGCGCTACTCAATCAATATGGTATAAAAAATAGTTTTTAGTTTTGATTACAGATATTCTTGTAGAAAACACATCCTAACATCAGAGGGCAAAGAAAAGGCGAAATAAAGCAATCAACACATTTACTCAAGCTTAAGCCTTGGGAGACTATGACTGGTTCAAGAAATTATTTTTTCTCTAATGTCTAAGGAAAGTGAAGTAACCTCAGAAACGGCATATAATTCAGTGTTGAAGCCAATTTCCTCCCCCTTGTTATTGGTTCCAAAACCCCTAGGCAGGGGAAGGGCCGGCGCAGCGGTGGAACCAGGGGCAGCGGAGGACATATCAAAACCTAAACTGATACCATGTAAAACAAAGGGTTTTGTAAACTGCTAGACACCTTAATACGAGTGTGGCTATCTCATATATATATATATATAGGTATATATATATATAGGTACCAAGCGGTACAATAGGTGCAGCCATACACATCCTTTCTAAAAGAACATTATAAGCATCTCGTCAAGTTTTAGTCTCGCTGGACACAGCCTAATTAAAATAGGTGCAGTCATACACATGTCCAAGTGCAACCCTAATGATTGGTCCTAAGGCCATTTTTATGTGCAAAGAAAGGATTCATTAAGACATAAAAATCCATCCATCTCTTAAATTTCTAAGGTCCCCGGTCTTGAAGCGTGTGGAACTGGTAATTGTAATCAAGGAGCACGAGACACTCAACTTGATCATGTCAATGGTATAATGGGTATATTAACTATTACTTTAACCTTTGCTATAACAAAAGATCTCAATGATAGGGGCAATGGAACTCCATACTAATGATGAACTATGATCTAAAGGACGCCCTCATCTAATATGGTTTGGAAGTTAGTTATCCCACACATATTTAATCCCTGCTTACTTTGTACTTCTTTGTGAGTCAAATAAACAAAGTTTCTTAAAAAGCTCTCTATTCTAAAACCAAAAGATAGGAACAAGTTTCAATGCATAATCTTGATGTGAATCATTTATATAGATCATACAAGTTCTTTTAATTCCCTATAATACTTATTCATTTACTATTATGCAAGATACTTTTACTCTTATGCATATTTGAAGTTTATTTTTTCTTTTACTTCATATGATGATTGCTTACTATTATTTACTTATCAATGAACAGCCGGTAGGCAGAACGCTTTATGCTATAGTCATCGTAAATCTATGTGTAAGAACATCTACGTGTAAGAGCAAAGATGAAATCAGATAAATCCGACACAAACACTTCTTTTCCACATGGTCTAGGTTCTTGAGAAGATGTCACCGTCCTGTACTTGTAGAAGCACGTCCAGCCTAACACCAGAGAAACAGCTGGTTGACGCGCACCCAATGATACAGTATGTTAGCTATCCCTACATGGTACGTACAAAGGGATGAACCTATGCTTCCGCGCCACGGAGAGGGCATTCGTCACCCTATGAGACTATTCATAGCGCACACGCAAGGTGAACATAACACGTTCAATGGACTCGTGCGAGAAATGGTGAACACTACGTACATCTACGTGTAAAAGAAAAGACGAAACGAAATAAGTCACAACATTCTTTACACAAATCATCCAGCAACATAGCGAGGTCATGATGAGAGAAGTAATAGTGAACACCGTGTACATAGAAGCATTCACGAACGATGAGACCCATACACATAGAATCATTTTTAACATACACTAACATACATACGTTACACGAAGTCTCATCGCACAAAAGAAACTCCGACACTTTCTCTTTTTAGCGAATGTAGTGCACAACACTCGCAGCCACGTCGCGATGCTCTCAAATCTTGTACGATCATTTCGTTCTTCTCTTTTGTCGTGGCTCTACATAATAGAAGATACGGATGTAATATTAGCGTGGCTGAAGTAAGTTTGCAGTAGGAGGAACATATGTACATATACTTACAGTCGTTTAAGGAAACGTCCATACTATCGACTTGTAAGACATTCTTACCATCGTGGAAGTGCTTCCTTACGATCTACATGTTCCAGTTATACTTCTTATACAGGATAGCGAGCACTTCACCTAGCAATCCCGAACCGCGACTGTGTTTAAGTAGTAGGTCAACCGATTTCCCAACAACTATCTCGACGACATGCCCCTTGAGCAAGAATTTGGCTTCAGCCAAACCGTCCATGCAGAGAGCATGCATATTGTAGCTGAATTTATGACATTCGTTGTGGCATCTCTGACATTTGTTGGCGTCAAAACTGTTGCGACGATAGCATACGCAGTGGCACTCCGCACACCAAGAAGCCAACCACACTCCCTTATCAATCAGACTCGTGATAGTAGCGTTGCACTTATATAGCTTGTTCTAACAGGTAAAAACATCAATTTACCGTTCTAAGAAAAAAGGCACGTGTGAAAAGTAAGAGAGCGAGGACTACCCGAGGACTTTTGTCTCCGTCACCGCCTTTGTAAACTATGGAAAAAATATGGCATAGGGTTTTTTGTCGAGACGACTCTCGATGGCCAAATGGGCCTAGGTGGCGCGGTCTCGGGTGTGGGCCACGCCATCTGGCCTATTTTGGGCCTCATGGCTCCCCCCATGTGTTTTTTGGTGCCCAGGGTCTTGGTTTTGATGAAAAAGTTACATGGTATTTTTCCTGAATTAATTGAAGTCCAAAAAGTCCATGAAACATCAAAATACAAAAAAAGAGGTCGTTTGCCTCCCTAAACCTGAAATTAAATACTAAAACAAAGGACTTTGTAGAAAAGTCCCATAAATTATATAAGAAAGCATAAATAATGATATATCAATGAAAATAAAAATACAAACTAGTCCTATGTGTTGGTATTATGATGATACAAAATACACATGTCACACCCCTAATAGCCTAGATCCCAATGCTGCCTCACAAAGCCGGTCAATGGTGTACGCTGCCCCTAACTGGCAAGCCGCCCACCAGATACTCGAGTCATTTCTGATCAACACACTCTGACGAGCGCATATCTTGTAACAACAACAGTTTAAGAGCGGACAATTATATGGTGTGGCACCTTTATTCACGCTGTTTAATTACGCAGTGCTAGCTGTCCAGCAGTACCTGGCGATCATATACGTCTCGGTACAAGAAACGGGGAAGTCATAATACCGTCATGGAAAAGACTGGATATTGATTATGGAGTAAAATACATGTATGGTCACTGAACTTGTCGTGTATTCTCATAACGGTAACTGGAGTCAGAAATGTTGAAACTAAGGTCACTCTATACTGTCACCAGGCTCAATACGGTCACTGAAGCCATGAATATACGTTTTGCACTGACGTGACAAACATTTGAGTACTCTGACCTGACCAACGTGATGCCACGCACCTGCGCGTGGTTTTTTTTTGCAAAATAACTTGAGTAACTTATATCTTTACGTGTCCTCCCTGATAATTCGGATCAATATAGGGAGAGGAAGTTACGGTAAGCAGGCGGCGCCATCTGTGTATTCTAGTTCGCAGAAGTGATCATCAGCAGGCGATCTCGTCTCCGGGAGAAATAAGTGCACATCTCCCGCGACGAAGAGCGGTGTGGCCTGTTCGTCGGCCGAACGGTGACCTTCCGCCTGCGTATGGTTAGAGCCCTAATATTTTCCTCTTTTTTCTTCTATGGATGTAGTTCGATTTGTTTGTCTGTTGAATCTTTGGGGATCTTGTTTGACAATGAAGTGAATCTGTTCAATGTTTGCTTGCATTCGATTCTGGTGACTGAAAGTTCTGGGTTTTCAAGGATTTCGGTTTCAAGATTTGAAGTGAATCAAAAACGTGATGTTTCTATGTGGGAGTAAATTACTAATCCAGATGATATGTTTATTTGATTTTATAGGTTCAGATAGCATAAAGTACTGATTCAAGTCAAAAAGTTTATTTGATTTCTAGGTTCATATAGCATAAAGTAATGATTGAGATCATACATTTATTTGATTTATAGGTTCAGATAGCGAAAGGTTCAATATTCAGTTGAACCATGGCGGTTCTTTTCTTGGTACGGGCGAGAACAGAGCATATGTTGGTGGGAGTGTTGCTTGGTATGATCACTGTGAGAAGGTTAGCTGGGATGCAAATTCAATCCACAATTTGGTTGAGAATCTTGGATATGAATCTGAAGGTAGGATAAAGATTTATTTCTGTTTGCCAGGATGGTCTGTCAACACAAAGGGCTTAGTTGAGATCAATGGCTCTGTTCAGATTGACAACATGATAGCACAAGTCAATTGTGGCCATCAGTTTCTGAGAGTTCATCTTGACCATGATAACAGCATTACCGAAGACATTTGGGAGGATATAACTGACTTCCCTATGGCTGATATTCCTCGAGTTATCAATCCTAACAAACACAGAAGACATATGGATGTTGACTTGCAGCCAATTTAGATGGTTTGCCTCGAGGAACAACTTGAAGTGAGGAAGACTAAGAGGGAGTTACAATGGAGGAAGCTAATGAGAAAGATGACAACATTTCAGTTAAGATTATGAGCCTGAGATCATAGACAGTGATTATGATGTGAGTGATGAAGATTTTGATCTGAAAGGAGATATCATTGATGAAGAAGAGGATTACAAAGGCAAGTATGTCCATATAGGAGACAATTCTGATGATGATCTTGATCTACCTGATTCAGACGATGAGTCCGTAAGGTATAATTTCAAGATATTTAGAGCTGAAGACATGCATAAGCCATATTTCCAAACAGGGCAGGTGTTTGAGAGTGTTGAGTTGCTGAGAAAGGCTATTAGAGAGTACAACTGTCAAAACAGAGTGGAAATCAAGTTACCAATCAATGATAGGCAGAGGGTTTGTGCTAAGTGTGAACCTGGTTGTCCTTGGTATCTGTGGGCATCAAGTGACAACCGAACCAAGTGTTTTCAGATCAAGAGGTTCAATGGGGAGCACACCTGCAGTAAGAAGTGGAAAGTCAGAGCATTTACATCTGTTTTCTTAGCAGAAAAGTATGTGGAAGCATTTAGAGCTGATGAAGATATGAATATGAAAAACTTCTCCAGAATTGTTCAGAAGGATTGGAACATGGGACCTACCAGGAGAAAATTACAAATATTAAGGAGGTTAGCATTAAAAGTTGTCTATGAGGATGAGATTGCACAATACAAGTTGCTTTGGGATTTTGGACATGAATTAAGAAGGAACAATCCTGGAAGTACATTCTTGCTTTCACTAGATGACATGTCAAGGTTCAAACAATGCTATATGTGTGTTGATGCTTGCAAAAGAGGTTTCTTGAAGGGGTGTAGGCCAGTAATATGTCTAGATGGAACTCATATCAAGACAAAATATGGAGGGCAGTTATTGACAGCAGTTGGCATCGACCCTAACGATTGCATATACCCTATTGCAGTAGCTGTTGTTGAGGTCGAGAACACTAACGCATGGACTTGGTTTCTAAAAACTCTTAAGCAGGATCTTGGAATTGGGAGCAACACTTATCCATGGACCATAATGTCCGATAAACAAAAGGTACTGACATGTTCATTATCTCGTCCATAATTATTAATATAGTTAGTAAGAATAATCTTATTGTTTGATAACTGGTTGTCTAATCCATAACTGCAGGGCCTAATTAAAGCAGTAAGAGAACTTTTTTCTAACTCGGAACATAGGTTCTATCTTAGGCATATGTGGCAAAAATTTCAACAACAATTTAGAGGAGATGTATTGAAGAATCAACTATGGAAGTGTGCTAGAAGCAACACAGTTGTGGACTGGGAACTAAACATGGAGGAGATGAAAACAATTAATGAACAAGCACATGCTTGGTTGGAGGAGCTTCCACCACATACATGGGTGAGGGCATTTCAAAGTGACTTCCCCAAATGTGACATATTGCTAAACAATATTAGTGAAGTGTTCAACAAGTAAGTAATTTAACTCTTTTCCTATATTTATTGTCACATAAATGTATATCTCTGTCAAATGAATGTATAGATGTGTCAAATAACTATTTGTGACTAATTTACATACTTTTGTATTGTTTAATTAGGTATATTTTGGAAGCAAGAGAATTACCTGTCCTATCAATGTTAGATAGGATTTTGTCACAACTTCAAACTAGAGTGTACAATAAGCAGCAAGAAAGATCAAAATGGCATGGACCAATCTGTCCAAAAATAAAGAAGAAAGTTGAGAAGTTTGCTGACTTGGCAAGCATTTGCTATGTCACACCAGCTGGGGAAGGGATTTTCAAAGTTGACAGCCAAGGTAGGGCATACATTGTGGATGTGATAGCACAGTCTTGTACATGCAGAAGGTGGGATATCAGTGGAATTCCATGCCACCATTCGATTGCTTGCTTTAGACATGAAAAAATCACACCTGAGGATGTGGTCATCCCATGGTATTCTGTTGAGTCTTTCAGTAGGGCATACTGTCATATAATTAGGCCCTGCAGAGATAGGAAGGAGTGGCAGAAAACTAATGGAACTCTGGTTGAGCCACCATCATATGATAAGAAGGTAGGAAGGCCATCAAAGAATAGGAGGAAGGCTCCTCATGAACTACAACATCACAAGGGAGGAAAAAATATGTCAAGGCATGGTGTTATCATGCATTGTAGCTATTGCGGTAGGCCTGGACACAACATGGGTGGTTGCAATGACAGGAAGAATGGCAATGCACCAAAGCAATATGTCAACAACAAGAAGAAATTTGTTAGGCTCCTTCCTAATTCATCTGATGAAGATGAGCATGTGATCACTCAGGTAATTGCTACGAGCTCATGCCATAAATTCCTATGTTTGAACTGACATACTAACATTTATGTGCCGCTTATTAAAGGATCACAACATGGAGTACCAATCTGGGTTGAACAATGAAGATCATGTTAGCATTGGCACAACAATGCTTGATGAGATGCTCTTGCAGGTAGCTAAACTTACCAATGCCTACATATTACATTGACACATCAAGTTACTTTTATCATTTTATTTAATCACTTTATTTGTGTAGCGACCTGTGCGTGTGGAGCCACATTTTGAGCCACTGCCTGAATCATCATTTATTACAACTGCTCGGGAAAAAGCCAATCAGGCTAGTTGCACTTCGACACAACCAAGACAGGGAGATTTGGCAAGAGCGGTAGAAGCACTGAAGAAAGCTAAGAACAATGAAGTTGCTGAGAAGAAAGAAGCTGCAATGCAAGCAAGAATTAGGAAAGAAGAAGAGGCCTTAGCACTAAAAGCCCAGATTGCAAAGTTAAAAGCATAGGAGTCACAACAAAAGAAGATGTTAGCTGCACAGGAAAAAAAGGAAGAACAAGCTGCAAAGAAAGAAGAGGCCGCAAAACAGAAGGAAGCAAAGCGAGTTGCAGCTATCGAGAAGAAAGCAATGCAAGCAGAAGCGAAGAAGAGAGGAGCCGAAGAGAGCAGGGCTATGAAGGAAGCGATGCCATCAAATAAAGCAAAGAAATTTTCAATGTTCGATGAGTTTAGGTGATCTGTTCATCCAGTTTGTGCTTCATGTTGATGTGAACTACTTGAGTTCGTTTTCTGTCAGTTGAACTATGTCAGTACGTTGTGTCGTGTCAGTTGAACTATATCAGTGTGTTTTATGTGAACTGAACTATGTCATCGTGTTATCTGTCATTGAACTATATCAGTGTGCTATGTGTCCTGTAAGTTGAACTATATCAGTGTGTTATGTGTGGACTGAACTATATCAGCGTGTTATGTGTCACTGAACTACGTCAGTTTGTTATGTGATTAGGCACCTTAAACATACAATAGAGACAGTAATGGGTGTGCGATTATATGTCGATTTTCCTTTTGATTTATCATGACCAGTAGAAGTACTTACCATGGAGGATCTTTAGACTAAACAAAACAATATTCATACCCTCGGCACTCCTCTTCAGTTTACTTGACTTCACAAAGTGTATATTCTGTTGTCATATATCAAAAACAGATAGTATACTTTCAGAAGAACAAAAGGGAAGCTGGTTAATTTCAGAATAAAAAGGAAGTGAACACTTAACTAGTAGTTCATCACCATTTTGTACACCAATGCGACTCAAATCATTGTCACCTGTTCAAATTAAGATAACATCACCGTACCATGCAAGAATTGAAGAATATAGATCCATGGGTTCAAGTTATATGCCTTTTGACTCATATACTATACGCATACAAGAAACTTTTCATTGGATGTTACCTGATAACTACTTTCTTGTCTTCAGACCAATCACCTCCACCATCCTTCATATTGACAGCAAACTTGTACAACTTGTGGTTAAGCGCTGAAATTTCAGTAGGGAACGAACTACAACCTGACGCAAAGCTACATCAGCTTGAAATTTCCTTGACGCCAACTACAACCTTCCCAGCATCTTGTGACACATTATCTCCAAATTCATAGAATGCATTGTTGATTAGCGAAGCTGCAAAACAGAAATCAAGATTCAGGAATTTGTAAAAAATACACCCATGGTGATCCTTCATGTCTGAGACGGAATGCATCATTTTCATCACGCAGGACACACATTTAATTAGTGGGAGCTGCTTACCAACCGATTCCTCGAGCCCGACGAGCTCAACGTGGAGATGGCGAGAAAGGACAAGGGCGCGGCGGAGGGGAATGAGGAGGCGGCACAGCTGAGGCGACGGCGGCGCAGCTGAGGGAAAGATGCTACACGATGAAGGCTGAGGGAATGAGGCGGCGACGTGGCTGACACGACGAAGGCGCGGCTGAGGAGACGGCGGCGTAGCTGACGAGACGGCGACGCATCTGTGGGTGGGAAGCATGCGGATGCGCCTAAGGGAAAGGATAATACTGCGAAGTGATTTAGGAGACAGTTTTTTTCCCGCACAATATGTGCTGGGCCACCAGCTTCTGGCCGTTTTGCAAAAAAAAAAACCACGCGCCGGTGCGTTATCTCACGTGTATCCAGTCAAGACAGTCAAATGTATGCCACACCAGTGCAAAACATAGCCTCCTGGCCGCGGTGACCGTAGTGAGGCAGCCTATAGTACAGAGTGACCGTAAATTCAGATTTTCTAACTTCAGTGACTGTTGTGAGAATACGAGACAAATTCAGTAATTGTACATGTATTTTACTCTTGATTATGGGTCCGGCATGCATGACTTGTCAAGCTTCTCTCGTTGCTGGCGAGTCCCACCAAAGCAAAGCCATTCCATACGAATATTAACATGCCCCCCAATGACCATACTTTCTCCCACGTGTCCCACTTCATCTTTCATCAACCTCTGTTTTTTTCTCTCTACAAAACATCTGCGGGTGGCGGTGGCAGCGGGAATTAATTGGACAAGGAACTAGGAGACCGAGCACTATCATTCCTTTAGTCTAGAGATGCCACTATGTGCAGTTATTTTTTTTTGATTTCACTGGCACTGGATTTTGCATTTTGGGGGTTTCTATAACTGTTTCCCCCAACAATTTCTTGATTTCTTTACCTCACACCCTACACATTGATGTTTTTCTTTCAAGCTCAGAGTTCCTAGAGTACCGCAGCATTTCCGCGACCCATAGTGGGACGGGGAACACGACCAGTCCGTGTACTATCAATGCGCAGGGAACCGTGTAGCATATCGATTCGTGGCCTATGACAAGGAGTTCGCAGAGCACACCGGGTGCAAGTTCCTTGTGTGCTGTCGTGATGGCCAATTTTCATACCGTTGGTTCGTTTGGACTGTGAGAGAGCACGCACTTCACCTCCGAAAAGTGTTACGCGAGCTCTGGTGTGGCTAGAAGGAAGATAACAATCAAGACAAGTAGGCCTCGTACAACCAACAGACGGAACATGTAATCAAAGAATTGTGAGCTCATGGAAGAGATCGCGTGGAAGCAATGAGGTAGCGGTGTGTTATATTGGCGACCTGGGTGCGGGATCTTAAGGATAGGTTGTATTTAGTTTATACTATTTAATCTAGTAGTAGATTATAGTAATATGTAGTGTCCTTTTGGTGACTTCTTCATTTTAGACAGTGTAAGGCCATGATAGATCATGCACAAGTACATGTGCACAAGTACAATTACTGGTATCTTTATTTTGTTGTGTGTCTTTTGGTGGCTTGCTAATCAATACTAATATTAATCAAACAGAATATTGGGAAATATGCAACATATTTGACTTGCCAAAATTTGATAAGACAGAGGACGGCGTAGTTAACTCTCATAGTTTTTCCCCTTCAGCCCACGCACATGTCATTCTCAACATTATCCAAAAAATCCCCCACCAGTCCACTCTCCCCCTAACCCTAACCCTAGCCACCTCTGCGCAGCAGTGCTTACCTCTCCGGCACGCGGGAACACACCGTATTGCTCGACAGTGCGTACCTCTCTGCGGCGGCGCTGAATTCTCCTCCATGTGGGACTGCATTGTGTTCCTCGGAAGCGCGTACCTCTCTAGAACACGGGACCGCATCCCTTCCTCGACGACGCGCACCTCTCCACCAAGCCGGACAACATCTTGCTCCACGGTGGTGTTTACACTACTAGGAAAACGGCTATAGGTAATCCACACATCCGTGACGCACGTGCTAGTGGTGCCCCACGGGTAAAATAGGCGTGTCGCACTGCCCACAGGTGTCCTACGGCTAACTGTCGTAAGCGTGGCGCACATGGGGGTGGTGCGCCACGGCTATGTGTGGGCCAGGGCATAGGTGGCCGCAACACACATACCCGTAGTGCACTAGGTCAAGGCGCGCTACGGATGTGAAACTTAGCCGTAGCTCACCTTGACCTAGTGCGCTACGTGCATGTGTGCTGCAGCAGCTGGTCAACTTAACCGTGTGGCACTATGTCCTAGTGCCCTACGGCTAAGTGGCTTGCACCAACTCCACACCCCCTGGATCGCCTTTTTAGGCGTTGCAAAAAATAAAATAAAATGATAAACACTTCAAAATAATAAAATCATTTCATATGTAGATAGGTAATGTGATATAGTTTGTAGAAAAATTAACAAACAATAATTTCAACTTTTTCTGAAAAAAAAAGTCATGCCACGGTAAAATGGCCGTAACTTTTGCATACGATGTTGAAAAAAATCGTATAATATACCAAAATGATGAGAACGAGATTTCGCATCCTCTCGTAATCACCTCTGGTCGTTTAGCGATTATTTAGATTTTCAAAATTCGAAAAAAGTAAAAAGTTACGATCAAATGACCGTTTTTCCTACAGAAAAAAAAGAGGGCAACTTACCCGTAGCGCACCACCACCTAGTGCGCTACGAGTAAGTTGGGCGGGATTGAAAAATTGAATCCCCACCCCGCCCACCTACCCCTCTTCTCTTCCCTCCCTCCTCCTTTCCTTTCTCTCTTCTCTTCCTCCTTCCCCTTCTCCTCTCTCTGGACTCCTCCTCTCCTTGCACTGACTGACGACGGCGACGGTGGCCTTCTCCTCCTCCTTGCTCCGGCATATTCCTCTCCTTGTAGCGACGGTAGCCTTCTCCTCCTTGCAGTCACGACGAGCGACGACGACCTCCTTCTCCTTGCGGCCTCCTCCTTACAGTCACGACGAGCGGCGACGCTGACCACCTTCTCCTTGCGGCGACCTCCTCCCTTCTCCAGCCACACCTCCTTCTCCCTCTCTTCCTCGATGCCGGCGAGGACTAGCACGACCACGGCCTCCCGCACCTCCCTGTGGTGGTAGGTCGTGGCCACGGCCACCATGCTCCAGCGACGGCGGGGATACGGACCCGATTGCTTTTGCAATTCAAAACGAGGGTGTTTTTTGTATTTTTATTGTTTTTTGAAAAAAACATCCGTGGCGCACCTGTACCCCTACCCGTGGCGCACCTGGTAGTGCGCTACGCCTATCCCCATATAACCGTAGCGCACCAGGATAGTGCGCTCTGGCTTTAACCGCATGGCGTGCGGCAGTGGCGCACCACTAGTGCGCCACAGATGGGCTTTTTAGGTGCGCCACGAACAACCCTTTTCCTAGTAGTGTTAACTCGACCGCACCTTCCGGTTGCATATTCATATGTCCCCGATTGCTCGAATCTATAGTTTCTATTTGAAAACATTGGTTTTGTTTGTATAGCATGTGCCTTGAGATCTATAATAAGATACAATTCCTTAAATCAATGTGTCAGCTGATGGTTTAGTGTGAATTGGGATTTTAGCGCGCCATACAGCTATATGAATCAATGTGCCCTTGAATCAGTGAGGTACATATACTTAACACGCCTATTATCTTAATCTATCCATCTAATTCCTTTCATTTTCATGACTCTCACTAGCTGCAAATAATAGAAATGGTGAACAACTTCCTATGTAGTAATGTAACGAACTATCTTAATTTTCCCATCTACACACACTTTACACACGCTTTGAACTTAATCATGCCTAGAATGCCAATCTTAATTACTCTAGGTACGTATATAACGAATTTAGTTATTTCTGTCTTTTTCTGTGTAGTACTTCTCGTCCAATTTCTCCTAGTATATGATGTCTTACATATCTGAAGGAGAAACCATCAACTTCTTTTGTGTTTGTTGTCAAGATGTTATTGGTGCAGTTAAAGCATGGTGTGATAATGAAGGTACTGTCAGTTTCACATCAAACTTGGGTGGATTATGTTCGCCAACACAAACTCCAGGAAGGGGATATTTGTGCCTTCCAGTTCAGAGTCAAAACGGTCTCTCTAATTGTGATAGTGCATCTTTTTTAGTGGTTTGAACATTTAGATATTAATTAGATATGTACCTAGTTATGAGAGCTGTGAACTAGTTGTGTTGACAAGTACTGTATGTATATAATGAATATTCATGTTGATTCTGCTGAAGTTGCATTTTGTGTGTTATGAGTTCTTTGTTATTCTATTCCTGATAGATATTACATATTTATTGGGGTTGATTGTAAAATTGCCATATAACATGCGCCGTCAGATACCATAGCCAGCAGTATTTTTGTGATGTCGTCTCACCTATTGTCTAGCACCTAGTCAGTGCTGGCCTATAGTGGGCCACGGCATTAACGCCTTGCTTACATGGTAGCGATCGCTCGGTGGATGACGATGTTCCGAGCCAAAAAAAAGGTCGCCTAGAAACTTTTGCCAACGCAGTTATCCCTTGCGGCTTTTCTTTGCCGTGCTAGCGCGAGCGCAGAGACTAGGCGCGTGCCTTAGCGTTTATAAGCGTCAAGGCACGCGATGCATGTTGTAGTTCTACGTGTTATATGTGCACACATACTAGTACTTATTTAGTATTCGTCTATACAGAGCATGTTTTATCTTTCAATATAGAATTGCATCGTACTACCACTGGATCACTGCTAGGTGGAAATACGAATAACTACATGATACAGAACGACAACTTGCATGTATTAATTTCTTATGGCTTGATCTCACTCATTATAAGCAAAATCAATAATTGTGACCCCAAATAAAAATTTATAATAAATATATAATGCTTGTAAAACCCTAAAAATATAAATATAATATGTGACATTTATTTGAACTTCATAGGATATAATGGCTTACAATGATATTTTTGTATTAGTGTTATGTGCGAGAAAATAAATGAAAGACATGCAATGCATGGGATCTAACTGGGCTTGCTAATAAATAAAAACAAACATTGATACCATATATCACTAAATATGCAAAAACAATATAGGGTAAACAATACTTGGAGTATATCAGTTGTAACCAAAAGAGGCATATGAACATAGTTTAGTTATATGCATAAATGAAACCTCTAATCTATCATTATAAATTATTTGATAGTGGATTTGAACATAGTTTAGTTATATACGCTATGGCAGACTAGATATCGGAACATATTAGTGTCATGGTAGGTGTATGGGTAGGCCGGAGCATTGTAAATCCGCATTACATAGATGGAGGCATATACACTAGTGGAGACATTCCTCAAATGGAGTCATGGTTTTATCCTTTACGGGAACACGGTTTAGGACATGACACGCGGTCATTAGTGCCTCCCCCACCATTCCTTGGAAAGACCCGATGTGTCTAACATGGTGTTAACCAAATCAGTTAGAGTGCAGTTCTTTCTTTCGGCCACCCCATTTGACTGAGGTGAGTAGGGAGGCGTCCTCTCATGTATAATACCATGTTCCATATAGAATAAATCAAATTCATTTGAAAAGTACTCTCCACCACGATCCGACCTTAGCCGCTTGATTTTAAGATCAAGTTGGTTTTCTGCCTCAGCTTTATAGATTTTGAAGTAGTTCAAAGCTTCATCTTTAGATTTCAGGAGATAAACATAGCAGTATCTAGTGGAGTCATCAATCAACGTCATAAACTATCTTCTTCCACCTTTTGTCAATACACCATTCATATCACAAAGATCTGAATGTATAGGTTATAGCGGTGCTAAGTTTCTCGGTTCCGCAGTCGTATGAGACTTGCGGGGTTGCTTTGCTTGCACACAAACTTGGCACTTAGAACCATTGACAGTGGTAAATTTCGGAATTAAACTCATATTGGTCAGCCGCATCATGCAACCAAAGTTAATATGACAGAGTCATGAATGCCAAACATTGGACTCATTATCATTGCGAACATGATTAATAACTTTAGTACATGAGTCTGACAAAGACAAGCGGAACATACCTCCGCACTCATAACCCTTTCCAACAAATTGTACATACTTAGAAATTACAACTTTATTGGACTCAAAAACCAACTTAAAGCCATCTCGACATAAAAGCGATTCGTTGACAAGATTTTTATTGATGGAGGGAACGTGTTGCACATTCTTCAGCTGTACGTTCTTCCCCGAAGTAAACTTCAGATTTACCGTACCAACACCATGAACAAAAGCACGTGAGCCATTTCCCATCATCACGGAAGAAGTCCTTGAGACCTGATAAGAGGAAAACATGGAGATATCAGAACATACATGTGTATTAGCACCCGTGTCTATCCACCAATCAGGAGAATGACATACTCAAAGGATAGTAGGTAAAATACCGTACCCAACATCCTTCATCTCAGTATCGCTAATAACAACATTAGCGGCCTTTCCGCTGTTCCCATGTTGACGCTTGTCAAAGCGATTAGGGCATCTAGGAGCCCAATGATCAGGATCACCACATACGTGGCTAGATCCTTTCCTCTTATCATTTTTCTTCTTGAAGTTGGTTGAGTGTGTGGCCTTGTTCTTGCCATAAAACTTCCCCTTTCCTTCAGTTTTGTTCTTATTCTTGAACTTGTGGGATTGGAAGTTTTTCCTCTGCACTAAATTGGCATTAGAACCTCCCTCAAATCCTCGAGCAGTTTTGTCCTTTGCTCTCGCCTTATCTTTCACATGAAGAGACCCAATGAGATCCATAACGAAAAACTCTTGTCTCTTATGTTTCAAAGAAGTAGCAAAGTTCCTTCACGAGGGAGGAAGATTGGCAATAATGCCACCGGCCACAAATTTTTCCGGTAAGGAACAGTTGAACTGCTCAAGTTTTTTGGCAAGTGATTGTATCTCATGAGCTTGATCAACGACGGAGCGCTCATCAACCATCTTGTAGTCATAGAATTGCTCCATGAGATACAACTCAGTGCCAACGTTCGAGACAGCAAACTTGGCCTCGAGCGCTTCCCACGCATCCTTGCCATTATCAAATGACATATACGGGTCAACAATGTTGTCCCTAAGAATACTGAACAAAGCCGTCATAAACATGGTATCTGCTTTCTTAAAGGTCTCTTCCTGCTCAGCAGAAAGATCTCCTTCAGGCTTGCCAAGAGTAGCAGTTTAGGTTTTCAAACCAGAGAACTGCTCTCTTGCGCCATCTCTTATAGTGCATTCCATCAAAAGGAGGCAGCCTAGTAGTCATGGATACACCAATGGAATTCAGTTGCCTATAATCAGGTTTTTTGATTGTTGGAAATATAAGCAATAATCCATATGATTTAATCCAAATAATAAACTGATAAAGCATGATCACACAAACAGTAGTAAAACCAATCATGCAGATCAACAAAGTAGATGAACAGATTACATCTATACAAGATAAACCTATCACATCTACGCCAAACGCTAGACCTAGAAACTCTAGCGAAATCCGAAAGAGAGAGATTGTAAGCACATACGATGCAGTTGTGGCAGTAGCCGCGGCGATAGCAGCAGTAGAGCTGCCACCCATGTTGAGGTTGCCGAAGAAGTCGCTGACGTCCGGAAAGAAGTCGTCTTTTGGAAACTCGTCGTCGGACGACGTCGTGGTTGCCAGTAGTCGCGCTTGAGCGCTCCCCAAAAACCTGATCACCCCTCAACCGTACAGGTTCACGAGATGCGGGGTTCCGGACGCCTACTGTCCCGATCTGCGGTGCACGCTACAAGCTGGGATGGGGAAGACGAAAGCGGCGACCCAAGGTTCTGGAGATAGGCGCGTGAGTGGATTTATTCACCGATTAGGTTTAGCGCAGACGCTTATATAGTGCAGGTCAGGGAGATCGTGGGGCTCAGCACACGTCCGAGTCGGTAACAGTCCACATCCATAAAAACTGGAAACGGATGTAATTAACAAGTCCGTTAAAGAATCATAAATAATTTTCCCAACCAGCAAAATAAATATCAGCTCGGCGAGATTCCCGCAACCCGCGGCACACGTGCGAGTCGTGATGAGGCGAGACGGTCGACGTTGGAGGAGGAGTGCGCGATGGCTTCTCTCCTTGTCACACATTAGTTAGTGGTGCAACACTCTACTATATAAGGTGGTCCAATTCTCCTTCCACTAGCAATCTGGGACTAAACTTTAGCACCACTAGCATAGCCATATGTTGTCATGCACAAGTGGGCCAAAGAGAATTTTAGAATTTGTCTAATGGGTTAGCAGCCCAAAACTCACCAAATTCCAACAACCACCAGCGGCCAAAGTGTGACTTCGTCTTTTATATTTACTAGCAGAAGTGCCCGTGCGTTGCACCGGGAAAGACCAATCTAATTCGTATGAAAAAACTTTTGTATTGCCTCGTTTTCCTATCTTGGACGAACATATTCACAGAGTTATACCACAACTTAGAAATTATTTCCACTACCTATACTCAGATGATTTGTCGATTTTTAGATAAAGCATACTCCAAAATATAGTATCCTCTAACAGTCATAGGGATTTCACGTAAAAGGACAGGCGTATTCGTTTGGGAGAGCTTAATAGGGGTGCATGCATTTTTTTACTTTGTAAACCCGGATTGACACAACATATGATTTCAGATAGTGACGGTACGTTTCAGACCAGAGGACGCGCTACCGTGTTTCTCCGCTGGAGGTAAGGTGTCAACTCGGGCTGGCGCTGGGCGGCCGAGCCCCCGGCCGCGGCTTCGTCGTCGATTCCGGCCATGGTCCGCAGCTAGGTCTAGTGGCCCAATATTTTATTTATAGGTGTAGTCCTGTTAGCCATGCGTCACTGGGAATGAAAATATTGGCAGGACTGGTCATACACACATGCATGTGCTCAGCTCATTGTGAGGACCCAAGGACGAACGTGAGAAAGCGAATGAATTTTGTCTGTAGAAAAAAACGGTGGAATTTCCCGACAAGAACCAACTCCTAGAAGTCAACATGCCAAACAAGTGTTTTTTTTTCACTTACCGGTGACATTGGTGGGTAATTTATTTTTTTGTCAAAGGGTAAAGTCATCCAAAAAAGTGTAGGTACTATAAGAAACACTCCTTCCTTTATTATTATATTATATATAGGTATAGATATGTTTTCAACATATGCAAATATTCTCTTTTTAGTCAAGATGACTATCCTTGTGCTGATCGAGCATTTTGAAATTTGATACACCTACATATAATTTTCTCACTCACTCAAATTTTACATGCCAAACATTATTGTGTTTAGAAATAGCACCTCGGTGTGTGCTGTGGCTGCCCCGCTAGCCCATGAGTGATGAGCTCAGTAATAAAAAAGGTGAGGCTGTCTAGGGGAAAAAATCCATTCGTCGCATTGACTGAGGAAACTAATCCACTGGGACCCAACCACTTCTCTCTCCAATCCATATATTTTTTGATCCACGCCTTATCCTGAACCGGGCTTCACCTTCCTCCAGAGATCATTGTCTACCTCGCGGCCTCACACTCACACACACCAAATCTCTCTCTCTCTCTCTCCCACCCCTCCCTCCCCTCGCGTCTCCCCTCTGCATCGAGGCCCGCCGCCGCCGCAGCGCCTCGTCGCCCTCTCCTCTTTCCTCGTTGGAGCCTGGCCGCCTTCCGCCGTCCGCCGTCCCCGTGCCCATGTCTCCCTCGCAGCCTCACCAACTATCTCTCCCACCCCTCATGTGTCTCCCCTCTGCATCGAACCCCGCCGCCGCCGCACGTGCTCTCCCTGAGCGCCGCTAGCACCTCGTCGCCCTCTTCCTCTTCCTCGTTGGAGCCTGGCTGCCTTCCGCCATCCCCGTGCCCACCTCGGTCATTAAATTGCTTTGTGCATCGTTGCGGCCTCTCTCCCCACATCAGTCTAGGCTTGGTAGGGATGCTTATTTGGTTCTCGACCAGCTTGCTGATTCGAAGCACCGTGAGGACCTATATAAACTGGTTGAATTTAGTATACATAAGCGATGTGGGACTATTCGATGGCCCTAGTATCATCTATATGCTTGTAGAGTAGCAGCTTAGAGAAAGAGGCCATGAGGCCACCTGCGCGCGTGAGAGCCCAGTTGTCCATTGATGAAAAGCCCAGGTCAAGTAAATAAAAGAAAAGAAAGAACCGAACCAAAAAAAAATGAAACGAACTCTCTTCGTGTTGATGAAAATCCCGTAGCGTAGCCGGGTATAACATAGGCGGTGGCAGCTGTGGATAATATGTGGCTTTGTAAAAGGGTAAAAGGGTCTAAAAAAGTATTGGACCGGAAAAAACACTTTGTCCTTTATTATTATTAGGTATAGGTATAGATAAATAGTACTCGCTGGAGTTGCAACATATGTTGGAAACCTTGTGGTAGGACACCGACAACAACTTATACGATTTATCCGACTTGAAATACAAGGAAATGGTGAAAGAAGCAAAGAGGAAATCATAAGAAGGGGTGGCCCCTACGATAAGTGCAATTAAGACAAAGTGCGACGCTGTGTCCGACACGGTGGAGCGGCTTGCAAAAACTCTGGATCATATTACTTATGAGTAATATGGGCTTTTCATTTTAGAGCAGCACTATGTAAAACATATTTTCGCCAAGAATAATTTAGTTATCGTGGTTCATTTTATCATAATAAATTTTACTAATTCTAATTTAGTTCATCATCATGTTCTCGTTCCACACTTACTGATGTGTCCCACTAGCAAATGAGCACCGGATTGCGAGTCCAACAGGGCAAGACTGGATACGCTGGCGCGCAGTGGCCAGGGGCCATGGCACTAAGTGCTTCTCATCATAAACCCGACTATGCGTTCACGCCAGGTTGTGAACCGAGGCGCGACACCCTTTTCTAGAGCTCCATGGTTGTTAAGTGGCCAAGACCCGACTTGGAGGACGTAGAGGTATCCTAAGTCAGGTGTCAGCTCTTCCGCCAATCCCCTGTGGGCTACGACTGCTCCCTGGGAGAGGCACACTTATAATCTAGGAGCCCACCCTCTGCGAACTATCTGGTCCCCAATGTCGTCCCCACAACTCACGATTGAGAGGGTGTCGTGGGATTACCATGATGGATACCATCATGAGACGGACAAGGGAAGCGGAGCATAGCGACATATAGCGACATATGATATGCGTGGGAAGAGATCCATAATAAGATGTGCCCAGAAAACCATCGGTCATCACATCTCTAAATAACCACTACAATGATCTTCGGCAACCACCTGTGGATACATTGCAATTAAGGGTTACCCCATGGATATCTATCAGATGGATAGCCGTCCCAAATTACGAAGCAATGTAGTTTCTTGTCCCATCTGGGCGACATGTGTCGGTAGAATCAGGGAATCCGTGACTGTAGCATGTGAACGTGATATGCATGCACGAGTTTTTCATAGAGCAATGATGATAGGCGCAGCTCAACAGCCCACACCTTCTAATTGCGCATAGCCCCGGCGACGACATCTCTGCCGGAGCCATGCTCAGGGGCTTCTGTAGGATTCGGAAGACCAGGGTATCCTGGATTGACTAAGTATGGGTCACTCAGCGTGCCTCCGGCCATGAGGACTGTGGGACCCGTGGTAATGAGCCCATTGTGTACCCCTGTTATGCCTACTCGACCCACCGGGCACCAGAATTGATCCAGGGCCAAGGGCAGCGAGATGGGAATGTCATAAGTGACGAAGCCCACCCGGCTCCCGGAAGGAGACTGTAGGGGTTCGTAGCATGGAAAACAAAAAATTCTACCGCATACAAACAAATAAGCCAAGATCTATCTACTAGATTGTAGCAACGAGTCGATAGAATAACTCACCCTCGAAGATTCCAAAGTGTTTAACGAGAGCGGATTCCCGTGGGTGACGTAGTCGTACTCTTGCCGATCTCAAGATCGTGTAGACGATCCTTCCGGCGCTGCGTTCCTGCAGCGCTTCCATGATCGGTCACACGTCGGTTTCGATGAAGACCTTCCTCTCCTTGTTCCAGCAGGCAGCGGAGGTTGTAGCACTCTCCTCGTGATTCCGGCCCTGACGTGGTACCGGAAGTAGAGGGAAGATCTCGCAGGGCTTCGCCTTAAGCCGGAGCGAGTATGGTGGACTATGAGAGAGGCCTCGGTGATCTAGGGTTTAGACACACCAAGGATAGAGGGCTAGGCCGGCGGCTAGGGCTTGGGGAAAGCCCCAAGTCGGCGGCTAGGGTTTGCCCTAGGGCGGCGACGGCTGCAGGAGGGCCGGCGGCTAGGGCTAGGGTTTTGGGTGTTGGAGGTGTGTTTCTAGAGGCAGCCTGCCTCCTTTTATAGGTGGAGGGCGCCGGCCAAGGGGAGGAGAGTCCTCCCCAAATTCGGCCTCCAAGGCCGGCGGGTGGAGGGAGAGGAACTCCTCCCCAAGTAGGTTTCCTACACTCCCTCCACCAAGCAAACTTGCCGTTTGTCTTTTCAAATTGGCGTTTGACTTTTCAAACTAGGATTTAATTTATCCCTTTATTTTTCTCAGCGATGACACCTAGTACATGATGCAACCATTCCAACTTGTTATGACACATTCATGTACCCTTCCCCTCTGGAGTGCTGGACCTTTCGGAACCTTCTAGAACATTCCCGATGAAAACACCGGAATCATTCTCCAACCCTGAAACAGGACTTTCCTTATATGAATCTTATTCTCCAGACCATTCCGGATCTCCTCGTGATATCCCGGATCCCATCCGAGACTCCGAACAACATTCAGTCTCTTACTCATCATTCCATAACTACTCAACAACATCAAATCCTTAAGTGTGTCTCCCTACGGTTCCTGAATTATGCGGACATGATCGAGACACTTCTCCGAACAATAACCAACAGAGGAATCTGGAAATTCATATGGCTCCCACATATTTCTATGATTACTTTGCGATCGAATGAACCACTTACATACGATACCAATTTCCCTTTGTCTCACGATAGTTTACTTATCCGAGGTTTTGATCGTCGTTATCTCTACATACCTAGTTCAACCTCGTTACTGATAAGTACTCTTTTCTCGTTCCCGTGATATGTGATCCCACAGAGTCACATGCTTGCAAGCCAATTGGATGACATTCCACCGAGAGGGCCCAGAGTATATCTATCCGTCATATGGATGGACAAATCCCACTCTTGATCCATGTGTCTCAACCCAGACTTTCCGAACACTCAATGCCACCTTTATAGCCACCCAGTTACGGTGTGGTGTTTGATGTCATCAAAGCATCCTTCCGGTGATGGTGATATGCATGATCTCATGGTCGAAGGAATTAGGTTACTATGTATCAGAAAGCATATAGCAATTGAACTATTAAAATGACTTGATCTTTATGCTACGCTTATCTATAGGAGTATGTCCATCATATCATTCTCCTAACGATATGATCTTGTTGTTAATAACATCTCAATGTTCATGATAGGGAAACCACAATCATTTATTAACCAACAAGCTAGTATTATAAAGAGGCTTTTACTAGGGACTCTAATTTAGTTTACAAATCATACAAGTATTAATGTTTCCTTGTTAATACTGTTATAGCATGAATGTAAACATTTATCATAAACACAAAGATATAATAATAACTACATTTATTATTGCCTCTAGGGCATATCTCCAACAGTCTCCCACTTGCACTAGAGTCAACTAATCTAGATTACATGGTAATATACCGAACACGCATGGCAGTTTGGTGTTGGTCATGTTTTGCCCTCGGGAGAGGTTAGTCAACGGATCCGCCACATTCAGATCTGTGTGTACTTTGCAAATCTTTATGTCACCATCTTGGACATGTTCTCGAATAGCGTGAAAACGTAGCTTGATGTGCTTCAGCTTCTTGTGTGACCTTGGTTCTTGCGCATTGGCTATGGCGCCCATGTTATCACAGTAGATAGACATTGGGTCCATCGCACTTGGAACCACACCGAGCTCTGTAATGAACTCCTTCATCCATATCGCTTCTTGTGAAGCCTCCGAAGCAGCTATGTATTCCGATTCAGTTGAAGATCTCGCCACAACGCTTTGCTTTGCACTCCTCCAGCTAACTGCTGCACCATTCAAAGTAAATACGTATCCAGATTGAGATTTAGAATCATCCGGATCAGTGTTCCAACTAGCATCGGTGTAACCATTAACAACGAGCTGTTCATCACCTCCATAAGAAAGAACCATATCCTTAGTTCTTCTCAAGTACTTAAGGATGTTTTTGATCATGTCCAATGATCCACTCTGGATCACTTTGATATCTGCTAGTCAAACTAACAACATATGCAATGTCGGGTCTAGTACATAGCATGGCATACATTAGAGATCCTATGGCTGAGGCATAGGAAGTCTTACTCATCCTTTCTCTATCTTACGCCATTCTTGGACTTTGAGTTTTACTCAAGGTCGTATTGGGCAACATGGGCAAGAACCCTTTCTTGCTATCTTCCATTCCAAATCTCTTTAGAACTTTGTCCAAATATGTACTTTGTGACAATGATATTAGGCGTCTCGATCTATCTCTATAAATCTTTATGCCTAATATGTAAGCTGCTTCGCCAAGATCTTTCATTGAAAAACTATTATTCAAATATTCCTTGACACTATTAAGAAGGTCTACATCATTCCCAATCAACAATACGTCATCTACATATAGTATTAAGAATGCTACAGAGCTCCCACTCACTTTCTTGTAAATACAAGCTTCTCCATAAGTTTGTATAAAACCAAAACTTTTGATCACCTTATCAAAATGTTGATTCCAACTTCGGGATGCTTGCTTCAATCCATATATGGACCGTTGAAGTTTGCATACCTTGATAGCATCTTTAGGATCGACAAAACGTTTGGGTTGCATCATATACAACTCTTCATCAATGTCTCCATTGAGGAACGCTGTTTTGACATCCATCTGCCATATCTCATAATCGTAATATGCAGCGATTGCTAACAAAATCCTCACAGACTTTAGCTTCGCTACTGGTGAGAAAGTCTCATCGTAGTCAACTCCTTGAATTTGTCGAAACCCTTTTGCGACAAGTCGAGCTTTATAGACAGTAACATTACCATCAGCATCTGTTTTCTTCTTGAAAATCCATTTGTTCTCGACATCCTTCCGGCCATCCGGTAAGTCCACCAAAGTCCATACTTGGTTTTCGTACATGGATCCAATCTCGGATTTCATGGCTTCTTGCCATTTATTGGAATCTGGGCTCATCATCGCTTCCTCATATGTCGCAGGGTCATCGGTGTTGTCCACCAACATGACACTCATAACGGGATCATACCAATCAGGAGTGGTACGAGTTCTCGTTGACCTGCGAGGCTCTGTAGCAACTTCTGGAAGTTTCATGATCATCATCATTAGCTTCCTCTCTTATTGGTGCAGGCACCACAGGAACTTCTTCCGGTGCTGCGCTACTCGCAAGTTCGAGAGAAGGTTCGACAACCTCGTCGAGTTCTACTTTCCTTCTAGTCACTTCTTTCGAGAGAAATTCCTTCTCTAGAAAGGATCCATTCTTGGAAACAAAGATTTTGCCTTCGGATCTATGATAGAAGGTATACCCAATAGTTTCTTTTGGATATCCTATGAAGACACATTTTTCCGCTTTGGGTTCAAGCTTGTCCGGCTGTAACTTCTTTACATAGGCTTCGCAACCCCAAACTTTAAGGAACGACAATTTAGGTTTCTTCCCAAACCATAATTCATACGGTGTCTTTTCAACGGATTTAGATGGTGCCCTATTTAAAGTGAATGCGGTTGTTTCTAATGCATAACCCCAAAATGATAGTGGTAAATCTGTAAGTGACATCATAGAACGAACCATATCTAAGAGAGTTCGATTACGACGTTCGGACACACCATTACGCTGTGGTGTTCCCGGCGGTGTCAATTGTGAAAGTATTCCGCATATCTTCAAATGCTCGCCAAACTCGTAACTTAGATATTCACCTCCACGATCAGAATGTAGAATTTAATCTTCTTGTTACGTTGATTTTCTACCTCACTTTGAAATTCCTTAAACTTCTCGAAAGTTTCGGACTTATGTTTCATGAAATAGATATACCCATATCTACTCAAGTCATCCGTGAAGGTAAGAACATAACGATAACCACCGTGCGATGCTATACTCATTGGACCACACACATCGGTATGTATGATTTCCAATAAGTCCGTAGCTCGCTCCATCATACCAGAAAATGGAGTCTTAGTCATTTTACCCATTAGACATGCTTCGCATCTTTCAAGTGATTCAAAATCAAGTGATTCAAGAAGTCCATCGTAATGGAGTTTCTTCATACGCTTTACTCCAATGTGACCAAGACGACAGTGCCACATATAGGTCGAGTTATCGCTCAATTTCAAATGTTTAGCTTCAATGTTATTAATATGTGTATTTCCACTATCGAGATTCAATAAGAATAGACCATCTATCAAAGGTGCATGTGCATAAAACATATTACTCATATAAATCGAACAACCATTATTCTCTGACTTAAACAAGTAACCGTCTCGCAATAAACAAGATCCCGATATAATGTTCATGCTTAACGCAGGCACCAAATAACAATTATTTAAGTATAAAACTAATCCCGATGGTAAATGAAGAGGTAGGTGCCGACCGCGATCACATCAACCTTTGATCCATTTCCTACGCGCATCGTCACCTCGTTCTTCGCTAGCTTCCGTTTGTTCTGCAGTACCTATTTCGAGTTACAAATATGAGCAACCGAACCAGTATCAAATACCCAGGAACTACTACGAGTACTAGTGAGATACACATCAATAACATGTATATCGGATATACCTTTCTTCTTGATGTTGCCGTTCTTCAAATCCGCCAAGTACTTTGGGCAATTCCGCTTCCAGTGACCTTCTCCCTTGCAAGAAAGCACTCGATCGTGCTTAGGTTCAGCCTTGGTCTTCTTCGTCGGTGCGGTAACTTTCTTACCACCCTTCTTGAAGTGTCCCTTTTGCTTAGACTTGCCTTTCTTGAATTTGGTGGTCTTATTGACCATCAACACTTGGTGCTCTTTCTTGATCTCCACTTCTGCAGATTTTAACATGGAGAAGAGTTCTGGCAACTGCTTGTTCATGCTTTGCATATTGTAGTTCATCACAAAGTTCTTGTAACTTGGTGGTAGTGATTGGAGGACACGGTAAATCCCCAAAGCATTAGGAATCACTATACCCAAGCTTTGGAGTTTGTTTGCGTGCCCAGACATCTTAAGCACATGCTCACTGACGGAGCTGCCCTCTTCCATCTTGCAGTTAAAGAACTTTTCAGAAGCCTCATAGCTCTCAACTGCCGCGTGAGTCTCAAATATCAATTTGAGTTCACGGACAATATCATGTGGGTCTGAATTCTCAAACCTTTTCTGAAGCTCCGATTCCAAACCATACAAGATAGCACACTGAACTATGGAGTACTGATTCTTCCGAGCGAGGTAAACATTCTTTACTTCATCGGTAGCAAAGAGTCACCAATGTGCATCCAGCACATAGGTCAAATTACCAGCATTGAGGACAATCCTCAAATTGCGGAACCAATCATGAAGTTGCTTCCATTGTTTTCAACTTTTCTTTCTCTAGGAACGCATTAAAATTGATGGTAGGGGCCGCCATTGATCTACAACATATTTGCAATAGTTTAGACTAAGTTTATGACAAATTGAGTTCTAATTAATAGTTAAATTAATCTAGGTGAACTCCCACTCAAAACAATATCCCTCACATTGTTTTAGTGATCACACGAACCAAATCCACCACATCAAAACCGATCATCACGAGAGTTGATGTAGCTTCAATGGCGAACAATCGACATGTTCATCATATCTACTATATGACTCATGCTTTACCTTTCGGTGATTCGTGTTCCGAGACCATGTCTGTACATGCTAGGCTCGTCAAGATCAAACCTTAGCTTCCGCATGAGCAAATCTGGCTTGCTCACGTTGTATATACTTGCAGAATCTAACACACCCGATCATCACGTGGTGCTTTGAAACAACAAGCTTTAGCAACGGTGCTTACTAAGGATGAACACTTTAGAACTTGAAATTTATGTGCATGAGGGATCATCTTATAATGCTACCCTCGTTAACTAAGCAATACAAGATGCATAAAGGATTAACATCACATGCAATTCATAATATGTGATATGATATGGCCTTTCTTCTTTGTGCTTCCGATCTCCATCTTCAAGCACGAACATGATCTCCATCATCACCGGCATTGCATCAAGGTCAATGACGCTGCTCCATGATTGTCTTCCACCAGCTTCAACTATTACAACTACTTTGAATAGACACACGGGTCTTAACTGAAATTAAAGACAACCATATGGCTCCTGCCGGTTGCCTACTTACAATAAGGAACATTGCATACATCAAATATAATCACAATCATGGCCATATCACATCACAGCACACCCCTGCAAAACAAAGTTAGACACCTCTAATTTCTTTGCATATTTTACGTGGTTTGGGGCTTTCAAAAAGTGTCGATCTAACTTACGAACAAGAACCACAACGTTGATGTTTGAACTATCAAGTACCTGTTGTAAATTGGATCTATACTATAATGGGAGAGACAGACACCCGCAAAGCCACTTATGCAATACAAGTTGCATGTTGAGCGTGGAGCAAGTCTCATGAACGATGTCATGTAAGGTTAGCCCGGGCCGCTTCATCCCATCATACCGCAAGATGCAAAGTACACAAGAAGCAATTGATAATAAAAGCACCACCGCCCACAATGACCATTGTGTTCTACTCGTGGAACAGATCTACATATAGACACGGCTCTGATACCACTGTAGGGGTTCGTAGCATGGGAAACAAAAAAATTCTACCGCATACAAACAAACAAGCCAAGATCTATCTACTAGATTGTAGCAATGAGTCGATAGAATAACTCACCCTCGAAGATTCCAAAGTGTTTAACGAGAGCGGATTCTCGTGGGTGATGTAGTCGTACTCTTTCCGATCTCAAGATCGTGTAGACGATCCTTCCGGCGCTGCGTTCCTGCAGCGCTTCCATGATCGGTCACCGTTAAATTTTCGATGAAGACCTTCCTCTCCCTTGTTCCAGCAGGCAGCGGAGGTTGTAGCACTCTCCTCGTGATTCCGGCAGCACGACGGCGTGGTACCGGAAGTAGAGGGAAGATCTCGCAGGGCTTCGCCTTAAGCCGGAGCGAGTATGGTGGACTATGAGAGAGGCCTCGGTGATCTAGGGTTTAGACACACCAAGGATAGAGGGCTAGGCCGGCGGCTAGGGCTTGGGGAAAGCCCCAAGTCGGCGGCTAGGGTTTGCCCTAGGGCGGCGACGGCTGCAGGAGGGCCGGCGGCTAGGGCTAGGGTTTTGGGTGTTGGAGGTGTGTTTCTAGAGGGGCAGCCCTGCCCCTCCTTTTATAGGTGGAGGGCGCCGGCCAAGGGGAGGAGAGTCCTCCCCAAATTCGGCCTCCAAGGCCGGCGGGTGGAGGGAGAGGAACTCCTCCCCAAGTAGGTTTCCTACACTCCCTCCACCAAGCAAACTTGCCGTTTGACTTTTCAAATTGGTGTTTGACTTTTCAATCTAGGATTTGATTTATACCTTTATTTTGCTTGGCGATGACACCTAGTACATGATGCAACCATTCCAACTTGTTATGACACATTCATGTACCCTTCCCCTCTGGAGTGCCGGACCTTCCGGAACCTTCTAGAACATTCCCGATGAAAACACCGGAATCATTCTCCAACCCCGAAACAAGACTTTCCTTATATGAATCTTATTCTCCGGACCATTCCGGATGTCCTCGTGATATCCCGGATCCCATCCGAGACACTGAACAACATTCGGTCTCTTACTCATCATTCCATAACTACTCAACAACATCGAATCCTTAAGTGTGTCTCCCTACGGTTCGTGAATTATGCGGACATGATCGAGACACTTCTCCGAACAATAACCAACAGAGGAATCTGGAAATTCATATGGCTCCCACATATTTCTACGATTACTTTGCGATCGAATGAACCACTTACATACGATACCAATTTCCCTTTGTCTCACGATAGTTTACTTATCCGAGGTTTTGATCGTCGTTATCTCTGCATACCTAGTTCAACCTCGTTACTGATAAGTACTCTTTTCTCGTTCCCGTGATATGTGATCCCTTGTGAGCCAGTAACATGCTTGCAAGACAATTGGATGACATTCCACTGAGAGGGCCCAGAGTATATCTATCCGTCATATGGATGGAAAATCCCACTCTTGATCCATGTGTCTCAACCCATACTTTCCGAACACTCAATGCCACCTTTATAGCCACCCAGTTACGGTGTGGTGTTTGATGTCATCAAAGCATCCTTTCGGTGATGGTGATATGCATGATCTCATGGTCGAAGGAATTAGGTTACTACGTATTAGAAAGCATATAACAATTGAACTATTAAAATGACTTGATCTTTATGCTACGCTTATCTATAGGAGTATGTCCATCATATCATTCTCCTAACGATATGATATTGTTGTTAATAACATCTCAATGTTCATGATAGGGAAACCACAATCATTTATTAACCAACAAGATAGTATTATAAAGAGGCTTTTACTAGGGACTCTAATTTAGTTTACAAATCATACAAGTATTAATGTTTCCTTGTTAATACTGTTATAGCATGAATGTAAACATTTATCATAAACACAAAGATATAACAATAACTACATTTATTATTGCCTCTAGGGCATATCTCCAAAAGAGACTACACAGGGCCGTCAGAGTCATGGCAGAGATAGAGAAGAGGGCCACTGCCCCACATGCCATGGTCGATAGGAAATCAGTGACAAAGCCCACCCGGGTCACGGAAGGAGACTACACAGGGCCATCAGAGTCATGGCAGGGATAGAGAAGAGGGCCACTGCCCCGCATGCCACGGCCTATAGGAGTCTCAGCCAGGGAAGTAAGAAGGGAAGGAGACAAGACACGGGGTCAATTTGCAGGGAAGGACAAAGCCCCGGGAACTATAAAGAGGTCTAAGATCCAGCATGCGAAATCCATCTTGGTAGTTGTTCATACCCACTTGGTGACTCACAAACAAGTTGGTATCTGAGGCTGATGGCTCAAATATAGAACTTCGTTGGGAGACCCCAAAAGGAAGGTATCATGAGTACAGCAGTAAGTCTTCCCTCAGCATGAAACCAAGGTTATCGAACCAGTAGGAGGAAGGAAATGACTCAAAGGTGTTGCTAACAACTTGGAAACCTGCACAACAAAAACTCAAGACTTTGCCCCAACTTATAGTGAGGTTGTCAATCTCACCAGTTTGCTGAAAACAAAGGATTAAATGTATGGTGTGGAAAGTAATGATTGCTTGCAGAAAGTAAACAGTAACAATGGAAGATGTATCAATGGTAAAGATTGGACCGGGGTCCACAGTTCACTAGAGGTGTTCTCCTTAAGATAAACAACATAACATGTTGGGTAAACAAATTATAGCGGGGCAATTGACAGGACAGAGCAAGGCATAACAATGCAATACTAGACATTCATGATCCTATGAGATTTGATTGGGCATTACAACAATATACATATACCTCCATCCAACTGCATATATGACTAGTAATCCACCTTCAGGTTGTCATCCGAACCCCCTCCAGTATTAAGTTGTAAGCAACGGATAACTACTTTAAGCAATATGTGTAAAGTAAACAATACAATTGTTCCATGAACAAGAGATTGTTGTTTTCTCCCTATTAGAAACAACACATCTACAACCTTAGAGATTTATGTCACTTCCAAAGATTCAATAGAGGCATGAACCAACTCTCGAGCATAAATACTCCCTCTTGGAGTCACTTGCATCTAGTTGGCCAAGATAGCTACTAGAAACGGAGAGCATGCAAGATCTCAAACAACAAAGACATGATAGAATCAACAAGATAGAATCATTAATCAATTTGAAATAGTAATCTCAATATCCATTAGATCCCCGCTAACACAACATGCATGATTACAAATAGATGATCTTGTTCATGAACGGAGCTCACAAGATCTAAAAATGGTAGCACAAAGGAGGAGAAATAACCATCTAGATACTATATGGACCCATAGTCCAAGGTGGAACTACTCACGCATCACACCGGAGGCTGGCATGATGATGAAGAAGGCCTCCGGGATGATCTCTCCCCTCCGGCAGGGTGGCGAGAAGAGCTTCAGATCCCTCCCCCTCCCCCCCGATCTAGGGACGATGGTGGCAGCAGCTATGGACTGTTTTGTGGAGATCTGATCGGGTACTTAGGGTTTTGGCATCAGGGTGATTATATAGGCGAAGGGGCGAGTCAGGAGGGCGTCCAGGGGGCCCACACCCTGCTCAGGCGCGGCCCAGCGAGCCCGCGCGTGGGGTGATACGTCAGAAACGTATCTATAATTTTTGATGCTCCATGCTTGTTTAGTATCTACTTTGATTTGCTTTGTTTACACTTTGAGGAACTTTGTACATGTTTTCTGGTACTAACCTATTAACAAGTTGCCATAGTGCTAGTTGCCTGTTTTCTGTTGTTTTTGGTTTCAGAAAAGCTAGTAAAGAAATATTCTCAGAATTGGACGGGACAAACGTTAAAGTCAATTACTTTCTATGGGGAACAAGAAGTCCAGAGGGGAGACGAAGAAGCGGGCCAGGGCAACCAAACCCCCCTAGGCATGGGTGGGCCCTGTCCCATGCCTAGGTAGGGTTTGGCCCCTCTGGCTGCCTCCTCGGCCTCCCCCTTTGCCTATAAGAAGCCCCCGATGCAGAAACCCTAAGTACCGACCAAATCTCCACGAAACCTTCTGTAGCCACCGCCACCTTCGTCCCTAGATCGGGGGGATATGAAGTTCTTCCCGGGCACCCTTCCAGAGGGGAGATCATTCCGGCGGCCTTCTCTCCGGTATGATGCGTGAGTAGTTCCACCTTGGACTATGGGTCCATGTAGTAGCTAGATGGTTGTATCTCCTCCCTTGTGCTTTCATGTATAGATCTTGTGAGCTCCGTTCATGATCAAGATCTAATCTATTTGTAATCATGCATGTTGTGTTTGCGGGGATCCAATGCATATTGAGATTATTATGTTGGTTTGATTAATGGTTTTATCTTTATGATTCTAGCATGTCTGTGTTGTTTGTGATCTTGCATGCTCTCCGTTGTTAGTAGCTATCTTGGCCAAGTAGTTGCTAATGACTCCAAGAGGGGGTATTTATGCTCCATAGTGGGTTCATGCCTCTAGTTTACAAGGGAAGTGACAATAATCTCTTCGGTTGTAGATGTGCTATTGCTACTAGGGAGAAAACAACGGTCTCTTGTTCATGGAACATGTGGACTGTTTACCTTACACACTTTGCTTAAAGCAGTTGTCTGTTGCTTGCAACTTAATACTGGAGGGGGTTCGGATGATAACCTGAAGGTGGACTTCTAGTCATAGATGCATTTGGATGGCGGTCTATGTATCTTGTTGTATTGCCCAATCGAATCTCGTAGGATCTTTCTGACTAGTAATTGCATTGTTATGCCTTGCTCAGTTCCTGTCAATTGCCCTGCTGTAATTTGTTTACCCTTAATTCCATGTTGTTTATCTAAGGAGAGCACCTCTAGTGAACTATGGACTCCAGTCCAATCTTTACCATTGATACATCTTCCACTGTTGCTTGTTTACTTGCTGCAAACCATTACCTTCCACACCATACATTTAATCCTTTGTTACAACAAACCGGTGAGCTTGATAACCTCACTGATTTGTTGGGGCAAACTCTTAAGTTTGTGTTGTGTAGGTCTCCGCGTTGTTTGCAACACCTGTGTGACGTTTCCTTCCACCTTCTGGTTCGATAACCTTGGTCTCTACTAAGGGAAAGCTTACTGTTGCGCTCATCATACCTTGCTCTTGGGGTTCCCAACAAAGGCCTCTCTAACAGGCAATCAAGCTTTCTGGTGCTGTTGTTAGGGAGGCTAAGGACATCTTCACAAGGGGAGTCTTCCACTTCCTTTCTCTTTACTTTGTTTTCAGTTTGCTTTGTTTCTTTTGCTTCGTTTTGTTTGCCTCTTTTCAAAAAACCTAAAAAAAATTAGTCTAGTTTGGTTTGCTTTCTTTATTCAAAAACACAAAAAAATAGTTCCTACTCTAGTTGGTGGTATGTTATTGCCTTGCTTGGTCATGCTTTCTATCAATGGATGGTTTCTTTGAAACTAGTTCTTATTGTCAAGGTGGGTTCACGGAAGAACAAAAGTATTATTATAAGGAACACCGTTTGTCACAAAAATGAAAACACTTATGGGAGAAAATTGATAAGTTGAATACTATTGCTAGAGACGTTTGCTCTACTTATAATGTTACTTATTGCTTTGATAAATCTTGTTGCTGTAGGAGGTATAAACACCTTCCTTTTCAGTGTGAGTATAATGATAATGTTACCATATCCTCTTATGTTAAAGGGAATTATGACTTTTATTATGTGGAACAAATTGAAGAATTTATTGCCCTCAAGGGTGCATTTGAACTTGCCAGTTTGCTTGAAAATACTGATGATGCACCTTATGAATGTGAGGTTTATGAGATACTTAAATTTTTCTTTGACAATTACAAGAAAGCAAATGGCTATATTCTTGAATATTTTAATAGGTGCTTTCCACAAAAGTGTTGGAGATATGCCCAAGAGGCAATAATAAAGTGGTTATTATTATATCTTCATACTTATGATAAATGTTTACATACCATGCTATAATTGTATTAACAGGAAATATTAATACTTGTGTGATTTGTAAACATAAAAGAGTCCCTAGTAAAGCCTCTTGTTAAACTAGCTTGTTGGTTAATATATGATCATGGTTTCCTGATCATGAACATAGGGATGTTATTAACAACAAGATCATATCGTTAGGAGAATGATGTGATGGACATACTCCTATAGTTAATCATAGCATAAAGATCAAGTCATTTAATATAGTTCATTTGCTATAAGCTTTCTGATACATAGTAACCTAATTCCTTCGACCATGAGATCATGCATATCACCTTTACCGGATGGATGCTTTGATGACATCAAACACCACACCGTAACTGGGTGGCTATAAAGGTGGCATCGAGTGTTCGGAAAGTATTGGTTGAGACACATGGATCAAGAGTGGGATTTGTCCATCCATATGAAGGATAGATATACTCTGGGCCCTCTTGGTGAAATGTCATCCAATTATCTTGCAAGCATGTGACTGTCTCACAAGGGATCACATATCACGGGAACGAGAAAAGAGTACTTATCAGTAACGAGGTTGAACTAGGTATGCAGAGATACCGACGATCATAACCTCGGATAAGTAAACTATCGTGAGACAAAGGGAAATTGGTATCGTATGTAAGTGGTTCATTCGATCGCAAAGTAATCGTAGAAATATGTGGGAGCCATATGAATTTCCAGATTCCTCTATTGGTTATTGATCGGAGAAGTGTCTCGATCATGTCCGCATAATTCACGAACCGTAGGGAGACACACTTAAGGATTCGATGTTGTTGAGTAGTTATGGAATGATGAGTAAGAGACCGAATGTTGTTCGGAGTCTCGGATGGGATCCGAGATATCACGAGAAGATCCGGAATGGTCCGGAGAATAAGATTCATATAAGGAAAGTCCTGTTTCGGAGTTGGGGAATGGTTCCGGTGTTTTCATCAGGAATGTTCTAGAAGGTTCCGGAATGTCCGGCACTCCGAAGGGGAAGGGTACATGAATGTGTTGTATCAAGTTGGTATGATTTCATCATGTACTAAGTGTCATCGCTGAACAAAATAGAGGGTTTAATCAAATCCTAGTTTGAAAAGTCAAACGCCAATTTGAAAAAGTCAAACGGCTATTTTGGGAAGTGGAGGGGAAGTGGGAAACCGAGTTGGGGAGGAGTCCCTCCTCCACCGCCGTCCCACTTGGGATCCGAGTTGGGGAGGGATTCCCCTCCCCTTGGCCGCACCTCCCACCTATAAAGGGAGGGGCAGGGCTGCCCCTCCAAGACACAAGTTCTCCACCCCAAAACACTAGATTGGCGCCGCCACCTCCTGCAGCTGCCGCCGCCTCCTAGGGCTCCTCTTGGCGCCGACTTGGGCAAGCCCCAAACCCTAGCCGCCGCTCTAGCATCTCTTCCTCGGCGTGTCTAAACCCTAGATCGTCGAGGGCTCTCTCATAGTCCACCATGCTCGCTCCGGCTTAAGGCGAAGCCCTGCGAGATCTCCCCTCTACTTCCGGTACCACGCCGTCGTGCTGCCGGAATCACGAGGAAAGTGATACAACCTCCGCTGCCTGCTGGAACAAGGGAGAGGAAGGTCTTCATCGAGTACCGAACGTGTGACCGACTGCGGAAGTGCTGCCGGAACACAGCGCCAGAAGGATCGTCTACGCGATCTTGAGATCGGCAAGAGTACGACTACATCACCCACGAGAATCTGCTCTCGTTAACCGCTTTGGAATCTTCGAGGGTGAGTTCCTCTATCGACTCGTTGCTACAATCTAGTAGATAGATCTTGGCTTGTTTGTTTGCATGCGGTAGAAATTTTTTGTTTTCCATGCTACGAACCCCTACAGTGGTATCAGAGCCGTGTCTATATGTAGATCTGTTGCACGAGTAGAACACAATGGTCATTGTGGGCGTTGATGATTTTATTGTCGATTGCTTCTTGTGTACTTTGCATCTTGCGGTATGTTGGGATGAAGTGGCCCGGGCTAACCTTACATGACATCGTTCATGAGACTTGCTCCACGCTTGACATGCAACTTGTATTGCATAAGTGGCTTTGCGGGTGCCTGTTTCTCCTAGCATAGTTAAGATCCAATTTACAATGGGTGATCAACAATACTAGTATCAATGTTGTGGTTCTTGTTCGTAAGTTAGAACGACACTTACAGAAATCCCCAAACCACGTAAAACATGCAAAGAAAATTAGAGGCGTCTAACTTTGTTTTGCAGGGGTGTGTTGTGATGTGATATGGCCATGATTGTGATTATATATGATGTATGCAATGTTCCTTATTGTAAGTTGGCAACCGGCAGGAGCCATATGGTTGTCTTTAAATTCTGTTAAGACCCGCGTGTCTATTCAAAGTAGTTGTAATAGTTGAAGCTGGTGGACGACAACCATGGAGCGGCATCATTGACCTTGATGCAATGCCAGTGATGATGGAGATCATGTTCGTGCTTGAAGATGGAGATCAGAAGCACAAAGAAGAAAGGCCATATCATATCACATATTATGAATTGCATGTGATGTTAATCCTTTTATGCATCTTGTATTGCTTAGTTCACGACGGTAGCATTATAAGATGATCCCTCAAGCACACAATTTCAAATTTTAAAGTGTTCATCCTTAGTAAGCACCGTTGCTAAAGCTCGTTGTTTCGAAGCACCACGTGATGATCGGGTGTGTTAGATTCTTCGAGTGTATACAACGTGAGCAAGCCAGATTTGCTCATGCGGAAGCTAAGGTTTAATCTTGACGAGCCTAGCATATACAGACATGGTCTCGGAACACGGATCACCGAAAGGTAAAGCATGAGTCATATAGTAGATATGATGAACATGATGATTGTTCGCCATTGAAGCTACATCAACTCTCGTGATGATCGGTTTTGATGTGGTGGATTTGGTTCGTGTGATCACTAAAACAATGTGAGGATATTGTTTTGAGTGGGAGTTCAACAGCAATATGATTAAAAGTTGAACACTATTTATCATAAATTAAATCAAAGTGAATTGCATAGTTGTTGTAGTCATTGGCATCCGTTTACCACCTTGCGCTTAGTTTTAATTGAGATGATAGAACTATAGAATTCTGGTTAGTTACTTTACGAACTGGTATCGTACTGTTTTGAAGTGTTAATCTAAAGTTTAGAAGTCCTATTGCAAACTTTCAGTAAGTTCCGGTTACTCCATGAAGTTTAATAATTGGTATTAAATCAAGAGTGACAATTCCAAGAGTTAGTGTATGAGCATCATGTTTGTCTCCATGATTCTTGATATTCAAAGAATTGTCTTAATATCAAGGTTATCTAGGATCTGAAAGAGTTGTTTCAGAAACCATGATGTGTGGAAGATATTGTGATATCTGATACGAAGTATTGGTTGCAACATGATAGAGTATAATATGGCAAAGTACATGTTCTCATATTTGATGAGAAGTTGCAAAAGGTTGGAGACACTAGTTGTCCTAAACCACCAAAAGGTTTTGGAGAGCAACATTATACTCGCGATTCATCTTTATAAGCTAAAAGTAGCTTGATCATGAATAATTCCATGATAAGGGTGAATATTTGATGTAGGTAATATATTTACCACACCAAGAGATTACTAAAGAATGGAATTTGAAAGCACACCAAACATTTGATGATGGTGATCTACTTCAAAGTGCAAGTCCAAAGACATTGGTATTTAATTATACACGCTTTGGACTATGTGTCATATGTATGACTCCACTATTGATGTTGATAGATTCTTTCAAACAGAAAAGGAAATACTGAAAGAGAATCTCATAAATATATGGCAGAAAATAAAAGACTAGAATTGTTCAGTTTAAGTATATAGATGATATACATGTTATGGCTATATTCTTTGCTTATTAAACAATGTGGTTCTTAAGTATTTGATACTGAATTTGTTGGTGTGAATCGTCATACGAAACAACACAATTCATGAACTACAATGGCCTAAGTAACTAGCAAAAGAATATGTGATGATGTTCATTGAGAACAAATAAAGGGTTATTGTGTTGCTCGTTAAACATCAAAGCTTGCCTTCAAGATTTGTTTTATCAGGTATTATGAGAAGAAAAGGGTTGTTCAAATAATTTCCGTAATCCATAAAAGATGGATGATTCACAAATCTCGTTGGAGAAATTACATCCATAAAACTAGTGCTAAAAATGTCGAAAGACAAATTGATTGAAAGATCACTTAGGAAGTGACATCGCCGTTTAAATTATATTGGAAAGAAAAACATGAAGAAACTCCATGTGGATGGAATTTTGGAGTCTTTTGATTTTTCATCACATGACGCTTGTGAAACTTTCCTAGAGATAATTAAAACTTCGTTCATAAGCCAAAAGGGAACAAATGACTAGCTTATTGGAACTTGTACATATTGTTGTATGAAGTCCATTATGTGTAGTCAAGAGCGATGGATTTCAACTTCATATGCTTTCTCCAAAAATTTGAGTGAATATATGAATATTTACTTAATAAGGATGAAGTGTGAAATATTTGAAAAGTTCAAAGACTTTCAAGATGAAGTGCAAAATCATTGTAACAAGAATATAAATAGTTTATGATAAGATCATAAAGGAAGATATTTGAGTTACAAGTTTAGCATAATACCTAAGATTTAAGGAATCGTTCCGTGGATTTGCATTTTCCCGAAACACCATAAGAGTATGGAGCGTTCGAGATATGTAATTAAACCTTGTTTGACATGGTAAGACCAAAGGTGTAATTCATAAAACTGCCATTATATTTTAAAGATTAAAAGCTTTAGAGATTACCGTTTTTCCACTGAAAAGAGCTCCATCATAATCCGTTGAAATGACACCATATAAAGTTATGGTTTGGGTTAAAACCCAAGTTGTCCTTTCTTAAACATTGGTATGCTATGCATAAGAAAGATGTTTGCAACCAAAGTCGGATGAACCTGTCTTTGTATGTTATTTCGAATAACTGTTCCTCCATAACACCGGAGACAAAAGTGTTTGTCGCTTAGAACGTCAAGTTTCTTTGAGAAGGAATTTTTCGTGAAAAGTTAAGTGGGAGGACAAAAGAACTTTGATAAGGTTAAAAGAACCTTAGCTATATGTGCAGAGTTGCGCAGCGCCGAAAAGTGTTCCGGAGGCAGCGATAATGCTCATGGCTCACGTGCCTCAAAGGTTGTGGTCACGGAGATCTAAGTTCCTATTGAAACAAGAAGGTCGGGTAAACAATCAAATACCAAGATTTGAGAGTTAAATCATTATTTGACAATAATGATCCGACTACATGCAAAGAAGCGATGATGGGCCCTGACTCCGTCTAAATGGCTTGAATCCATAAAATCCGTGATAGTTCCATACACGAAAAATCAAGTTTTGAACTTGAAGGACCCTCGAGAAAGGTGTAAGACCTTACAGTTGTGTTTGGATCTATAAATAAATAGACATGGATGTTGCACATCTATGAAATAGTCGACAAGTTGGGAAAGAGTTCACAACAATGTTCAAAGGTTGACTATGACAAGATCTGATCTTTCATAGCGATATTTAGTCTAGACGGATTAATATAGCAACCACTACATATAATTTTGTTATGTGGTAGTTGAATAAACAAAACAAGTTCTTCTAATAGAATTGTTACCTAGGACATGTGCATAACACGGTCCATAGGGTTTTGTTAATTCAAAGGATGCTAAAAGCATATGCAAACTTCAATGGTTGAAGTAAGCATAGCGGAGTTGGAATCTTCACTATGATGAAACTGTTAAAAGAGTTTAATTTCATCAGAGACAATGAAGATGCTTGCATTTGCAAGAAATTAAGTGGGAGCGCTAAGACATATTTCTAATACATTATGTAGAAGACATATTGTTGATTGGAAGTGATGTATCTTTTATTAACACAGGATAAGAATTTCATCTCGATGAAAGACTTAGGCAAAACCCAAATATTTGGCATCAATAGACGCTAATATGGTTGTGCCGAAAGTACATAGATGATGTATTGAATGAGTTCAATATATAGACTACAAGAAAGGTTCTTGTTGCACAGAAAGGATTGAATGAGTTCAATATTGATGATATATTCAAGTGTATTGACACTGGGTAAGTGAAACAAAGATTCAAGTATAGATTGATACTTGATGTATGAAATCACAAAGAGTATTTATATCAATCATACTGTGATATGTACAAATCCAGATATGTCCTATGCTTAAATGTTGTGAGCATATACCAGAATGATTCATAAGATGATCATTGGACAATAGTAAGGATATTATTATGATCTTTTGGAAGAACTAAGAATATATTATTTTGGAAGTGACAAATAGATGGTTAGTTCATTGTAAATGAATTACATTGATACGAGTTTTGTCACAAAGTACAAATTAAGTTTATCTCAATCTAAACTAAGGGTGGCACAATATAATGGAAAGTAAGTTCCATAATGGATTTGGATGAGTTCCAAAGTTAAGACATTGTGACAGATACTACAACAAAAGGCTAAGTATATGACTGCTATAATAGCAGGTAAAGAGGGCATTTGTGTCAAGTAGTTTGTTATCAAACTAGGTGTAGTTCACAGCAGGGATAATACTATGAAGATATATTGTACGACAATATTATCAACATATTTTAACCCCAAAGAACTAAAGGTCTCACCAAAGGACCAAATTTATACAAAGCCATCTCATTAAGAATGAGTGATGCGTAGAGACGCAAAGACATGCAATTACACATGGACCTGGAAGTGTCAGATCCGGAGATCAGTTGACCACTAGCAATCGTGTACATATAACACCGGAAAGCTATAGGTGTTGAATACACAAAGGTCTGAAACTAGATTATTGACTCTAGTGCAAGTGGGAGACTGTTGGAGATATGCCCAAGAGGCAATAATAAAGTGGTTATTATCATATATTCATACTTATGATAAATGTTTACATACCATGCTATAATTGTATTAACAGGAAACATTAATACTTGTGTGATTTGTAAACATAAAAGAGTCCCTAGTAAAGCCTCTTATTAAACTAGCTTGTTGGTTAATATATGATCATGGTTTCCTGATCATGAACATAGGGATGTTATTAACAACAAGATCATATCGTTAGGAGAATGATGTGATGGACATAGTCCTATAGTTAAGGGTAGCATAAAGATCAAGTCATTTAATATAGTTCATTTGCTATAAGCTTTCTGATACATAGTAACCTAATTCCTTCGACCATGAGATCATGCATATCACCTTTACCAGATGGATGGTTTGATGACATCAAACACCACACCGTAACTGGGTGGCTATAAAGGTGGCATTGAGTGTTCGGAAAGTATTGGTTGAGACACATGGATCAAGAGTGGGATTTGTCCATCCATATGACGGATAGATATACTCTGGGCCCTCTCGGTGAAATGTCATCCAATTAGCTTGCAAGCATGTGACTGGCTCACAAGGGATCACATATCACGGGAACGAGAAAAGAGTACTTATCGATGTGAGGTTGAACTAGGTATGCAGAGATATCGACGATCATAACCTCGGATAAGTAAACTATCGTGAGACAAAGGGAAATTGGTATCGTATGTAAGTGGTTCATTCGATCGCAAAGTAATCGTAGAAATATGTGGGAGCCATATGAATTTCCAGATTCCTCTATTGGTTATTGATCGGAGAAGTGTCTCGATCATGTCCGCATAATTCACGAACCGTAGGGAGACACACTTAAGGATTCAATGTTGTTGAGTAGTTATGGAATGATGAGTAAGAGACCGAATGTTGTTCGGAGTCTCGGATGGGATCCGGGATATCACGAGGAGATCTGGAATGGTCCGGAGAATAAGATTCATATAAGGAAAGTCCTGTTTCGGAGTTGGGGAATGGTTCCGGTGTTTTCATCGGGAATGTTCTAGAAGGTTCCGGAATGTCCGGCACTCCGAAGGGGAAGGGTACATGAATGTGTTGTATCAAGTTGGTATGATTGCATCATGTACTAAGTGTCATCACTGAACAAAATAGAGGGTTTAATCAAATCCTAGTTTGAAAAGTCAAACGCCAATTTGAAAAAGTCAAACGGCTATTTTGGGAAGTGGAGGGGAAGTGGGAAACCGAGTTGGGGAGGAGTCCCTCCTCCACCGCCGGCCCACTTGGGATCCGAGTTGGGGAGGGATTCCCCTCCCCTTGGCCGCACCTCCCACCTATAAAGGGAGGGGCAGGGCTGCCCCTCCAAGACACAAGTTCTCCACCCCAAAACCCTAGATTGGCGCCGCCACCTCCTGCAGCTGCCGCCACCTCCTAGGGCTCCTCTTGGCACCGACTTGGGCAAGCCCTAAACCCTAGCCGCCGCTCTAGCATCTCTTCTTCGGCGTGTCTAAACCCTAGATCGTCGAGGGCTCTCTCATAGTCCACCATGCTCGCTCCGGCTTAAGGCAAAGCCCTGCGAGATCTCCCCTCTACTTCCGGTACCACGCCGTCGTGCTGCCGGAATCACGAGGAGAGTGCTACAACCTCCGCTGCCTGCTGGAACAAGGGAGAGGAAGGTCTTCATCGAGTACTGAACGTGTGACCGACTGCGGAAGCGCTGCCGGAACGCAGCGCCGAAAGGATCGTCTACGCGATCTTGAGATCGGCAAGAGTACGACTACATCACCCACGAGAATCTGCTCTCGTTAAGCACTTTGGAATCTTCGAGGGTGAGTTCCTCTATCGACTCGTTGCTACAATCTAGTAGATAGATCTTGGCTTGTTTCTTTGCATGCGGTAGAAAATTTTTGTTTTCCATGCTACGAACCCCTACAAAAAGGAAGAGACTAATGCCTTGCAGGAGCCTATGGAAGAAGAAATTATTGAAACTGGAAGCTCATTAGATGAAAAAGAGGAGGAGAGTGATGAACAAAAGGAGGAAGAATGGATCTACCCATTACTACCTTCTAATGAGAGTAACTCTTTACCTGTTGTATTATTTGATTGTCCCCCATGCTTACAAAAGGAGGATGAATGTTATGTTCCTGTGGAGCCTTTTGAAATATCTACTTTGGGTAAAACCTATGAAGGTTTTAATCCCACTATTTTTGAGCTTGATAGAAATTATGTGTTTATAGATCATGAAAAGCATGCTTTATATGATAGCTATATTTTTGAATTTATTCATGATGCTACTGAAAATTATTATGAGAGAGGAAAGTATGGTTGTAGAATTTTTCATGGTACTGAAACACCTCTCTATGTGCTGAAAGTTTTGAAGTTACTCTTGTTCTATCTTCCTATGCTTGTCACTTTGTTCTTTGTGAATTTATTTGTGTACAAGATTCCTATGCATAGTAAGAGGGTTCGACTTAAATATGTTTCATATTTTCTTCTTGATGCTCTCTTTTACTTCAAATCCATATTTCTTATGTGAGCATCTTCTCAAACTTTCGTTCCTAACTTAAAGGCGTTAAAGAAAAGTACTTGTTGGGAGATAACCCAAGAGTTTCCTTGAGTCTTGGAAGTTATTACTTCAGTAATTACCTCTCCTTATCCTTTTTGTTTGCCTTTTGTGCCAAGAATGACCTCTAATGAGAGGGAAGTAAGATTTGGGGAGTTGTTGTCCCGAAACAGATTTCTGTCCTCCACCAAAAATATTCATGAGGAGTCTCTGTAATTCGGATTGAGCTCAAAATTTACGAATACATCCCCAGTATGTTAGCTAACTTTCGTTAGTTAAATACTTTTTGATTTGAGAAACAGAAGATGTTCGAAAAAATCGATTTCTACCTGCTGGTCTGTTTTGACAGATTTCTGCCATTATTTGCATTTGCTTCTTATTGATTCCTTTTTGAGTTCTCTTTAGGTGAATTGAGATTTTTGAAGTAGTTACTATAGTAGCTTGTGTTTTTAGTGAAAAGTCTTGCTGTTTAAAAGCTTTGCCAGAGGTCTAATATCTTTTGAATAAGCTAATGTTGCTAATGAAGATTGTGTGAAGTTTTGTATGAAGGAAAAATTTCAGGTGTAGAGAGAGAATGATGCAATGAGATGAAGAATGGACAAAAGCTCAAGCTTGGGGATGCCACCATGGTGTCACCCCAAGAAATATCCAAGATTTACAAGCGTCAAGGCTTGGGGATGCCCAAGGCATCCCCTTCTTCATCAATAAAAAGCTCAGGTTTGTCTAGACACTTCATTTTTATTGTTTCATGCACAGTTGTGTTGTTCTTGGAGCGTCTTAGTTTTCGTTTCCTTTGCTTAGTTTGTTTAGTTTTCTTGAGTAGTTTGGACCCCCGTTCTCGCTGTGTTGTTTTGCAAATAAGTTTCTTGGTGTTGGAAAGGAGTAGTAAGTTCTTGCTTGTAAATGCAAGAGGAGCTTGCATTGACTGTGACTTAGACTTTAGCATGATATGCTAGGTGTTGTTTTGACCTTATGCTTAGTGAGTATTGCTGTAGCATGTCTTGTTCCAAACAATTGGGATTGCTTAGTGTTCCTTGAAGAAATTATGCGTTGTTTTAGCATGCAAAAGCATAGTATTGTGGTATTATCTTTGATGCTTTGCTTGGGTTGACTTGGCACATGCTCACACCATGTTATGACTATGAAAAGTCATCATTAGCCTCTATGATCATTTAGTCCTTGACTTGTAGTACCACTCTTTGCTTTGATTAGTAATGCTTTGTTGCACTGCATGATTATGGCCATTATTGCTCTCTTATTTGGTTGCTCCTAGTCTTTTGCTAGCCTCCACTTGTATGAGTAAGCTCTACTCATGCTTCCAACTCCCAAGAAACCAAGTTATTCCAAAGTGTCCACTATAAACTCCTATGCATGGTGGGTTACACCATTCAAAATATATTCTTGTTTTCAACTATCTTCCGATTAAAAACTATTTTTTATGTGAAAACTTAGTGATTAAAGCCCTCACAAACTTTATGGCACACTTTATATTCTTTGCCCCTAATAAACTTGAACCATTGTGTCCTCTATGTTGTATATTCTTGCACTTATACGTTGGAATTAGTAGAACCGTGCTGTCACGGGGAACGTTTTCAACATTGCACTTGTACTTTGTACTCAGTTGATATCATGCTTTATTGTCTATGGATGTCACCGGTGTGAAATAAAGAGGGAACTTGTAAGTCCATGGAGTCTGTATCCGGTGTTAGAGAAACGTCTGGGCCGCTAGCCTAAGCCATGCCTAATCATGGTGGAAACTTGCAGCATCACCATAGTGACATCTATGAAGCATTCTTCTTATAAAAAAAGAGAGACACATTGAGAAAGAGGAAAGAGAGAAAAAATCACCATATTACCATGGTAAATAAGAAGATTGCTGAGATGCTCATTGTCTACTTCCCTTGCCATTTTGGTTATGGGAAAGTTCATGTACCATGTGCAAGGGGTACCCCGTTGGCGGTTCTCTATGATATGCAAATACTTGCAATGACAAGAACTTATAGGGGACCAAATTTGAGTAGCATGAGGTGTGGCCCTCGTATTCAAGGGACTTGAGATTGCCAACTAATACTTCATCAAGCATATACTCCATATTTGTCACTTTAACCTTAATCACTTCAAGATGCTTATGATAGGGGCAATGAGGGATGAAAGCTAACAAGTACCATAATTTTTGGAAGCTCTTTTTGAAACTTGAAATCCCTGCTTCCTTTATAAAAGGCCTTTCTTCCACCATTATTTGAGTCTCCACCTTCTACCTATTGGCACCATAAGAGAGCATAGTTTTCATTCTGTGTGCAGTGTTCCAAATCTTATTGATTGATGCATATTATGATATTACTTGTTCTTGTGCTATTTGTTTCTAGTCACCCTTGTGAACTTTGAAGGTGTCCTATGCGTCTATTTGCTACTCTATGAGGGACAAGCTGATTGCCACTATGCTACGTTTTCTGTATGTGAAACAAACAAACGTTTTTTAATGCATGTTATTCATGATATTTGTTTGTAACTATGTCCTATTGTTAGAACTCCATCTTTCATGCACATGTTTAGAGTTCTTTGATCCCAGATTTCAATGCTTGCAAATGGTTGAATCTTTATTGTGAGGGTGCATGTCACCTCAAAAATTATTCTTTTTATCACTTACCTACACGAGGACGAGCAGGAGTTAAGCTTGGGGATGCTTGATACGTTGGAAACGTATCTATAATTTTTGATGCTCCATGCTTGTTTAGTATCTACTTTGCTTTGCTTTGTTTACACTTTGAGGTACTTTTTACATGTTTTCTGGTACTAACCAATTAACAACTTTCCACAATGCCAGTTGCATGTTTTCTGCTATTTTTGGTTTCAGAAAAGCTAGTAAAGAAATATCCTCGGAATTGGATGGGACAAATGTCAAAGTCAATTACTTTCCGTGGGGAACAAGAAGTCCAGAGGGGAGACGAAGAAGCGGGCCAGGGAAACCAAACCCCCTAGGCACGGGTGGGCACTGCCCCGCGCCTGGGTAGGGTTTGGCCCCTCTGGCCGCCTCCTCGACTCCCCCTTCGCCTATAAGAAGCCTCCAATGTAGAAACCCTAAGTACCGATCAAATCTCCATGAAACCTTCTGTAGCTGCCGCCACCATCATCCCTAGATCGGGGGGATCTGAAGTTCTTCCCGGCACCCTGCCGGAGGGGAGATCATCCCGGAGGCCTTCTCTCCGGTATGATGCATGAGTAGTTCCACCTTGGACTATGGGTCCATGTAGTAGCTAGATGGTTGTATCTCCTCCTTTGTGCTTTCATGTATAGATCTTGTGAGCTCCTTTCATGATCAAGATCTAATCTATTTGTAATCATGCATGTTGTGTTTGCTGGGATCCGATGGATATTGATATTATGTTGGTTTGATTAATGGTTTTTTCTTTATGATTCTGTCACATCTGTGTTGTTTGTGATCTTGCATGCTCTCCGTTGTTAGTAGCTATCTTGGCCAAGTAGTTGCTAGTGACTCCAAGAGGTGGTATTTATGCTCGATAGTGGGTTCATGCCTCCAGTTTCCAAGGGAAGTGACAATAATCTCTTCGGTTATAGATGTGTTGTTGCTACTAGGGAGAAAACAACGGTCTCTTGTTCATGGAACATGTGGACTATTTACCTTACACACTTTGCTTAAAGCAGTTGTCTGTTGCTTGCAACTTAATACTGGAGGGGGTTCGGATGATAACCTGAAGGTGGACTTCTAGTCATAGATGCATTTGGATGGCGGTCTATGTATCTTTTTGTATTGCCCAATCGAATCTCATAGGATCTTTCTGACTATTAGTTGCATTGTTATGCCTTCCTCAGTTCCTATCAATTGCCCTGCTGTAATTTGTTTACCCTTCATGCCATGTTGTTTATCTAAGGAGAGCACCTCTAGTGAACTATGGACCCCGGTCCAATCTTTACCATTCATACATCTTCCACTGTTACTTGTTTACTTGCTGCAAACCATTACCTTCCACACCATACGTTTAATCATTTGTTACAACAAACCGGTGAGCTTGACAACCTCACTTATTCGTTGGGGCAAAGTCTTGAGTTTGTGTTGTGCAGGTCTCCGCATTGCTTGCAAGACCTATGTGATTTTTCCTTCCTCCTTCTGGTTCGATAACCTTGGTCTCTACTAAGGGAAAGCTTGCTGTTGTGCTCATCATACCTTTATCTTGGGGTTTTGTGTTGTGCGGGTCTCCGCGTATCTTGCAACACATGTGTGAGGTTTCCTTCCTCCTTCTAGTTCGATAACCTTGGTCTCTACTGAGGGAAAGCTTGCTGCTGTGCTCATCATACCTTGCTCTTGGGGTTCCCAACAAAGGCCTCTCTGATAGGCAATCATGGGGGGGTGTGGCCACCCTAGGGGACCCCTCCGGTCTCCCTTTGGTCTCTGTGTTTTCCTCGGTGAAATATTGAATTTGGCTTTTGTCACGTCCAATTCCGAGAATATTTCTTTACTAGCTTTCCTGAAACAAAAAACAGCAGAAAACAGGCAACTGGCACAGCGAAATCTTGTTAATAGGTTAGTCCCAGAAAATGTATAAAAATACCTTAAAGTGTAGACAAAGCATGGCAAAGTGGATACTAAAAAAGCATGGAACATAAAAAATTATAGACATGTTTACGACGTATCAAGCATCCCCAAGCTTAACTCCTACTCGTCCTCGAGTAGGTAAGTGATAAAAAGAATAATTTTTTAGGTGACATGCACCATCACAATCAAGATCAAACCATTTCAAGCATTGAAAGATGGGATCAAAGTACTCTAAACATGTACATGAAAGATGAAGTTCTAACAATAAGACATAGCAACTATGTTGCAACATGAAACGATACAAACAAAGATCGTAATAACAATGCATTGAAAGACGTTTGTTTGTTTCACATATAGAAAACATAGCATAGTGGCATTCAGCTTGTCCCTCATGGAGTAGCATAAATGCATAGAACACCTTCAAAGTTCATAAGGGTGACTAGATACAAATAGTTCAAGAACAAGCAATATCAACAATATGAATCAATCAATAAGTTTTGGGACAATGCACATAGAACTAAGAATAACAACTATGCTCTCTTAATTGGTGCCTAAGATAGAAGGTCGAGACTCAATATAGAAGTGGAAGGAAGGCCCTTCAAAGGGAAACAGGGATTTCAAGTCTCATAAAGAGCTTCCAAAAATTATGGTACTTGTTAGCTTTCAGTTCGCATTGCCCCTATCATAAGCATCTTAAAGTGATTAAGGTTAAAGTGAATAAAGTATGGAGTATATGCTTGACAAAGTATAAGTTGGCAATCTCATGTCCCTTGAGTACGAGGGCCGATCTTCATGCTACTCAACTTTAGTTACCCGTAAGTTCGTGCCATAGTAAGTACATGTGTATCATAGAGAACCGCCAACAGGGTACCCCTTGCCCCATGACACAGGAGTTATCCCATATCAAAATGACAAGGCAAGCAGATAATGAGCATCTCAGCAATCTTCTTATTTACCATGGGAAAATGGTGCTTTTTTCTCTCTTTCCTCTTTTCTCATCTCTTTTTTTTCTTTTTCTCAATCTCTTTTTTCTATCTCTCTTTTTTATAAGAAGAATGCTTCATAGATTCATCACTATGGTGATGCTACAAGTTTCCACCATGATTAGACATGGCTTAGGCTAGCGGCCCAAGCGTTTCTCTAACACACATACATAACTCCATGGGCTTACAAGCTCCCCTTTTATTTCCACCGACGATATCCGCAAACAAAAGATCATGATATCAACTGGGTAACATGTACATGTGCAATGTTGAAAGCGTTCCCCAAAACAGCATGGTTCTGCTAATTCCCAACTTATAAGTGCAAACATATACAACATAGATGGCACAATGGTTAAATTTTATTAGGGGCAATAAAAATAAAGTGTTCCATCAAGTTTGTGAGAGCTTTAATCACTAAATTTCACATAACAAGTTTAATTTGGAAGATAGATAAAACAAGAATATACTTGGAATGTTGTAAAACACCATGCATGGGATTTATAGTGGACACTTTGGAATAACTTGGTTTCTTGGGAGTTGGATGCATGAGTAGAGCTTACTCAATACAAGTGGAGGCTAGCAAAAGACTGGGAGCGACCAACTAAGAGAGCAATAATAGCCATAATCATGCAGAGCGACAAAACATTACTAATCAAAGCATAAAGTGGTACCACAAGTCAAAAAATAAATGATCATAAAGGCTAAGGTGACTGGTTCATAGTCAAAACATGGTGTGAGTATGTGCCAAGTCAACCCAAACAAAGCATCAAAGGATAATACCACAATACTATACTTTTGTATGCTAAAACAATGCATGATTCTTGCAAGGCATATTAAGCAAACTTAATTGTTTGGAACAAGTCACGCTACAGCAATATTCACTAAGCATAAGGTCAAAACAACATCTAATATGACATGATAAAGTCTAAGTCACAGTCAAAGCAAGCTCCTTTTTGTACACTAGTAGAAAACAGGCCTTTCGTCCAGAGCCCTCTAGAGCATTAGTCCGGATGTGTTACGAACCTGGACTAATGCTAACATTAGTCCCGGTACCAACAACTAGGACAAGTATGACCAATAGTCCCGATTTGAGACATCAACCGGGACTAAAAAAAGTGGCAAAAAAACTTTGGCGGGTTCTGCCATGGCAGGAAAATGGGCAAAAATACTGCCACGGTAGGATATTTCTGCTCACCGCACACTCCCTTGATATCACCTTTTCTAGTTTCAAAAATATGCCACAAAATTATAAAAAATTTAAAAATAAAATCCTTCAGACTGTAGTTATATTAAGTGATTTAGTTGTTACAAAAATTAACAAACATGAATTTCGATATATTTTGCCAAAAACTGTCATGAAAACTTCAAACAGCTATAACTTTTGCATACGATGTCGGAAAAAACGTACGGCCTATCAAAATGTGCGGAAAAAACTTTGGAGTTCGATTTTGACCGCCTTAGGATGTTTGGGGTTTTTTATATTTTTAAAATTCGAAAAGGAAAAAAGTTATTTAAAAAATTAAATTTTCTTTTGGCAAATTTTTTTATTCCATTTTTGGATTCCTCAATTTTTCTGATAATAATGGATATATTATTTGTCGAATTTCGATTTACGGATTTAAAAATATTATTTATGCCATATTAAATGAATAAATGGCAAAAATGTGAATAAAATATTATTTTATTTAGTTTTTTACTTTTATTGGATTAAAATATTATTATTAGCTATTTATTGTTGTTTACTTAAATAGTTATTTGTAGTTTCGAATCATAAAGACGTGTGACATATTGATATGAGAGCTAATAGGATTGATATGGTAGTGTTGACAATAAAATACTAATGGGCTTCGCGCAAGGACATCCGGATGGAACACAGAAGTTAAGCGTGCTAGGGGTGGAGTAGTGCTAGGATGGGTGACCGACCGGGAAGTCTGTGATTTGACCTAAGATTAAGTATAATTAGTGTGAAAAAATTTCCAAGTGAGAGAGAGATTAACGAGTCAAATAATTCAAAAGTTAAAAAAATTGAAAAAAAAAATCTTTAGTCCTGTCTTATATTACTAATCGGAACTAAAGGGTCTCGCGATCGACCGTGGCCCCAGGAGGGCCTTTAGTCCCGGTTTGTGGCACAACCAGGATTAAAGGGGGGACCTTTAGTCCCGATTCCGTAGTCCCGGTTGCAAAACCGGGACTAAAGGTCCTTACAAACCAGGACTGTTGGCCCGTTTTCTACTAGTGGTACTACTAAGAAAGAACTTTCTACTCCTTTCCAACACCAATCAACTTATTTGAAACAACACAGTGAAAATAGGGGTCCAACTACTTTATTCAAGCAAACTAAGCAAACGAAAACCAAAAACGAAAACTAAGACGCTCCAAGAACAACACAACTATGCATGAAACAATAAAAACAAAGTGTCTAGAAAGACCTGAGATTTTTATTGAGGAAGAAGGGGATTCCCAAGCATCCCCAAGCTTTGACGCTTTTACCTCTTGAATATTTCTTGGGGTGACACGGGGTGGCATCCCCAAGCTTGAGCTTTTGTCCATTCTTTATCTCATTACATCATTCTTCCTTTACACTTGAAAAAAAATCATACAAAACTTCACACAATCTTCATTAGCAACATTAGTGCATTCAAAAGAAAATAAACCTTTGGGTTTAATTTTAAAACGGCAAAACTTTCATTAAAGACACAAGCTACTGTAGGAATTCCCTCAAAAAGTTCAATTTGCCCAAGAGAACCCAAAAAGGAATCAATGAAGAGGCAAATGCAAATAATGGCAGAAATCTGTCAAAACAGACCAGCGGGTAGAAATCTGTCAAAGACCATCTATTGCTCAAATCAAAAATTGTTGAACTAATTAAAGTTAGCTAACAACCTGGGGGATTTACTCAGAAAATTACAGCTCAATCCAACTTATAGATATTTTTCACGAATTTTTACAGTGGAGCACAAAAATCTGTTTCGGAATAGCACTTCCCCAAAACTTACTTCCCTCTCATTAGAGGTTATTCTTGGCACAAAAATCAAATAAAAAGGATAAGGAGCGGTTATTACAGAAGCAATAACTTCCAAGACTCAAGAAAACTATTGGGTTATCTCCCAAGAAGTACTTTTCTTTAACGCCTTTAAGTTAGGCACAAGAATCAAGAATCAAAAAATGTCAAATGAAGAAGCATTGACATCAAATTTTGCCTTAAAAGGAGGAGCAAAGGGTAACTTCTCTCTCATCATAGGGAAGTGTTCAATATCTTTCTTGAATGGAAATTGATATTTAATGGTGCCTTCTTTCATATCAATAATGGCACCAATAGTTCTAAGAAAAGGTCTTCCCAAAGTAATATGACAGGAAACATTGTATTCAACATCCAAAACATAGAAATCAATAGGGACATAAGCATTGTTTACCATAATAAGAACATCATTAACACTCCCCATGAGTTTCTTTTTAGCATTATCATTAAGTGGGACATCCAAATAGCAATCTTCCAAAGGTGGAAAATCAAGCATTTCATAAATCTTTCTAGGCTTAATAGAGACAGTAGAACCAAGGTCACATGAAGCTTTGAGGTCAAAGTCATTCACTTGTATATTAATAATGGGTTCCCAACTATCTTCTACTTTCCTAGGAATAGAAGCTTTGTGTTTCAACTTTTCTTCCTTAATTTTAATGAGAGCATCTGTAATGTGTTTTGTAAAAGCCATATTCATATCACTAGCATTAGGACTTCTAGCAAGCTTTTGTAGGAACATAATCACTTCAGAGATATTACAACCATCAAGATCAAAATCAAACTTAGCATCATGGGTAGTAGACTTTTTAGGTTTAGGCACTGTTGCAGGAGGAATAGGGACTTCTTGTGGTTTGGTAAGATCCATACTGGTGGTGGTAATAGTACAAACACTATTTTTTCTAGCAATTTCAGCTTCTCTTTCCCAATTATCAAGTTGATGACTAATATTTTTCAAGATAGCAGATTGTTCTTCCATAGTTTTAGTGAATATTTTGTTTTGCTCATATTGCATTTGCATGAAGTTTTTAGTGGATCTTTCAACTTCTAGAATCCTATCTTCACTAGGCATTACAGATCTACCATGATAAGTATTGCTATTATTAGGAAGATAAGGCCTATAGTTATTATTACCATAAGCATTGTTGCCAAAATTATTATTCCTAATAAAGTTCGCATCAACTTGCTCTTGTTGAGCAACCAAAGAGGCTAAGGGAACATTATTTGGATCAATATGAGCTTTTCCATTAACAAGCATAGACATGATAATATCAATTTTATCACTCAAGGAGGAGGTTTCCTCAACAGAATTTACCTTCTTACCATGTGGAGCTCTCTCAGTGTGCCATTCATAATAATTAACCATCATATTATCAAGGAGCTTTGTTGCAGCACCCAAAGTAATGGTCATAAAGGTACCTCCAGCAGCAGAATCCAACAGATTTCTTGAAGAGAAGTTTAACCCTGCATAAAAAGTCTGGATAATCATCCAAGCAGTCAATCCATGAGTGGGACAATTCTTTACCAAATATTTCATTCTTTCCCAAGCTTGAGCAACATGTTCATTATCAAGTTGTTTAAATTTCATTATTTCACTTCAAATAGATATAATCTTAGCAGGGGGATAGTATTTTCCAATAAAAGCATCTTTGCACTTAGTCCAAGAATCAATAATATTTCTAGGAAAGGATAGCAACCATTCTTTAGCTTTTCCTCTCAAGGAGAAAGAAAACAATTTGAGCTTAATAATATCTCCATCTACATCCTTATATTTTTGCATCTCACAAATTTCAACAAAGTTATTGAGGTGGGAAACAGAATCATCAGAACTAGCACCCGAAAATTGCTCTTGCATAACAAGGTTCAACAAAGAAGGCTTAATTTCATAAAAGGTAGCATCAGGAGCAGGTGGAGCAATAGGTGTACTCAGGAAATCATTATTGTTTGTGCTAGTGAAGTCACATAACTTGGTGTTCTCAGAAGAATTCATTTTTGCAAAGGTTTGTTGTGTTTTTGACAAAAAGAAGCAGCAACTAGAGTAGGAAATAATTTTGTTGTGTTTTTGATAAAAAGAAGCAAGCCAAACAAATCAAAAGAAACTAAGCAAAACAAAAAAAAGTAAAGAGAAAGGCTGTGAAGGACTCCCCTTGTGAAGCGGTCCTTAACTTCCCGGCAACGGCGCCAGAAAACATCTTGATGGCTGAGATATAGATCTTTGTTGGGACACCCCAAGAGGAAGGTATGATGAGCACATCAGTAAGTCTTCCATCAGTATGAAACCAAGGTTATCGAACTAGTACGAGGAAGGAAACGACTCAAAGGTGTTGCTAACAACTTGGAAACCCGCACAACACAAACTCAAGACTTTGCCCCAACTTACAGTGAGGTTGTCAATCTCACCGGCTTGCTAAAAATAAAGGATTAAACGTATGGTGTGGAAAGTAATGATTGCTTGAAGAAACTTAACAGTAATAGTGGGAGATGTATCAATGGTAAAGATTGGACTGGGGTCCACAGTTCACTAGAGGTGTTCTCCTTAAGATAAACAACATAACATGTTGGGCAAACAAATTACAGCGGGGCAATTGACATGACAGAGCAAGGCATAACAACGTAATACTAGACATTCATGATCCTATGATATTTGATTGCGCATTACAAAAATATACATAGACCGCCATCCAACTGCATCTATGACTAGTAATCCACCTTCAGGTTATCATCCGAACCCCCTCCAGTATTAAGTTGCAAGAAATGGATAACTTCTTTAAGCAATGTGTGTAAAGTAAACAATACAATTGTTCCATAAACAACAGATTGTTGTTTTCTCCCTAGTAGCAACAACACATCTACAACCTTAGAGATTTCTGTCACTTCCCTAGATTCAATAGAGGCATGAACCCACTATCGAGCATAAATACTCCCTCTCGGAGTCACTAGCATCTACTTGGCCAATAGCTACTAGAAACGGAGAGGATGCAAGATCTCAAACAACACAGACATGATAGAATCAACAAGATATAATCATTAATCAATCTGACATAGCAATATCTATCGGATCCCCGCAAACACAACATGCATGATTACAAATAGATGATCTTGATCATGAACGAAGCTCACAAGATCTGAAAATGGTAGCACAAAGGAGGAGAAACAACCATCTAGCTACTGTATATACCCATAGTCCAAGATGGAACTACTCATGCATCACACAGGAGGCTAGCATGGTGATGAAGAAGGCCTCCGGGATGATCTCTCCCCTCCGTCATGGTTCCGGGAAGAGCTTCAGATCCCCCAGATGTAGGGACGATGGTGGCGGCGGCTACGGAATAGTTTTGTGGAGATCTGATCGGGTACTTAGGGTTTTGTCATCGGGGTGATTATATAGGCGAAGGGGCGCGGCAGGAGGGCGTCCAGGGTGTTGGAGATATGCCCAAGAGGCAATAATAAAGTGGTTATTATCATATCTTCATACTTATGATAAATGTTTACATACCATGCTATAATTGTATTAATCGGAAACATTAATACTTGTGTGATTTGTAAACATAAAAGAGTCCCTAGTAAAGCCTCTTGTTAAACTAGCTTGTTGGTTAATATATGATCATGGTTTCCTGATAATGAACATAGGGATGTTATTAACAACAAGATTATATCGTTAGGAGAATGATGTGATGGACATACTCCTATAGTTAAGCATAGCATAAAGATCAAGTCATTTAATATAGTTCATTTGCTATAAGCTTTCTGATACATAGTAACCTAATTCCTTCGACCATGAGATCATGCATATCACCTTTACCGGATGGATGATTTGATGACATCAAACACCACACCGTAACTGGGTGGCTATAAGGGTGGCATTGAGTGTTCGGAAAGTATTGGTTGAGACACATGGATCAAGAGTGGGATTTGTCCATCCATATGACGGATAGATATACTCTGGGCCCTCTCGGTGAAATGTCATCCAATTAGCTTGCAAGCATGCGACTGGCTCACAAGGGATCACATACCACGGGAACGAGAAAAGAGTACTTATCGGTAACGAGGTTGAACTAGGTATGCAGAGATACCGACGATCATAACCTCGGATAAGTAAACTATCGTGAGACAAAGGGAAATTGGTATCGTATGTAAGTGGTTCATTCGATCGCAAAGTAATCGTAGAAATATGTGGGAGTCATATGAATTTCCAGATTCCTCTATTGGTTATTGTTCGGAGAAGTGTCTCGATCATGTCTGCATAATTCACGAACCGTAGGGAGACACACTTAAGGATTCGATGTTGTTGAGTAGTTATGGAATGATGAGTAAGAGACCGAATGTTGTTCGGAGTCTCGGATGGGATCCGGGATATCACGAGGAGATCCGGAATGGTTCGGAGAATAAGATTCATATAAGGAAAGTCCCGTTTCGGAGTTGGGGAATGTTTTCGGTGTTTTCATCGGGAATGTTCTAGAATGTTCCGGAATGTCCGGCACTCCGGAGGGGAAGGGTACATGGATGTGTTGTATCAAGTTGGTATGATTGCATCATGTACTAAGTGTCATCTCTGTTCCAAATAAAGGATTAATTCAAATCCTAGTTTGAAAAGTCAAACGGCTAAATTTGGAAAGAGGAAAAGAGGAGGAAGGGGAAACCGAGTTGGGGAGGGAGTCCCTCCTCCCCAAGCCGGCGCACCACCCAAGCCGAGTTGGGGAGGGACTCCACTCCCTCCTTTGGCCGGCCGGCCCCTCCACCTATATAAGGAGGGGCTGGGCTCCCTCCTAGGACACACAAGTACCTCTCCTCCAAACCCTAGCTTGGCGCCACCACCTCCTGCAGCTGCCGCCGCCTCCTAGGGTTGCCCTAGCCGCCGACTTGGGGTGCCCCAAACCCTAGCCTGGCTCTAGCACCTCCTTGGTGTGTCTAAAACCTAGATCACCGAGGAGCTCTCTCATACTCCACCATACTCGCTCCGGCTTAAGCGAAGCCTGCGAGATCTCCCTCTACTTAGGTACCACGCCGTTGTCGCCGGAATCGCGAGGAGAGTGCTACAACCTCCGCTGCTGGAACAAGGGAGAGGAAGGTATTCCTCAAGTACCGAACGTGTGACCGACTGCGGGAGCGCTGCCGGAACGCAGCGCCGGAAGGATCGTCTACGCGATCTTGAGATCGGGAAGAGTACGACTACATCACCCATGAGAATCCTCTCTCGTTAAACACTTTGGAATCTTCGAGGGTGAGTTATTCTATTGAATCGTTGCTACAATCTAGTAGATAGATCTTGGCTTGTTTGTTTGTATGCGGTAGAATTTTTTGTTTTCCATGCTACGAAACCCTACAGTGGTATCAGAGCCGTGTCTATATGTAGATCTGTTGCACGAGTAGAACACAATGGTCATTGTGGGCGTTGATGCTTTTATTGTCGATTGCTTCTTGTGTACTTTGCATCTTGCGGGATGGTGGGATGAAGCGGCCCGGACTAACCTTACATGACATCGTTCATGAGACTTGCTCCACGCTTGACATGCAACTTGTATTGCATAAGTGGCTTTGCGGGTGCCTGTTTCTCCCAACATAGTTAAGATTCAATTTACAACGGGTGATTGACAATACTAGTATCAATGTTGTGGTTCTTGTTCGTAAGTTAGAACGCCACTTATTGAAAGCCCCAAACCACGTAAAACATGCAAAGAAAATTAGAGGCGTCTAACTTTGTTTTGCAGGGGTGTGCTGTGATGTGATATGGCCATAATTGTGATTATATTTGATGTATGCAATGTTCCTTATTGTAAGTTGGCAACCGGCAGGAGCCATATGGTTGTCTTTAAATTCTGTTAAGGCCCGCGTGTCTATTCAAAGTAGTTGTAATAGTTGAAGCCGGTGGACGACAACCATGAAGAAGCGTCATTGACCTTGATGCCATGCCGGTGATGATAGAGATCATGTTCGTGCTAGAAGATGGAGATCGGAAGCACAAAGAAGAAAGGCCATATCATATCACATATTATGAATTGCATGTGATGTTAATCCTTTTATGCATCTTGTATTGCTTAGTTCACGACGGTAGCATTATAAGATGATCCCTCAAGTACACAATTTCAAGTTTTAAAGTGTTCATCCTTAGTAAGCACTGTTGCTAAAGCTCGTTGTTTTGAAGCACCACGTGATGATCGGGTGTGTTAGATTCTGCGAGTGTATACAACGTGAGCAAGCCAGATTTGCTCATGCGGAAGCTAAGGTTGATCTTGACGAGCCTAGCATGTACAGACATGGTCTCGGAACACGGATCACCGAAAGGTAAAGCATGAGTCATATAGTAGATATGATGAACATGTTGATTGTTCGCCATTGAAGCTACATCAACTCTCGTGATGATCGGTTTTGATGTGGTGGATTTGGTTCGTGTGATCACTAAAAAAATGTGAGGGATATTGTTTTGAGTGGGAGTTCAACAGCAATATGATTAAAAGTTGAACACTATTTATCATAAATTAAATCAAAGTGAATTGCATAGTTGTTGTAGTCATTGGCATCTGTTTACCACCTTGCGCTTAGTTATAATTGAGATGATAGAACTATAGAATTCTGGTTAGTTACTTTACGAACTGGTATCGTATTGTTTTGAAGTGTTAATCTAAAGTTTAAAAGTCCTATTGCAAACTTTCAGTAAGTTCCGATTACTCCATGAAGTTTAATAATTGGTATTAAATCAAGAGTGACAATTCCAAGAGTTAGTGTATGAGTATCATGTTTGTCTCCATGATTCTTGATATTCAAAGAATTGTCTTAATATCAAGGTTATCTAGGATCTGAAAGAGTTGTTACAGAAACCATGATGTGTGGAAGATATTGTGATATCTGAAACAAAGTATTGGTTGCAACATGATAAGAGTCTAATATGGCAAAAGACATGTTCTCATATTTTGATGAGAAGTTGCAAAAGGTTGGAAACACTAGTTTTCCTAAACCACCAAAAGTTTTGAGAGCAACATTATACTCACGATTCATCTTTTATAAGCTAAAAGTAGCTTGATCATGAATAATTCCATGGTAAGGGTGAATATTTGATGTAGGTAAAATGTTTACTACACCAAGAGATTACTAAAGAATGGAATTTGAAAGCACACCAAACATTTGATGATGGTGATCTACTTCAAAGTGCAAGTCCAAAGACATTGGTATTTAATTATACACGCTTTGGACTATGTGTCATATGTGTGACTCCACTGTTGATGTTGATAGATTCTTTCAAACAGAAAAGAAATCTTGAAGAGAATCTCATAAATATATGGCAGAAAAGAAAAGACTAGAATTGTTCAGTTTAAGTATATAGATGATATACATGTTATGGATATATTCTTTGCTTATTAAACAATGTGGTTCTTAAGTATTTGATACTGAATTTGTTGGTGTGAATCGTCATACGAAACAACACAATTCATGAACTACAATGGCCTAAGTAACTAGCAAAAGAATATGCGATGATGTTCATCGAGAACAAATAAAGGGTTATTGTGTTGCTCGTTAAACATCAAAGCTTGCCTTCAAGATTTGTTTTATCAGGTATTATGAGAAACAAAAGGGTTGTTCAAATAATTGCCGTAATCCATAAAAGATGGATGATTCACAAATCTCGTTGGAGAAATCACATCCATAAAACTAGTGCTAAAAATGTTGAAAGACAAATTGATAGAAAGATCACTTAGGAAGTGACATCGCCTTTTAAATTATATTGGAAAGAAAACATGAAGAAACTCCATATGGATGGAATTTTGGAGTCTTTTGATTTTTGATCACATGACGCTTGTGAAACTTTCCTAGAGATAATTAAAACTTCGTTCATAGGCCAAAAAGGAACGAATGACTAGCTTATTGGAAATTGTACATATTGTTGTACAAAGTCCATCATGTGTAGTCAAAAGCGATGGATTTCAACTTCATATGCTTTCTCCGAAAATTTGAGTGAATATATGAATATTTACTTAATAAGGATGAAGTATGAAACATTTGAAAAGTTCAAAGACTTTCAAGATGAAGTGCAAAATCATTGTAACAAGAATATAAATAGTTTATGATAAGATCATAAAGGAAGATATTTGAGTTACAAGTTTAGCATAATACCTAAGATTTAAGGAATCGTTTCGTGGATTTGCATTTTCCCGAAACACCATAAGAGTATGGAGCGTTCGAGATATGTAATTAAACCTTGTTTGACATGGTAAGATCGAAGGTGTAATTCATAAAACTGCCATTATATTTTAAAGATTAAAGGCTTTAGAGATTACCGTTTTTCCACTGAAAAGAGCTCCATCATAATCCGTTGAATTGACACCATATAAAGTTATGGTTTGGGATAAAACCAAAGTTGTCCTTTCTTAAACATTGGTATGCTATGCATAAGAAAGATGTTTGCAACCAAAGTCGGATGAACCTGTCTTTGTATGTTATTTCGAATAACTGTTCCTCCATAACATCGGAGACAAAAATGTTTGTCACTTAGAACGTCAAGTTTCTTAGAGAAGGAATTTTTCGTGAAAAGTTAAGTGGGAGGACAAAAGAACTTTGATAAGGTTAAAAGAACCTTAGCTATATGTGCAGAGTTGCGCAGCGCCGAAAAGTGTTCCGGAGGCAGCGATAATGCTCATGGCTCACGTGCCTCAAAGGTTGTGGTCACAGAGATCTAAGTTCCTATTGAAACAAGTAGGTCGGGTAAACAATCAAATACCAAGATTTGAGAGTTAAATCATTATTTGACAATAATGATCCGACTACATGCAAAGAAAGCGATGATGGGCCCTGACTCCGTCTAATGGCTTGAAGCCATAAAATCCGTGATAGTTCCATACACGAAAAATCAAGTTTTGAACTTGAAGGACCCTCAAAGAAAGGTGTAAGACCTTACAGTTGTGTTTGGATCTATAAATAAATAGACATGGATGTTGCACATCTATGAAATAGTCGACATGTTGGAAAGAGTTCACAACAATGTTCAAAGGTTGACTATGACAAGATCTGATCTTTCATAGCGATATTTAGTCTAGACGGATTAATATAACAACCACTACATATAATTTTGTTATGTGGTAGTTGAATTAACAAAACAAGTTCTTCTAATAGAATTGTTACCTAGGACATGTGCATAACACGGTCTATAGGGTTTTGTTAATTCAAAGGATGCTAAAAGCATATACAAACTTCAATGGTTGAAGTAAGCATAGCGGAGTTGGAATCTTCACTATGATGAAACTGTTAAAAGAGTTTAATTTCATCAGAGACAATGAAGATGCTTGCATTTTGCAAGAAATTAAGTGGGAGCGCTAAGACATATTTCTAATACATTATGTGGAAGACATATTGTTGATTGGAGATGATGTATCTTTTATTAACACATATTAAGAATTTCATCTCGATGAAAGGCTTAGGCAAAACCCAAATATTTGGCATCAATAGACGATAATATGGTTGTGCCAAAAGTACATAGATGATATATTGAATGCGTTCAATATAGAAACTACAAGAAAGGTTCTTGTTGCACAGAAAGGATTGAATAAATTCAATATTGATGATATATTCAAGTGTATTGACACTTGGTAAGTGAAACAAAGATTCAAGTATAGATTGATACTTGATGTATGAAAGCACAAATAGTATTTATATCAATCATACTGTGATATGTACAAATCCAGATATGTCCTGTACTCTAAATGTTATGAGCATATACCAGAATGATTCATAAATTGATCATTGGACAATAGTAAGGATATTCTTATGATCTTTTGGAAGAACTAAGAGTATATTATTTGTAGAAGTGACAAATAGATGGTTAGTTCATTGTAAAAGTACTACATTGATACTAGTTTTGTCGCAAAGTACAAATTAAGTTTATCTCAATCTAAACTAAGGGTGGCACAATGTAATGGAAAGTAAGTTCCATAATGGATTTGGATGAGTTCCAAAGTTAAGACATTGTGACAGATACTACAACAAAAGGCTAAGTATATGACTGCTATAATAGCAGCAAAAGAGGGCATTTGTGTCAAGTAGTTTGTTATCAAACTAGGTGTCGTTCACAGCGGGATAATACTATGAAGATATATTTTATGACAATATTATCAACATGTTTTAACCCCAAAGAACTAAAGGTCTCACCAAAGGACCAAATTTATACAAAGCCATCTCATTAGAGAATGAGTGATGCGTAGAGACGCAAAGACATGCAATTACACACGGACCTGGAAGTGTCAGATCCGGAGATCAGTTGACCACTAGCAATCGTGTACATACAACACCAGAAAGCCATAGGTGTTGAATACACGAAGGTTTGAAACTAGATTATTGACTCTAGTGCAAGTGGGAGACTGTTGGAGATATGCCCAAGAGGCAATAATAAAGTGGTTATTATCATATCTTCATACTTATGATAAATGTTTACATACCATGCTATAATTGTATTAATCGGAAACATTAATACTTGTGTGATTTGTAAACATAAAAGAGTCCCTAGTAAAGCCTCTTGTTAAACTAGCTTGTTGGTTAATATATGATCATGGTTTCCTGATAATGAACATAGGGATGTTATTAACAACAAGATTATACCGTTAGGAGAATGATGTGATGGACATACTCCTATAGTTAAGCATAGCATAAAGATCAAGTCATTTAATATAGTTCATTTGCTATAAGCTTTCTGATACATAGTAACCTAATTCCTTCGATGACATCAAACACCACACCGTAACTGGGTGGCTATAAAGGTGGCATTGAGTGTTCGGAAAGTATTGGTTGAGACACATGGATCAAGAGTGGGATTTGTCCATCCATATGACGGATAGATATACTCTGGGCCCTCTCGGTGAAATGTCATCCAATTAGCTTGCAAGCATGTGACTGGCTCACAAGGGATCACATACCATGGGAACGAGAAAAGAGTACTTATCTGTAACGAGGTTGAACTAGGTATGCAGAGATACCGACGATCATAACCTCGGATAAGTAAACTATCATGAGACAAAGGGAAATTGGTATCGTATGTAAGTGGTTCATTCGATCGCAAAGTAATCGTAGAAATATGTGGGAGCCATATGAATTTCCAGATTCCTCTTTTGGTTATTGTTCGGAGAAGTGTCTCGATCATGTCTGCATAATTCACGAACCGTAGGGAGACACACTTAAGGATTCGATGTTGTTGAGTAGTTATGGAATGATGAGTAAGAGACCGAATGTTGTTCGGAGTCTCGGATGGGATCCGGGATATCACGAGGAGATCCGGAATGGTCCAGAGAATAAGATTCATATAAGGAAAGTCCCGTTTCGGAGTTGGGGAATGTTTCCGGTGTTTTCATCGGGAATGTTCTAGAATGTTCCGGAATGTCCGGCACTCCGGAGGGGAAGGGTACATGGATGTGTTGTATCAAGTTGGTATGATTGCATCATGTACTAAGTGTCATCGCTGTTCCAAATAAAGGATTAATTCAAATCCTAGTTTGAAAAGTCAAACGGCTAAATTTGGAAAGAGGAAAAGAGGAGGAAGGGGAAACCGAGTTAGGGAGGGATCCTCCCCAAGCCGGCGCACCACCCAAGCCGAGTTGGGGAGGGACTCCACTCCCTCCCCTTGGCCGGCTGGCCCCTCCACCTATATAAGGAGGGGCAGGGCTCCCTCCTAGGACACACAAGTACCTCTCCTCCAAACCCTAGCTTGGCGCCACCACCTCCTGCAGCTGCCGCCGCCTCCTAGGGTTACCCTAGCCACTGACTTGGGGTGCCCCAAACCCTAGCCGCCGGCTCTAGCACCTCCTCCTTGGTGTGTCTAAAACCTAGATCGCCGAGGAGCTCTCTCATACTCCACCATACTCGCTCCGGCTTAAGGCGAAGCCCTGCGAGATCTCCCCTCTACTTCCGGTACCACGCCGTTGTACTGCCGGAATCGCGAGGAGAGTGCTACAACCTCCGCTGCCTGCTGGAACAAGGAGAGGAAGGTCTTCATCGAGTACCGAACGTGTGACCGATCATGGAGTGCTGCCGAACGCACGCCGAAGGATCGCTCACGCGATCTTGAGATCGGGAAGAGTACGACTACATCACCCACGAGAATCCGCTCTCGCTAAACACTTTGGAATCTTCGAGGGTGAGTTATTCTATCGACTCATTGCTACAATCTAGTAGATAGATCTTGGCTTGTTTGTTTGTATGCGGTAGAAAATCTTTGTTTTCCATGCTACGAAACCCTACACAGGGGGCCCACACCCTGCCCAGGCGTGGCCCAGGAGGCCCGGCGTGGGTGGGTGTGGCCACCCTAGGGCACCCCTCCGGTCACCCTTCGTTCTCTGTGTTATCCTCAGTGAAATATTAACTTTGGCTTTTGTCCCATCAAATTAAAAGAATATTTATTTACTAGCTTTTCTGAAACTAAAAACATCAGAAAATAGGCAACTGTCACTGCGGCATCTTGTTAATAGGTTAGTCCCAGAAAATATATAAAAATACCTCAAAGTGTAGACAAAGCATGGCAAAGTGGATACTAAACAAGCATGGAACATAAAAAATTTTAGATGCATTTACGACATATCAGAGGCCAGTGTGGTATCCCCTTGTAGCATAAATGGAGGGCCAAGTCCATGACAAAAGGGAGGACATTATCCCGATCAAGAGTCCAACAGAGGGAAGACCACACACACTAGATAGAGAACTCATAGAAGGAGAGTAGCTAGAAGAGAGTGACCATGGCCAGTGGTAGAGCTCCCCTCTGCCTCACGGAGAGGAAGAAGAAGTTCCACCTTGTAATATGTATCTCCCACATAAGAAATACCATCAGACATATAAGATGTAAGGATGTTAGGCCCTGGGCGGCCTGAACCTAGGTAAAACTCATGTATATCTGAGATTTGTGTTATTTGTCAACAACCCCCGGAAGGGACCTAGGAAGTGCTTGCCACCCTCTACGAACAACTAAAAGGAGGTATCCAGAACCCTGACATTCCTCCTAAGGCCTCGTTTGGTAACGGTGGATTTGAGAGTTTTTAGTGTAACATCCACCTTGTGTTGGGTCAATACATCTCTGTTACCGAATTCCTTTCTCCCACCCAATACTCTCTACACGAAAATACACTCAGATCCAATCTAGCTGTTTGGCACACATGAATTAATGCGATTGCATTTGGATACACACTCAGAGCAAATGACATGTTGAGTGAAGTAGTAAAAATCAAAACTTTATGTCATTCTGTTTATTAACTGTTCTGTAACAAAAACATATGTTGCAGCATACATACCATTCAACATGCATTAAAATCAAAGCATGCTCACAACCAAGCAAGTGGAATCAAATATTGGATATAATGGTACCAACTGAAATCAGACTAAATTGACAGAACTAGCAGTCTCTTGGTGTTTCTTGAGTATCAGACATGAAACTATCTTTAGGTAACATTGCAAGCAAGAACATCCTCTTGGTCTTCCTCTTCCTCTTATACCACAGCCTGTTCACAGCTTTTTCCTAAAAAACAAAGGCATAAAGCACCATAGATGAGCATCAACCCAAAATTGCAGCAACATGCATGCTATTGCTGCAACCTATGGCTACCAATCCATATCAGGAATTTCAGACATGTCCATTTTGTAACACTTGCACCAGTTTGTCTAACATAGAGCTGCATATGAATGTAGATACCATGAAGTAGATACATTGTGACATCAAAAGTAAGATAGTAGGGTGATCTATTGTTCAAAATGGCACATCACGAATTATTGTTAGGAATAGAGTTTATGCCAGGAGTGTTTGATAGTATCATGTTCTCATGGAAAACATGGATATCTAGTTTACATCACTACAAGAATGGATGAATACGCCGACCGCCGGGCGCTACACCGATGGCCAAACGGCGGGGCCGTCGGCGTAGCTCGTGACCAGGCCAGCCCTACCAAGCAGCCGTCAGCGTAGAATTGCCCTCGGCGTAGCCTACGCCGACGGCTGCCCTCGGCGTAACAACTTTTCCTTTTACCTCATTAAACTTTGAAAAATCACAATTAAATCATTCTAATCGTAAAAATACAAATAATATATCAAAACTTGCAGATAAATAAGACCTATCTATCTACACTCAAATATTACACATTTGTAAATAAAAATTAAGTGAAACATAAAACATTATATATAGTTTAAAACGGGCATAAGAAATGCAAAAATAATCCAAACAATGTGAAACCTTCGTGTGGTGTCATATTATGTGACATACTTATAAGGAAAAATATCAAACTTGGTATATTGATTATGTCTGAAAAAACCTTCACAAAATGACCTATCTCATTCGAGGTTTCTTGGCTTTTGGGTCAAATGACCAATGTTATGGCTAGAATCAAGGCATAGTTTGTGATAATGTGTCCATATTGTGCATACATGTGCATCATGGGATGGCGAACAATGTTGCATGAGAAAGTTTTCCTTTTCGTCGCACCAAAAAGCCATTTTCCATTTTCCGAGTGCAAAAAACGGGCGGTTTTGTGAAGCAACCACCAAATGGATATTTCAAAATGCTACCACCACATTTTTACAAAATACTATACCACCTTACATGGACAATGTCCTAACAGGGGGATCTCAAACCTTTCCTTCTATCCGTGGTGAAAAAGACAAATTCCTGCTGAATTGGTAGGAAGTGGGTCAGATATGAACTATAGGTACATGATCTGATGCTCATGATTTTTTACAAAAATCATTTTTAGGTTAAAAATATGCTATTTTATCAGAGATCCACTATAAGTTTATCGAGGCTCAGCCCCGAGCTAAGAATCTTCATGCCCGCCGTTCGATAAAGTTTGACGATAGTTTAAAACGGGCATAGGAAATTCAAAAATGATTCAAACAATGCGAAAACTTCGTGTGGTGTCATATTATGTGACATAGTTACAAGGAAAAATATCAAACTTGGTATATTGATTATGTCTGGAAAACACCGTCACAAAATGGCCTATCTCATTCGAGGTTTCTTGGCTTTCGGGTCAAATGACCAATGTTTTGGCTAGAATCAAGGCATAGTTTATGATAATGTTTCCATATTGTGCATACATGTGCATCATGGGATGGCGAACAATGTTGCAGGAGGAAGTTTTCCTTTTCATCGCACCAAAAAGACATTTTCTATTTTCCGAGTGCAAAAAACTGGCGGTTTTGTGAAGTAACCACCAAATGGATATTTCAAAATGCTACCACCACATTTTTCTAAAGTACTATACCACATTACATGGAAAATTTCTTAACAGGGGGATCTCAAACCTTTTTGTTTATTCCTGGTGAAAAAGACAAATTCCTGCCGAGTCGGTAGGAAATGGGTCAAATATGAACTATAGGTACATGATCCGATGCTCATGATTTTTTTCAAAAATCATTTTTAGGTTCAAAATTTTCTATTTCATCAGAGATCCACTTCAAGTTTATCGACGCTCAGCCCCAAGCTAAGAATCTTCATGCCCGTAGTTCGACAAAGTTTGACGATAGTTTAAAATAGGTATAATAAATTCACAAACGATCCAAACAATGCAAAACCTTCGCATGGTGTCATATTATGTGGCATAGTTACAAGGAAAAATATCAAAATTGGTATATTGATTATGTCTGAAAAAATCTTCACAAAATGACCTATCTCATTTGAGGTTTCTTGGCTTTCGGGTCAAATGATCAATTTTATGGCTAGAATCAAGGCATAGTTTATGATAATCTGTCCATATTGTGCATACATGTGCATCATGGGATGGCGAACAATGTTGCAGGAGGAAGTTTTTCCTTTTCGTCACACCAAAAAGCCAATTTCCATTTTCCGAGTGCCAAAAAACGGGCGGTTTTATGAAGCAACCACCAAATGGCTATTTCAAAATGCTACCACCACATTTTAAAAAAATACTATACCACCTTACATGGACAATGTCCTAACAGGGGGATCTCAAACCTTTCCGTCTATCCCTTGTGAAAAAGATAAATTCCTGCCGAATCGGTAGGAAGTGGGTCAGATATGAACTATAGGTACATGATCCGATGCTCAAATTTTTTTACAAAAATCATTTTTAGGTTCAAAATATGATATTTCATCAAAGATCCACTTCAATTTTATCGAGGCTCATCCCCGAGCTATCTCATTCGAGGTTGCCAAAAAGCCATTTATCATTTTAAATGGGAAAATAAAATTATGGCTAGAATCACCGCATAGTTTGTGATAATTTGATATTGATATGATATTTGGATTCCTCTCATTTTTCTGATCAATTTAGACATATTATTTGTCGAATTCTGATTTACGGATTTAAAGATATTAATTATTCCATATTAAATAGAAAAATACAAAAAAATAAAATCATTATATTTTTATTTGAATTCAATACTATTTTTACTTTTACTTATTCATTATTGTTTAATTAAATAATTGTTTGTGATTTCAAAAAATACAAACATGTGACATGATGATATAAGGGCTAATAGGATTGATATCATAGTATTGACAACAATGTATGAATTGCTTTGCGGAAACAGATTGTGAAGAAACAAGGAAGTTAAGCGTACTGGAGATGGAGTAGTGAGGATGTGTGACCGACCGGAAAGTTTAACCAAGACTGTAGTTTAATCAAATATTAAGTGTAATTAGTGTTAAAAATATTCAAAGTGAGAGATTAACGAGTCAAACAATTCAATGAATAAAAAATTGAGAAAAAAATTTAAAAAATTGAAAAAAAAATATTTTAAAAAATATATATATATTTGCAACCGGACGCCATTTCGCTATGTCGACGGCTTTCGTGTGGTCCATCGAGGTATACCTTTGCCGAGGAGGCTATGCCGAGGGCAGCTGTCCCAAGGGCATTTTGGCCTACGCCGACGGCTTTTTGCCCTCGGCGTAGCGCGCGCATCCTGTAGCGCATGCCCCATACCAACGGTTGCCTTAATTCGGATACATGCAAATAAGCTCAAGTAGACATGTGTTCCATTCAAACAATTAATAAAAACATGTTCTGCCATATGTTTCAATATATTAACCTAGCTATAAACTTTTCATTCCTGAACTTGTTTCTGATCTCTTTAAATCAAGATGGAAAAGAGAAGACTACATCAAGACGGAGTTTCCTGATCTCTTTAAATCCTAGCTTTCTTTTTCTTCGGTCTCAAATCTTGAGACGAGATTTTGTTTAAGGAGGTAAGGTTTGTAACATCCCAAAACTATTGATCAAGATTTTCAGATTCCAATCATCAAAATTAGGATTAACAAAAACTTTTGTTAATTAAAATCATATGAATGCATGTGTGTATGTGATGAATGTATGAATGCATGAATGGACTTGTGTGATTGTTGTGAACTACAAGGAATGGTTTAAATATGAAAACAACATCATATAAATCATTTCTAAGCAGAATAAAATCAAGAGAAATTCAAAAATAAACAAAATAGGCAAATGGTCATTTTTGCCAATCTTGCTCACTAGGCCACTTTGAGTGTTTCTAGCCCAAGATTTCAAATAGAAACAATTCCATTTCTTTTCACCCCTTGCTAGACCAAGTGAAAGTGAACCCAAGCCCAACTTTCAAACTCATAGAAACATTTGGCAACTTGATTCAAATGATAATTCAAAATTGAATCTACATCATAGGTGAAGATCACCAATTCTCAAGAACCAACCAAACCAGTGCACCTTGACAAAACCAACTAACCAGAGACTACCTAGTATGTGACTAGTACACCCACCAAGTTTCACTCAAAAATTAAAATTCAAATCTCTTTCGGACATTTCATCAAACACCTTGTAAACACAACTCAAACAAAACATCAAACACTATAGTGAGCAGTGTTTGTGCCTAACTTGTTCCCTCTCTAGCTCATAGCACACTCTCAGTCTATCATCTAGTTCATTTAACAAGCTCTAGCACCACTGTAAGCTTGCCATTACCATCAATGGTGAGCATGCAGAGCCCCAAACGGCCACCCCATTGTTGACAGCCAGCTAGGAGCTTCCCTAGCCTCGCCAACCTTGTCTGGGACACTGGCCACCGTCCACCGCCACCACCTGTCCAACGCCAAAGCACTGCCAGCCCATGGACCACTCAGCCCGAGCATGTCCAGCTTCTCTACAAGAATGCCAAGAGCGCTCCAGAGCGCCGCACTCGACTCGAGCATAGACCGCGCGCCGCCCTTGCCGCTTGCGTGCGTGATCACCACCGCCCCAGGAACAGCCAGGATATGCCTGTTCGTCGTTGCGCGACCAGGAGAGCCCGTGTTCCATTAAAATGTCTGTCGGACCCACAAAAGCACCGCAACGTTTCGACCATCTTGCATCGCCCCACGCCTCGCGACCATGCCGTTGAGCTTCGCCAGGGAACACAACACCATCCCCTACCATCGCTCATGCCATTAGCTCACTGTGATGATGACCACGACGAGCTCTGTAACATCCCAAAAATACTAAGCTTGGATCATCAAATTCTAATCATCAAAATTAGGGTTAACAAAAACTTTTCTAAATGAAATCACGAATGCATGCATATGTGTATGAATGGATTTTGAAATACTTTAAAACCACCTTGTTTGTTTGTTTCATTGCTTGTAAAATGTTTCTTAGGTGAAATAAACATCATCTAAAACATTTCCCACACTTTTCCTAAAGACAAGTAAATCAAAACACATATATGAAATGAATGGTCATTTTGGCCAATTTAACTCCCATGCCTATTTTGGCTGTCTCAAACTTTCAGAACCTAACAGAAACTTTTCTGGATCTTTGCACCCCTTGAATGTACTCATAACAAGGTATCAAGGCCCACTTTGTGATCATCCATAAACTTTTAAATGCATAGTTTAAATGACAATTCAAAATTGAATCTTTATCATATGGGAAGATCCCACTTTTTCAAAAACCACTCAAACAAACTCAACTTTCAAAACCCAAGCATCTGCAGACTCACCAGCACCAATCTAGCAAACCCACCAAAAATCTTTTCAAAATTCAAAACTTGATTTCATGCGGCCATTTCATCAAACAAGTTGCAGACACAAATCAAACAAACATCAAACACTATTGTGAGCAGTGATTCTGGCCTAACTTGTTCCCTAGTTAGCTCACACACAGCTCAGTAGATCATCTAGGAAGTTTAACTAAGGACTAGCACCCCTGTGAGCTTGCCATTGCCATCAATGGTGAACAGCCGAGCACCCCTTGTCACCCCATTGTGGACAGCAGGCTAGAGGAAGAACTAGCCGTGCCAACCTTGTCTGGGAGGCAGCCCACCGTCCACCGCCACTACCTGTCCCAGCCGCGAGCGTTGCCAAGCCTTGGACCACGCGCACAAGCCGCACCCAGACCGCCAGAGACCATGCCGAGCATGCGCCAGAGCACGACCCTCGACCGAAGCCCACAGACCGCGCGCCACCCTCTCCGCGTGCATACACAATCCCCACTGACCCAGGAGACCGCCAGACATCCCCGTTTGCCGCCCCGTGCCGCACAGCCACCGCCCGCCATCGAAGACGCCGCCTCTGCCGCGCAGAGCACCGCCCGTTCCAGACCAAACCACACCGCCCCATGCCTCGAGACCATGTCGTTGAGCATCGCTAGGAGACACCGCACCATCCCCTACCCTTTCCCATGCCATTAGCCGCCTGTAACATCGCCCCCGACGAGCTCACCATGCGCCCCGACGGTCCCCTCGCTCGACTATAAATAGAGGCCACCCCCGCACGATTTCTTCACACCATCTCACTCCCCTCTCCTCATTGATCGTGCCACACCGTTCTCAGAGCAAGGCAAGCACCACCCCGCCGGAATTTCACCGGAGCCCGCCGCCTCTGGATTAGAAGGGAGCCAGCGATTGGAGCCGCCCTAGGAGAAGCCACCGGTACCAGGAGATTCGCCGTCGTCGACTTCGTCGTTCGCCCGCCTCGCCGACCCTCGCCAGTACCCCGGTGAGCCCCCAGCAACCCTTACTGGCCGCGCTAGGTTTCGTTCTCGCCGGAGTTGTCTCGCGTCGACGATGACTCCCAGCTGTTAGATTAGAACTAGATCGAACGATCCACGTCGCCCCATACCGCTTCGCCCAGCCCCGTGTCACTAACGAGTGGGGACACCCACTTAAGCAGCCCGCGGGAGCACTATGCTTAGCAGGCCGGCCCAGTAACTTTTCCCGCACAGCCCAGTTATTCAAATTAAACCTTTTTCTATTTCAATTCAAACACACTTCTGTACCCAACTTTAAAAATCAACCCAGATCGATTCAGTGCACCAAATTGAATGAAACCAATTTTGTTGGAAAGGTCTCTGAATGCTGAATCCAAGCCCGTTGGATTCAAGTCATTTGGATCTATAGATCACCCATGGTAAAAATAACAAGGCAGAAGCTTTTCTGCATTCAAACATTTTTCAAATTTAAACCATAATAGCTTTTGAGTTGATTCCAACTCTCAAAAATCACATTTAACCATACTTTCCAGAATATATAAAAATATAAAGGTTTACTTGCAGAAATAATGTTCAAGTAATAAAAGAATGCTACATAAGCATTTCTAGCCACTTTAATTAATTAAAATAAAAGGGTAAAACCTTATTAAATTGTGATACCAGTTTAAATCACATTCCCATGGACTACAATATGTGGTGATGACATGTGTCAACATGATCCCATGTTGGGTTTGGAGAATATTAAATCTTAAGTAGTTTTTCAATGAGTAGAAATTACTTTTCTAAAAATAAAAGGAATTAAATCAAGCCTTAACCTTGTAATGTTAGAGATGATGCTAGATCATCCATGGGACCCTTGTGTGTGATGATTGCAAGTAGTTAAGTATTGTTTGGTGATTGTGTACCTCGTATTTATTCATAGACGCTAGTACCGACCAAGGATACGAGGAGGAAGGAGGATACTACGAAGAAGAAGCCGAGGAGAACTTCAACCACTGCTCTGCACAAGGCAAGCTAGTAACTATGCAAGCCTAATACTACTAGTGAATGTGCAACCTTATACTGATATTGATGCAACCTGATACTATACCTATGCAAGCTAACCCTTGCAAGATACCCTACTATTGCAACAAACCCATACTTGTTCTATGACTACTATATGCCTTAAGCATATGTGATCATACCCACTTGATAAACCAATCCTACTTTTATGTGCAAGCTTCTTACTCTATTTCTTTATCAAAGCTTACTTAGAGTTTACTTAAGTGACTGGTAGATATTGGAAAGATGCTGGAGGTGGCACAAAGAGCATAAAATTTGGCCTAAGTTAGAAACCTTGACATCAGCCTAAGACATGAGGTTGTACTTACTTAAGACTCCACTATTTACCACCCCTCATTAGTACTACCCCCACCTGTAGATGCTAGTGCTAAGCATAAAACTTGATCAACTTTTAGATGGGATTACTTGATGGAAAAATGGTTATGAAAACCTTGGAATGATGGATCATTCTATTGAAATGTTTTGGACATGTGTTTCCAAACACTTGAGAATTTTGGTGATAAAAATGTTGAGGCATGAGCCTTAGCCCTTTATAAAACTGATGGTTGTCTGGATGCGATACCATTCCAATTTTATCGTACAACCACAATACCCGAATATTGGGTAGGGCTTGACTGGAAACTTATATTCCTTAGTATTAGTTCCCTCATGGCCAAGGTCTGAGCTGAGGCTACCTTGTGAAGATTGTCCACCTGTGCAGTACCCAAGATGACAGTTGGTCATGGTTGGGAGGCCAAACTCACAGGAGAGGTGCTTATACTAGGGCGTGTAATCGAAAGGTTAGGATTGATTATCCGCATACTGAGTATGGTGAATTCAGGATTTGTTCCTGAGGGATGTTTCGAATGTTGTGGCGAAAGTGTACAATCTCTGCAGAGTGTCAAACTATTCGAATAGCCGCGTCATGATTATGGATAGTTGGAGTGGCCATCTTGTTCCCGCCGACTTTTCAAAATGACCTATGAAATGAACTAAGACTTTGACTTGACCACAACAGAGTTGTGATATGAAATACAAGTTCCCAGTTAGGAGTTATAAAATTGTGACTAGCTTTAGAACTTAGTAGAGATAAATCTGGCTTTTGCAAAACAACCCTAGAGCCTAGTGTCCTATTATCCAAAAACCCCCTTTACCTATTAGTATTAGTTTGCGAGTACTTAAAGAGTACTCATGGCTTTGTCCCTGGCTATTCCCATGGCCAGACTATGAAGAGGAGTACCTAGAAGATGGACCCCAGGAAGGTTACGACAACTAGGATCATCTCCCATCGTCAACATTGCCTGTGACCTCAAGATGGAGCTTACGCTACCGTATTATTATTCGTATTCCATTGCTTGATATTGTATTAAGAACTGGATTATGAGATCCCTATTTGTGTAAGAACTTATGTATCGTTTGTAATGGATGATGTACTATGGTATCCAATTCTGTTATGTCTCGCAAAAATGGTAATCCTGGGATTGTGATCTATGGCATAACAGGCATCTAGGATTGAAAAATCCGGGTGTTGACAAGTTGGTATCAGAGCCATCCTGACCATAGGAGACCCTAGTTTGACTGGACGTTTGAACCAAAAACTTAGTTTCAAAACCAAAGAAAACCACTATTTACAAAAAAAACTTATTCTCATTCTTATCTCTTTGATTCTTTTATAAAAATTCATGTTCCTCAAAAACTCTTGCAAAATACATAAAATTATGACACACTTGATCACTCTGCTAATCTACTCATCCTCTATTTTTATAGATGGACGTGAAGTACAGCAAGTTTTACCAACTTGGGAATGGAGGAGACCTTATCTTTGAGAAGGATCTGGATTAGCTTTCGGAACTTCTGGAGCGTCCGCACCCCGAGTTCTTTGGAGCTCAGCTCAATGATCAAGGAGGGGAAGATCTGCAGTGGCTAATTGTTGCAAGTCTCCGAGGAAAGATTGAACCTCCCACTGTGGAGGGAATTCAGTTTACCTTGAGGGAAAACAGCTGGCTCTATGGACTTGCCAGAGCAATGTAGGAAGCTCTTTCCTGTCTGTGTGGGCAGAGCATCAATCAGATCAAGGGTACTCGCTTTGAGTTTTGCCCAAGGCGTGATTCAAATGGACAACCACTGGAAGCCCCATACCACCCCGAGCTGAAGACTCAATTGGACCACCTTAGCTTCATGATGTATGATCGTCAGCAGGAGTTGGACAACTGCCGTGACTATTGCAACCACAAGTCTGCCATCATCAAGACGAAGGATTAGACCATAGCCATGCTAGCAAAGGATCGCAAGTCTCGCCGCCGTCAGCTCGACAAGAAGGAGCGCATTATTGCCCGTCTTCGCCACCGCATCTCATCTCTGGAGGAGACCATCCACGAGAGAGACATGCAGTTGGAGGAAAGGGAGAATGCCGGAGAGGATCTTCGTGGAGACCCTTACTCCTATCTCAGCGATGACGATGATTTTCTGGAGGATCAGGCCATGGACTTCTTCACCGATGAGGATGATTTCGCCTTCATCGATGATGATGAAGATGATGAAGCCACAGACTCCAAGGAGTAGTAACACTGAGCACTAGCATAGTGAGTAGTAGTCGGTCCCACTGTATCATAGATTCCAGGATGGTTCTTAAAACCATCTATTTTTCTTTGTTGTGGTGTGTGTTGTACCATGTGCTATGAATGAATGAAAAAGCAAGTTGCTAGAAAAACCTTAGTCAAACTCTAAAAACTTTTCAAAGACCCAAAACCTTAGAAATTTCCCTCTTTTCTCATGATCTATATCAATCTTCAGATGCCACGTGGAGGAAGTGGTTCAGCCCCGGACCCGATGTTGCAGATCCTGCAAATGTTGACTTCTGACCGCGAAGCTGAAAGAGCGGAACGTCAAGCCAACCTAGCCACTCTGCAACAGATAGCCCAGCTAGCCCACAACAACCAAGGCCACGGAAATCAGGACAACCATGGATCTAAGCTCAAGAATTTCCAGAATACCAACCCACCCGTTTTCACCAAGTCAGAAGAACCCCTAGATGCCGATGATTGGCTGCAAACCATGGAAAACAACCTACAAGTCGCTGGAGTGGAAGCCAACGAGAAAGTCCTGTTCACCACCCATTATCTAGCCGGAGAGGCCAGGGCATGGTGGAACAGTGTTCGCGCAATGGCAGGAGGCCAGATGATGACCTGGGAGGAATTCAAGGTCAAGTTTAGCAGAACCCATGTGCCACCAGGTTTGATCAAGAGAATGAGAGACAAGTTCAGAGAGCTGAAGCAAGGAGGGATGACTGTAGTGGAATACCGTGACAAATTTTTGTCATTAGCTAGGTATGCCCCGGACGAGATAGAAACCGAAGCCAAGAAGAAGGAAAGATTCCTGAATGGTCTGCATGACGTGATGCAGACGGTGTTAGTCAATATCCCCTTTGCTGATATTGAAGCCCTTGTCGACTCTGCTATCCAGATGGAAGGAACGATCAACCAAGCCAATGAGAACCGCAAGCGTCGCATGATGCATCAACCAGGAACCCATCAGACCCCAAAGTATCGCCCCAACCCATCTCCAGGATTTGCCCCAAGAACCAACAGACCCCCTATGACCCGTCCGACCTACCCCAACCGTGGAAACCCTAGACCCGGAGGAAATCACAACAACCCCGGCAACTCTAGCAATTTCACCCGTGCCCCACCCAAGTTCAACACCAGCCATGCTACCGCCAACACCAACACTGCCCCGAGGACTGGAAGCAATGTTGTGCTGTCATGAGCTAAGGACAAGTCACAAGTGACCTGTTATGATCAGGGAAATAAAGGCCACTATTCCAACGAGTGCCCCAACAAGAAGAATGCTATAGACCCTAATGCCAATGCCCCTCAGCAAAGTGGCGTGTCCAGCCAGGGAGAAGATTTGCCCCAGGGAATTCACTCAACCGCAATGGCCGCCTTTTTCTCATGCATGCTGAAGAAGCTCAGGAAGCGCCAGACGTCGTGCTGGGTATGTTTTCTGTTAATTCAGTACTTGCAAGAGTGTTGTTTGACTCTGGTGCCTCGCATTCATTTGTCACCAAAGAATTTGCCTGCACTAGTAAAATTCAACCCACCAAACTGAAGCATGTTATGATTGTGCAAATTCCCGGATCAACCACCAAGGCTAGGCAAATTTGCAAAGCCGTCCCTATTCGAATCCATGGCATAGATTTTTATGCAAATCTAATAGTACTCGGAACTAAAGGTTTGGAAGTAGTACTAGGAATGGATTGGATGTTCAAACATAAGGGATTGATTGACTGTGCTAAGAAAGCCATCACCATGACCAGTACCACCGGAATATCTGTCGAGCATATATCTGAAACCTTACCTCGCCAATTCAAGTGTAACAAGAGTCTAGCCCAATCTACCATTGACCAAGTCTGGATAGTCTGTGAATACCCCGAAGTATTTCCAGATGTTTTGCCCGGTATGCCCCCAGATCGGGATATCGAGTTTATCATCGAACTAATCCCAGGAACAGGACCCATAGCCCAGAGACCCTATAGTATGAACCCGTTGGAACTAGCAGAACTGAAGAAGCAACTGGATTCCATGCTAGAAATTGGATTGATTCAACCAAGTGCGTCACCATGGAGATCACATGTCTTATTTGTGGACAAGAAAGATGGAGGTAACCGTTTGTGTACGGATTATAGGAAGTTAAATGATGTCACCATCAAGAACAAGTACCCCTTGCCCAAGATAGAAGATTTGTTTGATCAGTTGACCGGTGCCCAGGTGTTTTCTAAGATTGATCTTAGAACTGGCTATCATCAACTCAAAATTCGTGCAGAGGATATTCCAAAGACTGCCTTTACCACCAGATATGGATTGTACGAGTATACCGTCATGTCTTTTGGATTAACCAATGCCCCCGCTTATTTCATGAACCTCATGAATAAGATTTTTATGGACTTCCTGGATAAGTTTGTCGTTGTTTTCATCGATGACATTCTGATTTATTCCAAATCAGAAGAAGAACATGAGCTACACCTAAGGACCATTCTTGGAACCCTTAGAGAGCATCAGCTGTATGCAAAGTTTAGCAAAGGTGAATTCTGGTTACAGGAAGTAGGATTCCTCGGTCACATTGTATCAGCCGGAGGAATTGCCGTGGACCCTGCCAAAGTGAAAGATGTAGAAGATTGGCAAGCCCCAACCACTCAAACCCAAGTTCGTGCTTTTCTCGGATTGGCGGGATATTACCGCAAATTCGTAGAAGGATTCTCGAGTATCGCCCGACCCATGACCCAATTGCTGAAGAAGGACAAGAAGTTTGAATGGACTGACAAATGTGAAACGAGTTTTCAAGAACTCAAGAGGAGATTGATTTCAGCCCCAATCTTGATCATGCCGGATATCACGAAACCCTTCGATGTGTATTGTGACGCATCCAAGATTGGTCTCGGATGTGTGCTAATGCAAGAAGGCAAAGTTATATATTATCTATCTCGACAATTGAAGCAACATGAGCAAAACTATCCAACCCATGACCTCGAACTCGCAGCAGTAGTCCTAGCCCTGAAGACATGGAGACATTACCTAATGGGAAACCGTTGTGAGATTTATTCGGATCACAAGAGCCTAAAGTATATATTCACTCAGAAGGAGTTGAATATGAGGTAGAGAAGATGGATTGAGCTAATCAAGGATTACGATCTGGACATTCACTATCACCCTGGTAAAGCCAACGTGGTAGCCGATGCCCTTAGCAGATTGCCGTGCCGCTTGAACTCCATGATTTTGAAGGAGCAACCAAGTTTGCACAAGGAGATGGAAGATTTTCGAATGGAATTAGTAAGTGAAGGATTTTTGGCTAGCATAGAACTTCAGCCCACTTTGATCAGTCAGATTAAAGAGGCGCAGAAGGGAAATGCCAGCATCGACGCAATCAAGCATCGTATCGGTATAGGCAAAGTACCCGGATTCACCGAGGACGAAGAAGGAGTTCTATGGTACAAAGGACGCCTTTGTGTACCAGCAGATTCGGAGTTGAAAGAAGTTATCTTGAAGGAGGCTCACGATACTTTTTATTCTATCCATCCCGGAGGAACTAAGATGTATCAAGATTTGAAAGAGCAATTTTGGTGGCATAAGATGAAGAGAGAAATCGGAAGCTATATCGCCAAGTGTGATATATGTCAGCGAGTCAAGGCAGGACATCAAAGACCCGCTGGATTGTTGCAACCTTTGCAAATTCCGGAATGGAAATGGGATTCTGTAGGAATGGACTTTATCACTGGACTACCTACTTCTAGTAGCGGAAATGACTCTATTTGGGCCATAGTGGACAGATTGTCCAAAGTCGCCCATTTCTTGCCCGTCAAAACCACCTATCAGAGTTCGAAGCTAGCGGAGTTGTACATCGCTAGAATCGTCAGTTTGCACGGAGTCCCCAAGAACATAGTATCGGATCGAGGAACTCAGTTTACCTCGAGATTCTGGAAGAAAGTCCAAGAAGGTTTAGGAACCCACCTAGATTTCAGTATCGCGTATCACCCTCAGACCGATGGACAAACGGAGCGAGTAAATCAAATACTCGAAGATATGCTTAGAGCATGTGTGCTAGAATATGGATCCAAGTGGGAAGACTGTCTGCCGTTTGCAGAATTTTCCTACAACAATAGTTACCAAGCCAGTATGCAAATGGCCCCCTTTGAATTCATGTACGGAAGAAAGTGCCGCACCCCTTTGAACTGGTCGAAAGTAGGAGAGAGTCAGATTTTCGGACCCGACATCCTCCGAGAAGCAGAAGAGAAGGTTCACAAGATTCGTGAGCACCTCAAGACAGCCCAATCCCGACAGAAGAGTTATGCCGACAAGAGACGTCGAGACCTCACCTTCAATATAGGAGATTTTGTTTATCTGAAAGTGTCGCCATTGAAGGGAATGCAGCGTTTCCAACTCAAAGGAAAGTTAGCCCCCAAATATATCGGACCTTTCAAAATTCTGAACCGTCGAGGAGAAGTATCGTATCAATTGGAACTACCTGAAGAGATGTCAGCTGTGCACAATGTGTTCCATATCTTGTTACTTCGCAAATGTCTCGAAGTCCCCGAGAAGACCGAAGTGTTCAAGAATATCGATCACCGGACCATAGAGATCAACGAAGACCTGACCTATCCCGAAGTACCCATCCGCATTTTGGAATAAGCTTTTCGAACTACCCGAACCCGAAGCATCAAGTTTCTCAAGATTCAGTGGAGCAACCACACAGAAGAGGAAGCTACCTGGGAGCGCGAAGATCACATCAGGACGGAGTTTCCCGATCTCTTCAAATCCTAGGTAATCTTTTCGTCCTTTTTCAAATCTCGGGACGAGATTTTGTTTAAGGGGGAAGGTTTGTAACATCCCAAAAATACTAAGCTTGGATCATCAAATTCTAATCATCAAAATTAGGGTTAACAAAAACTTTTCTAAATGAAATCATGAATGCATGCATATGTGTATGCATGGATTTTGAAATCCTTTTAAACCACCTTGTTTGTTTGTTTGTTTGTTTCATTGCTTGTAAAATGTTTCTTAGGTGAAATAAACATCATCTAAAACATTTCCCACACTTTTCCTAAAGACAAGTAAATCAAAACACATATATGAAATGAATGGTCATTTTGGCCAATTTAACTCCCATGCCTACTTTGGCTGTCTCAAACTTTCAGAACCTAACAGAAACTTTTCTGGATCTTTGCACCCCTTGAATGTACTCATAACAAGGTATCAAGGCCCACTTTGTGATCATCCAGAAACTTTCAAATGCATAGTTCAAATGACAATTCAAAATTGAATCTTTATCATATGGGAAGATCCCACTTTTTCAAAAACCACTCAAACAAACTCAACTTTCAAAACCCAAGCATCAGCAGACTCACCAGCACCAATCTAGCAAACCCACCAAAAATCTTTTCAAAATTCAAAACTTGATTTCATGCGGCCATTTCATCAAACAGGTTGCAGACACAAATCAAACAAACATCAAACACTATTGTGAGCAGTGATTCTGGCCTAACTTGTTCCCTAATTAGCTCACACACAGCTCAGTAGATCATCTAGGAAGTTTAACTAAGGACTAGCACCCCTGTGAGCTTGCCATTGCCATCAATGGTGAATAGCCGAGCACCCCCTTGTCACCCCATTGTGGACAGCAGGCTAGAGGAAGAACTAGCCGTGCCAACCTTGTCTGGGAGGCAGCCCACCGTCCATCGCGACTACCTGTCGCAGCCGCGAGCGTTGCCAAGCCCTGGACCACGCGCACAAGCCGCGCCCAGACCGCCAGAGACCATGTCGAGCATGCGCGAAACCTCGGCCAAAGCCCCCAGGCTGCGCGCGCCCTTGCTGCGTGCATACACAATCCCACCGACCCAGAGACTGCCAGACATCCCGTTTGCCGCCCGTGCGCGACATCGCCCGTCGTCGAAGACGCCACCTCTGTCGCGCAGAGCACCGCCCGTTCCAGACCAAACCACACCGCCCATGCCTCGAGACCATGTTGTTGAGCATCGCCAGGAGACACCGCACCGTCCCCTACCCTTGCCCATGCCATTAGCCGCCTGTAACATCGCCCTCGACGAGCTCACCGTGCGCCCCGACGGTCCCCTCGCTCGACTATAAATAGAGGCCACCCCCGCACAATTTCTTCACACCATCTCACTCCCCTCTCCTCACTGATCGTGCCACACCGTTCTCAGAGCAAGGCAAGCTCCACCCTGCCGGAATTTCACCGGAGCCCGCCGCCTCTGGAGAAGAAGGGAGCCAGCGATTGGAGCCGCCCCAGGAGAAGCCACCGGTACCAGGAGATTCGCCGTCGTCGACTTTGTCGTTTGCCCGCCTCGCCGACCCTCGCCAGTACCCCGGTGAGCCCCCAGCAACCCTCACTAGTCGCGCTAGGTTTTGTTCTCGCCGGAGTTGTCTCGCGTCGACGATGACTCCCAGCCGTTAGATTAGAACTAGATCGAACGATCCACGTCGCCCCATACCGCTTCGCCCAGCCCCGTGTCACTGATGAGTGGGGACACCCACTTAAGCAGCCCGCGGGAGCACTGCTCTTAGCAGGCCGGCACAGTAACTTTTCCCGCGCAGCCCAGTTATTCAAATTAAACCTTTTTCTATTTCAATTCAAACACACTTCTGTACCCAACTTCAAAAATCAACCCAAATCGATTCAGTGCACCAAATTGAATGAAACCAATTTTGTTGGAAAGGTCTGTGAATGCTGAATCCAAGCCCGTTGGATTCAAGTCATTTGGATCTATAGATCACCCATGGTAAAAATAACAAGGCAGAAGCTTTACTGCATTCAACCATTTTTCAAATTTAAACTATAATAGCTTTTGAGTTGATTCCAACTCTCAAAAATCACATTTAACCATACCTTTCAGAATATATAAAAATATATAGGTTTACTTGCAGAAATAATGTTCAAGTAATAAAAGAATGCTACATAAGCATTTCTAGCCACTTTAATTAATTAAAATAAAAGGATAAAACCTTATTAAATTGTGACACCACTTTAAATCACATTCCCATGGACTAAAATATGTGGTGATGACATGTGTCAACATGATCCCATGTTGGGTTTGGAGAATATTAAATCTTAAGTAGTTTTTCAATGAGTAGAAATTACTTTTCTAAAAATAAAAGGAATTAAATCAAGCCTTAACCTTGTAATGTTAGAGATGATGCTAGATCATCCATAGGACCCTTGTGTGTGATGATTGCAAGTAGTTAAGTATTGTTTGGTGATTGTGTACCTCGTATTTATTCATAGACGCTAGTACCGACCAAGGATACGAGGAGGAAGGAGGATACTACGAAGAAGAAGCCGAGGAGAACTTCAACCACTGCTCTGCACAAGGCAAGCTAGTAACTATGCAAGCCTAATACTACTAGTGAATGTGCAACCTTATACTGATATTGATGCAAGCTGATACTATACCTATGCAAGCTAACCCTTGCAAGATACCCTACTGATGCAACAAACCCATACTTGTTCTATGACTACTATATGCCTTAAGCATATGTGATCATACCCACTTGATAAACCAATCCTAATTTTATGTGCAAGCTTCTTACTCTATTTCTTTATCAAAGCTTACTTAGAGTTTACTTAAGTGACTGGTAGATATTGGAAAGATGCTGGAGGTGGCATAAAGAGCATAAAATTTGGCCTAAGTTAGAAACCTTGACATCAGCCTGAGGCATGAGGTTGTACTTAGTTAAAACTCCACTAGTTACCAGCCCTCATTAGTACTACCCCCACCTGTAGATGCTAGTGCTAAGCATAAAACTTGATCAACTTTTAGATGGGATTACTTGGTGGAAAAATGGTTATGAAAACCTTGGAATGATGGATCATTCTATTGAAATGTTTTGGACATGTGTTACCAAACACTTGAGAATTTTGGTGATAAAAATGTTGAGGCATGAGCCTTAGCCCTTTATAAAACTGATGGTTGTCAGGATGCGATACCATTCCAATTTTATCGTATAACCACAATACCCGAATATTGGGTAGGGCTTGACTGGAAACTTATATTCCTTAGTATTAGTTCCCTCACGGCCAAGGTCTGAGATGAGGCTACCTTGTGAAGATTGTCCACCTGTGCAGTACCCAAGATGACAGTTGGTCATGGTTGGGAGGCCAAACTCACAGGAGAGGTGCTTATACTAGGGCGTGTAATCGAAAGGTTAGGATTGATTATCCGCATACTGAGTATGGTGAATTCAGGATTTGTTCCTGAAGGATGTATCAAATGTTGTGGTGAAAGTGTACAATCTCTGCAGAGTGTCAAACTATTCGAATAGCCGCGTCCGCGGTTATGGATAGTTGGAGTGGCCATACTGTTCCCCCGTCAGACTTTTCAAAATGACCTGTGAAATGTACTAAGACTTTGACTTGACCACAACAGAGTTGTGATATGAAATACAAGTTCCCAGTTAGGAGTTGTAAAATTGTGGCTAGCTTTAGAACTTAGTAGAGATAAATCTGGCTTTTGCAAAACAACCCTAGAGCCTAGTGTCCTATTATCCAAAAACCCCCTTTACCTATTAGTATTAGTTTGCGAGTACTTAAAGAGTACTCATGGCTTTGTCCCTGGCTATTCCCATGGCCAGACTATGAAGAGGAGTACCTGGAAGATGGACCCCAGGAAGGTTACGACAACTAGGATCATCTCCCATCATCAGCATTGCCTGTGACCCCGAAGATGGAGCTTCGCCTACGCTACCGTTATTATTACGTATTCCGCTGCTTGATGTTGTATTAAGAACTGGATCATGAGATCCCTATTTGTGTAAGAACTTATGTATCGTTTGTAATGGATGATGTACCATGGTATCCAATTCTGTTATGTCTCGCAAAAATGGTAATCCTGGGATTGCGATGTATGGCATAACAGGCATCTAGGATTGAAAAATCCGGGTGTTGACAAGCTCCACCCACGCCCTTCGGTACCCTCGTTGCACTATAAATAGAGGCCACCCCCGTTCGATTTCATCACACCAACACACTCCCCTCTCTCTCAGAACCACCCCCATTCATCCCCTAAGCAAGGCGAGTAGCAGGTCACCGGAATTTTGCCGGAGTCTACCGCGGAGGAGGAAGGGAGGAGCCAGCGATTGGAGCCGCCCCAGGAGAATCCACCGGTACCAGGAGGTTCGCCGTTGTCGACTTCGTCATTCTCCCACGTCGCCGACCCTCGCTTGAGCCCCGGTGATCCTCACATGACCCCCACTGGCCGCGCTAGGGTTCAGTCTCGCCGGCGTTGCCCGACGGAGACGAAAAGCCCCAGCCGTTGGATTAGATGTTGATCGTATGGTCTACATTTCCCTGTACCCCTTCGCACCCCCCTATCTCACTGACTGGTGGGGACATTCACTTAAACCCACCCGCGTGCACGCTGTGCGCTGTGGGCCAGCCCATTAACTTCCCGCCTGACCCAGTAGTTTGAATTTAGGTTTTTCCATTTAGTTTTAAACATAGTTCTGTCGCTAGATTCAAAAATCAACCCAGGTCGATTCACTAAACCAAATTAAATGAAACTAATTTTGCTAGAAAGGTACTGAAATTCTTAATCCAAGCCCAAAGGATTCAAATCATTTGGAGTTGTGGATCACCTATAGTAAAAATAACAAGGCAGAAGCTTTTCTGCATTCAAACATTTTTCAAAATTCAACCACAAAAGCTTTTGAGTTGATTCCAACTCTCAAAAATCACATTTAACCAGACCTTTATAAATATATAAAAATAGCTAGGTTTACTTCCAGAAATAATGGACAAGTAATAAATTAATGCCCCATAGGCATTTCTAGTCAATTTAATGAATTAAAATAAAAAGGTTAAACCTTATTAAATTGTGACACCACTTTAAATCACATTCCCAAGTACTGAAATATGTGGTGATGACATGTGTCAACATGATCCCATGTTTTAGTTGGAGAATTTTAAATCTTAAGTAGTTTTTCAATGAGTAGAAATTACTGTTCTAAAATAAAAGAAATAAAACTAGTACCTTAAATCTTTGTGAATTTTGTGATGATGCTAGATCATCTAGTGAAAACCTTGGTGTGATAAATAGATCTAGTTAAGTATTGTTTGGTGATTGTGTACCTCGTATTTATTTATAGACGCTAGTACCGACCAAGGATACGAGGAGGAAGGAGGATACTACGAGGAAGAAGCAGAGGAGAACTTCAACCACTACACTGCACAAGGAAAGCTACCACTTGCATGTTACCTATGCAAGCTAACCCTTGCAACTGTGAAAACTATATAATCTATGCAATGCATTAGGCATGCCTTGATTATACCACTTGATGATCCCAAATCCCATTTTTACTTGCAAGTTTAGTATTTTATTTCTTTATCAAAGCTTTCTATTAGTGTTTACTTAGTGAATTGTAGATGTTAGGAAGATGTTTAAAGATAGCATAAAGAGCATAAAACTTGGCCTCAGATAGATAAATCTTGATGTCATCCTGAGGGATGAGATTGAACTTAGATAAGTCACACTTGATTATCACCCCTCATTAGTGTTTATCTCCCACTTGTAGTTGCTAGTGCTAAGCATAAAACTTGATCACTTTAGATGGTAATACTTGGTGAAAATGGTTATGAAAACCTTAGAATGATGAGTCATTCTACTGAAATGTTTTGACATGTGTTCTTGAACACCAGATGATTTTTGATGATGAAAATGTTGAGGCATGAGCCTTAGCCCTTTATAAAACTGATGGTTTTCTAGGTGCGATACCATTCCAATTTTATCGTACAACCACAACACCCGAAATTTGGGTAGGGCTTGACCGGAAGTTTATATACTTTAGTATGGGTTCCCTTGCGGCCAAGGTTTGAGCTGAGGCTACCTTGTGAAGATTATCCACCTGTGCAGTTCCCAAGATGAAAGTTGGTCATGGTTGGGAGGCCAAACTCACAGGAGAGGTGCCTATACTAGGGCGTGTAATCGAAAGGTTAGGATTAATTATCCACATACTGAGTATGGTGAATTCAGGATTTGTTCCTGACGGATGTATCGAATGTTTTGTGGTGAAAGTGTACAATCTCTGCAGAGTGTCAAACTATTCGAATAGCCACATCCACGGCTATGGACAGTTGGAGTGGCCATATTGTTCCGTCGTCAGATGTTTACAAAATGACTTATGAAATGAATCATGACTTTGAATTAACCACAACAGGGTTGTGATATGATACTAAGTTCCCAATTAGGTGTTATAAAACTTTCAACTAGCTTTCTTTGCTTCTGAACTCATTTAAGGTAAATCTAGCTTTTTGCAAAATAACCTAGAGCCTAGTATTTCCTACTCAAACCCTTTCACTTGTTAGTATTAGTTTGCGAGTACTTAAAGAGTACTCATGGCTTTGTCCCTGGCTATTCCCGTGGCCAGAAAGAGGACTATCAGGAGGATGGACCGCAGGAAGGTTACGACAACTAGGATCATCTCCCATCGTCAGCATTGCATGTGACCATGAAGATAATGTCTCACCCATGCTACCATTATTATTACGTTATTCCGCTGCTATGATTGTATTAAGACTGGATAATGTGATCCTTTATTTGTTGTAAGACGTTATGTATGGGTTGTAATGGATGATGTACTGTGATATCCAATCTGTTATGTCTCGCAAAAATGGTAATCCTGGGATTTCGATGTTTGGCATAACATGCATCTGGGATTAAAAATCCGGGTGTTGACAAGTTGGTATCAAAGCCATCCTGACCATAGGAGACCCTAGTTAGAATGGACGTTGAATCAAAAACTTAGTTTCAAAACAAAGGAAGTGAGTATTTATGAAAACCTATTCCCGTTCTTATCACTTAGGTGCTTTCATAAAAATTCATGTTCCTCAAAAATTCTTTCATCCTACATTCTTATAGATGGACGTGAAGTATAGCAAGTTCTATCAGTTGGGAAATGGAGGAGATCTCATCTTTGAGCGTGACTTGGACCAACTCTTGGAAATTCTGGAGCGCCCGCACCCCAAGTTCTTCGGAGCTCAGATCAACGATCAGGAAGGAGATGAATTGCAATGGCTGATTGTTGCAAGTCTCCAAGGAAAGATTAAAGCCCCCACCTCAGAGGGAATTCAGTTCACCATCAGAGAGAACAACTAGCTCGACGGACTGGCCATGGACTTGGAGGAAGCTATTTCCCGTCTGTGTGGGCAGAGTATCAATCAGATCAAGGGTACCCGCTTTGAGTTCTGCCCCAAGGTGTGATGTTATGGGACAGCCACTAGAGGCACCATATCACCCTGAGATGAAGAATCAAGCGGACCACCTCAGCTTCATGATGTATGACCGGTAGAAGGAGTTGGACAACGCCCGTTCCTACGCCAACCATAACTCTGCCATTGCTGCCAAGAAGGATTAAACCATTGCCATGCTGGTGAAGGATCGCTAGTCTCGTCGTCATCTTTAGCTCGACAAGAAGGAGCGCATCGTTGCCCGTCTCCGCCATAGGATCACAGAGTTGGAGGAGATCGTCCACGACAGGGATATGTAGCTCGAGGAGAGGGAGAATGCAGGGGAGGATAACCGTGGAGACCCCTACTCCTATCTCAGTGATGATGATGACTTCCTGGAGGATCAGGCCATGGACTTCTTCACCGATGAGGATGAATTCGCCTTCATTGATGATGATGATGATGATGATGATGATGAGAATGATTAGGACACCGACTCCGAGGAGTAGTAGCACTTGAGCACTAGCGTTAGTGAGTTGTATCCAGTCCCATTGTATCATAGTTTCCCAGAATGGTTCTTAAAACCATATGTTTCTTTGTTGTGGTGTGTGTTTGTATGATGTGTTATGAATGAATGAAAAGCAAGTTGCTAGAAAAATCTGAGTCAACTTTGAAAACTTTTCAAAAACAAAACCCTGAACCTTAGAAATTTCCCTCTTTTCTCATGATCTATCTCAATCTTCAGATGCCTCGCGGAGGAAGCAGTTCATCCCCGGACCCAATGTTTCAAATCTTGCAAATGTTGGTTTCGGACCACGAAGCTGAAAGAACCGAACGCCAAGCCAACTTAGCCACCCTTCAGCACATAGCTCAGATGGCCAACAACAATCAAGGCCATGGAAATCAGGACAACCATGTATCCAAGCTCAAGAACTTCTAGAACACCAATCCCCCTATCTTCACTAAGTCTGAGGAGCCCCTAGATGCAGATGATTGGATGCAAAATATGGAGAACAACCTAGAAGTTGCAGGAGTGGAAGCCAACGAGAAGGTACTGTTTGCCACCCACTATCTGGTTGGAGATGCAAGAGCATGGTGGAACAGCGTTCGCGCCATGAATGGAGGATAGATGATGACTTGCAAGGAATTCAAAATCAAGTTCAGCAGAACCCATGTGCCATCGGGTTTAATCAAGAGGATGAGAGATGAATTCAGAGAACTGAAGCAAGGAAGGATGACAGTAGTTGAGTGCCGTGACAAATTTTTGTCATTGGCTAGGTATGCACCGGATGAGATTAACACTGAAGGCAAGAAGAAGGAGAGATTCTTCAATGGTCTGCATGATGAGATGCAAACGGTATTGGTCAATATTCCGTTTGTTGATATTGAAGCCCTAGTGGATTCTGCAATCCAGATGGAAGGCAAGATCAACCAAGCCAATGAGAATCGCAAGCGTAGAATGATGCATCAACCAGGAACCCACCATACCCCAAAGTATCGCCCTAACCCATCTCCGGGATTTGCCCCAAGAAACAATAGACCCCCGATGAACCATCCGACCTATCCCAACCGTGGAGGAGGAAACCCAAGGACCGTAGGAAATCACAACAACAACCTCGGAAACTCTAGAAATTTCAATCGTGCACCGCCCAAGTTCAACAACAACAATGCCGCCACCAACACCAACACTGCCCCGAGGACTGGAAGCAATGTTGTGACTGTTGCAGCAAAGGACAAGTCTTAGGTGACTTGTTATGAATGTGGAACCAAGGGTCACTATTCCAATGAGTGCCTAAAGAAGATTGCCGCAGCCCCCAATGCAAATGCCCCAGCTCAGCAGCAGTGTCTTGTTCAGCCTGGAAGGAGATTTGCCCCAGGGAATTTGCTCAACAGCAACAGCCGTCTGTTTCTCGTGAATGCTGAAGAAGCCCAAGAAGCGCTAGATGTTGTACTGGGTGTGTTTTTTGTTAACTCAGTACTTGCAAGAGTGTTGTTTGATTCTGGAGCATCACACTTGTTTGTTACCGAAGAATTTGCATGCACTAGTAAGATTCAACCAACCAAATTGAAGCATGTTATGATAGTTCAAATACCTGGTTCAACCACCAAAGCTAGACAAATTTGCAAGGCCGTACCTATCCGAATCCATGGCATAGATTTTTATGCTAATCTAATAGTACTTGTAACTAAAGGTTTGGAAGTAGTACTAGGAATGGATTGGATGTCAAAACATAAAGGATTAATTGACTATGCCAAGAAAGCCATAACCATGACCAGTACAGCTGGAATATCAGTAGAGCATGTATCTGAAACCTTGCCCCGTCAATTCAAGTGCAATAAGAGTCTAGCCTATCCAACCATTGATTAAATCAGAGTAGTCTGTGAATACCCTGATGTATTCCTAGATGTTTTGCCCGGTATGCCCCTAGATCGGGATATCGAGTTTATCATTGAACTAATCCCTGGACTGGAACCGTACCCATATCCCAGAGACCATATAGTATGAACCTGTATGAATTAGTGCAGCTGAAGAAGCAACTGGATGCTATGCTAGAGATAGGATTGATCCAACCAAGTGCTTCGCCATGGAGATCACCTATCTTGTTTGTGGACAATAAAGATGGAGGTAACAGTTTATGTATGGATTATCGGAAGCTGAATGATGTCGCCATCAACAACAAATACCCACTGCCAAAGATAGAAGACCTATTTGACCAGTTGACTGGTGCCAAAGTGTTTTCTAAGATTGATCTTAGAACTGGTTATCATCAACTCAAGATTCGTGTAGAGGATATTCCAAAGACTGCCTTTACCACCAGATATGGATTGTATGAGTATACTGTCATGTCTTTTGGATTAACCAATGCTCCTGCTTATTTCATGAACCTCATCAATAAGATTTTTATGGACTTCCTGGATAAGTTTGTCGTTGTTTTCATCGATGACATTCTGATCTATTCCAAATCAGAAGAAGAACATGAGATACACCTGAGGACCATCCTTGGAACCCTTAGGGAGCATTAGTTGTGTGCCAAGTTTACCAAATGTGAATTCTGGTTACAGGAGGTAGGATTCCTCGGACATATCGTATCAGCCGGAGGAATTGCCGTTGACCCCGCCAAGGTTAAGGATGTTGAAGATTGGCAAGCCCCAACCACTCAAACCCAAGTTTGTGCATTTCTTGGATTAGCGGGATACTACCGCAAGTTCGTATAAGTATTATCGAGTATCGCAAGACCCATGACCCAATTGTTGAAGAAGGATAAGAAGTTCGAATGGACGGACAAATGTGAAGCGAGTTTTCAAGAACTCAAGAGGAGATTGATTTCAGCCCCAATCTTGATCATGCTGGATATCACGAAGCCGTTTGATGTGTATTGTGACACATCCAAGATCGGTCTCGTATGTGTGTGGATGCAAGGAGGCAAAGGAATATCTTATCTATCCCGACAACTGAAGTAGCATGAGCAGAATTATCCTACCCATGACCTTGCATTAGCAGCCATAGTTCTCTCCCTGAAGACATGGAGGCATTACCTTATGGGAAACCGTTGTGATATTTCTTCGGATCACAAGAGCATGAAATATATTTTCACTCAGAAGGAGCTAAATATGAGGCAGAGAAGATGGATCGAGCTAATCAAGGACTAGATCTGGACATCCACTATCACCCAGTAAAGCCAATGTGGTAGAAGATGCCCTTAGGAGATTGTCGTGTCGCTTGAACTCCATGATTCTGAAGGAGCAACCAAGTTTGCACAAGGAGTTGGAAGATTTTAGAATGGAATTAGTAAGTGAAGGATTTTTGGCTAGCATAGAACTACAACCCACTTTGATCAGCAGATCAAGGAGGCACAGAAAGGAAATGCTATTATCGACGGAATCAAACATCGCATCGGTAAATGCAAAGTACCCGTATTTACCGAAGATGAAGAAGGAGTTTGTGGTACAAAGGACATCTTTATGTACCAGCAGATTCAGAGTTGAAGCAAGCTATTTTGAAAGAGGCCCATGATACCCTTTATTCTATCCACCCCGGAGGAACGAAGATGTCAAGATTTGAAGGAGCAATTATGGTGGCATAAGATGAAGAGAGAAATTGGAAGCTACATAGCCAAGTGTGATATCTGTCAGAGAGTTAAGGCAGGACATCAGAGACCCGCAGGACTGTTACAACCATTGCAGATCCCGGAATGGAAATGGGATTCAATTGGAATGGATTTTATCACCGGTCTGCCTACTTCTAGTAGGGGAAATAACTCTATTTGGGTCATAGTTGATAGACTGTCCAAAGTCGCCCATTTCTTACCTGTCAAGACCACCTATCAGAGTTCGAAGCTAGCAGAGTTGTACATCGCTAGAATCGTCAGTTTGCACGGAGTTCCCAAGAACATCGTGTCGGATCGAGGAACTTAGTTTACCTTGAGATTTTGGAAGAAAGTCCAAGAAGGATTAGGAACCCGACTAGATTTCAGCACATTGTATCACCCTCAGACCGATGGACAAACGGAGCGAGTAAATCAAATACTCTAAGATATGTTGAGAGCCTGTGTGTTAGAGTATGGATCTAAATGGGAAGATTGTCTGTCGTTATTAGAATTTTCATATAACAACAGTTCTCAAGCGAGTTTGCAAATGGCCCCATTTGAATTCATGTATGGAAGTAAGTGTCGTACCCCTTTAAATTGATCGGAAGTAGGAGAGAGTCAGATTTTTGGACCCGACATCCTACGAGAAGCAGAAGAGAAGGTTCACAAGATCCGTGAGCACCTCAAGACTGCCCAATCTAGACAGAAGAGTTATGCCGACAAGAGAAGTCGAGACCTCGCTTTCAATACCGGAGATTTTGTGTATCTCAAAGTCTCGCCTTTGAAGGGAATGCAACGTTTTCAACTCAAAGGAAAGTTAGCCCCCAGATATATCGAGGAGAAGTATCGTACCAACTGGAACTGCCAAAGGAGATGTCAGCAGTGCATAAGGTGTTCCATATATCGTTACTTCGCAAATCCCTAGAAGTCCCGGAGAAGACTGAAGTTTTCAAGAACATTGATCACCGAACCATAGAGATCAATGATGACCTGAAGTATCCCGAAGTACCCATCCGTATTTTGGAGGAAGCTTTCAGAACCACTAGGACCTGAAGCACCAAGTTTCTCAAGATCCAGTGGAGCAACCACACCGAAGAAGAAGCTACCTGGGAAAGAGAAGACTACATCAAGACGGATTTTCCCGATCTCTTTAAATATTAGTTTTCTTTTTCTTCTTTCTCAAATCTCAAGACGAGATTTTGTTTAAGGAGGGATGGTTGGTAACATCCCAAAACTATTGATCAAGATTTTCAGATTCCAATCATCAAAATTAGGGTTAACAAAAGTTTTTGTTAATTAAAATCATATGAATGCATCTGTGTATGTGATGAATGTATGAATGCATGAATGGACTTTTGTGATTGTTGTAAATAGCAAGGAATGGTTTAAAGATGAAAACAATGTCATCTAAATCATTTCCAAGAAGAATCAAATCAAGAGAAATTCAAAAACAAACAAAATAAGCAAATGGTCATTTGTGCCAATCTTGCTCACTAGGCCACTTTGAGTGTTTCTAGTCCAAGATTTCAAACATAAACAATTCCATTTCTTTTCACCCCTTGCTAGACCAAGTGAAAGTGAACCCAAGCCCACCTTTCAAACTCACAAAAACATTTGGCAACTTGATTCAAATGACAATTCAAAATTGAATCTATATCATATGTGAAGATCACCAATTCTCAAGAACCAACCAAACCAGTGCACCTTGACAAAACCAACTAACCAGAGACTACCTAGTATGTGACTAGTACACCCACCAAGTTTCACTCAAAAATTCAAATTCAAATCTCTTTCGGCCATTTCATCAAACACCTTGTAAACACAAATCAAACAAAACATCAAACACTATAGTGAGCAGTGTTTGTGCCTAACTTGTTCCCTCTCTAGCTCACAGCACACTCTCAGTAGATCATTTAGTTCATTTAACAAGCTCTAGCACCACTGTAAGCTTGTCATTGCCATCAATGGTGAGCATGCCAAGCCCCAAACGGCCACCCCATTGTTGAAAGCCAGCTAGGAGCTTCCCTAGCCTCGCCAAACTTGTCTGGGACACTGATACGTCGGAAACGTATCTATAATTTTTGATGCTCCATGCTTGTTTAGTATCTACTTTGCTTTGCTTTGTCTACACTTTGAGGTGTTTTTATATATTTTCTGGAACTAACCTATTAACAAGTTGCCACAGTGCGGTTACTGTTTTCTTACATTTTTGGTTCCAGAAAGGCAGAAAATGAATATTCTCGGAATTGGACGGGACAAAAGCCAAAGTCAATATTTTACCATGAGGGACACGAATCCATAAGACGAGATGGAGACACAAACTAGGGCGGCCAAACCCCCTAGGCACGGGTGGGCCCAGCCCCGTGCATGGGAAGGGTCTGGCCCCCCTGTCCTCCTCCCACCCTCGCCTCTTCGCCTATAAGAAGCCCCCGATGCAGAAACCCTAAGTACCCAATAAAAACTCCACGAAACCTTCTGTATCCTCCGCCACCGTCGTCCCTAGATCAGGGGGGATCTGAAGTTCTTCCCGACACCCTACCAGAGGGGAAATCATCTCGGAGGTCTTCTCTCCGATATGAAGCGTGAGTAGTTCCACCTTGGACTATGGGTCCATGTAGTTGCTAGATGGTTGTATCTCCTCCTTGTGCTTTCATGTATAAATCTTGTGAGCTCCGTTCATGATCAAGATCTAATCTATTTGTAATCATGCATGTTGTGTTTGCGGGGATCCAATGGATATTGAGACTATTATGTCAGTTTGGTTAATGGTTTTGTCTTTATGATTCTATCATGTCTGTGTTGTTTGTGATCTTGCATGCTCTACGTTGTTAGTAGCTATCTTGGCCGAGTAGTTGCTAGTGACTCCAAGAGGGGTTATTTATGCTCGATAGTGGGTTCATGCTCTAGTTTCCAAGGGAAGTGACAAAAATCTCTTCAGTTGTAGATGTGATGTTGCTACTAGGGAGAATACAACGGTCTCTTGTTCATGGAACAAGTGGATTGTTTACCTTACACACTTTTCTTAAAGCAGTTGTCTGTTGCTTGCAACTTAATACTGGAGGGGGTTCGGATGATAACCTGAAGGTGGACTTCTAGTCATAGATGCAGTTGAATGGCGGTCTATGTGTAGGGGTTCGTAGCATGGAAAACAAAAAATTTCTATCGCATACAAACAAACAAGCCAAGATCTATCTACTAGATTGCAGCAACGAGTCGATGGAATAACTCACCCTCGAAGATTCCAAAGTGTTTAACGAGAGCAGATTCTCGTGGGTGATGTAGTCTTACTCTTTCCGATCTCAAGATCGCGTAGACGATCCTTCCAGCGCCACGTTCCGGCAGCGCTCCCGTAGTCGGTCACACGTTCGGTACTCGACGAAGACCTTCCTCTCCCTTGTTCCAGCGGTGAGGAGGTTGTAGCACTCTCCTCGTGATTCGGCTGACTGGCGTGGTAGGAAGTAGAGGGAAATCCATGAGGCTTCGCCTTAAGCGGTGCAGTATGGTGGAGCTTATGAGAGGCTATTAGTGGTCTAGTAATTAGACACACCAATTAGAAGGCTCTAAACCAATTAGAAGGCTCTAAAGAAATAGCTCTAAACCGGGGTTTAGGTCTAGGGTTTAGTTTAGAGGATAGGAACTTGTGTGTGCTAGGAGGAGCCCTGCCTCCTTATATAGGTGGGAGGGGCTGGCCGGCCAAGGGGAGGAGTTCCTCCCCAAGTCGGCCTTGGGAGGTGCGCCAGCCAAGGGGAGGAACCCTCCTCCAACTCGGCCTCCACCAATCCTCCTCTTTTCCCACTTCCCAAAATTGCCGTTTGACTTTCAAACTAGCCGTTTGAATTTTCAATTTAGGATTTAAATAAACCCTTTATTTTGGACAGCAAGAACACCTAGTACATGATGCAATCATTCCAATATGTAATGACACATTCATGTACCCTTCCCCTTCCGGAGTCTTGGGACATTCAGGACCTTCTAGAATGTTCCCGATGAAAACACCGGAACCATTCCCCAACTCCAAAACGGGACTTTCCTTATATGAATCTTATTCTCCGGACCATTCCGGATCACCTCGTGATATCCTGGATCCCATCCGAGACTCCGAACAACATTCGGTCTCTTTCTCATAATACCATAACTACTCAAACAACGTCGAATCCTTAAGTGTGTCTCCCTACGGTTCGTGAATTATGCGGACATGATCGAGACACTTCTCCGAACAATAACCAATAGAGGAATCTGGAAATTCATATGGCTCCCACATATTTCTACGATTACATTGCGATCGAATGAACCACTTACATACGATACCAATTTCCCTTTGTCTCACGATATGTTACTTATCCGAGGTTATGATCGTCGGTATCTCTGCATACCTAGTTCAACCTCGTTACTGATAAGTACTCTTTTCTCGTTCCCGTGATATGTGATCCCTTGTGACCAAGTCACATGCTTGCAAGCTAATTGGATGACATTTCACCGAGAGGGCCCAGAGAATATCTATCCATCATGTGGATGGACAAATCCCACTCTTGATCCATGTGTTTCAACCAATACTTTCCGAACACTCAATGCCACCTTTATAGCCACCCTGTTACGGTGTGGTGTTTGATGACATCAAAGCATCCATCCAGTAAAGGTGATATGCATGATCTCATGGTCGAAGGAATTAGGTTACTATGTATCAGAAAGCATATAGCAATTGAACTATTGAAATGACTTGATCTTTATGCTACGCTTATCTATAGGAGTATGTCCACCATATCATTCTCCTAACGATATGATCTTGTTGTTGATAACATCTCAATGTTCATGATAGGGAAACCACAATCATCAATCAACCAACAAGCTAGTGAAGTATAGAGGCTATACTAGGGACTTCAAATTAAGTTTACAAATCACACAAGTATTAATGGTTTCCTTGTTAATACTATTATAGCATGAATGTAAACATTTATCATAAACACAAAGATATAATAATAACTACATTTATTATTGCCTCTAGGGCATATCTCCAACAGTCTCCCACTTGCACTAGAGTCATCTAATCTAGATTACATGGTAATATACCGAACACCCATGGCAGTTTGGTGTTGGTCATGTTTTGCCCTCGGGAGAGGTTTAGTCAATGGATCCGCCACATTCAGATCTGTGTGTACTTTGCAAATCTTTATATCCCCATCCTGGATATGTTCTCGAATAGCGTGGAAACGCAGCTTGATATGCTTCAGCTTCTTGTGTGACCTTGGTTCTTGCGCATTGGCTATGGCGCCCATGTTATCACAGTAGATAGACATTGGGTCCAGCGCACTAGGAACCACACCCAGCTCTGTAATGAACTCTTTCATCCATATCGCTTCTTGTGAAGCTTCCGAAGCAGCCATGTATTCCGATTCAGTTGAAGATCTCGCCACAACGCTTTGCTTTGCACTCCTCCAGCTAGCTTCTGCACCATTCAAAATAAATCATTATCCAGTTGTGATTTAGAATCATCCGGATCGGTGTTCCAACTAGCATCGGTGTAACCATTAACAACGAGCTGTTCATCACCTCCATAAGAAAGAACCATATCCTTAGTTCTTCTCAAGTACTTAAGGATGTTTTTGACCATTGTCCAATGATCCACTCCTGGATCACTTTGATATCTGCTAGTCAAACTAACAGCATATGCAATGTCGGGTCTAGTACATAGCATGGCATACATTAGAGATCCTATGGCTGAGGCATGAGTCTTACTCATCCTTTCTCTATCTTACGCGATGTCGGACTTTGAGTTTTACTCAAGGTCGTATTGAGCAACATGGGCAAGAACCCTTTCTTGCTATCTTCCATTCAAACCTCTTTAGAACTTTGTCCAAATATGTACTTTGTGACAATGATATTTGGCGTTCGATCTATCTCTATAAATCTTTATGCCTAATATGTAAGCTTGCCGCCAAGATCCTTCATTGAAAAACTATTATTCAAATACTCTTTGACACTATTAAGAAGGTCTACATCATTCCCAATCAACAATATGTCATCCACATATAGTATTAAGAATGCTCTGAGCTCCCACTCACTTTCTTGTAAATACAAGCTTCTCCATAAGTTTGTATAAAACCAAAACTTTTGATTACCTTATCAAAGCGTTGATTCCAACCGGGATGCTTGCTTCAATCCATAGATGGACCGTTGAAGCTTGCATACCTTGTTAGCATCTTTAGGATCGACAAAACCTTTGGGTTGCATCATATACAACTCTTCATCAATGTCTCCATTGAGGAATGCTGTTTTGACATCCATCTGCCATATCTCATAATCATAATATGCAGCGATTGCTAACATAATCCTCACAGACTTTAGCTTCGCTACTGGTGAGAAAGTCTCATCGTAGTCAACTCCTTGAATTTGTCGAAACCCTTTTGCGACAAGTCGAGCTTTATAGACGATAACATTACCATCACATCTGTTTTCTTCTTGAAAATCCATTTGTTCTCGACAGCCTTCCGGCCATCCGGTAAGTCCACCAAAGTCCATACTTGGTTTTCGTACATGGATCCAATCTCGGATTTCATGGCTTCTTGCCATTTATTGGAATCTGGGCTCATCATCGCTTCCTCATATGTCTCGGGGTCATCGGTGTTGTCCACCAACATGACATTCATAACGGAATCATACCAATGCAGGTGGTACGAGTTCTCGTTGACCTCCGAGGCTCTGTAGTAACCTCAACAGTTTCATGATCACCATCATTAGCTTCCTCTCTTATTGGTGCGAGCACCACAGGAACTTCTTCGGTCTGCGCTACTCATAATTCGAGAGAAGGTTCGACAACCTCGTCGAGTGCTACTTTCCTTCCAGTCACTTCTTTCGAGAGAAATTCCTTCTCTAGAAAGGATCCACTCTTAACAACAAAGATTTTGCCTTCGGATCTATGATAGAAGGTATACCCAATAGTTTCCTTGGTATCCTATGAAGGCGCATTTTTCCGCTTTGGGTTCAAGCTTGTCCATTGTAACTTCTTTACATAGGCGCATCCCCAAACTTTAAGGAGCGACAATTTAGGTTTCTTCCCAAACCATAATTCATACGGTGTCGTTTCAGCGGTTTAGGCGGTGCCCTATTTAAAGTGAATCTGTTTCTAATGCATAACCCCAAAATGATAGTGGTAAATCTGTAAGTGACATCATAGAGCGAACCATATCTAAGAGAGTTCGATTGACGTTCGGACACACCATTACGCTGTGGTGTTCCGGCGGTGTCAAGCTGAAAGTATTCCACATTTCTTCAAATGCTCGCCAAACTCGTAACTTAGATATTCACCTCCACGATCAGAACGTAGAAATTTAATCTTCTTGTTACGTTGATTCTTTACCTCACTTTGAAACTCCTTAAACTTCTCGAAAGTTTCGGACTTATGTTTCATGAAATAGATATACCCATATCTACTCAAATCATCCGTGAAGGTAAGAACATAACGATAACCACCAGCGATGCTACACTCATTGGACCACACACATCGGTATGTATGATTTCCAATAAGTGCATGGCTTCGCTCCATCATACCAGAAAATGGAGTCTTAGTCATTTTACCCATCAGACATGCCTCGCATCTTTCAAGTGATTCAAGAAGTCCATCGGAATGGAGTTTCTTCATACGCTTCACTCCAATGTGACCAAGGCAGCGATTACATATAGGTCAAATTATCGCTTGATTTCAAACGTTTAGCCTCAATGTTGTTGATATGTGTATTTCCACTATCGAGATTCAATATGAATAGACCATCTATCAAAGGTGCATGTGCATAAAACATATTACTCATATAAATCGAACAACCATTATTCTCGGTTTAAACAAGTAAGTCTACTTAATAAACAAGATCACGATATAATGTTCATGCTTAACGCAGGCACCAAATAACAATTATTTAAGTATAAAACTAATCCCGATGGTAGATGAAGAGGTAGCGTGCCGACCGCGATCACATCAACCTTTGATCCGTTTCCTACGCGCATCGTCACCTCGTTCTTCACTAGCTTCCGTTTATTCTGCAGCTCCTGTTTCGAGTTACAAATATGAGCAACCGAACCAGTATCAAATACCCAGGCACTACTACGAATACTAGTGAGATACACATCAATAACATGTATATCAGATATACCTTTCTTCTTGATGTTGCCGTTCTTCAAATCCGCCAAGTACTTTGGGCAATTCCGCTTCCAGTGACCTTCTCCTTTGCAGTAAAAGCATTCAGTTTCAGGCTTAGGTCCAGCCTTGGTCTTCTTCGTCGGCGTGGTAACTTTCTTACCATCCTTCTTGAAGTGTCCCTTCTGCTTAGACTTGCCTTTCTTGAATTTGGTGGTCTTATTGACCATCAACACTTGGTGCTCTTTCTTGATCTCCACTTCTGCAGATTTTAACATAGCAAATAGTTCTGGCAACTCTTTGTTCATGTTCTGCATGTTGTAGTTCATCACAAAGTTCTTGTAACTTGGTGGTAGTGATTGGAGGATGCGGTAAACCCCCAAAGTATTAGGAATCACTATACCCAAACTTTGAAGTTTATTTGCGTTGCCGGACATCTTAAGCACATGCTCACATTTTGAGCTACCCTCTTCCATCTTGCAGTTAAAGAACTTTTTAGAAGCTTCATAACTTTCAATTGCCGCATGAGTCTCAAAGATTAATTTGAGATCCTCGACAATATCATATGGATCTGACTCTTCAAACCTTTTACAAGCTCGATTCTAAACCATACAAGATAGCACACTGAACTATGGAGTATTGATTCTTCCGAGCAAGGTAAACATTCTTTACTTCATCGGTAGCATCAGCTGCAGGTGGGTCACCTAGCGGTGCATCCAGCACATAGGTCAAATTACCATTGTGAGGACAATCCTCAAATTGCGGAACCAATCCATGAGTTGCTTCCATTGTTTTCAACTTTTCTTTCTCTAGGAACGCATTAAAATTGATGGTAGGGGCTGCCATTGATCTACAACATATTTGCAATAGTTTAGACTAAGTTTATGACAAATTGAGTTCAAATTAATTAATGAAATTAAACTAGGTGAACTCCCACTCAAAACAACATCCCTCACATTGTTTTAGTGATCACACGAACCAAATCCACTACATCAACACCGATCATCACGAGAGTTGATATAGTTTCAATGGCGAACAATCATCATGTTCATCATATCTACTATATGATTCATGCTTTAACTTTCGGCGATCCGTGTTCCTGAGGACATGTCTGTACATGCTAGGCTCGTCAAGATCAAACATTAGCTACCGCATAAGCAAATCTGGCTTGCTTAAGTTGAATTCACCCGCGTAAACAAAGACACCCGATCATCACGTGGTGCTTGAGCAAGCTTTGGCAACAGTGCATACTAAGGGTGAACACTTTAGAACTTGAAATTTATGTGCATGAGGGATCATCTTATAATGCTACCGTCGTCTACTAAGCAATACAAGATGCATAAAGGATTAACATCACATGCAATTCATAATATGTGATATGATATGGCCTTTCTTCTTTGTGCTTCCGATCTCCATCTTCAAGCACGAACATGATCTCCATCATCACCGGCATAGCATCAAGGTCAATGATGCTTCTTCATGGTTGTCGTCCACCAGCTTCAACTATTACAACTATTTTGAATAGACACGCAGGTCTTAACAAAATTAAAGACAACCATATGGCTCCTGCGGTTGCCAACTTACAATAAGGAACATTGCATACATCAAATATAATCACAATCATGGCCATATCACATCATCACACCGCAAAACAAAGTTAGACGCTTCTACTTTCTTTGCATATTTTACGTGGTTTGGGTCTTTCCATTAGTGTCATTCTAAACTACGAACAAGAACCACAACATTGATACTAGCATTGTTGATTACCCGTTGTAAATTGGATCTTTACTATGCTAGGAGAAACAGGCACCCGCAAAGCCACTTATGCAATACGAGTTGCATGTCAAGCGTGGAGCAAGTCTCATGAACGATGTCATGTAAGGTTAGCCGGCGCTTCATCCCAACATACATAAGATGCAAAGTACACAAAAAGCAATCTACAATAAAAGCATCAACGCCCACAATGACCATTGTGTTCTACTCGTCAGCAGATCTACATATAGACACGGCTCGATACCCTTGTAGGGGTTCGTAGCATGGAAAAAAAAAATTTCTATCGCATACAAACAAACAAGCCAAGATCTATCTACTAGATTGTAGCAACGAGTCGATGGAATAACTCACCCTCGAAGATTCCAAAGTGTTTAACGAGAGCAGATTCTCGTGGGTGATGTAGTCGTACTCTTTCCGATCTCAAGATCGCGTAGACGATCCTTCCAGCGCCGTGCAGCGCCTCCCGTAGTCGGTCACACGCTCGTACGACGAAGACCTTCCTCTCCTTGTTCCAAAGAAAATGAGGTTGTAGCACTCTCCTCGCGATTCCGCAAAGACAACGCGTGGTACCTAAGTAGAGGGAAATCCCAGGCTTCGCCTTAAGCAGTAGTATGGTGGAGCTTATGAGAGAGGCTATTAGTGGTCTAGTAATTAGACACACCAATTAGAAGGCTCTAAACCAATTAGAAGGCTCTAAACCGAAATAGCTCTAAACCGGGGTTTAGGTCTAGGGTTTAGTTTAGAGGATAGGAACTTGTGTGTGCTAGGAGGGAGCCCTGCCCCTCCTTATATAGGTGGGAGGGGCTGGCCGGCCAAGGGGAGGAGTTCCTCCCCAAGTCGGCCTTGGGAGGTGCGCCGGCCAAGGGGAGGAACCCTCCTCCAACTCGGCCTCCACCAATCCTCCTCTTTTCCCACTTCCCAAAATTGCCGTTTGACTTTCAAACTAGCCGTTTGACTTTTCAATTTAGGATTTAAATAAACCCTTTATTTTGGACAGCAAGAACACCTAGTACATGATGCAATCATTCCAATATGTAATGACACATTCATGTACCCTTCCCCTTCCGGAGTGCCGGACATTCCGGGACCTTCTAGAATGTTCCCGATGAAAACACCGGAACCATTCCCCAACTCCAAAACGGGACTTTCCTTATATGAATCTTATTCTCCGGACCATTCCGGATCACCTCGTGATATCCCGGATCCCATCCGAGACTCCGAACAACATTCGGTCTCTTTCTCATAATACCATAACTACTCAAACAACGTCGAATCCTTAAGTGTGTCTCCCTACGGTTCGTGAATTATGCGGACATGATCGAGACACTTCTCCGAACAATAACCAATAGAGGAATCTGGAAATTCATATGGCTCCCACATATTTCTACGATTACATTGCGATCGAATGAACCACTTACATACGATACCAATTTCCCTTTGTCTCATGATATGTTACTTATCCGAGGTTATGATCGTCGGTATCTCTGCATACCTAGTTCAACCTCACATCGATAAGTACTCTTTTCTCGTTCCGTGATATGTGATCCCTTGACCAAGTCACATGCTTGCAAGCTAATTGGATGACATTTCACCGAGAGGGCCCAGAATATCTATCATCATGTGGATGGACAAATCCCACTCTTGATCCATGTGTTTCAACCAATACTTTCCGAACACTCAATGCCACCTTTATAGCCACCCTGTTACGGTGTGGTGTTTGATGACATCAAAGCATCCATCCAGTAAAGGTGATATGCATGATCTCATGGTCGAAGGAATTAGGTTACTATGTATCAGAAAGCATATAGCAATTGAACTATTGAAATGACTTGATCTTTATGCTACGCTTATCTATAGGAGTATGTCCACCATATCATTCTCCTAACGATATGATCTTGTTGTTGATAACATCTCAATGTTCATGATAGGGAAACCACAATCATCAATCAACCAACAAGCTAGTGAAGTATAGAGGCTATACTAGGGACTTCAAATTAAGTTTACAAATCACACAAGTATTAATGGTTTCCTTGTTAATACTATTATAGCATGAATGTAAACATTTATCATAAACACAAAGATATAATAATAACTACATTTATTATTGCCTCTAGGGCATATCTCCAACACTATGTATCTTGTTGTATTGCCTAATCGAACCTCATAGGATCTTTCTGACTAGTATTGCGTTGTTATGCCTTGCTCAGTTCCTGTCAATTGCCCTGATGTAATTTGTTTACCCTTCATGCCATGTTGTTTATCTATGGAGAGCACCTCTAGTGAACTATGGACCCCGGTCCAATCTTTACCATTGATACATCTTCCACTGTTACTGTTTACTTGCTGCAAACCACCATTACCTTCCACACCATACGTTTAATCCTTTGTTACAGCAAACCGGTGAGCTTGACAACCTCACGGTTTCGTTGGGACAAAGTCTTGAGTTTGTGTTGTGTAGGTATCCACGTTGTTTGCAACACCTGTGTGACGTTTCCTTCCTCCTTCTGGTTCGATAACCTCGTTCTCTACTGAGGGAAAACTTGCTGCTGCGCTCATCACATCTTGCTCTTGGGGTTCCAACAAAGTGTCCCACGACAACATTGGATGCACACATCAGACACTGAGCACCATTCACCTTCACCCCCTGTCCAACGCCAAAGCGTTGCTAGCCCCTGGACCACTGATACTTCGGAAACATATCTATAATTTTTTATGCTCCATGCTTGTTTAGTATCTACTTTGCTTTGCTTTTTCTACACTTTGAGGTGTTTTTATATCTTTTCTGGAACTAACCTATTAACAAGTTGCCACAGTGTCAGTTGCCTGTTTTCTTCCGTTTTTGGTTCTATAAAGGCAGCAAATCAATATACTCGGAATTGGACGGGACAAAAGCCAAAGTTAATATTTTACCGTGGGGGACACGAATCCAGAAGACGAGACGGAGACGCAAGCCAGGGAGGCCAAACCTCCCCTAGGAATGGGTGGGCCCTATCCCGCACCTAGGTAGGGAGTGGGGCCCTTGGCCGCCTCCCAGCCTCATCTCTTTGCCTATAAGAAGCCCCCGATGCAGAAACCCTAAGTACCTGATCAATATTCCATGAAACCTTCTATAGCCGCCGCCACCATCGTCCCTAGATCAGGGGGGTCTGAAGTTCTTCCCGACACCCTGCCAGAGGGGAGATCACCCCGGAGGCCTTCTCTCTGATATGAAGCGTGAGTAGTTCCACCTTGGACTATGGGTCCATGTAGTTGATATATGGTTGTATCTCCTCCTTGTGCTTTCATGTATAGATCTTGTGAGCTCCGTTCATGATCAAGATCAAATCTATTTGTAATCATGCATGTTGTGTTTGTGGGGATCCGATGGATATTGAGATTATTATGTCGGTTTGGTTAATGGTTTTGTCTTTATGATTCTATCATGTTTGTGTTGTTTGTGATCTTGCATGCTCTCCGTTGTTACTAGCTATCTTGGCCGAGTAGTTGCTAGTGACTCCAAGAGGGGGTATTTATGCTCGATAGTGGGTTCATGCCTCTAGTTTCCAAGGGAAGTGACAGAAATCTCTTCGGTTGTATATGTGTTGTTTGTACTAGGGAGAAAACAACAGTCTCATGTTCATGGAACAAGTGGATTGTTTTCCTTACACACTTTGCTTAAATCAGTTGTATGTTGCTTGCAACTTAATACAGGAGGGGGTTTGTAAGGATAGCAACCTTATTAAAATATAAGGTAAGGTTGACTCCCCTGTGTTTACAATGCTAGTCCCTGGATCAATAGCTAGCATCCACAGTTTAGATGTAATATCAAGAAACAAAGGTCATAATATAACTTTATAACCAGGAATAACATAATTTTATTACATCAAACATAGCTCATTTGGCTATCACATTACATTGCAGCGGAATAACTATAAACATGGGGTCCTTCATCTTCAAAGTGCCATAGGAAGATGTTGGTTGTAGACTTTGTAATCCTAAACAATCAATCTTCTCTAAAATCAAACAAACCTGCAACATTACAAGTTACAGCCACAAGGGTCAATACATTTGAATTGTATTGGCAAGTGATACTATGGTAGTATAGTGGAGTCTATCATCTATATGCATTTGGCTATGTGGAGTTGAGGCTTGCATTGCTCAAAATAGATTTTTCCTTAACATTTGAAAACACTAAATTTTTGCTTGACAAAATCTTTCCCAAGGCATCTACCAATCAAAGACTGAATATCCTTTCCAAGGCATCTAGCAATCAAAGACTGAAGATCCTTTAACCCTTGTTCACCCACAAGTTTTACTTAGAAATTGGGATGAGGAGATTCTTGATAGCTTCCATGTCTTGATGCTCAAATTGTCCTTTTCCAGGGACATGGCTAAGTACTTAGATTTTACACTCTGCAGAGGTGGTGCACTTTCCCCACAAGACTTGGTTTCCCAAGACAAGATCTTTCAGAAGCCTTTCCTTAGTCAAATGGACGCGTTCCAACCTATCATTCCCTCTACCACCAACTGTCCAAGAGACTAAGTTCTAGCAACCTATATGATCATGGCAGAGCCCATATTGCCAAGTGGTTGCACTTGAAGCTTCTCAACATTTGACATCTCAAATCTCTTTGTTCCTGGGTGGCCATCCACAAGTGAGATACACTAAGGTAAACCATAAAAATGGGCCTTGTGAAACACTCAACCAAAAACCACCAAGCAAGTCCCATTCCACCCAGGTGATTCATTAACTTAGTTGTTTTATTAATCAAAACCCAAGTCCTCAGACTTAGAAATTTTCCATAGCATGAATATATATAATCCACCCTTGTTTTCTATTAGCTAGGCTAAGCATGATAGTAGTAGGAATCTTAACTTAGGAAATTTCTTCTAAGGATTCATCTACTAGGTTTTCCCATAGCAAGGTCTATACTTAGCAAAATAAAATCCATGCAAGTTTTACTTAGAGAAAACACTAATGCATAGTGAAAGTAATGGGACAATAGATATGAAGCATCACTTGCCTTTTTGGTAGGGAATGGTGGTTCACTCCTTGATCTTGCTAGTCTCACACTTCACTACAAGTCAATCAAGCAAACACAAATTCAATTCACATTCCAAACCAAAGTCAAACAAACAATTTTTCACACACAAAGTAATGGGATCTAAGTCATGCATAAGCATGCAAAGGTTGGTTCTATTGTAAGTATGGTCTTCACTAGGCTTCTAAACTTTGTAAGTTCCAAATTGGTCATTTACCGAAATGGCAAAGTCATTTGCAAAGAAGTTTCACTTCAAAACCATTTTCAAAAAAAAGTATCATTTCATGTGGTGTAGAAATATTTTTACTAAGGCATTAACCTATAGGGTTCACCAAGTATGTTCTCAATCACAAAACTTGGGGTTTGGGGTTAGTGAGTTTAAAACAAAACATTTCTCAAAGATTTTCCTTCAAAATCAATTTTAATAAATAAACCACATTTCTATTTGACTAGAATTGGTTTTAAATCAAGGAATCCTTATTTTGTTTCACCAAATGAGTTGCTATTTGCAAAACTTGGTGTTTGGGTCAGTAGGTTTGGTCCAAAACATTTTCTCCAAAATTTTTACTCAAAACCATTTTTCATAAACAAAACAATAGTTTTATTTGGCTAGAAATGGACTAAACTAATTAATCCATTCTAAACTTTTCCAAATTCATTTTCCAAAACATGGGTTGGTTCCTAGGGTCAGTAAGGTCACAACAAACCATTTTGCAAAGGTTTTAACCCAAAAATCATTTTTAAACAATTTTTCTAATCTAAATAAGCACACAAAAGATTCTACAAAAACAAGCAATCTAACAGATACTATTTGCTAAAGTAAGGGCATGGTTAGCTAGGGCTTGCTCTCCTGAATCCAACGACATAAAATTTGTAATTTTTGGACGTGTGGATTCAAAGTTATGGATTTTACAAAACTGAACATCAATTAGATCAATTCTATTTTAAATCAAACCAGCAGGGACACGTGTCTTGTTCTAATTCGTCGGTACCGGTTCGCACGGATCAGTCGCTGTGGAGCGTTGGATTTAAATTAGATTGAGAGGCTCAGGATCAAACTTACCTCTTCGTCTAGATCTAATCCTAGCCAATCAAAACGCATCCTACGGCTACAGCATGCTTGCCAGGATCTGGCGACGCTGACGGTGTCTACCGGCGGCGGAGCTGTCGGTCGACGACGGTGCCGATGCTACAGAGGGTGAGGGAGAAAGGGGAGATGCTCACCGGGCTCAGGGGGTCACGGCGATGCTCGGGGAGGTGTTGGTCGGGCGAGGGGCGCTCTGGTACGACTGCGATTGCTCGCCGGAGTGGAGGACGGCGGGCGTGTGGTGGTCGTCAGGATGCGGCCGTGGTTCACCCCAAGGCAAGGCGAAGACACGGTTAGATGCGCAGGACTCAGGCAAGGTCGTGTGCGTGAAAGAGAAGAGGAGGGGCGGTCGGATACTACCTGGGGACTTCGTCGGAGAAAAAGGCAGACGGCGGTGGTCTCAGTCGTGGTCGGAGACGTCGCTACAGGTCACGAGAAGAACAACCGAGGGTAGGGTTAGACGCCGGATATCATGGCGGAGCTGTGAGCGTAAACGAGAGGGCTCGGGGTGGTCGACTCTTACCAGGAAACATCGCCGGAGAAGAAGGCAGACAGCGGTGCTACAGGTCGTCGTTGAAGGCGAGGTTACAGGGCACCCGCGGATGAAGGACTGGCACAGGAAGATGCGCCAGGATGCTGTGAGCGTGCTCGTGTGTTCGGGGAGGCAGGAGGTGGTGTGGCTTGGCCGGAATTGCTCGGAGACAGTGGTCGGAGCTGCGGCGGTACAGAGAGAAATAGAGGCAGCCTGGTGGCTCCGGGGAAGCGGGGTTTGAGGGGAATGAAAGAGGAGAGGGAGGTGATTTAACTGGCGTGGTCGCGGGGGATTAATCGTCGAGCATTTACCGGTAATTACTCCGAGGAGTTAACGGCAGGAAACGGCCGGGGGAGGAAGAACTGGTCGTGCGGGTAAGAAAGATGAACAGGAGGAGTGGGGTCTACCTGTCAGTGGGAAAAGAAAGGAGGGGGAGGGTCCACTGGTCATTGACTTAGCGGGTCAGTTAATTGGTGTCAAACGTTTTCTTTCGGGGAGTGAAGGCTGGGCTGGTACTGGGCCTTAGTGGGCTGCTGGGTTGGGCTAGTCCAAACTCCATTTTTTTTCTGTCTGCTGGCTTTTCCTTTTTCTATTACTATTTTTCTGTTTTGAATTTTCAATCAATTATTCAAGCAATCAAACCAATCAAACAATTCAAACAATCACTCAACTTTGTACTTTGAATTTGGTTCTGTTTATTAACATAAATCAAAACTCAAAATAAAATAATATTTTTATTCTTTTTAGGATCTATTTAATAATTAAATAAAATGGATCTTTAGTTATTTAATCAAAATAGGGTTTGATTTATTTAATAAAATCTTCATTTGAAATCCACCTTTTCATTTGAAAACAAAATCTTTTATTAAAAGATCCAAAATAGTATTTCCAAAATATTTTATTTTCCTTTATTAAATGTTTTAACTTATTAAATCCCTTTAGGATTTTATTTGATCCAACTGGTTTGAAGTCCCAATTGAAATCAAAAAGTTTCTTCTGGCCTTGAAAATCAAACAAAGTTTTATTTTATTCATTTATTTTCACATTACAAGATTTGGAAAATCTTGGGATGTGACAGGGTTCGGATGATAACCTGAAGGTGGACTTCTAGTCATAAATGCAGTTGGATGGCGGTCTATGTATATTGTTGTATTGCCCAATCGAATCTCATAGGATCCTTTTGACTAGTATTGCATTGTTATGCCTTTCTCAGTTCTTGTCAAGTGCCCTGCTGTAATTTGTTTACCCTGCATGCCATGTTGTTTATCTAAGCAGAGCACCTCTAGTGAACTATGGACCCCGGTCCAATCTTTACCATTGACACATCTTCCACTGTTACTTGTTTACTTGCTGCAAACCATTACCTTCCACACCATACGTTTAATCCTTTGTTACAGCAAATCGGTGAGCTTGACAACCTCACTGTTCGTTTGGGCAAAGTCTTGAGTTTGTGTTGTGCAGGTGTCTGCGTTGCTTGCAATACCTGTGTGACGTTTCCTTCCTCATATTGGTTCGATAACCTCAGTTTCTTACTGAGGGAAAACTTATTGTTGTGCTTCTTCATACCTTGCTCTTGGGGTTCCCAACAAACTCGCCATTAAGGAGTCACCATCAAGCTTTTTCTGGCGCTATTGCCAGGGAGGCTAAGGATGTCTTCACAAGGGGAGTCCTTCACTTCCTTTCTCTTTACTTTGTTTTTAGTTTTCTTTGTTCCTTTTGCTTGGTTTTGTTTGCCTCTTTTCAAAAACCCCAAAAAAATTAGTCTAGTTTGGTTTGCTTGCTTTATCCAAAAACACAAAAAAGGGTTAGTTACTGCCCTAGTTGCTACCATGTCTGGTTTTGGACCAATCTTTATTTCACCTATGGAACAGATCTCCACTTTTAAGCAAAAAAGTGAAGAGAGTTTTAAAGAAGATTGGTCTAGAATTTCCGCTTTACAAAGGGAAACTGAGCCTAAGATGAGTTTTAGCTTGGTTATTGATAGTTTCTACCGCGGTATTGCTCTTTCTTATAGATATGCTTTGGATGCTGTGGCTGAGAAAGATATTTTTCTATGTACTGAGGATGAAGTTGTTGATGCCATAAAAAAGTTGATTGCAATTTATAATACACCTGGCAAGTCTGATTCCTCTTTCACAAATATTTTTGCTAGGTTGAACACTCTTGAGACTAGTATTGCTACTATGGATAGTTGCTATCACACGCTTAGGGCTTACCATGATTATGTTCCCATAAATTCTGAGCCTTCAAAGTGGTTTCCCACAATCAAAGTCTCCATAAATACTACACTTTTTGATGCTCGCTGTGATATCATGTCTGAATTTTGTCTCATGCCTAAAGATATTTATGATTCTTTGAGTCTTTGGGGGCTTTCTGAAGGAGGAGAGGAAATCTCTTTTACTAATAATGCCACCTTATTGCCCACTGGAATAGCTGAAGGTGTGTTTACAAAAATCTCAGGGAAGATGGTGTCTACTGATTATCTTGTTATTGAATGTGTAGGCAAAGGACAGATTACACTTGGAAGATCCCTACTAAAACACCTTGGAGCAATAATAGATGTGGGAAAGGGCATTATCCACTTTTCTCCTCCGGTAAGCAATCATATATTTCCTAAAGAGAAGAAGAAAGGTAAGAAAGGAAAGAACAAGAGGGGTAATGCTTCTTCATTTGAAAATACTTGATTCTTCTAGCTTCTTGTGCCTAACTTAAAGGCGTTAAAGAAAAGTACTTGTTGGGATATAACCCAAGAGTTTCCTTGAGTCTTGTAAGTTATTACTTCAGTAATAACCTCTCCTTATCCTTTTTGTTTGCTTTTTGTGCCAAGAATGACCTCTAATGAGAGGGAAGTAAGATTTGGGGAGTTGCTGTCCCGAAACAGATTTATGTCCTCCACCAAAAAAAATTGTGAGGATTCTCTGTAACTCGGATTGAGCTGAAATTTTTGAATAAATCCCCCAGTTTGTTATCTAACTTTCGCTAGTTCAACACTTTTTGATTTGAGCAACACAAGATGTTCTAAAAAATCGATTTCTACCTGCTGGTCTGTTTTGACAGATTTCTGCCATTATTTGCATTTGCTTCTTATTGATTCCTTTTTGAGTTCTCTTTAGGTGAATTGAGCTTTTTGAATAAACTAATGTTGCTAATGAAGATTGTGTGAAGTTTTGTATGAAGGAAAAATTTCAAGTGTAGAGAGAGAGTGATGTAATGAGATGAAGAATGGACAAAAGCTCAAGCTTGGGGATGCCACCATGGTGTCACCCCAAGAAATATCCAAAAGGTACAAGCGTCAAAGCTTGGGGATGCCCAAGGCATCCCCTTCTTCATCAATAAAAAGCTCAGGTCTGTCTAGACACTTCGTTTTTATTGTTTCATGCACAGTTGTGTTATTCTTGGAGCATCTTAGTTTTCATTTGGTTTGCTTAGTTTGTTTAGTTTGCTTGAATAAAGTAGTTTGGACCCCCGTTCTCGCTGTGTTGTTTTGCAAATAAGTTGCTTGGTGTTGGAAAGGAGTAGTAAGTTCTTGCTTGTAAGTGCAAGAGGAGCTTGCATTGACTTTGACTTAGACTTTAGCATGACATGCTAGGTGTTGTTTTGACCTTATACTTAGTGATTATTTCTGTAGCATGTATTGTTCCAAACAATTGGGAATTCTTAGTGTGCCTTGAAGGAATTATGCATTGTTTTAGCATGCAAAAGCATAGTATTGTGGTATTCTCCTTTGATGATTTGCTTGGGTTGACTTGGCATATGCTCACACCATCTTATGACTATGACAAGTCACCATAGCCTCTATGATCATTTAGTATTTGACTTGAAGTACCACTCTATGCTTTGGTTAGTAATGTTTTGTTGCTCTGCATGATTATGGCCATTATGCTCTCTTAGTTGGTAGCTCTACTCATGCTTCTAGATTCCAAGAAACCAAGTTTTTCCAAAGTGTCCACTATAAATTCCTATGCATGGTGTGTAACACCATTCCAAGTATATTCTTTTTTCAGCTATCTTCCAATTTAAAACTATTTTGTAATGTGAAAACTTAGTGATTAAATCCCTCACAAACTTGATGGAACACTTTATAAAGAGGGAACTTGTAAGTCCATGGAGTTTGTATTTTGTGTTAGAGAAACGCCTGGGCCGCTAGCCTAAGCCATGCCTAATCATGGTGGAAACTTGTAGCATCACCATAGTGATCTATCTATGAAGCATCCTCAATAAAAAGCTATGCATATGGTAAATAAAAAGATCGCTGAGATGCTCATTGTCTGCTTGCCTTGTCATTTTGATTATGGGATAGCTCCTGTACCATGTGCAAGGGGTACCCCGTTGGCGGTTCTCTATGATACGCATGTACTAACAATGACAAGAACTTACAGGTGACTGAAGTTGAGTAGCATGAGGTGTGGCCCTTGTATTCAAGGGACTTGAGATTGCCAACTTATACTTCGTCAAGCATATACTCCATCTTTGTTCACTTTAACCTTAATCACTTCAAGATGCTTATGATAGGGGCAATGAGGACTGAAAGCTAACAAGTACCATAATTTTTGGAAGCTCTTTTTGAAACTTGAAATCCCTGCTTCCTTTATAAAAGGCCTTTCTTCCACCATTATTTGAGTCTACACCTTCTACCTTTAGGCACCTGTAAGAGAGCATAGTTGTCATTATGTGTGCGGTGTTCCAAAGCTTATTGATTGATGCATATGGTGGTATTATTTGTTCTTGTGCTACTTGTTTATAGTCACCCTTGTGAACTTTGAAGGTGTCCTATGCATCTATTTGCTACTCTATGAGGGACAAGCTGAATGCCACTATGCCATGTTTTCTGTATGTGGAACAAACAAACTTTTTTTATGCATGTTATTCATGATCTTTGTTTGTAGCCTTTCATGTCGCATGCATAGTTACTATGTCCTATTGTTAGAACTCCATCTTTCATGCACATGTTTAGAGTTCTTTGATCCCAGCTTTCAATGCTAGCAAATGGTTTGATCTTGGTTTTGATGGTGCATGTCACCTCAAAAATTATTCTTTTTATCACTTACCTACTCGAGGACGAGCATGAGTTAAGCTTGGGGATGCTTGATACGTCGGAAATGTATCTATAATTTCTGATGCTCCATGCTTGTTTAGTATCTACTTTGCTTTGCTTTGTCTACACTTTGAGGTGTTTTTATATCTTTTCTGGAACTAACCTATTAACAAGTTGCCATAGTGCCAGTTGCCTGTTTTCTTCTGTTTTTGGTTCCAGAAAGGCAGAAAATCAATATTCTCGGAATTGGACGGGACAAAGGCCAAAGTTAATATTTTACCGTGGGGGAAACGAATCCAGAAGACGAGACGGAGACGCAAGCCAGGGCGTCCATACTCCCCCCTAGGCGCGGCTGGACCCTGCCCTGCGCCTGGGTAGGGTGTGGGGCCCCTAGCCACCTCCCAGCCTCGTCTCTTCGCCTATAAGAAGCCCCCGATGCAGAAACCCTAAGTACCCGATCAATATTCCACGAAACCTTCTATAGCCGCCGCCACCGTCATCCCTAGATCAGGGGGATCTGAAGTTCTTCCCGGCACCCTGCCAGAGGGGAGATCACCTCGGAGTCCTTCTCCCGGTATGATGCGTGAGCAGTTCCACCTTGGACTATGGGTCCAGGTAGTAGCTAGATGGTTGTATCTCCTCCTTTGTGCTTTCATGTATAGATCTTGTGAGCTCTGTTCATGATCAAGATCTAATCTATTTGTAATCATGCATGTTGTGTTTGCAGGGATCCGATGGATATTGAGATTATTATGTCAGATTGATTAATGGATTTGTCTTTATGATTCTATCATGTCTGTGTTGTTTGTGATCTTGCATGCTCTCCATTGTTAGTAGCTATCTTGGCCAAGTAGTTGCTAGTGACTCCAAGAGGGGGTATTTATGCTCGATAGTGGGTTCATGCCTCTAGTTTCCAAGGGAAGTGACAGAAATCTGTTCGGTTGTAGATGTGATGTTGCTACTAGGGAGAAAACAAGAGTCTCTTGTTCATGGAACAAGTGGATTGTTTACCTTACACGCTTTGCTTAAAGCAGTTGGCTGTTGCTTGCAACTTAATACTGGAGGGGGTTCAGATGATAACCTGAAGGTAAAATTCTAGTCATAGATTCAGTTGGATGGCAGTCTATGTATATTAGTGTATTGCCCAATCGAATCTCATAGGATCCTTTTGACTAGTATTGCATTGTTATGCCTTGCTCAGTTCGTGTCAATTTCCCTACTATAATTTGTTTACCCTTCATGCCATGTTGTTTATCTAAGAAGAGCACCTCTAGTGAACTATGGACCCCGGTCCAATCTTTACCATTGATACATCTTCCACTGTTACTTTTTTACTTGCTGCAAACCATTACCTTCCACACCATACATTTAATCATTTGTTAGATCAAACCGGTGAGCTTGACAACCTCACTGTTCGTTGGGGCAAACTCTGGAGTTTGTGTTGTGCAGGTCTCCACGTTGCTTGCAACACCTATGTGAAATTTCCTTCCTCCTACTGGTTTGATAATCTCGGTTTCTTACTGAGGGAAAACTTGCTGATGTGCTTCTTCATACCTTGCTCTTGGGGTTCCCAACAGACTCGTCGTTAAGGAGTCACCATCAATCACTCAACCCGAACGTGCCCATCTTCTCTGCAAGCATGCCGAGAGCGTGCCAGAGCGCCGCACTCGACACGCGATAACAGACCGCACGCCTCCCTCACCGCTTGCGTGCGTGATCACCACCACCCCAGGAACCTCCAGGACATGCCTGTTTGTCGCCGCACGACCTGGAGAGCCTGTGCGCCATTAAAATGTCCGTCGGACCCGCCTAGAGCACCACAATGTTCTGACCATCTCGCACCGCCCCACTCCTCGCGACCATGCGATTGAGCTTCGCCAGGGAACACAGCACCGTCCCCTACCATCGCCCATGCCATTAGTTCACTATGACGATGACCACGCGAGCTCCACCCGCGCCCTTCGGTCCCATCGCTGCATTATAAATAGAGGCCATCCCTGTTCAATTTTAGCACACCAACACACTCCCCTCTCACTTAGAACCACCCCCACTCATCCCCGGAGCAAGGCGAGCAGCAGGTCACCGGAATTTTGCCAGAGTCTGTCGCGGAGTAGGAAGGGAGGAGACAGCGATTGGAGCCGCCCTAGGAGAAGCCACCGGTACCAGGAGGTTCGCCGTTGTCGACTTCGTCGTTCTCCCCCGTCGCCGACCCTCTCCTGAGCCCCGGTGAGCCTCACACGACCCCCACTAGCCGCACTAGGGTTCAGTATTGCCGGTGTTGCCCGACGGAGACGACAAGCCCCGGCCATTGGATTAGATGTTGATCGTATGGTATAGATTGCCCCGTAACCCTTCGCACCCCCTGTCTCAATGACTGGTGGGGACATTCACTTAAACCCATCCGCGCGCGCTGTGCGCCATGGGCCGGCCAAGTTAACTTCCCGCATGACCTAGTAGTTTGAGTTTAGGTTTTTCCATTTAATTTCAAACATAGTTCTGTCTCTAGATTCAAAAATCAACCCAGGTTGATTCACTAAACCAAATTGCATGAAACTAATTTTGCTAGAAAGGTACTAAAATTCTTAATCCAATCCTGTTGGATTCAAATCATTTGGAGTTGTAGATCACCTATAGTAAAAATAACAAGGCAAAAGCTTTTCTGCATTCAAACTTTTTTCAAAATTCAACCACAAAAGCTTTTGAGTTGATTCCAACTCTCAAATTTCATATTTAACCAGACCTTTTTGAATATATAAAAATATCTAGGTTTACTTGCAGAAATAATGGACAAGTAATAAAAGAATGCCCCATAGGCATTTCTAGTAACTTTAATTAATTAAAATAAAAAGGTTAAACCTTATTAAATTGTGACACCACTTTAAATCACATTCCCAAGTACTGAAATATGTGGTGATGACATGTGTCAACATGATACCATGTTTTAGTTGGGGAATTTTAAATCTTAAGTAGTTTTTCAATGAGTAGAAATTACTTTTCTAAAATAAAAGAAATAAAACTAGTGCCTTAAATCTTTGTGATGTTTGTGATGATGCTAGATCATCTAGTGAAAACCTTGGTGTGATAAATAGAACTAGTTAAGTATTGTTTGGTGATTGTGTACCTCGTATTTATTTATAGACGCTAGTACCAATCAAGGATATGAGGAGGAAGGAGGATACTACAAAGATGAAGCAGAGGAGAACTTCAACCACTGCACTTCACACGGCAAGCTACCACTTGCATGTACCCTATGCAAGCTAATCCTTGTAACTGTGAAAACTATATAATATATGCAATGCATTAGGCAATGCCTTGATTATACCACTTGATGATCCCAAATCCCATTTTTACTTGCAAGCTTAGTATTTTATTTCTTTATCAAAGCTTTCTATTAGTGTTTACTTAGTGAATTGTAGATGTTACGAAGATGTTTAAAGATAGCATAAAGAGCATAAAACTTGGCTTAAGATAGATAAATCTTGATGTCATCCTGAGGCATGAGATTGAACTTAGATAAGTCACACTTGATTATCACCCCTCATTAGTGTTTATCTCCCACTTGTAGTTGCTTGTAACATCCCTAAAATCATGATTTCAAAGTTTGCATATCATTCATGCATGCATATAGATTTGAGATCAATTTCAAACTCATTTCAGAAAAACAGAAGCATAGTGCTATGATTTTATGTGAGCAACTTAAATCAAATGGCCATCACCATTTGAAAGTTTGAATGTTTGTAAACCTAGCTTGTTTGTCTTCCTTATAGAAAGGATTGAGTGTGGTTTTAGACCAAGTTTTACAAATTGGGAATAGTTTCAAAAACCCTTTTTCAAATTTTTGCAAACCAAGTGCCAAGTCTCTGATATTTTGTTCTCCAAGCTTGACCAAGCCTTTGCAAAGCAACCACATGTTTTTGTGCCTATATTTGAGACTACTGCTCACTTCAAAAATCCCAAGAAGATTTGAATTCAAATAGAACTTGAATTCATTTGAAAATCAATTCAGAAAATTGAAACAGAAAAAGAAAAAGGAGAAAGAATTAGAAAAGGGCCGGCGCCAGGGTTCCAGCCTCACAGAATGAACTGGCCCAATTAGCCCACCCGGCCATTCTCTCCTCTCGCATGCGCCAAGACCCAGACAATCACGGCCAGACCCCCACCTCCTCTTGGTTGCCATTGACGAGTGCCCTCTCCATGTCGCCTCGTTTTCCCAAACCGCGCCCGACACGTCGCCGATCTGTCAAGGCCGTAATGGCGCCGCGAATTAGCCTTAATGCCGCAGCGCTTCCTGTCGCGCCGGGCCTATTTAATCCCTCTGCACCGCGAGCATTTTCCCCACTCTCGCTCACTCCGCCACCGCGTCAGATTTGCATTTGCTCGAAGCCCCGCGGTACCGACGACTCCGGCGAGCGATTCCGGTGAGCCTCGACCGCCCCCTCTCTCTGGGTCAAACGATGATGCTCAGCATGACCTTGTGCACGCGACACCTTTCTTTTGCCTGCTCGTGACCTGGTCGTCGTTCCATTCACGCATCGAACCACCTGCGCCGCCGCTTGACTCCGGCGACCAATTAAGGTAAAACCCGAGCGCCCCTTGCCCCCTCCTTCACGCGAGTTGGTTCGCCTGCGTCTTGCGCAACTCCTGACCCCTCAGGTTCGTGCTAGGGCGACGCCAAACCTCGCCAGTGACCTCATCTGCAAGCAACAGACGCCGCCGCAACTCCGACGAGCCTCGAGACCGCAAGCAGCGCCGTTCGCAAAACCAACGCCACGTTGAGCTTCAGCACGCCACCGCTGTTCTGGTAAGCCACTTCCGCCGCCCGCTTATCGCCGCCGCTAGCGCCGCTCGTGTTTGGTCAGAACGATTAGGAGCGTTAGATGCAGATCCTGCGGCTGAGATTAGAACGTGAGCGAAGAGGTAAGCGCGCATCTGAACCGCCAGATCTTACTTAGATCCTACGGCCCGCAGAGCTCGATCCGGCCGAACCGGTACGCGCCAATAGAAACACGACGCGTGGCTAGGGTTAGATTCAAAAACAAAATTCAAATCAGATTTAGATCCAAATTTCAAATGGCTATAACTTTTGATTCCCACGTTAGATTTTTACAAACTTTATACCGTTGGAATCAGGGAGACAAGCCCTTTCTGAATCTGCAATGTGTTTAACAAAAAGTTTCTGTTAAAATGACTTTTTATGCAGAAACTTGTTTAGGACTATTTTGAGTATAGATTTTGTTTAGTAATTTGTTTTAGTGCTAAATAATTTTAGTTAGCAAGTTTTTGACTTGGTTATGTTTCTGTATCATGCACTTGCTTGGTGGAGTTTTCAAAAAAATCATCACTTAGCATTTTCTTGCATGCATGCATTCATATTTTTGTTTGTATATGAATTGTGTGTAATTTTGTGCTACAAATTTTTGTGTAGATTTTCCTAGTGACTGTGATTGTGAAGAGTGCTACTCTCCCCATTACCAAGGCAAGTAGTACTTCATGAATATTTCCATCCCTATATTTTGTACAAGCATTAGAAATATTTTGCTAAGTCTTGCATGTTGTTACTATTTTGCCAAATGCTATGTTGGGAAATCCTAAGTAGTTGTAGAATTGTAGAATTGCTAGGGAATTTCCTAATTTAAGTTACTATGCCATGCTTAGCCTAGCTAGTAGCAAACAAGGGTTGGTAAAGTATATACATGCTATGATGAAAATATTTCTAAGTCCTTTGGACTTATGTTTTCTTAATAAAACAACTAAGTCAATGAACCTCCTGGGTGGAATGGGACTTGAATGGTGGTTTTTGGTTGAGTGGTTACACAAGGCCCATGGACATGGTTTACCTTGTGTATCACACTTGTGGTATGCCACCCAGGCACAAAGGGATTTGGAGGCCAAGTGTTGAGAAGCTTATAGTGCAGCCACTTGGCAATATGGGCTCTACCTTGATCATATAGGTTGCCAGAACTTAGTCATTTGGACAGTTGGTGGTAGTGGGATGATAGGTTGGAACGCGTCCATTTGGCTAAGGGAAGGCTTCTGAAAGGTCCTGTCTTGGGAAACCAAGTCTGGTGGGGAAAGTGCACAACCTCTGCAGATGGAAAATCTAAGTACTTAGCCAAGTCCATGGCAATGGACAACTTGAGCATCAAGACATGGGCTATCAAGAATCTCATCACTCCAACTTCTAAGTAAAACTTGTGGGTAAACAAGGGTGGAGGACCCCAATGTCTATTGGTGGTTTCTTGGGAAAGTTTTTGACAAAGAAAAACTTAGTATTTTCAACTAATAGGAAAAACCTATTTTTGAGCAAAGCAAGCCAAGCTACACTTAGCCAAATGCATATAGTAATATAGTCCACTTAAAATTTACTAAGGTATCACTTTCCAATACTATTCCAAAGTATTGACCCACTGTGGCTGTAACTTGTGATGTTGCAGGTTACTCCGATGAAGATTAGGAGTCATGAGTCTACACTCAACATGCTTGCCTGTGGCACATGAAGATGAAGACTTATGTTTATTTACTTATTCCAAAACTCTTGTATTAGGCCTGTGTCCTTGAGTTGTAAAAGACTATGTTTTATCTCTGGAATGGATGTAATAAATGACCTTTATCTGTGTACTTCATCTTAAACTGTGGATGCTAGCAATGATCCAGGGACTAGCATTGCAATCACAGGGATCCTTTTCCTTTACAAAGGAGGGATCTTACAGTATCGAGCAATCGTGTTGCCTGTAGGATTATGACCCTAGGATTGGAAACCACTAAGGAAAAAATTCCAACTACTTCTACACTTGTCTATTCTTCTCGTAAACTTTTCTAATCTTCTCATTCTCATCTCTATTTGTAGATGAACTCCATCAACGAAGCCGTGAAGAAAGGACCACTCATGACCATGACCTTGGAGTGTGAGACTGAGTTCCCCAAAATTCTCAAGGACCTCATGGTGGCCATGGAAATACATGGTGCAGCTGTGTACAAAGGCTTTCCAGTGATGGATGAAGGAGTTGAGTACTGGTGGGTGCAACTTCACTTGTACAAAAGCAAGGAAGACAACCACAAAGAAAGAGGAGTCAGCAAGAGAAGCAGCTTGGAGGACTATCAAAGAACTTAGTGCTAGAGTCAAGTGCAGAATGCTCAACCTCCAAAAAGACTTAGAGAAAGAGAAGGAACATACCCAAGAGTTGGAAGCCACCAACCAAACCTTAAGGGGAGATATTATAGACTTAGTGATGGAATCATGTGAGCAAGATAGGCTGATTGCCTCTAGGAACATTGTATTAGCCAACAGATCCAGTGAGATAGGATTGTAAACGCACTTCATTAGTTGGACCACCACCTATCACCTTATTTTCCAAATGATACCTTAAATAAGTTTGGACCTTGGTTGATGTAATGAATTCATGTATGCATGACTTGTGTGATTTTGTGTTCCAAGGATGTGTATGTGTTGTTTGTCTTTGTTTTATCTTAATTTGTGTTGTTCTAACTTTCTATCTTATAAATAGATGCCTATTACCATCAGCACTATTGAGGAGTTCCAGGTTACCCGCTTTGGTCCTCGTATCGTTGAGCTTACCACTTTGCTCAATCTCCCTCTTCCCACCATCATGGTGCATCCACTCACCAAGTTCGAGAGGAAGGACCTCTGGGGCTTCAAGGTGAACCAGCCCGGACGCTTTACGAGCCTACTACGGAGGCCATCGTCTTCAAGCTGATGCACGACGACAGGGAGAGAGGCATGGAGGTAGTCATGCAGGACCTGATAGGACGTCTGCTAGGCCGTCACTCCCGACAGGTTAGGGGCACCCACTTCCACGTCTTCGGAAGACGTGATGATGATGGAGAGTCCATTGACTTCGAGGACGACTCGAGGGACGCAGCAGAGCCGATACGTCTCTATCTCCAGGACTTAGAGTCTCTCATTAGGCACGTGGACACGGACAGGACCAATGTCATGCTCAGTAATCACGAGCTCCAGGTGCAGCTTCGCGAGAAGGACAAGCTTTTCGCACAGCAGGACGAGATAGTCAAGGAAATGGAGGTGAAGTTCGAGACCCAGGACCGGAAGTTCAAGAGTCAGGAGAAACGCGTCTAGGATAGGAACAAGAAGATCCGGGACATGACTGAAGAACTGAAGTCCAAGGATCGAGCTGGAGCAGCAGCAGATGGTGATTGAGAGGCTTCGTTCCCAGAAGAGGGCTCTCAAGGCCAAGATCGACACCTTGACCACTACCATTGAGGAGAACAAGACCGCGATGGAGAACGCAGGTCTTACCTTTGTCGAGGAGGAGATTGATGCTGATGAGTAGACTTGACTACTCATTTATCTTTTATTATCATACTTGTCATTTGTGAACTTGTTATTGGACCATCCGACATGTGGATGGCTTGCCACTTGTGTGTTTTACTTTGTGAACTTGTTATCTGGTTGTTGAACTTTTATCTTCTGTTGCATGCTTGTGTTTGCTTATGTGATGTAATGTGCATGAAAACATCTATGGGTATCTCATTCTTATCTCTATTTGAACAAACCACAGATGCCTCCCCGTCGCGCAAACCCCAACCCCAACAACAACAACATAACGCCAGAAATGCAGCAAATGATGAATGCTCAAACACAGCTTATGCAGATGATGACAACATTCATCCAGAACCAGAATAATAACAACAACCCCAATAACAACAACAATAACAACAACAACAACAACCCTCCGGGCTTTGATATGCTCACCAGATTTCTGCGGTTGAGGCCAGCTAAGTTCTCGGGGACGACTGATCCCATGGTGGCCAATGATTGGCTACGTTCTGTAAACAAGGACTTAGTGACCGTGGGCTGCACGGATGCTGAAAAGGTCAGGTTCGCAGCACATCTGCTGGAAGGGCCAGCCGCCACTTGGTGGGACAACTTCCAAATCACCACTCCTATAAATGAGGTGACTTGGGCTATCTTTGAAGATGGCTTTCGCACTGCTCATATCTCATCGGGAATAATGAGCCTAAAAAAGAAGGAGTTCCACAACCTGAAGCAGCGCCACCGCAGCGTGGCTGAATACATTGAAGAGTTCAACAATCTGGCGCGTTATGCACCGGATGAGGTTGACACAGATGCCAAAAGAAAGGAAAAATTTCTGGAAGGCTTGAATGATGAGCTGAATCTGCAGCTGGCTGTGGCATATGTTCCCACTTATCAGTCGCTCTGTGCCAAGGCTGCTATATTGGAGAACAAAATGAAGCAAGTCGAGAGTAGGAAGAGCAAACACTCCGACAAGCACAGCTCGGGATCGTCTCACAAACGATCTAACTATTATGACAGTGGAAGCAAAGGATCCCATAAGCATGGTAAATTCAACAAGCACCACAACCACAACCGTAATTACAACAAGAATCACCTTGATCATGACAATGACAAGTACAAGAACCACAAGAGTGGACATAAGAGCCACCACAAGTGGAAATGGTAGTGGAAGTGGAAGTCAGCCTGCTAAAAGGGACATCAGTCAGGTTGAATGCTTCAAATGCAAGAAGATGGGACACTATGCAAATGAGTGCCCCGAAAAGAAAGTTGAAGGACCTGTCAAGCCCAATCCTTTCCATAAAGGTCAAGTGAACCATATTAATGTGGAGGAGGTCTATGAGGAGCCTGACGCTGTTGCCGGTAAGTTCAGACTTAATTCCATTCCAGCATTTGTACTCTTTGATATCGGTGCATCTCATTCATTCATATCAAGAGCATTTGTTGAAAGAAATGAGCTACCGGTAGAAACTATTGGGTGTCCTATAAAAGTAAGTTCTCCTGGTGGAGAAATGATAGTGAATTCTGGATGCCATGACCTAGTCATAGAATTTGGGAAATATAAGTTTCCCGTTAACTTGATAATATTAAACTCCCAAGGTTTGGATGTCATTCTGGGAATGGACTGGATGACTAAGTACAAAGGAGTGATAGATTGTGCCAGCCATACTATCTCACTCACAACTCCGGAAAATAAAAGGATCAGATTCAAGACCAGCTTTGGAGCAAAGAGGAGTATGCTTAATTCTCTTAAGGGGGTTAGCATGGACAGTGTGCCAATTGTGTGTGAGTATCCGGATGTGTTCCTGGAAGAATTACCAGGAATGCCACCAGATAGAGATGTGGAGTTTCTGATAGATTTGGTACCAGGTTCTGGACCAATAGCAAAGAGACCATACAAAATGTCAGTTGATGAACTGAAGGAGCTCCAGAAGCAACTAGGAGAACAGTTCCAGAAAGGATTTATTCAACCAAGTTCTTCATCTTCGGGAGCCCCAGTCTTGTTTGTGGAGAAGAAGGATAGAAGTCAAAGATTATGCATAGATTACCGTTCACTCAACGAGGTAACTATCAAGAACAAATATCCATTGCCAAGAATCAATGACTTGTTTGATCAGCTAGAAGGAGCCTGTGTGTTCTCAAAAATTGATCTCTGGTCAGGCTATTTTCAACTTAAAATAAGAGAACAAGACATACCTAAAACAGCATTCACCACAAGGTATGGATTGTACGAGTATACCGTAATGCCTTTTGGCTTAACCAATGCTCCAGCATACTTCATGAATATGATGAACAAAGTGTTCATGGAATTCCTCGACAAGTTTGTTGTCGTTTTCATCGATGACATCTTAGTCTACTCCAAGAGCAAAGAAGAGCATGAAGGACACTTGCGTTTGATACTCGAGAAGTTGAGCAAGCATAAACTTTATGCCAAATTCAGCAAGTGTGAGTTCTGGTTGGAAGAAGTTGGTTTTCTTGGTCATGTAATTACGAAGTATGGTGTAGCAGTTGATCCTGCTAAAGTTTCAGCTGTGACAGAATGGGAATCTCCCAAGAATGTGAAAGAAGTTCGTAGTTTCCTTGGCTTAGCAGGTTACTACAGAAGGTTCATTGAAAATTTCTCAAAGGTTGCTAAGCCAATGACTGAATTGTTAAAGAAAGACAAGAAGTTTGCTTGGTCTGAAGGTTGTGAAGTCAGCTTTCAAGAATTGAAGAAGAGACTTGTGACAGCAGCAGTTCTATGTCTGCCAGATTTGGAAAAGGATTTCCAAGTATATTGTGATGCGTCTCATCAAGGTTTGGGAGCCGTACTTATGCAAGATGGTAAAGTTGTGGCCTATGCCTCGAGAAAACTCAAAACTCATGAAATAAACTATCCTACTCATGATTTAGAGTTAGCCTCTGTCGTCCATGCACTCAAAACATGGAGACATTACCTTTTGGGAAAGCGTTGTGAAGTGTTCACGGATCACAAAAGTTTGAAGTATATCTTCACCCAAAAGGAAATCAATATGAGACAAAGAAGATGGTTAGAGCTTATCAAGGATTATGACTTAAGTTTGCAATACCACCCCGGTAAAGCAAATGTTGTAGCAGATGCTCTAAGTCGTAAGGTATTTGTGAATGGCCTTACCAAAGGAGAATTGCCAGATGATTTGTGTGCCCAACTCAGAGAACTCAGATTGGAGATTGTGCCAGAGGGACATCTCATGTCTTTAGTTGTCCAACCCACTTTGTTGGACAAGATTCGAGAAGCTCAAAAGACTGATAAAGAAATTGAAGAGATTAAGGAAAAGATTGGCCAAGGGAAAGATAAAAATTTCCGTGAAGACGAACAGGGTACATTATGGCATGGGAAACGTATCTGTGTTCCACAAGATCCGGAGTTACGGAAACTGATTTTGCAAGAAGTGCACAACTCCCCGTATTCTATTCACCCGGGTAACACCAAAATGTACATGGACATGAAAGAAAGATTTTGGTGGAACAATCTCAAGAGGGACATCACCGAACATATTGCTTTGTGTGATGTGTGTAGTAGAGTAAAAGCAGAGCATCAGAAACCAGCAGGTTTGCTTCAACCACTACCTATTCCTGATTGGAAATGGGACAGAATTAGTATGGATTCATTACCAGATTACCAAGGACCAGATCAGGATATGATTCCATATGGGTAGTAGTGGATCTCCTAACTAAAGTGGCTCATTTTATACCCGTGAAGACAACCTATACAAGTGCCAAGTTAGCCAAAATCTACATGAGTAGAATTGTATGTCTTCATGGTGTGCCTAAGAGTATTGTGTCTGATAGGGGAACCCAATTCACTTCCCATTTTTGGAGACAGCTACATGAGTCATTGGGAACGAGGTTGGAATTCAGCACTGCTTTTTATCCTCAAACCGATGGACAAACAGAAAGGACTAATCAAATTCTTGAAGACATGTTGAGGGCATGTGCCCTAGACTATGGAGCAAGTTGGGATGAAAGTCTGCCTTACGCAGAATTTTCTTATAACAACAGCTATCAAGCCAGCATTGAGATGGCACCGTTTGAGTTTCTCTATGGAAGAAAGTGTACCACCCCATTGTTATGGAATGGTGTGGGAGAAAGAAGTTTATTCGGGCCAGATCTTATCAAAGAAGCCGAAGAGAAAGTCAAATTGGTTAAGGACAGGTTGAAGATAGCACAGTCCCGACAGAAAAGCTACGCCGATCCTAAGCGTAGAGAAGTCACCTACGAGGTTGGTGATAGGGCTTATCTTAGAGTATCACCACTCCGAGGAGTGAAAAGATTCGGAGTCAAAGGAAAGTTGGCACCAAGATATGTTGGGCCATTCAAGATTCTGAGTCGCAAAGGAGAAGTGGCTTATGAAATTGAACTGCCAGCATCTCTATCAGCAGTCCATAATGTGTTTCATGTGAGTCAGCTTAAGAAATGTCACCCAGAAATGGAAGAAACTTCTTTGAAGGATACCATACCTTTGGAAGAAGTTCAACTAGAAAGTGATCTCACTTATGAAGAAAAACCTATCAAAATTATTGAGACTGCAGAAAGAGTCACAAGGACAAAGACTATCAAGTTTTGCAAAGTGCAATTGAATCATCATTCCGAAGAGGAAGCAACATGGGAAAGAGAAGATGATCTTCGGAAAGACCACCCTCACCTATTTGCTAGCCAATCCGAATCTCGAGGGCGAGATTCACCTTAAGGGGGTTAGATTTGTAACATCCCTAAAATCATGATTTCAAAGTTTGCATATCATTCATGCATGCATATAGATTTGAGATCAATTTCAAACTCATTTCAGAAAAACAGAAGCATAGTGCTATGATTTTATGTGAGCAACTTAAATCAAATGGCCATCACCATTTGAAAGTTTGAATGTTTGTAAACCTAGCTTGTTTGTATTCCTTATAGAAAGTATTGAGTGTGGTTTTAGACCAAGTTTTACAAATTGGGAATAGTTTCAAAAACCCTTTTTCAAATTTTTGCAAACCAAGTGCCAAGTCTTTGATATTTTGTTCTCCAAGCTTGACCAAGCCTTTGCAAAGCAACCACATGTTTTTGTGCCTACATTTGAGACTACTGCTCACTTCAAAAATCCCAAGAAGATTTGAATTCAAATAGAACTTGAATTCATTTGAAAATCAATTCAGAAAATTGAAACAGAAAAAGAAAAAGGAGAAAGAATTAGAAAAGGGCCGGCGCCAGGGTTCCAGCCCAGCAACAGAACTGGCCCAATTAGCCCACCCGGGCCATTCCTCTCCTTCAAGACGCGCCAACAAGACTGCAGACATCGCTGACGACCAGACCCCACCTCCTCTTCGCGTGTTTCGCTGACGAGCGGGCCCTCTCCATGTCGCCCTCGTCTTCCCCAAACCGCGCCCGCGACCACGTCGCCGATGCTGTCAAGACCGGTAATGGCGCGGCGTAATTAGCCTTAATGCCGCAGGCGTTTCCTGTCGCACCTGGGCCTATTTAATCCCCTCTGCACCGCGAGCATTTTCCCCCACTCTCCTCGCTCACTCCGCCACCAGGCTGCGCGCATTTGCTCTCGAAGCCCCGCGGTACCGACGACTCCGGCGATCGATTCCGGTGAGCCTCGACCGCCCCCTCTCTCTGGTTCAAACGATGATGCTCAGCATGACCTTGTGCACCTGCTGACACCTTTCTTTTGCTCGCCGGACCAGTCGTCGCTTTCCATTCACGCATCGAACCACTGCCGCCGCTTGACTCCGGCGACCAATTAAGGTAAAACCCGAGCGCCCCTTGCCCCCTCCTTCACGCGAGTTGGTTCGCCTGCGTCTTGCGCAACTCCTGACCCCTCTGGTTCGTGCTAGGGGGACGCCAAACCTCACCAGTGACCTCATCTGCAAGCAACAGACGCCGCCGCAACTCCGACGAGCCCCTGAGACCGTGCCAGCGCGCCCGTTCGCAAACCAACGCCACGTTGAGCTTCAGCACGCCACCGCGGTTCTGGTAAGCCACTTCCCCCACTCCCGCGTAACCTAGAACGCCAGCGCCATGTGCCGGACGCCGCCGCTGGGCCGCCGCTAGCGCCGCTCGTGTTTGATCAGAACGATTAGGAGCGTTAGATGCAGATCCTGCGGCTGAGATTAGAACGTGAGAGAAGAGGTAAGCGCGCATCTGAGCCGCCAGATCTTACTTAGATCCTACGGCCTGCAGAGCTCGATCCGGCCGAACCGGTACGCGCCAATAGAAACACGACGTGTGGCTAGGGTTAGATTCAAAAACAGAATTCAAATCAGATTTAGATCCAAATTTCAAATGGCTATAACTTTTGATTCCCGCGTTAGATTTTTACAAACTTTATACCGTTGGAATCAGGGATACAAGCCCTTTCTGAATCTGCAATGTGTTTAACAAAAAGTTTCTGTTAAAATGACTTTTTATGCAGAAACTTGTTTAGGACTATTTTGAGTATAGATTTTGTTTAGTAATTTGTTTTAGTGCTAAATAATTTTGGTTAGCAAGTTTTTGACTTGGTTATGTTTCTGTATCATGCACTTGCTTGGTGGAGTTTTCAAAAAAATCATCACTTAGCATTTTCTTGCATGCATGCATTCATATTTTTGTTTGTATATGAATTGTGTGTAATTTTGTGCTACAAATTTTTGTGTAGATTTTGCTAGTGACTGTGATTGTGAAGAGTGCTACTCTCCCCATTACCAAGGCAAGTGGTACTTCATGAATATTTCCATCCCTATATTTTGTACAAGCATTAGAAATATTTTGTTAAGTCTTGCATGTTGTTACTATTTTGCCAAATGCTATGTTGGGAAATCCTAAGTAGTTGTAGAATTGTAGAATTGCTAGAGAATTTCCTAAGTTAAGTTACTATGCCATGCTTAGCCTAGCTAGTAGCAAACAAGGGTTGGTAAAGTATATACATGCTATGATGAAAATATTTCTAAGTCCTTTGGACTTATGTTTTCTTAATAAAACAACTAAGTCAATGAACCTCCTGGGTGGAATGGGACTTGAATGGTGGTTTTTGGTTGAGTGGTTACACAAGGCCCATGGACATGGTTTACCTTGTGTATCACACTTGTGGTATGCCACCCAGGCACAAAGGGATTTGGAGGCCAAGTGTTGAGAAGCTTATAGTGCAGCCACTTGGCAATATGGGCTCTGCCTTGATCATATAGGTTGCCAGAACTTAGTCATTTGGATAGTTGGTGGTAGTGGGATGATAGGTTGGAACGCGTCCATTTGGCTAAGGGAAGGCTTCTGAAAGGTCCTGTCTTGGGAAACCAAGTCTGGTGGGGAAAGTGCACAACCTCTGCAGATGGAAAATCTAAGTACTTAGCCAAGTCCATGGCAATGGACAACTTGAGCATCAAGACATGGAAGCTATCAAGAATCTCATCACTCCAACTTCTAAGTAAAACTTGTTGGTGAACAAGGGTGGAGGACCCCAATGTCTATTGGTGGTTACTTGGGAAAGTTTTTGACAAAGAAAAACTTAGTATTTTCAACTAATAGGAAAAACCTATTTTTGAGCAAAGCAAGCCAAGCTACACTTAGCCAAATGCATATAGTAATATAGTCCACTTAAAATTTACTAAGGTATCACTTGCCAATACTATTCCAAAGTATTGACCCACTGTGGCTGTAACTTGTGATGTTGCAGGTTACTCCGATGAAGATTAGGAGTCATGAGTCTACACTCAACATGCTTGCCTGTGGCACATGAAGATGAAGACTTATGTTTATTTACTTATTCCAAAACTCTTGTATTAGGCCTGTGGCCTTGAGTTTTAAAAGACTATGTTTTATCTCTGGAATGGATGTAATAAATGACCTTTGTATCTGTGTACTTCATCTTAAACTGTGGATGCTAGCAATGATCCAGGGACTAGCATTGCAATCACAGGGATCCTTTTCCTTTACAAAGGAGGGATCTTACATTGCTAGTGCTAAGCATAAAACTTGATCACTTTAGATGGGAATACTTGGTGAAAATGGTTATGAAAACCTTAGAATGATGAGTCATTCTACTGAAATGTTTTGATTTGTGTTCTTGAACACCAGATGTTTTTTGATGATGAAAATGTTGAGGCATGAGCCTTAGCCCTTTAAAAAACTGATGGTTTTCTGGATGCGATACCATTCCAATTTTACCGTACTACCACAATACCCGAAATTTGTGTAGGGCTTGACCGGAAGTTTATATACTGTAGTATGGGTTCCCTGGCGGCCAAGGTTTGAGCTGAGGCTACCTTGCGAAGATTGTCCACCTGTGCAGTTTCCAAGATGACAGTTGGTCATGGTTGGGAGGCCAAACTCACAGGAGAGGTGCCTATACTAGGGCGTGTTATTGAAAGGTTAGGATTGATTATCAGCATACTGAGTATGGTGAATTCAGGATTGTTCCTGAAGGATGTATTGAATATTGGGGTGAAAGTGTACCACCACTACAGAGTGTCAAACTATTCGAATAGCCGCGTCCGCGGTTATGGACAATTGGAGTGGCCATACTATTCTGTCGTCAGATGTTTTCAAAATAACTTATGAAATGAATCATGACTTTGACTTGACCATAATAGGGTTGTGATATGATACTAAGTTCCCACTTAAGTGTTATAAAACTTTCAACTAGCTTTCTTTGCTTCTGAACTCAGTTAAGGTAAATCTGGATTTTTGCAAAATAACCTAGAGCCTAGTATTTCCTACTCAAAACCCTTTCACTTGTTAGTATTAGTTTGTGAGTACTTAAAGAGTACTCATGACTTTGTCCCTGGCTATTCCCGTGGCCAGACTATGAAGAGAACTATCAGAAGGATGGGCCGCAGGAAGGTTACGACAACTAGGATCATCTCCCATCGTCATCATTGCCAGTGAAAATGAAGATGGAGTCTCGCCCACTCTACCGTTATTATTATGTTATTCCGCTGCTATGATTGTATTAAGACTGGATCATGTGATCCTTTATTTGTTGTAAGACCTTGTGTATGGTTTGTAATGGATGATGTACTGTGATATCCAGTCTGTTATGTCTCGCAAAAATGGTAATCCTGGGATTGCGATGTATGGCATAATAGGAATTTGGGATTAAAAATCCGGGTGTTGACACATATATAAATAATAGAGGAAGCTCTCCTTCCGGACACGCCATCCTCTCGCTCTCGCACCTCTCCTTTCTATATTCTCGGTCGGTCTCTCATCTCGGTAAGTTGTCCATGTAAGGATGTGTTCATGTGTATATGGATGATATGCTCATATGTATGTAGAGGATCGATGCTCATGTGTGTATGGAGAGGATCGTTGCTCATATGTGTGTATATGGAGAGGATCGATGCTGATGTGTGTATGGAGAGGATGATGTGTTCATGTGTATGGATCGGTCTCTCTCTTGTGTTTGTGTGTGAATGAGTTGCCATTTGTTTTGCCAAAATGTTGATTCATTTCCATTTTGGCAATACTTCTTGCTTCCGAGCTCTAACTTGTTCGAGACACATGTATTCGCATGTCACCAACTACTTTGTAACTTGATCGAAACAATGTAACTTATACTATGTATTCATGTATGGGACTTATCTATATGTATTTGTTTCAATCTTGTTTTGCAAATTGTGTATTCATATATATAATTGTATATCTTATATATGTGTATGTATATCTGCCTTAAATATTGTATATAATCAGTATAGAATATCATCTGGCTCAGAATTTAAAAAAACAAAAAAATTGCATGTGGCGCACATGGCATGGCTTTAGTGGCGCATATGGTCTAAAGCGCACGTGAAGAACATCAGTGGCCATTGCCCTGTGCGCCACAGAGAAGATAGTGGAAGCACACTATCGTTTCTAGCCGTGGCACACTAGAAGGTGCGCTACAGATGTGTCCAGGTAACCGTAGCGCACCAGGCAGTGCGCTACGGCTATGTTTTAGCCGTAGCGTAGGGATGGTGGCGCACCACTAGTGCGCCATGTATGGGATTTTCAGGTACGCCATGAACAGCATGTTTCCTAGTAGTGAGACTCCATAGTCAAGTTCCCATATCTCCTCTGTGTAACCATAGTATGTATCCTTTTTCCAACTCTCGTCCGTTGCATCGAAACGGACACCACTGTTTTGGTTGGTGCTCTTTTTATCTTGGGTGATCATATAGAATGTATTCCCATTTATTTCGTACCCTTAGAAATTCAATATAGTATAAGATGGTGACGCGGCCAACAAGTATAGCTGATCTCCAACAGTGGTGTCATTCAAGAGATGTGTCCGCATCCAACCGCCGAAAGACTTCATGTGTTCATCGGTAATCCATGAGTCAGGCTTTCCCGGGTTGTTGGAGCATACAATATTCTTGTGTTCCTCGATATACGGAGCTGCCAATGTGAAATTATGTAGAACTGTGTAGTGTGCTTTAGTGAAAGATTCTCCGTCACTACATATCATTGCTTTCTTTTCTAGCGTGCATTTTCCACTCAGTCTTCCCTCATGCCGCGAGTCAGGAACACCAATCGGCTTAATGTCAGGAATAAATTAAACACAAAACTCAATGACCTCCTCTGTTCCATAGCCCTTGGAGATGCTTCCTTCTAACCTAGCACGGTTATGAACATATTTCTTTAAGACTCCCATGAACCTCTCAAAGGGGATCATATTGTGTAGAAATACAGGACCGAGAATGGCAATCTCTTCCACTAGGTGAACCAGGAGATGCATCATAATATTGAAGAAGTATGTTGGGAACACCAACTCAAAACAACCAATACATTGTACCACATCCTTCTGTAACCTTGGCAGAATATCTGTATTGATTACCTTCTGAGATATTGCATTGAGGAATGCACACAGCTTCACAATGGGTACTCAAACATTTTCTGGTAGAAGCCCCCTCAATGCAACTATAAGCAACTGCGTCATAATCACGTGACAGTCATGAGACTTCAGGTTTTGGAATTTTTTCTCTGTCATATTTATTATCCCCTTTATATTAGATGAGAAGCCAGACAGCACCTTGATACTGTAAAGGACTTAAAAAAAGATTTCCTTCTCTGCTTTGGTACGAGCATAGCTGGCACGACTTAAGTGACGCCTTTTATCCGTCTTGTTCTGTGTATGCATGTTCGTTGGGTCTTTCATAACTTGATGGTCCTCCCGTGCTTCTGGTGTATCTTTTGTCTTCCCATACACGCCCAGGAATCCTAGCAGGTTCACGCAATGATTCTTAGTCACGTGCATCACGTCGATTGAAGAGCGGACATGTAGGACTTTCCAATATGGCAGCTCCCAAAATATAGATTTCTTCTTCCACATGGGTGCATGTCTGGTAGCGACGTCGTTCGGAACAGATTGACCGCCGGGACCCTTTCCAAAGATTACTTCTATGTCCTTGACCATACCAAATACATCATCACCAGCAGGGAGTTCAGGCTTCTTCCGGTGATTTGCCTCACCTTTGAAATGCTTGCCTTTCTTTCTTATGGGATGATTGGTCGGAAGAAATCGTCGATTCCCCAGGTACACAACCTAGTTGCATTTATGCAAATATGTACCTCCAGTCTTATCTAAACAGTGCGCGCATGCCTTATATCTCTTGTTTGTCTGTCCTGAAAGGTTACTAAGAGCATTCCAATCATTGATGGTTATGAAAAGTAACCCTCGTAGGTCAAATGGCTCCTGTTTGTTCTTATCCCACACATGTGCACCTGGTTTTACCCACAGCTGTAAGAGTTCTTCAACTAATGGCCTTAGGTACACATCAATGTTGTTGCCTGGTTGCTTCGGGCCTTGGATGAGCACTGGCATCATAATGAACTTACGCTTAATGCACAGCCAAGGAGGAAGGTTGTAGATACATAGAGTCACAGGCCAAGTGTTGTGACTACAGCTCTGCTCCCCAAAAGGATTCATGCCATCCGTACTTAGACCACCATAAGTTCCTTGCTTCACCTGCAAAGTCCAGGAAGTCTCTCTTAATTTTTCTCCACTGCGACCCATCAGCGGGGTGTCTCAACTTCCCGTCTTTCTTACGGTCTTATTTGTGCCATCGCAACAACCTGGCATGCTCTTTGTTTCTGAACATACGTTTCAACCTTGGTATTATAGGATCATACCACATAACCTTAGCAGGAACCCTCTTCCAGGGGGGATCTCCCTCAACATCACCAGGTTCATCTCGTCCGCAATGCAGTGCATACCGGATATTTATCTAAATTCTCATACTTCTTACCGTGGTAGATGATGCAGTCACTAATGCATGCATGTATCTTCTGCACATCTAATCCTAGAGGGCAGAGAGTCTTCTTTGCTTCGTACATACTCTCGGGAAATTTGTTATGCTTTGGAAGCTTCAGCTTTATTATTTTCAGCATCTTTTCAAATGCGGAGTCAGTTAGACCACAGTTTGCCTTCCATCGCAGCAATTCTAGTGTGGTACCGATCTTTGTGCTGCCATCTTCGCAATTTGGGTACAACATTTTTTTGTGATCTTCTAACATGCCCTCCAACTTCAACTTCTCCTTTTCTGTTTCACAGTATCGCTTTGCATCAGAAATGACCCTACCAAGATCATCAGCGGGCTCATCTGATGCCCGTTCTTCACCTCCTTCCTCTTCATTTTCTTCCATTGCAGTATCATCGTATTCAAGAAACATATGATGATAGTTGTTATCATCATCCTCTTCTTCTTCTTCATTGTCTTCCATCATAAACCCTCGTTCCCCGTGTTTGGTTTAGCAATTATAGCTGGGCATGAAACCTTTCATAACCAGGTGGCCGCAAATGATTTTTGAGGAAGAGTGCTCTTTGTTGTTCTGACATTGAACACATGGAAAACGCATAAAACCATTCTCTTTATTTGCCATAGCCACATCGATAAATTTATCCACGCCCTTAATGTACCCGGGTTCATGTCGGTCACCGTACATTCATTCTCGACTGTTCATCTGCATCATAAAATTAAGTTTATCAAAAACCATTACAGAACATCATAAATAGTGAAATAACCAATTCACATCGATACATGCATTGCATCAATAACAGATGAAAAGATAAGGTTGCTAACCTCGATCGAGGAGGAAAGAAAGAGGAGGAAACTCAAGTGTGGCTCGGGCACCTCCTATATTTTTATTTTGTGATAAATTAAACGGGATCGTTCACTCAAAAATTTCATCAAACACCTCGCATGCATAGGAAAAATATAAACTAGCACACCTCTCACACCTTCCACCAAGAAAAAACAGAGAGAAGCAGAGGGGTGGGGCGCCGTATTTATAGGCAGGGCTCATACGTCCCGGTTTGTAACACAAACTGGAACTAAAGGTGTGCGACAGGCCACGTGTCTGGCGCCAAACCTTTAGTCCCGGTTTGTGTTACAAACCGGGACGCATGATCCCTCACGAACTGGTACGGATTCCTCCCGCGCCTGTGCGAGAGGCTGGCCCACTCGAACCGGGACAAATGCTGGCATTAGTCCCGATTCGTGGTGGAACCGGGACTAATGCTCTGGGCTGCTCCGAACGAAAGGCAGTTTTTCTACTAGTGTCGGTCTTGTATTTCTACACAATATGTTCCCCTTTGAGAGGTTCATGGGAGTCTTAAATAAATATCAAGGAACACAAGAAAATTTTATGCTCCAACAACCCTGGAAAGCATGACTCCTGGATTAGAGATGGACACATAAAGACTTTTGGTGGTTGGTTGCAACATCTCATAAAAAACAACACTCTTGGAGATAATATATACTTGTTGTTCAGGTCACCATCTTCGACTATATCGACTTTCCAAGGGTACGAGATAAATGGGTATATATTTTACACGATCTCCCGAGATAAAAAGAGCACCAACCAAAATAGCGGTGTCCGCTTGGATGCAACAAACAATAATGGGTCAAAGACCACATATTATGGTTACATCGAGGAGATATGGGAACTTGACTATGGACCTACTTTTAAGGTCTCCTTGTTTCGGTGCAAATGGGTCAAGCTGATAGGAGGAGGAGTTGAGGTAGACAAGAAGTACGAAAGGACATCAGTGGATCTCAACAATCTTGGGTACTTAGACGAACCATTTGTCCTAGCCAATGATGTGGTTCAGGTTCTCTATGTGAAGGACATGTCTAACAAACCTAGAAAAAGAAAAAATAAGCAAAAGAATACATCAGACGATGAGCCAAAACGCCATATAGTTCTTTCAGGGAAAAGAAACATCGTGTGAGTGGAGGATAAGACAGACATGTCAGAAAATTATGATAAGTTTTATAAAATTCCGCCCTTCACAGTGAAGGATGACCCAAGCATCATGTTAATGAATGAAGATGCTCCATGGTTACGATGTTCCGAGCCAAAAAAAGGTGGCCTAAAAACTTTTTCCAATGCAGTTATCCTTGCGACTTTCTTTACCGCGCCAGCGCGAGCGCAGAGACTAGGCGTGTGCCTCAGCGTTTATAAGCACCAAGACACGCAATATGTGTTGTAGTGTTACGTGGTATATATGCACACGTACTAGTACTTATTTAGTATTCGCCTATATTGAGCATGTTTTATCTTGTTTCATTATAGAATTGCATCGGACTACCACTGGATCACTCCTAGGTGGAAATACCAATAACTACATGATACAGAAGGACAACTTGCATGTATTAATTTATTATGGCTTGATCGCACTCATTATTAGCAAAGTCTATAATTGTGACCCCAAATAAAAATTTATAATAAATATAAAATGCTTGTATATGCCTAAAAATATAAATATAATATGTGACATTTATTTGAACTTTATAGGATATATTGGCTTACAATAATTTTTTTGTATTAGTGTTATGTGCGAGGAAATAAATGAAAGGCACGCAATGCATGGGATCTAATTGGGCTTGCTAATAAATAAACACAAACATTGATACCATATATCACTAAATGTGCAAAAACAATATAGAAAAAATAATAATTGGAGTATATCAGGTGTAACGAAAAGAGGCATATGAACATAGTTTAGTTATATGCATAAATGAAACCTCTAATCTATCAATATACATTATTTGATAGTGGATCTGTAGAAACACTCATGATAAGCAATCTTCCAATCTTTCTTAATTATAAAGATGAAATAAATACATGATAAAAGGACATCCACATTCATTAGTTGCATAGGGATCCACTATACCCCATATATTAGCACAATCAATAAATATGACACCAATGAAAAATAATTACATAGTATTTGTATAAATCTAATAAGAAAAATAGAATATTTGGCATTTATTGGACTTAATAATAGGTTACAATCTTTTACAATAATATTTTGGTATCTCCATTTATGTGAAGAAATAAATGCAAAATACAGTCAATGCTTGAAACTGAATCAATCATGCTTTATTCTGTATAAACACCAACAATTAATTACACAAAGAGGAGTATTAAATAAATATAGTATATATATACGTGGGTGATATAAGTTCAAAGCAATAAAGATAAGTGAACATTAATTTAGAGACATACATAAAATGACATCATGCATTTACACATCCTGTAAGATTTTTCTCCGCTCTATATAATAACCATCAATAAATCTGTGCCAAAGAAAAAATATAGAGTAAATAGAGAGTGATTATACAAATATAGAAAAAAAATGAAGATGCGACATTTATGTAGGTACAATGGCTTACATATTCTTTGTCTATCGGCCTTTTGTGAGAGGAAATAAATGTAACATATATTTAATGTGTCAGACAAATATAGTGTGTACAAAAGAGGGAGTATATTGGTTTAGAACTAAAACGATATCTGATCATTAATTTAAAGATATGCATAAATTTAATAAATAATCGATAAATATCCATGATATGATGGTGGCTCTATAAAAATACCCTCAAAGAAGCTTGGTGGAAAGCATCCCAAAGGAGACAGAAGAACAAAGGCAAATACTAGTAGTCTCATCTCGTTATATGACTCTCATCTGTAGTAACACGAGGATGAGTGTCAAAAAAATCACAATTGCTCTCTTTGTTATTCTAGTGATGTCTTCTATGTTTCCATCTTATAGTGCAAGTAAGCAGACATATACATGTTATGTCTATAGTTTGCAAATGTGAATAAATAATCTAGCTATATTCTTGTTTTTATCTTTTGTATATAAGCTAACTGAATTGTTGATTTTGTAATGTGTTTGATTTGTAATTTCAGCATTGAAGTGTGAGCCTTTAAAAGACTGCACTGGTTCGTTGTGCCTCACCGATTGCAGAGAAAGAGGATTTGGCCATCATAGCTTTAGTGCCAAATGCAATGCCGAAAAGGATAAATGTTGCTGTCGAAGTTTGGCTGGGCTACAAAAGTGATATCAATTATAGTTATCATGTTCTTCAAAGGAATGAAGATGAATAAATTGTTGCTTGTAAATTGATCAACATGCATTTAATGCATTAATTGGTCTGTTTGATGATAATTGAATATTTTCCTTATTGGATTTCTTTTGCATGTTTACCATTCCTACACCATGTTTTATTCGACACTTATTAGTTGTGTAGGAATTTCTTGTAATATATTGTTTGGGATAAATGTGTCATAGAGAACACCTAATGTTACTGCAAAAAGATAGCCCTGGAGCTATCAAGATTCTACAGGTCCTGCTATAGAAAGATGAAGAGCTATGATTTAGTTCATTGTGAAATACATAAAAAATCTCCCCTTAAGGCTTATTGTGGTTGAATTTTAACATGAAAATTTATAGGTACAAAATAACATGAGAATTTATAGGTACAAAGTATATCGTATCCTTTTTATATTATTATATCATGATATTTTACACTACAAAAATACCCTCCGTGCACGACACTTTTTTGGGCGGTACAAATGAAAAGTATCTGTAAAAGTTTTTCACCAGCGGATGAGCATCCATGGCACCACTTTTACGTGATGGTCACATATACACTATGGAAGACTAGATATAGGAACATATTAGTGTCGTGGTAGGTGTGTACGGGTAGGCCAGAGCATTGTAAATCCGCATTAGATAGATGGAGACATATATTAGTGGGCCGCGCATTTTACGCAACACTTAGAGTGTGTCCCATGCCGTGGTCAACCACCACTTTTTTACCGGACATGATCGTCTCACTGACTAGGGTGACCCACCACTGCCGAGCCGATTTGTTCTCTATTATGTGTATCTCCCTCCCGTATCACTATACTTATCTCTTCCACACCCTCTCTCAATAGCTCTCACTAATCACTACCGCAGCGAAGGATACCACCATGTGGCGACATCAAGATGCAGAATCCTCAAGGTGTTGACCGTGGCGTCGGCAACAAGATGATGGATCATGTTCGAGTTGTGAGGGGCGAAGAATAAGTATGCCGTTATGTAATTTGGTATTTCTTTTCTCTCCTATATGAAAAAACTAATGGAACTTTAGTAAGGTGAAATGTTCTCCAGGATTTAGGATCCACCACTAGCATTGGTATTAACTACGAGTAGGATAAATCTATATCTTTTGTTATGATATGTGTGGGCAGAGCTCCATAATAAGATGTGCCTAGAAAACCATTGGTCATCACAGCTCTAAATAACAACTGGAATGATCTTCGGCAACCACCTATGGATCCATTGCAATTAAGGGTTACCCCATGGATATCTATCAGATGGATAGTCGTCCCAAATTACGAAGCAATGTAGTTTCTTGTCCCATCTGGGCGACATGTGTCGGTAGAATCAGGGAATCCGTGACTATAGCATGTGAACGTGATATACATGCACGAGTTTTTCGTAGAGCAATGATGACAGGCGCATCTCAACAGCCCACACCTTCTAATTGTGCATAGCCCCGGCGACGACATCTCTGCCGGAGCCATGCTCAGGGGCTTCTGTAGGATCCAGGAAGACCAGGGTATCCTGGATTGACTAAGGAGGGGTCACTCGGCGTGCCTCCGTCCATGAGGACTATGGGACCCATGGTAATGAGCCCATTGTGGACCCCTGTTATGCCTACTCGACACACCGCGCACCGGAATTGATCCAGCGGCCAAGGGCAGCGAGATGGGAATGTCATAAGTGACGAAGCCCACCCGGCTCCCGGAAGGAGACTACACAGGGTTGTCAGAGTCATGGCAGAGATAGAGAAGAGGGCCACTGCCCCACATGCCACGGCCGATAGGACATCAATGACAAAGCCCACCCGGCTCCCAGAAGGAGACTACAGAGGGCCACCAGAGTCATGGCAAAGATAGAGAAGAGGGCCACTGACCCACATGCCACGGCCGATAGGAGTCTCAGCCAGGAAAGTAAGAAGGGCAGGAGACAAGACACGGGGTCAATTTGCAGGGAAGGACAGAGCCCCGGGAACTGTAAAGAGGTGCAAGCTCCAGCATGCCAAATCCATCTCGGTAGTTGTTCATACCCACTCGGTAACTCACAAACAAGTTGGTATCTGAGGCTGATGGCCCAGATATAGAGCTTCCTTGGGAGACCCCAAGAGGAAGGTATGATGAGCACAGAGTAAGTCTTCCCTTAGTATGAAACCAAGGTTATTTAACTAGTAGGAGGAAGGAAATGACTCAAAGGTGTTGCTAACAACTTGGAAACCTGCACAACACAAACTCATGATTTTGCCCCAACTTACAGTGAGGTTGTCAATCTCACTGGTTTGCTAAAAACAAAGGATTAAACATATGGTGTGGAAAGTAATGATTGCTTGCAAAAAGTAAAAAGTAACAGTGGAAGATGTAGCAATGGTAAAGATTGGGCCGGGGTCCACAGTTCACTAGAGGTGTTCTCCTTAAGATAAACAACATAACATGTTGGGTAAACAAATTACAGCGGGGCAATTGACAGGACAGAGCAAAGCATAACAATGCAATACTAGACATTCATGCTCCCATAAGATTTGATTGGGCATTACAACAATATACATAGACTGCCATCCAACTGCATCTATGACTAGTAATCCACCTTCAGGTTGTCATCCGAACCACCTCCAGTATTAAGTTGTAAGCAACGGATAAATACTTTAAGAAATGTGTGTAAATTAAACAATACAGTTGTTCCATGAACAAGATATTGTTGTTTTCTCCCTAGTAGAAACAGGACATCTACAACCTTAGAGATTTATGTCACTTCCCCAGATTCAATAGAGGCATGAACCCACTATCGAGCATAAATACTCCCTCTTGGAGTCACTAGCATCTACTTGGCCAAGATAGCTACTAGAAACGGAGAGCATGCAAGATCTCAAACAACACAGACATGATAGAATCAACAAGATAGAATCATTAATCAATCTAACATAGTAATCTCAATATTCATTGGATCCCCGCAAACACAACATGCATGATTACAAATAGATGATCTTGATCATGAACGGAGCTCACAAGATCTAAAATGGGTAGCACAAAGGAGGAGAAACAACCATCTAACTACTACATGGAACCATAGTTCAAGGTGGAACTACTCACGCATCACACCGGAGGCTGGCATGGTGATGAAGAAGGCCTCCGGGATGATCTCTCCCCTCTGGCAGGGTGCCGGGAAGAGCTTTAGATCCCCTCCCCCCAATCTAGGGACGATGGTGGCAGCGGCTATGGACTGTTTTGTGGAGATCTGATTGGGTACTTAGGTTTTTGGCATCGAGGTGATTATATAGGTGAAGGGGCGAGGCAGGAGGGCATCCAGGGGGCCCACACCCTTCCCAGGCGTGACCAAGAAGGGCCGCGCGTGGGGGGTGTGGCCACGCTAGGTGAACCCTTCGGTCTCCCTTCGGTCTCTGTGTTCTCCTCGGTGAAATATTGACTTTGGATTTTGTCCCGTCCAATTCCAAAAATATTTCTTATCTATCTTTTCTGAAACAAAAAATAGCAGAAAACGGGCAACTGGCACTGCGGCATCTTGTTAATAGGTTAGTCCCGGAAAATGTATAAAAATACCTCAAAATGTAGACAAAGCATGGCAAAGTGGATACTAAACAAGCATGGAACATAAAAAATTATAGATATGTTTACGACGTATCAAGCATCCCCAAGCTTAACTCCTACTCGTCCTCGAGTAGGTGAGTGATAAAAAAATAATTTTTGAGGTGACATGCACCATCACAATCAAGATAAAACCATGTGCAAGCATTGAAAGCTGGGATCAAAGTACTCAAAACATGAGCATGAAAGATGAAGTTCTAACAATAAGACATAGAAACTATGTTGCAACATGAAAGGATACAAACAAAGATCATAAATAACAATGCATTGAAAGACGTTTGTTTGTTTCACAGATAGAAAACATAGCATAGTGGCATTCAGCTTGTCCCTCATGGAGTAGCATAAATGCATAGGACACCTTCAAAGTTCATAAGGGTGACTAGATACAAATAGTTCAAGAACAAGCAATATCAACAATATGAATCAATCAATAAGTTTTGGGACAATGCACATAGAACTAAGAATGACAACTATGCTCTCTTAATTGGTGCCTAAGATAGAAGGTGGAGACTCAATATAAAAGTGAAAGAAAGGCCCTTCAAAGGGAAGCAGGGATTTAAAGTCTCATAAAGAGCTTCCAAAAATTATGGTACTTGTTAGCTTTCAGCTCTCATTGCCCCTATCATAAGCATCTTGAAGTGATTAAGGTTAAAGTGAACAAAGTATGGAGTATATGCTTGACAAAGTATAAGTTGGCAATCTCATGTCCCTTGAGTATGAGGGTCGCTCCTCATGCTACTCAACTTTAGTTACCCGTAAGTTCTTGTCATAGTAAGTACATGTGTATCATAGAGAACCGCCAACGGGGTACCCCTTGCCCCATGACACAGGAGTTATCCCATATCAAAATGACAAGGCAAGCAGACAATGAGCATCTTAGCAATCTTCTTATTTACCATGGTAAAATGGTGCTTTTTTCTCTCTTTCCTATTTTCTCGTCTCTTTTTTTGTTTTTCTCAATCTCTTTTTTCTATCTCTCTTTTTTTAAAAGATGAATGCTTCATATATTGCTGACTATGTTGATGCTGCAATTTTCCACCATGATTAGGCATGGCTTAGGCTAGCGTCCCAGGCGTTTCTCTAACACACATACATAACTCCATGGACTTACAAGCTCCCCTTTTATTTCACACCGACGACATCCGCAAACAAAAGATCATGATATCAACTGGATAACATGTACAGGTGCAATGTTGAAAGTGTTCCCCATAACAGTATGGTTCTGCTAATTCCCAACTTATAAGTGCAAGCATATACAACATAAATGACACAATGGTTCAAGTTTATTAGGGGTAAGAAAAATGAAGTGTTCCATCGAGTTTGTGAGAGCTTTAATCACGAACTTTCAAATAACAAGTTTAATTTGGAAGATGGGTAAAACAAGAATATACTTGGAATGGTGTAAAACACCATGCATAGGAATTTATAGTGGACACTTTGGAATAACTTGGTTTCTTGGGAGTTATATGCATGAGTAGAGCTTACTCAATACAAGTGGAGGCTAGCAAAATACTGGGAGTGACCAACTAAGAGAGCAATAATGGTCATAATCATACAGAGCGACAAAACATTACTAATCAAAGCATAAAGTGGTACCACAAGTCAAAAACTAAATAATCATAAAGGCTAAGGTGACTAGTTCATAGTCAAAACATGGTGTGAGCATGTGCCAAGTCAACCCAAACAAAGCATCAAAGGAGAATACCACAATACTATGCTTTTGTATGCTAAAACAATGCATGATTCTTGCAAGGCATATTAAGCAATCTCAATTGTTTGGAACAAGTCACGTACAGCAATAATCACTAAGCATAAGATCAAAACAACATCTAGCATGACATGATAAAGTCTAAGTCACAGTCAAAGCAAGCTCCTTTTTGTACACTAGTAGAAAATAGGCCTTTCGTCCAGACCCCTCCGGAGCAGTAGTCCCGGATGTGTTACGAACCAGGACTAATGCTAACATTAGTCCCAGTTCCAACAACTAGGACGCGTACGACCTTTAGTCCCGGTTCGAATGGGACCTTTAGTCCCGGTTTGAGACATCAACCGGGACTAACAAAAAGTGGCAAAAAAAACATTGGCGGGTTCTGCCACGGCAGGAAAATGGGCAAAAATCCTGCCGCGGCAGGAAATTTCTGCTCACCGCACCCCCCTTGAGATCGTCTTTTCTAATTTCAAAAATATGCCACAAAATTATAAAAATATCTAAAAATAAAATCCTTCAGACTGTAGTTATATTAAGTAATTTAGTTGTTATGAAAATTAACAAACATGAATTTTGATATATTTTGCCAAAAACTATCATGAAAACATCAAAGGGCTATAATGTTTGCATACGATGTCGAAAAAAACGTACGACCGATCAAAATGTGTGGAAATAAATTTGGATTTTGATTTCGACCGCCTTAGGCCATTTGGGATTTTTTCGATTTTTAAAATTGGAAAAGGAAAAAAAGTTATTTAAAAAATTAAATTTTCTTTTGGCAACATTTTTTATTCCATATTTGGATTCCTCACATTTTTTGATAATAATGGATATATTATTTGTCGAATTTCGATTTACATATTTAAAGATATTATTTATGCCATATTAAATGAATAAATGGCAAAAATGTGAATAAAATATTATTTTAATTAGTTTTTTACTTTTATTGGATTAAAATATTATTATTATCTATTTATTGTTGTTTACTTAAATAGTTGTTTGTAGTTTAGAATCATAAAGACGTGTAACATATTGATATGAGAGCTAATAGGATTGATATTGTAGTGTTGACAACAAAGTACTAATGGGCTTCGCGCAAGGACATCCGGATGGAACAGAGAAGTTAAGCGTGCTGGGGGTGGAGTAGTGCTAGGATGGCTGACCGACCGGGAAGTCTGTGATTTGATCTAATATTAAGTATAATTAGTGTTAAAAATGTTCCAAGTGAGATAGAGAGATTAACGAGTCAGATAATTCAAAAGTAAAAAAATTAAAAAAATTAAAAAAATCTTTAGTCCCGGTTTGTATTACAAACCGTACAAACCGGGACTAAACGGTCTCGCGGTCGACTGCGACCCCGGGAGGGCCTTTAGTCCCGGTTTGTGGCACAACCGGGACTAAAGGGGGGACCTTTAGTCCTGATTCCATAGTCCTGGTTGCAAAACCGGGACTAAAAGCCCTTATAAACCAGGACTGTTGGCCCGTTTTTACTAGTGGTACTACTAAGCAAGAACTTTCTACTCCCTTCCAACACCAATCAACTTATTTGAAACAACACAGCGAAAACAAGGGTCCAACTACTTTATTCAAGCAAACTAAGCAAACACAAACCAAAAACGAAAACTAAGACGCTCCAAGAACAACACAACTATGCATGAAACAATAAAAACAAAGTGTCTAGAAAGACCTGAGATTTTTATTGAGGAAGAAGGGGATGCCTTGGGCATCCCCAAGCTTTAACGATTGTACCTCTTGAATATTTCTTGGGGTGACACGGGGTAGCATCCCCAAGCGTGAGCTTTAGTCCATTCTTCACCTCATTACATCATTCTTCCTTTACACCTGGAAAGAAAATTCATACAAAACTTCACACAATCTTCATTAGCAACATTAGTGCATTCAAAATATAATAAACATTTGGATTTAGTTTTAAAACAGCAAAACTTTCATTAAATACACAATCTACTGTAGGAATTCCCTCAAAAAGTTCAATTTGCCCATGAGAACCCAAAAACGAATCAATAAAGAGGCAAATGCAAATAATGGCAGAAATCTGTCAAAACAGACCAGCAGGTAGAAAGCTATTTTTTCGAAGACCATCTGTTGGTCAAATCAAAAAGTGTTGAACTAACTAAAGTTAGCTAACAACCTGGGGGATTTACTCAGAAAACTAAAGCTCAATTTGACTTATAGAGATTTTTCACGAATTTTTACAGTGGATCATAAAAAATCTGTTTCGGGACAGCACTTCCCCAACTCTTACTTCCCTCTCGTTAGAGGTTATTCTTGGCACAAAAATCAAATAAAAAGGATAAGGAGCGGTTATTACAGAAGTAATAACTTCCAAGACTCAATAAAACTATTGGGTTATCTCCCAATAAGTACTTTTCTTTAACGCCTTTAAGTTGGGCACAAGAAGCAAGAATCAAGTATTTTCAAATGAAGAAGCATTGACATCAATTTTTGCTTTAAAAGGAGGAGCAAAGGGTAACATATCTCTACTCATATGGAAGTGTTCAATATCTTTCTTGAATGGAAATTGATATTTAATGGTGCCTTCTTTTATATCAATAATGGCACCAAGAGTTCTAAGAAAAGGTCTTCCCAAAGTAATAGGACAAGAAGCATTGTATTCAACATCCAAAACATAGAAATCAACAGGTACATGATCATTGTTTACCATAATAATAACATCATTAACACTCCCCATGAGTTTTTTAGCATTATCATTAAGTGGGACATCCAAATAGCAATCTTCCAAAGGTGGCAAATCAAGCATTTCATAAATCTTTCTAGGCATAATAGAGACACTAGAACCAAGGTCACGTGAAGCTTTGAGGTCAAAGTCATTCACTTGTATATTAATAATGGGTTCCCAACTATCTTCTACTTTCCTAGGAATAGAAGCTTTGTGTTTCAACTTTTCTTCCTTAATTTTAATGAGAGCATCTGTAATGTGTTTTGTAAAAACCATATTCATATCACTAGCATTGGGACTTCTAGCAAGATTTTGTAGGAACATAATCACTTCAGAGATATTGCAACCATCAAGATCAAAATCAAACTTAACATCACAGGTAGTAGACTTATTAGGTTTAGGCACTGTTGTAGGAGGAATAGGGACTTCTTGTGGTTTGGTAACATCCATACGGGTGGTGGTACTAGTACAAACACTATTGTATCTAGCAATTTCAACTTCTCTTTCCCACTTAGCATGTAGTTTAGCTAACAGTCTAACATTTTCATCAATAGTAACTTGTATGGCATGAGTAGCAGCAAAGTTACTTTCCAAGGTTTTAGGTTTAGCAGCCATTTTAATAATCAAAGAGGATTGGGCTTCAAACAAAGATGAAATATTTTTCTCAGCATTCAAAATTTTGGACTGTAAACTAGGAATTTCCCTATTCAAATTATCAAGTTGATGACTAATATTTTTCAAGATAGCAGATTGTTCTTCCATAGTTTTAGTGAATATTTTGTTTTGCTCATATTGCATTTGCATGAATTTTTTAGTGGATCTTTCAACTTCTAGAATCCTATCTTCACTAGGCATTACAGATCTATCATGATAAGTATTGCTATTATTAGGTGGATAAGGCCTATAGTTATTATTACCATAAGCATTGTTGCCAAAATTATTATTCCTAATAAAGTTCGCATCAACTTTCTCTTGTTGAGCAACCAAAGAGGCTAAGGGAACATTATTTGGATCAATATGAGCTTTTCCATTAACAAGCATAGACATGATATATTAATTTATCACTCAATTAGGAGGTTTCCTCAACAGAATTTACCTTCTTACCATGTGGAGCTCTCTCAGTGTGCCATTCATAATAATTAACCATCATATTATCAAGGAGCTTTATTGCAGCACCCAAAGTAATGGTCATAAAGGTACCTCCAGCAGCAGAATCCAACAGATTTCTTGAAGAGAAGTTTAACCCTGCATAAAAAGTCTGGATAATCATCCAAGCAGTCAGTCCATGAGTGGGACAATTCTTTACCAAAGATTTCATTCTTTTCCAAGCTTGAGAAACATGTTCATTATCAAGTTTTTTAAATTTCATTATTTCACTTATCATAGATATAATCTTAGGAGGGGGATAGTATTTTCAAATAAAATCATCTTTGCACTTAATCCAAGAATCAATACTATTTCTAGGCAAGGATAGCAACCATTCTTTAGCTTTTCCTCTCAAGGAGAAAGGAAACAATTTGAACTTAATAATATCTTCATCTACATCCTTATATTTTTGCATCTCACAAATTTCAACAAAGTTATTGAGGTGGGCAACAGCATCATCAGAATTAGCACCAGAAAATTGCTCTTTCATAACAAGATTCAACAAAGAAGGCTTAATTCCATAAAAGGTAGCATCAGGAGTAGGTGGAGCAATAGGTGTACTCAGGAAATCATTGTTGCTCAAGGTGGAGCAAGCCAACAGCAGCAACAACTAGAGTAGGAAATAAAAATTTTGTGTTTTTGATAAAAATAAGAAAGCCAAGAAAAGCAAACGAAACTAAGACAAACAAAAACAAAAACAAAGTAAAGAGAAAGGTTGTGAAGTACTCCCCTTGTGAAGTCGTCCTTAACTTCCTGGCAACGGCGCCAGAAAACATCTTGATGGCTCAGATATAGATCTTCGTTGGGAGACCCCAAGAGGAAGGTATGATGAGCATAGTAGTAAGTCTTCCCTCAATATGAAACCAAGGTTATCGAACCAGTAGGAGGAAGGAAATGACTCAAAGGTGTTGCTAACAACTGGGAAACCTGCACAACACAAACTCGAGACTTTTCCCCAACTTACAGTGAGGATGTCAATCTCACCGGTTTTCTAAAAATAAAGGATTAAACGTATGGTGTGCAAAGTGATGATTGCTTGCAGAAAGTAAATAGTAACAGTGGAAGATGTATCAATGGTAAAGTTTGGACCGGGGTCCACAGTTCACTAGAAGTGTTCTCCTTAAGATAAACAACATAACATGTTGGGTAAACAAATTACAGCGGGGCAATTGATAGGACAGAGCAAGGCATAACAATGCAATACTAGACATTCATGTTCCTATGAGATTTGATTGGGAATTACAATAATATACATAGACCATCATCCAACTGCATCTATGACTAGTAATCCACCTTCAGGTTATCATTCGAACCCCCTCTAGTATTAAGTTGCAAGCAACGGATAACTGCTTTAAGCAATGTGTGTAAAGTAAACAATACAATTGTTCCATGAACAAGAGATTGTTGTTTTCTCCCTAGTAGCAATAGCACATATACAACCTTAGAGATTTCTGTCACTTCCCTAGATTCAATAGAGGCATGAACCCACTATCGAGCATAAATACTCCCTCTTGGAGTCACTAGCATCTACTTGGCCAAGATAGCTACTAGAAATGGAGAGCATGCAAGATCTCAAACAACACAGACATGATAGAATCAACAAGATAGAATCATTAATCAATCTAACATAGTAATCTCAATATCCATCGGATCCCCGCAAACACAACATGCGTGATTACAAATAGATGATCTTGATCATGAATGGGGCTCACAAGATCTAAGCATGGTAGCACAAATTAGGAGAATTAACCATCTAGCTACTGTATGGACCCATAGTCCAAGGTGGAACTACTCACGCATCACACCGGAGGCTGGCATGGTGATGAAGAAGGCCTCCAGGATGATCTCTCCCCTCTGGCAGGGTGCCGGGAAGAGCTTAAGATCCCCTCGATCTAGGGACGATGGTGGTGGCGGCTACAGAATAGTTTTGGGAAGGTCTGATCGGGTACTTAGGGTTTTGTCATCAGGGTGATTATATAGGGGAAGGGGCACGGCAGGAGGGCAGCCAGGGGGCCACACTGCCAGGCGTGAGGGGCTCGCGGGTGTGGGGTGTGGCCTCCCTAGAGCAACCCTCCGGCCGCCCTTCGTTCTCTGTGTTCTCCTCGGTGAAATATTGACTTTGGCTTTTGTCCCGTCCAATTCCAAGAATATTTCTTTACTAGATTTTCTGAAACCAAAAACAGCATAAAATAGGCATCTAGCACTGCGGCATCTTGTTAATAGGTTAGTTCCAGAAAATGTATAAAAATACCTCAAAGTGTAGGCAAAGCATGGAAAAGTGGATACTAAACAAGCATGGAACATCAAAAATTATAGATACATTTACGACGTATAAGATGCTAGTGTGGTATCCCCTTGTAGCATAAATGGAGGGCCAAGGCCTTGACAAAAGGGAGGACAGTATCCCGATCAAGAGTCCAACAGAGGGAAGACCACACACACTAGATAGAGATCTCATAGAAGGAAAGTAGCTAGAAGAGAGTGATCAGGGCCAGTGGTAGAGCTCCCCTCCGCCTCAAGGAGAGGAAAAAGAAGATCCACCTTGTAATATTTATCTCCCACATAAGCAATACCATCGGACATATAAGATGTAAGGCTGTTAGGCCCTGGGCGGCCTAAACCTAGGTAAAACTCATGTATATCTGAGATTTGTGTTATTTTTCAACAACCCCAGGAAGGGACCTAGGACGTGATTGCCACCCTCTACGAACAACTAAAATGGGGTGTCCAGAACCCCTGACATTCCTCCTAAGGCCTCGTTTGTTAACGGTGGATTTGAGAGTTTTTTAGTGTAACATCCACCGTGTGTTGGGTCAATACATCTCCGTCAACGAATTCCTTTCTCCCACCCAATACTCTCTATACGAAAATACACTCAGATCCAATCCAGCTGCTTGGCACACATGAATTAATCTGATTGCATTTGGATACACACTCAGAGCAAATGACATGTTGAGTGAAGTAATAAAGATCAAAACTTTATGTCATTCTATTTATTAACTATTCTGTAACAAAAAAATATGTTGCAGCATACATACCATTCCACATGCATTAAAATCAAAGCATGCTCACAACCAAGCAAGTGGAATCGAATATTGGATATAATGGTACCAACTGAAATCATACTAAAATAACAGAACTAGCAGTCTTTTGGTGTTGCTTGAGTATCAGACATGAAACTATCTTTAGGTAACATTGCAAGCAAGAACATCCTCTTGGTCTTCCTCTTCCTCTTCTACCATAGCCTGTTCACAGTGATGCGTGCACCCAATGTTGTCATGGGACACTTCGTTGGAACCCCAAGAGCAAGTTGTGATGAGCATAGCAGCAAGTTTTCCCTCAGTAGAGACAGAGGTTATCGAACCAGAAGGAGGAAGGAAACGTCACACAGGTGTTGCAAACAACATGGAGACCTGCACAACACAAACTCAAGACTTTGTCCCAACGAATTAGTGAGGTTGTCAAGCTCACCGGTTTGCTATAACAAAGGATTAACTGTATGGTGTGGAAGGTAATGGTGGTTTGCATCAAGTAAACAGTAGCAGTGGAAGATGTATCAATGGTAAAGATTGGACAGGGGTCTATAGTTCACTAGAGGTACTCTCCTTATATAAACAACATGGCATGAAGGGTAAACAAATTACAGCAGGGCAATTGACAGGAACTGAGCAAGGCATAACAATGCAATACTAATCAGAAAGATCCTATGAAATTCGATTGGGCAATACAACAAGATACATATACCGCCATCCAACTGCACCTATGACTAGAAGTCCACCTTCAGGTTATCATCTGAACCCCCTCCAGTATTAAGTTGCAAGCAACAGACAACTTCTTTAAGCAAAGTGTGTAAGGTAAACAATTCACTTGTTCCATGAATAAGCTACCATTGTTTTCTCCCTAGTAGCAACAGCATATTGATGACCCACAAGTATAGGGGATCACAATAGTCTTCGCGGGTAGTCAATTCAGGAATTCAAATTGATTCGACACAAGGGGAGCCAAAGAATACTTGCAAGCCTTAACAACTGAGTTATCAATTCAGATGCACCTGGAAATAGTTCTTGCTCACAGATGTTCAACACTAGTTTGTTATCTAACTTTCGCTAGTTCAACACTTTTTGATTTGAGCAAGATGTTCTAAAAAATCGATTTCTACCTGCTGGTCTGTTTTGACAGATTTCTGCCATTATTTGCACTTGCTTCTTATTGATTCCTTTTTGAGTTCTCTTTAGGTGAATTGAGCTTTTTGAATAAACTAATGTTGCTAATGAAGATTGTGTGAAGTTTTGTATGAAGGAAAAATTTCAGGTGTAGAGAGAGAGTGATGTAATGAGATGAAGAATGGACAAAAGCTCAAGCTTGGGGATGCCACCATGGTGTCACCCCAAGAAATATCCAAAAGGTACAAGCGTCAAAGCTTGGGGATGCCCAAGGCATCCCCTTCTTCATCAATAAAAAGCTCAGGTCTGTCTAGACACTTCGTTTTTATTGTTTCATGCACAGTTGTGTTATTCTTGGAGCATCTTAGTTTTCATTTGGTTTGCTTAGTTTGTTTAGTTTGCTTGAATAAAGTAGTTTGGACCCCCGTTCTCGCTGTGTTGTTTTGCAAATAAGTTACTTGGTGTTGGAAAGGAGTAGTAAGTTCTTGCTTGTAAGTGCAAGAGGAGCTTGCATTGACTTTAACTTAGACTTTAGCATGACATGCTAGGTGTTGTTTTGACCTTATACTTAGTGATTATTTCTGTAGCATGTATTGTTCCAAACAATTGGGAATTCTTAGTGTGCCTTGAAGGAATTATGCATTGTTTTAGCATGCAAAAGCATAGTATTGTGGTATTCTCCTTTGATGATTTGCTTGGGTTGACTTGGCACATGCTCACACCATCTTATGACTATGACAAGTCACCATAGCCTCTATGATCATTTAGTATTTGACTTGCAGTACCACTCTATGCTTTGGTTAGTAATGTTTTGTTGATCTGCATGATTATGGCCAGTATACTCTCTTAGTTGGTAGCTATACTCATGCTTCTAGATTCCAAGAAACCAAGTTTTTCCAAAGTGTCCACTATAAATTCCTATGCATGGTGTGTAACACCATTCCAAGTATATTCTTTTTTCAGCTATCTTCCAATTTAAAACTATTTTGTAATGTGAAAACTTAGTGATTAAATCCCTCACAAACTTGATGGAACACTTTATATTCTTTGTCCCTAATAAACTTGAACCATTGTGTCTTCTATGTTGTATATGCTTGCACTTATACGTTGGAATTAGCAGAACCGTGCTGTCACGGGGAACGTTTTCAATATTGCACTTGTACTTTGTACTCAGTTGATATCATGCTCTTTTGTCTATGGATTTCACTGGTATGAAATAAAGAGGGAACTTGTAAGTCCATGGAGTTTGTATTTTGTGTTAGAGAAACGCCTGGGCCGCTAGCCTAAGCCATGCCTAATCATGGTGGAAACTTGCAGCATCACCATAGTGAGCTATCTATGAAGCATCCTCAATAAAAAGCTATGCATATGGTAAATAAAAAGATCGCTGAGATGCTCATTGTCTGCTTGCCTTGTCATTTTGATTATGGGATAGCTCATGTACCATGTGCAAGGGGTACCCCGTTGGCGGTTCTCTATGATACGCATGTACTAACAATGACAAGAACTTACAGGTGACTGAAGTTGAGTAGCATGAGGTGTGGCCCTCGTATTCAAGGGACTTGAGATTGCCAACTTATACTTCGTCAAGCATATACTCCATCTTTGTTCACTTTAACCTTAATCACTTCAAGATGCTTATGATAGGGGCAATGAGGACTAAAAGCTAACAAGTACCATAATTTTTGGAAGCTCTTTTTGAAACTTGAAATCCCTGCTTCCTTTATAAAAGGCCTTTCTTCCACCATTATTTGAGTCTACACCTTCTACCTTTAGGCACCTGTAAGAGAGCATATTTGTCATTATGTGTGCAGTGTTCCAAAGCTTATTGATTGATGCATATGGTGGTATTATTTGTTCTTGTTCTACTTGTTTATAGTCACCCTTGTGAACTTTGAAGGTGTCCTATGCATCTATTTGCTACTCTATGAGGGACAAGCTGAATGCCACTATGCCATGTTTTCTGTATGTGAAACAAACAAACTTTTTTTATGCATGTTATTCATGATCTTTGTTTGTAGCCTTTCATGTTGCATGCATAGTTACTATGTCCTATTGTTAGAACTCCATCTTTCATGCACATGTTTAGAGTTCTTTGATCCCAGCTTTCAATGCTTGCAAATGGTTTGATCTTGGTTTTGATGGTGCATGTCACCTCAAAAATTATTCTTTTTATCACTTACCTACTCGAGGACGAGCATGAGTTAAGCTTGGGGATGCTTGATACGTCGGAAATGTATCTATAATTTTTGATGCTCCATGCTTGTTTAGTATCTACTTTGCTTTGCTTTGTCTACACTTTGAGGTGTTTTTATATCTTTTCTGGAACTAACCTATTAACAAGTTGCCATAGTGCCAGTTGCCTGTTTTCTTCTGTTTTTGGTTCTAGAAAGGCAGAAAATCAATATTCTCGGAATTGGACGGGACAAAGGCCAAAGTTAATATTTTACCGTGGGGGAAACGAATCCAGAAGACGAGACGGAGACGCAAGCCAGGGCGTCCATACCCCCCCTAGGCGCGGCTGGACCCTGCCCCGCGCCTGGGTAGGGTGTGGGGCCCCTGGCCACCTCCCAGCCTCGTCTCTTCGCCTATAAGAAGCCCCGGATGCAGAAACCCTAAGTACCCAATCAATATTCCACGAAACCTTCTATAGTCGTCGCCACCGTCGTCCCTAGATCGGGGGGATCTGAAGTTCTTCCCGGCACCCTGCCAGAGGGGAGATCACCCCGGAGTCCTTCTCTCGGTATGATGCGTGAGCAGTTCCACCTTGGACTATGGGTCCATGTAGTAGCTAGATGGTTGTATCTCCTCCTTTGTGCTTTCATGTATAGATCTTGTGAGCTCCGTTCATGATCAAGATCTAATCTATTTGTAATCATGCATGTTGTGTTTGCGGGGATCCGATGGATATTGAGATTATTATGTCAGATTGATTAATGGTTTTGTCTTTATGATTCTATCATGTCTGTGTTGTTTGTGATCTTGCATGCTCTCCATTGTTAGTAGCTATCTTGGCCAAGTAGTTGCTAGTGACTCCAAGAGGGGGTATTTATGCTCGATAGTGGGTTCATGCCTCTAGTTTCCAAGGGAAGTGACAGAAATCTGTTCGGTTGTAGATGTGATGTTGCTACTAGGGAGAAAACAAGAGTCTCTTGTTCATGGAACAAGTGGATTGTTTACCTTACACGCTTTGCTTAAAACAGTTGGCTGTTGCTTGCAACTTAATACTGGAGGGGGTTCAGATGATAACCTGAAGGTAAAATTCTAGTCATAGATGCAGTTGGATGGTGGTCTATGTATATTAGTGTATTGCCCAATCGAATCTCATAGGATCCTTTTGACTAGTATTGCATTGTTATGCCTTGCTCAGTTCCTGTCAATTGTCCTACTGTAATTTGTTTACCCTTCATGCCATGTTGTTTATCTAAGAAGAGCACCTCTAGTGAACTATGGACCCCGGTCCAATCTTTACCATTGATACATCTTCCACTGTTACTTTTTTACTTGCTGCAAACCATTACCTTCCACACCATACATTTAATCATTTGTTAGATCAAACCGGTGAGCTTGACAACCTCACTGTTTGTTGGGGCAAAGTCTGGAGTTTGTGTTGTGCAGGTCTCCACGTTGCTTGCAACACCTATGTGACATTTCCTTCCTCCTACTGGTTCGATAATCTCGGTTTCTTACTGAGGGAAAACTTGCTGATGTGCTTCTTCATACCTTGCTCTTGGGGTTCCCAACAGACTCGTCGTTAAGGAGTCACCATCAATCACTCAACCCGAACGTGCCCATCTTCTGTGCAAGCATGCCGAGAGCGCGCCAGAGCGCCGCACTCGACACGCAATAACAGACCGCACGCCTCCCTCACCGCCTGCGTGCATGATCACCACCACCCCAGGAACCTCCTGGACATGCATGTTTGTCGCCGCGCAACCTGGAGAGCCTGTGCACCATTAAAATGTCCGTCGGACCCACCTAGAGCACCGCAATGTTCTGACCATCTCGCACCGCCCCACTCCTCGCGACCAGGCGATTGAGCTTCGCCAGGGAACACAGCACCGTCCCCTACCATCGCCCATGCCATTAGTTCACTATGACGATGACCACGCGAGCTCCACCCGCGCCCTTCGGTCCCATCACTGCATTATAAATAGAGGCCACCCCTGTTCAATTTTAGCACACCAACACACTCCCCTCTCACTTAGAACCACCCCCACTCATCCCCGGATCAAGGCGAGCAGCAGGTCACCGGAATTTTGCCAGAGTCTGTCGCGGAGTAGGAAGGGAGGAGACAGCGATTGGAGCCGCCCTAGGAGAAGCCACCGGTACCAGGAGGTTCGCCGTCGTCGACTTCGTCGTTCTCCCCCGTCGCTGACCCTCGCCTGAGCCCCGGTGAGCCTCACATGACCCCCACTAGCCGCACTAGGGTTCAGTATTGCCGGTGTTGCCCGACGGAGACGACAAGCCCCAGCCATTGGATTAGATGTTGATCGTATGGTATAGATTGCCCCGTACCCCTTCGCACCCCCTGTCTCAATGACTGGTGGGGACATTCACTTAAACCCACCCGCGCGCGCTGTGCACCATGGGCCGGCCAAGTTAACTTTCCGCGTGACCCAGTAGTTTGAATTTAGGTTTTTCCATTTAATTTCAAACATAGTTCTGTCTCTAGATTCAAAAATCAACCCAGGTTGATTCACTAAACCAAATTGCATGAAACTAATTTTTCTAGAAAGGTACTAAAATTCTTAATCCAGGCCTGTTGGATTCAAATCATTTGGAGTTGTAGATCACCTATAGTAAAAATAACAAGGCAAAAGCTTTTCTGCATTCAAACATTTTTCAAAATTCAACCACAAAAGCTTTTGAGTTGATTCCAACTCTCAAATTTCATATTTAACCAGACCTTTTTGAATATATAAAAATATCTAGGTTTACTTGCAGAAATAATGGACAAGTAATAAAAGAATGCCCCATAGGCATTTCTAGTAACTTTAATTAATTAAAATAAAAAGGTTAAACCTTATTAAATTGTGACACCACTTTAAATCACATTCCCAAGTACTGAAATATGTGGTGATGACATGTGTCAACATGATACCATGTTTTAGTTGGAGAATTTTAAATCTTAAGTAGTTTTTCAATGAGTAGAAATTACTTTTCTAAAATAAAAGAAATAAAACTAGTGCCTTAAATCTTTGTGATGTTTGTGATGATGCTAGATCATCTAGTGAAAACCTTGGTGTGATAAATAGAACTAGTTAAGTATTGTTTGGTGATTGTGTACCTCGTATTTATTTATAGACGCTAGTACCGATCAAGGATACGAGGAGGAAGGAGGATACTACGAAGATGAAGCAGAGGAGAACTTCAACCACTGCACTGCACACGGCAAGCTACCACTTGCATGTACCCTATGCAAGCTAATCCTTGTAACTATGAAAACTATATAATATATGCAATGCATTAGGCAATGCCTTGATTATACCACTTGATGATCCCAAATCCCATTTTTACTTGCAAGCTTAGTATTTTATTTCTTTATCAAAGCTTTCTATTAGTGTTTACTTAGTGAATTGTAGATGTTACGAAGATGTTTAAAGATAGCATAAAGAGCATAAAACTTGGCTTAAGATAGATAAATCTTGATGTCATCCTGAGGCATGAAATTGAACTTAGATAAGTCACACTTGATTATCACCCCTCATTAGTGTTTATCTCCCACTTGTAGTTGCTAGTGCTAAGCATAAAACTTGATCACTTTAGATGGGAATACTTGGTGAAAATGGTTATGAAAACCTTAGAATGATGAGTCATTCTACTGAAATGTTTTGAATAGTGTTCTTGAACACCAGATGTTTTTTGATGATGAAAATGTTGAGGCATGAGCCTTAGCCCTTTAAAAAACTGATGGTTTTCTGGATGCGATACCATTCCAATTTTACCGTACTACCACAATACCCGAAATTTGGGTAGGGCTTGACTGGAAGTTTATATACTGTAGTATGGGTTCCCTGGCGGCCAAGGTTTGAGCTGAGGCTACCTTGCGAAGATTGTCCACCTGTGCAGTTTCCAAGATGACAGTTGGTCATGGTTGGGAGGCCAAACTCACAGGAGAGGTGCCTATACTAGGGCGTGTTATTGAAAGGTTAGGATTGATTATCAGCATACTGAGTATGGTGAATTCAGGATTGTTCCTGACGGATGTATCGAATATTGGGGTGAAAGTGTACCACCACTACAGAGTGTCAAACTATTCGAATAGCCGCGTCCGCGGTTATGGACAGTTGGAGTGGCCATACTATTCTGTCGTCAGATGTTTTCAAAATAACTTATGAAATGAATCATGACTTTGACTTGACCATAATAGGGTTGTGATATGATACTAAGTTCCCACTTAAGTGTTATAAAACTTTCAACTAGCTTTCTTTGCTTCTGAACTCAGTTAAGGTAAATCTGGATTTTTGCAAAATAACCTAGAGCCTAGTATTTCCTACTCAAAACCCTTTCACTTGTTAGTATTAGTTTGTGAGTACTTAAAGAGTACTCATGACTTTGTCCCTGGCTATTCCCGTGGCCAGACTATGAAGAGAACTATCAGAAGGATGGGCCGCAGGAAGGTTACGACAACTAGGATCATCTCCCATCGTCATCATTGCCAGTGAAAATGAAGATGGAGTCTCGCCCACTCTACCGTTATTATTATGTTATTCTGCAGCTATGATTGTATTAAGACTGGATCATGTGATCCTTTATTTGTTGTAAGACCTTATGTATGGTTTGTAATGGATGATGTACTGTGATATCCAATCTGTTATGTCTCGCAAAAATGGTAATCCTGGGATTGCGATGTATGGCATAATAGGCATTTTGGATTAAAAATCCGGGTGTTGACACATATATAAATAATAGAGGAAGCTCTCCTTCCGGACACGCCATCCTCTCGCTCTCGCACCTCTCCTTTCTATATTCTCGGTCGGTCTCTCATCTCGGTAAGTTGTCCATGTAAGGATGTGTTCATGTGTATATGGATGATATGCTCATATGTATGTAGAGGATCGATGCTCATGTGTGTATGGAGAGGATCGTTGCTCATATGTGTGTATATGGAGAGGATCGATGCTGATGTGTGTATGGAGAGGATGATGTGTTCATGTGTATGGATCGGTCTCTCTCTTGTGTTTGTGTGTGAATGAGTTGCCATTTGTTTTGCCAAAATGTTGATTCATTTCCATTTTGGCAAGACTTCTTGCTTCCGAGCTCTAACTTGTTCGAGACACATGTATTCGCATGTCACCAACTACTTTGTAACTTGATCGAAACAATGTAACTTATACTATGTATTCATGTATGGGACTTATCTATATGTATTTGTTTCAATCTTGTTTTGCAAATTGTGTATTCATATATATAATTGTATATCTTATATATGTGTATGTATATATGCCTTAAATATTGTATATAATCAGTATAGAATATCATCTGGCTCAGAATTAAAAAAAACAAAAAAATTGCATGTGGCGCACATGGCATGGCTTTAGTGGCGCATATGGTCTACAGCGCACGTGAAGAACATCAGTGGCCCATTGCCCTGTGCGCCACAGAGAAGATAGTGGAAGCACACTATCGTTTCTAGCCGTGGCACCTTTGGAAGGTGTCTGAGATGTGTCCAGTAACCGTGAAGCGCCAGCAAAGGCGCTATGGCTATGTTTTAGCCGTAGCGTAGGGATGGTGGCGCACCACTAGTGCGCCACGTATGGGATTTTCAGGTACGCCATGAACAGCATGTTTCCTAGTAGTGAGACTCCATAGTCAGTTCCCATATCTCCTCTGTGTAACCATAGTATGTATCCTTTTTCCCATTCTCGTCCGTTGCATCAAAACGGACACCACTGTTTTGGTTGGTGCTCTTTTTATCTTGGGCGATCGTATAGAATGTATTCCCGTTTATTTCGTACCCTTAGAAATTCAATATAGTATAAGATGGTGACGCGGCCAACAAGTATAGCTGATCTCCAACAGTGGTGTCATTCAAGAGATGTGTCCGCATCCAACCGCCGAAAGACTTCATGTGTTCATCGGTAATCCATGAGTCAGGCTTTCCCGGGTTGTTGGAGCATACAATGTTCTTGTGTTCCTCGATATACGGAGCTGCCAATGTGAAATTATGTAGAACTGTGTAGTGTGCTTTAGTGAAAGATTCTCCATCCCTACATATCATTGCTTTCTTTTCTAGCGTGCCTTTTCCACTCAGTCTTCCCTCATGCCGCGAGTCAGGAACACCAATCGGCTTAAGGTCAGGAATAAATTAAACACAAAACTCAATGACCTTCTCTGTTCCATAGCCCTTGGAGATGCTTCCTTCTAACCTAGCACGGTTATGAACATATTTCTTTAAGACTCCCATGAACCTCTCAAAGGGGATCATATTGTGTAGAAATACAGGACCGAGAATGGCAATCTCTTCCACTAGGTGAACCAGGAGATGCATCATAATATTGAAGAAGGATGTTGGGAACACCAACTCAAAACAACCAATACATTGTACCACATCCTTCTGTAACCTTGGCAGAATATCTGTATTGATTACCTTCTGAGATATTGCATTGAGGAATGCACACAGCTTCACAATGGGTACTCAAACATTTTCTGGTAGAAGCCCCCTCAATGCAACTATAAGCAACTGCGTCATAATCACGTGACAGTCATGAGACTTCAGGTTTTGGAATTTTTTCTCTGTCATATTTATTATCCCCTTTATATTAGATGAGAAGCGATGACACCTTGATACTGTAAAGGACTTAAAAAAGATTTCCTTCTCTGCTTTGGTACGAGCATAGCTGGCACGACTTAAGTGACGCCTTTTATCCGTCTTGTTCTGTGTATGCATGTTCGTTGGGTCTTTCATAACTTGATGGTCCTCCCGTGCTTCTGGTGTATCTTTTGTCTTCCCATACACGCCCAAGAATCCTAGCAGGTTCACGCAATGATTCTTAGTCACGTGCATCACGTCGATTGAAGAGCGGACATGTAGGACTTTCCAATATGGCAGCTCCCAAAATATAGATTTCTTCTTCCACATGGGTGCATGTCTGGTAGCGACGTCGTTCGGAACAGATTGACCGCCAGGACCCTTTCCAAAGATTACTTCTATGTCCTTGACCATACCAAATACATCATCACCAGCAGGGAGTTCAGGCTTCTTCCGGTGATTTGCCTCACCTTTGAAATGCTTGCCTTTCTTTCTTATGGGATGATTGGTCGGAAGAAATCGTCGATTCCCCAGGTACACAACCTAGTTGCATTTATGCAAATATGTACCTCCAGTCTTATCTAAACAGTGCGCGCATGCCTTATATCTCTTATTTGTCTGTCCTGAAAGGTTACTAAGAGCATGTCAATCATTGATGGTTACGAAAAGTACCCCTCGTAGGTCAAATGGCTCCTGTTTGTTCTTATCCCACACATATGCACCTGGTTTTACCCACAGCTGTAAGAGTTCTTCAACTAATGGCCTTAGGTACACATCAATGTTGTTGCCTGGTTGCTTCGGGCCTTGGATGAGCACTGGCATCATAATGAACTTACGCTTAATGCACAGCCAAGGAGGAAGGTTGTAGATACAGAGTCACAGGCCAAGTGTTGTGACTACAGCTCTGCTCCCCAAAAGGATTCATGCCATCCGTACTTAGACCACCATAAGTTCCTTGCTTCACCTGCAAAGTCCAGGAGGTCTCTCTTAATTTTTCTCCACTGCGACCCATCAGCGGGGTGTCTCAACTTCCCGTCTTTCTTACGGTCTTATTTGTGCCATCGCAAACCTGGCATGCTCTTTGTTTCTGAACATACATTTCAACCTTGGTATTATAGGATCATACCACATAACCTTAGCAGGAACCCTCTTCCAGGGAGGATCTCCCTCAACATCACCAGGGTCATCTCGTCCGCAATGCAGTGCATACCGGATATTTATCTAAATTCTCATACTTCTTACCGTGGTAGACGATGCAGTCACTAATGCATGCATGTATCTTCTGCACATCTAATCCTAGAGGGCAGAGAGTCTTCTTTGCTTCGTACGTACTCTCGGGAAATTCGTTATGCTTTGGAAGCTTCGGCTTTATTATTTTCAGCATCTTTTCAAATGCGGAGTCAGTTAGACCACAGTTTGCCTTCCATCGCAGCAATTCTAGTGTGGTACCGATCTTTGTGCTGCCATCTTTGCAATTTGGGTACAACAATTTTTTGTGATCTTCTAACATGCCCTCCAACTTTAACTTCTCCTTTTCTGTTTCACAGTATCGCTTTGCATCAGAAATGACCCTACCAAGATCATCAGCGGGCTCATCTGATGCCCGTTCTTCACCTCCTTCCTCTTCATTTTCTTCCATTGCAGTATCACCGTATTCAAGAAACATATGATGATAGTTGTTATCATCATCCTCTTCTTCTTCATTATCTTCCATCATAACCCCTCGTTCCCCGTGTTTGGCTTAGCAATCATAGCTGGGCATGAAACCTTTCATAACCAGGTGGCCGCAAATGATATTTGAGGAAGAGTGCTCTTTGTTGTTCTGACATTGAACACATGGAAAACGCATAAAACCATTCTCTTTATTTGCCATAGCCACATCGAAAAAATTATTCCAGCCCTTAATGTACCCGGGTTCATGTCGGTCACCGTACATTCATTCTCGACTGTTCATCTGCATCATAAAATTAAGTTTATCAAAAACCATTACAGAACATCATAAATAGTGAAATAACCAATTCACATCGATACATGCATTGCATCAATAACAGATGAAAAGATAAGGTTGCTAACCTCGATCGAGGAGGAAAGAAAGAGGAGGAAACTCAAGTGTGGCTCGGGCACCTCCTATATTTTTATTTTGTGATAAATTAAACAGGATCGTTCACTCAAAAATTTCATCAAAAACCTCGCATGCATAGGAAAAATATAAACTAGCACACCTCTCACACCTTCCACCAAGAAAAAACAGAGGGAAGCAGAGGGGTGGGGCGCCGTATTTATAGGCAGGGCTCATACGTCCCGGTTTGTAACACAAACCGGAACTAAAGGTGTGCGACAGGCCACGTGTCTGGCGCCAAACCTTTAGTCCCGGTTTGTGTTACAAACCGGGACGCATGATCCCTCACGAACTGGTACGGATTGCTCCCGCGCCTGTGTGACAGGCTGGCCCACTCGAACCGAGACAAATGCTGGCATTAGTCCCGATTCGTGGTGGAACCGGGACTAATGCTCTGGGCTGCTCCGAACGAAAGGCAGTTTTTCTACTAGTGTCGGTCTTGTATTTCTACACAATATGTTCCCCTTTGAGAGGTTCATGGGAGTCTTAAATAAATATGTTCATAATCGTGCTAGGCCAAAAGGAAGCATCTACAAGGGCTATGGAATAGAGGAGGTCATTGAGTTTTGTGTTGACTTTGTTCCTGACCTTAAGCCGATTGGTCTCCCTCAATTGTGGCATGAGGGGAGACTGAGTGGAAAGGGTACTCTAGGAAGGAAATCAATAATATGTAGTGACGGACATTCTTACACTAAAGCACATTACACAGTTCTACAGAATTCCACCTTGGCGGCCCCGTATATCAAGGAACACAAGAAAATTTTATGCTCCAACAACCCTGGAAAGCATGACTCCTGGATTGGAGATGGACACATAAAGACTTTCGGTGGTTGGTTGCAACATCTCATAAAAAACAACACTCTTGGAGATAATATATACTTGTTGTTCAGGTCACCATCTTCGACTATATCGACTTTCCAAGGGTCCGAGATAAATGGGTATATATTTTACACGATCTCCCGAGATAAAAAGAGCACCAACCAAAATAGCGGTGTCTGCTTGGATGCAACAAACAATAATGGGTCAAAGACCACATATTATGGTTACATCGAGGAGATATGGGAACTTGACTATGGACCTACTTTTAAGGTCTCCTTGTTTCGGTGCAAATGGGTCAAGCTGATAGGAGGAGGAGTTGAGGTAGACAAGAAGTACGAAAGGAGATCAGTGGATCTCAACAATCTTGGGTACTTAGACGAACCATTTGTCCTAGCCAATGATGTGGTTCAGGTTCTCTATGTGAAGGACATGTCTAACAAACCTAGAAAAAGAAAAAATAAGCAAAAGAATACATCAGACGATGAGCCAAAACGCCATATAGTTCTTCCAGGGAAAAGAAACATCGTGCGAGTGGAGGACAAGACAGACATGTCAGAAGATTATGATAAGTTTTATAAAATTCCGCCCTTCACAGTGAAGGATGACCCAAGCATCATGTTAATGAATGAAGATGCTCTATGGTTAGGATGTTCCGAGCCAAAAAAAGGTGGCCTAAAAACTTTTTCCAATGCAGTTATCCTTGCGACTTTCTTTACCGCGCCAGCGCGAGCGCAGAGACTAGGCGTGTGCCTCAGCGTTTATAAGCACCAAGACACGCAATATGTGTTGTAGTGTTACGTGGTATATATGCACACGTACTAGTACTTATTTAGTATTCGCCTATATTGAGCATGTTTTATCTTGTTTCATTATAGAATTGCATCGGACTACCACTGGATCACTCCTAGGTGGAAATACCAATAACTACATGATAAAGAAGGACAACTTGCATGTATTAATTTATTATGGCTTGATCGCACTCATTATTAGCAAAGTCTATAATTGTGACCCCAAATAAAAATTTATAATAAATATAAAATGCTTGTATATGCCTAAAAATATAAATATAATATGTGACATTTATTTGAACTTTATAGGATATATTGGCTTACAATAATTTTTTTGTATTAGTGTTATGTGCGAGGAAATAAATGAAAGGCACGCAATGCATGGGATCTAATTGGGCTTGCTAATAAATAAACACAAACATTGATACCATATATCACTAAATGTGCAAAAACAATATAGAAAAAATAATAATTGGAGTATATCAGGTGTAACGAAAAGAGGCATATGAACATAGTTTAGTTATATGCATAAATGAAACCTCTAATCTATCAATATACATTATTTGATAGTGGATCTGTAAAAACACTCATGATAAGCAATCTTCCAATCTTTCTTAATTATAAAGATGAAATAAATACATGATAAAAGGACATCCACATTCATTAGTTGCATAGGGATCCACTATACCCCATATATTAGCACAATCAATAAATATGACACCAATGAAAAATAATTACATAGTATTTGTATAAATCTAATAAGAAAAATAGAATATTTGCCATTTATTGGACTTAATAATAGGTTACAATCTTTTACAACAATATTTTGGTATCTCCATTTATGTGAAGAAATAAATGCAAAATACAGTCAATGCTTGAAACTGAATCAATCATGCTTTATTCTGTATAAACACCAACAATTAATTACACAAAGAGGAGTATTAAATAAATATAGTATATATATACGTGGGTGATATAAGTTCAAAGCAATAAAGATAAGTGAACATTAATTTAGAGACATACATAAAATGACATCATGCATTTACACATCCTGTAAGATTTTTCTCCGCTCTATATAATAACCATCAATAAATACGCGGCCAAAGAAAAAAATATAGAGTAAATAGAGAGTGATTATACAAATATAGAAAAAAAATGAAGATGCGACATTTATGTAGGTACAATGGCTTACATATTCTTTGTCTATCGGCCTTTTGTGAGAGGAAATAAATGTAACATATATTTAATGTGTCAGACAAATATAGTGTGTACAAAAGAGGGAGTATATTGGTTTAGAACTAAAACGATATATGATCATTAATTTAAAGATATGCATAAATTTAATAAATAATCGATAAATATCCATGATATGATGGTGGCTCTATAAAAATACCCTCAAAGAAGCTTGGTGGAAAGCATCCCAAAGGAGACAGAAGAACAAAGGCAAATACTAGTAGTCTCATCTCGTTATATGACTCTCATCTGTAGTAACACGAGGATGAGTGTCAAAAAAATCACAATTGCTCTCTTTGTTATTCTAGTGATGTCTTCTATGTTTCCATCTTATAGTGCAAGTAAGCAGACATATACATGTTATGTCTATAGTTTGCAAATGTGAATAAATAATCTAGCTATATTCTTGTTTTTATCTTTTGTATATAAGCTAACTGAATTGTTGATGTTGTAATGTGTTTGATTTGTAATTTCAGCATTGAAGTGTGAGCCTTTAAAAGACTGCACTGGTTCGTTGTGCCTCACCAATTGCAGAGAAAGAGGATTTGGCCATCATAGCTTTAGTGCCAAATGCAATGCCGAAAAGGATAAATGTTGCTGTCGAAGTTTGGCTGGGCTACAAAAGTGATATCAATTATAGTTATCATGTTCTTCAAAGGAATGAAGATGAATAAATTGTTGCTTGTAAATTGATCAACATGCATTTAATGCATTAATTGGTCTGTTTGATGATAATTGAATATTTTCCTTATTGGATTTCTTTTGCATGTTTACCATTCCTACACCATGTTTTATTCGACACTTATTAGTTGTGTAGGAATTTCTTGTAAGATATTGTTTGGGCTAAATGTGTCATAGAGAACACCTAATGTTACTGCAAAAAAGATAGCCCTAGAGCTATCAAGATTCTACAGGTCCTGCTATAGAAAGATGAAGAGCTATGATTTAGTTCATTGTGAAATACATAAAAAATCTCCCCTTAAGGATTATTGTGGTTGAATTTTAACATGAAAATTTATAGGTACAAAGTAACATGAGAATTTATAGGTACAAAGTATATCGTATCCTTTTTATATTATTATATCATGATATTTTACACTACAAAAATACCCTCCCGTGCACGACACTTTTTTGGGCGGTACAAATGAAAAGTATCTGTAAAAGTTTTTAACCAGCGGATGAGCATCCATGGCACCACTTTTACGCGATGGTCACATATACACTATGGAAGACTAGATATAGGAACATATTAGTGTCGTGGTAGGTGTGTACGGGTAGGCCAGAGCATTGTAAATCCGCATTAGATAGATGGAGGCATATATTAGTGGGCCGCGCATTTTACGCAACACTTAGAGTGTGTCCCATGCCGTGGTCAACCACCACTTGTTTACCGGACATGATCGTCTCACTGACTAGGGTGACCCACCACCGCCGAGCCGATTTGTTCTCTATTATGTGTATCTCCCTCCCGTATCACTATACTTATCTCTTCCACACCCTATCTCAATAGCTCTCACTAATCACTACCGCAGCGAAGGATACCACCATGTGGCGACATCAAGATGCAGAATCCTCAAGGTGTTGACCGTGGCATCGGCAACAAGATGATGGATCATGTTCGAGTTGTGAGGGGCGAAGAATAAGTATGTCGTTATGTAATTTGGTATTTCTTTTCTCTCCTATATGAAAAAACTAATGGAACTTTAGTAAGGTGAAATGTTCTCCGGGATTTAGGATCCACCACTAGCATTGGTATTAACTACGAGTAGGATAAATCTATATCTTTTGTTATGATATGTGTGGGCAGAGCTCCATAATAAGATGTGCCTAGAAAACCATTGGTCATCACAGCTCTAAATAACAACTGCAATGATCTTCGGCAACCACCTATGGATCCATTGCAATTAAGGGTTACCCCATGGATATCTATCAGATGGATAGTCGTCCCAAATTACGAAGCAATGTAGTTTCTTGTCCCATCTGGGCGACATGTGTCGGTAGAATCAGGGAATCCGTGACTGTAGCATGTGAACGTGATATGCATGCACGAGTTTTTCGTAGAGCAATGATGACAGGCGCATCTCAACATCCCACACCTTCTAATTGTGCATAGCCCCGGCGACGACATCTCTGCCGGAGCCATGCTCAGGGGCTTCTGTAGGATCCAGGAAGACCAGGGTATCCTGGATTGACTAAGGAGGGGTCACTCAGCGTGCCTCCGTCCATGAGGACTGTGGGACCCGTGGTAATGAGCCCATTGTGGACCCCTGTTATGCCTACTCGACACACCGGGCACCGGAATTGATCCAGCGGCCAAGGGCAGCGAGATGGGAATGTCATAAGTGACGAAGCCCACCCGGCTCCCGGAAGGAGACTACACAGGGTTGTCAGAGTCATGGCAGAGATAGAGAAGAGGGCCACTGCCCCACATGCCACAGCCGATAGGACATCAATGACAAAGCCCACCCGGCTCCCAGAAGGAGACTACAGAGGGCCACCAGAGTCATGGCAAAGATAGAGAAGAGGGCCACTGACCCACATACCACGGCCGATAGGAGTCTCAGCCAGGAAAGTAAGAAGGGCAGGAGACAAGACACGAGGTCAATTTGCAGGGAAGGACAGAGCCCCGGGAACTGTAAAGAGGTGCAAGATCCAGCATGCCAAATCCATCTCGGTAGTTGTTCATACCCACTCGGTAACTCACAAACAAGTTGGTATCTGAGGCTGATGGCCCAGATATAGAGCTTCGTTGGGAGACCCCAAGAGGAAGGTATGATGAGCACAGAGTAAGTCTTCCCTTAGTATGAACCCAAGGTTATTTAACTAGTAGGAGGAAGGAAATGACTCAAAGGTGTTGCTAACAACTTGGAAACCTGCACAACACAAACTCATGATTTTGCCCCAACTTACAGTGAGGTTGTCAATCTCACTGGTTTGCTGAAAACAAAGGATTAAACATATGGTGTGGAAAGTAATGATTGCTTGCAAAAAGTAAAAAGTAACAGTGGAAGATGTATCAATGGTAAAGATTGGGCCGGGGTCCACAGTTCACTAGAGGTGTTCTCCTTAAGATAAACAACATAACATGTTGGGTAAACAAATTACAGCAGGGCAATTGACAGGACAGAGCAAAGCATAACAATGCAATACTAGACATTCATGATCCCATAAGATTTGATTGGGCATTACAACAATATACATAGACTGCCATCCAACTGCATCTATGACTAGTAATCCACCTTCAGGTTGTCATCCGAACCACCTCCAGTATTAAGTTGTGAGCAATGGATAACTACTTTAAGAAATGTGTGTAAAGTAAACAATACAGTTGTTCCATGAACAAGAGATTGTTGTTTTCTCCCTAGTAGAAACAGCACATCTACAACCTTAGAGATTTATGTCACTTCCCCAGATTCAATAGAGGCATGAACCCACTATCGAGCATAAATACTCCCTCTTGGAGTCACTAGCATCTACTTGGCCAAGATAGCTACTAGAAACGGAGAGCATGCAAGATCTCAAACAACACAAACATGATAGAATCAACAAGATAGAATCATTAATCAATCTGACATAGTAGTCTCAATATTCATTGGATCCCCGCAAACACAACATGCATGATTACAAATAGATGATCTTGATCATGAACGGAGCTCACAAGATCTAAAATGGGTAGCACAAAGGAGGAGAAACAACCATCTAACTACTATATGGACCCATAGTTCAAGGTGGAACTACTCACGCATCACACCGGAGGCTGGCATGGTGATGAAGAAGGCCTCCGGGATGATCTCTCCCCTTCGGCAGGGTGCCGGGAAGAGCTTTAGATCCCCTCCCCCCAATCTAGGGACGATGGTGGCAGCGGCTATGGACTGTTTTGTGGAGATCTGATAGGGTACTTAGGGTTTTGGCATCGAGGTGATTATATAGGTGAAGGGGCGAGGCAGGAGGGCATCCAGGGGCCCACACCCTTCCCAGGCGTGACCAAGAAGGGCCACGCGTGGGGGGTGTGGCCACGCTAGGTGAACCCTCCGGTCTCCCTTCGGTCTCTGTGTTCTCCTCGGTGAAATATTGACTTTGGATTTTGTCCCGTCCAATTCCAAAAACATTTCTTATCTAGCTTTTCTGAAACAAAAAACAGCAGAAAACAGGCAACTGGCACTGCGGCATCTTGTTAATAGGTTAGTCCCGGAAAATGTATAAAAATACCTCAAAGTGTAGACAAAGCATGGCAAAGTGGATACTAAACAAGCATGGAACATCAAAAATTATAGATATGTTTACGACGTATCAAGCATCCCCAAGCTTAACTCCTACTCATCCTCGAGTAGGTAAGTGATAAAAAAATAATTTTTGAGGTGACATGCACCATCACAATCAAGATCAAACCATGTGCAAGCATTGAAAGCTGGGATCAAAGTACTCAAAACATGAGCATGAAAGATGAAGTTCTAACAATAAGACATAGAAACTATGTTGCAACATGAAAGGATAAAAACAAAGATCATAAATAACAATGCATTGAAAGACGTTTGTTTGTTTCACATATAGAAAACATAGCATAGTGGCATTCAGCTTGTCCCTCATGGAGTAGCATAAATGCATAGGACACCTTCAAAGTTCATAAGGGTGACTAGATACAAATAGTTCAAGAACAAGCAATATCAACAATATGAATCAATCAATAAGTTTTGGGACAATGCACATAGAACTAAGAATGATAACTATGCTCTCTTAATTGGTGCCTAAGATAGAAGGTGGAGACTCAATATAAAAGTGAAAGAAATGCCCTTCAAAGGGAAGCAGGGATTTAAAGTCTCATAAAGAGCTTCCAAAAATTATGGTACTTGTTAGCTTTCAGCTCTCATTGCCCCTATCATAAGCATCTTGAAGTGATTAAGGTTAAAGTGAACAAAGTATGGAGTATATGCTTGACAAAGTATAAGTTGGCAATCTCATGTCCCTTGAGTATGACGGCCGCTCCTCATGCTACTCAACTTTAGTTACCCATAAGTTCTTGTCATAGTAAGTACATGTGTATCATAGAGAACTGCCAACGGGGTACCCCTTGCCCCGTGACACAGGAGTTATCCCATATCAAAATGACAAGGCAAGCAGACAATGAGCATCTTAGCAATCTTCTTATTTACCATGGTAAAATGGTGCTTTTTTCTCTCTTTCCTATTTTCTCGTCTCTTTTTTTCTTTTTCTCAATCTCTTTTTTCTGTCTCTCTTTTTTAAAAGATGAATGCTTCATATATTGCTGACTATGTTGATGCTGCAATTTTCCACCATGATTAGGCATGGCTTAGGCTAGCGGCCCAGGCGTTTCTCTAACACACATACATAACTCCATGGACTTACAAGCTCCCCTTTTATTTCACACCAACGACATCCGCAAACAAAAGATCATGATATCAACTGGGTAACATGTACAGGTGCAATGTTGAAAGTGTTCCCCATAACAGCATGGTTCTGCTAATTCCCAACTTATAAGTGCAAGCATATACAACATAGATGACACAATGGTTCAAGTTTATTAGGGGAAAGAAAAATGAAGTGTTCCATCGAGTTTGTGAGTGCTTTAATCACGAACTTTCACATAACAAGTTTAATTTGGAAGATGGATAAAACAAGAATATACTTGGAATGGTGTAAAACACCATGCATAGGAATTTATAGTGGACACTTTGGAATAACTTGGTTTCTTGGGAGTTAGATGCATGAGTAGAGCTTACTCAATACAAGTGGAGGCTAGCAAAATACTGGGAGTGACCAACTAAGAGAGCAATAATGGTCATAATCATACAGAGCGACAAAACATTACTAATCAAAGCATAAAGTGGTACCACAAGTCAAAAACTAAATAATCATAAAGGCTAAGGTGACTAGTTCATAGTCAAAACATGGTGTGAGCATGTGCCAAGTCAACCCAAACAAAGTATTAAAGGAGAATACCACAATACTATGCTTTTGTATGCTAAAACAATGCATGATTCTTGCAAGGCATATTAAGCAATCTCAATTGTTTGGAACAAGTCACGCTACAGCAATAATCACTAAGCATAAGATCAAAACAACATCTAGCATGACATGATAAAGTCTAAGTCACAATCAAAGCAAGCTCCTTTTTGTACACTAGTAGAAAACAGGCCTTTCGTCCAGACCCCTCCGGAGCAGTAGTCCCGGATGTGTTACAAACCGGGACTAATGCTAACATTAGTCCCAGTTCCAACAATTAGGACGCGTACGACCTTTAGTCCCGGTTCGAACGGGACCTTTAGTCCCGGTTTGAGACATCAACCGGGACTAACAAAAAGTGGCAAAAAAAACATTGGCGGGTTCTGCCACGACAAGAAAATGGGCAAAAATCCTACCGCGGCAGGAAATTTCTGCTCACCGCACCCCCCCTTGAGATCGTCTTTTCTAATTTCAAAAATATGCCACAAAATTATAAAAAAATCTAAAAATAAAATCCTTCAGACTGTAGTTATATTAAGTGATTTAGTTGTTACGAAAATTAACAAACATGAATTTCGATATATTTTGCGAAAAACTATCATGAAAACTTCAAAGGGCTATAATGTTTGCATACGATGTCGAAAAAAACGTACGACCTATCCAAATGTGTGGAAATAAATTTGGAGTTTGATTTCGACCGCCTTAGGCCATTTGGGATTTTTTCGATTTTTAAAATTGGAAAAGGAAAAAAAGTTATTTAAAAAATTAAATTTTCTTTTGGCAAAATTTTTTATTCCATATTTGGATTCCTCACATTTTTTTGATAATAATGGATATATTATTTGTCGAATTTAGATTTACATATTTAAAGATATTATTTATGCCATATTAAATGAATAAATGGCAAAAATGTGAATAAAATATTATTTTAATTAGTTTTTTACTTTTATTGGATTAAAATATTATTATTATCTATTTATTGTTGTTTACTTAAATAGTTGTTTGTAGTTTAGAATCATAAAGACGTGTAACATATTGATATGAGAGCTAATAGGATTGATATGGTAGTGTTGACAACAAAGTACTAATGGGCTTCGCGCAAGGACATCCGGATGGAACAGAGAAGTTAAGCGTGCTGGGGGTGGAGTAGTGCTAGGATGGCTGACCGACCGGGAAGTCTGTGATTTGATCTAATATTAAGTATAATTAGTGTTAAAAATGTTCCAAGTGAGATAGAGAGATTAACGAGTCAAATAATTCAAAAGTAAAAAAAATTAAAAAAATGAAAAAAATCTTTAGTCCCGGTTTGTATTACAAACCGTACAAACCGGGACTAAACGGTCTCGCGGTCGACTGTGATCCCGGGAGGGCCTTTAGTCCCGGTTTGTGGCACAACTGGGACTAAAGGGGGGACCTTTAGTCCTGATTCCGTAGTCCCGGTTGCAAAACCGGGACTAAAAGCCCTTATAAACCATGACTATTGGCCCGTTTTCTACTAGTGGTACTACTAAGCAAGAACGTTCTACTCCCTTCCAACACCAATCAACTTATTTGAAACAACACAGCGAAAACAAGGGTCCAACTACTTTATTCAAGCAAACTAAGCAAACACAAACCAAAAACGAAAACTAAGACGCTCCAAGAACAACACAACTATGCATGAAACAATAAAAACAAAGTGTCTAGAAAGACCTGAGATTTTTATTGAGGAAGAAAGGGATGCCTTGGGCATCCCCAAGCTTTAACGCTTGTACCTCTTGAATATTTCTTGGGGTGACACGGGGTAGCATCCCCAAGCGTGAGCTTCAGTCCATTCTTCACCTCATTACATCATTCTTCCTCTACACCTGGAAAGAAAATTCATACAAAACTTCACACAATCTTCATTAGCAACATTAGTGCATTCAAAATATAATAAACATTTGGATTTAGTTTTAAAACAGCAAAACTTTCATTAAATACACAAGCTACTATAGGAATTCCCTCAAAAAGTTCAATTTTCCCATGAGAACCCAAAAACGAATCAATAAAGAGGCAAATGCAAATAATGGCAGAAATCTGTCAAAACAGACCAGCAGGTAGAAAGCTATTTTTTCGAAGACCATCTGTTGGTCAAATCAAAAAGTGTTGAACTAACTAAAGTTAGCTAACAACCTGGGGGATTTACTCAGGAAACTAAAGCTCAATCCGACTTATAGAGATTTTTCACGAATTTTTACAGTGGAGCATAAAAAATCTGTTTCGGGACAGCACTTCCCCAACTCTTACTTCCCTCTCATTAGAGGTTATTCTTGGCACAAAAATCAAATAAAAAGGATAAGGAGCGGTTATTACAGAAGTAATAACTTCCAAGACTCAATAAAACTATTGGGTTATCTCCCAAGAAGTACTTTTCTTTAACGCCTTTAAGTTAGGCACAAGAAGCAAGAATCAAGTATTTTCAAATGAAGAATCATTGACATCAATTTTTGCTTTAAAAGGAGGAGCAAAGGGTAACATATCTCTACTCATATGGAAGTGTTCAATATCTTTCTTGAATGGAAATTGATATTTAATGGTGCCTTCTTTTATATCAATAATGGCACCAAGAGTTCTAAGAAAAGGTCTTCCCAAAGTAATAGGACAAGAAGCATTGTATTCAACATCCAAAACATAGAAATCAACAGGTACATGATCATTGTTTACCATAATAATAACATCATTAACACTCCCCATGAGTTTTTTAGCATTATCATTAAGTGGGACATCCAAATAGCAATCTTCCAAAGGTGGCAAATCAAGCATTTCATAAATCTTTCTAGGCATAATAGAGACACTAGAACCAAGGTCACGTGAAGCTTTGAGGTCAAAGTCATTCACTTGTATATTAATAATGGGTTCCCAACTATCTTCTACTTTCCTAGGAATAGAAGCTTTGTGTTTCAACTTTTCTTCCTTAATTTTAATGAGAGCATCTGTAATGTGTTTTGTAAAAACCATATTCATATCACTAGCATTGGGACTTCTAGCAAGCTTTTGTAGGAACATAATCACTTCAGAGATATTGCAACCAACAAGATCAAAATCAAACTTAGCATCACAGGTAGTAGACTTATTAGGTTTAGGCACTGTTGTAGGAGGAATAGGGACTTCTTGTGGTTTGGTAACATCCATACGGGTGGTGGTACTAGTACAAACACTATTGTTTCTAGCAATTTCAACTTCTCTTTCCCACTTAGCATGTAGTTTAGCTAACAGTCTAACATTTTCATCAATAGTAACTTGTATGGCATGAGTAGCAGCAAAGTTACTTTCCAAGGTTTTAGGTTTAGCAGCCATTTTAACAATCAAAGAGGATTGGGCTTCAAACAAAGATGAAATATTTTTCTCAGCATTCAAAATTTTGGACTATAAACTAGGAATTTCCCTATTCAAATTATCAAGTTGATGACTAATATTTTTCAAGATAGCAGATTGTTCTTCCATAGTTTTAGTGAATATTTTGTTTTGCTCATATTGCATTTGCATGAATTTTTTAGTGGATCTTTCAACTTCTAGAATCCTATCTTCACTAGGCATTACAGATCTACCATGATAAGTATTGCTATTATTAGGTGGATAAGGCCTATAGTTATTATTACCATAAGCATTGTTGCCAAAATTATTATTCCTAATAAAGTTCGCATCAACTTGCTCTTGTTGAGCAACCAAAGAGGCTAAGGGAACCTTATTTGGATCAATATGAGCTTTTACATTAACAAGCATAGACATGATATATTAATTTATCACTCAATTAGGAGGTTTCCTCAACAGAATTTACCTTCTTACCATGTGGAGCTCTCTCAGTGTGCCATTCATAATAATTAACCATCATATTATCAAGGAGCTTTATTGCAGCACCCAATGTAATGGTCATAAAGGTACCTCCAGCAGCAAAATCCAACAGATTTCTTGAAGAGAAGTTTAACCCTGCATAAAAAGTCTGGATAATCATCCAAGAAGTCAGTGCATGAGTGGGACAATTCTTTACCAAAGATTTCATTCTTTCCCAAGCTTGAGCAACATGTTCATTATCAAGTTTTTTAAATTTCATTATTTCACTTATCATAGATATAATCTTAGGAGGGGGATAGTATTTTCAAATAAAATCATCTTTGCACTTAATCCAAGAATCAATACTATTTCTAGGCAAGGATAGCAACCATTCTTTAGCTTTTCCTCTCAAGGAGAAAGGAAACAATTTGAACCTAATAATATCTTCATCTACATCCTTATATTTTTGCATCTCACAAATTTCAACAAAGTTATTGAGGTGGGCAACAGCATCATCAGAACTAGCACCAGAAAATTGCTCTTTCATAACAAGATTCAACAAAGAAGGCTTAATTCCATAAAAGGCATCAGGAGCAGGTGGAGCAATAGGTGTACTCAGGAAATCATTGTTGCTCAAGGTGGAGCAAGCCAACAGCAGCAACAACTAGAGTAGGAAATAAATTTTTTGTGTTTTTGATAAAAAGAAGAAAGCCAAGAAAAGCAAACGAAACTAAGACAAACAAAAACAAAAACAAAGTAAAGAGAAAGGTTGTGAAGTACTCCCCTTGTGAAGTCGTCCTTAACTTCCCGGCAACGGCGCCAGAAAACATCTTGATGGCTCAGATATAGATCTTCGTTGGGAGACCCCAAGAGGAAGGTATGATGAGCACAGTAGTAAGTCTTCCCTCAATATGAAACCAAGGTTATCGAACCAGTAGGAGGAAGGAAATGACTCAAAGGTGTTGCTAACAACTTGGAAACCTGCACAACACAAACTCAAGACTTTTCCCCAACTTACAGTGAGGATGTCAATCTCACCGGTTTGCTAAAAATAAAGGATTAAACGTATGGTGTGGAAAGTGATGATTGCTTGCAGAAAGTAAATAGTAACAGTGGAAGATGTATCAATGGTAAAGTTTGGACCGGGGTCCACAGTTCACTAGAAGTGTTCTCCTTAAGATAAACAACATAACATGTTGGGTAAACAAATTACAGCGGGGCAATTGATAGGACAGAGCAAGGCATAACAATGCAATACTAGACATTCATGTTCCTATGAGATTTGATTGGGAATTACAATAATATACATAGACCATCATCCAACTGCATCTATGACTAGTAATCCACCTTCAGGTTATCATTCGAACCCCCTCTAGTATTAAGTTGCAAGCAACGGATAACTGTTTTAAGCAATGTGTGTAAAGTAAACAATACAATTGTTCCATGAACAAGAGATTGTTGTTTTCTCCCTAGTAGCAACAGCACATATACAACCTTAGAGATTTCTGTCACTTCCCTAGATTCAATAGAGGCATGAACCCACTATCGAGCATAAATACTCCCTCTTGGAGTCACTAGCATCTACTTGGCCAAGATAGCTACTAGAAATGGAGAGCATGCAAGATCTCAAACAACACAGACATGATAGAATCAACAAGATAGAATCATTAATCAATCTAACATAGTAATCTCAATATCCATCGGATCCCCGCAAACACAACATGCGTGAATACAAATAGATGATCTTGATCATGAATGGGGCTCACAAGATCTAAACATGGTAGCACAAAGGAGGAGAATTAACCATCTAGCTACTGTATGGACCCATAGTCCAAGGTGGAACTACTCACGCATCACACCGGAGGCTGGCATGGTGATGAAGAAGGCCTCCAGGATGATCTCTCCCCTCTGGCAGGGTGCCGGGAAGAGCTTAAGATCCCCTCGATCTAGGGACGATGGTGGTGGCGGCTATAGAATAGTTTTGGGGAGATCTGATCGGGTACTTAGGGTTTTGTCATCAGGGTGATTATATAGGGGAAGGGGCGCGGCAGGAGGGCGGCCAGGGGGCCACACCCTGCCCAGGCGCGGCCCAGGGGGCTCGCGGGTGTGGGGTGTGGCCTCCCTAGAGCAACCCTCCGGCCGCCCTTCGTTCTCTGTGTTCTCCTCGGTGAAATATTGACTTTGGCTTTTGTCCCGTCCAATTCCAAGAATATTTCTTTACTAGATTTTCTGAAACCAAAAACAGCATAAAATAGGCAACTAGCACTGCGGCATCTTGTTAATAGGTTAGTTCCAGAAAATGTATAAAAATACCTCAAAGTGTAGGCAAAGCATGGAAAAGTGGATACTAAACAAGCATGGAACATCAAAAATTATAGATACATTTACGACGTATCAGATGCTAGTGTGGTATCCCCTTGTAGCATAAATGGAGGGCCAAGGCCTTGACAAAAGGGAGGACAGTATCCCGATCAAGAGTACAACAGAGGGAAGACCACACACACTAGATAGAGATCTCATAGAAGGAAAGTAGCTAGAAGAGAGTGATCATGGCCAGTGGTAGAGCTCCCCTCCGCCTCAAGGAGAGGAAAAAGAAGATCCACCTTGTAATATTTATCTCCCACATAAGCAATACCATCGGACATATAAGATGTAAGGCTGTTAGGCCCTAGGCGGCCTGAACCTAGGTAAAACTCATGTATATCTGAGATTTGTGTTATTTTTCAACAACCCCAGGAAGGGACCTAGGACGTGATTGCCACCCTCTACGAACAACTAAAATGGGGTGTCCAGAACCCATGACATTCCTCCTAAGGCCTCGTTTGTTAATGGTGGATTTGAGAGTTTTTTAGTGTAACATCCACCGTGTGTTGGGTCAATACATCTCCGTCAACGAATTCCTTTCTCCCACACAATACTCTCTACACGAAAATACACTCAGATCCAATCCAGCTGTTTGGCACACATGAATTAATCTGATTGCATTTGGATACACACTCAGAGCAAATGACATGTTGAGTGAAGTAATAAAGATCAAAACTTTATGTCATTCTGTTTATTAACTATTCTGTAACAAAAAAATATGTTGCAGCATACATACCATTCCACATGCATTAAAATCAAAGCATGCTCACAACCAAGCAAGTGGAATCGAATATTGGATATAATGGTACCAACTGAAATCATACTAAAAATAACAGAACTAGCAGTCTCTTGGTGTTGCTTGAGTATCAGACATGAAACTATCTTTAGGTAACATTGCAAGCAAGAACATCCTCTTGGTCTTCCTCTTCCTCTTCTACCATAGCCTGTTCACAGTGATGCGTGCACCCAATGTTGTCATGGGACACTTTGTTGGAACCCCAAGAGCAAGTTGTGATGAGCATAGCAGCAAGTTTTCCCTCAGTAGAGACAGAGGTTATCGAACCAGAAGGAGGAAGGAAACGTCACACAGTTGTTGCAAACAACATGGAGACCTGCACAACACAAACTCAAGACTTTGTCCCAACGAATCAGTGAGGTTGTCAAGCTCACCGGTTTGCTATAACAAAGGATTAACTGTATGGTGTGGAAGGTAATGGTGGTTTGCATCAAGTAAACAGTAGCAGTGGAAGATGTATCAATGGTAAAGATTGGACAAGGGTCCATAGTTCACTAGAGGTACTCTCCTTAGATAAACAACATGGCATGAAGGGTAAACAAATTACAGCACGGCAATTGACAGGAACTGAGCAAGGCATAACAATGCAATACTAATCAGAAAGATTCTATGAAATTCGATTGGGCAATACAACAAGATACATATACCGCCATCCAACTGCACCTATGACTAGAAGTCCACCTTTAGGTTATCATCTGAACCCCCTCCAGTATTAAGTTGCAAGCAACAGACAACTTCTTTAAGCAGAGTGTGTAAGGTAAACAATCCACTTGTTCCATGAATAAGATACCATTATTTTCTCCCTAGTAGCAACAGCACATTGATGACCCACAAGTATAGGGGATCACAATAGTCTTCGCGGGTAGTATTACCCAATTTATTGATTCGACACAAGGGGAGCCAAAGAATACTTGCAAGCCTTAATAACTGAGTTGTCAATTCAGATGCACCTGGAAATAGTTCTTGCTCACAGAAGTTTATCAAGAGTTAGCAACAAAGCAACAGCGATGAAACATGAGCTATAATGTGATAAAGATAAACAATGGGATTCAAGTGCTGTAGGCATAGGTATGGATGGACGGGCGTTGCATGGAAGAGTCTAAACATGTAACTTCAAGATCTAGGGCATTATAGATAAATAAGAATAAGCATCCAAGTACTAAACAATCCTAGGCATGTGCTCCAAATATAGTCATACGTTCTCGCAATGATAACTTGCACAACATCTTTTGTCCAGCCAGCCCGTGGCAGTGGGGCCTCTAGGTAACTACTGGCAATTAAGGTGCTCCTTTTAATAGAGCACCAGAGAAAAGCATTAACACTCTGTGAACACATGTGATCCTCACACCACAGCCATCCCCTCCGGTTGTCCCAATTATTGTCACTTCGGGGCCTTTGGATCTGGACAATGATATGTGTACACAACTTGCAAATAAGATCACAAACAATACTTTCATAATGATTCAATAATACGTTCAGATCTGATATCATGGCACTTGGGACCTAGTGACAAGCATTAAGCACAACAAGTTGCAACAAAGTCAAATAGCACTAATAGAGATACTAGGCACTATGCCGTAACAATCTTATTCGATTACATGATAAAACTCATCCAATCCCTACCATCCCCAAGCCTATAGCGGGGGATTACTCACTCTTGGATGAGGGAAACATCAATGGTTGATGGAGAGGCGTTGGTGATGACGATGGCAATGATCCTCTCCAAATTCCCTGTCCCGGCAGGGTGCCAGAACGGAGTTTCTGGATCCGAATATTGGTTTCTGATGGTGACGGTGGAGCGGAACTCTTCTTGGTTTTTAGGTCAAGGGGTAAATTATAGGCACATAGGGAGCCCGAGGGGGTGCCTGGGGTGGCCGCACTCCTAGGGAGGCAGGGGCCCACACGCGCTGGCAGGGTGTGGGCCCCTGTGCCTCCACTCCGCTTAAATCTTCTGGCTCCATGGATCTTCTAGTGAAATATAATTTTTGGCATATTTTCTGGGATTTTTCCTGATAGTTGATTTTCTGCACAAAAACTAGACACCAAGGTAATTCTGCTGAAAACAGCGTCAGTCTGTGTTAGTTGTATCCAAATCATACAAGTTTAGAGGAGAAACAATAGCAAAAGTGTTCGGGAAAGTAGATACATTTTGGACGTATCAACTCCCCCCAAGCTTAGCTTATTGCTTGTACTCAAGCAATTCAGTTGAAAACTGAGTGCGATAAAAGAACTTTCATGAACACATTTGCTTCATATGATGTATATATTCTCAGCACAGGAGTAGATACTTAAACAATTCATGATAAGAAGTATGCAACCAAGTCTACTCAATAGTCATCGCAAGCTATGAAGACAAACCAACTCAATAATAATAAATAGCATGGAACATAAACATAAGCAACCTTGCAATGCTCATAGTAAGGTATGATAGAGTGGTATCTTGCTTGCCTTTGTTTGTAGAGCACAATATAAATGCCAAGGAACCTCTGAAGTTCAAGTGAAGACTAGAGGTAAAAGTATCAGAGATACAAGCATCAAAGTCATGACATAATTAACCAAGTTTTGGAACAAACACAAGAATGACAACTATGCTCTAAAGAAGGTTCTCATAGAATGAGTGGTTCTCAACAAGGAAGTGAAAAAGTTTTGAAAGGTTTTGAAGGCTTCCTAATTCTGATAGGAAGGTACTCATTAGATTTGAGCTCTCATTGTCCCTATCACAGGCATCTTCATATGGTTAAGGTGAAAGTGAGGTCCAATCTGAGTTATATGGTTAACAAATCATAAACTGGAAATCCCATTTCCCTTGAGTACGAGGTCCGCTCCGCATGCTACTCAACTTTAGTTACCTGTAAGTTCTTGTCATTGTACATACATGCATATCATAGAGAAACGCCAACTGGGTACCCCTTGCACATGATACAGGAGCTATCCCGTGATCAAAATGACAAGGCAAGCAGACAATGAGCATCTCAGCGATCTTTTTATTTACTATGTGCATAGCTTTTTATTAAGGATGCTTCACATAATGCTCATTATGGTGCTGCTGCAAGTTTCCACCATGATTAGGCATGGCTTAGGCTAGCGGCCCAGGCGTTTCTCTAACACAATGTATAGACTCCATGAACTCACAAGCTCCCCTTTTATTTCACACCGTCGACATCCGCACACAAAAGAGCAAAGTACCAACTGGATAAGATATCCAAAAAGTGTTGAAAGCGTTCCCCGTGACAGCACGATTCTGCTAACTCCCAGCATATAACTTTCATGGACAAGTCACAATGGTTCAAGATTATTAAGTGCAAGGAATAAAGTGTGCCATCAAGTTCGTGAGATCTTTACTAACTAAATTTCTCAAAATAGACAAACATTTTATTTGTAAGAAAACAAGACATATAGAATATGCACTGAAATAGCAAATGATGCTAATAGGTAGGTATGGTGGACACAGTTGGCAATATTGGTTTTAGGGAGTTGGAAGCACAGGTAGAGCTCATACTCAGTGCAAGTGAAGTCTAGCAAAAGAGAGGGAGCGACAAACGAGAGATCAATAATTGTCATAATCATGCTTGCAACCAAACATGACTAATTATGGCATGAAAGTGATATAAGAACTCTGATGCAAAATAAATCATCGAGGCTTGCTGACTATTGTTTAGTCATATGCATGCGCGAGCATCTGCCAAGTCGATTCACATGAAACTTTCAGAGGAGGATACCAGAATATCATACCAAAATATGAATAAAACAATGCAAGCAAACATTCATATGACATGCTACAAACTATTAGAAAGCTGGAGCTATCATGGACAAGCAAGAACTACTAAGAATCCATCAGTAACATACGCCTTACAATGAACAGACTAAGCATGCTCACAATGATTAGTATATGTACAAAAATGAAAACAAATAGAGTTCATTACCAGCCTCTTACCACTCCTCAAGTTGTCTTAATCTTCATTATTGCCCTTCACTTGTGTTACTTGAATAATAACATGAAACTAAACTCCACTGAGGATGGCTAAACCCTGCAAAGAACTCACAAAACCAGAGAAGAACAACAAATATTTTTGGTGTTTTCGATTTTTTTTAGAAAGCAAAAACAACCAAAGCAAAAACAAACCAAACAAAGCAAAGATCTTTTTGGATTTTTCTTTTAAGGCAAACCAAAGCCAAAAAGCAAAGAAACAAACCAAGAGAAACAACGAAAATATTTTTTGTATTTTTGTGTTTTTGAGAAAGCAGCAACAAGAACCAAAAAAAAAAGAAAACGAGACAATGGATATACAAAGAACCGACCGAACATGATATATATATGAGTGTGATGTCGGTATACCTCCGCCCAAGCTTAGGCTTTTGGCCTAAGTGGGGCTCAATCCCATGGTGCCTAAGTAGGTGCACCTCCGTAATATGACGAGGAGGCTCCCTCGTCCTGGTACGAGCTCGAGGACTCCCCTGTGTAGTGTACAACGGGGTAATATGAGGGCGCTTCCTCCTGATAGTGCCCTTGGAAGCAAAGAGAGCACAGCTTGTCATCCATCTCCTCCTTGGAGCATGACAAAGGTCCCTGTGAAATACTGAACAAAGTGGTTTGCGGGAGAGGGATCTCTCTCTTCCCCGTCAATAAACAGCATTTTATAAACCAAGTTCTCAAGGGTAGATCCATTAGTGACAAAGTGGTGCACCTTCATGGCAGCAAGATCAAGCCTCTGAGGAGCCAAAACGGTATCATTTGGATCAAAAGCAATGTCCAAGGCAGTAGCAACACGCATAGAAATAATTCCCCCATAAATGGGTCCCTTAGCAGTTAAACGACGAGCAATGAGAGAACCAAGATTGTACTTGGTATCATTGTTGAGCGCAGCAGCTAAGAAAGCCAAATGATAGCTGGAAATATTACTAGTGTTATCTACCAAGAACACTAGTGGCAAGATAGTAAGTGAAGTACCTGATGGTTGGAAGCTGAATGTTTCTTATCTTTCCCTATTGAGTTCTACGGTTATCATCATTGGTTATTCCGCGGTAGAGCTCCAACAAATCAGCGGGTTGAGCTGAAATCTTCTTTGCTGGCCCAGTTGTACCAAGTCCCAGCGCCTCGCAAAATTTCTTCAATGTCATATGGTAAGACCTGCCATAAATTTTGAAAGAAACATCGGGATTGAACATGCTGTTAGTAAAGGAGAAGCTCTCCACAAATGTTTTAGTGAGCGTAGCATATTGCACGCTCTCATCCTGCATAAGGCTTGTTAGTCCAGCCCTCCGAATCAAGGTCATAAAATCATCAAGAATCCCAGGATCCCGCAAGAAATTTTGGCAAGGAAAAGCGGAGGGGTTCGCATCCCCCTCATCTCCCTCGTCACCGAATCGCAGAGTGATGAGATCCTCATTGTATGAGAGCCTAGCATGGGAGGATGATCTTGAAGGCCTTGCCCTTCTAGGTGCATCACTCTCAAATATCTCTCCAAATGTGTGGTTGTCCATGACCACTCTTTTCTGAAATTTTTAGACAAACATCAAACCAAGTGATTTCCAAGTTTATAAATGATGATCAACTACTATAGGAACTTGCTAGAGGGCTACACATGCATCAAAATGAAATCTCTAAGCATAGAACAAGCATGCAATCTCACACAACATGTCACCTATAGCAGAAAAATACTCAAGATACAATCTACCAATCACAAATCTAATTGGACAAGTGGAGGAGGCACATACCAAGGAGTAATCCCTCCAAAAATCAGCAACGGAGATGGGCTGAACAAGGAGATCAAAAATCGCGAGCAAGAACAGCAAGAACTCGACCTTGAGCAAGTTTTCCGGTGTTTTCGAGAGAGATAAAGAAGATGGTTGTGAGGGGGCACTTTGGAGGGGCCCAGGTGGGCCAGACCCCCCCCCCTAGGCGCCACCCATGGGTAGGACGTGCCTACCTGGGGTGTGGGAGCCTGGGTGGCCCCCTGGGTCACTCTAGGTGTCCCTCTGCCCCTTTTTTCGAGGAAAATTTTATTTTGAATTTTCTGAGATTTTTCGGGAAACTTTATTTTTAGCCAATATTCATGGTATGAAAATTGATTTTCTCGCAGAAACAATTTTTTCAGAAGAAGCAAAAGCAAACCAAAAGCCAAACTACAGATGTTCTAAGACACTCTAACAAGCAAACAACTAGCAAAACCAAAGCTAGCAAAAGAAAGGAAAAGGCTAGGAAGGAGAAAATTAAAAGAAAGCAAGTATAACCACAGTGGAAACATTATTTTGTTCATTAAAATCCTTTTGTTAACAAGGTTGATCAAGTCTTGTTACCAAAAAAATATTATATGAAACAAAACTTTGCAATCCACAAGGTGATTATGTTACCTCATACTTGATAGCAATGGTCCCAATCATAATAGTTTCAAAATTTTCTTGTGGAATGGGACAATATATTTCTCCAACCTTGATGCTCTCAATATTTTCAATTGAATTCAGGCAATAGCTTCTAGCAATCTTGTTGGGGAAATAAACAATATGCTCTTTGTCATTAATATTGAATGTTACTTTTCCTTGATTGCAATTAATAACATCACCTACAGTATTAAGAAAATGTCTCCCAAGAATAATAGACATATTATCATCTTCAGGCATCTCAAGCACAACAAAATCAGTTAAAACCAAGCAATTATGAGCCACTTGAATATGAACATCCTCACATATACCAACAGGAATAGTAGTTGAATTATCAGCCATTTGCAAAGATATATCAGTTGGTATCAACTTTTCTAGCTTGAGTCTCTTGTAGAGAGAAAAAGGCATAACACTAACTCCAGCTCCCAAATCACATAAAGGAGTTCTAACGTAATTATTCTTAATAGAGCAAGGAATAGTTGGTATACCTGGATCACCAAGTTTCTTGGGAACCTTACCATTGAAGGAATAATTGGCAAGCAAAGTAGAAATTTCCTCATTAGTAATCTTCCTTTTATTAGAGACAATATCCTTCATATACTTTGAATAAGGAGGCAATTTAATAGTATCACTCAAAGGACTTGTGTTTCTTACCTGTAAAATAAAGGTTTCATCCACTCACAAAACTTGTCATAGTGTTCTTCCTCCTTTGACTTGTGTTTCTTACCTGGAAAAGGCATAGGTTTCTGCACCCAAGGTTCTCTCTCACTACCATGTTTCTTAGCAATAAAATCTTCCTTAGTGTACCAGTGTTCTTAGTGTGCTTCTCAGGTTCTTCCTCAAGTTCCTCCTTATCAGGAGCATCATTATTATTACCACTCTCAGTTTCAGCATCAGAGACAGATATACTATTAGGATCTACAGCAGGTTCAAGTGGTTCCTCAACTACCTTATGTTTATTTTTCTTTCTCTTACGAGGACTACCACGACTTTCACCTTGTTGAGAATCCTGCTCAATTCTTTTAGGGTGTCATTCAGGATATAAAGGATCTTGAGTAGCTATACCACTCCTAGTTCTAATTCCATAAGCATGGTTATCTCCTGAGGCATTAACTAGCATATCCTTTTGTACCTTAGCAAGTTGATCAAGTTGGGTTTGAACCATTTGAAAGTGTTTACAAAGCATTTTAATATCATTAGAAGTTCTTTCTACAATATCTTTCAACTCATTAATAGCTCTAGAGTTTTCCAATAAATGATTTTTAACTTGTTTATTAAAATTACCTTGTTTGACAATAAAAATGTAAAGTTCCTCTAAGCATTGATCAGGAGGCTTACCATAAGGAATATCACCTTCATCAAAGTGTTGGAGAGAGTGTACCTCAATAGTATATGAGTGGGGAATTGGCTTACATAATTCTTCTATATGAGGTAAATTCTTCACATCTTCAGCTCTAATACCTTTCTCCTTTAGACACTTCTTAGCTTCCTTCATCACTTCATCATTTAATGCAATAACTCCACTCTTCTTTGGTGTTGGTATTGGATTCGGTTCAGGAGTAATAGGCTCAGGTGTATTTAGCTCAATTGAAGTCCAATCATTATAATTCTTGCTTATCTTAGTCATTAATTCTTCAGCATCTGTAGGAGTTCTTTTCCTGAAAACACAATCAGCAAAGCTATCTAGGTATGTCCTAGAATCATTAGTTAGTCCATTATAATAAATATCGAGAAGCTCATTTTTAGGTAATGGACATCTAGGATGTGCATGAATCAAGGCACAGAACCTTGTACATGACTCAGGCAATTTCTCTTCTTCTCCCTGTTTAAAATCAAAAAGTCTCTGCAAAGCAGCATGTCTAGCACTGGGAGGAAAATATTTATGGAAGAAAGAAGCAATCAAATAATTAGAGCTATCAATGGAACCAGGAGGTAATCTATTAAACCAAGCCCTAGCTTCTCCTTTTAGTGAAAAAGGGAAGATCTTAGTAACAAAGTACTTGCGCATCTTAAAATCATCAAAGAACAAAGCACTCATAGTAGAGAGCTCATTCATATGAGCCACAACACTCTGATTTTCAGTCCCACAAAAAGGTTCTTTCTCAACAATGTCCAAATAGGATAAATCAAGAGATAAATCATAATCTTTATCTTTAATATCTATGGGAGAGGTGGCAAACTTACGATCAGAGGACAACTTAGGAATAATGGTGCATCTAGCAAGGAGACTCTTAATAGCACTAGTACCATGTGTGTTTCTGCACTCTTCAACAAATTCATCAGTGAACTCAATGTAACCATCATTAATATCATAACTCTCTCCAGACTCAGGTGAGCTAACAGGTGTAACAGTGTCTTCACTAGGAGTTTCAGTATTTCCTAGACTAGCCATAGTAGCATCTAGGAAAGGACCTAATGAACCACTCGCATCAAGCATAGTAGAAGTAACATCATGAGCATCAAAAGCAGTTTTCGATTCAGCAGTAGTAGCAGTGTATGTAGCATGAGTATGTGGTGGTGGTGTGACAAGCTTACTTATAACAAACGGTGAATCAAGAGCAACAGAGGTGTTTAGGATTGTACCTCTTCTGGTAGTGGATGGTAAAATAGGGAACTTTCCATCACGAGACTTACCCATGATCAAAGGAGTAACAGTGAACAATAGTAGATCCAAGTGAACTTACAAATAAAGTTATGCTTCCAGGCAACGGCGCCAGAAAATAGTCTTGATGACCCACAAGTGTAGGGGATCGCAATAGTCTTCGCGGGTAGTATTACCCAATTTATTGATTCGACACAAGGGGAGCCAAAGAATACTTGCAAGCCTTAACAATTGAGTTGTCAATTCAGCTACACCTGGAAATAGTTCTTGCTCACAGAATTTTAACAGTAGCAAAAGTTTGTAGTAGCAACAGCAACAGTGTAACAGTAAACAGTGGGATTCGAGTGCGGTAGGCATAGGGATGGATGGACGGGCGTTGCATGGATGAGTCTAAACATGTAACTTTAAGATCTAGGGCATTGTAGATAAATAAGAATAAGCATCCAAGTACTAAAAAATCCTAAGAATGTGCTCCAAATATAGTCATACGTGCTCGCAATAAGAACTTGCACAACATCTTCTGTCCAGTCAGCCCATGGCAGCGGGGCCTCTAGGGAACTACTGGCAATTAAGGTGCTCCTTTTAATAGAGCAACAGAGCAAAGCATTAACACTCTGTGAACACATGTGATCCTCACACCGCAGCCATCCCCTCCAGTTGTCCCAATTATTGTCATTTCAGGGCCTTTGGATCCGGACAATGATATGTGTACACAACTTGCAGATAAGATCACAAATAATAATATCATAATGATTCAATAATAAGTTCAAATCTGAGATCATAGCACTCAGGCCCTAGTGACAAGCATTAAGCACAACAAGTTGCAAGAAAGTCAAATAGCACTAATAGAGATACTAGGCACTATGCCCTAACAATCTTATTCGATTACATGATAGAACTCATTCAATCCCTACCATCCCCAAGCCTACAGTGGGGGACTATTCACTCATGGATGAGGGAAACATCGATGGTTGATGGAGAGGCGTTGGTGATGACGATGGCGATGATCCTCTCCAAATTCCCCGTCCCGGCAGGATGCCAGAACGGAGTTTCTGGATCCAAATCTTGGTTTCTGATGGTGGCAGCGAAGCGGAACTCTTCTCTGGAAAACGTCGAACCCCCCTTGGTTTTTAGGTCAAGGGGTAACTTATAGGCGCAGAGGGAGCCCGAGGGGTGCCTGGGGTGGCCGCACCCCCCTAGGCGCGGGCAGAGACCACCCGCGCCTGGCAGGGGTGTGGTCCTCCCAGGCCTCCACTCCGTTTTGTCTTCTGGCTCCGTGGATCTTCTGGTGAAATATAATTTTTGGCATATTTTCTGGGATTTTTCCTGATAGTTGATTTTCTGCACAAAAACTAGACACCAAGGTAATTCTGCTGAAAATAGCGTCAGTCCGTGTTAGTTGTATCCAAATCATACAAGTTTAGAGGAGAAACAATAGCAAAAGTGTTTGGGAAAGTAGATACGTTTTGTACATATCAACTCCCCCCAAGCTTAGCTTATTGCTTGTCCTCAAGCAATTCAGTTGAAAACTGAGTGCGATAAAAGAACTTTCACGAACACATTTGCTTCATATGATGTATATATTCTCAGCACAGGAGTAGATACTTAAACCATTCATGATAAGAAGTATGCAACCAAGTCTACTCAATAGTCATTGCAAGCTATGAAGACAAACAAACTCAATAATAATAAATAGCATGGAACATAAACATAAGCAACCTTGCAATGCTCATAGTAAGGTATGATAGAGTGGTATCACGCTTGCCTTTGTTTGTAGAGCACAATATAAATGCCAAGGCACCTCTGAAGTTCAAGTGAAGACTAGAGGTAAAAGTATCAGAGATACAAGCATCAAAGTCCTGACATAATTAACCAAGTTTTGGAACAAACACAAAAATGACAACTATTCTCTAAAGAAGGTTCTCATAGAATGAGTGGTGACTCAACAAGGAAGTGAAAAGGTTTTGAAAGGTTTTAAAGGCTTCCTAATGCTGAAAGGAAGGTACTCATTAGCTTTGAGCTCTCATTTCCCCTATCATAGGCATCTTAATATGGTTATGGTGAAAGTGAGGTCCAATCTGAGTTATATGCTTAACAAACCATAAACTGGAAATCCCATGTCCCTTGAGTACGAGGGCCTCTCCGCATGCTACTCAACTTTGGTTACCTGTAAGTTCTTTTCATTGTATATACATGCATATCATAGAGAACCGCCAACGGGGTACCCCTTGCACATGATACAGGAGCTATCCCGTGATCAAAATGACAAGGCAAGCAGACAATGAGCATCTCAGCGATCTTTTTATTTACTATGTGCATAGCTTTTTTATTAAGGATGCTTCACAGAATGCTCATTATGGAGGTGTTGCAAGTTTCCACCATGATTAGGCATGGCTTAGGCTAGCGGCCCAGGCGCTTCTCTAACACAATGTATAGACTCCATGAACTCACAAGCTCCCCTTTTATTTCACATCGTCGACATTCGCAAACAAAAGAACAAAGTACCAACTGGATAGGATATCCAAAAAGTGTTGAAAGCGTTCCCCGTGACAGCACGGTTCTGCTGACTCCCAGCATATAACTTTAGTGGACAAGTCACAATGGTTCAGGATTATTAAGTGCAAGGAATAAAGTGTGCTGTCAAGTTCGTGAGAGCTTTACTAACTAACTTTCTCAAAACAGACAAACATTTTATTTGGAAGAAAACAAGACATATAGAATATGCACTGAAATAGCAAATGATGCTAATAGGTAGGTATGGTGGACACAGTTGGCAATATTGGTTTTAGGGAGTTGGAAGCACAGGTAGAGATCATACTCAGTGCAAGTGAAGTCTAGCAAAAGAGAGGGAGCGATAAACGAGAGAGCAATAATTGTCATAATCATGCTTGCAACAAAACAGGACTAATTATCACACATCTACAACCGAAGAGAAACAATAGCAAAAGTGTTCGGGAAAGTAGATACGTTTTGGACGTATCACACATCTACAACCGAAGAGATTTCTGTCACTTCCCTTGGAAACTAGAGGCATTAACCCACTATCGAGCATAAATACCCTCTCTTGGAGTCACTAGCAACTACTCGGCCAAGATAGCTACTAACAACGGAGAGCATGCAAGATCACAAACAACACATACATGATAGAATCATAAAGACAAAACCATTAACTAAACTGACATAATAATCTAAATATCCATTGGATCCCCGCAAACATACCATGCATGATTACAAATAGATTAGATCTTGATCATGAACGGAGCTCACAAGATCTATACATGAAAGCACAAGGAGGAGATACAACCATCTAGCTACTACATGGACCCATAGTCCAAGGTGGAACTACTCACGCTTCATACCAGAGAGAAGACCTCCGGGATGATTTCCCCTCCGGTAGGGTGCTGGGAAGAACTTCAGATCCCCCCCCCCCCAATCTAGGGACGGTGGTGGCAGCGGCTACAGAAGGTTTTCTGGAGTTTTTATCAGGTGCTTAGGGTTTCTGCATCGGGGGCTTCTTATAGGCGAAGAGGCGAGGCCGGGAGGCGGCCAGGGGCCACACCCTGCCTAGGCGTGGGGCAGGGCCCACCCGTGCCTAGGGGGTTTGGCCGCCCTGGTTTGTGTCTCCGTCTCGTCTTTTGGATTCGTGTCCCTCACGGTAACACTTGCACCAGTTTGTCTAACATAGAGCTGCATATGAATGTAGATACCATGAAGTAGATACATTGTGACATCAAAAGTAAGAGAGTAGGGTGATCTATTGTTCAGAATGGCACAACATGAATTATTGTCAGGAATAGAGTTTATGCCAGGAGCGTTTGATAGTATCATGTTCTCATGGAAAACATGGATATCTACTTTACATAACTACAAGAATGGATGAATACGTGGCAGCCAAGGCGGGCGCTAACGTCGTGGCTCGTCATACCTTGACCCCAGCCCGTAAGCTTGGTCAACAGAATTGCCCTCGGTGTAGCCTATGCCGACGCCTGCCCTCGGGGTAGCAACTTTTCCTTTTACCTCATTAAACTTTGAAAAATCATAATTAAATCGTTCTAATTCGGAAAAATACAAATAATATACCAAAACTTGCAGATAAATAAGATCTATCTATCTACACTCAAATATTACACATTTGTAAATAAAAATTAAGTGAAACATAAAACATTATATATAGTTTAAAATGGGCATAAGAAATGCAAAAATGATCCAAACAATGTGAAACCTTAGTGTGGTGCCATATTATGTGACATAGTTATAAGGAAAAATATCAAACTTGGTATATTGATTATGGCTAAACAAACCTTCACAAAATGACCTATCTCATTCGAGGTTTATTAGCTTTTGGGTCAAATGACCAATGTTATGGCTAGAATCAAGGCATAGTTTGTGATAATGTGTCCATATTGTGCATACATGTGCATCATGGTATGGAGAACAATGTTGCAGGAGGAAGTTTTCCTTTTCATCGCACCAAAAAGCCATTTTCCATTTTCCGAGTGCAAAAACGGGCGGTTTTGTGAAGCAACCACCAAATGGCTATTTAAAAATGCTACCACCACATTTTTCTAAAATACTATACCACCTTACATGGACAATGTCCTAACAGGGGGATCTCAAACCTTTCCGTCTATCCCTTGTGAAAAAGAAAAATTCATGCTGAATCGATAGGAAGTGGGTCAGATATGAACTATAGGTACATTATCCGATGCTCATGATTTTTTACAAAAATAATTTTTAGGTTCAAAATATGCTATTTCATCAGAGATCCACTTCAATTTTATCGAGGCTCAGCCCCGAGCTATCTCATTCGAGGTTGCAAAAAGCCATTTTCCATTTTAAATGGGCAAATAAAATTATGGCTAGAATCACCGTATAGTTTGTGATAAGTTGATATTGATATCATATTTGGATTCCTCTCATTTTTCTGATCAATTTAGACATATTATTTATCGAATTCCGATTTACGGATTTAAAGATATTAATTATTCCATATTAAATAGAAAAATACAAAAAAATAAAATCATTATATTTTTATTTGAATTTATTCATTTTTTTTACTTAAATAATTGTTTGTGATTTCAAAAAATACAAACATGTGATATGATGATATAAGAGTTAATAGGATTTATATCATAGTATTGATAACAATGTATGAATTGCTTTGCGGAAACCGATTCTGAAGGAACGAGGAAGTTAAGCGTGCTGAGCTGGAGTAGTGAGGATGGGTGATTGACCGAAAAGTTTGACCAAGGCTGCAATTTAATCAAATATTAAGTGTAATTAGTGTTAAAAATATTCAAAGTGAGAGATTAACAAGTCAAACAATTCAAAGATTAAAAAAATTGAGAAAAAATTTTAAAAAAATTGAAAAATAATAATTTAAATATATATATATATATTAACCGACCGACAGGCTTTGCCGACGGCCGCCATTTCGCTACGCCGACGGTCTCCGTGTGCTCCGCCAAGAGAGACCTTTGCCGAGAAGGCTACGCCGAGGGAAGCCGTCCCAAGGACATTTTGGCCTACGCCGACGGCTTTTTGCCTTCGGCGTAGCGCGCGTCCGATGGTGCATGTGTAGGGGTTCGTAGCATGGAAAACAAAAAATTTCTATCGCATACAAACAAACAAGCCAAGATCTATCTACTAGATTGTAGCAACGAGTCGATGGACTAACTCACCCTCGAAGATTCCAAAGTGTTTAACGAGAGCAGATTCTCGTGGGTGATGTAGTCGTACTCTTTCCGATCTCAAGATCGCGTAGACGATCCTTCCGGCACGGCGTTCTGATAGCGCTCCCGCAGTCGGTCACACGTACGGTACTGGGTGAAGACCTTCCTCTCCCTTGTTCCAAAGAGACGGAGGTTGTAGCACTCTCCTCGCGATTTGGCAAAGACAACGCGTGGTACCGGGAGGTAGGGGAGATCATGAGGCTTCGCCTTAAGCCGGTCGAGTATGGTGGAGCTTATGAGAGAGGCTATTAGTGGTCTAGTAATTAGACACACCAATTAGAGGCTCTAAACCAATTAGATGGCTCTAAACCGAAGAGCTCTAAACCGGGGTCTAGATCTAGGGTTTAGTTTAGAGGATAGGACACTTGTGTGTCTAGGAGGGGAGCCCTGCCCCTCCTTATATAGGTGGGAGGGCTGGCCGGCCAAGGGGAGGAGGTCCCCAACTCGGCCTAGGGAGGTGCGCCAAGGGAGGAACCCTCCTCCAACTCGGCCTCCACCTCTCCTCCTCTTTTCCCACTTCCCAAATCGCTGTTTGACTTTCAAACTAGCTGTTTGACTTTTCAATTTAGGATTTAAATAAATCCTTTATTTGGGACAACAAGAATACTTAGTACATGATGCAATCATTCCAATATGTAATGACACACTCATGTACCCTTCCCTCCGGAGTGGGACATTAGGGACCTTCTAGAATGTTCGATGAAAACACCGGAATCATTCCGCTACTCAAACGGAACTTTCCTTATATGAATCTTATTCTCGACCATTCCGGATCACCTCGTGATATCCGGATCCCATCCGAGACTCGAACAACATTCGGTCTCTTTCTCATAATACCATAACTACTCAAAACAACGTCGAATCCTTATGTGTCTCCCTACGGTTCGTGAATTATGCGGACATGATCGAGACACTTCTCCGAACAATAACCAATAGAGGAATCTGGAAATTCATATGGCTCCCACATATTTCTCGATTACTTTCGATCGAATGAACCACTTACATACGATACCAATTTCCCTTTGTCTCACGATATGTTACTTATCCGAGGTTATGATCGTCGGTATCTCGCATACCTAGTTCATCCTCGTTCTTGATAAGTACTCTTTTCTCGTTCGTGATATGTGATCCCTGTGACCAAGTCACATGCTTGCAAGCTAATTGGATGACATTTCACCGAGAGGGCCCAGAGAATATCTATCCGTCATGTGGATGGACAAATCCCACTCTTGATCCATGTGTTTCAACCAATACTTTCCAACACTCAATGCCACCTTTATAGCCACCACATTACGGTGTGGTGTTTGATGACATCAAAGCATCCATCCAGCAAAGGTGATATGCATGATCTCATGGTCGAAGGAATTAGGTTACTATGTATCAGAAAGCATATAGCAATTGAACTATTGAAATGACTTGATCTTTATGCTACGCTTGTCTATAGGAGTATGTCCACCATATCATTCTCCTAACGATATGATCTTGTTGTTGATAACATCTCAATATTCATGATAGAAACCACAATCATCAATCAACCAACAAGCTAGTGAAGTATAGAGGCTATACTAGGGACTTCAAATTTAGTTTACAAAACACACAAGTATTAATGGTTTCCTTGTTAATACTATTATAGCATGAATGTAAACATTTATCATAAACACAAAGATATATAATAATAACTACATTTATTATTGCCTCTAGGGCATATCTCCAAGTCTCCCACTTGCACTAGAGTCATCCAATCTAGATTACATGGTAATATACCGAACACCCATGGCAGCTTGGTGTTGGTCATGTTTTTCCCTGGAGAGGTTTAGTCAACGGATCCGCCACATTCAGATCGTGTGTACTTTGCAAATCTTTATATCCCCATCTGGATATGTTCTCGAATAGCGTGAAAACGCAGCTTGATATGCTTCACTTCTTGTGTGACCTTGGTTCTTGCGCATTGGCTATGGCGCCCATGTTATCACATGAGATAGACATTGGGTCCAGACTTGGAACCACACCCAGCTCTGTAATGAACTCTTTCATCCATATCGCTTCTTGTGAAGCCTCCGGCAACCATGTATTCGATTGATTGAAGATCTCGCCACAACGCTTTGCTTTGCACCTCCAGCTAATCGCTGCACCATTCAAAATAAATACGTATCCAGTTGTGATTTAGAATCATCCGGATCGGTGTTCCAACTAGCATCGGTGTAACCATTAACAACGATGTTCATCACCTCCATAAGAAAGAACCATACCCTTAGTTCTTCTCAAGTACTTAAGGATGTTTTTGATCATGTCCAATGATCCACTCTGGATCACTTTGATATCTGCTAGTTAGACTAACGACATATGCGATGTCGGGTCTAGTACATAGCATGGCATACATTAGAGATCCTATGGCTGAGGCATAGGAGTCTTACTCATCCTTTCTCTATCTTCTCGCCGATGTCGGACTTTGAGTTTTACTCAAGGTCGATTGAGCAACATGGGCAAGAACCCTTTCTTGCTATCTTCCATTCCAAACCTCTTTAGAACTTTGTCCAAATATGTACTTTGTGACAATGATATTTGGCGTTCGATCTATCTCTATAAATCTTTATGCCTAATATGTAAGCTGCTTCGCCAAGATCCTTCATTGAAAACTATTATTCAAATACTCTTTGACACTATTAAGAAGGTCTACATCATTCCCAATCAACAATATGTCATCCACATACAGTATTAAGAATGCTACTGAGCTCCCACTCACTTTCTTGTAAACACAAGCTTCTCCATAAGTTTGTATAAAACCAAAACTTTTGATTACCTTATCAAAACGTTGATTCCAACTTCGGATGCTTGCTTCAATCCATAGATGGACCGTTGAAGCTTGCATACCTTGTTAGCATCTTTAGGATCGACAAAACCTTTGGGTTGCATCATATACAACTCTTCATCAATGTCTCCATTGAGGAATGCTGTTTTGACATCCATCCGCCATATCTCATAATCGTAATATGCAGCGATTGCTAACATAATCCTCACAGACTTTAGCTTCGCTACGGTGAGAAAGTCTCATCGTAGTCAACTCCTTGAATTTGCGAAACCCTTTTGCGACAAGTCGAGCTTTATAGACGATAACATTACCATCGACATCTGTTTTCTTCTTGAAAATCCATTTGTTCTCGACAGCCTTCCGCCATCCGGTAAGTCCACCAAAGTCCATACTTGGTTTTCGTACATGGATCCAATCTCGGATTTCATGGCTTCTTGCCATTTATTGGAATCTGGGCTCATCATCGCTTCCTCATATGTCTCGGGTCATCGGTGTTGTCCACCAACATGACATTCATAACGGAATCATACCATGGAGTGGTACGATTTCTTGTTGACCTCCGAGGCTCTGAGTAACTTCAACCAAGTTTCATGATCACTATCATTAGCTTCCTCTCTTATTGGTGCAGGCACCACAGAACTTCTTCCGCGGCGCTACTCGCAATTTCGAGAGAAGGTTCGACAACCTCGTCGAGTTCTACTTTCTTTCAAATACTTCTTTCGAGAGAAATTCCTTCTCTAGAAAGGATCCATTCTTGGCAACGAAGATTTTGCCTTCGGATCTATGATAGAAGGTATACCCAATAGTTTCCTTCGGTATCCTATGAAGACGCATTTTTCCGCTTTGGGTTCAAGCTTGTCCGTTGTAACTTCTTTACATAGGCTTCAGATCCCCAAACTTTAAGGAGCGACAATTTAGGTTTCTTCCCAAACCATAATTCATACGGTGTCGTTTCAACGGATTTAGACGGTGCCCTATTTAAAGTGAATGCGGTGTTTCTAATGCATAACCCCAAAATGATAGTGGTAGATCTGTAAGTGACATCATAGAGCGAACCATATCTAAGAGAGTTCGATTCTGACGTTCGGACACACCATTACGCGTGGTGTTCCGGCGGTGTCAAGCTACGAAAGTATTCCACATTTCTTTAAATGCTCGCCAAACTCGTAACTTAGATATTCACCTCCACGATCGTAACGTAGAAATTTAATCTTCTTGTTACGTTGATTCTCTACCTCACTTTGAAACTCCTTAAACTTCTCGAAAGTTTCGGACTTATGTTTCATGAAATAGATATACCCATATCTACTCAAATCATCCGTGAAGGTAAGAACATAACGATAACCATCACATGATGCTACACTCATTGGACCACACACATCGGTATGTATGATTTCCAATAAGTCGTAGCTCGCTCCATCATACTGGAAAATGGAGTCTTAGTCATTTTACCCATCGACATGCCTCGCATCTTTCAAGTGATTCAAAATCAAGTGATTCAAGAAGTCCATCGGAATGGAGTTTCTTCATACGCTTCACTCCAATGTGACCAAGGCAGCGGTGCCACATATAGGTCGAGTTATCGCTGATTTCAAACGTTTAGCTTCAATGTTATTAATATGTGTATTTCTACTATCGAGATTCAATATGAATAGACCATCTATCAAAGGTGCATGTGCATGAAACATGTTACTCATATAAATCGAACAACCATTATTCTCGGATTTAAACAAGTAACCGTCTCGCAATAAACAAGATCCCGATATAATGTTCATGCTTAACGCAGGCACCAAATAACAATTATTTAAGTATAAAACTAATCCCGATGGTAGATGAAGAGGTAGCGTCCGACCGCGATCACATCAACCTTTGATCCGCTTCCACGCATCGTCACCTCGTTCTTCACTAGCTTCCGCTTATTCGCAGCTCTGTTTGAGTTACAAATATGAGCAACCGAACCAGTATCAAATACCCAGGCACTACTACGAGTACTAGTGAGATACACATCAATAACATGTATATCAGATATACCTTTCTTCTTGATGTTGCCGTTCTTCAAATCCGCCAAGTACCTTGGGCAATTCCGCTCAAAGGACCTTCTCCCTTGCAAAAAGCACTCAGTTTGGGCTTAGGTCCAGCCTTGGTCTTCTTCGTCATGGTAACTTTCTTACCACCCTTCTTGAAGTGTCCCTTTGCTTAGACTTGCCTTTCTTGAATTTGGTGGTCTTATTGACCATCAACACTTGGTGCTCTTTCTTGATCTCCACTTCGCAGATTTTAACATAGCAAATAGTTCGCAACTCTTTGTTCATGTTACGCATGTTGTAGTTCATCACAAAGTTCTTGTAACTTGGTGGTAGTGATTGAGGATGCGTAAACTCCCAAAGTATTAGGAATCACTATACCCAAACTTTGAAGTTTATTTGCGTGCCCGGACATCTTAAGCACATGCTCACCGACGAGCTACCCTCTTCCATCTTGCAGCTAAAGAACTTTTCGGAAGCTTCATAACTTTCAATTGCCGCATGAGTCTCAAAGATTAATTTGAGATCCTCGACAATATCATATGGATCTCGACTCTTCAAATCTTTTCTCAAGCTGATTCTAAACCATACAAGATAGCACACTGAACTATGGAGTACTGATTCTTCCGAGCGAGGTAAACATTCTTTACTTCATCGGTAGCATCACCGCAGTGGGTCACCTAGCGGTGCATCCAGACATAGGTCAAATTACCACCGTGAGGACAATCCTCAAATTGGAACCAATCCGAAGTTGCTTCCATTGTTTTTCAACTTTTCTTTCTCTAGGAACGCATTAAAATTGATGGTAGGGCTGCCATTGATCTACAACATATTTGCAATAGTTTAGACTAAGTTTATGACAAATTGAGTTCAAATTAATTAATGAAATTAAACTAGGTGAACTCCCACCAAAACAACATCCCTCACATTGTTTTAGTGATCACACGAACCAAATCCACTACATCAACACCGATCATCACGAGAGTTGATATAGTTTCAATGGCGAACAATCATCATGTTCATCATATCTACTATATGATTCATGCTTTACCTTCGGCGATCCGTGTTCCCGAGGCCATGTCCGTACATGCTAGGCTCGTCAAGATCAAACCTTAGCTTCCGCATAAGCAAATCTGGCTTGCTTACGTTGTATTCACCGGAATCAAAGACACCCGATCATCACGTGGTGCTCAAGCAGCAAGCTTTGGCAACGGTGCATACTAAGGGTGAACACTTTAGAACTTGAAATTTATGTGTAGGAGGGATCATCTTATAATGCTACCGTCGTCTCCAAAGCAATACAAGATGCAAAAAGGATTAACATCACATGCACTTCATAATATGTGATATGATATGGCCTTTTCTTTGTGCTTCCGATCTCCATCTTCAAGCACCTAACATGATCTCCATCATCACCGCATAGCATCAAGGTCAATGACGCTTCTTCATGGTTGTCGCCCACCAGCTTCAACTATTACAACTATTTTGAATAGACACGCAGTCTTAACAGAAATTAAAGACAACCATATATTCCCCGCCGGTTGCCAACTTACAATAAGGATCATTGCATACATCAAATATAATCACAATCATGGCCATATCACATCATCAGACACCCTCGCAAAACAAAGTTAGACGCCTCTACTTTCTTTGCATATTTTACGTGGTTTGGGGCTTTCCATAGGTGTCGTTCTAACCTACGAACAAGAACCACAACATTGATACTAGCATTGTTGATTACCCGTTTTAAATTGGATCTTTACTATGCTAGGAGAAACAGCACCAAGAAGCCACTTATGCAAAACGAGTTGCATGTCAAGCGTGGAGCAAGTCTCATGAACGATGTCATGTAAGGTTAGCCCGGCCGCTTCATCCCAACATACCGCAAGATGCAAAGTACACAAAAGCAATCTACAATAAAAGCATCAACGCCCACAATGACCATTGTGTTCTACTCGGCAACAGATCTACATATAGACACGGCTCGATACCCTTCGTAGGGGTTCGTAGCATGGAAAACAAAAATTTCTATCGCATACAAACAAACAAGCCAAGATCTATCTACTAGATTGTAGCAACGAGTCGATGGAATAACTCACCCTCGAAGATTCCAAAGTGTTTAACGAGAGCAGATTCTCGTGGGTGATGTAGTCGTACTCTTTCCGATCTCAAGATCACAGAGAAGGCGATCCTTCAAGCAGCGCCCCGCATGATCGGTCACACGTTCGGTACTCGACGAAGACCTTCCTCTCCTTGTTCCAGCAGAAGCGGAGGTTGTAGCACTCTCCTCGCGATTCCGCAAGACAACGGCGTGGTACAGGAGGTAGAGGAGATCCCAGGCTTCGCCTTAAGCCGGTGCAGTATGGTGGAGCTTATGAGAGAGGCTATTAGTGGTCTAGTAATTAGACACACCAATTAGAGGGCTCTAAACCAATTAGAAGGCTCTAAACCGAATAGCTCTAAACCGGGGTCTAGATCTAGGGTTTAGTTTAGAGGATAGGAAACTTGTGTGTCTAGGAGGGGAGCCCTGCCCCTCCTTATATAGGTGGGAGGGCTGGCCGGCCAAGGGGAGGAGTTCCTCCCCAACTCGGCCTAGGGAGGTGCGCCAAGGGAGGAACCTCCTCCAACTCGGCCTCCACCTCTCCTCCTCTTTTCCCACTTCCCAAACTGCTTGACTTTCAAACTAGCCGTTTGACTTTTCAATTTAGGATTTAAATAAATCCTTTATTTGGGACAGCAAGAATACTTAGTACATGATGCAATCATTCCAATATGTAATGACACACTCATGTACCCTTCCCCCTCCGGAGTGCCGGACATTCCGGGACCTTCTAGAATGTTCCCGATGAAAACACCGGAATCATTCCGCTACTCCGAAACGGGACTTTCCTTATATGAATCTTATTCTCCGGACCATTCCGGATCTCCTCGTGATATCCCGGATCCCATCCGAGACTCAGAACAACATTACGTCTCTTTCTCATAATACCATAACTACTCAAAACAACGTCAATCCTTATGTGTCTCCCTACGGTTCGTGAATTATGCGGACATGATCGAGACACTTCTCCGAACAATAACCAATAGAGGAATCTGGAAATTCATATGGCTCCCACATATTTCTACGATTACTTTGCGATCGAATGAACCACTTACATACGATACCAATTTCCCTTTGTCTCACGATATGTTACTTATCCGAGGTTATGATCGTCGGTATCTCTGCATACCTAGTTCATCCTCACATCGATAAGTACTCTTTTCTCGTTCCCGTGATATGTGATCCCTTGTGACCAAGTCACATGCTTGCAAGCTAATTGGATGACATTTCACCGAGAGGGCCCAGAGAATATCTATCCGTCATGTGGATGGACAAATCCCACTCTTGATCCATGTGTTTCAACCAATACTTTCCGAACACTCAATGCCACCTTTATAGCCACCCTGTTACGGTGTGGTGTTTGATGACATCAAAGCATCCATCCAGCAAAGGTGATATGCATGATCTCATGGTCGAAGGAATTAGGTTACTATGTATCAGAAAGCATATAGCAATTGAACTATTGAAATGACTTGATCTTTATGCTACGCTTGTCTATAGGAGTATGTCCACCATATCATTCTCCTAACGATATGATCTTGTTGTTGATAACATCTCAATATTCATGATAGGGAAACCACAATCATCAATCAACCAACAAGCTAGTGAAGTATAGAGGCTATACTAGGGACTTCAAATTTAGTTTACAAAACACACAAGTATTAATGGTTTCCTTGTTAATACTATTATAGCATGAATGTAAACATTTATCATAAACACAAAGATATATAATAATAACTACATTTATTATTGCCTCTAGGGCATATCTCCAACAGCATGCCCCATACCAATGGTTGCCTTAATTGGGATACATGCAAATAAGCTCAAGTAGACATGTGTTCCATTCGAACAATTAATAAAAACATGTTCTGACATATGTTTCAATATATTAACCTAGATGTAAACTTTTCATTCCTGAACTTGTCTTTAAAAATATTATAATCTTTCTTATTACAGGAGGTTAATTATCTGATATCCATCCTTCTGCACATGCATCACAGTCACACCCATCAAATCATAGATGTCACCTAGCAATAGTACACATAATCAATTGCTTAGTTTACCTTACACATGCCACCATAATACGATAGAACTAGAAGAAACAGCGGTCGTTTACAAGAAAACGATGGACTTTGCAAACAAAGCCAACAGTTTAACATCTTAACTCCATCAAAAACAAATCCTTCATTTCTAAGGTAGTTTGTCAGCCACTCTGAAGTTATTTTTCATGTGGTGCATCCTAGATAATATGCTTTACCAATAAATAACATGGCCATGTCCAAACATATATATTTCGATACCAATAACCACACCAGGAATCAAGCATCAAGCAAAACTGAAGTTATAGAAACATGAAATCGAGGTTGTAACAGTCGTATATATATCATGGTAGTAGTAAGTAAAAAATTACCAAAATCAAGTTACTGCAAGTTAGAAAAAATAACCATATGATGTTAGACAAACCAACAAGTAAAAAACGTCATGTCAAGAAACAAGTTACAGAAGTGCTGCATATCATCCATCGAAGGCATTCTGTAATAAACAGGAAATAAAGATAGGCTTGCCACTTAACTGACGGCCATCTCGAGGACAACTTAGCTATTGTCCCGATCTTTTTGCTCAGGATAATTAATAGTAGAAGTTCTGTATCTAAACTATTTGCGATGCTGAATTTATTCCTAAACAAATTTTGGTCATTCTTAATCCCTCAAAGTATAATTAGCAAAGCATTTTCCCCTGTCTGATTTTGGGCATGGTTTTAATGGCGTGGACAAAATGGTTTTGCCAGAGTAATAAGGAAGCCAACGCTGGTAGTGAGGGCCGTCCAGATGGTTTGCTGGTGTAGCTAGATGATACACTGCAGGTGGTGCAGAAATTTGCAGCTACAAATCGAGCGAGAATAGAATTGAACATCGCTTATATAAGAACAAAAAAAAGAACCAACCTAAATTCATATGGATCTACCTAGCGGACGAGGAATGGGTGCGGAACTACATCAGAAATTGGAACCAATCAAGAACCCTAGTCCACTAGCTAGCGGGGTCGGAAGAAAACGAACTGGTGAGAACGCCAGCCTTCTCCGTCCAACGGAGCTGCCGGAGAGGAGTAGACGACGGAGGTGATGGAGGAGTGGAGACGGCGATGAAGGCGGCAGTGAAGCAGAGACGGAGATGAAGGCGGCGGTGAAGCGGAGACGGCGAGGATACGACAGCGGGATCAACCGGCGGCAGGGATGATGCGCCACGAGAGCTTCTTGTGCTGCCGCCGCGAGAGCTTCTTGTGCTGTCGTCGAGCGTAAGAAACGCGACCCCCTCCTCGCGTCCGGAAAACTCGTCAACCCGACGTGTATCTAGAGTTTTACTCGGCCTTACACGAGCGTAAACCGGGCTACCAAACGAGCCGAGGAGCGTTTTTTGAGTAATGCCCGAAGTTGGTATCAGAGTCAGCACTGCCATGCCCGCCTGGGGGGGATTCCTAGGGGGGTGGGGTGTTAGGTACCAAGCGTTGCCAGCAACCTTTAGTCCCACCTCGCTAGCGGGAGGGGGCTACAACCAGTTTATAAGGGAGAGTTGCTCTCCTCCCTTTTAGTCCGGGCTTTTGGGATGGAGTGGGCACTCTTCTTATTGTTGGCTGTGAGCGCATGAACGTCCAGAACGTAGGCCGAGTGCTGGGCTGGCCAAGTGGACGCTAACATTCGGTATCAGAGCCAGCATCGTCATGCCTTCCTAAGGGGCTTCTCAGGGGGGTGGGATGTTAGGACCTCTCTGTTGACTAGTGGATGCTGCTTGATTTAGTCCCACCTCGCCTACGGAAGGAGGCCACACCCAGCTTATAAAGGAGAGATTTATTCCTCCTTTTAGTTCGGCCTTTTGGATGAAGTGGGATCTCTTCTTATTGTCGGTTGTGAGCGCATGAACGTCCAGAACGTAGGCCGAGTGCTGGGCTGGCCAAGTGGACGCTAACATTCGGTATCAGAGCCAGCACCGCCATGCCTTCCTAAGGGGCTTCTCAGGGGGGTGGGATGTTAGGACCTCTCTGTTGACTAGTGGATGCTGCTTGATTTAGTCTCACCTCGCCTACGGAAGGAGGCCACACCCAGCTTATAAAGGAGATATTTCTTCCTCCTTTTAGTTCGGGCTTTTGGATGAAGTGGGCTCTCTTCTTATTGTTGGTTGTGAGCGCATGAACGTCCAGAACGTAGGCCGAGTGCTGGGCTGGCCAAGTGGACGCTAACATCTGATATTAGAGCCAGCATCGCCATGCCTTCCTAAGGGGGGCTTCTCGGGGGGTGGGATGTTAGGACCCCTCTGTTGACTAGTGGATGTTGCTTGGTTTAGTCCCACCTCGCCTACGGGAGGAGGCCACACCCAGTTTATAAGGGAGAGATTCTTTCCTCCTTTTAGTCTGGGCTTTTGGATGGAGTTGGTTCTCTTCTTATTGTTGGTTGTGAGCGCATGAACGTCCAGAACTTATGCCAAGTGCTGGGCTGGCCAAGTGGACGCTAACATCTGGTATCAGAGCCAGCGCGCGCACCGCTATTAGGTCCGTGGCGATCTGCACCGCTATTAGGTGCGCACGACCGGGGATGGTCCGGTGGAACGCGCCCGGGGTTTAGTCCCATCTTGCTAGTTGAAGGAGGCCGAAACCAGCTTATATAGCTGGGCAAACCTCTCCCTTTAGTCGCAGCTTTTGGGACGAGAGAGGCCTTGGGCCTCCAAATACACTGGTTGAGCGAGGGCTGGCCTTTGGTCGCTAACAGCTTTGGGCTGGTAAAATACACGTGGATCTAGTTAAAAACCGAACTACCAAACAAGGCCTAAGGTGCATATTGATGCTGAGACTGCCCCAGAGGAGCTACTTTAGGATCCCGCTCCAGGATCCGGGAAAATTGACATGAGCACCAGAGCCACCTTGTTGCTCCAGGTTAGAAGAGATGAGCCTTTTTCAACAGCACCTTGCCTCCGTCGAGAAGCTAGCAGGCTTATCAGGTAAACAAGTGTTAGAATTTCATCAAGTCCATACAATCTCTAGCCCCCAAGACCGAAGCCGGTTAACTCTGTGAATCGTGTTTGGTCTTTAGGACTTTTATTATTATACTATTATCTGTTCCTGGCACACGCTTGCTGTTTTAAAACTGCTGATTGTAAATGATCTGACTAACTCCGCCTAGTCAGTTGGTCGCTTGTCATGGATCAGCTGGATCGAGGAGATTGGATGCTTGCCCCTTGCCATTGTAGATGGGTTTCAAAATGTCAAGTTTGGCTTCGGATTGCCATGCCAGTGGATTCGGTTTCCAATTCCTGATCGGTTTGTTTTGCTGGATTCCATGTTCTTTAATCCAGTTCAAATGTTGTGGCACATACCCTAGATTTAATCAGTAAGTTATACTACTAGTCAGTTTTAACTCATTTTTTTCGACTGAATGTCTGTCTGGAATAAAGGTAGTACTTTATTAATCACGTGTGAGTACCAGAACGGAGAGTAAAAGGATCATGGTACTCCCAGCAAATCTAAGACATCTATTTTGGGACGGGGGAGTACCATCTTTCGTGACGGCAATGGTACAAGCACCAACGGAACATTCTGAGCCAACCATCACCCTGTTTTATTCATCGGAAACCAAAACAAAATTCAATCAAGGAGGCACGCCAAGTCTGTCCAATCATAAGCATCCAAACAGAAAAGACGCAACTCGTCCACCAAAAAACTTGCGCTGAGTGACAGGTGCAGGTAAGTACAATAACACTAAAATGGCACAATACAGAGGCTCCCCCACATTGATCTTCGGGGGTTCCGACTCCTGGTACGCTTACGACCACCATGTAATGCCGCGGGATTCTACATCAGATACCGACGGCGATCAATTTACTTCTGCGAGTCCAGAGCCTTCAAGACTTCCTCTCCCATTCGCTTGCATCCAACCAATGTCTACAACGAAACAACATGCCACATGAGTCTCCAAGAAAATGAAACAAATTATCATTTATGACCTCTAGTGTTTGCTAAGGAGTACTCCACAGCAAGTAGTCGCGGCAGACGATACAAGTCTTCCACCAATCAAAGTTGAAGACAAGATTTAATAGGCTCATTATACTAATGATGAACTCCAGGTCACCTCCGATTACTAACAGACTGAGAATTTAACTTTTATTTTGAGTATGGATTCCAAGCTCCGGACCTCCCGTGCTCCCTTTTTTTTTAAAAAAAAAGCCAAAAACAATTTTGCAAGTTTGAAGGAACTGTATAAAGCTACTCTGGATGTACCCACTGATGTATATTCTACCAACATCCAAAGTTCCAATTTGAAATACTTTGTATTATGAGCTACACAAAAAATGAAAAAACGTATAGATCTGAGTGTAGTGAACAATGCTTATTTTCAAAACTCCAAAATTTATGGGATTTTTTCATTTTTGTGTAGCCCGGAATTTAAACAACTTGCTGTTGCAATTTTGCATTCTTGTACTCTACATCATTGGCTACCACTAAAAAATATTTCAGAATTTTTTAAAACCAATAAATATGATTTTCAATTTCTTTTTAAATAAAGGGAGCACTAGATCGAGCTCGGGAGCCAAAGAGACTTTTTGTTTGTTTAGCGGAAACATACAACGTAGCAAAGGAAGTGAACTTTCCCTCCAACATAAATGTAGCAGTTAATAAATTGCATAGAAACCCATCCTACCGTGCCAGGAGAATATATGTCCCCAGTTCGGAAACCATTGTCCAGTGTCTCTGTAACAGATTACTAATGATGACCTGCAGGTGACCTCCGATTACTAACAGACTGAGAATTTAACTTTTATTTTGAGTATGGATTCCTGGCTCCGGACCTCCCGTGCTCCTTTTTTTTTTAAAGCCAAAAACAATTTTGCAAGTTTTAAGAAATTGTATAAAAGCTATTCTGGATGTACCCGCTGATGTATTCTACCAACATCCAAAGTTCCAATTTGAAATACTTTGTATTATGAGCTACACAAAAAATGAAAAATGTATAGATCTGAGTATAGTGAACGATGCTTATTTTCAAAACTCCAAAAAATATCGGATTTTGTCATTTTTGTGTAACCCAGAATTTAAAGAACTTGGTGTTGCAATTTTGCATGCTTGTACTCTACATCATTGCCTACCACTAAAATATTTTCCAGAATTTTATAAAACCAATAAATATGATTTTCAATTTCTTTTTAAATAAAGGGAGCACTAGATCAAGCTCGGGAGCCAAAGAGAATTTTTGTTTGTTTAGCGGAAACATACAACGTAGCAAAGGAAGTGAACTTTCCCTCCGACATAAATGTAGCAGTTAATAAATTGCATACAAACCCATCCTACCGTGCCAGGAGAATATATGTCCCCAGTTCGGAAACCATTGTCCAGTGTCTCTGTAACCGCGGCTTCGATTCTCTTTGCAGCGCTTTCTAAACCAAGGCCATATTTCAATAGCATCGCCGCACTGAGAATTGTAGCTAACGGGTTTGCCTTGTCCTGCACTCAACAAATAGCAGAAACAAGTAGAATGTCAGACCAAGCTAGAGATTCAAAGCCAATGTATCTAAGTACTGTTCTGGTTTCTGATCAGAAAAGAAGTTTAAAATTAGAAGCTATATCAACCTGGCCAGCAATGTCAGGGGCAGAGCCATGGATAGGTTCAAATAGACCCGGTCCCTGCAAAGAAAAAGAAGAACCTTAGCACCTTCGTTCCAGCATTTCAGCAGAAAATAAGCGCTTCTGCAAACAATTCAATGTGACTTGAGAGAACATTGAAGGGCCTCTATTACCGATTCACCAACACTGGCAGATGGGAGCATTCCAATGCTTCCTGTGATCATTGATGCTTCGTCCGATAATATGTCACCAAAAATGTTATTTGTCACAATCGTGTCGAACTGTGAGGATGCAGGGAATTAAGTAGGTCAGCACAATACTTAATACAGCGTGAAATAACAATTTACATAACAAGGAAACAAACCTGTTTAGGATTTCTAACAAGCTGCATCGCAGCATTATCAACGTACATGTGAGAGAGCTCAACATCAGGGTATTCAGAAGCTATTGCAGATACCCGTTTTCTCCAAAGCATAGATGCCTACAATAATATTAGAGCAAAAGATTGTACTGTGTGTGAGAAATCAAAAATATTCTGAATATGTACTTTAAATTTCAAGAGAATGCAGGCATCAGAAAAATGATAGATTGTCATAATATAATTGTGGTATCAACTAGATGTCTAAGACACAACAGTACAAATCTAAATATCCTGGTGTCTCAAATGTAACTCCATGCGTCGGGGGTTCAAGCTTTAATACAAGTAGAGAACACAAACATATTGCACAAAAGAAGTTCTGCATGATATTCGGCATAAATATAATAATCAAGTACCTCAAGCACATTTGCCTTGTCCACTGAGCAAAGTTTCCCTCCTCTCTTCCGAGCAACCTCAAATGCAACGCGTGCAATACGATCAATCTGGGGATAGACCACATTAACACCCAACATCGGAGTTAGCGATTAATACAATATGGTATAAAAAACTAGTTTTAAATTTTGACTACAGATATTCTTGTAGAAAACACATCCTAACATCAGATGGCAAAGAAACGGCAAAATAAAGCAATCGGCACATTTACACAAGCTTAAGCCTTGTGGGCCATCAGAGACTATCACTCGTTCAAGAAATTATTTTTTTCTCAAATTCTAAGGAAGTGAAGTCACCTCAGAAACGGCATATAATTCAGTGTTGAAGCCAATTTCCTCTCCCTTGTCATTGGTTCCAAAACCCCTAGGTTTGCCGAAATAAATACCTGCCAAGCAGAAAAATGAAATACGAGCATAAGTTTCAGGTTTCATCAGAATAAACATGGAAATCTTTAAGTAAGCAATGAAGGAGGAGTAACCATCCTTGTTCATCATAATTCAGTGAACAGTACCTCCAGTAAGCTCTCTGACAACCATAATGTCAACTCCTTCAGCCACCTCCTTCTTCAGAGTAGATGCATCTACTAACTACAGAAGTGTTAGGCCAAAGACAAAAAGCAACTGAAGAGAACATTTGAGTAGTAACATTACCACACCAGGACAATTTTATTAATATATAAGTATATAAACAGTAAATAATCGAAACGAACAAGTTCGTCCACCCGACATCTGTAGCTATGGCTTCAATTGCTACAAACTACAAGTGCAGATTACGCCAGGACAAACAAGACACTCTGATGGCATTGATACAACTTAAGCCATATAGCCAAATAGCTATCTACAGTACGAACGACAGTGTTGCCAAACAAAGCGCAGTACCTACATGAATTGTGTTGAAACTAAAACAGGATATTGGTAGTACCTGCGGTAACACTGTGGCTGGCCGCAGATTGGCAAACACGCCAAGCCCGGCACGGATACTGAGCAGCCCGGTCTCCGGCTTGAGATGCTTCTCGTTGTTATCCCACTTATACCTACAACGAGAGCAATACAACCAGTTACTGAAAATGCAGACAAACATCACCCATTCTGACCAAAGCAACTGAAACCCAAAGCTGTTGCCGCAGTGGCTGCTGCTATTAACAGATGATTCCACTCACCCTCCTATCGCGCCGAGGAGGATGGCGTCCGAGTTCCGCGCCGCCGCGAGCGTCTCGTCGGGGAGCGGCACGCCGACGGCGTCCAGCGCCGCGCCGCCCATCAGCATCTCCTGGAACCGGAGCTCGAATCCTGCGGCGCTATGAAACATTGGGTCAGTTTCACCCTACTCGAGGCACCGGGGAACGGAGATTTCAGCTTAGCTTGCCTTCCTTGGAGCCAACGACGGAGAGGGCGTCCTTGGCGACGGCGACCACCTCGGGGCCGATGCCGTCTCCGGGGAGGAGCGTAATGTTGTAGCCCCTCGCGGAGGCGGAGCACCGGAAGGCCACCATCGTACGCTGCGGCCGCGTAGCCGCGCCGCCGCCGCTCCGCCGGCCGGAGAGGCTTAGTGTTCTGGGCGGCGTGGCCTGGAGCTGAGCCATCGCTACCACCGGCAGGAGTAGGCGCCGGCCCTGCGCTGAGCGCGTGCAGCCTCGGAAGAAGGTAGTCAGCGGGGAGGGCGGCACTGGCGCGGCGACGGCGGCTGCGTCGGGAGGCGGAGGAGGGTAGCAGCCGGCTGTCGTCGTTGGGGGATTAGGCCAGGGAGTCAGCGCACTAGGGGTTGCGTTGCGTTAGCCGTTAGGTAGGCCTACGCGATGAACTGAAGACCCAAAGGCCCACTAGAACTACTCCTAACCAGCCCATGGATTATTTATTTGCTTTTGATAAAAATGGCATAATTCCCGCACGAGCAGTTCTCAGGATGAGGGAATCGTTCTTTCTGAGCATCGAAAGATACACCAATTCATGACACCGAACCCAACAAAATGGGTAAAAAAAAAGGACATACCCTAGTGTTAGGAAGTACCGTCCTGGCACCACATGGAATATGTGATGAGCAACCTAAACAAAACAAAAAAAAGGAACCACCAAAAACTCAGCCGCCCCTAGTCGCCCGTCTCTTCTCTGCCTCCTTCATAGATGGATTCCATCTTCTTCGGCCACCGGTGTAAGAAAAGGTGAAAACCCGATCTATGGATGGAGTTTTTAATAAAATTTGTTTTGGAAGATTAGATTGGAGTTTTAGTAATTATCTTTTTGATCTCTACGTCAATAAAGATGATATCGTTTACAATAGTGATCTTCTCCCTTTCGTTCGACGGCGAGATCTTTGCGGCGTCAATGAAAGTGTTGTAAGATTAGGGTTCTATACGTATGGTCTTTCATATCTTACTTTGTCAAATCAATTTTGGAGTTTTTTCATGGTTGTCGCGAGGATTACGCTCGCAATATTTGTCCCGGTTGTTACCAGCGACGTCCACCAGTCTGTTCGGTTACTTTTGATTGGAATACTGGTGTTGGTACTCTTGCCGATGTTGATTGATTACTCTAATGGATGTGCGCGTGCATGCAGCCTTGGCACTGCGGCTTAAATTAAAATTATGGAAGAACCCTCGTTGGTATTTACATGTTGTGGTTTGGCATCTCTCAGTTCTTGTCTGCTTTCAGGAAAATTCAAGATGGTGTCTTGGAAAAGTAAAGAGTTTGAAGACTTCAATGTTTTACTAGTTTCTATTAGACTTTATTTTGTAATTGTTGAAGACAGCTTATGTATCTCTACCATGTACTATATGCTATTATGAATATATCGTGGTATTGATTGTCAAAAAAAAGATACACCAATTCATTTTTTCATTTTGTCTCACATCCATATTACTACTCGAAACACGTTATCAGCACCAACTGAAGAAGATTGGCAGGGGAATCAAAGCAAAGCGTAAAACACTCTATGCCAACAGGCTTATAATGAACTCCGGCGGCTTACCTAGACATGTTTTATTACATTTATCAGCACATGTGCACATGCATTGAAACAGGAGTAAAAACAAAACCTTTGGTAGAGAAAACGTCTACATGACCCAATTTTTTCCCTAAAGTCGACCTGAAACCCTAGCCTCAGTTGGCCCTTTCATGTCCTCTTCCTTCTCTCTATCTCTCTCCCACCGGATAATGATGACGCTTTCGATGTCGTGATCCCTCTTGATGGCATTATTACTTTTGGAGCAAGCGCTAGATGGAGGTGGCAAGAGATGGAGCGGCTTCGTTTTAAACGGAGACTCCGGTGGAGGTATCAAGTCAAGCCTAATAGCCAGGTGCAACGCTCAGTCATGCCTGCTTTTGTAGATGCTACACACGATGAATCTCCATGTGGTTTCAAACATCATTTAATGGCGGGACTTAGCGGCATGGTGCCGAGGGGTCTCGATGTCGATTGCGTCTGCGTGTTGGATGCGCGCAGGGTGGTGGAGATGTTTGGTGTCATGGCGGCATTGATGGCAGACCTCACAAGGTTATTGCATTGATTTCTCCTGAAGATCGGTATGTGGAAGACGGCGACGACAAGGACTTATGTAGTGTGTATGTTGGTGGGTGTTGAGGGTCTCCCGGACCGGTTGTGCCACTTGCTCGCCTTTGAGCGACTTGTCGAGGCCTTTGGTTTTTAGATGATGTGCATTGGTGTGATGTCAGGGTGTTGACCATGTTCAGGAGCACCCCCTTCATCATGGTTATGAAAGTACCGAGTTGTCGCTAGTTTGGTGGATTCAGTCTGATCTTTCTAATTCCTCTTATAAGTTGTTGTGAATAATCTAATAAAAATATTGTTTGCATATCTTGGATGTAGAGGCCGGGTTGATCAACCAACAGAGCGTTTGGTTCCCTTGACGCTAGGAAAAAAGACTTTCTATTTCTATTAACCTGAAACCCACACAGGCGATTAGGGTTCCTTCGCCTCCCATCGTTACAGTTGCTGACCTGGCTCACTTATGTGGCCTTCGAGCCATGGAGATGAAGGGCTTCTCATAGATTTTGTTGTAATTTTTATTTTTGCTGAGGTATTTTGTACTGTTCGATTTTTTTTAATACCAGGGTCCTTTCGCAAAAAGAAAGAAATCAAGTGATTTCCAATAACACATGTTATATAGCATAGAGCGATGTTGCGTACATGTTGATGGCAAAGCTCAAAGAAAAGAAAATGTAAATGATATTATTCAAGACATTTTGCAGCCAAAACCTCAATTTTAATCAACCCGCGGGGAGAACCAAATTGCTTTTTACACGAGTGGCAATATCGTTATTTTCGTAAAAAAGTAAGCGGAAGATCGAATCGCGACCGGGGGAAAAGATGGCTCCAGGGAAGCGAGGCAAGGCCAAAGGGGCCCCACCGGCGCCGGCAAGCGCCGCCGCAGCCACCGCCGGCAGCGGGGAGTTCCCGGGCTGCCTCCGGCTGATGCCGCCGTCGACCGTGGCCATCTCCGTCCACGCCAAGCCCGGCTCCAAGGTCGCCACCATCACCGGTCCGTGCTCCGCCCCTCCTCTGCCGATCCCCCTCCTGCTCGAGACCCTAACCCTCGCCGAGTGATTCGCAGATATCGGGGAGGAGGCTGTCGGGGTGCAGATCGACGCGCCGGCGAGGGACGGGGAGGCCAACGCCGCCCTCGTCGAGTTCATCAGCTCGGTAATCTAGTGCCTCTCTCACGTTTACACAGTACTGCTGCTTGATGTCGACTAGTATTTCCAGTGTATTGTTGGCGTAGAATTGGGTTTGCAATATTGGGATATATGGTTAGCTTTCCTGTCTGCTGATGCGCTTCATGTCGCATAATGATGGCGTGAGGACTCAGGATCATGGGAATTCCATGCCTTAAGTGTACTGTAAAGTGATTATGAACTGATGATGCATGTAAAAATATGCATTGAACTGACCGTCAAGGACATGGGTTGACGAAACTTGTTCAGGATGGAGATACTCTTGACTTTCAAGTTTCCTTCTTCCTTTTCTTCTTTCTGAAGCATTGCAATTGAGTAGGACATTTTAGCCTCGGTGTTACTTCACCTGCAAATTTTTATCTTTGGTCATTCTACTTTAAACTTGCCCACCTTAGTTTAGCTCCCAGTGCATGGGTGTGTGTCTGATTCTGTCAAGTACAAGTCAAGGATTTGAGCTCTTTTTTATCTACGAACACGAGAAATATGGTCCTTTCATTTACCAGAATCTACAAAATTAAGTGACTGTTGGCACCTAGCTGCTTGGGCATGCCATGTTCTGGAACCCGCACCTAAGTTGCCTAAGCATGCATTTTCTCGAACCTACTTCCTCCGTTTCAAAATATAAGACGTTTTAGGTTTGTGAAGAAAATGCATCTAGACTTCTTTTAGTGTCTAGATTCACTCCAATCATAAATGAACCTACATATAAAAGAAGTCTAGATACATTTGCTTCACAAAGCTAAAACATCTTATATTTTGAAACGGAGGGAATACAACCTAAGCTTTCTAAGCAACGCTGAGCTGATAGTTACAGTTCATAATCCCATATTATTTTTCTTGTTTTAGCTCCTGTCGACCGTATTCACTGTCGAATTGCAACTCAAGGAGTTAAATCCACGCACAAAACGGCAGAATATATCTTTGGATAGTGCCTTACTTGTCACTGATTGAGGAAAATTTGCAGTGCTTAGCTCATTAGTCCAAAGGGAACCGAAAGCTATCAGACTTGCATTCACTGGTTTAGCATGATAGTGTAATACAGATGTTGCCATCTCGAAAATCTTTTGACGTCTCATTTTCCTGGCTCCCATCTGAGTCTCCCAAAACCTTCTGCAAAACATGAATGCAGGTACTTGGAGTGAAGAAAAGAGAAGTATCCATCGGCTCCGGTTCGAAGTCGAGGGAGAAGGTCGTGCTAGTGCGAGACGCAACTCTCGGAGCCGTTTTCGAGGCCTTGAAGAAGGCGTGCAGCTCCTCATGATGGATGCTTACCCGTGTATAACTTAGTTGAGTAGAGTAACCAGCTCCGTCTCCGGTATGAATCTTCACCGTGCGAGTTGAGTTGGACCTTGTAAACGGGAACCTTCAAAATGGCCAGGCTTTTGTTTTGAGGTCATGATGCGGAGATGCTGTTTTCTGAAGAAGAAGACGGAGGAGTAATGGAGGTGGTTTGACATGACATGCTGAACCTCTCTGTGATGTATGTTTCACATTTGCTCTTATGCTGCATGACAGTATTAGAAGTGATGGTAGCAGCAACCGCCTGTTAGGCCTTTGTGCTTGTTATGTGGTGGGCCAAAATTGGGAGATCCACTGTCAGCTTTGGGGGAACTAGGCAAATCTTGGGGGAATCTTATTCTCCGCTCACTGTGGAGAATGCCTGGGGCTCCGCCTGAAGCGATCCAGAGCGGGCCGACCCATTTTGCACACACGCTTTTTTTCCCTGTTATTTTTTGTTTCTGTTTGTTTTTTTCTTTTATTTTTTATTTTTCTGTTTTTTTTTCCTTTCTCCTTAAAAAAATAGAACATTTTTTATTTTGAACACTTTCAAATCTGAAGTAATTTTAAATTTTAGCAAATTTCAAAACGGAAAAAATGATTTGAACAATTTTCAAATTTGAACACTTTTCAATGTTGAACGATTTGTAATTTTTCAAAATTTGACATTTTTATTACTGCACAAAAAGAAAAGTAAAAAAAATGTACCCATTACTGGGCCGCTTTAGGTGCGGTCCATGATCGAGTGGCGCCCTGCTTGCGCCCGCTTAAAGCATACTATAGGACCTCACGCAACATTCTTCTCTCTCTTGTGTTTTTTTTTTTGCGAATTTTCTCTCTCTCTTGTGTTTGATTAAGGTAATTACTTAGGTGATTGAAGACAAGTAGGGCACTTGAGCACTTGTTTGATCCCAAATCGTTGGTCGACCGAAGCCAAAATAAAAACTATTCGTTGTTGGGACCTGGAACAATTTCGCGATGTCGAGTTTGCAGCTCTATCGATCGTGTAGATGCAACTTTTTGTTGATTATACTTTTTTTCCGAAAGGGGGATAAAATCTCCGGCCTCTGCATCGAACTGATGCATATAGCCTTTGTCGGTTCATTATACACACTAAGAGAATAACGCTCGTGTAGGCTTCATTCTTGCAACGACAAGACCGCAAAATAATTAATGTGGTTAGCGTCTACAAATGGAATAAAAATGAATTGATAAAACGTTTCTAGAAAAAAAAATCTGCAAACATGCACAGTTATTTTTGACCGCATGAGACAAACGTATTCAGATCATTCTGTTCTGTTCCCACATGCATTGCATGTGTTAGATGCTCTGTTAAGATCAAACTAGTCTAGAATCATCACAGTAGATCTTTTCCTGTAAGGATCTAGTGGAAATCTGAGAGGGAGATCAGGAGAGAGAGGAGCAAACCTTTGGTGAGGCTCGAGGAGCCCGAGCCGGTGGCCATCGGGAGGGCGACGGCGTGAGCGTGGGTGAGCGAGGCGGTGGCGTCGGTGGTGCTTCCCGTCACTATGCGCGAGCCCTCGATCGGAAGGGCGTGGGGAGTGGCGCACGGTCAACCTCATTTGTTGTGCCACCGGACCCCACTTCTTTATATACGCGCATGTGACAGGGGCCCACCAACCTGGAGGTTGGGCGTCCCCGATCAGGACGCGGTCAAGGGGTGTGATCGAGCCGTTGGGCTCAGTCACGATTGAGATCAATCTAACATTCTCCCCCTTGATCTCAACTTTACTTTTAACTTTATACTTTACTCGCTTCATCACAGATCAGTACATAGAGCATGTTTCATCGTCACAGCTCAATTGCCGATAGAATCAGACAGCCACTATATACTTTTCTGTTTTGAAACAAATCCTGTTACTTTTGGGCCTCAGTAGTCCAGGAATCATAGGCTTTCCATTAAACCCATGCCGGCTATGTGTTCCTTGAACACATTGGGTGGTAAGCCTTTCGTTAGCGGATCCGCAAGCATATCCTTTGTCCTTATATGCTCGAGTCTTATAGTTTGATCCTGGACTTTGTCCTTCACAACATAATACTTTATATCTATAAACTTTGTAGCATTACTCGACTTGTTGTTGTGAGCATAGAATATTGCGGGCTCGTTGTCACAGTACATCTTTAGTGGCCTGCTGATGCAGTCAACCACTTTTAAGTCGGGTAAAAATTTCTTTAATCATAAAGCCTGTCCCATGGCCTCATAACATGCTATAAATTCTGCATACATCGTAGATGATGCAACTATCGACTATTTGGCGCTTCTCCACGAAATAGCACCTCTTGCGAGAGTAAAGACATACCCTGTCATGGACTTTCTGTCATCTTTATCTCCCGCAAAATCCGCATCTGAATACCCTTTTATTTCTAGGAAATCAGATCTTTTATATGTTAGCATGAGGCCTCTTGTGCCTTGCACATAACGCAAAGCTTTCTTTACCATCTTCCGGTGCTCTATGCCTGGATTCTCTTGATATCTACCGAGTACCCCGGTGATAAAAGCTAAGTCAGGGCGAGTGCACACTTGTGCATACTGTAAGCTTCCAACAGCCGAAGCATATGGTACTGACTTCATTTGATCGATCTCATATTGATTCTTTGGACATTGGGATTTCCCAAAACTGTCACCCTTGACTATGGGAGCAGGTGTTGCATTACTCGCATGCATATTGTATTTCTTTAGAATCTTTTCACAATACGCTTTCTGCGATAGTCCTAACACTACATTCTTTCTATCTCGGTGAATTTCTATGCCCAAAACATAAGAAGCTTCACCAAGGTCTTTCATGTCAAAATTTGATGACAAGAACTTCTTTGTCTCTAGTAGTAGACTAACATCACTGCTGGCAAGCAGGATGTCATCCACATACAGAATTAGGAAAATATATTTCCTACTTTTGAACTTTGCATAAATGCAGTTGTCCTCAACATTTTCCTTGAATCCAAATCTTTTAATTGTATCATTAAACTTTAAATACCACTGCCTAGAGGCTTGCTTTAGCCCATAAATGGATTTCTTTAGGCGGCATCCCATATGTTCCTTCCCCTCCATGAAAAAACGGTTGTTTCATGTAAACATTTTCTTCTAAATCTCCATTTAGAAATGCCGTCTTAACATCCATTTGATGCAACTCTAAATCAAAATGTGCAACTAGTGCCATTATGATTCTGAAGGAGTCCTTATATGAGACCGGAGAAAAAGTCTCATTGTAATCTACGCCTTCTCTTTGCGTAAAGCCTTTTGCCACAAGTCTAGCTTTGTACATTTCTACATTCCCATTGGAATCATACTTTGTTTTGTAGACCCATTTGCATCCTACTGTTTTGGCTCCTTTAGGAATTTCCTCTAAGTCCCAAACATTGTTGGAACTCATTGATTTCATTTCATCTTCCATTGCCTCCACCCACTTGGCTGAGTGAGGGCTACTCATGGCTTCTTCATATGAGGTAGGATCGCCCTCCATATGAACTACGTTGTAGACTTTATAAATTTCTTTGGAAATGGCTGGTCTTCGTTCTCTTTTAGACCTTCTGAGTTCATCAGACTCTTGCTCATTTCTTGCCTCGGGTTCAGGCACATTTACAGTATGAGGCTGTTCTGGCTCCCTTTCGTGCTCAACTGTGGGTTCAGGTGGCTCCTGATGGACATGTTCCGAACTTTCGCCCATTGTTGTCACGTGTGGAGTCACAACAGGTGCCGGCACCACAACCTCAGGGGTTGTAGATGGTGGCACAACATGTAACGAGAAAAATGGCTCCTGAGTCATCGGATTAGGTGCATGCACCCTCTTCTCCTCAAGATCAATTTTCCGAGCTATCGTGCTCCCCCTCATCAATTCGTCCTCCAAGAAGACTGCATGTCTTGTTTCTACAAACTTTGTGTATCTGTTAGGACAGTAGAAACGATAGCCTTTTGACTTATATGGATAGCCAATGAAGTGGCAAGATACTGTTTTGGGGTCTAACTTTGCAATGTTTGGATTGAAAACTTTTGCCTCACTGGCTCCCTGCACCCTCAAGTGGTGCGAGAGGAACTCGCTGTCCACAATTCATACGGTGTTTTGGGCACCGACTTACTTGGTACTCTGTTGAGAATGTGAATGGCGGTTTTAAGCGCCTCCATCCACAATCCCAATGGGAGGGTAGAATAGCTCATCATGCTGCGCACCATATCCATAAGGGTATGGTTACGCCTTTCAGCTACTCCGTTTTGCTGAGGTTCGCCCGACATAGAATACTGGGCGACTATTCCATTTTCCTGCAGGAACCTTGCAAAAGGTCATGGTACTTGACCATATGGAGTATGCCGACCGTAGTACTCCCCCCCACGATCGGACCGAACTATCTTAATTCTTTTATCATGCTGATTTTCTACTTCAGTTTTGAAAATTTTAAATTTATCCAATGCTTCAGATCTTTCTTTAATTGGATAAATATAACCATATCGGGAGTGATCATCCGTGAATGTTATGAATGAATCATAGCCATCCACACTTTTCACCGGAAATGGTCCACAAATATCCCTGTGGATTATTTCTAGTGTAGCTATACTTCGGTTTGCATCCTTTTTAATTTGTTTTACATACTTTCCTATAATGCAATCTATGCATTGTTCTATGTTTGAGAACTCTAACGGAGGAAGAATGTCATTTTTAACGAGGCTTTCTATTCTTCCCCTCGAAATATGGCCTAATCTACAGTGCCATAACTTCGATGAGTCAAGAGTTCGCTTTATTTTCTTTTGAACTTTGTTCGACAAGGGAACTTGTTCATTCACATCACACACAGAAAATACTTTTTCATGCAAAGATAATAAATATAGCTTGTCATGTAGGGTAGCAACACCCACACAAGTATCTTTTAACCAAATGGCACATTTGCCATGTCCAAAATAGCACTCATACAAATCTTTGTCCAAGCACAACACACTTATTAAATTTCTGTGTAATGAAGGCTTTTAGTCTTTTCTACGTCCCATTTTCTGGGGACATGCTATAATTGACAACAAAAAGCGTCAAACTGTTGAGGCAGTGAAGCCATCACCAAGTGAACAAGGAGTGCAGCCTTTAGCTCCAAATCAGCATCCATGGGCTTAAGCTTAGCTGCCATGTTGCTCATCCGAAGTCTCTTATGCCATGTGCACCTCCATTGCACCTTTCTGTCACCAGCTATTTCAGCAGGTGGTGCAGCTTTTGTCGGTATTAAACATCTTTTGGTTCTCTAAGGTATATGCCATCTCCAATAGAGCATGGTCCTTTTTGTTTTCCTGCCATGCAACATCATCATCTTTTCTTCTTTAAAACCACAATGATGTGTAACCATAACAACAATTGCATGCATTAATCCAACGTTGGTATAAATTAAAACATACAACTGTTTATGCAATTAAATCTATATCACCGTTGGGTAGATAATAGAGATAAATGCACATATTATTGCAACAAAGCATGATCATGTTATTAATAACGTTGGTCATAAAATAACAGAACCATAATTGTTTCAATAATCACTTTAACATACTTTTAAAATTTATTTCTCACTTTCAACCTTTAATAAACACTTTTAACTATTTACATAGATAAAAGCACCTTTCAACATAAATTAACAAATCATGATCATGCTATTAATAACGTTGGTTATATAATAACAGAATCATAATCTCATTTTAATATCACTTTATCACATCCTTTAAAAAAATTAATTATCACTTTATTGCGTTTAAGCAATTACCTTTAACTATTTGCAGCGGAAAAATGAATAAAATTCATCAATTTTAATACTTTGCAGAAAAATTTCTATCACTTTAATATTCTCTAAACAAAATTTCTTTGGAATATTTTGAATAGAAAAAACTGTATGAAATTTGCTCAAAAACTGAACAAAAAACATTAAAACTTTGCTCTAGAAAAATTAAGCAGAAATAACTGTGTTGGGTCGCCCTTCTGGGCCTATTCTGTAAACAGCCCACAAGGTGCCGCGCGCGCGGAGTGTAAAAACTGCTCACCCCAGCGCCCTTGTTATGCTAGCTGCCCACGCCGCACAGCCAGCCATGCAGCCTCCGCGTGGCCTGCCTTGGCCGCAAAGCTACCGAATCGCGACCGTCGGATGCAGCCCGACCTAAATCTAACGGCCGAGCGTTGGTTTCGCCAGAACAAAACCGGCCAGAGGCCCTCTCCTGAAACCCTAACCCTCATTTGCACCCTCCCGTTCGTGAGCCCCCACCCCACTCCTCTCTCTGGCGGCGCTCTTGGCGAGAGAGGCGAGGGGCCGCCCCGCCCGGCGACGGCGCCGACGGCGAGCTCCTCCCCCTCTCACCCTCATGCTAGCCCCTTCCCCTCTCTGTCCCATCCACCTCGCCCCACCTCGCTGGTCCTATCGGCGTGGAGAAAACCCGGAGCACCCGCTTGACGCGGTGAAGCAGAGTTGTTGGCGCCGTCGCCGTTCCCTTCACCGGCGTGTGCATTCCCTTTGTGGGTGAGCGCTCCGCCGTCGAAAGGGTCTGGCCGCGGTGCCCTTTACCCCGGGAAGGAGCTGCTGTTTCGATTCGGGGTGGGATCTGGGGAGGATTTTATCTGTTCAGGATTTGTGGGAACAGGGAGATGGGGATCTTTTCTTTCTCTTTAGATCTGTTTGATTCGGGGAAAACGGGGTACGACGGCGGCTGGGTGGCTACGCGAGCACGTGTCTTTGCCCCCGAAAGGCTCTCTCTTTCGGCAGTGGCGGAGGCGTGGCTCCCTCCATGCCTATGCTCTTCTTCCTAGATGCCCCTGCATAGGTGCGCATCGGGATCGAGAGGGGCAGGCGCGGCCATGACGGCGGCGCTCTTTGCCGGCAGCGCCAGTGATTTCTTTTTCCCCCTCTTTTTGATTTGGGGATTAGGGATTCAGATTTTTCTCTGGGATTTGCCTTTTGGGGATGAACTAGGGTTAGAAAAAATCCTTTTTCTACTGAAAAATTCTAGCACTAGAATGGCTCTGATACCAATGTTAGATGCTCTGTTAAGATCAAACTAGTCTAGAATCATCACAGTAGATCTTTTCCTGTAGGGATCTAGTGGAAATCCGAGAGGGGGAGGGAGATCAGGAGAGAGAGAGTGGGCAAACCTTTGGTGAGGCTCGAGGATCCCGAGCCGGTGGCCATCGGGAGGGCGACGGCGTGAGCGTGGGTGAGCGAGGCGGTGGCGTCGGTGGTGCTTCCCGTCACTCTGCGCGAGCCCTCGATCGGAAGGGCGTGGGGAGTGGCGCACGGTCAACCTCGTTTGTTGTGCCACCGGACCCCACCTCTTTATATACGCGTATGTGACAAGGGCCCGCCAACCTGGAGGTTGGGCGTCCCCGATCAGGACGCGGTCAAGGGGTGTGATCGAGCCGTTGGGCTCGGTCACGATTGAGATCAATCTAACAGCATGGTCACCTGGCAGGAGCACACCATTATCAATGGCTAAACTACCCCCACCCACTCCCCCTCCCTCGCACATACACACAACAACAATGTCATACCTCGTCGTAACATATGTAGCGGCGGCCTCAGGATTTGAAGAGAGATGGTATTCAAAACGTTCAAGACAAAATTTGTTTGACAGATTAAGGCTTATTTTTAGAGGCCATTCCTCTTCGTGACATAGCCACATAGGGAGTAATAAGTTTCGTTAAGAAACAAGATTTTCACAAGAATACTATAATCCCTCGGGAAGTTGTTTTTACACTACAAAATCATAATTACAAGCAAGTACTTTTGAAAAAGAACCTAATAACCGTATACCAACTTGGGATCTAAAACAGTCTGGGTTCCGATTAATGTTTAGGTGATAGGAGAGGATGCTACTGAATCGGCCAGGAAGAGACAAAGAACAAATTCGGTTTTTAACAGGCTAGAAGACCCGGCTGCACAACAGGAAGTTCACAATTCTGGTTCCGTGTTCGAACGTATTGAAGACCCATTGGCGGACTCTGCAGCGCAGGGCCGCCTGGGCCAATCATCATCTTGAACCTTAACTGCCGCGGTTTGGGGTTGCCCGCGGCAGTAGGCGAATTGAGGGACATAGGTCCTACAACCCGGATATTGTGTTTTTGAGTGAAACAAAAAATAAGGCAAATGAGATGGCAAAGTTGAAGTGGAGTTTGGGTTTTTCTAATGGCGTTGCTGTGGATTGCAGCGGGACAGGTGGGGGCTTAGCGTTGTGGGGGCGCGATGGAATTGATGTATCTGTTAGACCCTGGTGTCAGTATTACATTGATGCAAAAATATCTGTGGACAACAATGTTATAATTGCGACAAGAAGATAACGAAGAACGAAAACGAAAAACACAGCAAGGGGACACAGATTTAACGTGGAAAAACCTCTCCAACAAAGAGAGGAAAAAACCACGGGCGCCAGCCAGCGAAACTTCACTATATCGAGGAGTGTTTACAAACGCCGGGGATTTCACAGATGCAACTCATCCCAACCGGTGGCTTACAAGGGGTTTATATATCGGTGGAAACCTAGGTCTTCGACGATCCGTACCGTATCGCGGGGGGCTGTCCCGGCGACGGGCCTCGCTCCACTCGTCAGAAGTTGGCCTATACTTTGTAGAATTTGGATCAACATATAACAAACTCCACCTTGAGACAAATTCCTCCTTGTAGCATCAGCAGCAACCATCTCCCTGAACAAACAAAGCAAATACTTTCGGCGCCAATAGCCACTTGGGCTAATCAGTTAAACTAGCAACAGGAACAGGTTTAGTCATCATATCAGCAGGATTATCATGAGTGCTGATCTTGCATACCTTTAATTTACCTTGAGCAACAATGTCTCTAACAAAATGGTACTTGACATCAATGTGCTTAGTTCTCTCATGGGACATATGATCTTTTGTAAGGTATATGGCACTTTGACTGTCACAAAACAAAGTAATGCAAGAATCATCTCCACAAAGCTCAGCAAACAAACCTTTCAACCAAACAGATTCTTTGCAAGCTTTAGCAATAGCCATGTATCCAGCTTCAGTAGTAGATTGTGCAACAACAGCCTGCAATGTAGCCTTCCAGCTAACAACACAACCACCAACATTAAACACATAACCTGTGAGGGATCTTCTCTTATCCAAATCGGCAGCAAAATCTGAATCCATATAGCCAACGAGTCCCTCACCGGTCCTGCCAAACTTCAAACAAGCATTGGAAGTGCCAAGAAGGTACCTGAAAACTCACTGAACAGCCTTCCAATGTTCTTTACCAGGATTAGCCATGTATCTACTTATCAAACTCATAGCATATGATAAATCAGGACGAGAACAAACCATGGCATACATCAAAGAACCAACAACACTAGAATATGGCACCTTTGACATGTACTCAAACTCTTCATCAGTAGTAGGACATTGAGAAACCAACAATTTAAAATGAGGAGCAATAGGAGTATTAACTGAGTTGGCACCATCCATATTAAAACGATGAAGAACTTTCTTAATGTAACTTTGCTGACTAAGAAATAACAAACCAGATTTTCTATCTCGGGTAATCTCCATACCTAAGATCTTCTTAGCAGCACCAAGATCCTTCATCTCAAACTCAATACTTAGGTGTGCCTTCAAAGTAGTGATTTCTTTCATGCCCTTGGCAGCAATTAACATATCATCAACATATAGCAGCAAGTATATAGGTGACCCATCAACAAACTTGATATAAACACAACTATCATATTTAGACCTCTCAAAACCATGTGAGATCATAAATGAATTAAACCTTTTATACCACTGTCTTGGAGATTGCTTTAATCCATAAAGAGATTTCTTTAATTTGCACACAAAATCCTATTTACCAGGCACTATGAACCCTTCTGGTTGGTCCATGTATATTTCCTCATCAAGCTCTCCATGCAGAAAAGCAGTCTTGACATCTAACTGCTCAAGCTCAAGATCACGCATAGCCACAATACTAAAGAAAGTACGAATGGAACTATGATTCACAACTGGAGAGAACACATCATTATAATCAATACCTGGATTCTGGCTGAAACCTTTTGCTACTAACCTTGCCTTGTACCTTGAAGGCTCTTTGGGAGACAGACCTTCCTTTTTCTTGAAGATCCATTTGCAGTGGACCGCCTTGTTTTGTTCAGGCAAGCGCACAACATCCCATGTGCCATTTTTCTCAAGCGATTGCATCTCTTCTTGCATAGCAGAAACCCACTTCTCGCGGTCAACGGATGCAATGGCTTCATTATATGTAGCAGTTCAGAATCGTTTCTCCACCTGCTCAAAGACAACTCAAAGCATAATGTACAAGATTACACTCTTCAATTAAACGAGGACGAGGACCACGATACGCCGGTCTATCAGCAGCAATGGACTCATGTGGCTGCTGCAAAACAGTAGGTGAGTGCTGAACAACAATATCATCAATGTTTTCCTCATGTGTATCTTCAACGATAGCATCATTATCAATAGTTTTCTGCAGGTTCTCCACCTGCACATTAACTCTCTCCTCTCCAATAGCAATAGGAGAGGTATCTGATGGCAAGCTATCATGATACATAACAGACTCATTGAAAACAATGTTTCTACTTAGCAAAATCTTTTTAGTTTCAGGATTCCATAGTTTATATGCTTTAACTCCTGAACCATAACCAAGGAATATGCACTTAATAGCCCTAGGCTCTAACTTTCCATTATCAACATGAGCATATGCAGTGCAACCAAAAACTCTCAACTGTGAATAATCAGTAGGCGAACCTGACCATACCTCAATGGGAGTTTTCTTCTCAAGTGGAATAGAAGGTGACCTGTTGATGAGGTAACACGTTGTGTTGGCTGCTTCAGCCCAGAAACGCCTATGCATACCTGCATTAGACAACATACAACGGCCCTCGAGATGATGGTTCTGTTCATGCGCTCTGCCACGCCATTCTCCTGAGGAAGTATATGGGATGGTGTGATGCCTGATCATGCCATCGTTACTGCAAAACTCCTCAAACTCATTAGAACAGAATTCCATACCATTGTCAGTACGTAGTATCTTTACCTTCTTCTCAGTTTGCTTTTCAACCATAACTTTCCACTTCTTAAAAGCATCAAAAACATCAGATTTATGCTTCAGAAAATAAGGCCACACTTTTCTTGAGTAATCATCAATAATAGTAAGCATGTAATTAGCACCACCAATAGAAGTCTTACGGGACGGACCCCATACATCAGCATGCACATAATCTAATATGCCTTTGGTGGTGTGAACGGAAGCATTGAATTTAACTCTTTTATGCTTACCAAAGATGCAGTGCTCATAGAACTCAAACTTACTCAAGTTGCAACCATCAATCAGCTCTCTCTTGACCAACTCTGCCATGCCTTGTTCGCTCATATGCCCAAGACGCATATGCCACAGATGTGTTTTACCACAATCATCGGAATCATTAGAAGTAACAACAGCAGGAATACCAGGCAAAGTGCTACCTCTAAGAATATATAATTTAGTAGAATTCATATCACCTATCATGTGAATAAGAGAACCTTTTGATACCTTCAGAACTCGATGCCCATCGGCATACTTGTATCCATCAACGTCCATGGTACTCAGGGAGATCAAATTTCTGGCCATGCTTGGTATGTGCTTCACCTCACTCAACGTGCGTGTCACGCCATCATGTGTCCTGATCTTAACAGATCCAACACTAACAATATGGCATGGGTTGTCATTCCCCACACGCACAAAATCTCCAGGCTGCACAGACTCATATGAACTGAACCAATCTTTGTTATAACAAATATGAAACGAACATGTAGTATCAAGTATCCATTCATCATCATGAGAAGCACAAGCAGCAAAAACAGCTAAGCATTCACCATCAGAACTATCAGAAACAACAACAGCCTTACCAGTACCTTCAGACCTATCTTTCGGTTGGTAAGTTCTGTTTCTTTTCTCCTTATTCTGCAACTTCCAACAATCATCAATAACATGATTAGATTTCTTACAATACCTGCAGAATTTATCCTTTCCCTTGAACTTTGAACGACTTCTACCGTCCTTGCTCTTATCTCTGTTGCCATAGTTATTGTATCTCTGCTCGGTCCTGCCACGAACCTGCAGAGCCTCAGCCTTGGATGACGTCCCATCTGACCCTACCATAGTTTTCATCTTTTCCCTCTGTTTGAGGGCGTCATGTACTTCGGCAAGGGTTAGTTCTTCACGGCTCAACAATATTGTATCACGAAAATGTGTATAGGAACTAGGCAACGAGCATAAGAGTAGAAGAGCTAAATCCTCATCATCATATTTTACCTCCATAGACTGCAAGTCTGAAACAATCTCTTTAAAAACAGATATGTGATTCATTACCGATCCACCTTCTTGCAGCCTGTGCGAGAACAACTTCATCTTCACGTTCATCTTCGTTAGATCCTTTGACACACAGATCGTTTCCAGTTTTTCCCATAGGGCAGCAGCAGATTTCATCTCCAGTACTTCCTGCAAAATATTATTGGACAGATGAAGTTGAATCAAAGACAAAGCCTTACGGTCCTTCCGCTTCTCTTCGGCGACCAGGTCTTAGCATCCTTTTCACTGAATCCATCCAACGCTTCATCCAGATCAGAAGTTTGGGCGAGAATCACCTGCATCTTCACCTGCCACAAGGAGAATCTTGTGGTGTAGTCCAGCTGTGGTAGATCGAACTTCAATGACGACATGTGGCAAACCCTAGATTAGAACCTGGGGCTCTGATACCACTTGTTATAATTGCGACAAGAAGATAACAAAGAACGAAAACGAAAAACACAGCAAGGGGACACAGATTTAACGTGGAAAAACCTCTCCAACAAAGAGAGGAAAAAACCACGAGCCGACCAAAGAAAACTTCACTATATCGAGGAGTGTTTACAAATGCCGGGGATTTCACAGATGCAACTCATCCCAACCGGCTGCTTACAAGGGGTTTATATATCGGTGGAAACCTAGGTCTTCGACGATCCGTACCGTCGACGGGCCTCGCTCCACTCGTCAGAAGTTGGCCTATACTTTGTAGAATTTGGATCAACATATAACAAACAAGACCTGGAGATTCACTGGAATCTACGGGGAACCACGTACTGAGCTAAGGGGCAGAACATGGGAAGCCTTGCGGTATTGGTATTTGAATTCACAGGATGATTTACTGTGGCTTTGTGCTAGAGATTTTAATGAAATTTTGAAGAGTGATGAACAATTTGGTGGTAACCCACGTACTGAAGCTCAAATGGAGGCGTTCAGAGAATGTCTCAATATTTGTGGTCTCACGGACCTAGGGTACTGTGGGTATGACTACACATGGGATAACAGGAGGGAGGGAGAAGAAAACATCCAGGTTCGGCTCGATAGAGGCACGGCGACGGCGTCGTTCCTGTCCATGTATCCATTCTCTCAAGTGGAGCATGTGCTGACGGAGGAGTCGGACCATTTAGCACTGATCATTCGAGTTCAAGATGAGATGCGTGCTAATCCCCGCATCGGAGGGAGAGGTTTTGCTTTTGAGGAGATGTGGACCAAACATGATGGTTATGACGATATGGTCAAGGAGGCATGGGCTGCTCACGAGGTGGGTGATCATAATTTTAATGGGCTGTGGAACCGTTTGAAAGGAGTGGCTGCAGATATGAAAAATGGAATTTTGAAAATTTTGGCTCAGTTCGAGCTGAGATCAAAAGGCTGAAAGCGGCGCTGGAGGATGCTTGTGTGGAGGCAAGGACCACTGGGTCGTTGGTGAACGTCAAGCAGATTGAACATCAGCTCCATGAGATGTTTTAAAAGACGGGGATAAAAACACGAGATTTTTCAGAACCGTGCCTCTCACCGGAGAAGGAAAAACACGGTTAAAGGGGTACGTAGACCAGATGGGTCTTTATGCACAACGAATGAGGGTATGAGTTCTCTTTCCCTGGAGTTTTATAGAACCCTGTATCATTCGGAGGTGTCGGTTAATAGAGAGCTGTTTTGGACCTTGTTGACCCGGCTATGACGGAGGAGATGAATGCATCATTGACGGCAGCGTTTTCTGATGTCGAGATTGAAGGGGACTTATTTTAGATGGGGCCGACGAAGGCTCCGGGGCCGGACGGATTGCCTGCTCTGTTCTTTCAGCTGCACTAGGATATCCTGAAAATGATGTCTGTCGCGCTGTTCGTGAGTTCTTGGTGGGGGCTGATGTCCCTATAGATTTTAACCACACATCCTTGTTTTAATCCCAAAAGTTAACTCACCAGAGTTACTATCGTGGTATTGCCGATGAGTACGCCATGGAGGGATCCTCATAGTGCGTGTTTAGAGACGTGGGGTAAGGCAGACGGTTGACGGGTACGAGGTAACACAGCTTACCCAGGTTCAGATCCCACAACTGTGGCGGAATCCTACTCCTATAAATCACTATAAGGGTAATACGCCGAGTTACAGAGATACGTTCGCTATGTGAGGTTGTCTGAGATTGTAAGTTATCGTGCCCTAAAGGCTCCCATAGGTCTGACTTATATAGTCGCCAGGTCCTAGGGTTACAGGGAAAAGTCCTAGCCAGACAGGTTACACAGTCCTACACCGTCTATTACTAGTCTTGTGTATCTTGCACTCCAAGGCTCCGGGTACGCTGGTGACGCCACCGTAGCCTTCCTTTATCCGGCATGGGCCTCCCTTCTGGATCCATCTAACTGGGTCGCCCAGCAGACCATAGGCCATGCTACCAACTGTGCGCCACCCGGGTTATCCGGATAAGTGACATGCTATGAGGATACCCATATAGCATATCCCCAACAGTAGCCCCCGGAGAACTCCGAGATCTTGCGCCGTCTTGCCTCTTCAGATGAATGCTCCGTCTAGTAGGATGTCGGCAAATCGTCAAGCAATATCTTGCAGTCCTCCCAAAGAACCCTACAAAGCTTTCTCCGTCTTCAATTTGTAAGTCAGAGGAATGTTGAATCTTCCATCGTACTTTTCCATAGCCGGATTGGATCCGTCTATGTTAGAATCTTCGATGCGACGTCTCATCTGCCCATGTTAGCTAGGACGACGTAGGCTTAGGTCAACGACGCCTCATAACTCACACATGCAGAGAACGCAATCATGTCCGATTTTCCTTGTGACGTCTGAACCGTTGGCGGCGACGGTTGGAGACGTGGCAAAATTTCTGCGCACGCTCGCGAACACGTCGTCTACGCGGCAACCGGCCGATCAAGCTGCACGAATCTTGACGCCGAGGATGATAAATAGTAACCATGAGGAAATTTTCTCTTTTTACCTCATTCTCCTCACATCATCTTATTCCTCCCGTCGCGTGCCTCCTCGAGCTCTCCGCGAGAACTCTCGAAAAAACCCTAGCTCCAATCTGAACCAGTCGCAGCCCATCTCACTCCATGGCCAGCAGCAGCACTTCTCCATCAATGGCGGCGTCGAGCGAAGCCGCGGTGAAGCCGGCGAGATCCATCGTCGTGCCCCTAGAGGGTTTGGTCATCCCCGCCTCGGCGGTGATCGAGTCCACTGGCGGCGACCTAAATTTGGCGGTGCTAGAGCCACCGGAGGAGGAACCAGACTCGCACAAGGGCGACTAGCGCGGCTCGGATATCACAGACTGTGATATCCAACAGATGGCCACCAAAGGCTACCTCCCCGCGACGGAGGGACTTGCCTGGCGGGCGGCGTCGGCCGGCGAGGTGACACCTTCTCCCCAAGACGGAGAAAAGGTGTTTCTCAAAGCTCAACTGGTACGCGGCGTCTCCCTGCCCATCTCCAACTTCTTCCTCTCCGTCTTGAACCATTATAGAGTACAACCCCATAACCTTTCCCCCAATAGTATCTTAGTGCTTAGCAACTACGCGGCACTTTGCGAGGGATACTTAGGGATAAAGCCTAGGTTAGACCTTTTTGTGTACTTCTTCATCGTCAAACGTGAAGCCGGACATAGCAAGGAAGAGCTTAGGAACTGTGGCACCATAAGCTTCAAGATTCGACCTGGCCGGCAGTTCCCCGACATCGTCGGCCACGAGTCCTGCAAGAATTGGCAACAGACGTACTTTTACAGCCCAGACATTTCCCTGGCTGGCTGACAAGTTACGTTCCCTGACTTCGTTGACGGAGTCGCCGCTGAAGCCTCGTCATGGAGATCCCAGGCCTCCCTCCCTCTGACCTCGACGCTTCTCGCGCAATAAGGCGGATCGAATGGTTTATAGAGACGGGTTTGACCGGCTTGGACCTAGCCATGTGCTGGTTCATAAGGCGAATCCAACCTCTGCAGCACCGCGCGAAGCTCATGCACGAGTATACCAGTGACAGAAGGGATAGTCTCCGCATCTCCGTGGACAACTTCTCGAGCGACTCCGTCAAGCTCCGCCTTAAGGACATCATCAAGGTGAAGGATAAGAAGCGTGGCTTCACCATTACCTACGACATGTTCGTAGACGGCAAGTGCCCAAAGGTAGGTTTTATTTTCCGTGTATGACATATACTCCAATTCTTCCATCTTGTAGATATCATCTTATCTAACACGATGACTCTTCACTTGACAGCTTAGCGACATAGATGAGATGAGCATGGCTCCTCAAATATATGATCCAAAGATGAAGGAAGTCACGGTCATGTCCGACGACGAAGCTCCGTTGGCGCGGAAGCGGAAGAGATCCACCTCTGACGCTGCCGACGGAGGCAAGAAGAAGAAGACGGAAGGTGGAGCCTCCAAAAAGACTATCGCCGCCCTGCAGGCGGAAAAGAGAAGAACTACCGGGATCCCCTTTGCTAAAGCACCCCCATTGTGTAAGCATCTCATTTTCCGACATTGTCTATTTATCTGTCTTGCTCATGTACTTATGCATTTTGCACGTTTCAGGAAGAAAGCCACGACCAGCCTCAAGAAGACCTCCAAATTGGGGGCTTCTAGAACTATCAAGGATATGCTGCATCGTGACGCATCTCCCTCCATCGCCCCTACCACTCCCTCCGTCAAGCCTTCATTTTCCCCGACAAGATCACAAGCTAAGGAGGCACCTGGCCCTTCCGCTATGGAAGTGGACTCAGGCGCTTCTACCGAGGTCGCGGTTGTCGGTGAGCAGGCGACACAAGAGAGTGTCACCCACCAAATGACTGAAGCTCCGGCTAAGGATGCCATTGGTGGAGACAAGGCGGTGGTGGAGGCAGGTACCTCTGCCGTTGGCGGCACTCCCGCACCCTAGAAAACCATAGTCTATCCGGTACTTACACCGGGTAGCACTGCTTTGGTCCCTGGTGCAGCGCCGACATCTCTGATGTGCGGTCTAGAGGAGCTCCGCCGGCAAGAAGAAATCTTGCAAGGAATTAGTGAATCCTTTGCCAAGTTGTTGGCCGAGAGTTCTACGAACCTCAAGATCATCGCACTTGTAAGTTTTCTTTGCCTTTTGCATTTCATATGAGTATCCCACTGTAGCCCCCAAGGATGTAGACGGAAAACCATAAGTTTTGCATCTATATGCTCTAAGAGTGACTTAGTTAGAAAAACTCTCATTGTATCCCCCAAGCATGTAGATGGAATGAAATGTTCCGTCTAGATACTTTAAGAGTAGCATACGCAGTGTTTATAAATTTCCATACTGTAGCCCCCAAGCCTCTAGTTGTAACTAAATTAGTTCCGACTAGATGCTTAAAGAAAAGCTAAGCATATATCCGAGTTAAAAACTTTATACTATAGCCCCCAAGCTTCTAGTTGTAACTGAATTAGTTCTGACTAGATGCTTAAAGAAAGCCAAGCATATTGTTAAGTCAAAAACTCTCGCAGTAGCCCCCGAGCGTCTAGATGGAAAATTTCTGACTAGATGCTCCAGGCAGACTAAACAACGTTTAACTTTGTCCCTTTTTCCATAGAATGAGAATGCTCGGAGGGGCATGGCCAATGACAAGTATCAGAAGATGCGCGCAGATCTAGAAGCTGAAAAGGGTAAAACCGCCTTCTTGAAGGAACAGATCACCAAGAGCAAGCGTCTGTTTTCTAATGCGCATTCCGACTTGGTTTTGTGCTCATATTCTCTGAATACTCACTATGTACTTTACTTTCTTCGACTTGCAGAAACCATCGCCAAGTCCAAGAATATTGTCGAGCAATCCAAGCACATTCAAGAGCTGGATAGCGAAAACAAGATTCTTAAGCAGGAGAGGAAAGACATGCTTAAAATGCATGAGGAATCGATGAAGGCCCTGTAGGACTCTGCCACCGAGGAAATCAACCGTTTGAAGGAGGAGATCGTGATCCTAAAAGATTAGAAGCGAGCTGCTGATGAGCAGAATCATCGCCATAGCGAGGCGTACAAGCTCCTCCAACAAGAGAAACAATCCTTGGCGTACACCCTCTGGCAAGCTGAGGCCAGCATCTTTAGTAAGTTTTCTCCGACTTGGATTTCTGTAGTCTGGATACTTTGATTCGTTGAACTCATGCGCTCCTTCTCGGAATTTGCAGCTTCTATGGGTTTAACCCGATCGCCTCCTCCAGCCAAGGAATGCATGGTTCTTGCCGGCAACTTCATCAACACCGACATCACGCAAGCCAAGGAGATCACCAAGCCCCTCCAAATAACCATCAAGGCATCAGACTCCGTGGCGAAGTACTTAGAGATTCTGCGCCAAACCCCCGAGCGTATCACAAGCTGGAAAGCTTCGTGCGCACGGGTTGGCGCAAGGATGGCGCTATCAATGGTCAAGGCACACTATGAAGGAGCCGACATAGACACGGTGACCTCTGGCATCCCCGATGTCGATGATGATGGCAAAGAGATTGGTCATGAAGCCATCTTGTCGTCAGTCGCGGGCTATGACACCAGAGTTGCCGAGTTGGTGGACATCGACGTCTTCGTGCACATGAACATCATCGACAGCGGCAACCAAGATTCCTCTGAGTCCCACCAAAGCGCCGACTTCGAGGGTGGCTCTCCGGCTGGTGATGATGCTGCTTCTAAGTCACCTGCGCCAAAGTAGTAAAAAACAACTTTGTAATATTTGTTTCCCCTTTGGTGTATATGCGGAAAAAACTTTGTTTATGTAACTTAAGGCAGAAAACAATGGTTGTTATTTCCTGCTGCTCAAGAACTAGTTTACAGCATGTATATATTTTTTAAGCAAGTGCTGGCTTATCCATTACTTTGGTTCTGATGATTGACTTTTCGTGAGTCGGAAGACTCATTGTCGGAACCACGCACTTAGGTGATGATGCCCAATGGCACCGTCAATAACCTGAGCGCAAAATCGCCGACAATAAGTGCCGAAAGTCACTACTCCAGAATCCACATAAAAACGACAAAGATCGTGTAGACCAGAAAACTTAAGCTAACGCCCGTAGGAGGAATTTTCACAAGTGCAAACGCAAAGCTTGGGCATAAAGGTTTTACATTATCCAAAAATGAACACTAAAGGAGGTAAAAGACTCAGAAATATGAGTGAACCAGATAGCTTTATTTCATTGATCATATAAAAGGTACGCAATTAGATAAAAAATGCTAAGTATAAAAAGTACGTAGTTGTGCTATGTTCCATGGCCGATCAAGCTCCGGGTAGTCGTCATCTGGGTCATGTCACTTACGCTTATGATCCTCGTTTGGTTTATCCTTCAGTTCACGATTGTCAACGAGGTAGTAAGACCCATTGAGTAGCGCCTTGCTTATGATGAACAGTCCTTCCCATGGCGGGGATAATTTGTGTGACTTCTTCTGCTTAAGTCGGAGCACTAAATCCCCCTCTTTAAACGATCAATGACGAACGCGGCGACTATGGTAGATGCGAAGCTTCTACTGGTAGATGGCGGATCTTTGGCATGCCAAAATGTGCTCCTCCTCGAGAAGGTCCACATCTAGGCGTCTGGATTCTTCAGCGTCATCTTCGTCGTAGGCGACAACTCTTGGTGCATCGTGAAGGATGTCGGAAGGCAAGATGGCTTCTGCTCCATATACCATGAAGTAAGGGTGTAGCCGGTGGATCTGTTGGGTGTAGTTCGTAAACTCCACAACACAGATGGCAATTCTTCCGCCCAGTCTCTAGCTGCTCTATCTAGCGGTGCCTCAAGACGTGGCTTGATTCCCTGCAGAATTAGTCCATTGGCTCGCTCAACCTGGCCATTAGATTGTGGGTGTGCCACAGATGCAAGGTCAAGTCGGACGCCTTTCTACCAACAATAAGCCTCCACTTCTCCGAGTGATAAATTGCTGCCATTGTCGATGATAATGCTATATGGGATACCAAATCTCACCACTAGATCGCGGACAAACCTGAGGGCAGTTTCCCCATCGAGCTTTCTAATGGGTTTAGCTTCTATCCATTTGGTGAATTTATCAACTGCTACAAGCAGATGCGTAAACCCACAAGGTGCCGTCTGTAACGGTCCCACCATGTCTAGCCCCCAGACTGCAAACGGCCAAGTTATTGGTATTGCTCGCAATTCTTCAGCAGGAACATGTGGTTGTCGGGCATAATACTGGCATCCCATGCACGTCTCAACCAGCTTATCGGCGTCCGCCTTCGTGGTCAGCCAGTAGAATCCTTGCCGGAAGGCTTTCATGACCAACGATCGGGGTGCGGCGTGATGCCCGCAGTCTCCGAGATGGATTTCGCGTAGGATTTCCATACCTTCTAGATGGGAAACACACTTTAGATATACGCCAGTAGTGCTCCTTTTGTAGAGTTGCCCATTGATGATGGTATAACCCTTTTCTCGTCGTACTATTTGCCATCTTTCGACTTCGTCGTCGGGCAAAGTTCCGTGTTCGAGATATTCCATGAACGGTTTTCTCCAAGCCGGAGGGACTTTAGTCACCATGTTGACGAAAGAGTCAGCTCTATCCGGGTTGTCGATGTCGGCACCCTTCACAGATGGTGTGCGCAGATGCTCTAAGAAAACTCCTGGCAGAATTCTTTTGCGACCTGATCCAAGCTTAGACAGCAGATCAGCCGCCTCATTTTGCTCCCTAGGCACATACTTGACTTTGTAGCCCAAGAAGCTCTTGGTTATCTCGTCCACTTCGTCTCGATATGCCGCCATCATAGGGTTCCGCGCATTCCAGGTGCCAGCCACCTGCTGGGCAACCAAGTCGGAATCTCCACAGCAAACTATGCGCTTGATGCCAATATCCTTGGCTACACGCAGTCCGTAAATGAGTGCTTCATACTTCGCCATGTTGTTTGTAGCCTCGAAGTGGATCTGCAGAACGTAGTGTAGCTTGTCTCCTGTTGGTGACTGTAGCAACACACCAGCCCCCGAGCCGTTGAGCAGCTTTGATCCATCAAAGTGCATCACCCAGTACTCTGGCTCCAGCAACGGAGTAGCATCTGGCATCTCCGTCCAATCTGCAACAAAATCCGCCAAGTCTCGTGACTTGATAGCGTCGCGTCTCTTGTAGGTGATCTCGAAGGCGACAAGCTCAATGCCCCCACTTCGCGACCTTCCCTGTGGCGTCGTTGTTATTGATTATTTCGGACAGTGGAGTCTTGCTCACCACTGTGATTGGGTGCTCCTGAAAGTAATGCCTCAGCTTCCGAGAAGCAAGGAATACTCCATAAGCTATCTTCTGGTAGTGCGGGTAACGCTGCTTGGACTCCGTCAAGACCTCGATTACATAGTAAACTGGTCGTTGAACTTCGTGCTCATAGCCTGGTTCCTTCCGCTCTACCACGACGACGATGCTGATTACCCGGTTGGTTGCCTCCATGTAGATTAACAGGGGCTCTCCAGGTTCGGGTGCTGCAAGGATGGGTGCTGAGGAAAGAATCTCCTTGAGCTGCTTCAATGCTGCATCTGCTTCGTCCGTCCACGTGAATTTGTCTGCCTTCTTCAGCAACTTGTACAGTGGCAGATCCTTCTCTCCAAGTCAGCTGATGAACCGACTAACTGTTGCAACACAACCTGTTAGTCGTTGAATGTCCTTCAGGCATGTCAGACGGTTTATGTTTAAGATGGCCTTTATTTTCTCCGGGTTGACTTCGATTCCGCGATGGGAAAGGATGAAACCCAACAATTTGCCGGCTGGCACCCTAAAGACACACTTCTTAGGGTTAACCATCATGTTGTATTTCCGGACATTATCAAAGGTTTCTTTTAAGTCGGAGATTAAGTCGTTTGACTTTTTAGACATCACCGCGATATCGTCCACATAGGCGTGAACGTTCCTACCTATTTTGTCGTGGAGGCAACGTTGCATTGTCCGCTAGTACGTGGCACCTGCGTTTTTAGCCCAAAGGGCATCGTAACATAGCAAAACATGCCGTATGGGGTAGTGAACAAAGTGGCCAATTGGTCTGACTTCCTCATCTTGATCTGGTGGTATCCTGAGTATGCATCGAGAAAACACAAAAGTTCCGAGCCAGCCGTCGAGTCAATGACTTGGTCAATGCGAGGCAAAGCAAACGGATCTTTGGGACGTGCTTTGTTCAAGCCGGTGTAATCAACTCACATTCTTAATTCATTGGTTCCCTTTTTGGGGACAAGTACAGGATTGGCCACCCATCGGGTGTGAAGGACTTCTCGGATAAATCTAGCTTTAAGTAATCTAGCTATCCCTTTGCCAATGGCGCGTCTCTTCTCGTCTCCGAAGCGTCGTAGAGGTTGTTTCACTGGTTTGCATTTTGGATCAATGTTTAAGCTGTGCTTGGCAAGTTCCCTAGGTACACCTTTCATGTCGGCAGGTTGCCAGGCAAATATGTCCCTATTCTCACGGAGGAACTCGACGAGCGTGCTTTCCTATTTGGGATCCAGGTTCGTCCCAATGGCGGTGACCTTGGAGGCATCGCCTACCACAAGTTCCACCGGCTTGGTCTCTATGGCGGCCTTGAACGCAAGAGCGGAGTCGGAGATCTACTTATTCAACGCGGGCATCTCTAAGTCATTGACCTTGCTCTGGATCTCTTTGAATTCTTCGCTGTAGAGGACAGCTTCTGCAACGGCTGCTTCATTGATCTCGCAATCCCTTTCCTTGGTAAAGCTTCCGGATACGGTGATGACACCGTTTGGTCCGGGTATCTTGTGTTTGTTGTAAACGAAGCATGGCTTGGCCATGAACGTGTGGAATATTTCACGGCCGAATATGACGTGGTACACGCTCTTGAAGGGGACCACCTCGAAGGTCATGCGCTCTTGGCGGTAATTGTTAACATCGCCAAAGGCAACCTGAAGTGTAATGCACCCAAGGGACCGAGCCTCCTGACCAGGAACTACGTCGTGGAAGATGGTGTTGGTCCGCCTTAGGTTTGCCTCCGTCAAGTTCATCTTCTGCAGTGTATCCAGGTACATGATGTTGATGCTGCTTCCACTATCCACCATACATTTGGTGAACTCCACGCCATCAATCAAGGGGTTGATGACCATGGCGTACTGGTTCTCCGTGGGTATAAGGTCTGGATGATCCGTCCTGTCCCAAGTGATTGGAACCTCCGACCAGCGTAGGTACTGGGGAACTGGGGGGAGTAGCCATCAGGATCCTCAGAGAGGTCTTCTGTTGTTGGACGGTGGGGGTGCCAAGGAAAGTGTGGTAGACTGGAGCCTTCTTCGCGAAGGGGTTCTTGCCCTTGTCGTCGCTCTTGGAGGCGTGCTTGGGGTCAATGTCCTCTTCCATGTCACTTGAATCCTTAGACTCCTCCTCCTTCTTCTTCCCCTTGCCCTTGCCTCGCGGTCTGTTCTTCCGACTTTGCTTGTAGTCGGACTCCGGGTCTTCCTTGAGGTCGTCGACGAACTTACAATGTCGATTGGTATGGGTGGCCTTGCCGTTGACGTCGAGGTGTACGAGGCACGGCATATCGCGGTACTCCTCGTAGGTTTGGGGAACGCAGAGTGGCGCCGAGGTTGTTTCACTTCCTCGTTGCTGCCCACGGCCAGCTCCCCTTCCTTGGACACGTTGTCCGCCATCACCTCGTCCTGCAAAAGTCATAGCGACCATGTCGGTTGATTGCTTTTCTTCTGGAGCGGTTTTCCGCTTTGTACTGCTGTTCCTCCGAGCTTGAGTTGGAACGGCTGTTGCCGTCAAGGAGCCACGAGCATCGTCGGCGGCGGCTACGAACTGACTAGCCAACTGAATCATATGGTTCAAGTCGAGCTGGTGATTGTCCTACAAGCGCTTTAGCTTATGTTGGAGCAACGTGCCTCTTTCCAATCCGTCGATGAAGGTGGCCATGGCGGTCTGGGCGTGCACTCCTGCGCAGGAATTTTTCATGTCCAGCCAACGGGAGAGGTAGGCGCGAGATGTCTTGTCTTTCTCTTGCACGCACCGCTGTAGATCACCCACAGTGCAGGGACGCTTGTATGTACCCTCAAAGTTTTTGGTGAACGCTTCTTGCATGTACCACCAGTTGTAGATAGATTTCTCCGGCAAGTCGTCGATCCATTGACGGGTCGTGCCCGCCAACATTAATGGGAGGTACTTGACAACGACGTTGGGGTTGCCTCCGGCAATCTCCACCGCGTTGCCGTAGTCCTGCAACCATGTGGCTAGCTTGGCGGTGCCGTCATAGGGATTGATGGTCTTGTCAATTCGGAAACCTTTAGGGTAAGTTGCGGACCGTATTGTAGGTCCAAAGCAACGTGGTCCCAGGTAAGGTCCTTACCGGGCCTCGTGGATCTTATCGATCCGCGAACGTGCATCGTACGGCTCTGGGTTCTTCTTCTTCTTGTCAACAGGGGATGGGCTGCGTGAACGACGCGGGCCTCCTCCGCCATGGTGACTGCTTGGTGGTGACGGAGGCGGTGGTGGCGGTGGGTTAGCCTTCTTGCTGTTACCCTCCTGCGATGCCTCACGCCTATCAAGGTTGCTTGTCGGACGCGGAGGGTCATGGCGTGACCTGCTCTTGTGTCCTTGGTTGCGCTCTCCGTCATGACGGGTCTGCTCCGTGTTGTCGCGGATGACGATGCCGCACTGCTTTGGTGGGGGAATATCCGTACGATGGTGAGTCTTGTAATCTTCGTGATGTCGGGGGGACCAGGGCGGTAGCGATGGGCGACGAGGTCGGGCCTTTTCTCCGTGGTCGGAGGATATGGGGATGGCATCCTTCCTATTGAACGCATCCCTCCGTCTTCGTTCTGGTGAACCCGTCTGGGACCCGACATCAAGAGGAGATATGTCCCTTGGCGACTTGTACTGGATAGATTGGCAGAGCGCTGGGTCAGACTCAAGCCTCTGAGAGGTGGCCTTTTCCTGCTGCTTTACCGCTTTGGCCAGTAGGTCGTAGACCTGTTCCACTGCCTCAGGCGATCTATCCTGCTCCAGAAGGGTCTTGGCGACGGCGAGGTTAAAGAGTGGGGTGGGCATCACCTGCTTGCCTTCACTGTCAATGTATGGCTTGGCTTGTGCCAGCTTCGAGGGAGCCCATCCTAGGTTACACCGCACACCAGGATCGTTGATGACGCGAGCCGGAGCTTTCTTAGCCTTCTACTGCTGCAGTAAGGTCTTGTACTCAGCCTCCATTGCTCTAGCTTTCTCTATGGACTTCTACGCGTTGACCAGATCTCGATCTAGCTTAGCGCCTTGCTCCGCGATGGCCTGCGCTTCCTCCAGCAGCTGCTGGCACTTCTCGTCAAGCTAGGTCACGTTCCGGATATGAGCAATGGTCAGTGGCTCGATGAGGAGATTGCTGTACATCACTCTATCAGCTGGGGTAACTTGGGCTGCTGCAGACGTAGATGCTGGAGGCAGCAAGTTTGCGGTGTTGTTGTTGCTCGGGCCGGTGCCGAGTTCCTGCGGCTGCTACACTGGGTTAGGCGGAGGAGGCATGACTTTTGCGCGGTCATCGTCGGCAGCAATAAGTGGCCCCTTCCCCTTTTCCAGTGCTGTAGGCGGAGCTCGTCCGGGTTGATCTTCATCCATCGTCGTCCCAATGGTGAAGAACACCCCTCGGGATGCGACGGCATTGTTGGCTTACTCGTCACGCGAGTACTCCTCCTCCATCTCCTGCATAGCAGAGTCTAGCTCTTCTGGACTGAAATATATCTCCTCTGAATCTGCACTGAAATCAGCATAAAGCGCGTCAATGACAGAGTCAGAGGGTGCCAGGACTTCCTCGATGACGGGCGGTGGAGGTGCGATGGCCTCGACGATGACTGGAGGTGGTGGTGCTGCTGCGACGATGGCGGCGGGAGGCGGTGGTAGCGGTTGCTGAATCGGAGGTTCTCCGTCCCTGAGCGCAAGCTCCCTCTGGGCTGCTGTGTCAGCTTCCGCGTAGTTGTTGACGGTACTCACCATCTCTTCGAGGGTAAGGCATCCTATTTCCTGCCGCCGTCTTAGAGAATGTCGGAGAAGTGCGCCACAGTCTAGTCCTTCCACGAAGTGATACAGAGCGTTATCATCGGGGTAGTGGGCTAGATCGGCTCGTATACGGAGCCACCTAACTAGGTAATCGCGGGGGTCTTCGCCTTCTCTCTGAACGCAGCGCGCCAAATCGAAGATGGTAACCACACCGACGAACTTGGATCTCTGCTGTCCAGGCGCACGAGCGAAGCCGGTGGATTTGCAGCGATCTTCCACCTTTATATCCTGCACAGGGGCGGTTTGGTTGGGCCTTGAATTTTTCCGATCTTTGTCGGCAAACTCCAAGGAGAGATCTGACATCAATCCTTCCGCGAACGTATCCTGCCCATAGGCGATCCGTGCGGGCCTCGATGCTTTCTGATCTTTGCCGGCAAACTCCGAAGAGAGATCCGACATTGATCCTTCCGCGAACGTATCCTGCCCGTAGGCGGTCCGTGCGGGCCTTGATGCTCCTCCGACTCCCAGGGAACTAGTGCCCGAGTCGGTTTCGCCGATGAAGAGGTGGATGTCTCCGATAGGAACGATTGAACACCGCATAGGGTTCGTCTTCGCCGGGATACAGAACTCGTCAGGAGGGACTATCGGAACGTTGCCGGAGAAGAGAACCCGGCCGATGGCTATGGTTTCGCCGATTCCCGCGAAGATCTTGGTCCTCGCCCGCTGAAGAGCCTGAAGCGCCTCTTGCCCCACGGTGGGCGCCAACTGTCGTGGTATTGCTGACGAGTACGCCATGGAGGGGTCCTCATAGTGCGTGTTTAGAGACGTGGGGTAAGGCGGACGGTTGACGGGTACGAGGTAACACAACTTACCCAGGTTCAGATCCCATAACGGTGGCGGAATCCTACTCCTTCTATAAATCACTATAAGGGCAATACGCCGAGTTACAGAGATAGGTTCGTTGTGCGAGGTTGTCTGAGATTGTAAGTTATCGTGCCCTAAAGGCTCCCATAGGCCCGACTTATATAGTCGCCAGGTCCTAGGGTTACAGGGAAAAGTCCTAGCCGGACAGGTTACAGAGTCCTACACCGTCTATTACTAGTCTTGTGTATCTTGCACTCCAAGGCTCCGCAGCTGGTGACTCCACCGTAGCCTTCCTTTATCCGGCATGGGCCTCCTTGGATCCATCTAATGGGTCGCCCAGACCATAGTACCATAGGCCATGCTACCACCCGGTTATCCGGATAAGTGACATGCTATGAGAATACCCATATAGCATATCCCCAACAGTTACTTACTCAGTTCAGGCCCATAAGCTTGTGCAACGTTTTGTATAAGATTGCGGCAAAGGTGGTGGCGAATAGGCTCAAGAGGTTGCTGCCGATCTTGATCTCTGAGGAACAAAGTGCCTTTGTCCCGGGAAGGCTTATAACGGACAATGTATTTATAGCGTACGAATGTGTCCATGCAATCAGGAATAGGAGAAGGAAGAGGCCTCTGTGCGCGGTAAAACTCGATATGATGAAGGCCTATGACAGAGTAGAATGGGAGTTCCTTCGTCAAATGATGCTGAAGATGGGTTTTGCGGATGTTTGGGTTTCTATGGTTATGAGATGTGTTACCTCGGTGTCCTTTGCGGTCAAACTTAATGGAGTGGTTTCCGACTCTTTTTTACCGTCTAGAGGGTTGAGGCAGGGGGGCCCGCTCTCCCCCTATTTGTTCCTGTGTTTGTGTTGAAGGGTTCTCGGCTCTTTTGTGTCAAGCACAGGCGGACGCTCAACTAGCCGGTGTTAAATTTGGAAATCAGGGCCCTACCATCACTCACTTACTTTTTGAGGATGATAGTATTGTTTTCATGGAAGCAAGCTCTGAAAGTATGGCAGCTCTTAAGGATGTTCTTCAGAAATATGAAGTTAGTTCGGGGCAGAAGGTAAATTTTCAGAATTCTTCAATTTTCTTTGGTATAGGCTGTGAGGCTGCTTCACGTGATGACCTCAAACAAGTGGTTGGTATTCATTGTGAAGCCTTATCGAAATATCTGGGGCTGCCAACGGTTGTGGGAAGATCTAAGGAGGGAGCTTTCAAACATTTGCCGGAAAGATCTAGGGGAAAAGTCTCGGGTTGGAAGGGGCAGGGGTTGTCGAAAGCTGGGAAAGAGGTCCTAATAAAATCAGTTCTACAGGCAGTGAGTAGGTATGCAATGGGTTGCTTTCATCTTACTCAAGGGCAATGTTCTTCTCTTGAATCAATTGCAGCGAGGTTTTGGTGAGGGGCGAAGGATGGGAAAAGAAAGGTTCACTTGATCAGTTACGATCGCATGTGTGAAGCAAAGAGCAAGGGTGGCATGGGCTTTCGGAATTATTTGGATTTTAACCAAGCACTGCTGGCCAAGCAGACATGGAGGTTCGTTACTAATCCTGGGTCTCTTTGTTCGAGGGTGTTACAAGCGCGTTATTTCCCGGTTGGAAATTTTCTAAAGGCTACATGCCCAAAGGGTGGCTCCTATACTTGGCGTAGTATACTACATGGCAGAGATCTACTCAAGGAGGGCCGGTCACCAGCCAGAAAAATCAGTTCAATGGGTAAAGGAGTTACTTCTCTCTGAAGGTAGAGGCTGGGACGTGGATAAGTTGAACGACATCTTTTTTGAGGCAGATGTGGATGACATACTGAAGATCCCCGTGGGGCGAGCTGGAACTGATGATTATCTTGCATGGAATTACACCAAAAAGGGGATATTTAGCGTGAAGTCCGCATACCACCTTGCTAGGCAAATTCGTTTCTCAACAAAGGGTGGAATGGGCTCCTCAGCGTCCTCTATGGATCACAAAAGATGGTTAAATATCTGGGCAGCTGAGGTACCAACAAAAATAAAGATCCATTGTTGGCGTCTTGTTCAGAATGGCTTAGCGGTGGGCGATGAGCTTCAGCGAAGGCATATTAAGGAGGGGGTTATGTGCATTGTCTGTCACCGTAGCGAAACGCTGCAGCATAGGTTTTGGCTCTGCCCACATGCGCATCGTACTTGGGAGCTGATCGAACAACTTACTGGAGTTGTGTCGACTAGACCTCCTTCATACATCCGCCACCACAGGGATTGGCGCCATTGGCTACTTGAGTTGTTTGGTCGATTGGATGGAAAAGAGCCGGCTATCGTTATGGCTACTCTTGCCCAACTGTGGTTTGCGAGGAATGAGGCTCGAGAGAAGGAATGTGTAATCCGATGGATACAGCTAGGAGGGAAATTTTCCTTGTGGAGGAATGGGCTGCGGTACATACTCAGGTTGTCTCTACAACTAGTGAAACTACTGTTCACTGGAATCCCCCTAATGAAGGATGGATTAAGGAGAATTGCGATGGTGCTTTGCCGGTCGGTGGAACTGCTGGAGGTGGGGGTGTGGTTCTTCGGAATCACCATGGTGGCTTTGTGGCGGGAGCATGCCATTTTTTCCCTTCGGCGTCTGATGCTGAGTGTGTGGAGCTGCTCGCTTGTCGTCGTGCAATTCAGTTAGCAAAGGAAATGGGAGTGAACAAGTTGTTGCTGGAGACCGACTGCTTATGTGCTGTATCCAAACTAAAGAAGGAGGAGCTAGACAGGTATATTCATGGTCCTCTGGTTGAAGAAATTAAGGAGCTGTTGAGAAGCTTCGATGATCACGTCGTACTGGTAACAAGGTCGCACACTGATTAGCAAAAAAAGGCTGCGTTAATAAACTGTGTAAAACATGGCTTGGGGTGCCCTCGGCTGAACTTGTAGGTTCATTGTTTTCAGACTCTAGTGTGGTTGATTAATAAAGCGTGGCCTGAATCTCAAAAAAAACTTCAAGCCATATGAATCACATAATAACCAATACTTCTTGATCAAAGCCTTGTCTTACTGAAATTTAATACTCCCTTCGATCCGTAGTAAGTGTAGGTGGTTTAGTTACATCTTTTATTACTAGAAACAGACTATTTTGAAAAGGCAAGAGCACACCAAATGAAATAAGAAGACGGGATTGGAGGGGAACGAGTTGACACTTTGTATTTAGTTACACACATGAGCTCGATAGTCTTTTATTACCTCTGTACAAAACTACGTGTCTCAGCTTTGTCCAAACACACATATATCTAGGCGTGCTTTAGTATGTAGTATATACATGCGTCAACAATTATTTTTCGAATAACTGTATCACTTAATTTACAACGGACGTAGTAATTTAGAAACTTAGTTATTTATCAAATTTATACATGGAACGCTCTAGAATTTTTTTGTAGGCATTTAAGGATACTATGAGGGAAGATACATACAAACATGTAATGTGATAATGTTGGTTTTCTTTGATAGATAGTAAGTTCCGTCATAATTAAATATTCATACCAAATAATTTACCATTTAAATGAAAATTTGGTCTTGGTTTTGCGCTAATGATAAATTAATATTGAAATAATATGAAAACAAATTTCATTTAGTTATGAGTGTGTTTATCTCCCACTATATTGGGAAATATTATTCCAAGGTAATGCAATTAAAGACGCATAAACATAAGATACCTCTATTAATAAGATGAACTATGATAAACTAAAAAAGTTCGGTACAAATAGTTTAGAAGAATATACCTTTGACATCATCCATACTTCAGTTTGCATGATTTGGATACGATGATCGCTCCATTTGGCTTGTACTAGTGCTAATTATGTCTTGTTTCGCGCCGGTCTCCGTGAAGCGCGTCCTTAAGCGCAAGCACATGTACACCTTAATCAATTGGTCCGTTGTGGTATGTGAATCAAGTTTGCAAACGACGATCGAGCACATGGGCCAGTCAAAGCGTGTACATGAACCACTTGATATGTTTGATTCGTTGAAGCTTGATTCGGGTTGATACTTCATATACTACCTGAGAGCAAGATCGGGCTGACAATGATGATGCTGTGTTAATGAATCATTATGATGGAATCTTGGCACTCAGATTTTTAATCTACAGAGAAATATGTAAGCATGTGCACGCTAGTTGATACATTGCACATGATAAATCTCGCACAGACAGGCTAGAGACATGGAGCTGTTGTTGCCGTTTTCAACCATTTATGTAGTAATAATAATTGAGCTTTTCAGGAGTGAATAACACGGACACAGTTTTTCTACAAGGTCGTGGGGTTACCGGGCTTACCTCCCCTGTCCATTGCCTATTTGAGATTCACGGTGGACATTTCACGCAAACATCCTTGACTTGTAGACCTTCTTCCCCATATAGAAGGCAAAGTGGACATGCACATTTCATCCCTACCCTGACTCATCCCTCCTCTGACCTCTCTCCCTCTCTCCTGCTGAATCCTCCCCCTCCCCACTTCTGTCTGTTCTGGGCTCGCCGGACACCATGACATGCGGCGAGTCAGCCTCCTCGTCGACAACTTATCCTCGAAGGTCAACGCCACCTGTCCTGCACTCGTGCTGCAGAAAGCCATCTCCACCATTCCTGATCTGAAAGGCGCCATCGCCGGCGCAGCGGCGACGAGCCGCCCAACTAAGGAACTACGCCGTTAAATCCCACATGATCTGCGTCCAGTCCTTCCATGGCGCAGGGAAACCTTATATGTCCCATGGAGATTGGATGAAGGAATGGAATTTATTTTGATTTTTATACCTCAGATCTGTAGCATTTGTTTACCTTTTTTCTTCTTATTATTTCTGGAAAAGTCATACTGATGGATAGTTGTGTTTTCTGTTTTTTCTCGTATCCATGTCCCTCTTCCTCGAACGTTGAACAAAATCAGTAAAATTATGTGTGCTCGTTGTTGTACTAACTGATCCAAACCGAATGGATCTTATTCTGTACTAACTGATACAAGTAGTGTACATGTTCAGTGCTACTTCCTGCACTAATTATGTGCTAATTTCTGTACTAATTCTCTGCTAATTCCTATACAAACCGAATGGAACTAATTATTTGTTACTTCCTGTACTAACTGCTCCAAACTGAATGGAACCGAGTATGGTACATGTTCGGATGGAAAGACACACGAACGAGCAGTAGGTTTATTGTAAGGGACTGCTTGACAAAAAAGCAGCACAACCGAGGGGGATTTTTCAAGAACAATCTCACCGATCGTGAAGCAAAAGAGAGATGGTGAAAGGTCCTGATAAGCCCGGGACCCCAACGTGTATGTAGAGTTGGTTTTTCGGAATAACACTCAACATATAACAACTTAAGTGGTATGTGCAAATTGATATCTATACTTCAATATGTAGACGATACAATTATTTTTATGGAGCATGATTTTGAAAAAGCTAAGAATCTAAAACTCATACTTTTGGCTTTGGAGCAGCTTTCTAGATTAAAAATTAATTTCTATAAAAATGAATTGTTTTGTTTTGGCGAGGCCCAAAATGAGGTTGGTCTTTATAATGAACTCGCCGGCTGTTGTCACGGCACTTTTCCGATCAGATATTTGGGCATTCCGGTACAAGTTATTAAATGAGAAAGAGATTTGACAAACTATTATTAAAAGAAAGTATATTTGTTCAAAGGCTTTGTCCCAAATGGTTTGGAAACCTGGTGATTCTCACTTTTGGGCTGGTCTGATGGCGTCAAAAAAACATTTTTTACGCTTCGGGACTTTCTCTATTAATAATGGGACGCAGATAAGGTTCTGGGAGGATAAATGGCTAGATAATGCAACCCTTCAAAAACAATATCCTTTGTTATATTCCATTGTACGTTATAAGGAGGAAACGGTTGCCACAGTGTTCGAATCATTTCCGCCAAATATAGCGTTCAGAAGGGATCTAATTGGTTCTAGACTTGACTCTTGGATCATGTTGCTATATCGTCTGGCACATGTACAACTGTCGGAGGAGCCAGATGAATTCCGATGAAACCTAACTAAGAGCGGGTCCTTTTCTGTTAGCTCTTTGTATAATGCTTTAATCTAGCCAACTATTCCAGTGGTAGATAATAGGATGATCTGAAAGATAAAGATACCCCTTAAAAACATATTTGTTTGGTATCTTCGTCGTGGGATTATCCTTACAAAAGACAACCTTATTAAGCGAAATTAGCATGCAAATCCTGGGTGTGTGTTCTGTCACCATGATGAGACAATCAAACACCTATTTTTCCAATGTAATTTTGCTCGGTCTATATAGTCAATCACCTAAGCAGCTTCAGGCTTGTATCCACCATGTAGTATTGCCAACATTTTTGGAAATTGGTTACATGGTATTGATAACAAGTACAAGAATCTTCTTATGGTCGAAGCGATAGCCATTATATGGTCACTATGGCTATGTAGAAATAATAAGGTTTTTAATGATATAAACTGTTCTCTTCTGCAGGTTCTCTACTGGTGTACTCATATCCTTCGGGTTTGGTCGACTTTGCATCGTGCGGAATATCGAGATCTCTTCATGGAGGTGTGTACGCAGCTGGCGGATACGGCACGAGACTTCTTTACCAGACATGGATGGCAGCATAATCTTCGGATAGACTTACCCTCTGTATCCTAGGCGTTATTGCAATTGCTCAGCTTGATATGTAATTCGTCTGTATCTTTCATTTTGTTTTGGACCGTGTGGATTGGTGACGGCTGTGTGCATCTAGCTATGCAGAGACCGGGTGTAAGTTACTTTTAAAGTAATAAAGACGCCCTTTATCGAAAAAAATGTGCAAATTGATACAAGAACTTGAAAAGTAGGGTGAATTATTAACTTGTCATGCATGTGCAAAACTAATCCAAATAACCCTGCTGATTAGACGTCGTTATGTTGTTTTTGCAATAACATCGTGTTTCTCGGTGTATTTTTCTCTCGAAGTTGCACATGGTCAGCCCATCCCGTCCGCCGTCGAACGCCGTGAGGGCTGACCTCCGGGCGTGCCCGTCAAACGGCAGGCCGGAGGTCGGGTAGAGGGGCACCTAGCTCAACATGGGCTCCAATGGCGTGATCTGTGACGTCACCGTGAAGCCTTCCCGCACGATCGCGTCGACGCGGAACGGAGAGCCCATGAACCACGCCGAAGAGCCCATGAGCCGAGCCAGTGGAGCACGAGAGGACGACCGGGTCCTTCATGGCCTGTTTGTTTTTCTTTTTAGGATTTAGGAAACATTTCCTTCATGTCCAGGTTGGGAACTGGTCGTCGACCAGTTGGTAGCTTCCCTCCTACTGTCCTAGCTAGTTTTTTCATGAAGCTAAGGTCACGACCACGCGAGAAAATATACATGGGACGTTTCTAAAATATAATACATCGCCACGTGTAATAAAGCAGCAGGCCAATTTCAACTAGTTTTGCACATGCATGACAAGTTATTGGACCGGTTCACCCTAGATCTCAAGTTAGTGTACCAATTTGCACCTACTGGCCAAGTTATTGTATGCCTAGTGTTATTACCCTGGACCTCTCTCCTCGGATTAAGAGCGCCTCCACTCTTTGAGCATCCTCATGGATGCGATTTTCGACTTGAGAATTGCTGAATTCTCACTCGCGTTCCCAAGCAAGCTTGTTTTCAGTAAATTTGGCAACATTTTACCACGGTTTGGTTTAAACTCACATTGTTCGGTATAAAAATGAATACATAGCCTTGTTCAGCCGGAGCGGATGACATGCGTCCTGCTGCGATTGCCTCTTCAGGTGTTCTTTTTGGCAATCCCAAGTATCTGATTGCTAAATTTGATAATTGGACATCAAATATTACTAGGTAGCTTGCCACAAATGCTGGGAAGCTGTTGGAGTTGGTCATACAGGTGCGTGTCCACCATTAATTTTTTCCCTATTAGCCACGCACATTGCTACAGTTATAAATGCCAATGCAATACAATAGTAGCATGGGCGTCCAGGTCAACGTTAAGCATCTCATAATTTCAGCCGTACCACTCGGCGCCTACAATAATACAATCAGTCAGGACTTCGTCTGCTTTCTTGACCAACCTTTAACTGGTAGACGACTGAGAAATGCTACATCGTCAGGACTTCATTTTCTTCAGCGACACGTTATCAAGCGTCGCCCAGTCAGGATACGGGCATTCGTAGCACCAATCAGGACCGGTATACCGCACACAGTGCAGCCACAATCCCTCCTCGTCCCCGTCATAACTGCACGCCAAAAAAAAAAAAGAACAAAGTATTAACAAGACAGAATTCGGGCCCTTCATTAACAAGTAAACTCGTTAAGCAGCAGTAGTCAGTCACACGCGCACCCGACAGGAGCAAGGTCTGGACAGTTCGTGCACAATGGGTCGATATCAAATTCCGCATCAGCTTCAGCACCGCAATCAGGATCTGATGATAAAGATGAGGCCGCCCTACGGATGCCCGTTCCTTTCGAAGAACGCGGACAGAAATTCCCCGAAAGGTACAGCTCGTCGTTAGCTATTGGGTAACCAATGTGTTTTAGATGCACCCTTATCTGCGTTTTCACAATTTGGGACCAACGGGAAACACTAGTAGAAAAAGAGGCTTCGGTTTGATCTAGAGTCTGACACTAGTCCCGATTTATTACGGGCCGGAACTAGTATGAGCACTAGTTCCGGTTCGTACCGTTTTTAGTGGCTAGGAGACCGACAAAACTCTAGTCCCGGGTCATTTCGAACCTTTTAGTTTCGGGTCGTGATACGGTCCGAAACTAAAGGTGTATGATGAACACCCTTTAGTCCCGGTTCCATACGGTCGGTCCGACTAAGGTGCGACGGCAACTTAAAAATTGCTATAACTTTTTATGCATTGATGTCGAAAAAAAATATACAACCTATCAAAATATGTGGAAAAAAATTTGAGTTTGATTTTAACAGCCTTATTTCGATTCCTCACATTTTTAGATTTTTAAAATTATAAATAATGGATTCCTCATATTTTTCTGATTCTTTTATATTTTTAAAATTTGAAAAGGGAAAAAGTTAGTTTTTTATTATTTAGCAAGTTTTTATTCCATATTTTGATTCCTCACATTTTTCTGATAATAATGAATATATTATTTGTCGAATTTCGATTTACAGATTTAAAGATATTATTTATACCATATTAAATGAATAATGGCAAAAAAGAATAAAATATTATTTTATTTAGTTTTTTACTTTCATTATATTAAAATATTATTATTACTTATTTATTGTTGTTTACTAAAATAGTTGTTTGTAGTTTTAATAAATAAAGATGTATGGCATATTGATACGAGCTAATAGGATTGATATGATAGTGTTGACAACAAGGTATAAAAAGGCTTCGCGTAAGGACATCCGAATGGAACAGAGAAATTAAGCGTGCTGAGGGTGGAGTAGTGCTAGGATGGGTGATCGAATGAGAAGTTTGACCACAAGTGTAATTTGACCTAAGATTAAATATACTTAGTGCTAAAATGTTCCAAGTGAGAGGATTACGAGTCAAACAATTTAAAAGTTTAAGAAAAAAATAAAAAAAATCGAAAAAAATAAAAAAAATCCAAAAAAATAATAAAAAATTGAAAAAGAATCTTTAGTCCAGGGCCGTATTACGACCCGGGACTAAAGGTCCTTCGTCCCCCAAAAAAGGCCATGCGGTGGCCTCTACACTACTAGGAAACTAGCTATAGATAGACAGACCTTCTGTGGCGCATGGTTCTGACCATGAGCCACAAAAGTTGTCCAGTGGCGCATTTCATCAAATGCGCTACAAAAGTCTTCCAACTTCTGTGGCGCATATGGACATATGCGTCACAGAAAGCTCGGGTGGACCCTACCACAGAATTCATCGACTGTAATCTTCTGTGGCGCATATAGAGACATGCGCCACAGAAGTTTCTGTAGGAAAAACAGATTCTACCCCCCTCCCCCCCGTGGATCGCCTTTTTTGCCTTGTAAAAAATAATAGAAAATGAAAAACACTTCAAAAAAAAATCCTTTCACATAGTGATAGGTAATATGGTCTAGTTTGTTAGAAAATTAACAAACATGCATTTCGATTTTTTTTAAAAAAAAAGTTTATGCCACGGTAAACGGCCGTAACTTTTGCATACGATGTCGAAAAAATACGTATAATATACCAAAATGACAAAAACGAGATTTCGCATCCGCTCGCAACGACGTCGTTTAGCGACTATTTAGATTTTTAAAATTCGAAAAGAGTAAAAAATTATGGCCAAAAGATCATTTTTTCCTGCAAAAAAAAAAGGAGGACAAACTTCTGTGGCGCATTTCTTCCATATGCGCCACAGAAGTTTTGGGAGGGATTCGAATTTTGAATCCCCCTTCTCCCTCTCTTATGCTCTTCCACTCCTCCATCCTCCTTCTTCTCCTCCACTTCTTCTCTCATTCTCCTCCTCCTCCTTCTCCTCCAACCGGTGAGCTCCTCCTCCTCCTCCCACCTCCCTCCTCCTCCACCTCCTCCCACCTCCCTCCTCCTCCCACCTCCCTCCTCCACCCTGGCGAGCTCCTCCTCCGGCGACCTTCTCCTCCTCCTCCTCCTCCTCCGGCGGCCTCCTTCTCTCCTCCACCGACGACCTCCACCTCATCCACCAGCGACCTCCTTCTCTCCTCCATCGGCGACCCCCCCCTCCGGCGAGCACCACCTCCAGCCAGATCTGGCCGGTGTTTTTTTTTTGAAATTTGAAAAAAACTTCTGTGGCGCATATTGGCGAAATGCGCCATAGAAGTTTGAGATCTGGTTCGGGACTTCTGTGGCGTATTTTGGCCATATGCGCCACATAAGTTTTTCAGACTTCTGTGGCGCATTTCAATATGCGCCACAGAACTGAACTTTAGTGGCGAGATAACAGTGGCGTATCCCATATGCGCCACAGAAGTCCCAAAATGGTGCGCCATTGATGGGCCTTTTCCTAGTAGTGCTAGTCCCGGGTTGTAACAAACCAGGACTAGAAATATGGGCCTTTAGTCCCGATTTCGCAGTCCCGGGTGCAAAACCGGGACTAAAGGCCCTTGCAAACCGGGACTATATGCCCTTTTTCCACTAGTGAAATAATGTGTCTGTCAACAATATATACTACTCTACAGACATAACAAAATATGCATATTGTAAATATAAAGAATTAGCAGCCCAATTAAGACTATTTTTATTTTATTTTAAAGTAATGTACTCGTATCAAGTTGAAGCTTGTTAAAAAACAAAGTGAGAGCTTTGAATCATTTTGAATGGAACTTATGATGAAAACCTATAACATTGCCAAGTTCTCCATCATGAAGGCCTTGTCTAACAGGTGATTAAGAAATAATATGATTAAGATAGTATATAACAGGCTCAGGCAACCATCAAGACTCGTGTGTAACAGCAACCGTCGGAACGCCTTGGATCTGGCTATCTTCCAAAGGCTAGTAGTGAATCAACCAACTCCGGGCTGTTCCAGGTCCCATCATTCACACACACAAGCATTGCAGTGTCAAGATGACTGACAAACTAGGCAATTCATTTTCATTACCAAGGGCAAGGTATTTCACTCGTGTGAATGTAGACAGACCCGTACGCAGCCATAAAGGGTAAAACAGGATTAGATACTTTTTTTTAGAAATGGGAGCTTTATTAGTTAACATCAAGTTTACACTCGGCATCTATATAGCTAGGATGTACACAGCCGATCAACCACACAACTCGTGACCAAAGCAAAAGTACTAGAATGGCAAAACATGCTAAAAAAAGGTGGTGTCGAGCTAGGGCAGATATATCCGTAGATCACGCTATCATCCATTTCGGCAAAAAATATCCCTCACCATTTCCTCTAATCGCGTATATCCCTCCACAAACAAGTCGCAAAACTCCATACGTTAGAGAGTAGTCCATGATCGGAAGATAGATGTGGCTCGATAGATAACTTGTTTAACCTGTAGGGGATAAAATACAATATTATTAAAAATCTTTTCAATATTATCCATGTTGTTGCATCTCATCCGGCTGGGAGATTCTTTTCCCCTGTTTTTTTCTCAGATTTAATCCCACATGGGACACATAAGGGGAAGGACACACCTCCCTTCCCTTATATAGAGGGATGCCTATGGATGGGATTAAAGACACTAATTTATACATTCTTTTTGGTTAGAATATCCCTTCATCTCTCTCTAGTTGCCTTTGCAAGTACATGGTCCCACGTAAAGACTATACACCCATGCAATTCCTTTGCGGCGCACTGTTGTGTCGCTAGGATTCCGGCCAGGAGATCTACTTCCGCAACCTCGACGGTGTTGAAGTGTATAAGTGGATTGCACTAGCCCTTTCCATCAGTTCGGACTTTTATTTGTGTTGGCTAGTGCATGAAGCTTAACATGGTATCAGAGCCTAAGATCTCGAGTTCGAGTCCTGGCTTTCGCAATTTATCCTAAAATTGTTGTTGACCCCTCTGTGTCCATGTATAGGCCTCCTGAGTCATACGTGAGTTTCGCGCGTCGTCGCTCTCTTCCGGTTGCACGTGCTGACTTCTCTCTGTCACACGTGAGAGGAGGTGTTGAAGTGTATAAGTGGATTGCACTAGCCCTTTCCATCAGTTCGGATTTTTGGTTGCGTTGGCTAGTGCATGAAGCTTGACAGGCGGGATCCGAGTCTAAGAGTCGTTGTCTTGCACTGTATGTGTATGTAAACTTGATGGGGCTACACTTGGAGCTACCCAGGCCATCGTGCGAGGACCTGTATAAGGGGTGACGTGCGAGGAGCTTTGCGACCTTAAGGTCAGATGGGTATGACTAAATCATCTACGCTTCTGCATGAGCGTAACGCTCTCTCGGTCTTCAAGGGTATGTTACTGCTGTCTTCCTCCGTTACTGCATTACTAATAGATAGATCTTGGAAAATTAGGTTTTCGCGCGTAGTAATTTTTTTGTTTTCTGCGTCGGAACCCAACAACCCAAGCACTCCATATTGCAATAGTTTTGTTTCGAAATGAGCTTGGTATACTTATTCATTGAGAAGCAACCCTTATATTCCCATGACCAAACCCATTTGTCTTGTTCATCTGGAAGGATTTGAACGATGTTTATTTCCTCGCTGATTGCTGGAAGGATTTGAACGATGTTTATTTGGCTTGTTGATGTCTTCGACCCTGGTGCCATGTTGCAAGGGCTTGGGCCATTGTCCTTCTAGCTCGTGCAGCCGAGGGTATAATATGAAAATTTTGTGGAGTTATTTCTTCGATGGTTCTACCATTGATCCATTTATCAGTCCAGAATTAGCACCTATGTCCATTTCCGATTGTGACTTTGGTTACAACATTAAAGATTTGTCTAATCTTTTCATCAACTGGGTTGGACAAGGTGCACCATGGTTTCCTTTCTTTTTCTCTAAGGTTCCAAGCCCATCGTACTTTGAACGTCGTGTTCATTATTTCTATGTTGAGAATGCCTAGTATACCCTGAGATTTGGGATGACAAACTGTGTTCCAATTATCAAGACATTTTCCACCTGTGGTCGCGTTTGTTCCCTTCCATAAAAAGGCCCTTCTAATTTTATCAATTGCCTTAAAAACCCATGGAAGCGGGTCCAAAGACAATAGATGGAAGATGGCTATGGCACTTTGGACAGATTGAATGAGAATGAGCCTTACTCCTTACCTTAGCATGAATACCCTTCCTCCTTACGTTAGCATGAATACCTTCCAAGCAGCAACGCAATTTCTGATTTTATCTATAAGTACTTGGAAATCCTCTTTGCTTGCTTTCTTGAGGCATAGAGGAAGACCATTAGTTGCAACTCGCCAAGCGAACACACGTACCTTTGTGTGGGGTGGGGCTTGGGGGGGGGACCCCATACCGTGTCCCAGACGGTACGACGACTGTCCGGTGCCAAGCTCGCGGTGTACATAGATGTGCGATGGTTCAAGTCCCATATAAGCTTGTATGCGCTCTTGACGAAGAAAAGGCCTCGGCTATCCGGTGCCCAGGCAATGACGTCTTCATCCCTGTCTGATTTATTGTACATATAGAACTTTTGTTATTTGCAAATAAATTGATGTGGGGCTTTTTGCCTAACAGTTCATAGTCAAAAAAAAAATCTCAATTTCAGATTTAATATGGTAATGTCAATTAAATATTTAAGAATTCATCTACCACTTTTTTATTTGATGGTGAAGGTTAGAAATGTTTAATTCGCAAAATTCTAACATTATTCACATCATTGGCGTGCTTGACTCGAATACATTTCAAGTCCTCCTATCTTTATCACCAACTAGTCGCCGTTAGGTACTCACCTATCAAATGTCCTAAGAACCGTTCAATGGGTGAGGCAATTGCGTGCTTGACTCACTCTTCAAGTCGTCTCTTCTTTAGCACCAACTACTCGTCTTTTCCTTAGCCCACACTGAACTCAATTATTGGGCTAGTTGTCAGGAGAAGGTTATGCCAGAGGAACGCTGAGCACGTTTGAAGTTGCCAACTCGAAGCAGAGTAGCAGCTAGCTTATCATGCGTATGAACATCTTCACTGAAGCGCATGAGGACTGCTAAGAGCTTCGGGATCTCTGATCGAGAAACCAGGTAAACATGCACTTGTAGATACTTTCTGAAATTCGGTGGGTCTGATCCTGGGAATACTTCATATATGACTGGTGAATCGGCCGTCGGCGAACACCAGATACAATCTTCTGCCTGCATATTCTCTCGCAGAAAATCTGAGTATAAAAAGCATCAAGAAGAGAGAAAATATTTTTAAAAAAGTAGGAACAAGGTTAGGAACGAAGTAAATCTGACAACAGGGCATGATCAGGTGTATTCTCCAATTAATATCTCTAGCAATTTGACTTGCAGCCTTGCAGGTTCATTACTCTCTGAAGGCTTCAGCAAAACCAATTAGGCTTCAGATTCAGAAACGCAGGTCACCGCAGCTCCAATACTGTATACAGGCCATTACAACACATGCATGGCAGGTTTTATTCCTACCACACATTCTTGCTACCTTAGCTTGCGTTTCAAGTATCTTGCTCGCGCACAAGCTGTGTGCTCTGCCAGTAATGATTTGTGAATTCTTACAGTACCAGGTGAACAACATTAATGGATTCTTCAGGAAGAAGGACGACCACATGAAACTTTAATTTGTGATGAAGGGAACTACGTAGGAGGATTAATTCGAGCTGTTGTGGTACGAAATTTAAGTTTTTCGCCAAGTGCTTGCGACTAGCAAAACTGCATTATAGTAGTTTAATTAATGCATCAGTGGATTCATTTTGCAGATGGTCATCCTGGAGACATGGAGAAGAAACTGCAACTGCACCAACCAACGCTGAGGCATTAACAAGTGTGAGAAAGTAATGGCTGAAGTCGTGCTTCTTCTGGTCATTAAAAAGATCGGAGTCGCCTTGGCAAATGGCGCAGCACATCAGGCCAATGCTCAGTTTTCCAAGTATGCAACGCAACTCATAGAGCTACAGCGCAGCATGGGTCGTGTTGTGATGGAGCTTCGTGTAATGCACGATTTTCTCAGTCAAATGGACATTCGAAACCACAACAATCCAGTTTATGAGGGCTGGTTGGATGAGGTGAAGAAGGTAGCACATGTTATGGAGGACATGGTAGATGAGTACTTGCATCAAGTTGGTTGGGAGCGTGATATGGGGTGCTGCTTTTACATGAAGAAAGGACTCACAAGACCAAGCTCTCTGTTTTCTTTGAACCAGATAGCTTCCAGTATGAAGGAAACAGAGAAAGACCTTGCACGTTTGTCGGAGACGAAAAATCGCTGGGTTCCCATGATAAACAATGGTGATACTAGCAGCTCGAATTACATTGTCAAGAGGTCCCAAGATCTAGCAAACATTTCACGTTCCCTTGATGAAGAAGATCTAGTTGGGGTGGATAAAAACATAGAAAAACTTCAGCAATGGTTGCAAGATGATGATGTGGGATGCTCTGTGATTACACTGCTTGGAATGGGAGGGCTGGGCAAAACAGCTTTAGCTGCAAATGTTTACAGGAAGGAGAGAGAGAAATTTCAGTGCCACACATGGGTCTCGATCTCGCAAACATATTCTAGAGAAGATGTTATGAGGAACATAATCAGGGAACTCTTCAAAGGTACAGTTAGTTTTCCATCGAACACTATGGATATGGACATTGCATGCCTTGAAGAAACACTGAAGATATTTCTGGAGCAAAAGAAGAGTTTGATCATATTAGATGATGTTTGGACTCCAGAAGTATTCGATGACTTGTCTAGGACACTTGTTGGCAATGTTAAGGGCAGTAGATTAATAATCACAACACGTCAAGGTGACGTTGCTGCACTTGCTTCTAAAGGACATAAGCTAACATTAGAAGCTTTACCAGAAGACAAGGCGTGGGATCTCTTTTGTAAGAAATCTTTTCCGAGAGAAACAGTCCATGAATGCCCTAGGGAGTTGAAAACTTTATCTGAAGAAATAGTCAGCAAGTGCAAAGGCTTGCCTCTAGCTATCGTGTCCGTTGGTAGCCTCCTGCATGTGCGTGAGAAAACCGTAGAAGAATGGAGAAGAATTAATGACCAATTGAGTTGGGAAATAAATAATAATCCGAGATTCGACCACATAAGGAATGTTTTGCATCTGAGCTTCATCTACCTTCCAACATACTTGAAAAGTTGTTTCCTGTACTGCAGCTTATTTCCAGAAGACTATCTTTTCCAGAGAAAAAAACTTGCACGGTTGTGGATGGCAGAGGGGTTTGTCGTGGAGAAGGGTGCAAGCACGGTAGAAGAAGTGGCAGAAGGCTATATGAAGGAGTTGGTCAGCAGAAACATGCTACAACTTGTTGAAAGGAACTCATTTGGTAGGATGAAAAGATTCAGAATGCACGATATCATACGTGAATTGGCAGTTGATTTGTTGTGCCAAAAGGATCGTGTGGGTGTTATATATAATGAGGATAAATGCGGAGGATCTTTTCAGAGGGATGGACGTCGATTAGTAGTGCACAAACTAAATCAAGATACCCAACAGCCATTTTCTAGTACACACGGACTACGAACTTTCATTACACTCGACAATAGCATCTCATCATTCAGTCTACTACCTGTTTTGTCCGAGAAGTCGAGATATATGACAGTGCTAGAATTAAGTGGTCTACCTATCAAGACGATTCCAAATGCTATCGGAGATCTTTTTAATCTCCGGCATTTGGGTTTGCGGTATTCAAAAGTGAAGCTTCTCCCGAAATCCATTGAGAAGCTTTCAAATTTGTTGACACTTGATATTTGTATGTGTGATATAGAAGAACTGCCTGCGGGGATTGTCAAGCTGAAGAAGCTTAGGCACTTATTTGCTGAGAAAGCGGTTCCGTTGCCACCACAAGATTTTCGATTTAGTACCGGTGTATACATCCCCATTGGGCTTGGGAATCTAACAAACCTACATACTTTGCAAGCGTTGGAACTGCAGAACGAGTCTGTTAGACAACTGGGGGAGCTAAGGCAACTAAGAAGCTTGAGGTATGGAATGTGAAGGGAATCTACTCTGAACGCCTCTATGAATCTCTAGTTCAGATGTCATTTTTGTCCAACCTAGATGTTGATGCAAGTGATGAGAGTGAGATTCTTGTGTTCAATGCCCCCCTGCCAAACCTACAAAAGCTATGTTTGAATGCAAGATTAGCAGAAGGGACATTGGTGGGACTTCAAGCTTGGGCGCAGAACTTGTCTTCAATGCGTCTATGTTGGTCCGAGCTGAGAGAAGACCCCCTTCCATCCCTCTCTCGGTTGGCAAATTTAACGTATCTATTATTGGATAGAGCATATAATGGAGAGAAGCTGGAGTTTCTGACGGGGTGGTTTCCCAAGCTGAAGAATCTCTATTTGTGGGACATGCCTAATCTGAAGAGGATAGAGATACATCAAGGTGCTATGGGGACTCTGGAAGAACTAGTGTCGGGGGTCCCAGATGGAATTGAGTTCCTCTTGCCCCTCCAGCGTCTAATCTTCCGTGGAATCACCTGTGGCTTTTTGACGCTGCTGCAGCGATGTCCTGAACTTGTTGGCCAGCAATATCAGCATTTTCTCCGAGATTGATTGACCGCTGTTGATCCATGAATCCGTATGTAAGTCGCTCTCAATTCTCAAGTCTCAACAGCCAAATACAACTCGCATCACTGTCAAAATGTACTCCCTCAGTTTAGAAATATAAGATGTTTTAGGTTTGTAAAGTAAATGTATGTAGACATATTTTAGTGTGTAGGTTCAAATGTATCTAGACATCTTTTAGTGTATAGATTCATTTGCTTCACAAATTATATTTCTAAACGGAGGGAGTACATACATTAATGTCATGCTTACCATATATGCAGGTTGCCAGAAGGAAGGAAGATAGGTGCAGAGATGTCCAGTCCATGCGTTGTTGCCACAGCAGGGTGACTCTCTGCTCATGTTGTCCAAGACTGGAGTGCTATACTTGTTTGCTTGTGAAGTGTGAGATTCAGATTTCCTATTGGTTCAATTTATTGCTTTTCAAACAACAAGATATTTTCTTGTGTTGTAACACGCTTTCTGCTGCTTTCAACTAGCTAGTGCGTGTACTCTATTTGTGTGTGTGTGCTTGTGAACTATGATCGAATAATCAAACCGTTTGTGTATGTATATTCATGGGAATTCTTCAGCCTAGCTACACATATCAGCAGCGAGGCATTCTAATTGGTGTTGCTGGGAGTCCTTCAGCCTAACTATACATAATTCATGTGTTTGCGCATTAGTTGCGACAGTACCTAGTACTTCTGTAAGGGTTCCCACTATTTCGATGGGAAGCGGCCAATTTCTATTTCTGACAGGTACTCCCTCCGTTTGGAAATATAAGATGTTTTAGGTTTGTAAAGGAAATACATCTAGACACGTTTTAGTGTCTAACCTATACACTAAAACGTGTCTAGATACATCTCCTTTACAAACCTAAAACATCTTATATTTCTAAACGGAGGGAGTATTTGTTTACTGGAACAGTTCAGACATTGTGTAACAGAGCATCAACTCTTTACCTCGGGGGACCATAAAGAATGAGAAATGCAGTCACTTCGGATTGACGGTCAAACCTATATGGCTCTGTTATCATTTCCATGATTTTTTGTTTCCAGCCATCCCTGGTCTCCTCAATGTCTGAAAATAATATTTTTACCCAGTCAAAACCTAGCACTTTATCCTGTTGTTTGGAACAGTACTCGCCGTGCTGACAGTCGGTTCTTCCGATTAACACAAATCTAGGGCAGAGGAACTTCTTGTTCCACTTCCATATTGAGACCTTCATAAAATTCTTGTATTTCAAGATAAATAGGCTGGCACTCAATTGTATCCATCACTTCAGTGTCAAGACACTCATCTAGCAACACATAACTTGATTCCCTTGGCTGGCAAGTAAATGAACCATACCGGAATGAACTGACCAAAGTTTTGCACACAACTTATCTAACCAAGAATTCCCAACACTAAATTTCTAAAACCGAAGATAATACCTCCATTCTTTCACAACTGCGATATAATGATAAGCTAAAATTTGTAAACACAAACGAGCTAGTTCCTCTCTAATCTAAGATATCTGATGGCAATAGTTGCAAAAGGTGCAGAAAAAAAAAAGGAGCAGTATTAATAGAATAATTCCATTGGAGGTGTCGATACACTTAGTAGAAGCATCCGAAGAAAGGATAGTTAAAATCCAACGCCACATTGATTTTTCTAGCACTGAATCAGTGCAGGTATTGCTCAGACAGAGAATCGAATTAGAGGCAACATCCATGTATAGACAGTGATGTACGGAGATTGGAAAAAGTGTAGCGGTAGAATGGAATGAGGGAAGACCTACGATCCTGAACTTGCTCTGTGTGGTGGCACACGCGACTAGCCTACCTGTGGACGACTGCCTTTGAATCGAAGAGGACAGACAACGGTGGGGACCGACGGGGCCACCAACCCTCCGCTTATGGCAGCTGAGAGGCCCCCTGCGCAAAGAACGGTAGCACAAGGATGTTACATCAGGACTTCATTTTCTTCAGTGACACATTATCGAGCGTCGCCCAGTCAGGATACGGGCACTCGTAGCTCCAATCAGGACCAGTATATCGCACACAGTGCAGCCATAATCCCTCCTCGTCCCCGTCATAACTGCACGCCAAAAAAAAATAACAAAGTATTAACAAGACCGCCTGAAGAATCTAAAAGCAACAAGAAGCCTACCCTGGCGAATAAATCTACTGTAGTAAACATCTGTTAATTTGGAACCCTTCATCATTAACAACTGAACTTGTTAAGCAGCAGTAGCCAGTCACACACACCCGACAGGAGCAAGGTCTGGACAGTTGGTGCACATTGGGTCGACATCAAATTCCGCATCAGCTTCGGCGGCACCGCAATCAGGATCTGATGATAAAGATGAGGCCGCCCTACGGATGCTCGTTCCTTTCGAAGAACGCGGACAGAAATTCCCCGAAAGGTACAGCTCGTCGTTAGCTATTGGGTAACCAAGGTGTTTCAGATGCACCCTTATCTGCATTTTTTCATGATTTTGGGCCAACAACAGAAATAACATGTCTGTCAGCAATATATACAACTCTACAAACATGACAAACATGCATATTGTAAACATAAAGAATAAGAAGCACCAGTTAAGACTATTTTTTATTTTTTGAAAGTAATGTATCAAGTATACAATTTGTTAAACAACAACGTGAGAGCCTTGAATCATTTGAATGGGACTTATGAAAACCTCTACCATTGTTTAACAGGTGACTAAGACATAATATGATTAAGATAGTACGATGATATAACAGGTTCAGGCAATCATCAGGACTCGTGTGTAACGGCAACCGTCACAACGCCTTGGATCTGGCTATCTTCCAAAGGCTAGTAGTGAATCAGCCAGCTCCCAGCTGTTCCAGGTCCCATCATTGAACACACAAGCATTACACAGCCACCAGATCTTTAACAGCGTTAAGATGCTTAACGAGCTAGGCAATTCGTTTTCATTACCAGGATATATCACTTGTGCGAATGTAGGAAGACCCATATGCAGCCATAAATGGTAAAACAGGATTAGGTACCTGGTGAGTCCGGCCAGTCACAGGTTTGCACAAGACAATGCTGTGGTTCCCGTCAGTGCAAATCCTTTGAAACTTTGTGCATGCTTGTTTTCCACTTGGGAGGGCTTCACCAGGACCATCAGAAACCTGTAGTAATGGGAGTGAGGAGAGCTTCAGCATCTGACTTTTTGGACAAAAACAATTCACAACAATTACTGACCTCCACAGTGCTCCTTCCTTCTCGTGCATTGAATTTTACATTAGCGTCAACAGTTAGCTGCAAAGAAATTCTTTTAGATAGAAATGCATGACGCAGATTAAAAAAAAAAAAAAACCAATATGACTGATTTCTTCTGTTTGCAAGAAATTTCCACCGAGACATTCCCTACCTGGTGGTCATAACTTTTACTTTGTAAATAAATATTTACTAAAGACTAGCTAGGAAGTTCCCCTCCAAGTGAATGGACTTGCTTTGCATTCAGGAAGTATTACTTCTCTCCTGCCGGCTCAACATATCTGAGTTATCGTTCGGCTATGAAGCTAACGGCTTGACAAAGCGGAGTTCCTTTTATTGAATGTTTATGTAATTTAATATGGAAGTTACTCAATTTGGTCACAAGAGATCACAAGAAGTTTTGAAATCTTTTGCAAATTACGAAATTCAGAATCTGAACAACTAAACATGCAAAGCAACATAAACCTTGTGATGACAATGCAAGAAACTGTTTTAAACTAGACAAACCATAAAAACCTATTCGATGTATTTTACAACGGAAACAAAATTTTATCTAGTATCCAAATAAACACAATCAATGCAGTACCTCGCCTTCAGGAAATACACCAACAACTTTGGCTACATATTCTTTCTGCAGAAGATTAGCTTCAATCTGCAGTAATAGTAATTCAAATGAACAAATTGTGCAATAAGATAAAATATCCCAATGAGTAGAATATAAGGTAAGACAGGATACATAATAAACAGGATAATATGCTAAGTGCAGACACACAAGGAACAGGCATGGAGTGATAAGTGCTATCACCTGTTGCCTGAAACATTCTGCTCGATCAGCACTTTTAGCGAATATAAGGAGACCTGAAACTAACCTGTCTAACCGATGCACTGCTGACAAAATAATAGAGGTGGTCAAGGAATTTTAGCATGTCTATAAATAGCAGTAAAAATACAAAGACACAGAAAAAGGAATTAACTATTTGCCGTACTCACTTTACCCGCCTAAACTGAATCCTGGGTTATAACTTTGCATTCACTTCCCTCTAGTCAGGGTTTTTTTTAGCTGAAAACTGTAGGGGAGGCCCCGACAGTAAAAAATTTATTAAAGAGAAAAAATATTTACAAGAGAGGGGGATGTACAAGAGGGCTTAGCCCAGGGCATAGGTTTGTACAAGGGAAAAAATATTTACAAGTATCGTTGCTGACATGGCCAGGTTTGCATGACTAAACGCCACTTAAGCAGGGATAGGTGCTAATGTGGCTCTGGGTTGGCACTGCCTCATGCTTCAACTCCTTGGCCGATCGCATGAAGCTTCAGGTCCAGCTAGACCCGTGAATTAGTCTGCTTGCTCCAGGAATGCTATCTCGATGGATCCTTGAGCAGGTGCCAAGGCAGGTGCTTGTGGTGGAGCAGTTGGACACAAGCACGTGGGTACGAGTCCGATGCAGTGAGAGGTGACCTTGCACAACCAGTGAGATCAAGCCACCCCATCCCCACTCTGAATTCCTAAACACATATGGGGATAAGGCAAGGCCCTCAATATATTGAGAAATCAAAGCACTGCAGCAGCATCAGAAAATGAAGCGATCCCAACGATGTTGTAAAATGTGTCTCATGAAATGTCACGGTGCCACTCATGACTCATAGAGTTGAGGAACATAGGATGAAGTCTAAGGCGTCGCAGAGTTAGGTGTTATCCATAGATGCACTCGAACAACCGGCAGGGCACAGGCGCAGACCTTGCATGGTGGATATGTGAGGTACGGGCATGGAGGGTCTCGCGCCGTGGACAGGCACACGAGCAGGAACCGAGCTCAGATTGCGTGAAACTCGCATCTTCAAGACTTTACCACACGAGTGAGAAGAGTCACGAACTTCCTCTGTTTTCCTGTCACGCCTGGAGGCAGGTGAGCACATAACCAAGAGAAGGGGATACATTGGTGTGACATGCCCTTTTTGCCCCATAAGTTCCCTAGTCGCGGCATTTGAGCATTATAAAATCACTTTTTGATTGGTACCGCAAACAAAGTAGGTTATTTGATGGCAAAGTGAGTGTGACAAACAGTTTGAGATGGACTTTTTCCTAAAGAATAGTTTGAGGTAGTAAAATGGAAGCCATTATACAATGATGCATAACTAAAGCAAAGGATACGAAATAGGGGTGTCAACTCATGCTCAGCCTGCAGAATACCTACTACGGTGTTTTTACGGTACTGTCCACAGGGATGAACCTACATAAGAAAAACACTTCTTTCGTAAGTACCAACAGGTGACTGAAGCTGAACATAACTGAACTACACTTTGACACACTCAAACATTGAATACTGGAATACTGGAATTAGCATTCTAGTTCTTAAGTACAGTGTTCATCTTGAACATCCAGGAATCTCATCAATTTAATATGTTCCAGTTAACTGTTTATCAAAGCAAATCTCGCACTTCAACATGAATTCACACATGAGTACCCTAAATTAACTTCATACGATAGAAGGGTGCTAGTGATTAGTTATCCCCCTTTTTTCTGAATCATGGTTCTAGTGAACTACAAAAATGTACCATCTAATAGGAACTAAAAATGTGTCCCTGTCATTCTACAGAAGCCCCTCTGGTCCAAAAAAAAAACTTTAGGAGCAATGTTTGTATAATTTTGAACTTGGTAGAACATGATTGATTGTAGTTCAGCTGTTTATGCAACGCATTTTGACGAAGTACCGATAATTGCAATAGTAATATGTTATACAGGCAAGTTTCATAAAAAAGTTTAAAGAAGGCTGCATAGTCTTTTTTATCAAGCACCACATCTTCCTTGAACATTAGAATTATAACTTATAAGCTTACTGGAACAGATGCCGGTTTGCAAACAGTTACGACATCAAATTCATTCTGAAGGATTACAATATTGCCACCCAAGACTGGCGGCTCATGCCTGAAAGAACAAACACCTTCAGGAATATGCCAACTCTAACTTTTACATGAGAAATATGCATGAATTGTTCAAGCAAGAATAAAGAGTTTCCTTGTTAAAAGCCAAGGGAAGCATGTACATGAATTTTTCAAGAAAGAATAAAGAGCTTCCCTGTTAAAAGCCAAGGGAAGCATGTAAAGCCAAGGGAAGCATGTACGGGCCAATAGCTACATCAAAGATGGCAAAAGGGTACCCATAGAGAAACCGGGTGCGACTAAGGACCTACATAAAGGCATGGTAAACATGAACAGTTGAATGTTAAACTAGCAATCATAATTGTGCTAAATCCTTCCATTCGCACAATCCAGAGTACAATCACTCCTAATTTAGTTCATCTAAATAATTCCATGACTGAAAAAAGATAATGTGATATTGACAAATATATCCATTAGTTCCTGAACTGTTTTGTTTAGATTTTCTGTGGTTTGTGTAATAGGATACCATGTGCAGTAATAACTTATATTGCAACCCATTTTGGAAAACTTGTTTGTAGTAAAAAAATCTCATCTACATTACTGCTTCCTTTGTTCAACAATATATACCATTTAGGACATCGACACCAGGCTCCCAATAAGCACCGGTACTTTATATACAAGCTGAATGCAGTGCATCGTTATTGAATTAATAAATGTAAATCCACCCACTGGCACATATCTCCATAAAAATCCAATGGTCACAACAATTGACTAAGACTAACAAATTATTCACCTACGATACGTCAACTATATATTTTATACAGAATTTGTATATTGGTGGTTAGAGCTAGAGAAGTTTAACTCATGTATTTTCTAAAACTTCTATTTTTCTGCAACAGTTTTGTTAAATGGGCCAGTATGAAGAAATAAGTTAAATGGCACCCAAAGAACATGAACACACCTGTGCAAGAAATGGCTAATCTTTTGTGATGATTTCACGATATAGTCCACATGAACCATCTGCTCATCCACCTGAAGCCTCCCACGCTTCACTGCATCAACCTTGCAATATCATCATTTACTTCAGATACAGAAATAAAGCTTCTCAAAACTTAATGGACAAAGCGTTATATCACTAAAGGACACTAGGCAGTTCAAGAATAGTGGAATGCAGGAAGCGGCTTAGAAATATATTCAGAAGCAGGGTTCTAGTGATCAGTGAATGCGTATCAAGAATTAAAACCGAATGACCTTATGCATAAAGCAAGCGTCCGAGGAAGGGATAGTGTGATACAGATAGTGCTAAAAAGGGGTGTTGCAGGCCTACATAGTATTCCCGGGGGCGCCCCTTGAATTCTTCTGTGAAGAGGTCTACGATGGTCTTCCCAGCCCATCTGTTCTTTACCTGCAAACCAAATTCAGAATTTGGTCCAAACAGATATTTGGTAAGACCACTTGTATAGCAAACTGAAACTCGAAGTAATAGTGATATGAACTGAAACTGGAAACTGAAACTCGAAGTAATAGGGATACGAGTACGACCTAATAAACTGAAACTGGAAATAAAACAACAAGACAAAAAAAAAAGGTTGACGAAGAGAAGGTTTGGTTACATGGGATATGAACTCGAAGTAATAGGGCCTCACGTAGCGCCGACCTGCCAAGAGAAGGGAACCATTCCATGGTTAGTTCGAGGAGGGCTAGGAACTCAGTGGTGGGACGAGGTGATTACCGTTGCGGAATATGTAGTCTTGCGCCTCCGGCGGATTGGCCGGCGTCTGCCACACGATCCCAGCTCCCGCAAACGCCCCTGACATCTCAGGCGAGCAATCCTCAGTTCAATGGCGGCGGCGCAAGACGAGGGAGAGTGCCCGAGGGAGGGGATTCGGGGAGAGTTGGCGTAGCCGTCCGTGTACCGGTGCGGGGTGGGGTTACGGCCGTTGGATCGATCTGTCATCAAGTTATTCAGGTGCAAAATCTTCGAAGATTTTTGGCTTAAAAATCGGTAAATTTCAATTGGAAACGGGCCGGATTCGACACAGGTTTAATTGTAGTCCGAGCGAAAAAAACTATAACTACCCTTTTAAAACTAGGAAGGGTTCATACGACACAGGGCTTTAGCCCTAGCGCTCTCTATGCGGATATGCGATCGGTGTTGAACCCTGTAAAGGAGGTAATCTGGAGGAAACTAGAGGATAATTTGTTTACGATCCAGTTTGGTTGTCTTGGGGATTGGAACAAAGCTATGCTTATGGGTCCTTGCTGTTCAGAAATAATTATGCACTGATTCTTGAAGAATATGATGGATTCATGAACCCTAGGAGTATAGTGCTAGACAAGTTAGGTGTTTGGGCTCGTGTTTTCAAGTTGCGAGATAACTACCTCGTTGATAAAGTGATCAAAGGCATGTGTAGAGCTATGGGCAAAATTCAAGAGGTTCAAATCAAGCTACCAGCAGGGTTTGTTAGTGAGTTCGTTCATCTCAAAGTAAGTCTTGATGTGAATGAAAAGCTTCATCGGTTTGTGTCAATGACGAGAGACAAGAGGAAGGAGTGGTGTCAAATAAAATATGATAATTTACCTATTTTCTGTGGTTTTGTGGTCTACTAGGGCACTATCACCAGGAAAGCGGCACCGGAGATCATGATGAATCAAAATTGGAGTGGGGGGATTTATTCTTGCTGATGGTGGCAGACAGGGGCGGAGCCAGGGTGTGAGCTTACGAGGGGCAAAGTGTACATGATATTTGTTTGAGGGGGAGTGAGCTCGCTAAACTACCACAAAGAACGACCTGCCATGGCTACTATTCTTAAGAAAACCATGAGCATAGGGGGGGCGTCGCCCCTGCTCGTCCCCCCTTGTCTCCGTCCCTGGTGGCAGAGGCCATGACCGTGGACGAGATGCTGGTCCAGGACGTGGCTCTGGTCCAAGGAGGAGCTCCTTCATGGGGCAGGGTAGAGAACGATCAGAACTACCTTTTGATTTTACGGATGGCATGCATGTAAACAGTGGAATAGGTTGGGATCGCCGTAACTATGATGATGTTGATATGGGTGACCATTCCTCCTTAGGCGAAAAGCGACCACATAATGTGATTGGTGATTCTGCTATTCAAAATAATGAGAAGGAGGCCACGAATAAAGTTGTAGGTATTATAACTCTGTTTGACCAAGGTGGATCGCCTATACCACATGCAACTAATAAAGGAACGCCAGGTAAAACCCAGCCACCGAAACGATCTAGAATGGATGAGGAATCCTTAAACCCAATGATATCGTCAACCTCCAGTGGGTAGGTTGACCGGGCGTAGTAAAGATCCTAAATCTAAATAGCCGTGGTGTTCAGAAAGCCACGACGATTAGGGCGCTTTCAGAGATCCAAAAGCGGTATAATCCTGATGTGTTATTTCTGGGACTCATTTGGATGAATGAACATCAGAGTGTTTGCGGAGAACACTTCAGATGGATCATAAAGAAGTGGTTAGGAGTGATGGTATGAAGGGCGGCCTTTTGCTTCTATGGAAAAAGAGGTTGTTCTGTCCTTACGGTACAAAACTGAAAAATTATATAAATGTTTTCATTGGTTCAGGTCATAAGAACGCTTGGCGTTTTATAGGGTTCTATGGAGAACCACGGTGGGCTAATAAGTATCTGATTTGGCAGTGAATTCGGGAACTTAAGGAGGTTTGTAGTATGCCATGGCTTATTATGGGTGATTTAAATGAAATTCTATATCCTTTTGAGAAGGAAGGTGGAAACCCCTGTTCAATCCAAAGTATCCAAAGTATGCAGTTATTTTGGGATACCTTGACTGATTGCGGACTCTTAGACTATGGATATTTTGGGGATAAATTCACCTGTAGAGGTTGGATAGAGGGTTGACAAATGAAGCATGGAAGGAAAAACTTGGAGAACATATTAGAGCACCGAAGGACGTTGATGTTGTTGTGAGATCCAGCCATACTGAAGAACGCATGCGAAATCTAGAGATCTAGCCACTCCCTTAAGTACCACACTTCAGGATCCTTTGTGAACTTTGTAGGTTCAATGTTAAGAAAGTGGACAATTCTTTCAGGCCCAATGCATGCAGTCGATACCTCCCAGCATCTCAGGAAATCCTCTTGCTTTATTATGTGCAAGGATTCGAGCAGTTTGTAACACCCTCAGAATCGGCCCTATGCAAGTTTTAGCGATTCCCGCCAAACCCGCATAGAAACGATTCAAGGGGGCCCACCAGGCACTTTCGTGCGGGTGGAAAACGAAGTAATAACATTACACAACAGTCCTCGATGGGACCCACAAAACAGATATATATACAACAGCGACTCAATGAGTCAAGAATACAGATATACCGTACAAAGATCCAAATCACCTTGAAACAATAGGGCGCCCGACTACGGACAAGATGCAAATGGGGCTAAGAGCCCTGAAGAATAACCAATGGCGTCCATAACCCTGCCTGTGCCAAGCGGAAGGGTAACCACCGCTAACGACGCCGATCTCAAAACACGCTTAAACAAAAAGGTGCCGACAAAGGGCAAAGGAAAAAGAGAGAGCGGTCAGTACTGAGGCCAGTACACGGCGAGGCTAGAATTCGGCGGTCCTCGCCTACATAGGTATGGTGGACTGAAGCGGCAGCGCAGCATGCACTAAACAACTTATAGAGACTCGATATAACTGTCGGCTATCAGGGAGGGATAAGAAAGACCTATTCGGATCCAACCTAATCCTAACACCAAACAAACCCATCCTGGTATTCCCCCTCGATACCAACCGAGAAAGTCAACCGAGGAACTCACACAGTTGACAGTTTTATTTATTCCGTTATAGTTGCGGCAATTACTAGTCAAATATAGATAGTCATCCTGATAAAATAAGCAGTGGGCAGTTTTACTTAACCATTCCGTTGTAGTTGCGACACTTACTAGTCAAATACAATTAGCATGAGATATCCCAAACCCAGCAGTTGTTGGTACTTTTATTTAGCCATTCCATTGCAGTTGAGCTGATTACTAGTCACATCGGATACAAGTCAAATTATAACAGTAAACTTTAGTTATAGTTGTCTATGATCGAGAACTGTGCTCCAAGTCGTCCATAACCGCGGACACGGCTTTTCGAAAAGATTTATCCCTGCAGGGGTGCACCAAAGTATCCACACGCAATTAGCATGAGATATCCACACGCACTTCGACCCTTTTTGCCAGATCAATTAACATACACCCATCGGTATGTCGGCGGGCCTAAGTCATGACGCTTTCCTGACCCAGGCAAGTACATGGGGGCCACCCCACTAAGTCTACCCACGAACGGTCGGGCGGTCTCCGAGACGGACTCGGGTTTGTAGCCATTGTAAACGATCGGGAACCCGAAAGTGTGACTGGGCTTGTCGATACAAATAAACGGTCACGGTCCTAAATAAGACAAAGCAAGACTGCACACAATTTGAATAAAGCAAGAAACATGGCATAAGTACAATAGTTAATAAAACCTCAAACTAGTTGTGGCCCCAAAGACAATACTTTGGAATCGGTACTAATCGATGGGGTGCCCACACATCCCACATGTGGTTAGCGCTCGATCTCGAACAGTGTCAAGAACTCGGGTCCCACGGGACACCAGTGAGGTCGGAAACCAAATATTGTCTATCACCCACCGGTGCCTCTGCATTTACCTACTTCAATTTTAGTTATTAAACAATAATTAAAGCCTTGATCAACTTCAACCTTAAACACACGGCAATACTCCAACAACTGTGGTACTTGACGACACGCAAGCGACTTGAGCGACACGCATAAGTCCAACTATCTACCAAACAACAGGTAATAGGATGTGTCCAAGGCAATATAAGGCTGCAAGGGATATCACGGGCACGAAAACTAGAGCATCGCAACACAGATAGCAATAGATCAACAGGAGGGAATAAATACTATAAAAGTAAGATAGGTAGAAAGGGGGAGATGCTCGCCTGAAAAACATTGCCGGAGGTTCATCCGTAGATCGGGTCGACACTCGCATCAACTCAACGGCCTTATCCGCGAAGATCCAAAACACTAGAAGAAACACCGGATGCACTATTTAATACTACGGCAGAAGATCGGGCATGATGCATGTATGATGTATGACATGGCAAAGGTGCGATGCAATTAGGCCATATTAAGCGGAACCGGGGTCCCGACAATTTATTGAATGGTTCAAGTTGTTTAGATACCCCACAATTTAAATGTTGTCTCAACAAGGCAAAATATAGCACCGGTTCGCTACACCAATTTAAATGGGGCCAATATTAGACTAGATTTGCCCGCATATGGTCCCATATTTAATTTAGGTGAATCGACATAAGGTCCCCAAACACCCACAAATATGTATGCAAGCATGATAATTTATATGCAACAAGATATATCATTTATAAAAATAGGGGCTTAGGGTCACACATGGGTTCGACGATCTTGGTTCCGGGGGTTCGGGGTTCGGTCTCAGGGTCCGGATCTGGGGTTCGGTCTCGGATAACGGAAGTCGATCTTGTCGCATCCGAGAAGAAGAACTTGGTTCGGCGTCGGAGGCACATCGGAACCGCCCTGGTCGGTGCCGATCTTGTCGTCGCGAAGATCTCGTCGGGTCCGCGTTCCGGGTTGGTCTTGGCCTTCGGGGTGAAGTACTTGGCGTTCCGCAACCTACGAAGTAGACCTTGGAGTTCCGCGATGATCTTGTCGATTCCCTGTCGAAGGCCTTCAGATCCAGGAAGGAGTTCATGGAGTCCGCTCTTGAAGTCCATCGTGTGCATCCCCAAACGCCGGTCTTGTCGGTGCGCTGGCTCGAGGTACTCAGGAAGATGGAACACGACAGGGACATCTTCTCGAAGATCTTGTAGGTCTTATTCTGCAACATGGCAATAGGCACGAGTGCTTGTCTAGCCGAGAGGTTGCAGGGGCACCCGAGTCACGCACGTACAGAACACCAAAAGGCAGAACCATCACTGGTGCCACACGGCTCGGGGCTTGACGCTGATGGGGGCTCGGGGACGTGCACAGGCAGTGCCGGAGTGGAACCCATGGCAGAGCCGATGGTGGCCATCTGTCGGGTACGCGAGGTGCTCGGGCGGCGCTGCAGGAACCGAGCAAGGAGGCGGCAGGTTGCTGGTCAGAGACGACGGGCAGAGCACGCAGGGAGGGGAGGGGCTCCGGTGGCGGCCTGAGCTCCGCGGCCAGGCGAGCTCGAGGCGGAGCAGGGCTTGCAGTGCCGAGCAGGCTGCGGGTCGTGACGGGGTACGCGAGAGGGCGGAGAGGTGGGGAGGAGAAGGCCGGCGAAGGAGGAGGCCGGCGGTGGCGGCCTGCAGAGGGAGCGCTAGAGACGACGGAGGGTGGCGAAGCTCGACGAGAGGGGAACGGGCCGGCGACGATGGTGGAAAACAGAGGCGGCCTGACGGTCAGGGACGGGTACCGCGAGGGGGAAGGAGAGAGGTACGGGGTGGGGATCGAGGGCGATGGGGGTGGCTGTCGGTGGGGATGCTCGGGACTGGGGAGATGGCGACGCCGGGCGGTGGTGAGCGAGACGGGATAGAGGCGTGTGAGGAGGACTGGCCACAAGTGGCTGGCTGTGGCCGTCGATGGAGACGAGGGAGGTCAGGCGGGGTCGAACGGAGGAGGCCGGTGGGGAGAGAGCTGGGAGAGGAGGAAGCGGTCGGGGGGGAGCCCGAGAAGAGAGAGGGAGAGGATCGAGGCTGGGGGGGGGGGCCGGGCGGTGGGACCAGGTGCAGGGTGGTGGGGGTTGACCAGGCGTGGTGTTGTGTGCGTGTGGCCGCGTGTGTGGCGGGGTGGGGCCCAGGGAGGAGGTGGTGTGTGTGTGGTGGCTGGTGAGAGAGGGAGGGCAAAAGAGGTGGGGGTAGGTGAGGTGGCAGCGTGTGATTGGGTGGGGGCGAGATGAGAGATGAGGTGGCGAGAGGGGATTGGTCAGGGTGAGGTGGAGGGGGGGCTGGGTAGGTTATCTGGTAGTATGGGTTTTGGGTGTTCCGGGGTAGGTAGGGTTTTTGAACTGGGGTGGTCGACTGGGTCGGATCGGCCCGGTACGGCTGCCCCTAAAAATAATTAAATATTTTATGTGTTGTTTAAAAGACTTGGGCAATTTATTTTTAGACAAACAAAATATCCGGAAGGGTCCGGGGATTATTTTGAAATAGAGAGGGATCTTTGTAGAAAGCAAAAGTAGGTTTTTAACAAAATAGTTTTAGTCAATGAGATGCATGATGATGCAATGCACAAAATCAACACGATTTTCTAGTAGTGGTTTTTGCGGGGCGCCACACAGTTTCTTCTACTTTGGGTGTTCACAAGTATGTTGTCCTAAACACTGTCACCAATGCTCTACAGAACCGGGCCATGCATATATATTCATTTTATGTATCAATAGGAGCTTCATATGCAAGCATCTTTGATATGTCGGAAACGTATCTATAATTTTTTATGTTCCATGCTTGTCTAGTATCTTCTTTGCTTTGCTTTATCTACACTTCGAGGTTTTTTATATGTTTTCTGGTACTAATCTATTAACAAGATGCCATAGTGCCAGTTGCCTGTTTTCTTCTGTTTTTGGTTCTAAAAATGCAGAAAATCAATATCCTCATAATTGAACGGGACAAAAGCCAAAGTCAATATTTTACCGTGGAGAACACGGAGCCAGGCGGAGGAAGAGGCACCGGGGCCACACCTGGCAAGCAGCTAACCCTAGCCACGCCTGGGGGGTGTGACCATCCTGGCCGCCCCCTGCCTCGCATCTTCGCCTATAAAGACACCTCGATGCATAAACCCTAAGTACCTGATCAATACTCCACGAAACCGTCTGTAGCCGCCGCCACCATCATCCCAAGATCGGGGAGGATCTGAAGCTCTTCCCGGTACCCTGCCGGAGGGGAGATCATCCCGGAGGCCTTCTTCTTCATCATGCCAGCCTCTGGTATGAAGTGTGAGTAGTTCCACCTTGGACTGCAGGTCCATGCAGTAGCTAGATGGTTGTATCTCCTCCTTTGTGCTACCATGTTTAGATCTCGTGAGCTCCGTGTAGGGTTCGCAGCATAGAAAACAAAAAATTTCCTACGATGGGAACATCTAAGTACCAAGATCTATCTACTAGATACAAGCAACGGGTGGATATACATCCATAGAATACATACCCTCGAAGACCGAATAGCGTTAACGAGGTTGTACTCGTGGATGATGTAGACGAACGCTTGCCGATCTCAAGATCGTGATGAAGTCCGTTTGGTCCAGCCGGTCCAGCACGATCAAGTCCAGCACCTCAAAGCAGTGGTGCATCCGTGATCGCACACACGTACGGGTACCCCGACACCTCCGCCCTCGCCCAGTGAAGCGGAAGCAACAAATCCTTCCAGAAAAAGCCACAGGGAACATGTATCTCGCTGATCCGAGACCATGGGGAAATTCTAAAGGGGGGAGAGAGATCCTTCGCGAGGAGGTGTGAGAGACAAGTGAGAGGAGGGGGTCCTTTTATAGGGGAGGGGGCAGCCCAAGGGGGCATGGCCGCCGGCCATGGAGGGTGCCCCCACCTCTCCCTCATTCATGTGGTGGAAGCTCCACTCACATAAAAACCTCTCCACTCACAATTCCACTCACATGCATTAATTTTCCACCAAAATTAATGCAAGCTCTCATTTAAATAAAACTCTTTTATTAATTTATTCAGAATTTTGTTAATTACTTTAATTAACAAACATTCACATAAAACCCCTTACAACATTTCAATTTCACATGCAGAACCAGTTTCAGCAATTTCAACCGAAACAGTTCCGGTGTCTAGTGAAATAAATTCCTGCGCTTTCCTTTTCTTTTTCTGGCATATCATTTGCTCCGAATGGTGTCGGTATCCCTTAAGTGTGTCACCCTACGGTTCGCGAATAATGCGGACATGATCGAGACCCTTCTTCGATCAATAATCAGTAGCGGGACCTGGAGATCCATACTGACTCCCACACATTCAACGATGACTTCTATGATCGTGTGAACCTTTTACGCTAGTATCTTAATCCTTTTGTTTCGCGATATATTACATGTCCGAGATTCGATCATCGGTATATCCATACCTAGTTTGATCTCGTTACCGACATGCACTCTTTTCTCGTTCCCGTGATATAACATTCTAGTGATCAAATCACTTGCTTGCAAGCTAATCAATGTGATATCACCGAGAGGGCCCAGAGCATATCTATCCGTCATCGGGATGAATAAATTCCACTCTCGATCCATGGGTCTCAACATAACACTTTAGTAGTTCTGAAGCCATCTTTATAATCACCCAGTTACGGTGTGACGTTTGATGTCAACAAAAAACTCTTCCGATGTTAGTGATTGACATGATCTCATGGTCTAAGGATTAGGATCACTTCGTAAGTTGTTATAGCAATATAAACACAATGACTTTGATCGTAATGCTATACTTCGGATGAATGTTCATCACATCATTACACTAATGTTGGGACCTCGTTATTAATAACATCCAATGTCCATGATCAGGAAACTTTGATCATCTTGTTAATCAACGAGCTAGTTTATAAGAGAGGCATAACTAGGAACTTCCTTTTTGTTTATTAAACACACATGTATTAACGTTTCCGTATTAATACAATTATAACATGTAAAATAAACATTTATCATAAATAGGGAATACGATAATAACCACTTTATTATTGCCTCTCGGGCATATTCCCATCAGTCTCCCACTTGCACTAGAGACAATAATCTAGTTTGAAAACTTTGCATTTTGAACACATATGGCTTTCTGGTGTTCCATATACGCAACTGCAAGTGGTTAACATAATCTACAGATCTGACGCTTTCAGGTCCGTGTGTATTTGCATGTCTTTGCATCTTCACGCATCACTCATTCTCCAATGAGATGGCATTGTATAAATTTGGTCTTTCGGTGAGACCTTTAGTTCCTTGGGGTTTAAAACACGTCGATACTATTGTCAAACAATATATATTTAGTGTTAGCCCGTTGCGAACCACACCTTAGTTTGATAACAAACTACTTGACACAAATTCCCTCCTTTGCTGCTACTATAGCAGTCATATACTTAGCCCTTTTGTTGTAGTATTCGTCACAATGTCTTAACTATGGAATACATCCAAATCCATCATGAAAACTCATTTCCATTTCATTGTGCCACTCATAGTTTAAATTGAGATAAACTTAATTTGTATCTTGTGACAAAACTAGTATCAATGTAACACTTTACAATAAACTATTTGTAATTGTTTGTCACCTCTACACAAATATATTCTTAGTTCTTCCAAAAGATCATAAGAATATCCTTACTATCGTCCAATGATCATTTTATGATTCATTCTGGTATATGCTCATAACACTTAGAGCATAGGACATATCTGGATGTGTACATATCATGGTATGATTGATCAAAACATTCTCGTGATTTCACTCATCAAGTGTCAAAGCACTTGAATCTTGTTTCACTTATCAAGTGTCGATACACTTGAATCTTGATTCAATTCCTCTCCATGCAACAAGAATTGTTTCTTGCCGTTTCTATATTGAACTCCTTCAATATCTCATATATGTACGTTTGGCACAACCATATTGGCGTCACAGTCTATCCACTATAGACATTCACGCTAAATATTCGGGTTTTGCCTAAGTATTTCATCAAAATGAAATGCTTAACCTTTGTCAATAAAATATACATCATTTCTAATCAACAAGATGTCCTCCACATAATGTATTAGAAATATGTCTCAGCGCCCCCACTTAATTTCTTGCAAATGCAAGCATCTTCATCGTCTCCTGATGAAAACTCCTTTTCATTAAGGTGAAGATTCCAACTCCACGATGCTTACTTCAACCATTGAAGTTTGCATGCCCCTTTTAGCATCCTTTGAATTAACAAAACCCTTTGGATCGTGTCATGTACACGTCCTAGGTAACCATTCTATTAGAAGAACTTTGTTTTGTTTATTCATCTATCATATACGAAATTATATGTAGTGATTGCTACTTTAATCCGTCCAGACTAAATATCGCTATGAAAGATCAAATCTTGTCATAGTCAACTCCTTGAACATTGTCATAAAATAATTTATGACATGTCGACTATTTCATAGATGTGAAACATCCATGTCTGTTTCTTTATAGATCCAAATACGACCGATAGGTTTTTACACCTTTCCGGAGGGTCTTCCAAGTTCAAAACTTGATTTATCGTGTATGGACTTATCACGGATTTTATGGCTTCAAGCCATTTGACGGAGTCAGGGCCCATCATCGCTTCTTTGTATGTATTCGGTTCATCATTGTCAAACAATAATGATTTACTCTCAAATCTTAGCATTTGATTGTTTAACCGACCTACTTGGTTCAATAGAAACTTAGATCTCCGTGACCACAACCTTTGAGGCACATAAACCATGAGCATTATGGCTGCCTCTGGAACGATTTCCGGCGCTGCGCAACTCATCACATATAGCTAAGGTTCGTTAACCTTATCAAAGTTCTATTATCCTCCCACTTAACATTTATGAAAAATTCCTTCTTCAAGAAACTTCATGTTTCAAGCGACAAACCCTTTTGTCCTTGGTGTTATGGAGGAATAACCAATTGTTATTCGAAATAACCTACAAAGACATGCTCATCCGACTTCGGTTGTAAACATCTTACTTATGTTTAGCATACCAAAATTTAAGAAATGACAACTTGGGTTTTACCCCAAACCATAACTCATATGGTGTCATTTCAACGGATCAAAATGGAGCTCTTTTCAGTGTAAAAGCGATAGTCTCTAAAGCTTTAATCTTTTAAAACATAATGGCAGTTTTATAAATGACACCTTTGATCCAACCATGTCAAACAAGGTTTCATTACAAATCTCAAACACTCCATACTCCTATGGTGTTTCGGGAGATGTAAATCTAGGTGTTTTGCCAAACTTGCAACTCAAATAAATCCCTTTATGATAAAATCATAATTCATTTATTTTCTTGTTACACTTGTAACTCAAATAAATTCCTTATGATAAAATCATAAACCATTTATTTTCTTGTCACAATGATTTTCACTTCATCTTGAAAGTCTTTGAACGTTTTCAAATATTTCACACTTCTTTCTCATTAAGTGAATATTCACTCAAATTTCCGGAAAAAGTATATGAAGTTGAAACCCATCGCTTACGACTACACATAATGGAATACATACATCAATATGTATAAATTCCAATAATTTAGTCGTTCGTTCTTCTTTGGCCTTTGAACGAAGTTTTAATTATCCTGAGGAAAGTCTCACAAGCGTCACTTGATGAAATCAAAGACTCCAAAAATCCATGAAAATGGAGATTCTTCATGTTTTTTTTCAATATAATTTAAACAGAGATGTCACTTTGTAAGTGATCTTTCAATCATTTGTCTTGCGACATTTTAGCATTAGGTTTTATGGATGTGATTTCTCCAACTAGATTTGTAAATCATCCATCTTATATGGAATACGATAATTATTTGAACAACCTTTGTTCTTATAATACCTGATTTAAATAACAATTATTAAAACAAATCTTGAAGTCAAGCCTTGATGTCAACGAGAAATACAAACAACGGTTTGTTTGTTTTCGATGAACATCATCACATATTCTCTTGCTAGTTACTTAGGCCATTATGGTTCATGAATTGCGTCATTCTGTATGAAATTTCATACCAACCAATTCGGTATCCAATACCCAAGAACCACATTGTTTAACAAGCAAAGAATACAACCATAACATGTATATCATATATATATACCTAAATTGGATATTTCCAATCTTTTCTTTTCTGCCAAATATATTTTATAGATTCTCTTTCAACATTTCCTTTTTACTTTTTAAAAGAATCTATCAACATCAAAAGTGGCGCCATATACATGACACATAGTCCAAAGCGTGTATATTCAAATAATAATACCTTTGGACCTGCACTTTGAAGTAGATCACCATCATCAAAATGATCGGCGTTCTTTCAAAATCCATTCTTTAGTAATCTTTTAGTATAGTAAATGTAACACCCTCAGAATCGACCCTATGCAAGTTTCAGCGCTTACCGCCAAACCCGCATAGAAGCGATTCAAAGGTGCCCACCAGGCACTTGCGTGCGGGTGGAAAACGAAGTAATATCATTACACAATAGTCCTCGATGGAACCCACAAAACATATATATACAACAGCGACTCAAAGAGTCAAGAATACAGATATACAATACAAAGATCCAAATCACCTGGAAAACGATAGAGCGTCCGACTATGGACAAGATGCAAATGGGGCTAAGAGCCCTGAAGAATAACCAATGGCGTCCATAACTTGCCTGTGCCAAGCGGAAGGGTAACCTCGCTAACGACGTCGATCTCAAAACCTGCTTAAACAAAAGGGTGCCGACAAAGGGCAAAGGAAAAAGAGAGCGGTCAGTACTGAGGCCAGTACACGGCGAGTCTAGAATTCGGCGGTCCTCGCCTACATAGGTATGGTGGACTGAAGCGGCAACGCAGCATGCACTAACAACCTATAGAGACTCAATATAACTGGCGGCTATCAAAGGGGGATAAGAAAGACCTATTCGGAACCACCCTAATACTATCACCAAGCATACCCATCCTGGTATTTCCCCCTCGATACCAAACGAGGAAGTCAACCGAGGAACTCACACGTTGGCGCTTTATTTATTCCGTTATAGTTGCGGTAATTACTAGTCAAATATAGATAGCATGAGTCATCCTGATATAATAAGCAGTGGGCATATTTAGTTAACCATTCCGTTGTAGTTGCAACACTTACTAGTCAGATGCAATTAACATGAGATATCCCAAAACCCAGCAGTTGTTGGTACTTTTATTTAGCCATTCTGTTGTGGTGGAGCTGTTTACTAGTCATATCGGATACAAGTCAAATTATAACAGTAAACTTTAGTTATAGTTGTCTATGATCGAGAACTGTGCTCCAAGTCGTCCATAACCGCGGACACGGCTTTTCGAAAAGATTTAACCGCAGGGTGCACCAAAGTATCCACACGCACTTGACCCTTTTGCCGATCAGTTAACATACACCCATCGGTATGTCGGCGGGCCTAAGTCATGACGCTTCCCAGATCCAAAGCAAGTACATGGGGCCACCCACTAAGCTACCCGCAACGAAGTCGGTCTCCGAGACGGACTCGGGGTTTGCGTCGATGGTAAACGAGGAACCCGAAGTGTGGACTGGCTTGTCGATACTGAAAACACTCCGCAATCCTAAACAGTACAGGTGCAGTACCTCGCACAATTTTAAATTAAGCAGTAAAGCATGGCATAAGTACAGAATAGTAATAAAGCCCCAAACTACTTTGTGGCCCCCAGTACAATACTTTGAAATCAGGTACTAATCGATGGGGGTGCCCACACACCCCACCTGTGGTTAGCGCGCTCGATCTCTAACAGTGTCAAGAACTCGGGTCCTACGGGACACCGGAGCGTTAAAAACCAAATATTGTCTATTACCCACCGGTGCCTCTGCATTTACCTACTTTCAATTTTAGTTATTAAACAATAATTAAAGCCAAGATCCTCTCCAACATTAAACATGCGGCAATACTCCAACAACTGTGGTACTTGACGACACGCAACAGCACTTGAGAAAGCGACTACGACGCGCAAGTCCAACTATCTACCAATCAATAGGTAATAGGATGTGTCCAAGGCAATATAAGGCTGCAAGGGATATCACGGTTACGAGAACTAGAGCATCGCAACACAGATAGCAATAGATCAACAGGAGGGAAATAAAGACTATAAAAGTAAGATAGGTAGAAAGGGAGAGGTGCTCGCCTGAAAACATTGCCGAAGGTTCATCCAAAGATCGGATCGACACTCGCATCAACTCATCGGCCTAGTCCGTGAAGAAGCAAAACACTAGCACAAACACCGGATGCACTATTTAATACTATGGCAGAAGATCGGGCATGATGCATGTATGATGTATGACATGGCCAGATGCGATGCAATTAGGCAATATTAAGCGGAACCGGGGTCCCGACAATTAGGTATATGGTTATAGTTGTTCCAGATACCCCGCAATTTAAATGTTGTATTAACAGGGCAAGATAAGTTACCGGTTCGCTACACAATTTAAATGGAGTCCGGAATAAGACAAAGGTATTCCGCATATCGACTCCATATTTAATTATGAGATGAATTGGCATAATGCCCCCAAACCACAGACAAGTATGCATGCATGAACAATTAATATGCAACAAGATAATAATGTAATATTATAAAAATAGGGTCTCGGATAAAGGGGTCACACATCTGGGTTCGGCAGATCTTGGGGTTCCGAGGGTTCCGGGTCCGGTCTCAGGGTTCGACGGGGATCAGGTGCGGATCAGGGCTACTGGGTCCGAGATGAAGAGCTTGGCGTTCGGTGTCCTTCGGTTTCATGTCGACGTGCTTGACGTCCAAGATGGAGAACTCGGCGTTCCGGGGAGAAGACCTTGGCGTGTCGAGGGCTCGGCCTTCGGATCCATGTCGGTGCACTCGGTGTTCCGGGTTGGAGATCATGGTGTTCCATGATGAAGTGCTTGTCGTTCCGGTGACGATCTTGGCGGTCTTCGGATCCGGGTCTTGGCGTGGCCTTCGGATCACCGGGATCGGGCTTCGGGGTCTCGGTCATCAGATCTGTGAAGGAGATCTTGGCGTGCCGAGGGTCTCGGTGGGATCGGTCTTCGGTTCCAGGAAGGAGTTCTTGGTGCTCCGTGAGGTAGATCTTGTCGGTTCCACCCCCAAAGGTCTTGTGGTTCCGTGACGGAGATCTCCGGGTTCGATCATGGTTCCTCGTCGACGGTCCGGGGTCATGGTACCCGGAAGGAGATCTTGTCGGGTCCTTACAACTTGTTCTTGGTCGATCTTGTCTTTAGCCCCACACCGTATTCTTGTCTCCAGAGTACCACCACACAACAATACTCGCACAGGATCTGCACTGAATAGCTAAAAGTACCAGGGCACACACGCGGCTAGGAGAAGGACGGCCGGACTTGACACGAGGGAAGGGCGGTGTCGGTAGTTCTCTGCGGGGTGGCGCGACGACGTGGAGAGCAGGTCGGTGGTGGAGGCGACGGGCGAGGCGATCGAGGCGTGAGGGCAGCCTGGCTGCAGAGCGCAAGCGGCGTGGCGGCGCGAGGATGGCGGTCGGAGGAAGAAGCTCATGGCGGTCGGGCGGCCAGGCGGGTCGTGGGCGGACCGGGGAGGCAGGCGGGGCGCGGGTGGGACGGTCGTCGGAGGGGCCGCCCAGGCTCGGGGTCGGGGGAGCGGAGACGAGGAACGGCGGCGGCCGGAGCGAGCTCGAGAGGAGGGCAGAGCACGGCGGAGGAGGCGGTTGGTGGGGATCCGAACAAGAGGTAGGTGAGGAGCAGGGTGCGGGGCGAGGAGGACCGGTGGAGCTTGCGGTCGAGGGGAAAGGGCGCAGGCAGCAACCGGGGCGGAGGCGCGGGGAAGATCGGCGAGGCCGGCGGCGGACGCGGCTCGGCGAGGCGGGACCTGCGAGGCCGCGGCAGGGGTCACGCGGTGGCGATGCAGAGAGGAGCGGGGAGAGGGACGGGGAGGGATCCCTGGCGACGGGCTCGGGGAAAGGAGAGAGAGAGGGAGCGGGGATGGCGACGGGTGGTGGGGCCAGAGGGAGTGGTTGCAGGTGGGGCTGGGCGGGAAAAGGAGGGGGTGGGGCCCGGCGGGGGAGAGAGAGAGCGGGGTGGGGGCAGCTGGCGTTAGGCCCCCTGTGGGCTGGTCGGGGGGTTGGTGGCAAATAGCCAGGGAGCGGTGGCGTGCGTCGGGTGTGGCATGTGTGTGTCTTTGGCTGGGTGGGAGGGAGTGGTGAGGTGGAGGATGGTGATTGGGTGGAGAGAGGGCCAGGCTGATGTGGCGCAAAGGGATAGGTTAGGGTGAGGTGGAGGGGGCTGGGTAGATTAGGTTTGGGTAGGAAAGATTTTAGGTAGGCTGGTTTTTGTACTGGGGTGGCCGACTGGGTCGGATCGGCCCGGTACGGCTGCCCCCTAAAAATAATTAAACATTTTATTTATTTAAGACGGGGTTTTTGAAAACCGTGGGTAGACAAAACGAAATAATCCGGAGACCCAGGTTTTGCGTTTGAAAAAAGACGGGGTGTTTAGAAAACAAAAACAGATTTTTCGAAAATAGTTTCAGACGAACAGATGCATGGTGATGACAATGCTCAAATGCAAGGTGGCATGATGACATGAGCATGCGGTCATGATGATGCAATACACAAAAACAACGCGATTTTCTAGTAGTGGTTTTCGCGGGATGCCACAATTCGACACCACTAACAATGGATCTCGCCCTCGAGATCCGCCTCATGGTACCGGAAAGAAGGTCGGTGATCTGCATCTTCTCGCATCGTGTATACCCTCGCGACACCACTAACAAGAGGTCGTTGTCCGTGATCGTCGAGAGAACACTCCGGGAAACAAAGGCGAAGGTAGAGGTATCAACCAATCAATCCACCTCTAACTTCGATAGAAAGAGAGAACCGATGCATTCTCATCCACTTCAATGTACACAAGCGAATAGAGTGAGTAGTCGGCATGGGGGCCAATCCATCACGCACCCAAACTATTACTCGACAATCAGTGAAAAGCGGCAGCCATTCTCGAATCGGATCAAGATCTCGACAATCGAGGTTCAAACAAAGGAGTGATGCGCATCAGAGATCGGATCTGGCGTAGATGATGTCATCACGCCGGAAAACACCGGAAGGCACGAGAAGGAACAAAGAGAAGCCACCAGACGAAGGATTCCTCGGATAGCATGAAGACCAGTTGTAGCAACACCGTTACCAAAGGAGGAAGCGAAACCCTGAAGGTACGATGGAACCCAACCACGAGAAATCCTGGACTCGAAGAGAGAGAAGAGAGCGGATTCAAAACACGCAGAGGTAAGAGGAGAGCAGCAGAGGGGTAAGGAGTAAAATCAGACCTAATCAGAACTATCCAACCGATTTTTGCAAAAAATAGTTTTGACACTCTACTTCGGCCGTTAGCTAGGTTATCCTACAGGCTGGACTTGTGGGGTATCACAACTGCTGGGCTCTGATACCACTCTGTAACACCCTCAGAATTGACCCTATGCAGGTTTCAGCGCTTACCGCCAAACCCGCATAGAAGCGATTCAAAGGTGCCCACCAGGCACTTGCGTGCGGGTGGAAAACGAAGTAATATCATTATGCAATAGTCCTCGATGGAACCCACAAAACATATATATACAACAGCGACTCAAAGAGTCAAGAATACAGATATACAATACAAAGATCCAAATCACCTGGAAAACGATAGAGCGTCCGACTACGGACAAGATGCAAATTGGGCTAAGAGCCCTGAAGAATAACCAATGGCGTCCACAACCCTGCCCAGGCCAAGCCGGAAGGGTAACCCTGCTAACGACGTCGATCTCAAAACCTGCTTAAACAAAAGGGGTGCCGACAAAGGGCAAAGGAAAAAGAGAGCGGTCAAGATCGAGGCGATACAGCGAGTCTAGAATTGGCGGTCTCGCCTACATAGGTATGGTGGACTGAAGCGGCAGCGCAGCATGCACTAACAACCTATAGAGACTCGATATAACTGGCGGCTATCAGAGAGGGATAAGAAAGACCTATTCGGAACCACCCTAATACTATCACCAAGCATACCCATCCTGGTATTTCCCCCTCGATACCAAACGAGGAAGTCAACCGAGGAACTCACACAGTTGGCAGTTTTATTTATTCTGTTATAGTTGCGGTAATTACTAGTCAAATATAGATAGCATGAGTCATCCTGATATAATAAGCAGTGGGCAGATTTAGTTAACCATTCCGTTGTAGTTGCAACACTTACTAGTCAGATGCAATTAACATGAGATATCCCAAAACCCAGCAGTTGTTGGTACTTTTATTTAGCCATTCTGTTGTGGTGGAGCTGTTTACTAGTCATATCGGATACAAGTCAAATTATAACAGTAAACTTTAGTTATAGTTGTCTATGATCGAGAACTGTGCTCCAAGTCGTCCATAACCGCGGACACGGCTTTTCGAAAAGATTTAACCTAGGGTGCACCAAAGTATCCACACGCACTTGACCCTTTTGCCGGATCGGTTAACATACACCCATCGGTATGTCGGTGGGGGCCTAAGTCATGACGTTCCCAGATCCAAAGCAAGTACATGGGGCCACCCACTAAGCTACCCGCAACGAAGTCGGCCGGTCTCGAGACGGACTCGGGGTTTGCGCTGCTGTAAACGATCGGGAACCGAAAGTGTGACTGGCTTGTCGATATGAAAACACTCCATAATCCTAAGCGATGCAAAAGACTGCACAATTTTAAATTACAAAGAAAGCATGGCATAAGTATGAATAGTAATAAAGCCCCAAACTACTTTGTGGCCCCAGTACAATACTTTGAAATCAGGTACTAATCGATGGGGTGCCCACACACCCCAATTCGTGGTTAGCGCTTCGATCTCGGAACAGTGTCAAGAACTCGGGTCCCACGGACACCAAGGAGCGTTAAAAACCAAATATTGTCTATTACCCACCGGTGCCTCTGCATTTACCTACTTTCAATTTTAGTTATTAAACAATAATTAAAGCCAAGATCCTCTCCAACATTAAACATGCGGCAATACTCCAACAACTGTGGTACTTGACGACACGCAACAGCACTTGAGCAAGCGACTACGACGCGCAAGTCCAACTATCTACCAATCAACAAGTAATAGGATGTGTCCAAGGCAATATAAGGCTGCAAGGGATATCACGGTTACGAGAACTAGAGCATCGCAACACAGATAGCAATAGATCAACAGGAGGGAAATAAAGACTATAAAAGTAAGATAGGTAGAAAGGGAGAGGTGCTCGCCTGAAAACATTGCCGAAGGTTCATCCGAAGATCGGATCGACACTCGCATCAACTCATCGGCCTAGTCCGTGAAGAAGCAAAACACTAACACAAACACCGGATGCACTATTTAATACTATGGCAGAAGATCGGGCATGAATGTCGGCTTGAGTAACGAAAACATTGGTGAGAATCCAATGCGATGCATGTATGATGTATGACATGGCCAGATGCGATGCAATTAGGCAATATTAAGCGGAACCGGGGTCCCGACAATTAGGTATATGGTTATAGTTGTTCCAGATACCCCGCAATTTAAATGTTGTATTAACAGGGCAAGATAAGTTACCGGTTCGCTACACAATTTAAATGGAGTCCGGAATAAGACAAAGGTATTCCGCATATCGACTCCATATTTAATTATGAGATGAATTGGCATAATGCCCCCAAACCACAGACAAGTATGCATGCATGAACAATTAATATGCAACAAGATAATAATGTAATATTATAAAAATAGGGTCTCGGATAAAGGGGTCACACATCTGGGTTCGGCAGATCTTGGGGTTCCGAGGGTTCCGGGTCCGGTCTCAGGGTTCGACGGGGATCAGGTGCGGATCAGGGCTACTGGGTCCGAGATGAAGAGCTTGGTGTTCGGCGTCCTTCGGTTTCATGTCGACGTGCTTGACGTCCAAGATGGAGAACTCGGCGTTCCGGGGAGAAGACCTTGGCGTGTCGAGGGCTCGGCCTTCGGATCCATGTCGGTGCACTCGGTGTTCCGGGTTGGAGATCATGGTGTTCCATGATGAAGTGCTTGTCGTTCCGGTGACGATCTTGGCGGTCTTCGGATCCGGGTCTTGGCGTGGCCTTCGGATCACCGGGATCGGGCTTCGGGGTCTCGGTCATCAGATCTGTGAAGGAGATCTTGGCGTGCCGAGGGTCTCGGTGGGATCGGTCTTCGGTTCCAGGAAGGAGTTCTTGGTGCTCCGTGAGGTAGATCTTGTCGGTTCCACCCCCAAAGGTCTTGTGGTTCCGTGACGGAGATCTCCGGGTTCGGTCCGCGGTTCCTCGTCGACGGTCCGGGGTCATGGTACCCGGAAGGAGATCTTGTCGGGTCCTTACAACTTGTTCTTGGTCGATCTTGTCTTTAGCCCCACACCGTATTCTTGTCTCCAGAGTACCACCACACAACAATACTCGCACAGGATCTGCACTGAATAGCTAAAAGTACCAGGGCACACACGCGGCTAGGAGAAGGACGGCCGGACTTGACACGAGGGAAGGGCGGTGTCGGTGGTTCTCTGCGGGGTGGCGCGACGGCCGACAGGGAGCAGGTCGGTGGTGGAGGCGACGGGGCGGCGAGGTCGCGGATCGAGGCGTGCTTGGCGGCAGCCTCGGGGCTGCAGAGCGCAAGGTGCGGCGGCGGCGCGCTCGAGGGATGGCGGTCGGAGGAAGAAGCTCGCGGCGAGTCGGCCAGGCGGGTCGGCGTGACCCGGCGAGGCGAAGCTCGAGGAGGGCGAGGACGCGGAGTAGGCGGTTGGTGGGGATCCGAACGACAGGTAGTCGAGGAGCAGGGTGCGGGGCGAGGAGGACCGGCGGAGCTTGCGGTCAAGGGGAAAGGGCGCAGGCAGCAACCGGGGCGGAGGCGCGGGGAAGATCGGCGAGGCCGGCGGCGGACGCGGCTCGGCGAGGCAGGACCTGGCGAGGTCACAAGGGGTCATGTGATGGCGATCTGAAGAGGAGCGGGGAGAGGGACGGGGAGAGATCCCTGGCGACGGGCTCGGGGAAAGGAGAGAGAGAGGGAGCAGGGATGGTGACGGGTGGTGGGGCCAGAGGGAGTGGTTGCAGGTGGGGCTGGGCGGGAAAAGGAGGGGTGGGGCCAGACGGGGGAGAGAGAGAGCGGGGGGTTGGGGCAGGTGGCGTTGGGGCCCCCGCCCAGGTGGGGCTGGGTCGGGTGGTTGGTGGCAAATAGCCAGGGAGCGGTGGCGTGCGTCGGGTGTGGCATGTGTGTGTGCTGCGCGCTGGGGTGGGGAGAGGGAGTGGTGAGGTGGAGGATGGTGATTGGGTGGAGAGAGGGCCAGGCTGATGTGGCGCAAAGGGATAGGTTGGGGTGAGGTGGAGGGGGCTGGGTAGATTAGGTTTGGGTAGGAAAGATTTTGGGTAGGCTGGTTTTGTCTTTGGGGTGTACTTGGGTCGGATCGGCCCGGTACGGCTGCCCCCTAAAAATAATTAAACATTTTATTTATTTAAGACGGGGTTTTTGAAAATCATGGGTAGACAAAACGAAATAATCCGGAGACCCAGGTTTTGCGTTTGAAAAAAAGAGGGGGCGTTTAGAAAACAAAAACAGATTTTTCGAAAATAGTTTCAGACGAGCAGATGCATGGTGATGACAATGCTCAAATGCAAGGTGGCATGATGACATGAGCATGCGGTCATGATGATGCAATGCACAAAAACAACGCGATTTTCTAGTAGTGGTTTTCGCGGGATGCCACAGTAAACACTTTACATACATCTTCTATTCATCCTTATCATGACGACTTTCATGATCAAGCTACTGTAGCTTATAAGGACGAATCGTGAGTATAACATTACTTTCCAAAACCCTTTTGGATGATTAGGATGTCTAGCATCTCCAACCTTCGTAAATTCTCATCCAATATGAGAATATATATTATATTCTATCATATTGCTACCAAAATATTATTTCAGATATCGTTATATCTTCCACACATGATGGTTTCTGAAACAATTCTTTCAGCTCCTAGATAAACTTGATATTAAAACAATCAAGAATCATGGAGGCAAACATGATACTTAAGATACTAACACTGGAATTGTTACTCTCAATTTAATACTAATTATTAAACTTCATGGAGTAAATAGAGTTTGCTGAAAGTTTGCAATAGGATTTTAAACTTTGATTGACACTCAACATAATATGATACCAGTTCGTAAAGTATATATCCAGAATTTTATAGTTCTATTATCTCAATTACAACTATGCATAAGGTGGTGAACGAATGCCAATGACTATAACAAATTATGCAAATTCACTTTGATTTAATTTATGATAAATTGAGTTCTACTAATCCAAATTAGAAATGAACTCCCACTCAAAAACGACATCCCTCGTGTCTTTTTGGTGATTACATGAACCAAATCCACTACACCAAGTCCGATCATCACGTGAGTCGGCGTAGCTTCAAAGGCGAGCATCCATATGGTCATCATATCAAAACATATGACTCATGCTTAACCTTTCGGTCCGTGTTCCGAGGCCATGTCTGTACATGCTAGGCTCGCTAAGTAAGAACCTTAGTATTCGCGTGTAATCTGTCTTACACCGAGATATGCTCTGGATTCAAGTACCCGATCATCACGTGATGTCTTGAAGCGACGAAACATTGTCGGTGCATACTTAAGGAAGAACACATTCTTATCTTGATATCTAAATGAGGGATCATCTTATTATGCTAATAAAACGCCAAACAAGCAATATAAGATGCAATCAAAACATCACATGTTTATAAGTGAAATGACATGGTTCCCGCATATGATCTCCATCATGTGCACCGTGGTATGATCTCTATCATACCTTTATGTGTAAGGCCAAGGTCTATGGAACTTACACGCTATGTGTGTTGTAAGAGTATCATCTCATACTTCTACTTACAACATCACCATATCATAACACTAGCCCAGCAACAATCTAAACTAGACGCCTCTAATTTATCCATTGCAAATTTTACGTGGCTTAGGGCTTTCGTAGATAGAACCGTTCTTACCTATGAACATGAACCACAACAAGGATAACCAAATTGTTGAAAACTCGTTGCAAATTAGATATTGACTATAGTAGGAGAGACAGACACCCGCTAGCCACTTATGCAAACTAGTTGCATGTCAAGCGTGGAACAGGTCTCATGTGCGAGGACATGTAAAGTTTGTCCGGGCCGCTTCATCCCACTATGCCACCAATATCCAAAGTACAACTAAGAAGCAATAAAATGATCATCATCGCCCACATACTCATATGTGTACTACCCGTGCAAAGTATCTACGCATAGATCCGGCTCGATACCCGTAGGGTTCGCAGCATAGAAAACAAAAAATTTCCTACGATGGGAACATCTAAGTACCAAGATCTATCTACTAGATACAAGCAACGGGTGGATATACATCCATAGAATACATACCCTCGAAGACCGAATAGCGTTAACGAGGTTGTACTCGTGGATGATGTGAAACGCTGTCGATCTCAAGATCGTGATGAAGTCCGTCTGGTCCAGCCGGTCCAGCACGATCAAGTCCAGCACCTCAAAGCAGTGGTGCATCCGTGATCGCACACACGTACGGGTACCCCGACAACCTCCACGCCCTCGCTCCAGCGAAGCAGCGGAAGCAACAAATCCTTCCAGAAAAAACCACCGGAAACATGTATCTCGCTGATCCGAGACCATGGGGAAATTCTAAAGGGGGAGAGAGATCCTTCGCGAGGAGGTGTGAGAGACAAGTGAGAGGAGGGGGTCCTTTTATAGGGGAGGGGGCAGCCCAAGGGGGCATGGCCGCCGGCCATGGAGGGTGCCCCCACCTCTCCCTCATTCATGTGGTGGAAGCTCCACTCACATAAAAACCTCTCCACTCACAATTCCACTCACATAAATTAGTTTTCCACCAAAATTAATGCAAGCTCTCATTTAAATAAAACTCTTTTATTAATTTATTAAGAATTTTGTTAATTACTTTAATTAACAAACATTCACATAAAACCCCTTACAACATTTCAATTTCACATGCAGAACCAGTTTCAGCAATTTCAAGCGAAACAGTTCCGGTGTCTAGTGAAATAAATTCCTGCGCTTTCCTTTTCTTTTTCTGGCATATCATTTGCTCCGAATGGTGTCGGTATCCCTTAAATGTGTCACCCTATGGTTCGCGAATAATGCGGACATGATCGAGACCCTTCTCCGATCAATAATCATTAGCGGGACCTGGAGATCCATACTGACTCCCACACATTCAACGATGACTTCTGTGATCGTGTGAACCTTTTACGCTAGTATCTTAATCCTTTTGTTTTGCGATATATTACATGTCCGATATTCGATCATCGGTATCTCCATACCTAGTTTGATCTCGTTACCGACATGCACTCTTTTCTCGTTCCCGTGATATAATATTCTAGTGATCAAATCACTTGCTTGCAAGCTAATCAATGTGATATCACCGAGAGGGCCCAGAGCATATCTATCCGTCATCGGGATGAACAAATTCCACTCTCGATCCATGGGTCTCAACATAACACTTTAGTAATTCTGAAGCCATCTTTATAATCATCCAGTTACGGTGTGACGTTTGATGTCAACAAGAAACTCTTCCGGTGTTAGTGATTGACATGATCTCATGGTCTAAGGATTAGGATCACTTCATAAGTTGTTATAGCAATATAAACTCATTGACTTTGATCGTCATGCTATACTTCGGATGAATGTTCATCACATCATTACACTAATGTTGTGACCTCGTTATAACAACATCCAATGTCCATGATCAGGAAACTTTGATCATCTTGTTAATCAACGAGCTAGTTTATAAGAGAGGCATAACTAGGAACTTCCTTTTTGTTTATTAAACACACATGTATTAACGTTTCCGTATTAATACAATTATAGCATGTAAAATAAACATTTATCATAAATAGGGAATACGATAATAACCACTTTATTATTGCCTCTCGGGCATATTCCCTTCACTCCGTTCATGATCAAGATCATCTATTTGTAATCATGCATGTTGTGTTTACAGGGATCCGATGGATATTGAGATTACTATGTCAGATTGATTAATGGTTTTGTCTTATTGATTCTATCATGTCTGTGTTGTTTGTGATCTTGCATGCTCTTCGTTTCTAGTAGCTATCTTGGCCAAGTAGATGCTAGTGACTCCAAGAGGGGTATTTATGCTAGATAGTGGGTTCATGCCTCTATTTAATCTAAAGGAAGTGACAGAAATCTCTAAGGTTGTAGATGTGATGTTGTCTCTAGGGAGAAAACAACGGTCTCTTGTTTATGGAACAAGTGGATTGTTTACCTTACACACTTTGCTTAAAGTTGTTATCTGTTGCTTGCAACTTAATACTAGAGGGGGTTCGGATGATAACCCGAAGGTGGATTTCTAGTCATAGATGCAGTTGGATGGTGGTCTATGTATCTTGTTGTATTGCCCATTTGAATATCGTAGGATCATGAATGTCTAGTATTGCATTGTTATGCCTTGCTCAGTCCTGTTAATTGCCCTGCTGTAATTTGTTTACCCAACATGCCATGTTTGTTTATCTAAGGAGAACACCTCTAGTAAATTCTGGACCCCGGTCCAATCTTTACCATTGATACATCTTCCACTGTTACTTGTTTACTTGCTGCAAACCATCATCACCTTCCACACCATACGTTTAATCCTTTGTTATAACAAATCGGTGATCTTGACAACCTCACTTATTCGTTGGGGCAAAGTGAAAGAACATGTGGGCCCCATGTGTGGTTTTGGTAATTAATGACAATCTTTATGGACTAATGTGTGTATTAAGTTATACTTGTAGGAATTGTCCATTGGCATCGCTTGGAGCTTGTGTCGACTTCAAGGTCGATGAAATGAGAAGAAGATATGTTGTGCAAGCTCAAAATGCGCAATCTTTAGAAGATCTCATGTTTGATGCTTGCCATCCTCGGTGATCATGGACAGATGATGAGGAATCAAGAAAGGCGTTCCATCTTGAGAAGGGAAAGATCGTCTACATCGAGCTCAAGTGGAATGCTCAAGGCAAAGGTATAATCTTGATAGGTTTTCCCGTTTGCCGGTCTTATATTGTTAGTGGAAGACCGGGTTTAGGATAGATAACCGTACTATCAAGAGGGGCTCTCGAATGAGTAACTCGATCACATCGTTCGGAGAGAGCTCAAACCTTTGCATACTTGCATCATCGTATTTGTTTGTTATTTGGTCTTATCCATGTGAGGATATAGAGCTTGTGGTAATCTCCATAACAATCTCTTGTTCATCAAAATCGGATCCCTCTTTTATATCTTATTGCGATTTTGATCTATGCGGTTTTTTGGTTTCTCACCAAGTGAGGTATCTCACATTATTATACTTGATACATTCTCACTTGGTGATAACCAATATTTTCACCTTTTATAGGGAAGCTCATGTCGTCCTCTTTCCAACGCAATTGGAATCGGGTCGATCGGAGTTACCAATCAAAAGTTATAGCCGTTTACCGCATTTTGGTACCTAGCAAGGCAGAAGGTTTTGGAAAGTTGCCAAAATCCACTGCCGGGCTAGGTACCAAAAAGCGGTAGTACCGCATTTTAGTACCTAGCGCGGTAGAAGGTTTTTTACTTCGTCATTTGGATCTATCCTACCTTGCTGGACTATGATGTTTCTTTGCATGATCTTATAGAGGTTGTTGTCCTCTTCGAAACGAGCCCAAGATCATCGAAATCGGAGTCCGGATGCAAAAGTTATGGTTGTTTTCGTTCTGTGATGACCGGTAGTACCGGACCAGGATACGGTAGTACCGGGGTCCGGTAGTACCGCTTTTTGGTACCGGGGAGCGCAGAGAGAAAATGCATTTGGAGTCCCAGGAACCCCAGGAAATGTCCGGTAGTGCCGGGAAAGTCCGGTAATGCAGGAAAAAGTCCGTAGTACCGGGAATCGCGTTTTGGGCTGCAGTTGGATTTTGGAGGGACCTATATAAGGGGCCTTCTTCCCCAATGGTTCCTCAACCATTCTTGCAAGTTTTCCCCTCCATTGTTGACCTTCTTGAGCTTGCTTTCTCTCAATCCCTCCAATGATTCTTGCATATTCTTGAGGGATTTGAAAGAGGAGATCTAGATCTACAATCCCACCAATCAATCTCTCCTCTAAGTGAGGGGAACATATTGGGATCTAGATCTTGGAGTCTTTGTGGATTTCCTCCATTGTTCTTCCTCTCTTATTCCCCCATAAGATTTTGTAGCTTTGGTGGAATTTGGGAGAGAAGGATTTGAACACCTTTGTGGTGTTCTTGCCATTTGCATTTGGTGCATCGGTTTGAGTTCTCCTCGGAGGATTTGGTTTGAGTTGCTCATTGGAGCTTGTCCCTCTTGGGTTCTTGGAACCCTAGACGGTTTTGTGGCCTTGGTGGCATTGTAGCCTTGGTGGCATTTGTTGAGGCCTTTTGTGGCATTTTTTGGGAGCCTCCAATTAAGTTGTGGAGAAGTGCCCCAACCTTGTGAGAGGTTCCGGTTGCCACCGACAAGTGCACCGATAGTGGAAGCGTGGATCGATCCCGTTGGGGTGAGATTCACCGGAGAATAAGGGAGGCCTTTTGTGGCGTTGGTGGTTTGATACCACCCCCTCTCCAAACGAGACGCACTCCATGTTTGGAGGAACTCGGTAAAATATCGGTGTCCCCGCGTGCCTCGGTTATCTCTATACACGAGCTCTTTACTTATGTACTTTACATTGTGATAGCCTTCGTGCTTGAAGTAATATATATCTTGCTATCACTTTGTTGCTTGTATTGCTTAGCATAAGTTGTTGGTGCACATAGGTGAACCTTAGTTGTTCTAGGTTGTGCTTAACAAAGTAAACACTAGTTTTATTCCGCCTTTGTTGAGCCACTCTAGGAAAAGTTTTAATCGCCTATTCACCCCCCCCTCTAGGCGACATCCGTATCCTTTCACAAATTCTTGAGTTTGTGTTGTGCAGGTCTCCGCGTTGCTTGCAACACATGTGTGACATTTCTTTCCTCCTACTGATTCGATAACCTCGGTTTCTTACTGAGGAAAGACTTGCTGCTGTGCTCTTCACACCTTGATCTTGGGGTTTCCTGACGAAGCGCTATCAGGTGCCATCAACAAGTTTTCTAGCGCCGTTGCCGGGGAGTGTGAGGACGTCTTCACAAGGAGAGTCCTTCTCAACCTTTTTCTTTACTTTGTTTTTGTTTTGCTTAGTTTCTTTTGCTTGGTTTTGTTTGCCTCTTTTTATCAAAAACTCCAAAAAAAATAGTTTAGTTTGGTTTCCTATCCCTTATCAAAAACATAAAAAAATAGTTCCTGCTCTAGTTGCTGCTGTTGTTGGCTTGCTCCACTTTTGCCAAAATGAACTCTGCTGAGAACAGCAAGTTGTGTGACTTCACTAGCATAAACAACAATGATTTCCTAAGTACTCCTATTGCTCCACCTGCTCCTGATGCTACCTTTTATGAAATTAAGCCTGCTTTATTGAATCTTATGATGATAGAGCAATTTTCTAGTGCTAGTTCTGATGATGCTGCTGCCCACCTCAATAACTTTGTTAACTCTGTGAGATGCAAAAATATAAGGATGTAGAAGGAGATATTATTAAGCTCAAATTGTTTTCTTTCTCCTTGAGAGGAAAATCTAAAGAATGGTTGCTATCCTTGCCTAGATAATAGTATTGATTCTTGGATTAAGTGCAAAGATGCTTTTATTGGAAAGTACTACCCTCCTGCTAAGATTATATCTATGAGAAGTGATATTATGAAATTTAAACAACTTGATAATGAACATGTTGCTCAAGCTTGGGAAAGAATGAAATATTTGGCTAAGAATTGTCCCACTCATGGACTTACTGCTTGGATGATTATCCAGACTTTTTATGCAGGTTTGAACTTCTCTTCAAGAAACCTGTTGGATTAAATTCTTTGGAGGTACCTTTATGACCATCACCCTGGGTGCTGCAACAAAACTCCTTGATAATATGATGGTTAATTATTCTGAATGGCACACTAAGAGAGCTCCACATGGTAAGAAGGTAAATTCTGTTGAAGAAACCTCCTCTTTGAGTGATAAGATTGATGTTATCATGGCTATGCTTGTTAATGGGAAAGATCATAATGTTCCCTTAGCCTCTTTGGTTGCTCAAGAAGAGCAAGTTGATATGTACTTCATTAGAAACAACAATTTCAACAATAACGCCTATAGGAATAATTTTGGTAGTAACAACAATTATAGGCCTTATCCTCTTAATAATGGCAATACCTATGGAAACTCCTACAACACTACTAGAAGTGCCCCTCTGAACTGGAAGTCATGCTCAAATACTTTACTAGTAAACAAACCACTTTCAACAAGACTATAGAGGAAAAACTTTTGAATGTTGAGAAAAATATTTCCTCTTTGTCTGAAGCATAGTCCTCTTTGATTAATAAAATGGCTGCTAAACCTGAAACTTTGGAAAGTACCTTTGCTGCTACTCATGCCATACAAGTTACCATTGATGAAAATGTTAGACTGTTAGCCCAACTACATGCTAAGTGGGAAAGAGAAGCTGAAATTGCTAGAAACAATAGTGTGTGCACTATCACCACCAATATGGATGCCACTAAACCACAAGAAGTCCCTATTCCTCCTACCACAATGCCTAAACTCAATGAGCCTACTACTAGTGATGCTAAGTTTGATTTTGATTTTAATGGTTGCGATATTTCTGAAGTGATTATGTTCCTACAAAAGCTTGCTAGAAGTCCTGATGCTAGTGATATGGATGTGGCTTTCACCAAACACATTACAGATGCTCTTATTAAAATTAAGGAAGATAAGTTGAAACACAAAGCCTCTATTCCTAGTAAAGTAGAAGATAGTTGAAACCCATTATTAATATGCAAGTGAATGACTTTGATCTCAAAGCTTCATGTGATCTTGGTTCTAGTGCCTCTATTATGCCTAGAAAGATTTATGAAATGCTTGATTTGCCACTTTTGGAAGATTGTTATTTGGATATCCCACTTAATGATAATTCTAAAAAGAAACTCATGGGGAGTGTTAATTATGTTCTTATTATGGTTAACAATGCTTATGTCCCTGTTGATTTCTATGTTTTGGATGTTGAATACAATGCTTCTTGTCCTATTACTTTGGGAGGACCTTTTCTTAGAACTGTTGGTGCCATCATTGATATGAAAGAAGGCACCATTAAATATCAATTTCCATTCAAGAAAGGTATTGAACACTTCCCTATGAGGAGAAGTTGCTTTTTTATCCTCCTTTGAAAGCAAGGTTTGATGTTAATGCTTCTTCATTTGAAAATACTTGATTCTTTCTTCTTGTGTCTAACTTAAAGGCGTTAAAGAAAAGTACGTTCGATGGGAATTCGTATCCAAGTTGCAGATTCAAGTCTCAGAATATTGTTGTACAAATACAGGTTCATGAAAAAGATCATGAAAAGGCTGCCCGATTTGGCGCGTAGCCACATGACAACTCTGGGGCGTGGCGTTAAAAGCTCCAGATAAAGTGCCAGAGGGTGACGTAGTCCACCAAGGTGAATGGTTGCCTTCCAAGTTCTCAAGGAGGTCCACAAGCAAGCAAGCAAGAAATCCAAAGGAAGTTCAAGTCAAAAAAATCACAAGTTCAAGCAATCAATGAAGTCCATGACCATCCAAGTGGTCCATTCAAGCAATCCTCTCAAGAGGGCGAATATCCAGTTCAAGAATCAAGTCTAATGGTTCGAATATCAAGCAAATCATGGCAAGAAAGCGGAAGGTAGTTGTTCACCACCCCTGAAGAAGGCATGGAAAACCTCAAATTTTCATCCCAGAACCATTTACCATCACCCACCATACCCAAGTCTCTGCGTTCGCGGGGCGTCGCGCCGGGGGAATGGTTGAGCTGTGAGATTCCTCGATACCGCGATGGGCTAGGGCATGACTATCCACTGGCTCTCAGGTGCATCTCCGAAGACGGCGTCTCCACACACGCACACGGAAGGAAAAGTTATGATCGTCATGGTCTTGCGACGATTCCCAATGACAAGTCCTTTGGCGGATTTTTCGGATATCACACATATAGCTAGTGTATAACGGGAAAGCCAACATTTCAAAAAACACAAACCCAAAACCATGTTTTGTCGATGTTGTCCCTCGCTTCTTTTATTTTGCCTTGGTTGCTTTGTCCATTAGGCTTGAGCAGGTACATCATCTGAGAGGTCCAATGCCGCCCTACATCAACAATACTGGTGGCGTTTCTTGCCCTCGGTGACAAACACCTCGTCGTCAATGGAGACACATGAGACATCGCTCTCTTCACCTTAGGTGTGGAGTCTCCATGCCACGATGTTCACGCCGACGGCTTACCGGCGCCCCTCTACATCAACACGTCAAGATACAGGAGCAGTGACGTGCGCTAGTGCGGAAAACACAAATCTGTAAAACCTTTTGGTCTAGTCGGCCGACACTGTAGCATTTAGACGGTCACGACTGGGCTAATAAACTTTCTTCAAGACACGGCACATTATTTCGCCATAGGTTGGAGATGAAGCGAAGATAGCTGGTTGGCTGGCACCATACATGGTCCCGACTAGCTTACTCAAGTGCAGATGTATATTCCTGCACTGACGACTTTGATCAGGGGACGGCATCGCCAACATGCTGCCTCAAAGCTTGGAGGTTGTCTACGCCGACAGCAGCCCAGTACACTCCCCGAACCCCATCGATGGGATGGATAAACCGCGCGATGAATCCCGTCGCCGACGCCAACAACTGCTCACGAAGGTCCCGACGTATAAGCACGCACAGCCGTGCATGCAAGGAGAATGCCTCTCTTGCATATATAGAGGCTTCACGTGAAGACTTAAAAAAGAATTGGGGCATACACGTACTATCAGTATGGGTATGTCCAGACTCCATAGGATGTCAATTGCCAAGCCATCATCGACGCACCCCCAGAACTATACGGAGTGCGGCAACAGAGCTACGGCGGCAAACCAGGGCGATGGAGTTGCCGGCCGGCCGGCCGCTCGCGCACGATTCCTGACCGACAGAATAGCAAATCACGTGTAATCTTGGTTCCTTTTTCTATTTTCTTTTATCGCAGGTCTGATGACGGGTTGCTAGCCGAGAAGATCGTAAACCATGCAGCGCGTGGGACTTTTGCCCAAGATCATACGAGTCGGCCGGGGCTAACAGGACCTGATGAAGCCGGTGGCAGCCAGAATACAAAGCGATCGATAGTAGCACAGAAAAAAATGCAATGGAGTACAAAGCATGGTAGAAGCCCGTCACCTGACCATGACATGAGACAACCAAGCTCACGACATGTCACAATGCCCTGGTGTTTGTTGATGGATCTCTCTCTGATGATATATATGTCCAGTCCGCTACAACTCGCAAAAGTTCACCAAGCTAAGTCCGATCTGCTCCGCACTCGAATTTAGCTTCGTGAGCGGGCAATTTGTTCGATGGGAATTTGTATCCAAGTTGCAGATTCAAGTCGTACACGAGCCTAGTATAGATGACGTGTCCAGATGTATATATACATCGATCGCGACCGGCCGGCCGGAGACGCGTTCATATAACCGACCTCTCCAGGTATACTACGAGCCGTGCATGCCCAACCGATTGATCAGTGGGGGCAGCAGACCCGCACGCAGACGCGACGGTGTTATTCAGAGGAGAGTCTGGTGCCAGATAGATAATCTCAAGAAGTCCAATCATGAGTTAGCTTTGATTTGACGCGGACGGATCAGATGTTTCGCCAGCTATGTCACGGAAAGTTTCTAGAAGCATAAGAGGTAGAAACTTGAACGATGCCCAGGCTTATCGGGAGATAAAGATGTGCGGCCGGCGAACGATCTAAGAAGTAGTTCCGAAGATCACGGCCGCGCTCTTATCTCGTCTCCTGGGCCACCGCCTATAAAAAGAGAAGCAGTCGGGAAGCAGAGGACGACTCACGTAGCTAGGGACGGTACATGTTTGAATTGTTTCTTCTCTCCTTCTCGCAGCTAGCAATGCCGAAGGTCTAGCAAGCGGAACCACGCCAACACCAGCAGAGCTCGCGTACGGAACAGATGAAGACAACACCGTCGGAGCTCGTCAACACGCAGCCCACCGGTAGGTGCGCCCGCGTCGCCAAGGAAGCCAGCTTCGACTCGGCACCTACGGTCAAACCATGGCGTATAGGCGCAGGCACGCAGCTCGGTAGCCCGACGTACAGGTTCAACTCCACTCCACGTACAACCCGGAGCCCAGGCGGAAGAGCGTGGCTCGTCAGTTCGGTGCCCAAAGTACTGATTTGGTGCTCAATGTTCAAGACCGATGACCAGGTTCAGCTCAATCCCTACCCAACCCGGCTCGCACCTTATGGTGTACAGGTCTGGCGTATTACATGGCGGACGCGTGCAACTCATCTTGGCGGCGTACAGGTCCGAATCTATGTGCAACCTCGCGACGGGCAGCTCGGTACTCTCGGCAGACGGAAGCAACTCGCGGAAGTCACGCTAGACAAAAGAAGATCCAGAGGAAGGAAGCATGAATCGATGGCCGTGCGTGCAGGGAATACATGCCTTACGTGCATGCTCGCACATGCATGCATTAGAGATCCACGTACAACATGCATCCACACACGGTGCCAGTGGCCGCCGCCATGCGCCAAGAAGACAACGACCACTTCGTGATCCGGTGAGACGGTGCCTTTGGTCACGCCGGCTGCCGTAAGCTCGGCGCCGCGCTGAGGCGAAGGACCGACCACGCCGGCCATGCCAATATGAGCGACATCGGTCTCCTTACAAAATACTCCCGCAAGGAATACCCCTTGCACACCCCGACGAAGCCGCAAAGTCGTCAAGAAGTCCCAGTGGATCGGACTGCATCCATCTACATCAACAACTTTTCATCGCCGTTCAAGACCGACGAGGCGCAACGGCGAGGTCGGGCAAGGCCGGAGCAAAGGCCACACTTACATCGGCGCGTGTACCGACAAGGACACGGGCTCTGCCGCTGCCCACACACACACCACTACCACCATATATGCAGGACGTGAAGCGAAGACGACGAAGATGACCACATGGCTTAATCGGAGGTGTCTCGCGACGTAACCCGCGGGAGTAATTAACCGGGAGCCTTTCGAGACCCCGTAAATCAGGAGATTGCACAATCGCCATTGTTAGACTGACCGCGCTAGTAGGCCATAGAGCGCAACATTGGGAATTGTATTTGTTATCTCATATAATTAATAAAATACTGTTCCCTCCTCTTTGTTTTATTTGTGTATTTATGATATGATACACTGGCATGCCCGCACCCTTCCTTTATTTTACCGTACCCCGGTGCGCATGAGAGAAACTACCGCTCCCGCACATACCCGCGGAGGCGTTCCATACGTTTTTCTCGTGTCAAACAAAGTACTTGTTGGAGATAATCCAAGAGTTTTCTTAAGTTTTAGAAGTTATTACTTCAGTAATATCCTCTTCTTATCCTTTTTGTTTGCTTTTTGTATCAAAATAACCTCTAATCAGAGGGAAGTAAGATTTGGGGAGTTGCTGTCCCAAAACAGATTTTTGTGCTCCACCATAAACATTCGTGAGGAATCCCTGTAAGTCGGATTGAGCTTATATTTTGTGAATAAATTCTCTAGTATGTTAGCTAACTTTCATTAGTTTAACACTTTTTGATTTGAGCAACAGAAGGTCTTCGAAAAAATCGGTTTCTACCATTTGGTCTGTTTTGATAGATTTCTGTCATTATTTTGCATTTGCTTCTTATTGATTCCTTTTTGGGTACTTTTTGGGAAATTGAGCTTTTTTAGGGAATTGCTACAGTATCTTGTGTTTTTAGTGAAAGTTTTACTGTTCTAAAGCTAAACCCAAGGGTCTATTATCTTTTCAGTATACTAATGTTGCTAATGAAGATGTGTAAAATTTTGTATAAAGGAAAAATTTCAGGTATAGAGAGAGAATGATGTAATGAGATGAAGAATGAACAAAAGCTTAAGCTTGGGGATGCCACTCCGTGTCACTCCAAGAAATATTCAAGAGGTACAAGCGTTAAAGCTTGGAGATGCCCAAGGCATCCCCTTCTTTATCAATAAAAAGCTCGGGTCTTTCTAGACACTTTATTATTATTGTCTCGTGCACTGTTGTGTTGTTTTTGGAGCGTCTTAGTTTTTGTTTAGTTTTCTTAGTTTGCTTGAATAAACTAGTTTGGACCCCCGTTCTCGCTGTGCTGTTTCAAATAAGTTGATTGGTGTTGGAGAGGAATAGAAAGTTCTTGCTTGAGTAGTATAAGAGGAGCTTGTTTTGACTATGACTTAGACTTTAGCATGTCATGCTAGATGTTGTTTTAACCTTATTCTTAGTGATTATTGTTGTAGCATGACTTGTTCCAAACAATTGGGATTGCTTAGTATGTCTTAAAGGAATCATGCGTTGTTTTAGCATTCAAAAGCATAGTATTGTGGTATTCTCCTTTGATGTTTTGTTTGGGTTGACTTGGCACATGCTCACACCATGTTATGACTATGAACAAGTCACTATAGCCTCTAAGATCATTTAGTCCTTGACTTGTAGTACCACTTTATGCTTTGATTAGTAATGTTTTGTCGCTCTGCATGATTATGACCATTATTTATCTCTTAGTTGGTCGCTCCCAGTCTTTTGCTAGCCTCCACTTGTATGAGTAAGCTCTACTCATGCATCCAACTTCCAAGAAATCAAGTTATTCCAAAGTGTCCACTATAAATTCCTATGCATGATGTGTTACACCATTCCAAGTATATTCTTGTTTTCATCTATCTTCCAATTAAAAAGTATTTTGTTATGTGAAAACTTAGTGATTAAAAATCTCATAAACTTGATGACACACTTTATTTGTATTGCCCCTAATAAACTTGAACCATTATGTCATCTATGTTGTATATGCTTGCACTTATACATTGGAATTAGCATAACCATGCTGTCATGGGGAACGCTTTCAATATTGCACTTGTACTTTGTACACATTTGATATCATGATCTTTTGTCTATGGATGTCGTCGGTGTGAAATGAAAGGGGAGATTGTAAGTCCATGGAGCTATGTATGTGTGTTAGAGAAACGCCTGGGCCGCTAACCTAAGACATGCCTAATCATGGTGGAAACTTGTAGCATCACCATAATGACACCCATGATAGATCACCATAATCACTTCTTACTCCCTCCGTCCCATAATAGATGTCTTAGATTTGTCAAAATTTGGATGAATCTAGACACTATTTAGTATATAGGTTCGTCCAAATTTTAAAAAATCCGAGACATTTATTTTGGGACGGAGGGAGTATAAAAAAAGAGATAGAGAAAAAGAAAAAAATATGAGAAAAGAGGAAAGAGAGAAAAAGCACCATATTTCCATGGTAAATAAGAAGAATGCTGAGATGCTCATTGTCTGCTTGCCTTGTCATTTTGATTATGTGATAGCTCCTGTATCATGTGTAAGGGGTACCCATTGGCGGTTCTCTATGATACACATGTACTTACTATGAAAAGAGCTTGCAAGTAACTAAACTTGAGTAGCATGAGGAGAGGCCCTTGTATTCAAGGGACATGAGATTGCCAACTTATACTTTGTCAAGCATATACTCGATAGTTTGTTCACTTTAACCTTAATCACTTCAAGATATTTATGATAGGGGAATTGAGAGCTGAAAGCTAACAAGTACCATAATTTTTGGAAGCTCTTTATGAGAATTAAAATCCATGCTTCCCTTATGAAGGGACTTTCTTCCACTATTATATTGAGTCTCTACTTTATATCCTTAGGCACCAATTAAGAGAGCATAGTTGTCATTCTTAGTTCTATGTGCATTGTCCCAAAACTTATTGATTGATTCATAATGTTGATATTTCTTGTTCTTGAACTATTTGTATCTAGTCACCCTTATGAACTTTGAAGGTGTCCTATGCATCTATTTGTTACTCCATGAGGGACAAGCTGAATGCCACTATGCTATGTTTTCTGTATGTGAAACAAACAAACGTTTTTCAATGCATGTTATTCATGATCTTTGTTTGTAACCTTTCATGTTGCATGTTTAGTTACTTTGTCTTACTGTTAGAACTCCATATTTCATGCCCATGTTTAGAGTTCTTTGATCCCAGCTTTCAATGCTTGAAAATGGTTTGATCTTGATTTTGATGGTGCATGTCACCTCAAAAATTATTTTTTTATCACTTACATACTCGAGGACAAGCAGGAGTTAAGCTTGGGGATGCTTGATACGTCGGAAACGTATCTATAATTTTTGATGTTCCATTCTTGTCTAGTATCTACTTTGCTTTACTTTGTCTACACTTTGAGGTGTTTTTATATTTTTTATGGTACTAACCTATTAACAAGATGCCATAGTGTCAGTTGCCTGTTTTCTTCTGTTTTTGGTTCCAGAAAGGCAGAAAATCAATATTCTCGGAATTGAACGGAACAAAAGCCAAAGTCAATATTTTACCGTGGGGAACACGGAGCCAGAGTACAAGACGAAGGGGAGGCACCAGGAGGCCACACCCCCTGGCGGCACGGGCTAACCCTAGCCGCGCCTGGGGGGGTATGACCACCCTGGCCGCCCCCTGCCTCGCCTCTTCGCCTATAAAGACCCCCCGATGCATAAACCCTAAGTACCCGGTCAATATTCCACGAAACCGTCTGTAGCCGCCGCCACCATCGTCCCTAGATTAGGGAGGATCTAAAGCTCTTCCCAGCACCCTGTCGGAGGGGAAATCATCCCGGAGGCCTTCTTCTTCATCATGCCAGCCTTCGGTATGAAGTGTGAGTAGTTCCACGTTAGACTACGGGTCCATGTAGTAGCTAGATGGTTGTATCTCCTCCTTTGTGCTACCATGTTTAGATCTTGTGAGCTCCGGTCATAATCAAGATCATCTATTTGTAATCTTGCATGTTGTGTTTGCGGAGATCCAATGAATATTGAGATTACTATGTCAGATTGATTAATTGTTTTGTATTATTGATTCTATCATGTGTGTGTTGTTTGTGATCTTGCATGCTCTCCATTTTTAGTAGCTATCTTGGCCAAGTAGATGTTAGTGACTCCAAGAGGGGGTATTTATGCTAGATAGTGGGTTCATGCCTCTATTTAATCTAAGGGAAGTGACAGGAATCTCTAAGGTTGTAGATGTGCTATTTCCACTAGGGAGAAAACAATGGTCTCTTGTTCATGGAATAAGTGGATTGTTTACCTTATACACTTTGCTTAAAGCAGTTATCTGTTGCTTACAACTTAATATTGGAGGGGGTTTAGATGATAACCCGAAGGTGGATTTCTAGTCATAGATGCAGTTGGATGGCGGTATATGTATCTTGTTGTATTGCCCAATCGAATCTCATAGGATCATGAATGTCTAGTATTGCATTGTTATACCTTGCTCAGTCATGTCAATTTCCCTGTTATAATTTGTTTACTTAGCATGCCATGTTTGTTTATCTAAGGAGAACACCTCTAGTGAACTATGGACCCCGGTCCAATATTTACCATTGATACATCTTCCACTGTTCATGTTTACTTTCTGCAAACCACTATTACCTTCCACACCATACAGTTAATTCTTTGTAACAGCAACCGGTGAGATTGACAACCTCACTGTTCGTTGGGCAAAGTCTTGAGTTTGTGTTGTACATATTTCCAAGTTGCTTGCAACACCTTTAAGACATTTCCTTCCTCTGGTTCGATAACCTTGGTTTCTTACTGAGAGAAGACTTGCTGCTGTGCTCTTCACACCTTGCTCTTGGGGTTTTTCCGACGAAGCGCTATCAGGCGCCATCAATCCTCACATCAGCAATACGCTTCTAGAGTGAAAAATCCTAACGTATCGGTGCAGTCCTTTTTGCATTTGAAGTAGTCATGGTTCTACTTGCAACTTAATAATTAAAATGGTTTAGTTATGCAAGTAGATACATTAATAAAGTGGCATTGATGGGGAATAGTTGAGATTTGGTTTTTATCCCGCCAATTTGTGTCCAACTAAGATCCAAACTTCCTTATACATGTACCGAGGCTGAGCGCGCTAACCACACATGGTCCCATTGAAAACCCTCTGCTTGACCTTAATTCAAGAGTTTTTTTAGGGGCCACAATAAGTTCGCTGATTTCTTTACTATTCTGTACTTATTCCATGTTATCAGTTCATTTATATTATGTTTCTCGAGGATCGTTTAATACTATATAATGTTTAGGTGTGCCATGTTTATGTTGTATGCACACGCCTTGTCACACTTTCAGATCTCTGAGATTTTTCAGCCGTTGTTGCAAACTTCTAGGTCAATCTTTGGAGATCGGCCGACTTCGTTACATGTACTTAGTTGGGTGCCCCCCTAAACCATTCTTTGTTTATTGGAACAATTGTACCGTGATACCCCATTTCTATTTGATTTGCTGCTTCCAAGGGTTGAACATGCTTGTATGGTTAATTTGGTGCACCCTGCAGGGTATATCTTTTTGAAAATCCGTGTTCGCGGTTATGGATGAATTGGGGCATAATTTCTCGATCATAAACAATTCAATCTAAAATAGTCCTATAAATTTTACTCAACTTACTAAGGAAACTACAACAATGAATTAATAAAATTGCCAACTGTTTGAGTGCCCCTTTATTGCCTACTCCTCTCGGTAGAGTTAAGACATCAATGAATGGGTTATGTGTTTGGTGTTAGTATCATGTTGGTTCCGAATATGGCTCTCTTATCCCTTTCTAATGGACTAAAGTTGTCTTGTTTCTCTATAGGTTTTTAGTGCATGCTTTCCTGTAGCTTAGGTGAGAGCAACTGAATTCTAAGTCTCAGCTAAGTATTTGCTTCAGTACTTACCCCTCGCTTTCATTTTCTCCCTTCTATCGGAAATCACTGGCCCAACTTTGACAGTATGAGTTTGACGGCATTAGCACGATTGCCCTTGGTGTGGACTGGGTTATTGAAACCACTGGATATCTTCAAGGCCCATTTGTATTTTTATACTCGGATGCTATTTTCTTTTGATGTGATTTGTAAATTTGTATGTATAAATTTGTATTCTTGACTAGTTGAAGTTGTTATATATATATATATATATATGTGTGTGTGTGTGTGTGTGTGTGTATGAGTTTCATCATAAACTGTTCTAAAGATACTATTTTGTTCTCTACCCACATCGCAAGTGTTTGGTATGCGTATTTGAATAGTTTCTATGCGGATTTGGTAGAAATCGCTAAATTTGGTAGAAATCGCTAAATCTGCATAGACCTGATTCCAGTGACGTTATAGTTAGTAGTAAGCCCTACGAGGACCAGTGAAAATATATATTTATTCGTGAGCCATTTTCATTACCAGCGATAGACTTTTGTTTTTCCACCGCTAAGGTTGCTATGGCGCTAAGACTTCTCTCAGTAGTGATAAATGGCTCTTCAAGTAACTTATGGAAGATGAGGTATGGCAAAATCTACTTTAGTGAAAATATGTTAACTCGAATGCTTTGTCCCAGGTATATTAGAAACATGGCGACTCACATTTCTGCCTTGGTCTAACGCTACAAATAAAATTTCCTCAATTAAGGATGGACCATAAATACATTTCTAGGAGGACAAGTGGCTAGGAATTCTACACTCCGGGAATAGTATCCCAATTTATACAATATTGTTTGTCATGAGGGTGATACAATCGTCATGGTTATGGAGTCTTCTACTCCAAATGGAACGTTAATGGATTAACTTAGACCCAGGCTTGCATCTTGAAATGCCCTACATCATCGCTTGGGTTTAGTCCATTTAACATAGGAGCGCGATGAATTCCGTTGGAATCTACATGAGAATGGTGAATTCCTAGTTGATTCCATGTACAACGCATTAGTCTAGGCAGACTTACCAGTTTATAATAATGGTAAAATCTGTAAGATAAAGATACGGAAGACAACCTTGTTAGGCGCCATTGGCATGTGAGCACAAAATATGTTTCTTTTCATCACGACGAGACAATCAAGCATTTGTTCTTCTAATGCAAATTTAGTCGTTTTATATGATCAGTCATTCAAATAGTTTCAAACTTGTATCCATCTCTTAGTGTTTATATTTTTGAAAATTGCCTACAAGGTACAAGTACAAAATTCTACTTAGAGTGGGAGTGATTGCCATTATTTTATCGCCATGGTTATGTAGAACTGATAAAAAATATCTCTTTCTTACAGGTTATGTACCGGTGTACCAATACGCTCCATTTATGGTTGTGTCTCTACAACGTGTGGAGTTTCGATCGTGACCTGTTTATGTAGGTGTCTACATAACTGGATGACACAACAAAGGACTTTTTTTACTCAACATGGATGGTAGCGTATTTTTCTGATCGGCCCTCCACCACCTTAGCATTTTGCAATTGCTTATATTGATATGCAATTCATCTTTATTTTTCCGTTTTATGACTTTTTGATATGTTTTGGCTGTGTACATTCTAGTTATGCAGAAGCTGGAATAATGCTTAAAACTTTTTAAGTAATAGAGCGGATAGAAAAGAGTTGGAAGTGCTTCTACTTTTTGTTTATGAGTGATATCCACAAAATTCAGTGAGCAGTAGATACCTCCCCCCTCGATACCATAATTATACTATATCTATTTCTACTTGATGTAATGCTAATAACTTTTTATTTCTCATCGCAATACAGAATGATGTATGCATATACAGATTACTTATCATTAACAAGGAAGAAACAAGAAAGGAGCAGCGAGGCATCTTTGGTGCGGGATTTTTTTTTAAAAGGAGCATATATTAATATCATGAAATATACTAATTACACCCCTTCTCTGCAACAACGCAATGTCCTAAAAACATTACGGATACACACAGACCTATTGTAAAATAATAATAAGAACATAAAAACAAAAATAAAAGATCCCGCTACGGTACCGGGTAGCCATCATTGACGAGCATGGTTGAAATTAAGGCCAGCTTCCGGAGATAAATAAAAGCAATACATCATCGGAAGAGAACGGCCAGCTTCAAGACAGGTCTGTTCTTATGCTTGGAGAGTTGGTTGAGCAAGTCTTGCTTCAGCTGGTCGCCATAGGAACCCTTAAGCCAAACTTCTTTGAGTTCCTGTAGATGCTGTATCCCTGATACCCGCAGAGATGACCCACTAGAGCACTGAATCTTGAGCACCTCAACAACTAGCGGATACACTTCCTTTTCCCTGAACGTCACCCGTAACTTTCTGGAGCTGCTGCAGTCAATCCTGAGGACCTTGAGTTTCAAAACTGTAGGAAAACAAGTTGCTTTACCAAAACGGATCTCACCATCTTGGATCGGTTTGACACAAAGACGAGGTATGTCCAGTCTACGTGGAAGTGGAATAGATACAATGGCGTCTATGTCCTCTTGTGTTAATATGGTCACCTCAAGATCAATCTTTTTTGGATAACAAAGCTTCTTCATCCAGACCGGCAACACGTATACGTCCCCGTACAGCTTAATGCTTGTTAGTTTCTTGGGTGGCTGCAGGGAGATGGTGCCATCCAAACAAGCAAAGTCATCCTTGTCAACTCGTACCGATAAGGACTGGAGATGGCTGTGATCTGAGATCGCACGGAACAACTCCTCAATGTTTCCCTTGTTTATACCAGACACCCCGAGCTTGCGCAGTTGAGTAAGTTTCTTGATCTCCTTGAATATGGCCTTGCCACTACTAGTGACATTGACAACGCCAAGGGTATGCAGGGCAGTCAGGTTTCCCATCCAAGCTCCAGGAACCTCTACACCGCCGCCATTATCAACATCAAGACGGCGGCATCTGCTGCTAATAAACTTGTTGGACAGAGAACTGCAAGATACCACCAACTCACGGGCCCATCTGCTCCTCCATGGCGATATGCAGACCTCATCTACTTCCGTTAGGACAGGGGCCGTAGCATCACTGTCCACTTTTCCTAGGTCTGCCACACCGATGTCACCACTATCCCCATTACTTGATTCATCGCTGCTGTCTTCTGCTGCAACTGCCATGTAGCTATCATCTTCATGAACACCAGGTGGTTCATAAGTGGTGCCAGCACGAATGTACTGCAACTTCTGTAGCTTGCATATAGCACGTGGCAGCATGGTTATTTTGGTGTGTCTAACATCCAGAGACAGCAACTGCCTCAAGCCATCCAAAGAATCTGGCAGATAGCTGATATCTTTGCATCCTCTTAATGAGAGAAACTTGAGACGAGGAAGTAGCCTTCCGATGTTCTTGAGGTCATCATCTCTTAAACCTAATGTGTCCTCAAGATCCAACACCCGAAGCAGCTTCATATTGACAGAGATGAAAAATGACCTCCACTCACCAAACACCGTCAAGGACCGTAGCCTTGACAAGTCGAGGCTCTTAAATCCAGTCTCATCTCTGCGCCAACTACTCCTTACGGTGAGGTGTTGTGCTCCTGCATGACGTGAATTAGTGTTGTCACATCCCTCCAGTACAAATACAAGGTTATCTTCCATTGGTTGGCACATGATGTATTCATGGAAGAAACCATTGACATGGCACATGCCAAACTTGCTGTTGCTGCTGCTGCTGCTGCTGCTTTGTGATTGCTGGATTATGCTCAACTTCACAAGCTCCAAGAACAACTTTTCCTCATAAAATTTTTCCTTAGAATAACCCTCCGCCACCCACCGCCACAGCAGACGCCTTTTCCTGATATTGTGACCTATAGGGAAGACTGAGAGATAGAAAATACACGGTTTGAGAGAGTCCGAGCAAGCTTCAAAGTAGGACTGCATCCAACTAAATAGACTCCTTAAACCATAGAATTCAGGGAGCTCTTTCAATGATCCCATAAAGTCATATAAACAATCCGCAGAATATTTGTTATCAACAAACTTAGCAAACCATTCTCCGACCGAAGCTATTACTTGGGGAAGCCCGCCACACTTTGCGATAATACGTTTGGAAACCACCAACTCCTCAGTGCGGATAGTCCGTTTCCTCCCTTCCGAAGCTATCTATATTACAAAAATAACACATATTCAATATAGAAATATTATTAAGTACGTAAATTCAAATAGGGAATGATAAATCCAGTCCAGCTCTTAGTTCAAATCAAAATAAGAATTAAAACTCTAAAGTTTAACTGTATTTGAGTGTACGAAACAATGAACAGCTCATGAATTTAATAGTAAGTACACTGAGATCGAGCTGAAGTTAATGTTTGGATATATCCAATTGCAGTTTCAGCACCTTAGACCTCTATAAAATAGTACCTACATCCAGATCTAAAATTTTCCATTCCAGACACCCATATATTTACTAATTTAAATTGTACTAGAAAAACTATTATTATAATATAGTAATAGCTAGTATCATTAAAATAGGCTTTTCTAGTAATAGCTAGCTAGTGTGTATCATAAAACTAGAAAAACTATTATAATCGCATGAACGTACTTTTCATTTCACACATGCACATTTGATTTTTATACTTCCCATCAAAATATTATGAACAATAATGATATGCAAAGATCCGTGTGGTTTAACATCATTAAAGTTCAAACCAGGGTGCTCACATGCCGACATTGTTGCGGCATCAAAGGATGTACGTCCAATGTAGAGTCCCACACGAGTAGTAGGTGGATGATCGTATTTTTTTTTTTGGGTAGACTTCTCTTTGACGATGGAATTATACAGTGCTCTCCAATACAAATACCAAGGTATATCTCAAGAATAAAGCATGCAGTATTTGTCTAGGTAACTGTAGCGAATTAAGTTTTATTCACACTGTAGCGAAAACAGTTGTAGAGAAAATTAGACCCGTGCAAATACATGTGAGCGTTTGCTTGGATACAACTTGAACTTGATAAATGTCTAGAGAATGTTTGACATTGGACAAATGGATGATATGATCATGGTGGAGATATATGATCATTGGACAAATAATAACTATATTTATTATTATATTTAAGAGAGAGAGAGCGAGAGCTAGCTTTTTATTATGTTCCTACAATTATAAATATTGTATGATGGGCATACAAGAAACCAGCAGAGAGCAACGCTTGAGAGTTATATGGACACACCTTTCTTAGGAGATGAAACGCCACGTCGAGTTCTAGACCTTTGAGGTTGATCACCTGATTTTCAGCAGTCGCACAATGTGTGGCAACATTTGTTTCATTTGTAACCACAAGGATTAGACTGCCTTTTGCGGACTCAAATAAGAGAGCAGCTTTTATCAAGTCCCAGTCATCTGTGGATCGTAGACCATCAATAACAATTAAGCATTTGTTTTCACACAAAAACTCGCGACACCCTTCGATTGGGTCTTGGCCTTCCATCATATTGATCGCTTCGGCTTCTTTGGCTTGAAGAACATTATCCGAATGAAAATCCAGAAATAAGCGCCGTGAGAAATCGGCCAAATTGAACCTATGGGGCACGTCAACCCAGCTAAAGGCTGTATAATGCTCAACCATATCGCAGTTGAACATTAGGTCGTAGTAGACACTTTTGGCGACAAATGATTTTCCAACACCAGCGATCCCCCACAAGGAGAACACACCAGCAGCTTGAGAATAGCTTAAGTCCTCGGAAAGGTCACGAGCCACTATACACTGGTGCCCAACAAGTAACGTCTCGGTCCACTTACTTGCCTCTTCTATTCTGTCGGACGTGAAGATAGATCCAAGCGCCTCCCGTCCATATTCGTAGTACCGATAACCCTGGTACCATTATAATGGTTTAATTAGAACAGTTAATCAAATTAAATGCTGAACTAAATAGTATTACCTTTCATTAAAATCAAAAGCCCTAGTTAATTAGGCCTTTCACAATGGACTGTTTCTTAGCGCGCTATCATAGGCACTGATATATTTTAAGAAACGGTTAGTATAATGGGTTGTTTCTTAAGATCGAGTGTGGAGTGTATCTAAAGTGTTAATGTATTTAATGATTTGGGGCTCATGCATGCATAGGATTGGACTAGCCAATGCAAGAGGTATAGCTTAGCTAAGATACAACACCACTCCCTTTCATTACTAGTTAAGGTGTCACATAAGCAAATTGCCTAGGATATAGAGCTAAGATACACCCATTATGAAAGGCCTTGAGCAAGTACTATCTTAGTACGTTATCCTAGATACTGGTGTATCTTAAGAGACAACTACTACTACAATGGATTGTATCTTAAGAGTTGTATCTACATTTAATGATTTTAAGTACATGTATGCATGTGATTGGACTAACCATTTATTTTGCCTATGATATCGTACAAGGCTTCTTGTACTCACATTCTCTCTCCATTAAATATAATGCCACATAAGCAATTTGCCTATGATACTGTGCTAAGAAACGCCCATTGGAAAAGGCCTTAGCGCGACATCCTAGACGTTTTGCCTATGTTGCATGTCACTTAATGAAGAAAGAGAGTGTTATTGTATCTTAGTTAAGGCCTTTAGGCCTTTCAGGCTGGTCATAGTGGGGAGTAACTTAGAGTAGTAACATGCACATGTTATTAGTCTAAGTTACTAACTTTATAGTGAAAAATAACTTAGGTGTGATAATATGCAATGCCATATTAATTAGGTTGTAGACATATTTTGCCTTGGTATGTATGATGTTACAGTAACATAGCTAGTTACTCAATCCATCTCTCTCTTCATTAAATCATTATCACATAAGCATAAATGCTGACTTGGACTCTTAGTTACTAGTGAAGTTACCCCCACTATGACCAGCCTTACAATGGGTATATCTTAGCTCTATATCTAAGGCAATTAGCTTATGTGGCACCTTAGTTAATGATGAAAGAGAGTGGTGTTGTATCTTAGCTAAACTACACCTCTTGCACGCAATCATATGCAGAAAAATTGGCTAGCCCAATCATATGCATGATGATCCCAAATCATTAAATACATGAACCCTTTAGATATACCCTTAAAAAACATCCTATTATACTAACCGTTTCTTAGAATATGTTAGTGTCTATGATAGCATGCTAAGAAACAGTCCATTGTGAAAGGCCTTACAATGGACGTTTCTTAGCGCTATATCCTAGGCATTTTGCTTATGTGGCACTATAGTTAATGAAAAAAAAGATCTATTGTAAGGTCTTTCACAAAACATTGCTAGACAAATCACAGGCAAAAAACATTGCTAGACAAATCATAGGCAAGAAAATTGCTGGTCATCTTGCACGGAATCATAGGCAAAAAACATTTTCTGACAAATCACATGCATGCAGGTCCTTTAAATCATTAAATTTAGAGGCTCCACTTAAGAAATAATGCATTGTACTAGTTGTTTCTTAAGTTTTAATTGCTCATATAAAAACGTGCTAAGATACAACCCATTGTGAAAGGCCTAATATACACCACTTGCACGATATCATATGTAAAAAACTTGGCTAGACCAATCACATAAATGCATAGGCCTAAAATCATTCAATGCAACACCATTAAGAAACACCATCTAAGAAACAATGCATTGTGATACTCCCTCCATACCAAATTAATAGGCTGAATTGAGAATTTATTACCCCCATTAACTTCCCGTGTGGCCACTTCTCTCCTAGAAAACCTCCCCAAGTCCGTTCGTTTCCTTGTGATTCTCCTGCATGACCGGCGCTATAGTTAATTTCCTTGTGTGAACTCGGTTGAGTTTTGTTTGCATGTAGTGTGAATTTGGCAAAAAAACTCGCGGGGAAGAAGGAGGACAGAAGGGCGATCCGCTGAAGAAGAAAATGACCAGTGCATGTCCTTAATTCCAGCGGGGAAGAAGGGTGAGAGGAGGGTATGCATGCGGTGGTAGTTAACTCAGTGCATGTCCTTAATTGCTGGCTTAAATTCTCGCATAGTTTTAGGCTAAACGAGTGCTTCTCTCTTCTTTTCTATCGCCCAGTTAGAGATCTCCTTGGTCTAAGAGTTTTGGTAATTTAGCCCAACAAACCGGTATGGAGGGAGTAGTTGTTTCTTAAGTTTTAATTATTTCTATGAAAACGTGCTAAGATATACCACATTGTGAAAGACCTTAATCAAGAGCACCCTCCTCTTCTCTCTCATCCAACTATGCATAAATATACTATTTTAAGTCTTATAGTCTGCCGAAAGGATCTTATTGTAATCCCTCCATCCCGGTTTAAAGGACATAATTTGCAATTCTCTTGGTCCTAGGTGTCCTCTAATTGGTCCATTTTATACTGTGGAGAAGAACATGCATGAAAAGAAGAAGAGCGTTCGCATTCCATGCAAAGCGTTCACATTTATTCATACATGTGCATGCAAACATTTTGTTCTTTTCATACCGGAGTAATTACAGAAATTAAATGCTTTTGTGTCTAAGTATTTTGGGATTGCATGGTTTGCAAATTATGTCCTTTAAACCAGGACGGAGGGAGTACACTCTATTGTGAAAGGCCTAAGAAACACGCAGCAACACGTGATTCTAGATACTATGTAAGAGTGTAAAGTGGATCTTGCATTAATAAAGTATTATATTTTTACCTCTAGTTATTGTATATATTGGCTATTAGATTGACTTTAGATGACATGTACATGACTTATAGCTGGTAGTTGGCTCTGTTATTGTCCTTGCTCTTATATTGATGACTGATGCTTCATGCATGGTGCCTATTAACTCCCTTATTAAAAATGTGTAAACGGTCGAAAATAAATTTGAATGATTTCTTCTAGATAATTGCAGTTTTGGGCTACATGCATACCAGGTGATACATGATATTTGTGTCCGTTTTTAACCAACAAGCATATGTGGAGGGATGAGGTTAATAAGAAGACATACTTTTGTTAAGTGATGAAGCACCATGTCGGCTTCAAGATCTTTGATGCTGAGCACTCGATCTTCCCCATCTGCACAATGTTGGGCTACATTTTTTTCCTTCGTAATGACCATGATACAACCACCTCTGACTTTGATACTAGGCTTAGAATATAATAGATGTTTATTTATCAAGTCCCAAACATGTTCAGACTGCAGACCATTGAGAACCATAAGGCGATTGTCTTCATGAAGAATCTTACGACAAACTTCAATTATTTGCAGATCTCCCATCACATTAAGTGCTGCAATCTCCTTGGCTTCTAAATTATATGAATGAAAACTTGCAAATAATTGCCGGAAGAAAACCTTCGGATTGAAAGGATTGGGTACTTCCACCCAGTTATGTCGTTCAAATTTCACTCCATTGTCGAATCTTGTAAACTCATCTATCATGGCATTGTACACTTTAGAGACCACAGTTGATATGCCATCACCACTTCCCCAAACGGAGATCACACCACCTCGTTTTAATTGCCAACTCAGTTCATCAAACTGCGGTTAAGAAAAAATCAATTAATTTACGATCAAATAACATATAGGACAAACAAGGTCTGAGACTTAATGGCCTTGTTCATTTTTAGTTTGGCCTTTGCAAAGTGGACTTGTAAATTTAGAAGTAAAAAAGCATGACTATAGAAAATGCAAATACTAGTATTGAATATAAGAAGAAAATGATTTATAAGGCAATATGCACAGTTATATTTTTTTTACATAAAAACTTGTTATTGTATTCTATTCCCTCTCCCTCAATTCGATAATATAAGCCTTTTTAACAAGTTATTTTACTTTGCTAAAAAAGTTTATATTGTGCAACAGAGAGAGTAGCACTTAAAAATGATAGGCTTTTGCTATATCGTAGCATGGTTTGAATAACTGTTAACCCCGGATGTACGTGTAACATAGTTTAATCGAAGTGAACCCATGTCTTGCAAGTGGCCACAAGGAGACCATGTGTTGTCACAAGAAAGCTTCCTCGGGCTGTGGCAGCAGCCTCCGGCTTGCTAGCAAAGGCGAGGCTTCTAGGCTAGCTCCCCTCTCCCCTCTCCCTCTCCCTCTCCCTCTCCCTGACCTGGCACCTCGTGGTGTCCGTCCGACGGCGAGCCTAGTACGCATATTGGTGACATGACATAGTATTTAATAAGAAAAAAGATGAGAGTAGTAACATATCATGTCATCGTAACATCACACTTTTGAAGAGAAAATGAGTCTGCAAGATAAATAGTGTAGACATCTATAACACTGCCTCCATTGTACTACGCATATGAAGATAGTAATATAGGCTAGTACTATATAGATGTTACTAGCTAGTATATGTTATTTCCTACTATGAGTATTCTAACAACATCCTAGCAGTGCGTGTCGCGAGAACAAGATGCAGCTTGGATGAGGTGGGCTATGCAGGATCTACATCTGCTGGCGTTACCTAGAGTCTTAGGGCATCTCCAGCGGGCTAACCCATTTCAGATACGAAATGTGTCTGATTTGGTCGGATTAGGTTGGCTTGCGGACAAAAAATGTGGCCTTTTTTGCCCTGGCTTGGGGTGGGGTGTCCTAGTGGGCCGACCCATTTTACCTTTTGCCTCCACCATCATTAACGTTGTGCTGCAATTAATATGGCAAGTCCCATCTGCGACCGTTGCGGCGCTTTCCCGCCCTACTGCTCATTTCCCGCGGTATGCCGCTTGTTTCCTCTGCGCAGCAATCATTTGGCGTGCGCGAGAGGTTTCTTTCCTACCCCGGTCTTGGGCTATCATAAGGTCGGCACAAAGGGGTGGACGGCTAAACCCTAGCTAGCCACAAACAATGCCTCGCCGCAAGATCACCGGCTAGTCTAGGATTGGTGCAGTCGCGCGCAAGCAGTTCCCTACAGACTACACCGAGAACGAGATAGCACAATCTCCTTCGCATAGTCCATGGAGGCCGGTGTAGGAGGTGGTGGCGGCAGCGGTGGTAGTGATCAGTGCGACACCTATGTACTTGGTGGCGCGTATTTGGAAGCCGTCTAGAAACTGGTGGTGGGGCCTTGTCATGAGAGAATCTCTAGTAGAGACCGCATACGGAAGTGCTGCAAAACATTGATGCAGTTTACCGCAAACAACATGTGCAGGATCGAAATCGTTGGGTAAATCAGAAATGGCATTTAAAACTGCATATTTTTTTAAAGAATTACCTCCGCAAATTCAACAAGAAGTTCATACATATAGAGGGATGATCCATTTGGACAAGTAAAATCAAATATCTAGTTCATACATAAGGAATTTTTGCGCAAACCCTAACCCAACCGACGCCCCCGGGAATCTATCTTACCGGGGCTTCTATGGTTGTGGGTGGGATACACCGATGAACTAGTCTGAGTTGCTATCGTTAGTGTAGTTTATGATGACGAAGCAGTTGTACTCTGCGTGGGAGAGGCGGATGGCCTTCGCCACAGAAGTCTCCTACTTCTCGCATGCGATGCAGCAATGCTTCGCCTCGTCCTATGCTGCGCTATCTTTTGTTTGGGATAATAAAAATACAAAAGGACAAAAACGCTTGGTGGTCACGCAGTTTTGTAGTGCGATCTTATATCGTTTAATATACTAGTACCTACGTTTTCAAAGCTTAAGGCCTATATTATTTTTTCAAGAGTCAAACTATGTACAGTTTGACGAAGTTTTTAGAAAAAAAATTATTATCTACAATATAAAATCCATACGTTTGATACAACATGAAACGCATTTTTACATGATATCTATATAATATCATATTTTTTATAGTTTTTTCTAAAAGTTTGGTCAAACTTTCCGTACCATGACTTAAAAAAAATATATGCCGTATGTCAAACCTAAATATGATGCTGCAAGTTGTGAGGTAAGTCTTTTGGATTAAATGATATATTTAATAAATAAAGGGCTTGTCATTGTAATATACTATTTAATAAAGGAGTAGATATATTACCTTTTTGAAGAAGGCACAGATAGATTGGCCATCGGAGAACCGTCTAAGGTCGGCCACCTGGTATGGACTTCCTGTGCAGGAGAGTGCAATTCCCAAGTGCTGAGTTGACACGATGATCCGGCTAGCCTTATTGCTTTCCGGAAGGTATGCTCTGATGATATCCCAGTCAACCATGGTGGAGACTTTCTCCAGCACGACGAGATACCTTTGGTCGCTCAGTTGCTGCATGAGCTCGACCTTGGAATCGAGATCGTCTTCAGTAGCCAAGGCTGCTTTCATCCTTGTCCGGAAGTGACGACCGGAGAAATCATTACTATTTCCTTGGTGAGACAACTGAATCAGTAAGTTCTTGAGGAGCTCGCCGGGGTTAAAAGGATGCATCACCTTTACCCATGCACGGGTTTTGAATTCTTGGCAGACTTCTGGATCGTCATACGCCCTCCTGATAATGGACATTTCTCCGAGATCATGGTCATCTGCCGTAGCCCCTGCATTATTACTGCTTCCCCATACCGAGATCACTTGAAGATCATTGCCTTGACGACGGCTGGTGATCAAGTCCCGGAGGTCACCCGTGCCGTGATGCTTCCCGGCGGCCTCCCATACCTCTCTTAACATGTGGAATGCTGATGATGTTGCAGACATAAGCTCCGCCGGCGCCGCCATGGGGGAGTTGGTGTTGAAGTCGGGGCTGCTGCTGATGAGGAGGTTGTACCGGGTGTTCCTGTCACTTACATCCACCACCCTGGCCTTGAGCTGTTGTATCTCGGCGATGGCCACATCCAGGGGAAGCACAGGTGCTACGCAGGATGGCACCACACGCCAGAACCAGCTGCTCCAGGCTGACCTCTTGTCGAGGTGGATGACAAACTCCACGCAGTCCTCCACATCGAAGGCAAGGTCACGGATCTGCCTCACCCATGTCCGCACCACTTCCTTCTTGGCGTCTTCCGCCGCGTTGGCGCCTTTGAGAAAGGACTGCATCATTTGGAACTCGCCAGTGATGAACACCAGGTCATTCTGCACCCGCAACCTCTGCTTCCCCTCCTCCTCGATCGCTGACTTCACCCGGCTCAGCGTCCCCTCCACCGCCGTCTTGGTCAGCCCAAGCGCGAACTCCGCCATTGTTGCTCTCTTCTCGCTTGCTAACTGCTGCTTCTATGTTACTAACTGACTGTGTGAGTGTGCGTGTGTGTGTGTTCTAGGATCGATAAGTAGAGCTTGCTCGATCTGCTACGAGTTGACGGAGACCGGAATTATAAATCAGAGAGATGCATGCTGCTAGCTGGTGCTCCTTCAGGACACATCCAACATTAATTCTAGCAGGCTTTGCAGGTTGTCTCCGTCTATCCGATGGTCTACAAAGTTCTAAGATTCGTGCTGGTATGTTAGCACCTTCAGCCTGTACCATGTACACCTTCCCACCAATCTGGCGAACGAATATATAATAGAACCGACACACCTTCTACGGTTCTAACCCGATCTACGTCCTCTCTCTCCTTTAGAAACGACGCCCAGGATGAGCCCGCCGATACGTACAAATACTTGTAGAATATGATTTCGATCAACCAATCGTCTTAAGTTGTGGATCGAGATCTAGATAGCTTGGTTCGATGTACTCCCCATGTAAAGTCAGCAATAAAAACAATATTCTACTATACAACGTATCTGCAATAAAAATAATAGTCTATATTCTAGCCACTTGATTCATTGGTACACTAATGTATCCCATGTGAGGTACATTGGTAACAACAAAGCGTTATTTAGACACGTCTGACCTGTGCTGTGATCGAGGTGCCACTACGGGACGCGCACGTTACCCCGAGAGCAAAAAGTCGTCGGCGTAGGCCAAAATGCCCTCGGCGTATGCTACGCCGACGACCGTTCTCGTGTAGCCTCATCGGCTAAGGTCTTCCTCAGCGGAGACACTTTTGCACGTCGGCGTATGCTATGCCGACGGCTTTGCCCTCGGCATAGCCCCGTCGGTATAATAATGGCAGGTTGTCAAAAAATTCAAAAAAACAATTCATTTTTTTTTGATTTTTTTTAACTTTTTAAATCTTTGAATTGTTTGAATCGTTAATCTCTCACCTGAAACATTTTTAACACTAATTACATTTAATATTTAATTAAATTATAGTTTTGAACAAACTTTCTGCTCAGTCACCCATCCTAATACTACTCCAGCACGCTTAACTTATCAGTTTCTTCTGAATCAGTTTTCACGAAGCAATTTGTACCTAGTTGTTAATACTATGATATCAATCCTATTAACTCTTATATCATTATGTCACATGTTTTTATTTTTTTAAACTACAAACACCTATTTAAGTAACAACAATGAATAAGTAAAAATATTACTGATTCAAAAAAATACAATTGAATTCAAATAAAAATATAATAATTTTACTTTTTTGTATTTTTCTATTTAATATGGAATAATTAATATCTTCAAATCCGTAAATCGGAATTTGATAAATAATGTCTAAATTGATCAGAAAAATGAAAGGAATCTAAATATTGATATCCATATCAAATTATCACAAACCCCCTGTTTTTGAATTAACTATTTGGTGGTTGCTTCACAAAATCCCCCTTTTTTGCTCTCGGAAAATGGAAAATGGCTTTTTGGTGCGACAAAAAGGAAACCTTCCTCCTACAATATTGTTCGCCATCTCATGATGCACATGTATACATAATATGGGCACATTATCATAAACTATGCCTTGATTCTAGCCATAACATTGGTCATTTGACCCGAAAACCAAGAAATCTCGAATGAGATAGCTCATTTTGTGAAGGGTTTTCCAGACATATTCAATATAGCATGTTTGATATTTTTCCTTTCAACTATGTCACATAATATGACACCACCCAAAGTTTTTGCATTGTTTCGATCGTTTTTGAATTTTTGCATCAGATCATGTACCTATAGTTCATATCTGACCCACTTCCTACCGATTCGGCGGGAATTTGTCCTTTTTATCAGGGATAGGCGGAAAGGTTTGATATCCCCCTGTTATGAAATTTCCCATGTAAGGTGGTATAGTATTTTGTAAAAATGTGATGGTAGCATTTTAAATTAGTCATTTGGTGGTTGCTTCACAAAACCGTCTGTTTTTTGCACTCGGAAAATGGAAAAATTGTTTTTTGGTGAGACGAAAAAGAAAACTTCCTTCTGCAACATTGTTCTCCATCCCATGATGCACATGTATGCACAATATAGGCACATTATCACAAACTATGCCTTGATTCTAGCCATAACATTGGCCATTTCACCCGAAAGCCAAGAAACCTCGAATGAGATATGTCATTTTGTGAAGGTTTTTTTGAGACATAATCACTATACCAAGTTTGATATTTTTCCTTCTAACTATGTCACATAATATGATACCACGTGAAGGTTTCGCATTGTTTGGATCGTTTTTGAATTTCTTATGCCCGTTTTAAACTATATATAATGTTTTATGTTTCACTTAATTTTTATTTACTAATGTGTAATATTTGAGTGTAGATAGATTAATCTTATTTTTCTGCAAATTTTGATATATTATTTGTATTTTTCCGAATTAGAATGATTTAGTTATCATTTTTCAAAGTTTAATGAGATCAAATGAAAAATAGCTACGCCGAGGGCAGCTGTCGGCGTAGGCTACGCTGAGGGCAGCCGTCGGCGTAGCATAGGATATTCCGACGGCTGCTTGGCGGGGCTGGCCTGGTCACGTTCTACGCCGACGGCCCGACCTTTGACCGTCGGCGTAGCGACCGGCCGTCGGCGTATTCAACCATTCTGTAGTGTGCTAGTCAATAAGCCTAATTACTTAAATAATATATTTTTGCTTAGTTGGTGGAGAGAATAGAAGAGAGATGATACGTGGGATCTAGATAAAGAACCAGCTAAAAACGACGGAAGTGGACTGCCTCCCGGGTCGTTCCTGCTCGAGCAACTCTGAAATCCCCCTCCATCCCTAGCTAGCCTCCCCGTTCGGTGCTCCCCTGGCCGATGCTGGTGGTCGCGGCGCCTTGCCCGCCAAAGGCGGAGGGCAGATGAGGCGCCCCATTGTGATGCTTCAGAGCGGTGGAGCAGCGAGGCTTTTGGCGCCGGCGTGCGACGGAGGGGCAGTGTAGGGTGAAGGTGGTGGAACGCTTCGGCGTCGTGCAACGCCTAGTTCTCGGGAAGAGTTGGCATCGGCGTGCAGGGCATGATCCGAGCCTGATCTTGCCTGGGAGGGCTAATTTCATCGTTGTTTTGATTTTCACGATGGAGCCCACGGCTGTGGCATCCAGGTGTAGTGAGCGCACTAGTGTTGGTGGAAGAGCATTCGCTCGCCTTGGCGAGGAGGTTGCATAGGGATGCTATTCGCTTGAGGCAGAGAAGATTTGGCGCTGTCTTCTGGCCATGCGGGGATAAGGTAGTGGGCTGGCAGTGTGTGGCTGCACATGGAGGATGTCATGGTTGACCAAGAGTAGGGATAGAATTATAACCCGAAACACATGAGCTAAATGAGTAGCCCATGACCCAGCTCGATGATGATTGCAAGAACACAAGCACAATGTAGCTAGTGTTCGAAGTAAGAGTATTGAACCATGGAGAGCTATTTGGTTAGGGTCTTTATGCCTCTCATCAGTATCTATCAAGGATTACTTGTGAACTTCCTTTGATCTCAAGTAAGAGTGATTAAACAAGGTTGTTTTGTAGGTAAAGTAAAGACTACAGAGTAAAGAAACAAGGAGACAAACGCATTATAAAAGGCAATAGAACTGCAGTAAGGCGAAGTGTTCTCGGGATTGTAGGATTCACTGCTAGCATTGGTATTAATATGATTAGGATAAATCCATCTCTTTGTTCATTACATATGTGGGAAGAGCTTCATAAATGAATGAACATGGAAAGTCGTTCTGATCACTCACAATTAAGGGTTTTCCCATGGATATTGATATGAGCTTACTGAACCTTACCTTATCCCCCTTCACCATATTAATATCACGTCGGCACTGTAAGTACTCCATACACCCAACGGTAATTCCCTCTATACACTAGTACAAACATGTTAATTAAAGATGATTATTGCCCATAGGCCTCAGCTATCCATGAAGGCAAATATTATATGGTCGACTTCACATAATATTTAGAGAGAAAACCAACGCATAATTGATGGCGCTGCGTCAACATGGAGCGCTTCGTCGGGAAACCCCAAGAGCAAGGTATTATGCAGCACAGCAGCAAGTCTTCCTTCAGTAAGAAACCGAGGTTCTCGAACCAGTAGGAGGAAGGAAACGTCTCAAAGGTGTTGCAAGCAACGTGGAAACCTGCACAACACAAACTCAAGACTTTGCCCCAACTAACAGTGAGGTTATCAATCTCACCGATTGCTGTAACAAAAGATTAATTGTATGGTGTGGAAGGTGAAAGTGGTTTGCAGCAAGTAAACAGTAACAGTGGAAGATGTATCAATGGTAAAGATTGGACCAGGGTCTAGAGGTGTTCTCCTTAGATAAACAAACATGGCATACTGGGTAAACAAATTACATCAGGGCAATTGACAGGACTGAGCAAGGCATAACAATGCAATACTAGACATAAAGATCCTATGAGATTCGATTGGGCAATACAACAAGATACATAGACCGCCATCCAACTACATCTATGACTAGAAGTCCACCTTTGGTTTATCATCCGAACCCCCTCCAGTATTAAGTTGCAAGCAAGAGACAACTGCTTTAAGCAAAGTGTATAAGGTAAACAATCCACTTGTTCCATGAACAAGAGACCGTAATTTTTGTCCCTAGTGACAACAACACATCTACAACCTTAGAGATATCTGTCACTTTCCTTGATTAAATAGAGGCATGAACCCACAATCGAGCATAAATACCCCCTCTTGGAGTCATTGACAACTACTTGTCCAAGATAGCTACTAACAACGGAGAGCATGCAAGATCACAAACAACACAGACATGATAGAATCAATAAGACAAAACCATTAATCAATATGACATAGTAATCTCAATATCCATCGGATCCCTACAAACACAAGATGCATGATTACAAATAGATGAGATCTTGATCATGAACGGAGCTCACAAGATCTAGACATGAAAGCACAAAGGATGAGATACAACCATCTAGCTATTACATGGACCCATAGTCCAAGGTGGAACTACTCACGCTTCATACCGGGGGCTGCCATGATGAAGAACAAGGCCTCCGGGATGATCTCCCCTCCGGCAGGGTGCCGGGAAGAGCTTCAGATCCCTCCTCCGATCTAGGGACGATGGTGGTGGCGGCTACAGACGGTTTCGTGGAATATTGATTGGGTCCTTAGGTTTAGGCATCAGGGGCTTCTTATAGGCGAAGAGGCGAGGCTGGGAGGCGGCTAGGGGGCCCACACCCTGCCCAGGCGCGACCTAGTGTGGGCCCACACCTGGGGGGTGCGGTCGCCATGTGTCTCCGCTCCATCTCTCCTCTAGACTCCGTGTTCTCCTTGGTGAAATATTGACTTTGGCTTTTGTCCCGTCCAATTCCGAGAATATTTCCTTACTAGCTTTTCTGGAACCAAAAACAGTAGAAAACAGGCAACTGGTACTATGGCAACTTGTTAATAGGTTAGTACTAGAAAACATATAAAAAGCACCTCAAAGTGTGGACAAAGCAAAGCAAAGTAGATACTAAACAAGCATGGAACATAAAAAATTATAGATATGTTTACGACGTATCAAGCATCCCCAAGCTTAACTCCTGCTCGTCCTCGAGTAGGTAAGTGATAAAAAGAATAATTTTTGAGGTGACATGCACCATCAAAACCAAGATCAAACCATTTGCAAGCAATAAAAGCTGGGATCAAAGAACTCTAAACATGAGCATGAAAGATGGAGTTCTAACAATAAGACAAAGTAACTATGCATGCAACATGAAAGGCTACAAACAAAGATCATGAATAACATGCATTGAAAAAGTTTTTTTGTTTCACATACAGAAAACATGGCATAGTGGCATTCAACTTGTCCCTCATAGAGTAGCAAATAGATGCATAGGACACCTTCAAAGTTCATAAGAGTGACTAGATACAAATAGCACAAGAACAAGCAATACAACAATATGCATCAATCAATAAGTTTTGAGACAATGCACATAGAACTAAGAATGGCAACTATGCTCTCTTAGCTGGTGCCTAAAGGTAGAAGGTGGAGACTCAATATAATAGTGGAAGAAAGGCCCTTCATAAAGGGAAGCAGGGGTTTCATGTTTCAAAAAGAGCTTCCAAAAATTATGGTACTTGTTAGCTTTCAACCCTCATTGCCCCTATCATAAGCATCTTGAAGTGATTAAGGTTAAAGTGAACAAACTATGGAGTATATGCTTGACAAAGTATAAGTTGGCAAACTCATGTCCCTTGAATATGAGGGCCGCACCGCATGCTACTCAACTTTAGTCACCTGTAAGTTCTTGTCATAGTAAGTACATGTGTATCATAGAGAACTGCCAACGGGGTACCCCTTACACATGGTACATGATCTATCCCATAACCAAAATGACAAGGCAAGCAGACAATGACCATCTCAGCGATCTTTTTATTTGCTATTTCCATAGGTTTTTATTGAGGATGCTTCACAGATTTCTCATTATGGTGATGCTGCAAGTTTCCACCATGATTAGGCATGGCTTAGGCTAGCGGCCCAGGCGTTTATATAAGACAAAATACATAACTCCATGATGACCCACAAGTATAGGGGATCGCAACAGTCTTCGCGGGTAGTATTACCCAATTTATTGATTCGACATAAGGGGAGCCAAAGAATATTGTAAGCCTTAACAACCGAGTTGTTAGTTCAGCTGCACCTGGAAATAGTTCTTGCTCACAGAAGTTTATCAGTAGCAATAGTTTGGTAGTAGCAACAGCAAAGCAACAGCAACAGCAACAGCAAAAGTGGAACATGAGCAATAGTAATAGTAACGGTAATAGTAGGATTCGAGTGCGGTAGGCATAGGGATGGATGGACGGGCGTTGCATGGATGCGTCTAAACATGTAACTTCAAGATCTAGGGCATTGCAGATAAATAATAAGAAGCATCCAAGTACTAAACAATCCTAGGCATGTGCTCCAAATATAGTCATACATGCTCGCAATGAGAACTTGCACAACATCTTCTGTCCATCCAGCCCATGGCAGCGGGGCCTCTAGGGAACTACTGGCAATTAAGGTGCTCCTTTTAATAGAGCACCGGAGCAAAGCATTAACACTCCATGAACACATGTGATCCTCACACCACAGACATCCCCTCCGGTTGTCCCAATTATTGTCACTTTGGGGCCTTTGGATCCGGACAATGATATGTGTACACAACTTGCAGGTAAGATCACAAACAATACTATCATAATTATTCAATAATAAGTTCAGATCTGAGATCATGCACTCGGGTTCTAGTGACAAGCATTAAGCACAACAAGTTGCAACAAAGTCAAATAGCACTAATAGAAATACTAGGCACTATGCCCTAACATATCTTATTCGATTACATGATAGAACTCATCCAATCCCTACCATCCCCAAGCCTACAGTGGGGGATTACTCACTCATGGATGAGGGGAACATCGGTGGTTGATGGAGATGCGTTGGTGATGACTATGGCGATGATCCTCTCCAAATTCCCGTCCGTGAGTGCGAACGGAGTTTTTGGATCCGAATCTTGGTTTCTGGTGGCGGCGGCGAAGCGGAACTCTTTCTGGAAAACTATCGAACCCCCCTCTGTTTTTAGGTCAGAAGGAAACTTATAGGCGCGGAGGGAGGCCGAGGAGCTGCCTGGGATGGTCAAACCTCCCAGTGCGCGGGTCAGGGCCAGCACAGGGGTGGGTCTGGGCCCCCCAGGCCTCCCCTCTGTCTCCCCTTCTGGCTCCGTGGATCTTCTGGTGAGAAATAATTTTTGGCATATTTTCCGGGTTTTTTCGTGATAGTTGATTTTCTGCACAAAAACAAGACACCAAGGTAATTCTGCTGAAAACAGCGTCAGTCCGTGTTAGATGTATCCAAATCACACAGGTTTAGACAAGAAACAACAGCAAAGTGTCCAAGAAAGTAGATACATTTTGGACGTATCAACTCCCCCCAAGCTTAGCTTATTGCTTGTCCTCAGGCAATTCAGTTGAAAACTGAGTGCGATAAAAGAACTTTCAAGAACACTTTGCTTCATATGATGTAAATATTCTCGGCACAGGAGTAGATGCTTAGACAATTCATAATAAAGAGTATGCAACTAAGTCAACTCAATAGTCATTGCAAGCTATGAAGAGAAACCAACTCAATAATAATAAGTAGCATGAAAAATAAACATAAGCAACATTGCAATGCTCATAATAACGTATGATAGAGTGGTATCTCGCTTGCCTTTGTTTGAAGAGCGCAATATAAATGCAAAGGCGCCTCTGAAATTCACATGAAGACTACAAGTAAAGATATTAGAGATACAAGCATCAAAGTCATGACATAATTAACCAAGTTTGGGAACAAACACAAGAATGACAACTATGCTCTCACGAAGGTGCTCATAGAATAAGTGGTGACTCAACAAAGTTGTGAAAACGGTTTTGTGAAGGTTTGAAAGGCTTACAAGTGCTGAAAGGAAGGTACCCATTAGCTTTGAGATCTCATTGCCCCTATCATAGGCATATTCATGTGGTTAAGGTGAAAGTGAGGTCCACTCTGAATCATATGCTTGACAGACCATAGACTGGAAATCCCAAGTCCCTTGAGTACGAGGGTCGCTCCGCATGCTACTCAACTTTGGTCACCTGAAAGTTCTTGTCATTGTAAATACATGCATATAATCGAGAACCGCCAACGGGGTACCCCTTGCACATGGTACATGAGCTTTCCCATAACCAAAATGAGAAGGCAAGCAGACAATGAGCATCTCAGCAATCTTTTTATTTACCATATGCATAGATTTTTATTGAGGATGCTTCATAGATGCTCATTATGGTGATGCTGCAAGTTTCCACCATGATTAGGCATGGCTTAGGCTAGCGGCCCAGACGTTTATCTAATACAATGTATAAACTCCATGAACTCACAACCTCCCCTTTTATTTCACATCTTCAACATCCGTAAACAAAAGAGCAAGGAATCAACTGGATGAGATATCCAAAAAGTGTTGAAAGCGTTCCTGTTGACAACACGGTTCTGCTGACTCCCAGCATATAATTTGCAAGCATATAACTTTCATGGACAAGTCACAATGGTTCAGAATTATTAAGAAAAAAGAATAAAGTGTGCCATCAAGTTCGTGAGAGCTTTACTAACTAACTTTCTCAAAACAAACAAACATTTTATTTTGGAAGAAAACATGGCATATATAAAATATGCTCTGAAGTAGCAAATGATGCTAATAGGTAGGTATGGTGGACACAGCTGGCAATATTGGTTTTGGGGAGTTGGAAGCATAGGTAGAGCACATACTCAGGGCAAGTGAAGGCTAGCAATAGAGAGGGAGCAACAAACGAGAGAGCAATAACTGTCATAATCATGCTTGCAACAAAACAAGACTAATTATGGCATGAAAGTGATACAAGAACTCTGAGACAAAATAAATCATCGAGGCTTACTGACTATTGATTAGTCATATGCATGCGTGAGCATGTGCCAAGTCAATTCACATGAACAGTCAGAGGAGGATACCACAATGTCATACCAAAGTATGAATAAAACAATGCAAGCAAACATTCATATGACATGCTACAAACTATTAGCAAGCTGGAGCTAATTATAGACAAGCAAGAACTACTAAGCATCCATAATGACATACACCTTACACAAACAGGCTAAGCATGCTCACAATGATGAGTATATGTACAAAAATGAAACAAATAGAGTTCGTTACCAGCCTCTTACCACACCTCAAGTTGTCTTAATCTTCATTATTGCCCTTCACTTGTGTGGCTTGAATAATAACATGAAACCAAAATCCACTGAGGATGGCTGAACCCTGCAAAGAACTCACAAAACCAAAGAAGAACAACAAATATTTTTGGTGTTTTCGATTTTTTAGAAACAAGCAAATCCAAACAAAGAAAAAGGCAAACCAAACAAAGCAAAATATTTTTGGATTTTTCTTTTAAGGCAAAGAAAGGCAAAGAAATAGAGAAACAAACCAAGAGAAACAACGAAAATATTTTTTGTATTTTTGTGTTTTTGAGAAAGAAGCAACAAAAACCAAAAAGAAAGCGAAACAATGGATATACAAAGAACCGACCGAACATGGTATATATATGAGTGTGATGTCAGTATACCTCCCCCCAAGCTTAGGCTTTTGGCCTAAGTGGGGCTCAATCCCATGGTGCCCAAATCGATGCCCTCCGTAGTATGTTGAGGAAGCTCCCTCGTCCTGGTACGAGCTCGAGGCCTCCCCTGTGTAATTCGCAGAGGGGTCGTATGATGGTGCTTCCTCCTTATAGTGCCCATGGAACTTAAGAGAGCACATCTTGTCATCCATCTCTGCCTTCGAGCGTGACCAAGGTCCCTGAGAAATACTGAACAAAGTGGTTTGAGGTAGAGGGATCTCTCTCTCTTCCCCATCAATAAACAACATTCTATAAACCAAGTTCTCAAGAGTAGAGCTAGTGGTGACAAAGTGGTGCACCTTCATGGCAGCAAGATCAACCCTCTGAGGAGCCAAAACTGTATCATGTGGATCAACAACAATGTTCAAGGCAGCAGCAACACGAGTAGCAATAATTCCCCCATAAATGGGTCCCTTAGCAGCTAGACGATGAGCAATGAGAGAACCAAGATTATACTTATCCTCATTGTTGAGCGCAGCAGCTAAGAAGGCCAATTGATAGTTGGAAATATTACTAGTGTTCTTCCTACCAAGAACACTGGTGGCAAGATAGTAGTCAAAGAACCTGATGGCTAGGAGTTGAATATTCTTTATCTTTCCTCGTTGAGCTCTGCGGTCATCATCATTGGCTATTCCTCGGTAAAGCTCCAACAAATCAGCGGGAAGAGCTGGAATCTTCTTTGATGACCCAGTTGTACCAAGTCCTAGGGCCTTGCAAAATTGCTTCAAAGTCATAGAATGAGCCTTGCCATAAATTTTGAAAGACACAGCAGGCTTGAACACACTATTAGTAAAGGAGAAACTCTCCACAAACGTTTTAGTAAGCAAAGCATATTGTGCGCTATCATACTGCATGTAACTTGTTAGTCCAGCCCTCTGAACCAAAGTCATATCACCAGCCTCTTACCCAGCAGCTCGCAAGAAAGTTTGGCAAGGAAAGGTGGAGGGGTGCGCATCCCCTTCATCTCCCTCGTCACCAAATCGCGGAGTGATGAGATCCTCATCATATGAGGGTCTATTACTGGTAGATGACCTTGGAAGCCTTGCCCTTCTAGGTGCATCACTCTCAAATATATCACCAAATGTGTGGTGGTCCATGACTTCACTTTTCTGAAATTTTAAACAACCATCAAACCAAGTGATTTCTAAGTTGATAGATGATGAGAAACTACTATAGGAATTTTCTAGAGGACTACACATGCATCAAAACAAAGTTTCTAAGCATAGAACAAGCAAGCAAGCTCAAACAACCTATCACCTATAGCAGCAAAATACTCAATATACAATCTACCAATCACAAATCTAATTGGACAAGTGGAGGAGGCACATACCAAGGAGCAAACCCTCCAAAAATCAGCACTTGAGATGGGCTGAACAAGGAGATCGAAAATCACGAGCAAGAACTCGAGCTTGAGCAAGTTTTCTGGTGTTTTTCGGGAGAGAGAAAGAAGATGGCTTTGAGGAGGCAGCCTAGAGGGGCCTAGGGAGGCCAGACCCCCCCAGGCGCCGCCACCTGGTAGGCCGCGCCTACCATGGGTGTGGTGGCCTGGGGTGACCCCTGGGTCACTTCAGGTGCCTCTCTGCCCATTTTTTCGAGGAAAAATTTATTTTGAATTTTCTGGGATTTTTTGGGAAACTTTATTTTTGGCCAATTTTCAGGATATGAAAATTGATTTTCTCGCAGAAACAGTTTTTTCAGAAGAAGCAAAAGCAAACCAAAAGCCAAACTAGAGGAGCTCAAAGAAACTCAAACAAGCAAACAACTAGCAAAACTAAAGCTAAAGCAAAGATTAGGAAGGAGAAAAGTAAAAGAAATCAAGTATAACCATAGTGGAAACATTATTTTGTTCACTAAAATCCTTTTGTTAACATGGTTGATCAAGTCTTGTTACCAAAACAATCTTATATGAAGCAAAACTTTACAGTCCACAAGGTGATTATGTTACCTCATACTTGATAGCAATGGTCCCAATCATAAATAGTTTCAAAATTTTCTTGTGGAATGGGACAATATATTTCTCCAACCTTAATGCTCTAAATATTTTCAATGGAATTCAGGCAATAGCTCTTAACAACCTTCTTGGGGAAATAGACAATGTGCTCTTTGTCATTAATATTGAATGTTACTTTTCCTTGATTGCAATTAATGACAACACCTGTAGTATTAAGAAAAGGTCTCCCAAGAATAATAGACATATTTTCATCTTCAGCCATTTCAAGCACAACAAAATCAGTTAAAACCATGCAATTATGAGCAACTTGAACAGGAACATCCTCACATATACCAACAGGAATAGTAGTTGACTTATCAGCCATTTGCAAAGATATATTAGTTGGTATCAACTTTTCTAGCTGGAGTCTCTTATAGAGAGAAAAATGCATAACACTAACTCCGGCTCCCAAATCACATAAAGCAATTCTAAAATAATTATTCTTAATGGAGCAAGGAATAGTTGGTATACCTGGATCACCAAGTTTCTTTGGAACCTTACCATTGAAGGAGTAATTAGCAAGCAAAGTAGAAATCTCCTCATTAGGAATCTTCCTTTTATTAGAGACAATATCCTTCATATACTTTGAATAAGGAGGCAATTTAATAGCATTAGTCAAAGGAATTTGCAAGAATAAAGGTTTCATCCACTCACAAAACTTGTTGTAGTGTTCCTCCTCCTTTGACTTGTGTTTCTTAAATGGAAAGGGCATAGGTTTCTGCACCCAAGGTTCTCTCTCTTTACCATGTTTATTAGAAATAAAATCTTCCTTTGTGTACCTAGTGTTCTTAGTGTGCTTCTTATGTTCTTCCTCACCTTTCTCCTTATCAGGAGACTTATTTTTATCATTACCACTCTTAGTTTGAGCATCAGAGACAAATATACTATTAGGATCTACAACAGGTTCAAGTGGTTCCTCAACTATCTTATGTTTCTTTTTCTTCCTCTTACAAGGACTAGCACTATCTTCACCTTGTTGGGAATCCTGCTCAATTCTTTTAGGGTGTCCTTCAGGATATAAAGGATCTTGAGTAGCTATACCACTCCTAGTTCTAATTCCATAAGCATATTTATCTCCTGAAGCATTAACTAGCATATCCTTTTGTACCTTAGCAAGTTGATCAAGTTGAGTTTGAACCATTTGAAAGTGTTTACAAAGCATTTTAATATCATTAGAAGTTCTTACACAATATGTTTCAACTCATGGATAGCTCTAGAGTTTTCCAATAAATGATTCTAAACTTGTTTGTTAAAATACCCTTGCTTAACAATAAATGTGTCAAGTTCCTCAAAACATTGATCAGGAGGCTTACCATTAGGAATATCACCTTCATCAAAGTGTTGGAGAGAGTGTACCTCAATAGTAGATGAGTGGGGAAGTGGCTTACATAATTCTTGTATAGGAGGTAGATTCTTCACATCTTCAGCTCTAATACCTTTCTCCTTTAGACACTTCTTAGCTTCCTTCATCACTTCATCATTTAATGCAATAACTCCCCTCTTCTTTGTTGTTGGTACTGGAATTGTTTCGGGAACAACTGGTTCAGGAGTAATGGGCTCAGGTGCATTTAGCTCAGCTGAAGTCCAATCATCATAATTCTTGCTTATCTTAGCCATTAATTCTTCAGCATCTGTAGGAGTTCTTTTCCTGAAAACACAATCAGCAAAGCTATCTAGATAGGTCCTAGAATCATCAGTTAGTCCATTATAATAAATATCAAGAAGCTCATTCTTAGGTAATGGACATCCAGGATGTGCATGAATCAAGGCACAGAACCTTGTCCATGACTCAGGCAATTTCTCTTCTTCTCCCTGTTTAAAATCAAAAAGTCTCTGCAAAGCATCATGTCTAGCATTGGGAGGAAAATATTTCTGGAAGAAATAAGCAATCAAGCAATTAGGGCTATCAATGGAACCAGGAGGTAATCTATTAAACCAAGCCCTATCTTCTCCTTTTAGTGAAAAAGGGAAGATCTTAGTAACAAAGTACTTGCGCAGCTTAAAATCATCAGAGAACAAAGCACTCATAGTAGAAAGCTCATTCATATGAGCCACATCACTCTCATTTTCAGTCCCACAGAAAGGTTCTTCTCAACAATATCTAAATAAGATAAATCAAGATAGAAATCATAGTCTTCATCTTTAATATCGATGGGAGAAGTGGCAAACTTAGGATCAGAGGACAACTTAGGCATGATAGTACATCTAGCAAGGAGACTCTTAATAGCACTAGTACCAAGTGTGTTTAGGCACTCTTCAAAAAAATCATCAGTGAACTTAATGTAACCATCATTAATATCATAACTCTCATTAGACTCAGGTGAGCTAACAGGTGTAACAGTGTCTTCACTAGGAGTTTCGGTATTTCCTAGACTAGCCATAGTAGCATCTAGAAATGTACCTAATGAACCACTCGCATCAAGCACAGTAGAAGTAACATCATGAGCATCAAAAGCAGATTTAGACTCAATAGTAGTAGCAGTGTGTGTAGCATGAGTATGTGGTGATGGTGTGACAAGCTTACTTATAACAGACGGTGAATCAAGAGCAATAGAGGTGTTTAGGACTGTACTTCTTCTTGTAGTGGATGGTAAAATAGGGAACTTTCCATCACGAGACTTTCCCATGATGAAAGGAGTAGCAGTGAACAATAATAGATCCAAGTGAACTTACAAATAAAGCTATGCTCCACAGCATGGCGCTTAAAATAGTCTTGATGACCCACAAGTATAGGGGATCGCAACAGTCTTCGCGGGTAGTATTACCCAACTTATTGATTCGACACAAGGGTAGCCAAAGAATACTTGCAAGACTTAACAACTGAGTTTTCAGTTCAGCTGCACCTGTAAATAGTTCTTGCTCACAGAAGTTTATCAGTAGCAACAATTTGGTAGTAGCAACATCAACAACAACAGTGGAACATGAGCAACAGTAATAGTAACGGTAACAGTAGGATTCAAGTACAGTAGGCATAGGGATGGATGGACGGGTGTTGCATGGATGAGTCTAAACATGTAACTTCAAGATCTAGGTCATTGCAGATATATAATAACAAGCATCCAAGTACTAAACAATCCTAGGCATGTGCTCCAAATATAGTCATATGTGATCGCAATGAGAACTTGCACAACATCTTCTGTCCAGCCAGCCTGTGGCAGCGGGGCCTCTAGGGAACTACTGGCAATTAAGGTGCTCATTTTAATAGAGCACCGGAGCAAAGCATTAACACTCCGTGAACACATGTGATCCTCACACCACAGCCATCCCCTTCGGTTGTCCCAATTATTGTCACTTTGGGGCCTTTGGATCCGGACAATGATATGTGTACACAACTTGCAGATATTACCTGTGTTCACTACTTGCAGATATGTGTACACAACTTGCAGATATTACCTAGTTGTCCCAAGAACTAGGGATGGATGTGGTGTGAGGATCACATGTGTTCACGGAGTGTTAATGTGCTCATTCTCGCGTTTCATTAAAATGAGCACATGCCTTAATTGCCCTATTCGCATGTGCATGTCACTATTAGGCTAGATTAAGATGTTGTGCAAGTTCTTCTCATGAGCACGTATGACTATATTTGGAGCACATGCCTAGGATTGTTTAGTACTTGGATGCTTGTTATTATTTATCTACAATGCTCTAGTTCTTGAAGTTACATGTTTAGACTCGTCCATGCAACGCCCATCCATCCATCCCTATGCCTACCGCACTCGAATCCTACGGTTACCGTTACTGTTACTGCTGGAGATATGCCCTAGAGGCAATAATAAATGTAGTTATTATTATATCTTTGTGTTTATGATAAATGTTTACATTCATGCTATAATAGTATTAACAAGGAAACATTAATACTTGTGTGATTTTTAAACTTAAATTGAAGTCCCTAGTAAAGCCTCTTCACATACTAGCTTGTTGGTTAATAAATGATTGTGGTTTCCCTATCATGAACATTGAGATATTATTAACAACAAGATCATATCGTTAGGAGAATGATATGATGGACATACTCCTATAGATAAGCGTAGCATAAAGATCAAGTCATTTTAATAGTTCAATTGCTATATCCTTTCTGATACATAGTAACCTAATTCCTTCGACCATGAGATCATGCATATCACCTTTACCGAAAGGATGCTTTGATGACATCAAACACCACACCGTAACTGGGTGGCTATAAAGGTGGCATTGAGTGTTCGAAAAGTATTGGTTGAGACACATGGATCAAGAGTGGGATTTGTCCATCCATATGACGGATAGATATACTCTGGGCCCTCTCGGTGAAATGTCATCCAATTAGCTTGCAAGCATGTGAATGGCTCACAAGGGATCACATATCACGGGAACGAGAAAAGAGTACTTATCAGTAACGAGGTTGAACTAGGTATGCAGAGATACCGACGATCAATACCTCGGATAAGTAAACTATCGTGAGACAAAGGGAAATTGGTATCGTATGTAAGTGGTTCATTCGATCGCAAAGTAATCGTAGAAATATGTGGGAGCCATATGAATTTCCAGATTCCTCTATTGGTTATTGTTCGGAGAAGTGTCTCGATCATGTCCGCATAATTCACGAACCGTAGGGAGACACACTTAAGGATTCGACGTTGTTTGAGTAGTTATGGAATGATGAGTAACAGACCGAATGTTGTTCGGAGTCTCGGATGGGATCCGGGATATCACGAGGAGATCCGGAATGGTCCGGAGAATAAGATTCATATAAGGAAAGTCCTATTTCGGGGTTGGAGAATGGTTCCGGTGTTTTCATCGGGAATGTTCTAGAAGGTTCTAGAATGTCCGGCACTCCGGAGGGGAAGGGTACATGAATGTGTCATATCAAGTTGGAATGACCGCATCATGTACTAGGTGTCATCGCTGAACAAAATAAAGGGTTTAATCAAATCCTAGTTTGAAAAGTCAAACGCCAATTTGAAAAAGTCAAACGGCTATTTTGGAAGGTGGAGGGGAAGTAGGAAACCTACTTGAGGAGGAGTTCCTCCCCTCCACCGCCGGCCCACTTGGGATCCGAGTTGGGGAGGGACTCCCCTCCCCTTGGCCGGCGCCTCCCACCTATAAAAGGAGGGGCAGGGCTGCCCCTCCTAGCACACAAGTTGCCCCCCTCTAAACCCTAACCCTAGCCGCCGCCTAGGGCACTCGCCGCTGCCGCCTAGGGCAAACCCTAGCCGCCGGCCTTGCCCCCTCCTTGGTGTGTCTAAACCCTAGATCGCCGAGGAGCTCTCTCATAGTCCACCATACTCGCTCCGGCTTAAGGCGAAGCCCTGCGAGATCTCCCCTCTACTTCCGGTACCACACCGTTGTGCTGCCGGAATCGCGAGGAGAGTGCTACAACCTCCGCTGCCTGCTGTAACAAGGGAGAGGAAGGTCTTCGTCGAGTACCGAATGTGTGACCGACTGCGGGAGCTCTGCCGGAACGCGGCACCGGAAGGATCGTCTACGCGATCTTGAGATCGGGAAGAGTACGACTACATCACCCACGAGAATCCGCTCTCGTTAAACACTTTGGAATCTTCGAGGGTGAGTTATTCCATCGACTCGTTGCTACAATCTAGTAGATAGATCTTGGCTTGTTTGTTTGTATGCGGTAGAATTTTTTTGTTTTCCATGCTACGAAACCCTACAGTGGTATCAGAGCCGTGTCTATATGTAGATCTGTTGCACGAGTAGAACACAATGGTCATTGTGGGCGTTGATGCTTTTATTGTCGATTGCTTCTTGTGTACTTTGCATCTTGCGGGATGTTGGGATGAAGCGGCCCGGGCTAACCTTACATGACATCGTTCATGAGACTTGCTCCACGCTTGACATGCAACTTGTATTGCATAAGTGGCTTTGCGGGTGCCTGTTTCTCCCAGCATAGTTAAGATTCAATTCACAACGGGTGATTGACAATGCTAGTATCAATGTTGTGGTTCTTGTTCGTAAGTTAGAACGACACTTATTGAAAGCCCCAAACCACGTAAAACATGCAAAGAAAGTAGAGGCGTCTAACTTTGTTTTGCAGGGGTGTGTTGTGATGTGATATGGCCATGATTGTGATTATATTTGATGTATGCAATGTTCCTTATTGTAAGTTGGCAACCGGCAGGAGCCATATGGTTGTCTTTAATTTCTGTTAAGACCCGTGTCTATTCAAAGTAGTTGTAATAGTTGAAGCTGGTGGGCGACAACCATGGAGCAGCGTCATTGACCTTGATGCAATGCGGTGATGATGGAGATCATGTTAGGTGCTTAAAGATGGAGATCGGAAGCACAAAGAAGAAAGGCCATATCATATCACATATTATGAATTGCATGTGATGTTAATCCTTTATGCATCTTGTATTGCTTAGTTAACGATTTGTAGCATTATAAGATGATCCCTCATGCACATGAATTTCAAGTTCTAAAGTGTTCATCCTTAGTAAGCACCGTTGCTAAAGCTTGTTGTTTCGAAGCACCACGTGATGATCAGGTGTGTTAGATTCCGCAAGTGTATACAACGTGAGCAAGCAAGATTTGCTCATGCGGAAGCTAAGGTTTGATCTTGACGAGCCTAGCATGTATGGACATGGTCTCGAACACGGATCACCGAAAGGTAAAGCATGAATCATATAGTAGATATGATGAACATGTCGATTGTTCGCCATTGAAACTATATCAACTCTCGTGATGATCGGTGTTGATGTGGTGGATTTGGTTCGTGTGATCACTAAAACAATGTGAGGATATTGTTTTGAGTGGGAGTTCACCTAGATTAATTTAACTATTAATTAGAACTCAATTTGTCATAAACTTAGTCTAAACTATTGCAAATATGTTGTAGATCAATGGCGGCCCCTACCATCAATTTTAATGCGTTCCTAGAGAAAGAAAAGTTGAAAAACAATGGAAGCAACTTCGGATTGGTTCCATGATTTGAGGATTGTCCTCACAGCTGGTAATTTGACCTATGTCTGGATGCATTTGGGTGACCCACCTCACTACTGCTACCGATGAAGTAAAGAATGTTTACCTCACTCGGAAGACTCGGTACTCCACGATTCGGTGTGCTATGTTGTATGGTTTAGAATCGAGCTTGAAAAGGTTTGAGAATTCAGACCCACATGATATTGTCCGTGATCTCAAATTGATCTTTGAGACTCACGCGGCAATTGAGAGCTATGAGGCTTCGAAAAGTTCTTTAAGCTGCAAGATGGAAGAGGCGGCTCCATCGGTGAGCATGTGCTTAAGATGTCAGGAGCATAAACAAACTTCAAAGCTTGGGTATAGTGATTCCTAATGCTTTGGGATTTATCGTGTCCTCCAATCACTACCACCAAGTTACAAGAACTTTGTGATGAACTACAATATGCAAAACATGAACAAGCGTTGCAGAACTCTTCGCCATGTTAAAATCTGCGAAGTGGAGATCAAGAAAGAGCACCAAGTGTTGATGGTCAATAAGACCACCAAATTCAAGAAAGGCAAGTCTAAGCAAAGGGACACTTCAAGAAGGGTGGTAAGAAAGTTACCGCCAACGAAGAAGACCAAGGCTGGACCTAAGCACGATCTTGAGTGCTTTCTTGCAAGGAGAAGGTCACAGGAAGCGGAATTGCCCAAAGTACTTGGCGGATTTGAAGAATGGCAACATCAAGAAGAAAGGAATATCCGATATACATGTTATTGATGTGTATGTCACTAGTACTCGTAGTAGTGCCTGGGTATTTGATACTGGTTCGGTTGCTCATATTTGTAACTTTCAAAGCAGTGCTGAGAATAAACGGAAGCTAGCGAAGAACGAGGTGACGATGCGCGTGGGAAACAGATCAAAGGTTGATGTGATCGCGGTCGGCACGCTACCCCTTCATCTACCATCGGGATTAGTTTTATACTTAAATAATTGTTATTTGGTGCCTGCGTTAAGCATGAACATTATATCGGGATCTTTTTTATTGCGAGACGGTTACTTGTTTAAGTCCGAGAATAATGGTTGTTCGATTTATATGAGTAATATGTTTTATGCACATGCACCTTTGATAGATGGTCTATTCTTATTGAATCTCGATAGTGTAAATACACATATTAATAACATTGAGGCTAAACATTTGAAATCGAGCGATAACTCGACCTATATGTGGCACTGTCGTCTTGGTCACATTGGAGTGAAGTGTATGAAGAAACTCCATTCCGATGGACTTCTTGAATCACTTGATTTTGAATCACTTGAAAGATGCAAAGCATGTCTGATGGGTAAAATGACTAAGACTCCATTTTCTGGTATGATGGAGCGAGCTACGGACTTATTGGAAATCATACATACCGATGTGTGTGGTCCAATGAGTGTAGCATCGTTGATGGTTATCGTTATGTTCTTACCTTCACGGATGACTTGAGTAGATATGGTATATCTATTTCATGAAACATAAGTCCGAAACTTTCGAGAAGTTTAAGGAATTTCAAAGTGAGGTTGAGAATCAACGTAACAAGAAGATTAAATTTCTATGTTCTGATCGTGGAGGTGAATATCTAAGTTACGAGTTTGGCGAGCATTTGAAGAAATGCGGAATACTTTCACAATTGACACCGCCGGGAACACCACAGCGTAATGGTGTGTCCGAACATCGCAATCGAACTCTCTTAGATATGGTTCGTTCTATGATGTCACTTACAGATTTACCGCTATCATTTTGGGGTTATGCATTATAAACAACCGCATTCACTTTAAATAGGGCACCATCTAAATCCGTTGAAACGACACCGTATGAGTTATGGTTTGGGAAGAAACCTAAATTGTCGTTCCTTAAAGTTTGGGGTTGTGAAGCCTATGTAAAGAAGTTACAGCCGGACAAGCTTGAACCCAAAGCGGAAAAATGCGTCTTCATAGGATACCCGAAGGAAACTATAGGGTATACCTTCTATCATAGATCCGAAGGCAAAATCTTCGTTGCCAAGAATGGATCCTTTCTAGAGAAGGAATTTCTCTCGAAAGAAGTGACTGGAAGGAAAGTAGAACTCGACGAGGTTGTCGAACCTTCTCTCGAAATTGCGAGTAGCGCAGCACCGGAAGAAGTTCCTGTAGTGCCTGCACCAATAAGAGAGGAAGCTAATGATGATGATCATGAAACTTCGGTTGTAGTTGCTACAGAGCCTCGCAGGTCAACGAGAACTCGTACCACTCCATATTGGTATGATCCCATTATGAGTGTCATGTTGGTGGACAACACCGATGACCCTGCGACATATGAGGAAGCGATGATGAGCCCAGATTCCAATAAATGGCAAGAAGCCATGAAATCCGAGATTGGATCCATGTACGAAAACCAAGTATGGACTTTGGTGGACTTACCGGGTGGCCGGAAGGCTGTCGAGAACAAATGGATTTTCAAGAAGAAAACAGATGCTGATGGTAATGTTACTGTCTATAAAGCTCGACTTGTCGCAAAAGGGTTTCGACAAATTCAAGGAGTTGACTACGATGATACTTTCTCACCAGTAGCGAAGCTAAAGTCTGTGAGGATTATGTTAGCAATTGCTGCATATTATGATTATGAGATATGGCAGATGGATGTCAAAACAGCATTCCTCAATGGAGACATTGATGAAGAGTTGTATATGATGAAACCCAAAGGTTTTGTCGATCCTAAAGATGCTAACAAGGTATGCAAACTTCAACGGTCCATCTATGGATTGAAGCAAGCATCCTGAAGATGGAATCAACGTTTTGATAAGGTAATCAAAAGTTTTGGTTTTATACAAACTTATGGAGAAGCTTGTATTTACAAGAAAGTGAGTGGGAGCTCTGTAGCATTCTTAATACTATATGTAGATGACATATTGTTGATTGGGAATGATGTAGACCTTCTTAATAGTGTCAAGGAATATTTGAATAATAGTTTTTCAATGAAGGATCTTGGTGAAGCATCTTACATATTAGGCATAAAGATTTATAGAGATAGATCGAGACGCCTAATATCATTGTCACAAAGTACATATTTGGAAAAAGTTCTAAAGAGGTTTGGAATGGAAGATAGCAAGAAAGGGTTCTTGCCCATGTTGCCCAATACGACCTTGAGTAAAACTCAAAGTCCAGCAACGGCAGAAGATAGAGAAAGGATGAGTAAGACTCCCTATGCCTCAGCCATAGGATCTCTAATGTATGCCATGCTATGTACTAGACCCGACATTGCATATGTTGTTAGTTTAACTAGCAGATATCAAAGTGATCCAGGAGTGGATCATTGGACAGCGGTCAAAAACATCCTTAAGTACTTGAGAAGAACTAAGGATATGGTTCTTTCTTATGGAGGTGATGAACAGCTTGTTGTTAATGGTTACACCGATGCTAGTTGGAACACTGATCCGGATGATTCTAAATCACAATCTGGATACGTATTTACTTTGAATGGTGCATCAGTTAGCTGGAGGAGTGCAAAGCAAAGCGTTGTGGCGAGATCTTCAACTGAATCGGAATACATGGCTGCTTCAGAGGCTTCACAAGAAGCGATATGGATGAAAGAGTTCATTACAGAGCTGGGTGTGGTTCCTAGTGCGCTGGACCCAATGTCTATCTACTGTGATAACATGGGCGCCATAGCCAATGCGCAAGAACCAAGGTCACACAAGAAGCTGAAGCACATCAAGCTACGTTTTCACGCTATTCGAGAACATGTCCAAGATGGGGACATAAAGATTTGCAAAGTACACACATATCTGAATGTGGCGGATCCGTTGACTAAACCTCTCCCGAGGGCAAAACATGACCAACACCAAACTGCCATGGGTGTTCGGTATATTACCATGTAATCTAGATTAGATGACTCTACTGCAAGTGGGAGACTGTTGGAGATATGCCCTAGAGGCAATAATAAATGTAGTTATTATTATATCTTTGTGTTTATGATAAAATTTTACATTCATGCTATAATATTATTAACAAGGAAACATTAATACTTGTGTGATTTGTAAACTTAAATTGAAGTCCCTAGTAAAGCCTCTTCATAATACTAGCTTGTTGGTTAATAAATGATTGTGGTTTCCCTATCATGAACATTGAGATGTTATTAACAACAAGATCATATCGTTAGGAGAATGATATGATGGACATACTCCTATAGATAAGCGTAGCATAAAGATCAAGTCATTTTAATAGTTCAATTGCTATATGCTTTCTGATACATAGTAACCTAATTCCTTCGACCATGAGATCATGCATATCACCTTTACCGGAAGGATGCTTTGATGACATCAAACACCACACCGTAACTGGGTGGCTATAAAGGTGGCATTGAGTGTTCGGAAAGTATTGGTTGAGACACATGGATCAAGAGTGGGATTTGTCCATCCATATGACGGATAGATATACTCTGGGCCCTCTCGGTGAAATGTCATCCAATTAGCTTGCAAGCATGTGAATGGCTCACAAGGGATCACATATCACGGGAACGAGAAAAGAGTACTTATCGATGTGAGGTTGAACTAGGTATGCGAGAGATCTGAAGCGATCAATACCTCGGATAAGTAAACTATCGTGAGACAAAGGGAAATTGGTATCGTATGTAAGTGGTTCATTCGATCGCAAAGTAATCGTAGAAATATGTGGGAGCCATATGAATTTCCAGATTCCTCTATTGGTTATTGTTCGGAGAAGTGTCTCGATCATGTCCGCATAATTCACGAACCGTAGGGAGACACACTTAAGGATTCGACGTTGTTTGAGTAGTTATGGAATGATGAATAAGAGACCTAATGTTGTTCGGAGTCTCGGATGGGATCCGCGATATCACGAGGAGATCCGAAATGGTCCGGAGAATAAGATTCATATAAGGAAAGTCCTATTTCGGGGTTGGAGAATGGTTCCGGTGTTTTCATCGGGAATGTTCTAGAAGGTTCCGGAATGTCCGGCACTCCGAAGGGGAAGGGTACATGAATGTGTCATATCAAGTTGGAATGATTGCATCATGTACTAGGTGTCATTGCTGAATAAAATAAAGGGTTTAATCAAATCCTAGTTTGAAAAGTCAAACGCCAATTTGAAAAAGTCAAACGGCTATTTTGGAAGGTGGAGGGGAAGTAGGAAACCTACTTGAGGAGGAGTTCCTCCCCTCCACCGCCGGCCCACTTGGGATCCGAGTTGGGGAGGGACTCCCCTCCCCTTGGCCGGCGCCTCCCACCTATAAAAGGAGGGGCAGGGCTGCCCCTCCTAGCACACAAGTTGCCCCCTCTAAACCCTAACCCTAGCCGCCGCCGCCCTCCATAGCCGTCGGCGCCTAGGGCACTCGCCGCCGCCTAGGGCAAACCCTAGCCGCCGGCCTTGCCCCCTCCTTGGTGTGTCTAAACCCTAGATCGCCGAGGAGCTCTCTCATAGTCCACCATACTCGCTCCGGCTTAAGGCGAAGCCCTGCGAGATCTCCCCTCTACTTCCGGTACCACACCGTTGTGCTGCCAGAATCGCGAGGAGATTGCTATAACCTCTGCTGCCTGCTGGAACAAGGGAGAGGAAGGTCTTCGTCGAAAATCAACGATGTGACCGATTGGGGAGCGCTGCCGGAACGCGGCGCCTGAAGGATCGTCTACGCGATCTTGAGATCGGGAAGAGTACGACTACATCACCCACGAGAATCCGCTCTCGTTAAACACTTTGGAATCTTCGAGGGTGAGTTATTCCATCGACTCGTTGCTACAATCTAGTAGATAGATCTTGGCTTGTTTGTTTGTATGCGGTAGAAATTTTTTGTTTTCCATGCTACGAAACCCTACAGTTACTATTGCTCTTGTTTCACTGTTGTTGTTGCTTTGCTGTTGCTACTACAAACTGTTACTACTGATAAAATTCCGTGAGCAAGAACTATTTCCAGGTGCAGCTGAACTGACAACTCAGTTGTTAAGGCTTGCAAGTATTCTTTGGCTCCCCTTGTGTCGAATCAATAAATTGGGTAATAGTACCCACAAAGACTGTTGTGATCCCCTACACTTATGGCGCCGTTTCTGGGGAGCATAGCTTTATTTGTAAGTTCACTTGGATCTATTATTGTTCACTCCTACTCCTTTCATCATGGGGAAGTCTCGTGATGGAAAGTTCCCTATTTTACCATCCACTACAAGAAGAGGTACAGTCCTAAACACCTATGTTGCTCTTGATTCACTGTCTGTTATAAGTAAGCTTGTCACACCACCACCACATGCTCATGCTACACACACTGCTACTACTGCTAAGTTTGAAACTGCTTTTGATGATCATGATGTTACTTCTACTGTGCTTGATGCGATTGGTTCATTAGGTACATTTCTAGATGCTACTATGGCTAGTCTAGGATATTACCGAAACTCCTAGTGAAGACATTGTTACACCTGTTAGCTCACCTGAGTCTAGTGAGAGTTATGATATTAATGATGGTTACATTAAGTTCACTGATGATTTTGTTGAAGAGTGCCGAAACACACATGGTACTAGTGCTATTAAGAGTCTCCTTGCTAGACGTACTATTATGCCTAAGAAGTCCTATGATCCTAGGTTTGCCACCTCTCCCATAGATATTAAAGATAAAGATTATGATTTCTCTCTTGATTTATCTTATTTAGATATTATTGAGAAAGAACCTTTTTATGGTACTGAAAATGAGAGTGTTGTGGCTCATATGAATGAGCTTTCTACTATGAGTGCTTTGTTCTATGATGATTTTAAGATGCGCAAGTACTTTGTTGCTAAGATCTTCCCCTTTTCACTAAAAGGACAAGCTAGGGCTTGGTTTAATAGATTACCTCCTGGTTCCATTGATAGCCATGATTGCTTGATTGCTTCTTTCTTCCATAAATATATTCCTCCCAGTGCTATACATGCTGCTTTGTAGAGACTTTTTGATTTTAAACAGGGAGAAGAAGAGAAATTGCCTGAGTCATGGAAAAGATTATGTTCCTTGATTCATGCATATCCTGGATGTCCATTACCTCAGAATGAGCTTCTTGATATTTATTATAATGGACTAACTGATGATTCTAGGACCTACCTAGATAGCTTTGCTGATTGTGTTTTCAGGAAAAGGACTCCTACAAATGCTGAAGAATTAATGAACAAGATAAGCAAGAATTATGATGATTGGACTTCAACTGAGCTGAATACACCCGAGCCTATTACTCTTGAACCAGGTTTTCCTAAACCAGTTCCAACACCAACAACAAAGAAGAGGGGATTTATTGCATTAAATGATGAAGTGATGAAGGAAGCTAAAAAGTGTCTAAAGGAGAAAGGTATTAGAGCTGAAGATGTGAAGAATCTACCTCCTATAGAAGAATTATGTAAGGCAATTCCCACTCATCTACTATTGAGGTACACTCTCTCCAATTTAATGAAGGTTATATTCCTTATGGTAATCCTCCTGATCAATGCTTAGAGGAACTTGACACATTTATTTTTAAACAAGGTAATTTTAATAAACAAGTTCAGAATCATTTATTGGAAAACTCTAGAGCTATCCGTGAGTTGAAAGATATTGTGGAAAGAACTTCTAATGATACTAAAATGCTTTGTAAACACTTTCAAATGGTTCAAACCCAACTTGATCAACTTGCTAAGGTACAAAAGGATATGCTAGTTAATGCTTCAGGAAATAAACACGCTTATGGAATTAGAACTAGGAGTGGTGCAGCTACTCAAGATCCTTTATATCCTGAAGGACACCCTAAAAGAATAGAGCAGGATTCCCAACAAGGTGAGGATAGTGGTAGTCCTTGTAAGAGAAAGAAAAAAACATAAAATAGTTGAGGAATCACTTGAACCTACTGTAGATCCTAATAGTATATCTGTCTCTGATGCTGAAACTGAGAGTGGTAATAATAATGATACTCCTGATAAGGAGGAAGTTGAGGAAAAACCTGAGAAGCACACTAAGAACACTAGGTACACAAAGGAAGATTTTATTGCTAATAAACATGGTAAAGAGAGAGAACCTTGGGTGCAGAAGCCTATGCCTTTTCCAGGTAAGAAACACAAGTCAAAGGAGGAAGAACACTACAACAAGTTTTGTGAGTGGATGAAACCTTTATTTTTGCAAATTCCTTTGACTGATGCTATTAAAATGCCTCCTTATTCAAAGTATATGAAGGATATTGTCTCTAATAAAAGGAAGATTCCTAATGAGGAGATTTCTACTCTACTTGTTAATTACTCCTTCAATGGTAAGGTTCCAAAGAAACTTGGTGATCAGGTATACCAACTATTCCTTGCTCCATTAAAAATAATTATGTTAGAACTGCTTTATGTGATTTGGGACCTGGAGTTAGTGTTATGCCGTTTTCTCTCTATAAAAGACTCCAGTTAGAAAAGTTGATACCAACTGATATATCTTTGCAAATGGCTGATAAGTCAACTACTATTCCTGTTGGTATATGTGAGGATGTTCCTGTTCAAGTTGCTCATAATTGCATGGTTTTAACTGATTTTGTTGTGCTTGAAATGCCTGAAGATGATAATATGTCTATTATTCTTGGGAGACCTTTTCTTAATACTGCAGGTGCTGTTATCAATTGCAATCAAGGAAATGTAACATTTAATATTAATGACAAGAGCACACTGTCTATTTCCCCAAGAAGGTTGTTAAGAGCTATTGCCTGAATTCTATTGAAAATATTGAGAGCATCAAGGTTGGAGAAATGTATTGTCCCATTCCACAAGAAAATTTTGAAACTATTATGATTGGAACCATTGCTATCAAGTATGAGCTAACATAATCACCTTGTGGAATGCAAAGTTTTGTTTCATATAAGATTGTTTTGGTAACAAGACTTGATCAACCTTGTTAACAAAAGGATTTTAATGAACAAAATAATGTTTTCACAGTGGTTATACTTGCTCACTTTTATTTTTTCTCCTTTCCAATCCTTGCTCTTCGTCGTGCCTAACTTAAAGGCGTTAAAGAAAAGTACTTGTTGGGAGATAATCCAAGAGTTTCCTTGAGTCTTGGAAGTTATTACTTCAGTAATGACCTCTTCTTATCCTTTTTGTTTGCTTTTTGTGCCAAGAATGACCTCTAATGAGAGGGAAGTAAGATTCGGGGAGTTGCTGTCCCGAAACAGATTTCTGTCCTCCACCATAAAAATTCGTGAGGAGTCTTTGTAAGTCGGATTGAGATGAAAATTTATGAATAAATACCCCGGTATGTTAGATACCTTTCGTTAGTTCAACACTTTTTCATTTGAGCAACAGAAGGTCTTCAGAAAAATCGGTTTCTACATTATGGTTTGTTTTGACAGATTTCTACCATTATTTGCATTTGCTTCTTATTGATTCCTTTTCGGGTTCTTTTTGGGAAATTGAGATTTTTTAAGGAGTTGCTACAGTAGCTTGTGTTTTTAATGAAAAGTCTTGTTGTTCCAAATCTTTGCCAAAGGTCTAATATCTTTTGAATAAACTAATGTTGCTAATGAAGATTGTGTGAAGTTTTGTATGAAAGAAAAATTTCAAGTGTAGAGAGAGGATGATGTAATGAGATGAAGAATGGACAAAATCTCAAGCTTGGGGGGAACCACTCTGTGTCACCCCAAGAATTACTCAAGAGGTACAAGCGTCAAAGCTTTGGGGTGCCCAAGGCATCCCCTTCTTCATCAATAAAAATCTCAGGTCTTTCTAGACACTTTGTTTTTATTGTTTCATGCACAGTTGTGTTGTTCTTGGAGCGTCTTAGTTTTTGTTTTTTTGAATTCTTTTGCTTCGTTTGGTTTTGTGTTGGTTGCCTTCTAAAAAAATCGAAAACACCAAAAATATTTGTTGTTCTTCTTTGGTTTTGTGAGTTCTTTGCAGGGTTCAGCCGTCCTCAGTGGACTTTGGTTTGATGTTAAATATTCAAGTCACACAAGTGAAGAGCAATAATGAAGATTAAGACAACTCGAGGTGTGGTAAGAGACTGGTAACGAACTCTATTTGTTTTTCATTTTTGTACATATACTCATCACTGTGAGCATGCTTAGCCTATTTGTGTAAGGTGTATGTCATTATGGATGCTTAGTAGTTCTTGCTTGTCTATGATTAGCTCCAAGCTTGCTAATAGTTTGTAGCATGTCATATGAATGTTTGCTTGCATTGTTTTATTCACACTTTGGTATGACATTGTGGTATCCTCCTCTGACTGTTCATGTGAATCGACTTGTCACATGCTCACGCATGCATATGACTAATCAATAGTCAGTAAGCCTCGATGATTTATTTTGCCTCAGAGTTCTTGTATCACTTTCATGCCATAATTAGTCCTAATTTGTTGCAAGCATGATTATGACAGCTATTTCTCTCTCGTTTGTCGCTCCCTCTCTATTGGTAGCGTTCACTTACACTGAGTATATGCTCTACCTGTGTTTCCAACTCCCCAAAACCAATATTGCCAACTGTGTCCACCATACCTGCATATTGGCATCATTTGCTAATTCAATGCATATTTTATGTATGGCGTGTTTTCTTCCAAAATAAAATGTTTGACTGTTTTGAGAAAGTTAGTTAGTAAAGCTCTCACGAACTTGATGCACACTTTATTCCTTGCGTTTAATAATCTTGAACCATTGTGACTAGTCCATGCAAGTTATATGCTTGCTTATTATATGCTGGGAGTCAGCAGAACCATGCTGTCGCGGGGAACGCTTTCAACACCTGTTGGATATCTTATCCAGTTGATTCCTTGATCTTTTGTTTATGGATGTCGACGATGTGAAATAAAAGGGGAAGTTGTTAGTTCATGGAGTTTATACATTGTGTTAGAGAAACGCCTGGGCCGCTAGCCTAAGCCATGCCTAAGTATGGTGGAAACTTGCAGCATCTCCGTAATGAGCATCTAGGAAGCAACCTAAATAAAAAACTATGCATATGGTAAATAAAAAGATTGCTGAGATGCTCATTGTCTGCTTGCCTTGTCATTTTGGTTATGGGAAAGCTCCTGTACCATGTGCAAGGGGTACCCCGTTGGCGATTCTCGATGATATGCACTTTCAGGTGACCAAAGTTGAGTAGCATGCGGAGCGGCCCTCGTACTCAAGGGACTTGGGATTTTCAGCCTATGGTCTGTGAAGCATATGATTAAGAGTGGACCTCACTTTCACCTTAACCAGATGAAGATGCCTATGATAGGCGCAATAAGAGCTCAAAGCTAATGAGTACCTTCCTTATTCAAACCTTCACAAAACCGTTTTCACAACTTTGTTGAGTCACCACTTATTCTATGAGCACCTTCTTGAGAGCATAGTTGGCATTCTTGTGTTTGTTCCAAAACTTGGTTAATTATGTCATGACTTTGATGCTTGTATCTCTGATATCTTTATATCTAGTCTTCATGTGAACTTCAGAGGTGCCTTGGCATTTATATTGTGCTCTTCAAACAAAGGCAAGCGAGATACCACTCTATCATTCCTTATTATGAGCATTGCAATGTTGCTTATGTTTATGTTCCATGCTACTTATTATTATTGAGTTGGTTTCTCTTCATAGCTTGCAATGACTATTGAGTAGACTTAGTTGCATACTTCTTATTATGAATTGTCTAAGCATCTACTCCTGTGCTGAGAATATATACATCATATGAAGCAAAGTGTTCGTGAAATTTCTTTATCGCACTCAGTTTTCAACTAAATTGCTTGAGGACAAGCAATAAGCTAAGATTGGGAGGAGTTGATACGTCCAAAACGTATCTACTTTCTCGAACACTTTGCTATTGTTTCTTCTCTAAACTTGTGTGATTTGTATACAACTAACACAGACTGGTGCTATTTTCAGCAGAATTACCTTGGTGTCTTGATTTTGAGCAGAAAATGAACTATCAGGAAAAATCCCGGAAAATATGCCAAAACTATTTCTACCAGAAGATCCACGGAGCCAGAAGGGGAGACAGAGGGGAGGCCTGGGGGGCCCAGACCCACCCCATGCATGGGCCCACTGACCCCGCGCCTGGGGGAGGTTTGGCCACCCCAGGCAGCTCTTCGGCCTCCCTCCATTCCTATAAGTTCCCTTCTAACCTAAAAACAGAGGGGGATTCGATAGTTTTCCAGAAAGAGTTCCGCTCACACGCCACGAAACCAAGATTGAATCCGAAACTCCGTTCGGCACCTGCCAGACAGGAATTTAGAGGATCATCGCCATCGTCATCACCAACACATCTCCATCAACCACCGATGTTTCCCTCATCCATGAGTGAGTAATCCCCCGATGTAGGCTTGGGGATGGTAGGGATTGGATGAGTTCTACCATGTAATCGAATAAGATCTGTTAGGGGCATAGTGCCTAGTATCTCTATTAGTGCTATTTGACTTTGTTGCAACTTGTGGTGCTTAATGCTTGTCACTAGGGCCCGAGTGCCATGATCTCAGATCTGAACTTATTGTTGAATCATTATGATAGTATTGTTTGTGATCTTATCTGCAAGTTGTGTACACATATCATTGTCTGGATCCAAAGGCCCCGAAGTGACAATAATTGGGACAACCGGAGGGGATGACTATGGTGTGAGGATCACATGTGTTCATGGAGTGTTAATGCTTTGCTCCGGTGCTCTATTAAAAGGAGCACCTTAATTGTCAGTAGTTCCCTAGAGGCCACTTTGCCTGGTAATGGGACAGAAGATGTTGTGCAAGTTCTCATTGCGAGCACGTATGACTATATTTGGAGCACATGCCTAGAATTTTTTAGTACTTGGATGCTTGTTATTATTTATTTGCAATGCTAGTTCTTGAAGTTACATTTTTAGACTCGTCCATGCAACGCCCGTCCATCCATCCCTATGCCTACCGCACTTGAATCCTATTGTTACCGTTACTATTACTATTGCTCCTGTTTCACTGTTGTTGTTGCTTTGCTGTTGCTACTACAAACTGTTACTACTGATAAACTTTTGTGAGTAAGAACTATTTCCAGGTGCAACTGAACTGACAACTCAGTTGTTAAGGCTTGCAAGTATTCTTTAGCTCCCCTTGTGTCGAATCAATAAATTGGGTAATACTGCCCACGAAGACTGATGCGATCCCCTACACTTGTGGGTCATCAGATGATGGGTATATTATATATTGTGTAATGGACCATGGGATTAGATGTAGACCAAGTGAACCGGAAGTCCTGCACAAAATCCATGGTTAGCTTAACAAATTGAAATGGTTCACCTTCAACAAAGTGTTCCAATCCTGCATTGGTAATCAAGGTTTAGAAATCTTGGGAGATTCCTGCGGTTCTCATAAATTCATGGCATGGGTATTCGGAAGGAAAAACTGCCTCCTCACGATGAACCCTCATTGGCTCACACACCATCAAGTCATATTGATTCAGTGGATAGGTACTCATCTTCCTTGCTGAAATTTTTAGACAAACATCAAACCAAGTGATTTCTAAGTTGATAAGTGATGAGTAACTACTATAGGAACTTGCTAGAGGGCTACACATGCATCAAAATGAGATTTGTAAGCATAGAACAAGCATGCAAGCTCAAACAACCTGTCACCTATAGCAACAAAATACTCAAGATACAATCTACCAATCACAAATCTAATTGGACAAGTGGAGGAGGCACATACCAAGGAATAATCTCTCCAAAAATCAGCAGCAAAGAAGGGCTGAGCAAGGAGATCGAAAATCGCGAGCAAGAACATCAAGAATTCGAGCTCGAGCAAGTTTTTCGGTGTTTTTCGGGAGAGAGAGAAAGAAGATGGCTTTAAGGAGGCAGCCTGGAGGGGCCCAGGTGGGCCAGACCCCCCACGCACCGCCCAATGGTAGGCCGCGCCTACCATGGGTTTGGTGGCCTGGGATGGCCCCCTAGGTCACTTCAGGTGTCTCTCTGCCCCGTTTTTTGAGGAAAAATTTATTTTGAATTTTTTGGGATTTTTCGGGAAACTTTATTTTTGGCCAATTTTCAGGGTATGAAAATTGATTTTCTCGCAGAAACAGTTTTTTCATAAGAAACAAAAGCAAACCAAAAGCCAAACTACAGGAGCTCTAAGACAAACTAACAAGCAAACAACTAGCAAAACCAAAGCTAGCAAAAGAAAGACAAAGACTAGGAAGGAGAAAAGTAAAAGAAAGCAAGTATAACCACAGTGAAAACATTATTTTGTTCATTAAAATCCTTTTGTTAGCAAGGTTGATCAAGTCTTGTTACCAAAACAATCTTATATGAAACAAAACTTTGCAATCCACAAGGTGATTATGTTACCTCATACTTGATAGCAACGGTCCCAATCATAATAGTTTCAAAATTTTCATGTGGAATGGGACAATATATTTCTCCAACCTTGATGCTCTCAATATTTTCAATGGAAATCAGGCAATAGCTTCTAACAACCTTCTTGGGGAAATAAATAGTATGCTCTTTGTCATCAATATTGAATGTTACTTTTCCTTGATTACAAGTAATGATAGCACCTGCAGTATTAAGAAAAGGTCTCCCAAGAATAATAGACATATTATCATCTTCAGGCATTTCAAGCACAACAAAATCAGTTAAAACCAAGCAACTATGAGCCACTTGAACAGGAACATCCTCACATATACCAACAGGAATAGTAGTTGACTTATCAGCCATTTGCAAAGATATATCAGTTGGTATCAACTTTTCTAGATGGAGTCTCTTATAGAGAGAAAAAGGCATAACACTAACCCAGCTCCCAAATCACATAAAGCAGTTCTAACATAATTATTCTAAATAGAGCAAGGAATAGTTGGTATACCTGGATCACCAAGTTTCTTTGAAACCTTACCATTGAAGGAGTAATTATCAAGCAAAGTAGAAATCTCCTCATTAGGAATCTTCCTTTTATTAGAGACAATATCCTTCATATACTTTGTATAAGAAGGCAATTTAATAGCATCAGTCAAAGGAATTTGCAAAAATAAAGGTTTCATCCACTCACAAAACTTGTTGTAGTGTTCTTCCTCCTTTGACTTGTGTTTCTTACCTATAAAAGGCATAGGTTTCTGAACCCAAGGTTCTATTTCTTTACCATGTTTATTAGCAATAAAATCTTCCTTAGTGTACCAAGTGTTCTTAGTGTGCTTCTCAGGTTCTTCCTCACCTTCCTCCTTATCAGGAGCATCATTTTTATCATTACCACTCTTAGTTTCAGCATCAGAGACAGATATACTATTAGGATCTATAGCAGGTTCAAGTGGTTCCTCAACTATTTTGTGTTTCTTTTTCTTTCTTTTACGAGGACTACCACTATTCTCACCTTGTTGATAATCCTGCTCAATTCTTTTAGGGTGTCCATCAGGATATAAAGTGTATTGATTAGCTATACCACTCCTAGTTCTAATTCCATAAGCATGTCTATTTCCTGAGGCATCAACTAGCATATCCTTCTGTACCTTAGAAAGTTGATCAAGTTGGGTTTGAACCATTTGAAAGTGTTTACAAAGCATTTTAATATTATTAGAAGTTCTTTCCACAATATCTTTCAACTCATGGATAGCTCTAGAGTTTTCCAATAAATGATTCTGAACTTGTTTATTAAAATTACCTTGTTTAACAATAAATATGTCAAGTTCCTCTAAGCATTGATCAGGAGGCTTACCATAGGGAATATCACCTTCATTAAAGTGGAGAGAGTGTACCTCAATAGTAGATGAGTGGGGGATTGGGTTACATAATTCTTCTATAGGAGGTAGATTCTTCACATCTTCATCTCTAATACCTTTCTCCTTTAGACATTTCTTAGCTTCCTTCCTCACTTCATCATTTAATGCAATAACTCCCCTCTTCTTTGGTGTTGGTGTTGGAACTGGTTCAGGTACAATTGGTTCGGGTGTATTTAGCTCAGTCTCTGCAAAGCAGCATGTCTAGCACTAGGAGGAAAATATTTCTAGAAGAAAGAAGCAATCAGGGCTATCAATGGAACCAGGAGGTAATATATTAAACCAAGCCCTAGCTTCTCGTTTTAGTGAAAAGGGAAGATCTTAGTAACAAAGTACTTGCGCATCTTAAAATCATCAGAGAACAAAGCACTCATAGTAGAAAGCTCATTCATATGAGCCACAACACTCTCATTTTCAGTCCCACAAAAAGGTTCTTTCTCAACAATATCTAAATAGGACAAATCAAGAGAGAAATCATAGTCTTCATCTTTAATATCTATGGGGAGGTGGCAAACTTAGGATCAGAGGAAAGTTTAGGCATAATAGTACGTCTAGCAAGGAGACTCTTAATAGCACTAGTACCATGTGTGTTTCGGCACTCTTCAACAAATTCATCAGTGAAATCAATGTAACCATCATTAATATCATAAGTCTCACTAGACTCAGGTGATCTAAAAGGTGTAACAGTGTCTTCACTAGGAGTTTTGGTATTTCCTAGACTAGCCATAGTAGCATCTAGAAAAGGACCTAATGAACCACTCGCATCAAGCATAGTAGAAGTAACATCATGAGCATCAAAAGCAGTTTCAGATTCAGCAGTAGTAGCAGTGTGTGTAGCATGAGTATGTGATGGTGGTGTGACAAGCTTACTTATAACAGACGGTAAATCAAGAGCAGCAGAGGTGTTTAGGACTATACCTCTTCTTGTAGTGGATGGTAAAACAGGGAACTTTCTATCACGAGACTTCCCCATGATGAAAGGAGTAGCAGTGAACTTACAAATAAAGCTATGCTCCCCGGCAACGGCGCCAAAAAATAGTCTTGATGACCCACAAGTGTAGGGGATCGCAACAGTCTTCGCGGGTAGTATTACCCAATTTATTGATTCGACACAAGGGGAGCCAAAGAATACTTGCAAGCCTTAACAACTGAATTGTCAGTTCAGCTGCACCTGGAAATATTTCTTGCTCACAGAAGTTTATCAGTAGTAACAGTTTGTAGTAGCAACAGCAAAGCAACAACAACAGTGAAACATGAGCAATAGTAACAAATGATATGAGGGATTCGAAAAGAGGCATAGGTATGGATGGACGGGCGTTGCATGGATGAGTCTAAACATGTAATTTCAAGAACTAGGGCATTGCAAATAAATAATAACAAGCATCCAAGTACTAAAAAATCCTAGGCATGTGCTCCAAATATAGTCATACGTGCTCGCAATGAGAACTTGCATAACATCTTACATCCAAAGACGTGGCGCGGGGCCTCTAGGAACTCGGCAATTACGGTGCTCCTTTTAATAGAGCACCGGAGCAAAGCATTAACACTCCGTGAACACATGTGATCCTCACACCACATACATCCCCTCCGGTTGTCCCAATTATTGTCACTTTGGGGCCTTTGGATCCGGACAATGATATGTATACACAACTTGCATATAAGATAACAAACAATAATATCATAATGATTCAATAATAAGTTCAGATCTAAGATCATGGCACTCGGGCCCTAGTGACAAGCATTAAGCACAAAACGTTGCAACAAAGTCAAATAACACTAATAGAGATACTAGGCACTATGCCCTAACATATCTTATTCAATTACATGATAGAACTCATCCAATCCCTACCATCCTCAAGCCTACAGCGGGGGATTACTCACTCATGGATGAGGGAAACATCGATGGTTGATGGAGATGCATTGGTGATAACGATGGCGATGATCCTCTCCAAATTCCATGTCCCGGCAGGGTGCCAGAACGGAGTTTCTGGATCCGAATCTTGGTTTTTGGTGGCGGCGGTGGAGCAGAACTCTTTCTGGAGAACTATCGAACCCTCCTCGGTTTTTAGGTTCAAAGGCAACTTATAGGCGCAGAGAGAGGCCGAGGGGGTGCCTGGGGTGGCTGCACACCCCCTAGGCGTGGGTAGGGCCCACCCGCGCCTGGCAGGGGTGTGGGCCCCCCAGGCCCCTTCTCCGTCTCGTCTTATGGCTATGTGGGTCTTCTGGTGAAATATAATTTTTGGCATATTTTCTGGGATTTTTCCTGATAGTTGATTTTTTGTAAAAAGACAAGACACCAAGGTAATTCTGTTGAAAACAACGTCAGTCCGTGTTAGTTGTATCCAAATCACACAAGTTTAGAGGAGAAACAATAGCAAAAGTGTTCAGGAAATTAGATACGTTTTGGACGTATCAGCAAGCCCTTCAAATCATTGTTGTGGCGGAAAAAAGTTGTGGCACCAGTTTGCAAATTGAATTGATAAATTACTAGTGGTTTCTTAGAGGTCCAGGGCGAGATTATGCATCTCCTCCACAGTTCTTGGAAATATTGATATGTAGCGAATCAGTTTGGTGGCTGCTCCTCTTGTCCGGGAACTTCTTGCTCCTCTTCTTAGTCTTTATCCTCATTCGGAATCTCCTCCTCGGGTTGGTGTTGTTCAAACTTCAAATCATATAGAAAATGTCCTTCCTCGATAGAGAAAAGACCATTAGGCAAAGGAGCGGGGTAGAGACGCCCAGCTCCAGCAATATGCAAATAATAACTACCACCTCTCCTAGTGAGCATTTCACAAGCTTTTAAAGTAGAGAAAGCAACACGTCGCTCACCTACTAATGGTTGCAACTCACCTAGGTCGATGCCCAAGAAAATGTCAAGCACGGTGATTACTCCTCCACATGTGATTGATCCTTGTCTTTGGGAGGATTGGTGCTCCAAGTAGCGCCCAAGTTGAGTGACAAGTAGTTGTTGAAAGCAGCTTTTGCGAGGACCAAGATGTCCTCCTTATTGAGTCTTGTAAACTCATTTCGTGCCTACAAAGTGTTAGCAATAACATAGAACAAATAGCGAATAACGGGATGCTGAATATTCTTCCCTTGCTGACTCTAGAGATGAAACTCATTCCATTATAATAATCATTCGGTGAAGGGTGCATGCCAGGAAAACATGCACGTAAAGCATTAACATCATTGTTGGGTAAATTAAAATAATTACACCATTCATCAAGTGATAATGTATAATTGTTATTCATAAGTTAGAAAGAAATGTCCTGTCCTTTCCCATGTTTTAATGGTGCTTACTTAAAAATTTAAGAGTTAATCGACGATAAGTAGGCGCATCTTGGAATACAAAGTTTTGCAGGCCAACTCTATTGTAAAGTAAATTAAAGTCATTAGTAATACTGAGTTGATTAAATATAGTGGGGCAAGCCCACTTGGTTGTCTTCACTTCTCGGTTCTTTATCTTGTTCAAGCGATAACGTTGGATCTCATCCCTAAACTGTATCCCCATGCGGTCACAGTACTGGCTGACCGAGAAGAACTTCATGATGCACGCAGCATTGACTCCTTGTGTTCATTATCTAAAATAGTAAGAAAGACAATAATATTTTTTTATCCAATAGTAATAAGCATAACATATTCCTCATCATACCACACTAAAGAGTCTCCTCAAAATAACAATCTAGGCAAGAGAAACATGGTAATTAGTTCAAAAATAGGTCTCACCCTAGATTGATAATGACAACAGATCGGAGATAAATTTGCAAAAATTAATTGGAGGATTGGAAGAGAAACGTACAGTAGATCACTTGTGTGTGAGGAAATTGAACGAAATTTAGTAGAGATAAAGATCTCTTGAGGTGTTGAGAGGGTTTGGAGGTAGAAGAGAGAAAAAGAACTGAAGTTTTGGTGTTAGGGGTACCTTCCCGTGGATTTATTTATGGTCGCATGAACTATACGGCCAAAACTATACGGCCGGAATATTTATTCTCACTGTATAGTTGGTCTGACGGCAAAATTTAGGGTTTCTTAGCATTTCCTCCTAGCGGCGCAAACTATACGGTCAGAATATTTATTCCCACTATATAGTTGGTCTGACGGCAAAATTTAGGGTTTCTTAGGGTTTCCTCTTGGCGGCGCAAACTATACGGCTGGGATTTTTATTCCCGCCGTATAGTTGGTCGTTAAGTTTACTCTATCCTGGAAAAGAAATTTGACGAAGGCATTGATATCTATATGACCATAACTATACAGCCAGAATTTTTTATTCCCGCTGTATAGTTGGTCGTTAAACATATTGTATCTTTTGTAAAGTGAAGGGGTGATATCGAAACAACTATACGACCGGAACTATATGACCGAAATTTTTATTTCCGTCGTATAGTTGGTCGTTAAACCTTCTGGAGTCACTAAAATTTACCTATTTCTTCGAAAATCCTTTATTAACCCGAAACTTAGTAAAACACCATGTTTTGACAAAAAAAATGACAGCTTAAATTTTCAACCAACACCAGCATGTATAAGACAGGTATGTCAGTACCACCGAACTTCTCCTCCTCAACTGGAGTTTTCTATCACTCTTTATTCATCATGCAACTTAAACTAAAACTTAAAAATTTACTCGAACCTTTATTTCACATGGGTTGTCTCCCATGAAGCGCTCTTTTATGGTCAATAGCTTGACCTTCAAAGTGATGGCCTCTTTCTCATCATGCTTGGCTTTCAAAAGGATCCCGCGAAGGCAATTGAAGCTTCATGTTTCTTTCATGTAGATTAATCAAAGCCTTAATAGTTTTTAAGAACGGACGACCTAATATGATAGGAGAAGTAGCATCTTTAGGCATGCCAACTATAACAAAATCAATAAGACTAGGACATTCTTTAATGTATACTAAAGTATTCTCTTTAATTCCTACATCTTGTTTGTAGGTAGAATCTGCTGAATGTAATTTAAACTCAGTGATTGCAAAAGAGCCAAGATTTAACTTATTAAAAAGACTTTCTAGAATTGTTGAAACACTTGCACCTAAATCACAAAGTGCAGCTATCTCATTAGTTCCAATTTTAATTTTAATAGTAGGCTTAAATATGTAATCAAGCTTAACAGGTAGTTTTTCAGTATTTTTTTGTATTCATCCTCAAGCTCACGTACCTTTATTGCTACCTGATTAATGAAATGTTGATACATAGCTTCATCATTTCCTTCACTTACAGGAATCTTGATATTAATCCTCTTCACAAGATCTTCATCCATGTAATTTGGTGAAGGGGCATTGCTATAGTCAAGTTCTTCAGGCTCCTCCCTTTGGATTCTTATCATTTTGAGGTCTTCAACTGGATTGGACTCAGCTTTAACTTCAAATTTAGCTAGAATGGGAGTTTGACACTCGGTTATCTTACCTAGCTGTGCCTTAACAATCCTTGTTCTTTCTTGGAGGGCCTGCAAATCATTCCTCAAACTCACAACTTGGTTAAACAATTTTCCAAGCATATTATCATGGTTCTCCGTTATCTTAATAAGGATATTGTTTTGCTTAGTTTGCGAGTCCATAAAGGACTTAAGTGTTTCTTGGAGACTACCATTACTTGATCCAATATTATTATTAGAGTTACCTGCAGGGCTAGAATAATGTTTTTGGAAATTTGGATTATAGTTCTTCTTTCAAGCAGGGTTATAATCATTACGAGCTATAAAGTCTATTTCTTTAATATTTGATTCTGGATAGATCTTACCTGGGTTTCCTTACCCTTGACGGCTAATATGAGCTCATCCAGCTTAGCAGTGAGTTCTTCATTTTCCTGCGGTGTGATGGAGTTCACCTTCTTTGTGTTTGATCTTTCCACATGCCATTGGACATGGTTGTCTTGCATATTGTCTAGCAGCTTCTTTTCTTCAGCAATTTGTTTGCCCATAAAAGTTCCTCCAGCTGCAGTATCAAGCATAGACTTAGACACAAGTTTAAGATCATTATAAAATAAATGGACAATTAACCAATCTTCCATCCCATGGTTGGGACAGTTTCTCATGCATTCTTTCATTCTCTGCCATGCAAGCGCTAGTAGCTCACGCTCTTCCTGTCTAAAACCAGTCATATTAGATCTTAGTTGCATAGTCTTTGCAGGTGGGAAAAATTTATTCATGAACAAAGAAGTACATTCCATCCATGATGCAATAGTATTTCTAGGCAAAGTTAGCAACCATTCTTTTGCTTTTCCTCTAAGAGAGAAAGGAAATAAGCGTAGCTTGGCCGCATCGGGGCCAACATATTTAATGCGTATCATATCACATATTTCAGTGAAAGTGTTCAAGTGCATACCTGTGTCCTCATCAGCAGAGCCTCCAAATTGATTCTGTTAAACAAACTTAAATAGTGGGGCTTAATTTCATAATCCTCGGCAGTAATTGTTTGTTGGATAATAGGAGTATGCAAATAATCATTGTTGGGAGTTGCAAACTCCCCAAGTTTCTTTTCAGCCATAGTACTTATGTTTTTGGGTTTTCTTAAACAAAAACTTATGATAATAAAAACAAGAATTTAAAGGCTAACTAATTTTTTTGGTTTTTCAAATAAAGACTAACAACAAACTAACAAAATTAAAAACAAGAATTAAAACTAGCAAGGTTCCTAATAACCTTACCAGGTTAGCTATTGCGTCCCCGGCAATGGCTCCAGAAAAAGGGTTGATACCTTCGATCTGGATCACGGATGTAGTATATCACTTTTTCTCTAGTAGACCTAGGTTATCGAATCCTCGGGAAGCAGAAATTGTGGTGAAGTTACTTTAACGGACCTTCGGGAGTTTTAGAATTCTTTTAGTGTTTTACCGGACCAAGATTTTGCGATATTTTGTTGTTGTAAATGATGGAGAGGGAGGGCTTGGGGCGTTCGGTTTCACCTATAGCTATGCAAAACATCTGATAGAAATAAAAGATAATAATAAAGTATGCATGTTATCGTTAGAGCAAGATAATTATATGTGGGCAGTGCATCCATAACTGCTATTGCCTCCACAGATGCTTATAGCAATAGTCTATTAGTCTCATCCATAGAAGAAAGAGAAATAATGATATGCACAGTGACATCACCGTTAATCTCAAGTAAATCCCTCACATACAGCTGTACTACCCTTTCTGTCACTAGGGTTCCCATCCTGCAGATTAGTCATTAGTCATACTCCCTATACTTGGATCAATCCTCGGGGTCTTTGGTACCTGGCAAGTCCTTAGATTGAGGCAAGAGAGGATACAGTAATCATCATGTCATACAAACTAATACATGATTCCATCTATGATAAATAACATGCACAAACTACATGGATAAGCTGAAGCCCTTAGACCAAGGAGAATTACTCGCACATAGAGATGAGATCAACAATCATAAACATTGTAATGGAAATCATGAGATAGATAGTAATAATCTTACAATGCCGCCAATTGGAGATGAGATCTACTATTACAAGTCGTGGACTATGGATATGGAGGTGGAGAAGGGTTTTGATATTGGATCTAGATCTAATCCTCTGGTGGCTCTTCGGCGTTGTGTTTTGTAGTTCTCCTTCTCTTCTCTGCTCTCGACTCCCGTTTCTCTTCACGAGAGGTCTCTTTATATAGGGATCCCTTCATGAAAGTTATTCTATTTGACCTAGCGGTGTCGGTGGAAACTATACTGCCGGAACTATACAGCCGGAATGTTATTCCTGCTGTATAATTGGTCGTTAAACCTTTTGTTTCCTCTTCACGACCCCTAGTTTCTTTGGGCTGTTGGAAATCTCGTATCTTTGACTTTAATGTTGTGATTCCCATCATCAAACGTCATTTCCTGCGTAGGGAAAATGAAAAAGACAAGATTACATAACCCTTTGATCATTAGGCATTAGTGGCAGGATTTAGAGAGATATTTTATCAAAAGTATGAATAATATCTAGTTTAAATGCGGATGTTCATGGCTATATTTCACAGCCATCACCTACCAACTTTTGAAAACTGCCATACATCTAAGAAAATCACAAGGACTTCAAAAATGAAAATGAAAAAGGAAAAATAGGAATAAAAATGGAAAGGAGTAAGTTTAAACTTACCTCGCTTACCATATCTTCAAGGAATGAGTTTAGGTAATTGACCTTCCTTTAACTTTTCTATTATTTTCCTTTTCCCCTTGTGTATGGTTTGTCGCAAGAAATTGCTAAATTCATTTTAAAAAGTGTAGAATTTTTCCCCCTAAACATATGGTACTTGGAGGTATATATATTGATGATAACCTTTCTTCGGCTAACATATCTTCAATTGATCCATGTTTAAATTATTGCAAAAGCAAAGTTTAACGAATCATCCTAGGCTTAACATCAGTTCTTTCAAGAATTGATTTTAAGCTATCATGGTCATTATGGACGCTAACTTCTGAATCAATAATGTAATATCTAAATTTATCACAAGAGAAGATAACTGCAAATAGTTCCTTTTTAGACCTAGGGTAGTTCCTTTGAGCCTCATTAAGAGTGTGACTAGCATGCTGAATGATATTAAGTTTATCACTATCATGCTGGCAAAGAACAACCCCAACACCTTCATTGATAGCTTCATAAAAAATCAAAAGGCTTTCTCCAATTAGGTGGTTTAATAGTAGGAGCATTTAAAAGAGCTTGTTTTAAAGTGGTAAAAGGAGTGAAACAATTTTCATCAAAATTAAAACGGCCATCCTTCTATAAGAGGTTAGATAATGGTTTAGCAAATTCAGAGAAGTTCCTAATGAACCTCCTGTAAAAACCATCATGATCAAGAAAACTTCTTATACCTTCCACGTCACATGGAGGTGGTAGCCTCTCTATTGCTTCTATTTTTTATTTATCAACCTCTATACCTTTACCTGAGATCTTGTGACTGAGTACTATTTCTTCTTATACCATAAAGTGGCATTTATCCCAATTCAGGACAAGGTTATTGCCTTCACACGTTTTGCAAAACTTATTAAGATTGTTGAGACAATGATTAAATAAAGTTTCATAGACGAAGAAATCATCCATGAATACTTTCATGATATTTTCAACAAAATATGCAAAGATAGCAGCCATACATATCTAGAATGTAGAAGGTGCATTGTATAATCCAAACGACATATGACGGTAATCATATTAACGAAAAGTACAAGTAAAAGTGGTTTTCAATTGATTTTCTGGATGAACAGTTATCTATAAAAACCAGAATATCCATCTAGATAATAATAATAAGAGTGCTTAGCAAGTCTCTCTAATGTTTGATCTATAAATGGCAAGGGATAGTGATCCTTTCTAGTTTCTTTATTTTTCTTTCTGTCTGGTTGAGCGCCTTCTTCCATAAATATTTGATGGGTGACTATTAAAAGACTAATCCCTTTCAAGGCATCCATAGAATATGCGAAAGCTTTACAGTGCATTCTCAATATTGTTATCAAATTTTCTTCTTCCTTTTCTGTAAGACTAGCACTCACAATAATAGGGTATTTGTTAGTATCATCTAAAAATCACTATTTTAATAATTTGTGAAGAATTTTGAGTTTAGGGGGTGGAAGTTTCTCATCGCCCTTTCTTTCTAGAACTTCATATTATTCATTCATGGGAGAGTCGATTATGGGAGAGGAGTCAAGATACTCATCGATCTCCATCTTATCAATGTCTTCGGGGATATCATTGTTTTCAACCAAGCTTCTTTCTATATCATTGTCTTGTGCTTCATAAAACAAAGCAACAAGATGTGTGATAGTATTTTCTTCTTCTTCTTGCTCTTCAAATTCTTAAAATTTGGCCTTGTATTCAAATTTTGATAAGTAGAATTTAATATCATCTTCCCCAAACTTGAGTGAAATTGTCTCTTTTCTACAATAAATATTAGCCCTACGGTATTCAAGAAAGTTCTTCCAAAAATAATTGGACAATAAGCGTCAGTACGCATATCAACTACCATAAAATCAATAGGATATTCATATGGACCAATAGAAATTGGAACATCTTTAATGATTCCTATGGGGACTCTAAGTGATTTATCATCAAGCATGAATGCCATATCGTTATTTAAGAGTCTGGCTGGTTCAAGTTCATCTTGGATGTCTAGATAAAATTGAAAAGGGATGACATTAATAGTAGTCCCTATCTCACAAAGGCCATAGTAAGAAGACTCACTGAAGGTGCATGGAAGAATAGCTTACCAACATTTTTGGCTTTTACCTTTCCTTCAATGAATTGGGAAGATTCAGTGTCAAGTTCAACTACATTACAATGTGCAAACATAGCGAAAATTTCTTCCTCGCTCACTTCTCTTTCTTCTTCTACATATCCAAGAATAATTTCTTCTACCTTTGTTGCTTCTTGTTGATATTTGTTAACTCTCTGTTCCTCCCCCAATTGTTCTACAAGATGACGAGCTATTGGATGCTTCTCCACGGTCCATGGATAAGGAAGTGGATCCACATAAGGAGGTCTCTTCCTTGGTGGGTCGATTACCACTCTAGCTATTGCGTTCACTTCAACTAGTTTAGGTGGCGGAGTATATCGAAGCAATTCCTTCTTTGGTACTTCAATGTATTCTGTAAAATACTGAAGAATTTGCAGAATAATATCTTCATCAAAATGAAACTCATCAACAGTTTCTTTTACTTTACCAGTTTCTTTATAAGCATTGAGCCAATCATATTCTACTTATATTCATCATTCGCCTCCTAAATCAAAACTCCAAGTTTCTCTTATGGTGAATTCTTTCTAGAAGTGCCCAAGCTTGTGTTACAGTGAATTCCATAAAGGCTCCACTCGAAGCTAGATCTATTTCATTTTTATTATATTGATTAAGTACTCCATAGAAAATATTTAAAACATACAATTACGGTAGATCATGATGGGGACATTTATTATTCATACTTCAATACCTGTTGTAGGATCTTACCAAACCTTCACCTAGATGATTCTTGAAGTTTCTAATTGCTTACTCCAGCTGAATTCACCTTGGGATAAAAGCGGGATATGAATTCTCCTTTTAGATTCTCCCAAGTACCTATTGATGCTGTAGGACAAATTATATACCAAGCAAGAGTAGTCTTGGTTAGAGATTTGCCAAACAATTTAAGTTTTAGTTCTTCATCAGAATAGCATTTAAATTTATGGGTCCAACATATATTGGTAAAATGATATAAATGAGCATAGGGATCTTCATCAAGATCGTCTCCTTGCAATATTTTTTTCTTTGAGGGGAATAAACTCATTCATTAACCAACAAAGTTTATAGCAGAATCTTTTACACAGAGATCAGAAATAAACGGGGGGATTGGGGGCAGCCACACTTTGCTGACCCTGTCAGATCTTGCTAACTTAGCAAGGTGATGGGCAGCTTGGTTACACGACGTTTTAGTTTTGATAATCTCACAGTTAGGAAAGCCATCTCTAAAGCACTGAATGTCCTTGTAAACGCCCCAGCTCCTGGAAGCTCCTTTTAGTTTTTCATGTAGAATGGCAATTAAACGAGGGTTAACCTCGTACTCTTTAGTGATTTCACTCGGGAATTCTTTAGCATAGGCTCTACTAAACCTCCCAAGGTATTAAGTTGCGTCGAGATTGTTCATAAGCCCGAGCGCAGTCATGGTGTTTACCTAAATCTAGTAAACAACTTTAGTAAAACGAATAATAAATTAGCAAGTAATACCAAAGACCAAAATCACTTAGCTCCCCAGAGACGGTGCCAAAAAATTGCTTGATGACTGCAAGAGCATAGACATAATATAGCTAGTTTTTTAAGTAAGTGTATCAAACCACGGAGAGCTATTTGGTTATAGTCTTTATGCCCCTTGTCACTATCTATCAAGGATTACTTGTAAGCTGACCCATATCTCAAGTAAGAGTGATTAAGGAAGGTTGTTTTGTGCGTAAAGTAAAGACTAAAGAGTAAAGCAATAAGATAACAAACGCATTTTAAAAGGTAATGGAACTGCAGTAAGGCGAATTGTTCTTCGGGATTGTAGGATCCACCTATAGAATTGGTATTATATGATTAGGATAAGTCTATCTCTGTGTTCATGACATGTGTGGGGAGAGCTACATAAATAAATGATCACATGAATTTATCTGTTGTTTTATCCCTAATAACCACTTCGATGAACGTAAGAAAGCCACTCCGATCCCGCACAATTAAGGGGTTTCTCAGGGATATTGATATGATATTAGTGAATATCTACGTATCCCCCTTGGCCATATGAATAGTACGCCGACACGTTATGCCACTTATCACCGTACGTGCTACCATACATCCAACGGTAATTCTCTTTCTATTCCCGAAGTCAAATATTACATGGTTGACTTCACATAATATCTAGAGAGAAAACCAACACATAATAATAAACCAAATTTATAGATCATCTTTATTTCACATCATAATATTACTAAGGTTTCTCCATCTCCCAAAGAACAGGATAAACTACTCTCATGGAGGCAATCAAAAATATCATCATGTATATATGAAATGAATATGATTAGATGGATGATAACAAGTGAAAATCCGCAATAACAATTGGAATTACAACAATGTATGGCAAATAAGATGAAAATGGTGATGAAGATACATCGGTTGATGACAATGGGGATGATGCACAGCCCTCCGATGATCTGTGCATTAGCAAGGATGATGCCCCCTGCAAGTTCTCCCTCCAGACTCCTTCTGGAGGTGAGGTTTCTGCGTGTTCTAGTGTCTCTGAATGTTGGATCTTAGATCCGTCTTCGCGAGGTAAAAGTATGTGATGAGACAAAGTGGACACCACATAGTACGAGCGAGCTGTATGGGCGGGGTTCGTCCATACCGATGCTCGCCAATGCTTTAGTAGCTTTTTTGTGTGATGGATTTTTCTCTCAGGTGCATTTTAAATCATAATAGTGACTTTTATTACTTTAGAAATATCATATTTTGTCCAATATGACAGCTCAAAATGATATATTCATCAACACATTAATATTTTAGGATCCTGTGAAAACATGCATAAAAGGTGCGTGCGGGTGTCGTAAAATACGAAAATCCTATTACTACTCATGCAAAACCATAAGGTAAATATGCTTCAAAAATGCACTCATCACTTGTCTCATCTTGAACTCGATGTCTAAGAGTAGAGTCGAGTTTTAGATTTAAGGTCGTTTGTGCACCCAAGCTAAATGATCTACTCGCGATATACTCGTTTAGCTCGTTAAACTCATTCAAATATAGATTTTAAAATTTTCCATAAATGAGTTCCAAAGTTCTAATGTTTATTGCAACTTTAATGGTGTAGAGTTACTATATTTTTCATTAATATTTCCTTTATGGAATCATGGAAGTAATTATTGCTCTAGTTCCAAATTAGTGAAATAGTTACTAGTTTTTATTATATGTGCTGATGTTCGCATCTTATAATGAGCTAAACGAGCTACTCGAAGAGTTTACCAAGTCGAACCAAGTTTTAAATCCAAGCTTGTTGTGTAAACAAGCCGAGTCGAGCTAACTCATTAGTTAAACGAGCTTTAGCGAGTCGAACAGAGCTGGCTCGGCTCGGCTCGAATTCTATCCCTATCTAGGATTGCTTTTTGTAGCGTGCATGACCGTGCCAGAGGAAGGAGACGTGCCATTTGGGTTGAGCTGGCTAGGATGCAGGGCGAGCGGGACCAAAGGACCGTGCAGTGAAGGATCGTGGAGGGAAGGCGGCATGGGCAAGCTAATTTGGGATGCAGAATGGGATGTATGACGGGTGAAAACCTCGCCTCCGGTGCATGAGTGTAGCCGGCAATGGTGACATTCACGGGTCATCTTCTTCTTGGAGGCGTTGTTGTGGTGGCATGATCCTCTCCTCCTCCCGATGTTCTTTCCCCTAGGGTACCCTTAGGTTCAATTCTTCTGAGTCGGACAATGATGACATTTTGTGTCATTCTCCTCCTTGGAGGCGTTGTCTTTGGGGCAGATGCGGGTTGGGGGAGAAGTGGTTTGCGGGATGGCAGTATTGAGTTCTGGCCGGCGACCTGCAATGATAAAAGTGTGACTGAGTAGGAAAGACGGCCGAGGACCATCAATGTTGCGACGTGGCTCAAGAGGCCGGAGTGCGGCAATATTGCAGGGCGGCTGAATGGCCGGGATCAGCGATGTTGATGCGTGGCTGAGGCGGCCGACAATCGTCCAGTTTTTCAATAATAAACTAGACAGCTCTGTAAACAAAATTCTTTCTAATCAATGAATGTAGGATCTCTGATACTAACATTCAAAAAGAAATTAAGAGTCAACTGCACAAGTGCTCTCTTAGACACTTTGTGAGAATGTGAGATAGGTCATGTATATTAATAGAGTAATAGTTCTTATTTGTATCTAACTATTATACATATTGAGTACAGAGCTGGCTATAAAATAATAAGACAACTGTTTAGGTCTTCCACAATGCAATCGTATCTTAGCACCCTATCATAGGGTCAATAAATACTTAAGAGACTCCAATGCAACGTCTCCCAGAGTTGTATTATAATGATTTTTATGACATGTAGGCATGAGACTAGGCCATTATTTTTTGCATACGGCTCCATGTAAAGGTTGTATTTTAACTAAGATATACAACCAATCTCTCTCCTCATTAGTTATAGTGTCACAAATCCATTTTGGCTAATGTACCTTGCGAAGAAACTATCATTGTTAACTTTTGAAAAATTGCAAAAGAAAACAACAACATGGATGTAGCCAACTGTCTCTTCTATCAGTGTGTAAATTTTCAACTCAAATACTTTGTATTTTAGGCTTAGCAAAAATCACAAATTGAGATTCTATCGTCAGTGAACAATGTTGAACGGTACACCAAAGTGAAGATTTCATCGTTTTGTGTCATTTTATCATTTTTCTTAGCTCAGCTGAAAATCTACACACTAGTAGAATGGATAGTTGGCTACATCCAACTTTTTTAAAAAAATTATGAAACATTAAAATCATATTTTTTAAGTTTTGAAAAAATAAGAAAATACATAGGGCTACGTGGAGCCCGGGTTTCACTAAGGATATTCTTCACCCCACTCAACTACTCCCTCTGATCCATAATAACTATCATTCAATTAGTAGAAAAATATACTAAACCATCAAAACTTATTATGGATCAGATAAAGTGCTTGTGTTGTAAGAAACCCCTTGATATAGCCGATGTATCAATCGACCCTGCCATAACTCATTCACATAGACCAAGAGAATCTCCAGTTGGCTAGCAACAATTCATTATAGAAAGTACAGTAAGATCCAGTCAGCAGGCTATAAAAATTAAAATAATATATTTTATCTTAGTTGGGTAAAAGAAAGAGAAGAGAAGAGAAGTGAGCTCTCGGATAAGAGATAGCTAAAGTACGTGTTCCTATGTGAGATCGACCATCTACTAATAAAGTAGTAAATCTTTACATACTGGCTATAAGTTGGAGAACGGATTTTGTACACATGGGCACCGGTGCTCTTTTCACTTTCAGATTTTATGTCTCCAAAATTTATGTTGTTAAATATATAGATGGATAGAAAAACTTCATATTTTTGGAGATATAAAAAGACAAATGTCTGACAAAAAGATATACTCGGCCTGATCATCCTGAATACATCAGTTAATTGATTTTTCTTCCGGAAAACAGAGTTGAGATTAATTCAAGTGTAACAGTATTGGTTATGAATGGTTTGATTTTTTACGGTTCACTCGACAGCCCTCTCATGCATTCGTGATTACTTAATGTTCACTCGACAGCCCTCACATGGTTCAGCTTAGCTAGACGACTTAATGTATAGCGTAATTGATACTAATCTCGATTCCTGAGAAATTTAAACAAGCTAGACGGTCAGTAGCCTTCAAGTAATTCAACTGCATCCATACAAATCCGGTTACTCACGAGACAAGAACTGCGAAGCTCTGTTTTTTTACGAGGAATTTGTAATTTTGTGTTAGACTGTTAGCCACTTCTGACAATCAAAGTTAAACAACACATAAAATATAGCAGGATTACTGGCGAGGCCTAGATGTACGCGAGACGACTTGGGGGCCGATCGAGGTCGTGCTAATTACAGTACTAAGAACGATGGAGCTCTGAATATGATACTCTGTTCACACTTGGCCATATGTGCCAGACCCATGAGGGTCGCCTTCTTTTATGCTCTTCAAGACGACTTGACTTGGTATGGATCGCGCGACTATTTAAGAACTTGTTGTTGTTGTTATAATTGCGACAAGAAGATAACGAAGAACGAAAACGGAAAAACACAGCAAGGGGACACAGATTTAACGTGGAAAACCTCTCCAACAAAGAGAGGAAAAAACCACGGGCGCCAGCCAGCGAAACTTCACTATATCGAGGAGTGTTTACAAACGCCAGCGATTTCACAGATGCAACTCATCCCAACCGGCGGCTTACAAGGGGTTTATATATCGGTGGAAACCTAGGTCTTCGACGATCCGTACCGTACTTTGTAGAATTTGCGCGCGCGGCGGTCTTCCCGGCAGGGCGACGGGCCTCGCTCCACTCGTCAGAAGTTGGCCTATACTTTGTAGAATTTGGATCAACATATAACAAACTCCACCTTGAGACAAATTCCTCCTTGTAGCATCAACAGCAACCATCTCCCTGAACAAACAAAGCAAATACTTTCGGCGCCAATAGCCACTTGGGCTAATCAGTTAAACCAACTAAGTTCGAGCAAAGCTCAAACTTAGCAACAGGAACAGGTTTAGTCATCATATTAGCAGGATTATCATGAGTGCTGATCTTGCATACCTTTAATTTACCTTGAGCAACAATGTCTCTAACAAAATGGTACTTGACATCAATGTGCTTAGTTCTCTTATGGAACATCTGATCTTTTGTAAGGTATATGGCACTTTGACTGTCACAAAACAAAGTAATGCAAGAATTATCTCCACAAAGCTCAGCAAACAAACCTTTCAACCAAACAGATTCTTTGCAAGCTTCAGCAATAGCCATGTATTCAGCTTCAGTAGTAGATTGTGCAACAACAGCCTGCAATGTAGCCTTCCGGCTAACACAACCTCCAACATTAAACACATAACCTGTGAGGATCTTCTCTTATCCAAATCGGCAGCAAAATCTGAATCCACATAATAGCAGGTCCCTCACCGGTCGTGCCAAACTTTAAACAAGCATTGGAAGTGCCAAGAAGGTACCTGAAAACCCCACTGAACAGCCTTCCAATGTTCTTTACCAGGATTAGCCATGTATCTACTTATCAAACTCATAGCATATGATAAATCAGGACGAGAACAAACCATGGCATACATCAAAGAACCAACAGCACTAGAATATGGCACCTTTGACATGTACTCAAACTCTTCATCAGTAGTAGGACATTGAGAAACTGACAATTTAAAATGAGGAGCAATAGGAGTACTAACTGAGTTGGCACCATCCATATTAAAACGATGAAGAACTTTCTTAATGTAACTTTGCTGACTAAGAAATAACAAACCAGATTTTCTATCTCGGGTAATCTCCATACCTAAGATCTTCTTAGCAGCACCAAGATCCTTCATCTCAAACTCACTACTTAGGTGTGCCTTCAAAGTAGTGATTTCTTTCATGCCCTTGGCAGCAATTAACATATCATCAACATATAGCAGCAAGTATATAGGTGACCCATCAACAAACTTGATATAAACACAACTATCATATTTAGACCTCTCAAAACCATGTGAGATCATAAATGAATCAAACCTTTTATACCACTGTCTTGGAGATTGCTTTAAGCCATAAAGAGACTTCTTTAATTTGCACACAAAATCCTCTTTACCAGGCACTATGAACCCTTCTGGTTGGTCCATGTATATTTCCTCATCAAGCTCTCCATGCAGAAAAGCAGTCTTAACTGCTCAAGCTCAAGATCACGCATAGCCACAATACACTCGGCCCAAGCCTCCGGCGACGGGTCTCGCTCCACTCGTTAGAAGTTGGCCTATACTTTATAGAATTTGGATCAACATATAACATTTGTATCGCGCAACTGTTTGAGTAAACAATAATCCGGTCAGCAGCTAAATCAGGGGTATACATGATTATTAGAGATTGAAGAATCAAGACTATAAAATTCTGAAGAGAGTACCAATGGGTTAAATGACAGAGAAGATGCCTCACATCACATTTGTTTGAAGAACTAACACTCTAGACTGGGCGTTGGCCTCACGGCCGGCCCATAGGGTGGGATAGAGGGGCGCTCGCCCTGGACCCCATGGTCTAGGCCTCCCGTCCCACGACTTATCTATAGACTTAATACACATTCGACAATGTACAATAATTCTAAAAAATATAAATGGTTTTCTAAAAAGAAAATATATATGGTTTAAGTTATAGCCTATCATGACTCTACTCTTACTTTTATTTATCAAAAAAATAGAATATTTTTTCTTGATGCCACGATTTTGTTGGCCTCTTCAAATGTGAAGAATAACATCGGCCCTCACATTTTTTTACAAGGTTGTGAATATATTTATTAGTGAAGACTAAGGACACAATCATATAACTATATCATTCCGCAAGCAACTCTCCTTTGATCCCAGCAATTCTACATGCCCACGTCTTATATGTTTGAGAGACTATTCCATCGCCAACAAGTGGTATCAGAGTCTCGGTAAAGGATCTCCTAGTAATGGGAGGTCATGACGAAGGATGTGGATGAATATTCTGGTGCGGCTAAAGGATTTGTCATGCAGGTAATGATATAGTACCCACAGTACAATCGCGACAACTACACAATGTGGATGACCTAGATGGAGTTGGCGATAAAGTCCAACAAAATCTGGAAGGCTGTCGATCTTGACAGCGATGAGTACAAGAAGGACACGTTGAAGTACCGCAAGGTTCGGTAGGCACTCTTGACCGGCTCAGTGATGCCAGCGGGCTTGATGTAGCACCGGATCTTGAAAAAAATCTATGAAGGAAGGGTGTGGGATACACTCGAGACGCTAAATCTTGGGCACGAGCTCGTCTGTGGGGCGACCCTATGGGGAGACGTTGTAGCCAAGAGTGTCGCTTGTGTGCCATGCCCACGGTGGTGTGCCTTGACAAAGAAGATTGGAGAGAGGACATGTGTCGCCTCCGCTCACTCGATGCTTCAGCATGTCGCTTGTGCTCTTTGAGTTCTCCTTGCACCACAATCAAGCATGTATGTTGCCGCTAAAGGGAGGGTGTGGTAGGCGATCAGATCCTCCCGCATCGCGTCTGCTGGCATGGGTGTCAAGCCTTTTAAGGCCTCCTTTGCCTTGTTAAAGGCCTCTGGAGGGATGCTAACGGTGGTTCGGCAGGCTGTCTCGCCGTTTCCATCGTCGATGGGGTCGATCACCGCACACTAAAAGCGTGTCAGGCTCGCGCCACTGTTGTGGCTCTCGCGATCGACGGAGTCACCATCGTGATGCCCGGTGGAGTCGGTTGGACCTGCGACGTGGTCAATTCAAGCTTGCTGGAGGAGCCATCGGAAGATGTCAATGAGGTGCCGTGGTGGTCGATGGAGATGTCGAATCCGGCGGAGCCGAACGTATAATATCTGGGAGACGAAGAGTGCCCACCGTGTTGAAGTTGAAGTGCATACATGCAAGCGATAGATCCATCCCCTCGTGTAAGGAGTTGAGGTGGCACGGTGGTCAATGGAGATGTCGAATCCGTCGGAGCCAAACGGATCAGATCTGGGAGACGAAGAGTGCCCACCATGTTGAAGTGGAAGTGCATACCTCCAATATAGATCCACCCCCTCATGGAAGGAATTGAAGGCCGAGCGCATGGCCAACGAGTGTGGGGTGAACTCGAGAACCGGCGAGTCGAACATCGCCGAAGTTGGAGCTGCCAAATCTATGACTCTAGCACATGGTTTTCCCACAGGCGGCGCCAATTGAAGTGTGGTAGTCACGAGAATGTGCATGGATGATGCACTTGGGTTTTAGGGACAAAGGTGCGCTGGTGGATTCGCCGGCTAACAAATAAGAGTAAATGCGAGGTTTACCTACTTCAGGCCCCTAGAGGATAATACTCTACTCCTTTTTGTCCGTTCTTGATTATTAATGAAGATTACAAGGTCGCCGAAATGGTTATGATGGTGTAGATTGGATCTTGCCTAGGGAAAAATTACCCGTGAGTTCGAGAGTGCTCCCCATCGGCCCCTTCTAGCCTTTATATGGGAGGCTAGGTCTCAAGTACCATGACAGTATCGGTTACAGATTAAGACAAACCCTAAAGTTTTCTAATCTTGGGTTTATTCTTGCTCCACGCACCAGAAATTTAGCCTTCTGGTGCTTCGTAGCTATCAATTTGTCTTGGGCTTCATGGTCCCAGTAAATCAGCATGTGGGCCTCAAGTTGGGCCGAAGTTGGTATACCAGTAGTGAGTACACGAAGGGTTATACCCATGTCAGGGACTACCTCTACATGTTTTCAGTTGCATGTGTTGCCCCCTATGTTCGTATACTCAACATATTTGGCTTAATTGAGAATCTACATGAGCAAAATGTTTCATTCACAGAAACTATATTGTGGTTTGTTGTTTGATCCCAGAGGTAGATAAGCATGCCTGAAGTGTTAAAAGATACTAACCCATTACCCAATCCAAATTATAAGATGTTTTAGATTTTAATATGGACTACACGCCGAGCTGAAATGAATGAACGGACACTAAAACCCATCTATACATGGATGATTTCAAAAAAATTCAGAATTTATTGTAATTCAAAAGTAGCGACCAATCATACTTATGATGTATGATTTTGATGGTTGGACCATTGGTTCATTCGGTTTGATGACGACAAAAAATCATTCTTTTTTATTAAAATTGAAGCAAATTTTAGAATAAAATAACCATAAAAGATATATATAATGCATATTTCAATCACAAATACATGGTGTGTCCAAGTGGTATCAAGTTTACGTGTTGCTATTTATGTCTAGCATAAGATTCATGAGTTCGATTCCTCTAGTAAACATTTTTTTTCCGATTTTTTACTGTTTAGACACGTGCCTGGTAAAAATTGAGTAAATCTATGGGTTCAGTTTTTGTTTTAAACCACACTGAGCCAAGCTGCGTGTGTCACATCCTCGTGGTCGTGTAGTCTGGTATGCTGCAGTGCGCAGGTTGCCCTCGTGGTCTTGGTCCTGAACCACCGGTGTTGCGCGGGATCAGAAAGCATCTCTATCGCTGAGACCTAAACCGAATGATTCAAACGATTCATTTTAGTCCGTTTAGATTGAGTCAATGGTGTTTTTAGCTATGGTCTGACCTGTTCGGCCAGCCGTATACAATAGCGCGAATCAAACAGACAAAACTGTTTAGACAGACTCTCCAGGCGCATCAGATTTGGGTCACAGATGGGCGACACACGTCTCACTTATCCGCGCGAACCGACTTAGACAAGCTTAAACCGTTTGGATAAACCCAGTAAAGATGTCGTGATGGCTGAGGGGACATGCTGGGACGACGGTCGCTGGGCAGCGGAGCTGGAACTGGTGTCCGCCCGCTCGTCTCGGTGTCACAAAAACTATGTGGGCTGTTATGGGCCGGAGCAGGATTTGGCGCTACGCGATTCTTTTGGCGCCGTACCAATTTCCATCACTAGTATAAACTGTAATGGGCCATCAGATGTACAAAAATAGATGGCTCTTATTCATTTAAGGGTACCATAAAACATCTTCTAAGGTGTAACTAAATAGACAGGTCTAGATTATGTTAAGTGTCAACTCGTGTACTATGTCGTTGTGCAAACTACTGTCTTATAACACTACATATGTTGCTCTCCATGTCAAAGTCATTCGCTAAATATTTCTGGATTTTTTTCCGCAAGGACATTGTGCGGAAAGATACTTACAAACACATAACGTTATAATAACACTGCTTTGCTTTATTATCCCTCGTAACAGAAGATTGTAAACAAGATAATAAGCAATTTTTATGACAAAATATAGTTTTGTCTAGCACTATGATAAATAAGTATATGACAAACATGGACCTTAATATTTTATGAGCATGTTTACAATGATGATTCTGCTAGTTATACGAAGAAATATGCTTCGATATAGTACATTGAGAAACTTATCTATATATACATAAAATAGCATATCTCTAATGCAAAGATATAATATAGTCGAGTTAATGAGTTCGGTACAAATAACTTAAAATTTTCTATCTGATGATGTATTTACAAAATGGTCGGTCTAGCCCTAACATATATAGAATTCAAGCCCCCATGCCAAACGCAGAGGCAGAGGAGATAAATCCACCTGCATTGTGTAATATGATGCACTATCTAAGTGATTTCACTCATGTATAACTCCTAGAAACAAATCAATTATGTTTCTCTCCATGTCATCCCATTCCCATTCTCCACCTCTTTTCTATTTCTGTGTATTTGTGTAGTGCAACAAATTACCGCTTGGAGTTTCCCCTTGCACGCCTAATAAGAACAGTTAGATAGTATGACATGTGGGTATTTTGAAGTAGCTTTCGATTTCAAATATAATCAAATTGTAGAAAAATAAAATTTCTCTACATTAACAATCTAAAGATGCATGACAAACTATTCCAATACTTAGCAAAGTGGCGACACGTGACATATTGGGAGACACACTAAACATGTAACATCGCAAAGAAATTCAAATTTCAGAATGTTAAATCAAAATGATTTAGTTGTTGGATTTGTTGAAAACTATGAAGGAAAAGAAACTTTGTTGTGTAATTGTTATATATTTTTATAAAGACCTTGTTTAATCATATTGGATTTTAAATGCATTCATATCAGTCATAAGCATATCCTGGTTTCGAACTTGTTCATAAATTTTCACCAATTATTAGAGCATTTATAATGCCATAGAAGTGTTATTTTTTTGGAAAGTATCGCAAAATCTACAACTGTATTTCTGTAATAAAAAATTATTTTCTTGTTTGTTCTGCATTATATGACCTAAATTTACAAAAGAAAATATTAAAATTAATTGGTCAGTTGAAAGGGCATGTGTGTCCCCATGTGTGGTTGTGGTAATTAACGACAATCTCTATGTACTAATGGTTGCATTGAGATGCACTTGTATGATTTGTCCATTGGCATCGCTTGGACCATGTCTTGGCTTCAAGGTTAAAGAAATGAAGAACAATAAGCAATGTCCAAGGGCTTTGGGACTATTGGAATCATGTTGAGAAGAAGAAGAATAAAGAAAATAAGATCGAGTGTGTTGAAGAAGAAGATATAGTTCCTCGTGTATATCTTCAAGACATCATCCTAATGGAGTTAGAAAAAATGTGTACAAGCTCAAGATGCGCCATCTCTAGGAGAGCACATGCTTGACGCTTTCCATCCTCGGTTATCATGGATTGATAAATACAAGTTCAAACAAGGGATTTCCCCATGTGGTATGGGGAAGAAATGCGCAAGTCTTCATCATGCAAGGGCGAGCAAGAGCAATCTATAAATAAGTTCCATCGTGAGGAGGATAAGGTCGTCTACATCAAGCTCAAGTGGAATGCTTAAGGCAAAGATATGATCTTGATAGGTTTTCCCTTTTGCCCGTCTCATGTTGTTAGTTGGGCGAACGGTTTATAGGATAGATAACTGTACTATCAAGAGGGGATCTCGAGTGAGTAACTTGATCATATCTTTCGGAGATAGCTCCAACTTTTGCATATTAGGCATCATCTTTCTTGGTTCTTATTTGGTTCGTATCGATGAGAGGATTTAGAGGTTGTGTTAATCTCCATGACAATCTCAAGTTCATCAAAAGAGGATTTCTTCTCTATTGCGTTTTTCGATTTGGAGGTTTTGCCGATTTGTCTTTTATAGATAGGTTAATACCTTTATCATTTGATTATATCCTCCTTTTTTGGACTATGATGGTCACCTGCAGGATCTTGTAGAGATCGTTACTATCTTCAAAATGAGCCCAAAATCATCAAAATCGGAGTCCATATGCAAAAGTTATGGCCGTTTTCGTATTGGTTTTTGAGGGGGTGGAGTCTCTGGTGTTGCAACCGGAGACTCCGGTCCAATTTCTGGCCCCGACTCCGAAGGGGTGTACTGGGAGCATCTGGAACTCGCCCGGAGCCCTGGCCGGAGTCCTGGCCGGAGTCAGGGTCTAAATATGTATTGTGTTCACAATCCCTAAAATTTTCAGAACCGAATTTAAAACACATGGAAAAACAAAAAATACAAATTAACATGTGAATAGTGACTTTTACGCTTTTGTCTTCTGTTGCACTATTCATGTTGGATTTGTCATTTTTATTTCTCCGTCGTGCTTTTTGAATTTGGTGTTGAAAATTTTAGGGATGTGTACACATATCTTGTGAACAGTCATAATTTTTTTGAAAATTTTAAAAACTTAAAATTTTGATTTTGAGAACAGATATCATGGTATCATTAAGTGGTTGGTATCACTAGATATTTTCTTGTACACGTATATGAGTAAACTAGCGCTTTTTTTTTTGGAAATGTAAAGGCTACACATATCTATACTAGTAAGTCGTTTTTTTCCTTTTATTTCTTCACCTTTTCTAAATCTGAACATTTAAAAATATGAACGAATTTCAAATCTAAAACAATATATAAATCTAATATTTTTATTTTAAAAATAATATTATATAAAAAGTAAAAAAAATGTAAATCATGAACCAAATTCGAAAAAACATGATTTTTTTGAAAACATGTTTAGAAAAAACATGAACATTTTTCAAAAATCATGAACTAATTTAAAAAAATTATGAACCAATTTCAAAATTAGGATCCAGTCTCAAAAATTATGAACTAATTTTAAAAAAAATCATGAAAGAATTTCAAAATTATGATCCAATTTTAAAAATCATAAACCAATTTTAAAAAATCATGAACCAATTTCAAAATTATGAACCACATCCAAAAAATCACCAATTTAAAAAACATAATCCAATTTGTTAAACTTGAATTTTTTCAAACAATAAAGAAAAAAGGGAAATAAAAAGAAAACAATATAGAAGCAGAAAAAGGAAAACTGAAACATGAAAAAGCAGCATGGGTTCTTAATGGGCCGGCCCAACAGAGGAGCCCTGACAATTAGTATTTCCGGGACTAGTCCTGGGTATGCGAATCAACGCCACCGGCCTTGTGAATCACCTGCCCAGGCCACGACGCCCAACCGTTCTGGAGGTGCGCCAGCTCCATCCCTACCTCTAGAGTGATCGCTGGCGCCCATCCCGGCAGCGACGACGGTGGAGGCAGCTGGGTGTTCGCCTCGACCACCAGGCCGGTGAGCTGGACGGCTTCTTCATAGCCGTCCCACTGGACGTCCTCGTCCCCCGCGCTGGCCGCAATGGCCTGCTTGGTGAAGGCATCCTCGTCGTAGCCCGCGCTAGCACCTCGCGGTACTCCAGGGGCAGGTTCACGACGACGTCGTCCACCATCTCCTGCTTGACGATGATGATGTCGTCCTCCTCGTAGTTGCCGTCCTCGCTGTCGAGGTCGGCGTCGGAGTGGTTGAAGGCGTCCTCATCGTCTGAGTCAATGTCGGGGACAGGGTAGACCTCCCCCCGCTGCAGGTCATGGCAGATGGTGGTGGCGCGCCACGCCTTGTGCTCCCACTCGAGGAACTTCACTCAGTAGTCCTCCCTGTGGTATTCCCTCTCCCATCGTTGGGACCGCGGGAGGTTGGAGATCTCATGCTCCAGCCCTTTGCCTGGCTTGGACACGGGCGGCACTGGGACCCCGTGTGCTAGATGTCGTGACCTTCCCTCCACCAGTGCTCGCACTCCGCGACACGGAAGTACTAGGTGGGCCAGTGGCACGCGCGGGCAGGACACCCACGCTGTCCACGCACGTCCGGACCGACGCAATCGTTGTCTAGATTTAGTGCACGGATAGGTCGAGCTGGATGCGTTCGTCCCTATGAGTCGTGTCGCTGAGATGCCGCACACGTCTCGCGGACGCCGCTCAGACGAGTTCGAACGCGCCCGGACGAGATGGGACGGCCGGTGGAGATGCCCTTACGGAGCATGTGCGCCGGTGTATTCATGTTCCTGGGTGTCCAGTTCTTTTTTTTTTTGAACTTGTGTCCATGTTCCTGGGTGTCCGTGGAGCACATGGATTAGTGCTGCATGCTCTCTTACAACAAATATGGCATCCATGAGCCTGCAAGGACTGCTACGTGCGGCCGCACGAAGCGAGGGAGCACGGGATGCGTCGGCGGCAAGAATAAACGGAGTGGCGTCGCGGCGCCATGTAACCACGCAAAACCGCTAAACATTTTAAGTGGCAGCCGTATAAACCTGTTAATCACGATGCGGCGGAAGCGGCTATGACCACATAATCCGGTGAACGCACCACTTACATCCTGACCAGCCACCGGTGGCCTCTGCAGAGTCTCGGTCAGTACAAGATCGGCATAATTCGCTTGTGAAGATCGTTCTTTAAGTCGGAGCTGTCTGTCCTTGGCGTGTGTGGCAAATCTCCGGCGTTGTCTGGTGAAACTCGTTTTAGAAAGTCGTTAGTGAAGTCGGAGTCGCTGGCTTGCGGTGTAGTGATGATGATGACGCTCGTGGCAACCTCGACGTGGCTCTTCTTGTGTGCCTGTCCGTCGTGTGGGTAGCTCGGTTGGCTATGGTGGTGTGCCCAATGTGATTGTGTTTTATGACGACATTGGCGTATTATGGGTTTTTGGCCGGTTCCTCCGCAAATCAACTGGTCAATTCTCTTCGATTGTTTTAAATAAAACGACGCAAATTTGTCTGTTTTGTTCAAAAAAAAACTCGGTTCTAATATGCTATTTCCAAAATATATATTAAAAATATTTAAATATATACGAATCTAGACAAATCTAAGCTTGAAGATTTGAATGCGTGGATACATCTAAGGCGTGTTTGGTAGCCCGTTTTCCGTTTCTCGCATGGGCCAAAAAGAAATGAGAGCGTTTGGTGTATTGAGTCATATCGTTTAATTGTATGGCACGGGTTTTATAACAGGCAAAAGTTGGTCCACTGGAAACGTTCATTTTAAGCGTTTCTATGGCAACAGGCCAACACGAACTTTAAAACGGATAAAAAAGAAGCAACTTGGCCTAGTGGGTACGAGTGGTTGGCTCTGGGCGTGCAAGCCTCTTCTTAATTACGACCGCTAATCCTGTTCCTGTCTATTGAAGACTTCGTTCTTCTGGCCAGCCGCAGCCGGCGACGAGCAGTCCCACCCCATCTCCCGACAAGTAAGCGCATACTACATGGTATGGCAGCGGCGACAGCGGTGGCAAGCACGCGTGCGCGGCGGCGGCGTACGGCACGGCGGCGTACAGCAGGCCTGGAGGCTGTTCTGGTTGGAAGCATGCGCGCGCGTCTCCCATTCTGATTTTGCTTTTTTGTACTCCGATTTTGCTGCTATTTCTTACCCATGGACAGTGAGTCTGCTTGCTTGCTGAAAGCCTGCAACTGCAATTAGCTGCCAACCTTCTTCAGCTCAGAAATTACTGCAACTCATCGATAGACTATGGAATTATGGAAGATTAATTTGATGATGATGTTCATGCAACAACTTATGTAGTGGTGGGATGCAACCGTCGGCGCTCGAGGGGCTGACGGCTCACCGGCGCCGACCGCACAGAGGTCTCATCTCCGAGGTGTTCATTGTGCTCGCGGACATGGACTGCAGCGTCGTGGACGCCAGGGCGTGGTCGTGCCCGCCTGTTCTGTTGCGCATGCCGACCGGCGTCTCCATCTCCGAGGTTATGCTGGCATCGTCACCGTCGCTGGCTCTGACGGCGGCGGCGTTCTAATCGTCATCGGCATGTTATTGCTCCTCCTGGTAGTTAGAGGTCACTAATATAAGATTAGATATGAGAAATTATTCTTGCGTACCGCAACCAAGCAGCTAAAGTCTTCTCCAAAGACTAAAAGCACGCAACCAAGCAGCTAAATTCTTCACCTCATGGCCTGTTTGAGGGACATCCCGCTCCTAAGGGGGGACAACTACTCCGAATGGAGGAAGAAAGTTGATTTGGCGTTCGTATGCGCCGAAGTGGATTGGGTGGTTGACACCAAGCAACCAGTCAAGCCCGCTGACCCGGTCAGGGGAGCTGCTGAGGAAAGTGCTGAGTTTGAGAAAAGGAAGAGGGACCATGCTCCATTGGAGCTGGCCTACTCGATTGATAACCAGAAATGGGTGAACGCCAACAAGAAGTGTCTGGCCTTCGTAAAGAACACAATTGAGAACGCAATAGTGGGCTCAATTGGAGAGTGTGCTACCGTGGGCGAGTATCTCGCCAAGATAAAGAGCCAGTTTACTGGCTCTTCAAAGATGTATGCGACCCAGCTGTTAAAGCAGCTGGTGACTGAAAAGTATACGGGAGGACCCCACGGAATAAGAGAGCACATCTTGAGGATGTCAAACATGGCAGCGAAGCTCAAGCCCATGGATGAGGACCTCGAGCTAAAGCCAGCACTCTTGGTGCACCTAGTGATGGCCTCACTTCCACAGCCTTTTGAAAACTTTGTAATAAACTATAATATGTCCCCTGAAAAGTGGGACATAGAAAAGACCATTGGGATGTGCTCCCAAGAAGAGGAAAGGCTGAAAGCCCTTCACGGCGGTTCCCTGAACTTCGTGAAGGACAATAGGAAGAGAGGCTTCACAAGCGGCAACCATGGTGGCTCACCCTCCAAGCCACATGGCAAGGGTCCAATGCAGCACCAGTACCAGCATCACCAGTCCACCCCTGGGGAGAAAGATCAGTGCCATCACTGTAAAAAGCCGGGCCACTACAAGAAAGACTGCCCGATTTGGCTGAAGTACATCATGGCCAAAAATGGTAAAGATATTGTTTCTTTTGTTAATGAATCTCTGTATGAAAAGTTTACTAGATCCACTTGGTGGATTGATTCTGGTGCAACTGTTCATGTTGCCAACTCTTTACAGGGGTTCCATTCGACAAGGACCACGCCAAGAAGAGAAAGACACATTGAAGTGGCGAATGGAATAGAAGCAGAAGTGGAGGCCATTGGTGACGTCCCTCTGGAGCTGGCTGATGGCTCTTTCCTTTTGCTCAAAGATGTGCTTTTCGTTCCCTCATTACATAGAAATTTAATAAGTGTTTCCTGTTTGGACAAAGATTCTTATGAATGTTATTTCGGAAATGGCAAGTGTGCCATTTGGTTGAAAGACAAGTGTGTGGGTGTTGCTACATTATATGATAAGTTATATTTGTTATCCCTGCATGAGAAAGTTCTTTCTGTGTGTGATGTGAATGAAAAAGTTTCCTTGTCGAACAAAGAACAAAAGAAAAGAAAGCGAACTCTTGACTCATCGAAACTATGGCACTGTAGACTAGGCCATATTTCGAGGGGAAGAATAGAAAGCCTCGTTAAAAATGACATTCTTCCTCCGTTAGAGTTCTCCGACATAGAACAATGCATAGATTGCATTAAAGGAAAGTATGTCAAACAAATTAAAAAGGGTGCAAACCGAAGCATAGCTACACTAGAAATAATCCATACGGATATTTGTGGACCGTTTCCAGTGAAAAGTGTGGATGGCTATGATTCATTCATAACATTCACGGATGATTACTCCCGGTATGGTTATATTTATCCAATTAAAGAAAGATATGAAGCATTGGATAAATTTAAAATTTTCAAGGCTGAAGTAGAAAATCAGCATGATAAAAGAATTAAAATAGTTCGGTCCGATCGTGGGGGGAGTACTACGGTCGGCATACTCCATATGGTCAAGTACCAGGACCCTTTGCAAGGTTCCTGCAAGAAAATGGAATAGTCGCCCAGTATTCTATGCCGGGCGAACCTCAGCAAAACGGAGTAGCTGAAAGGCGCAACCGTACTCTTATGGATATGGTGCGCAACATGATGAGCTATTCCACCCTCCTATTGGGATTATGGATGGAGGCCCTTAAAACCGCCATTCACATTCTCAACAGAGTACCAAGCAAGTCGGTGCCCAAAACACCGTATGAATTGTGGACAGGCAGAGTCCCCTCTCTGCACCACTTGAGGGTCTGGGGGAGCCCAGCTGAGGCAAAAGTTTTCAATCCAAACATTGCAAAGTTAGACCCCAAAACAGTATCTTGCCATTTTATTGGCTATCCAGACAAATCCAAAGGCTATCGTTTCTACTGTCCCGACAGATACACAAAGTTTGTAGAAACGAGACATGCAGTCTTCTTGGAGGACGAATTGATGAGGGGGAGCACGGTAGCTAGGCAAATTGATCTTGAGGAGAAGAGGGTGCATGCACCTAATCCGATGATTCAGGAGCCATTTTTCTCGCTACCTGTTGTGCCACCATCTACAACCCCTGAGGTTGTGGTGTCGGCACCTGTTGTGACTCCACACGTGACAACAATGGGCGAAAGTTCGGAACCTGTCCATCAGGAGCCACCTGAACCCACTGTTGAGCACGAAAGGGAGCCAGAACAGCCACCTACTGTAAATGTGCCTGAACCCGAGGCAAGAAATGAGCAAGAGTCTGATGAACTCAGACGGTCTAAAAGAGAACGAAGACCAGCCATTTCCAAAGAAATCTACAAAGTTTACAATGTAGTTCATATGGAGGGCGATCCTACCTCATATGAAGAAGCCATGAGTAGCCCTCACTCAACCAAGTGGGTAGAGGCAATGGAAGATGAAATGAAATCGATGAGTTCCAACAATGTTTGGGACTTAGAGGAAATTCCCAAAGGAGCCAAAACAGTAGGATGCAAGTGGGTCTACAAAACAAAGTATGACTCCAATGGGAATGTAGAAAAGTACAAAGCTAGACTCGTGGCAAAAGGCTTTACGCAAAGAGAAGGCGTAGATTACAATGAGACTTTTTCTCCGGTCTCATGTAAGGACTCCTTCAGAATCATCATGGCACTAGTTGCACATTTTGATTTAGAGTTACATCAAATGGATGTCAAGACGGCATTTCTAAATGGAGATTTAGAAGAAAATATTTACATGAAACAACCCAAGGGTTTTTTCATGGAGGGGAAGGAACATATGGGATGCCACCTAAAGAAATCCATTTATGGGTTAAAGCAAGCCTCTAGGCAGTGGTATTTAAAGTTTAATGATACCATTAAAAGATTTGGATTCAAAGAAAATGTTGAGGACAACTGCATTTATGCAAAGTTCAAAAGTGGGAAATATATTTTCCTAATTCTATATGTGGATGACATTCTGCTTGCTAGCAGTGATGTTAGTCTACTACTAGAAACAAAGAAGTTCTTGTCATCAAACTTTGACATGAAAGACCTTGGTGAAGCCTCTTATGTTTTGGGCATAGAAATTCACCGAGACAGAAAGAATGGAATGTTAGGACTGTCGCAAAAAGCGTATTGTGAAAAGATTTTTAAGAAATACGATATGCATGCGAGTAATTCAACACCTGCTCCCATAGTCAAGGGCGATAGTTTTTGGGAAATCCCAATGTCCAAAGAATCAATATGAGATCGATCAAATGAAGTCAGTACCATATGCTTCGGCTGTTGGAAGCTTACAGTATGCACAAGTATGCACTCGCCCTGACTTAGCATTTATCACCGGGGTACTCGGTAGATATCAAGAGAATCCAGGCATAGAGAACTGGAAGATGGTAAAGAAAGCTTTGCGTTATGTGCAGGGCACAAAAGGCCTCATGCTTACATATAGAAGATCTGATTCCCTAGAGATAAAAGGGTATTCAGATGCAGATTTTGCGGGAGATAAAGACGACCGAAAGTCCACGACAGGGTATGTCTTTACTCTCGCAGGAGGTGCTATTTCGTGGAGAAGCGCCAAACAGTCGATAGTTGCATCATCTACGATGTATGCGGAATTTATAGCATGTTATGAGGCCATGGGACAGACGTTATGGTTAAAGAAATTCTTACCCGACTTGAAAGTGGTTGACTGCATCAGCAGGCCACTAAAGATGTACTGTGACAACGAGCCCGCAGTATTCTATGCTCACAACAACAAGTCGAGTAATGCTACAAAGTCTATAGATATAAAGTATTATGTTGTGAAGGACAAAGTCCAGGATCAAACTATAAGACTCGAGCATATAAGGATAAAGGATATGCTTGCGAATCCGCTAACGAAAGGCTTACCACCCAATGTGTTTAAGGAACACATAGCCGGCATGGGTTTAACGGGAAGCCTATGATTCCTGGACTATAGAGGCCCAAAAGTAACAGGATTTGTTTCAGAACATGAAGGTATATAGTGGCTGTCTGATTCTATCGGCAATTGAGCTGAGACGATGAAACATGCTCTATGTATCATTCTGTGATGGAATAAGTAAAGAACAAGGTTAAAAGTAAAGTCGAGATCTAGGGGGAGAATGTTAGATAGATCTCTCCCACGTTCGGGCCCAACGGCCCGAACGGAGTCCCTCAACGCGCCCTAATCGGGGGCGCCCAACCTTATCATGGTTGGTGGGCCCCTGTCGCCAGCGCGCATATAAAGAGGTCGGGCGGGCCTTTGCAGTCGAGGTTCACCGTGCGCCGCAGCCCCCCACCTACATACCCACCGATTAGGGTTTAGCGCTAGGCCGACGGGAAGCTCCGCCGCCGCCACTCTCAACCACCCACGCCCACGCCGTCGCCCCTCTCCGTCATGGACACCACCTCTAGCATCCCCTCTGGCTCGTGTTCCTCGAGCCAAGGCGCAGGTAGTACCTCTCCGGTCTCTCTCTTCTCTCTCAAATCCAACCCAAAAAGCGCTACTGTAATCATCTAGGCTAGAAGATCCAAAAGGCCAATGTAACATCATCTCCAAGGTGTTCGCCGTGCTCGCGGACATGGACTACAACGTCATGGACGCCAGGGCGTGGTCGTGCCCGCCTGTTCTGTTGCGCATGCCGACCGGCGTCTCCATCTCCGAGGTTATGCTGGCATCGTCGCCGTCGCTGGCTCTGACGGCGGCGGCGTTCTAATCGTCATCGGCATGTTATTGCTCCTCCTGGTAGTTAGAGGTTACTCATATAAGATTAGATATGAGAAATTATTCTTGCGTACCGCAACCAAGCAGCTAAAGTCTTCTCCAAAGACTAAAAGCACGCAACCAAGCAGCTAAATTCTTCACCAAAGACTAAAAGCACGCAACCAAACAGCTAAATTCTTCTCCAAAGGCTAAAAGCACGCAACCAAACAAAGTGGCCAAATTTGCTCAACTGGTTGGGAAAAAAAATACAAGGAACCAAATAAAGTATCAAAGTTGGCCCAATCCAAATCTCGCCACATGCAACACCCAGCGGACCAAGTGATAAAAACAAGAAATATTGGGCCGTGCTTGAAGACGCATGCTTTGTTTTCTCATTTTTTTAAAGCTTTTCATACCTTAGAAAAAAATGTTTATCGCTACTTAATTATGTCAGATCTCCTTTTTGTTTCGAATTATTCATCATGTTTCATCACTGTGTAACAGAAATACAACAAAGATCTACTATCTCTAAACGGAATGCATGGCGGATTGACGCATGTACGATATGTACCGCGCGCACACCGTAGGAGCTCATTTGGCTACGAGGCAAGTAACACGAGAGGTTGAAGAGTCGTTTTTTCTGTTAATTAAAGTCAGAGCCTCAAAGGATTAGGATTAGGGTTTCTGTTATACCCAATCGAGCAGTTTTCCTTTCTCCCCGATCCACTCTTACCACCACAGCCGCCTCCAGCCGCCTCCGCCCTCCCTCGCGACGCCGGCCGGCCGCACCACCTCCCGCCGCTCCTCCTCCGCTCTCTCCACCTCCGCCCATCTCCGGCAGCAGAGGGAGCTCCTGCACCTGCCCGCACGCCGGCCGCCGCGTCCGCACGCACGCAGGTCGCCGCCCGCACGCATACCGCACGCACGCAGGCCGCCGGCCGCTCCGGCGGGTGGGCTGCCTCCCTCCGGCGTGGAGGATCCCTCTCCGGCCATCTCCTCGTCCCGCACCTCTCCCCTCCGGCCGCAGGTATCTCTCCCCTTCCCTCTCCTCTCTCAAATCCCCTCCCCCTATTCTAAAATGTTATGACAATGTTGTATGTAATTATATATGATTGTGTTAGTTAATTGTAATTGTTCAACTTAAATGAATCATACAATGTAATTATACAATGTTGTATGTAAACTAATGTACAAACTAATGTTGTATGTAAACTTAGTTAATTGTAGTCATACAATGTAATTATACAATGTAATTATGTTGTATGTGAAGCACATGTTCTAGTTAATTGTAATTATTCAAGTGTTGCTAATGTAGATATTTGAATTAGATGATATTGCTACAAGTTTGGCCAACATATGATGTAACATTATTGCTAATGTAGATAGTAATGTCGATATTTCACTTAGTAATTATACATATGATGTAATTATTCCACCCGTAGGAGTTTTTTTGTAGGAGTTGTTTGTAGGATACGGATACATGTGCGTAGATATTTCACTTAGATGATATTTTGTAGGAGTTGTTGGTAGTTGTCTATAGGAGTTTTTTTGTAGGAGTTGTTAGGAGTTGCTAGATTGATTGGTATTGGCTATTTTGTGTGTGTGTTGTAAGCATGTGCAACATATATGAATGATATTGGCTAGTTTGTGTAGGGTGATTGTAGCAAAATGAGTAGGTTAGAGCAATGGAGCAATGGTATTTTAGGGTGATTGTAGATGGCATGGTATTATTGGTCGAACATTGTCGCATTTTGTTGGGTATTGCATTCTCTAATGGATGCTTTGGTATTTGTTTTGGCTATTAATATAGATGGCTTATGCAAAAGTCCTTCATGTGCATCACGGTGGGCGTGTTGTGCAATCGGACTGTGGCGTTGAGTTTGTGGATATGGCAAAGACTGTGATATTTTTTCCGACTAGTCCTAGTCTTAGTGATGTTGTTGTCAAGGTTAGAGCTGCCCTTGGATGGAGTGACAAAGGCGATAAAGTTGTTTTGGAAGGAAGATATGATGCGGGTGGCTCTAGATCTTATACTGAGATGATTCCGATCAACGGTGACAACGAGTGGGATCTATACAAAGAGCTAGTGGAGAACTCGCAAATAAAATCTTTGGTCGTGTTTGCCGTCAAGGTCACCGGGCATGCCCATCTTCTCATCGACTTGAACAAGCGGCCCTCGATTATCGAAAGAAGCAACGATGACCGTCCTGAGGATGTGTATGATGCGGGTCCAAGCCAACCGCCTGTGTGGGACACAGAAAATCAACAAGATGAAGATTACTTGGAGGAGATTGTGGAGGAACCCACTTATGTTGAAAGAGAACGAGTAGAGATCATCGAGGAGAAAATGAATGTTGAAACCTTAGAGCCGATCGAGGAAGAGTTTGTAGCTGTCTCGCCAATCAACATTCCATCATCGCCTTGTGTACCTTTGGTGGCATCCTCGATGCTTGAGGGAGATCCATATACCTATGAAGATGACAATGAAGAGGACGAGGGGTATGAACATGCTTACGCTACGGACTCGGACGATGATCGTTCGGTTCCCAAGTTTTCGGAGAAGGAGACCGATGCATTTGTCAAGGTGTGGGGCAGAGATCCTAATGTTCATGAGTTCAAGGATGTTAGGCAGGCTCACCTAGCCGTGGCAGACTCGAACCTACGGGAGTATGGGAGCGCCTAGACCCCTCACCGAAGACGAGGCACAGAGTCGACCTAGGGCACGACCTTTGATATACCCGGGGCTAAAATTCAAGGCTATGTTGGACATGCAAGTATGGTTCCAGGAGTACGCCGTAAGTCATCATCGACCCTACATAGTGTTCAAGTCCGACCAAAATGAAAGATATGTTTTGATATGCGAGAATGAAGATTGTCCATGGAAGGTATGGGCAAGGAAGAAGAAACCTGAAGGTTGGTGGAAGATAAGTAAGTATGAAGGCCCGCACACATGTGGCAATGCCGTCCTGGAGGGCAACAAGCACCGGCAACTGACATCTACTTTTATTGCACACCGGTGTGCCAATGCCATCAAAGCTACCCCTACCCTTCAAGCGGCCTCTTTGGTCCAATTTGTGAAACTCATATTTGACTATCATATCAAGTATGGAAAGGCTTGGAGGGCTAAGCAAATGGCTATGAAGATGGTTTATGGTGATTGGGAGGAAGCATATGGGAGGCTCCCTAGGTTGTTGGCGGCGATGGCACATCGAAACCCTGGTATGACGCACATAGTGCAGCCCCATCCAATCGAGACTCGCACGGTCGAAGGTGTCAAGTACCAAGTGTTCCGTCAAGCATTTTGGTGCTTCCGCCCTTGTGTTGAAGCATTCAAGCATTGTCGTCCATTTCTTTGTGTGGATGGAACGTTCCTTACAGGGAAGTTTAGGGGCACCCTTCTTGTTGCTATCTCTTGCGACACGGACAACCAATTGGTCCCGCTTGCCTTTGCTCTTGTGGAAAAGGAGGACAACGTCAGCTGGAACTGGTTCATGCACTTGGTGAGGACTACGATTGTTGGCCCCGGAAGAGAAGTCTGTGTCATTTCTGATCGCAATCCGGCCATATTGAATGCCATGAGGGCAGAAATACCCGAGCATCCCCTTGTTAAGCACCGTTGGTGCATAAGGCATTTCGCGGGTAATTTCTACCGTGCTTGTCGTAATAGAGAAATGACTGAGTATCTCCGTAGGCTTACCATGGTGTTCGAGCCGGCTGTATTTGAAGAGATGTTCAATGAGTTGTATGGCTTGACAAATGAGAAGGGGAAGGGTTTTCTTAGGGAGAATTTGCCGAAGAAACACCTATGGGCTCAAGCTTTCGATCAGGACGGGGTTCGGTATGGTCACATGACAAGTAACATGGCCGAGATATTCAATAAGGTGCTAAAGGGTATCCATGACGCTTCTGTAATCGCCATCGCATCCTTTACTTTTGACAAGTGCAACGAGTATTGGGTCACGAGGAGCGACGAAGTGAAGGTGCTAATTAATGCCGACAAAAGATGGCCAAAGACTGTTGAAGAAGAACTTGGATACCAAGCCACGAAATCTCATGACCAAACATGGACTTGTTTTGATAAGGAGGTCTGGAAGTATGAGGTTTCGGAGGTAGGAGGTACCAACTCAGGTGGTGAGCAGTATGGTGGTCGCAAATATGTTGTTGTGCTTGCCCAGTACTCTTGCACGTGCCAGATGCCTTTACAGATCCATCTACCATGCTCTCATATAATAACCGCGTGTCGTGCTCGGGCCGTGGACCCATACAACTCCGTCTCACGGTTCTACAATCTTGAAGAGCTATATCGCACATGGGCTGGTAGATTCGAGCCTTACCTAGACATGGCCCAATGGCCTAAGTATACCGGGCCGGTGTACTTACCAGATAGCAAGCTAATGATCGACACAAAAGGGCGAAGAGCGACTAAGCGGTTCAAGATGGACATGGACCAAGCCGATGGAGGGACAACCTTCAAGCGACCCCGTCCGAATGATGATTTTGTGGAGGACTCCGTGAAGAACCGTTGTTCGGTATGCGGCGAAGAAGGTCACAAGAACACAAAAAAACTAAGTTGTGAGGATCGGAAGAAGAAACTAGCCGCGGAAAAAGCAGCGGCGGAAGCCGCCGTGGCCGCTAGTAACCCTTCATCAAGCGGGCGTGGTAGAGGCCCTAAGAGGCCTCGAGGGACTAGACATATGAAAGGTTATCGCCGTCGTCCAAAGGTGATAGGGAAATTAGCCGAGGCGTTACAACGGGCTAGAAAGGTTATATTTTGTCCTATGCTATAAATTATTCTTATTAGGTGTCTTTATTTTGTCCTATGCTATAAATTATCTTTCAATTATAACTGCATGTTTCTGAAACTCACAAAAAAACGTTGTCTTTGCAGGATGGCGGCTCGGGCACGGTACCATTCTTCTTGAGGCGGAGTACGAGGAGAGCCACCGAGGTCGCATACTCTCGGAAACCCAGGTATGCACGTATTGTCTAACATGATTATCACTAAATTAATTATTGTTCTCTACCGTTATTACTTGCTTAACGAATGCTAATCACTATATTGGCAGGCTCTACTACCCCTTTGCATACGTGGACACAAGGTCAATACAGAGCAGATGGTTTTTGATGAGAGGTACACACCGTACTTACGGAGGGCGAATCTGATTGGCTTTGTGACCATGATTGAGCGCGGGCTGCCGACCTACAACAGTGTCGCCCTTACAGCGCTAGTCGATAGATGGCACGTGGAGACACACACGTTCCACCTTCCATGTGGCGAGATGACTATAACTTTGCAAGACATGGCGATGTTGACCGCCTTGCCTATCTCAGGATGGGCTGTGACTGGAAAGATACAGGCAGATAGATTCAGGGACATGGTTGAAGAGCTTCTAGGAGTAAGGCCACCGGAGAAAATTGCTGGGACAAAGGGGAGCAAGACAGGTGGGCTGAGATTGACTTGGATAGAACACCACTTTGGGCATCTTCCCCTCGATGCCAATGAGGAGACCGTATCACGATATGCTCGAGCGTATGTGATGTATGTGTTTGGGAAGGTGCTTTTTTCAGACTCCGGGGGTAGCGACGTCTCATGGATGTATTTGCCTCTACTACGTGGTGGGGCGATCTTTGGGAGATACTTGGTTCGGCTGGGTTGGCTTACTTGTATCGCCAACTTGATGAGGCTTGTAGGAGGAGCAAGGGTACATCAAACATGGGTGGTTGTGTTCTGGTCTTACAGGTTGGTTTACTTTGACCAACATAATTATTTGCATTACCATTTAGCTTTGCATAACCATCTAGCTTTGCATAACCTATTTGCTTATTTTCAGGTTTGGAGCTGGCTTAGATTTCCCATAGGCCGACCCACCACCTACGCACCTGTGGATTGGGAACACACGGAAGAAGACCGTGCACCCACCGTTGTGTACTTTTATGAGGATGTATCTACCAAGTGGAGGCCCTCCGATAATCTGTATCGATCATACACCGAGGATTTTGACTCCTTGCGTCGGGGGCAGGTGAGTGTCATATCGATTTTGACTCCTTGTGTACTTCTATGAGGATGTGTCTACCAAGTGGGGGCCCTCCGATATGTTGTCATTGTTGCCTAACATCTTCTTTTTTCACTCATAGGTTACATGGCAGCCGTACACAGTGAGTGAGCTAGGCGAGGACTTTAACTTAAACCCGATGTGCACTCAAGACATGGATATGTGGACGAAGAGGTGCCCTCTCATTTGCTTCTACGCGGTCGAGTACCACCTTCCACACCGAGTCGGGATGCAGTTTGGTAAGCTTCAGGAATTGCCCCCGGAGCACTTCTCCACCTCGTCTGATCTGCACAAGTAAGATTCCTTCAGCGACAACCCATTTATCCTGTCGCATATATGTTTCTCCTTTGTTCTTCATTGTCTCCTCTATGTGCTTTTTGATAGGCTTGATAGAAGGAAAAACAAGTCAATTACTGATTGGGAACATCATCACCGGGAGTATATCCAGGAATGGAATGACAAGGCATCTCATAAGGATATCCTCCAGCAGAGTTGGACTTATGCCAACAGCCGAGACTACGAGACATGGCTGCAGAAAGCTACTCGGGTTCATCTCAAGCCCAGCTGGACCAACATCGATTGCTTAGAAGAGGGGTCCGACGAGCCAAATGAGTTTGATGAAGAGATCCGGATGGACAAGCGTGTCGACCATGGCCCCGTGCGAAACCGTGTGGTAAGAACATAGTAATATCAAGCACTGAATTATTTGCTAGTTCTCGTTGATGATGTTCATATGTGTCATGCTTTGTAGGCCGGTGAGCTTGTACGAGGTATCAAAGAAGCTGAAGTGGCGCTGAGGGTTACTCCAGGAAGTCCAGCTGCCGAGTCTACCCTACGCAAGTGTCTCGAGGTAACGACTAGCAAAGTTCATAAGTTTGGCAAATGTACATATGTTTCCCGCTCATGTTTACAAGTCTAGCCAACACTTACATTGTTCTATTATGCAGAAATTGGTCAAACGTTCCCGCTCGTTGGTGTCTAGACTTGGATGCCGGGATCCTACCGCTGACATGACGAGTCTCCAGCCGAGCCCTCCAACTTCTGGTGGCAGCGGATCCATGTACAATTCAGGTGACGGGACCTCCATCGACTCTGACACTCCGTTGTCCATGTTCCGTGGAGCTTCGTCCTCCCAAACTGTCCATGATGGTCCGGAGCCAAGCCAATCACAAGGTATGCCTCGTAGGGGTTCTCGTGCACGCCGCGCACCGGATATTACAACCCCCGGCACTGATGCTCTCAAACCACGCCGTAAGAAGGGTGTCGTCAAGAAAAGGAAGGCGCAGAAGTGAGATCTGTTTGTGTTGATTGTGCAGACATGTTATGAAACTTGAACTATGTATGAATTGAACTATGTATGTGTGGACATATTTTGCTACCTATCTGTGTTGATGTGCTATATGTAATGTTGTGAATCTTGATGTGCTATATTTTTCTACCTATCTGTGATAAAATCTGTGAATTTTAATAGTAATATGTGAATTTGCTATATGTGTAAATCTGTGAATTTGAAGTGTGCACAGTTCTCGGCGCCACTTCACGAGGCGCCGAACAGTGCACGTTCGGCGCCGTTTTAAGTGGCGCCGAAGTTCGGCGCCTATATTCGTGTTCGGCGCCACACCAGACACAGAAGGTGTGTCTGGGGAAACAAATCCAGCCCAGTTCTCGGCGCCATTTCAGCTGGCGCCGAATAGTGCATGTTCGGCGCCGTTTTAAGTGGCGCCGAAGTTCGGCGCCTATATTCGTGTTCGGCGCCACACCAGACACAGAAGGTGTGTCTGGGGGAATAAATCGAGCCCCGTGTGCGGCGCCATGTCACCTGGCGCCGAATAGTGCAACGTCGGCGCCCTTTAAAGCGGCGTCGAAGTTCGGCGCCTATATTCGTGTTCAGCGCCACACCAGACACAGAAGGTGTGTCTGGGGGAATAAATCGAGCCCAGTGTGCGGCGCCATTTCAGCTGGCGCCGAATAGTGCAACGTCGGCGCCATTTCAGGTGGCGCCGACCAAAGTGTTTATTTAATTTAGTAATTTTTCACTACAAGAATATTTAATTATTGGACAAATTGAGAATTACAAAACATACATGGTTCCCAACCTTGTTCTTTCAGGAACATACACATAAATCTATGGTTCGCCACCTAAATTGCGAAGTTGTGTCTTCAGCCTTTCAATCTCCATATGATTGTTGTAAATTAGTACCCTAGCTTCCGGAGAGAACTCCTCGTCTTCGTACTGATAGTGGCCGCATCGATACCCCTACGAATGAAAGTTCATGATATAAATAGTGAATATTGAGGCCTAACAATTGGCTGTGTTCATTGCGCGTACCTCTGGTTTGGCACATATTGAGAATCTTCTTCCTGCATTCTCAAACGACCAATCATATTCGACCCTAACAATTGGTCGTGTTGGACAACGACAGCGTATACCTGGAATACTTGGGTAACGATCAGGATCATATGGATTGACCGAGCTACCTGGAAGAGCACGGTTTCTGGACATGGTGCTAGTATCTACCTAGTTGAAAGAAAGAGTGCATGGACATTTATAGTTAAAGGGAAGCAATGAATCAGTGTTGTGATGAATTATTACTCCTGCAACACTCACATGGCTACGAATCATTGAATCATTGATCACTGAGTGAATCATTGGACCATTGAAATACATGTGCACTGAGTCACTGAGTCAGTGAATCATTGAATATTGAAATTATTATGACTGAGTGGTGGGAGTCAGCGATTCACTGAACCATTCTAATAATTGAGCACTGAAACACTGAGCAATGGAAATCATTGATCACTGAAACACTGAGCATTGAGCACTGAAACACTGAGCACATGTGATTTGGATAGCACACTACTGCTAGTAGTACTACACACTGTTGATGGTGACTACACACTGCTGCTAGTAGCACTGAAATACTGAAACACTGAGCACATGTAATTTGGATAGCACACTGCTACTAGTAGCACTACACACTGTTGGTGGTGACTACACACTGCTACTAGTAGCACTGAAACACTGAGCACATGTGATTTGGATAGCACACTGTTGATGGTGACTACACACTGCTGCTATTAGTACTACACATTAGTGATAATGAAGTGTATAGTTGATGGTGACTACTTACAGTGGCACTCAACGAAAAGCAAACATACCCCATACAATACTTTAGAAATGTCTAGCTATATATATCACTCGTACACAATATTTTCCGTCTCACCTACAACAACACAACAATGGCAGACCTTCGACGATTTTGGTGCGACTGCAACTTTGAAGCTAGGCTAAGTCATGACTGGAGGTTTCGAAATGCTGGGCGAAGGTATTGGGATTGTCCTGGGGCAGACGGCCAGGTATGTACTTAAAACCATCATATTTACAAATATATAGCCTATGTGTGTTATATTTAATAATTGTAGAACATTTTATCAGGGTAATGGCCAATGTGGATTCTTCCAGTGGTGCGACGACCCGTTTCCTGTTGAAGCACGGGTCCTCATCATGGACCAACGTGTCGAGATAGAAAATTTGAAGGCACGTATTCGGGCACTCGGCGGGGAGCCGTAGTATTGTTTTAATTTAGCCCGTGTGTAATATTTACTTATGTGCCGTACCGTTATGTTCCACAGAATTATGTTTCTCACTTTGTTTGCCGAAACACTTGTAACTTATTTATGAATTCTATGATCAATAAATTAGCGGTCTAATCTTTTTCTATATATCCCTATATTACTTTTAACTCTCGGCTGGTGTATACATCTTCGTCATTCCTCCATAAATAGCACCGGGTGGTTGTCATGCATCTTCGTATTCACTCCAATCAACCTCTCTCTATCTCTCTCAGCCAACTCCTCTCACTCTCTATCTCTCTCAGCCAACACCACTCATGGCCGGTGCAGGATCCTCTTCAAGGAAAGGGAAGGAGATAGCCTTTGAACTCGTAGGGCCTCGTAGTGGTACATTCCTCCTACTAGACATGCCACCGATGAATGAACTAGACGGACATGTTCCGTGGATCATACAGTGTGATTGCATGGTGGGATGCTGCTACACAGCTGATGAAGCCAAGATGAAGAGCGGTGGGCTTGGCGGAAAATGGGGATTTGTGTGCGGGCACGCCCGGGGTCCTGCACCCTATTTCGTAAGAACTCTTTCCTTGCTCACTTGTTTTACTAGGGTAGAACTCTCTTCTCTCTCAATGTTTAAGCTAGAAATCTATATTATTCAATAGGCGGGATCGCGATGCGACAAGGATTTCTGGTTTGAAGACCAAAGACAGTCTGAAGTTCTTGGTATGGAGAAAAATATATGCGAAAAAAGAGGCCAAGGAACTAGAGGAGAAAAGAAAGAGAGAGACAGCACAACCAGAAGCGTTAGAGGAATGGTGTGCTAAAAGATGGCCAACAAAGAAACAATTAGGATGAGTACGAACAGTGCGAGACACTCTTATGTCCTTTTAATTTAGTTTCCATTTCAAAATGGTGCTCTTGTATCTTCGATTTAGATGGGTCAATGGTTTCCAGTCCCCGAGCACCGGCAGTAGCAACAAATAAATTGTACCGTCTAGCAATTTATCATCATTTAAATGCCATGCAATGTACTTATCATCTAAGTAGAAAAAAATTTGAGTTCCAAATATTTCATCTCAAGTACTCATTACAAACATAATGAAAAGTGCCAAATTAGTTCCACAACTTACAACCAAGCCTGATACATGATGATATCAGGATGTGCCAAATTAGTTCCACAACTTCCACTTTGGGTTTTCCTTATTCAACCAAGCCTTGCTATCTTTCCCCTCTGTCCTTCTCTTCTCTTCCTTTGTTCTTCTTTAATCCTTGCCTCTTCTTCTTTCTTCCTTTTAGCTTCTAACTGGTACTTCCTTGAGCGCTCCTACATGCTTTTCAATCTCTTGCAACTCCAAGTTTATTTCATCCTCATGCTTCTTTTCTCCTCATCGAAAACCTTCCAAGACCCATCTAAAGTGTCGGGGCCGTAAAGGGACACCACCGTGTCATATCTTGATAGTGCTCACACCAAACAAGTGGAGGAGCCTTGGGTGTGGTCTCGTGTAATTTCCAATACTTAGGTGGAGATGGAGGGGGACGCATAATGCGTTTCCACCTCTCAGCTGGTTTTGGGCCCAAAAGAATGCTAATATCCCATGAAAGAAGATAGTCATCATAACACTCGGGGCCATCGATCCACTGGAAGAAATAGCATGTGCAATGTTCCTGTCAAATAAAATTTACCATATCAACAAACAACGATCAATCAAGTATGATAGATACCATGTCACAAGACACCAAAACTCACGCGTGTATCGGGGCAACGGTAGAATGCGCGGCCAGCAGTAGTGTGGTAGTTAGATTGTTGTATATGACAAGTTTTACCACAACAACAATTTGGTACCGGGTATCTTGGTAGCACCGGAGCATCTTTCGATGACATATTGGGATACTTGCCTTTGGTACTTTCCGCAAACTTCATCTGACGTGCAATCTCCGTCCACATGTCCGGAGAATCTACAAACATTGGGATAATTAACATATCAAACACTATAGCAAACACTATCACTTATAATGTCCTAAGCTATATTATCATACAACCGGTTAATTTTCCATTGAAGTGCTTCCCAACTTAGTAAACACTATAGCAAACACTAAGACAAGCTCATATCCAATGCATACATACCCTAGCAAACTCTATGGAAATGAATCCCTACAAATATATTTCTACATGTGCATATTTTTGTTTTGTCATATGTAAACTAAATTAGCAAACATTAAGACAAAGCTCCTATCAAATGCATGCATACACTAGCTACAATCTATGCAAACAAATATTACTTACAAAGATATCTAAATAACATATCTATGATCTTTTAGGGTTTCAACAAAAAAGAGATAAATGAGATTAAATTAGACATTCTAATAGGTGGAATCAAAGGGGATTTGAGAGAGATTACCTCTAAGAAGACTTGCCATGGTCCCAATCCAAGAAATCTTGGAGTTTCAACAAGATTTGAAGATAGGGGCGAAAAACAGGAGAGAGAGAGAGCTTGTGGCGGCTGGGAGGAGGAAATGGGAGGGCTGGGAAAGGGAAGCTGCTCGATTGGGTATAACCCTAGGGTCGGCGCCAGTTGAAATGGCGCCGACATAGCGGCCACGTCGGCCAGGCTCCCGCCCCAGTGGCAAGTTCGGCGCCATCGCCGACCTGTGTTAGGTCGGCGCCGTTTGAAGTGGCGCCGACGTGAGGGGTCAGATTCCAAATTAGTTTCGCCCGGAGGGCAGACGCGGTTGAAGTTGGTCAAACTGGACAGATTTGGCAAAAAATACAAAGGAGAGATGGATGCGAATCACGAGGTAGCTAGCGAGGTCGGAGGTAGCAAGCATGCGAATCACCGCCAAGGCCACCGTGTGTGTGATTCGATTCTACCTTTTCTACCGCCGTGTGCTGGGTGATCTGATAGATGCAGTAATACTCTGTTCCGCTGGGAGCCTGGGTCACAGATTGCTATATCAGATTCTCTCCTCTTGTGTACTCTACTCCGTGCGATAGTAGTACAATAATACAGTTAAAGTAAGTTGCAAGAATCTGCTGCTCGTTGTGAATTGTGCACGGCACAAAAGTTAGTCTCATATCGCTACTTGAGTGGAAGTTAGACCAGTTTATAAGGTGTGCTTTTTCATCATTCACTGGTAAAAAATGCTTATCTATGGATGACATAACCGTGGCGCACCATAAAAATGTGATCCACGAGTATGACCCTATTCGTGAAGCACGGGCAAAAGGGTGCGCCACGCCTAATCAGGCCTAGCGTCGGGAGGGGGGCCGTCCCCATCTATCCGTGGCGCACGGAATGGGCGTGTGCCACGCCACACGCCTAAGTGTGGTATCCATGACGCACGCTATTTAGGTGCGCCATGGATAGGGGTGAGCCCGGGCCTCTGAAATGGGTGCCGCTAGCCTAGACAATTCGATGCGCGCGTGTGTAGGAGGTGGTGTAACATTAACACGCACTGCTTCACAAAGAGCATCTCCAGGGGTTCCTCCTGTGCTTCCCGCCCTGCCGTCGCCATGGTGCCGAGCCAGTGATCCAACCTCGAGGGCACACCTCTTCATGCCGCCTCCTCACCCAGCTTAGCGTGAGGAAGAAGATGATTATAGGGTGGATTGATAAAACGGAAATTTTGTTTGATTGCTAAACCTTCGCCCTCCTCTTTTAATACTCTGCCTATCTTTTAGCATGCAATTTAATATACTACTCCATATTCTGTTGGTGATGCTCTAATTGACTAGCACGGACACCTCCGTCCGCACTAGTGCTGGCTAGCTAACTAGTACTCCCTCCGTCTTAGAGTGTAAGGCTGGTCCTAGTGATGATACTAGTGTATGATACTATGTCTCTAGTGCATTGTATCATGTAGTAGTATCATAGTAGTGATATATTTATTGATTTGTAGAATCTCTATGTAAAATGTGTGTACAAGATTTACTTGCCATTATGATTTCTAGCTTTACGTGCTATGATACGGTATCTACCTATGATACACTAACCACCTCTCTCTTCATTAATTATGACGCCACATCAGATTTTTGCCAAGTTGGCATGCATGATACACCTTATGATACTAGCACTAGGACCAGCCTAAGTCACAATCCTCTAATATCTTGGCCCAAGGCTTAACGTGATTGGGGCTAAAATTATGACTAATTAGGTCGGACTGTGATGCTTCGTATTTGGTACAGCCAATAAAAACAGCCCCATAATTACTGCATGCATGATGGATGTGCCAAACCGATTCATGTGGAGAAGAGAAAGGTGCAGGATGCATGTGCTAATTAACTCCAATTAATGTAAATTGTGCCTTATTTGCTTCATATGCGGGACAATCTGAAAATGAGATTGTGACTTACACTCTAGGACGGAGGGAGTAGTAGCGTCCGGTCTCTCATCATTATTATTTCGATCGAAACGAAAATACGTCGCGATTTTGTTAATTAGTACTACCTCTGTTTCAGGGCTTAAGGCGTCCTCGTTTTGCGTGTTTTTTCTTTGACCAAGAATTATTCTAAATACGTAAAGAGTTTTGGTATAAAACTAGTATCACCGAAAATTATATTTCAATACGAATCGAACGATACTAATTATGTACAATATAATCAAGATTTTGTTACTCAATTCTTTTGGTCAAACTTTGCTTTGAAAAACGTGTGCGCCTTAATCCTTGAAACGGAGGTAGTACTAGTATAGACAACAATCATCCAAAAGAGGTTTCATGCGTGCGACTGCGACAGTCTAGTCTAGGCAGTAGTAACGAAACACCAAAATAATAGTACCTCCGTTTTAAGGCTTAAGGCGCACACGCTTTCCAAAGCAAAGTTTGACCAAAAGAATTGAGCAATAAAATCTTGATTATATTATACATAATTAGTACTGTTGGATTCATATTGAAAAATACTTTCCGGTGATACTAGTTTTATACAAAATCTTTACGTATTTAAAGTAATTCTTGGTTAAATAAAAAACACATAAAACGAGGACGTCTTAAGCCCTGAAACGGAGAGAGTACTACTCAATCTGTTCAAAACTGAAAAAGGACGAAACAAATCAGAGCAGAAAAGCTTTGCCCCGTAGAGTACGTGATGGGAACGCGACGACAGGGGAGCACGTACCGGGGATGTGGGGTGGAAAAAATACGCACGCCGAAGCCAACAGCTTGTTTTTTTCTCTATAGTTTTGGGCCGGATCCCCAGGAGGCCGACCGACCGATGTGGACGTATCTATATATTCTACCCTCCCGTGCTCGCTGACAAAGGCAGGCCGTGGTATTCAGAAAAAGCGAGTTGCTTTTCGAGCAACCTCTGCATATTCGAGTCTTTTTTGTTGCCAATCTGCATATTCGAGTTATTACCTGACTCGAGAAAACTTTGGAAAATTCAGCTAAAAGGCAGCGGGCTCAAGCAATTCCAGCATAAAAGCTACTCCCTCTGTTTCAAAATATAAGATGTTTTAGCTTTGTGAAGCAAATATATCTAGACTATTTTTAGTATGTAGGTTCACTAAGATTTAGAGTGAATCTACACACTAAAATAAGTCTAGATATATTTTCTTTACAAACCTAAAACATCTTATATTTTGAAACGGAGGAAGTATGTCAGTGTTTCAGGTACCTATTGGTGCGTAAAAGAATGACCGATGCCATATCCCCAATTCTGGTTGGGTGGTGATGATGAAACCCCATAAAAAGAATGCATTTGGGGAGAATATTGACCATCTCCTCATGGAATGTGTCATAGCACGAGAGGTGTGGACAACTTGTCTCGGCTAGTGGGGCAAGCGACAGTGGATGCCGGAGCGTGACTCGAAACTCGCCACGTGGCTCCAAGGCAGACACGGGGGCAACGGCCACGAGCCCGACATCTGGACACGTATTTCCTTGGTATGCTGGATGCTCTGGCGTCATCGAAACGATATCACTTTTGAGGGTGCTACCCCTTCTTACGCTGGTTGTTCACAAGATCTCCGCGGAGGCCGAGCTATGGAGAGATGCGCGGCTCTTCCGTGACTGTTTAAGCCAAATAGACATGCGAAGATGCCGCTGAGTAGTTGGCTAGTGCGTGCGTGCTGCCCTTAGGACAGTGTCGGGTTGCGTTCATGGCACATATGTCATGCCTTGTTGTGAAACTTTGGCCTCTTGTCCCTCCTTCTATAAAAATGATACGTCTTCCCAGGACGTATCCTTAAAAAATTAAAAAAAAAACTGTTTTGCATGGTGGAAACTATGTGTCCCCAAAGGTGATGGTGGCATGAGATTTAGATATTTCCATTCTTTTTTAACCTGGCTACGATTGGCTAAACAAGGTGACATCTTATTAATGAACCAGTGTCTCTTTGTGCTAAGGCCGTCCGTGCTAAATATTTCTCTCATGATGATAGTCTAAAGGGAGGACCGTACCTAAAGCAGGATCCTTCCTTCACTTGTCAAAGCATCGTATATAGCTGGACTTGCAACTTTTAGACGAGGTTATATATGTGTCCCCAAAGGTGATGGTGGCATGAGATTTAGAGATTTCCATTCTTTTTTAACCTGGAATATGATTGGCTAAACAAGGTGACATGAACCGGTATCGGTCCACGTCCCCCCTCCTCCCCGCACGAATCTAGAGGCAGTTCCTTTGAGGGTCGACCCCTTTCCCCGAGCCCTCTCTCGACCCTCCTCTGGCGGCGGCGCCGCCAGGGATGGGGAAGAGAGAGTGGCTCGGCCTCCTCCTAGTAGTTGTAGTTTTAGGTTTTTGGGCGATCTGCCCGTAGGTTTGGGCTTCTTGCCTGGTAGTGGAGGGGGGTCGCGAGATCTTTGAAGCTGGATCTTGCGTGTTCTAGGGTTCGTCTTGCTCGCCCGCTGGCTCCCCTGGTCGGAGTCCGGTGCGGTGGAGGGCGGCGCCACCTCCAAGATCAATAACAAGGCTTCTGAGCTCCTCTTCTTGCATGGTGAAGCGGCGGTGTCCTATTCCCTGGCCGGCGGTGGTCGCGAGGAGGGGATGCGAGCTGTTGGCCAGATCTGTGCTTCGGAGAGGAGGCTCGCTGGCCCGTACGTTCTAGTGCTCCGACGCGGCGCTAGGCGGTTCTTCCTCTTCTTCGCTTCTCGGGGCCCATGGTGGGTCGAAGGAAGTAAGGAGAACGAGACGGGCGCTTCCATAAAGCGTCGTTGGCCTCTGTCTTCATCGACGATGACCTGGCCCCCTTCTCTCGGCCTGCCGTGGTGGCGAGGGATGGAAGGGGGGTTTGCTCGGAGCGAAAGATGATGCAGAGGTCGTCCGAAGCTGCGTCCTTATGCTCTCCATCGCAGCAATCCATGGGTAGCGAGGCTACTGGACTTCTGCCTCTTCTGGCTGAATGGCGGCCTCGGGATTCAACCTCCATGGGAGGCCCTTCTCTGAAGCGTGGCACTGGAGCTCGACCTCCTGTTCTTGGCAAGTGGTCCGTCCCCGCCGAGTGCAAGAGGGCCGGTGGCCTCGTTTCCTCTCCGGTTCAATGGACGGCACGAGCAAGAGACCCTTCTGACCTCACCGTTGGCTGGAGGTCGCCGGAGTTTGGTGGTGGCGGCGCCCGGGGACTTGATTGATTTTTATCTTCTAGTCCTAGGGTGTTTTTTGTAAAGTGGAGGCCCCTTTCCATCTTTTCTAGTTTTGCTAGGGTGTTAACTGCTAGGGACCTTCCTGATCTTTATACCTGCCACGTCGCAACACGCAGCTTTTAGGGTCTTCGACCCTTTTATTATTCAAAAAAAATCTTATTAATGAACCAGAGTCTCTATGTGCTAAGGCCTTTCGTGCTAAATATTTTTCTCGCAGTGATAGTCTAAAGGCGGACCTAAAACGGGATCTTCCTTCACTTGTCAAAGTATTATCATAGCTAGCTGGACTTGCAACTTTTAGACGAGGTTATATATGGAGGGAAGGAAGTGGTGAGAGCATAAAAAATATAGAATGATCCGTGGATTCCTAACAGTTTAGATAGGGGGATTATCTCACCAAGAGGGGACATGGTTTATACAAAGGTGTCTCAATTAATTAGCCCGATCGATGGTCAATGGGATGAGGCTTTACTACACTCCTTATTCTGCTCAGTAGACGTTAATCGCATCTTTCAAATCGGAATCATACCAAGCAGGGTAGATTTACTGTACGTTCTGCTTACCACATGTAGTGGAAAATTACGGTTTGGAACGAGAGCATCAATGTTTATCTTTGCCTTGCTCTTCGGTTACTAATCCAGTATGGAAGATGATGTGGAAGTTGAGGATCCCAAATAAAATAAAATAAAATTGTGTGGAGAGCTCTACATGGTAATATTCCCCTAAAACCAATTTTGGTTAATAGGCATGTCGGTACTAGTGGAAAGTGTCCTATTTGTAACATTGCAGCCGAAGACATCATGCATTTACTGTTCCAATGCTTGGTAGCTCGTGCTCTTTGGGAAGCCTTGGGTATATCTGACATTTATTGAGGAAGCGATGATTCTTGATCGATCTGGGCCAGTGATACTGGAATCCTTGCTCACTTGGATAGCTATTAATCTTCCAGGGTTTGACAACTTGGGACTTACGAAGGTGATTGTAGTTGGTTGCTGGTATCACTTACGAAGGTGATTGTAGTTGGTTGCTGGTATCTATGGTTGTTGTGACAGAGGCATCCACATGATGAACCCACCCATCATATTCGACAATGCAGAATGTGAGTATTATCTATAACAACTAACGTGCCAAAAGCTATGTCAAAACCGTGTTCCCTTATACCTAAGTTGACAAGACCAAACCATAGACAAACCAAGGTGAATGTAGATGGGTCCTTTCATCAAGATTGTTGTATAGGGTATCTAGGAGCAATCGGGACCATAATGGCATGTTTATTAGCACTGCTACACTCTATCTTCCAAATGTGGCTTCGGTTCCTACTGCATAGGCGATCACAATGAGGGAAGGATTAGCCCTAACTAATCTACAAGGTTGTAACAATGTCATACCAGAATCGGATTCTTCGGATGCGGTTGGTGCTTGCACGGGAGAAGAAGCATGATGGAGAGATTTTTTTTCCATATATGTTGATTGCATTGACGAAGATTCCATGATTGGTGTAGTTCATTTTCAGTATTGTCTAGAGGGAAGCAAATTGAGGTGCTCATGAGTTGTCTAGGTTTTATTTTATTGGCAAACATTCTTATAATTGGGTCGATGAGCCCCTAGCTTTATTATTGATAAACTCGTAGATGATGTAATAATTATTGATAATCAATAAAGCCTCGTAGCAGAGTCCTGTTGTTTCGCTAAAAAACACATCTTCAACACAGACCTACTCCCCCACCCTCAAAGATAGGAACTCCGGAATACATTATCGACTTCACTTTTGGTTAATTTTATCATTTACTTACTTGTTTACCTATCTTACTTGCTATACCTTGTGCTTGTCATGTAGGTTGTTCGCCTACTTTCATATCTAGACAACTTACTTTCTTGAATAGCCAATAAAACTAGAAAAGAACGAATACTTGGTTTCTCTTGTAATCTTTATTTTTTGAGGGTCCTTATAATAGTTACATTGTGCTTTGTAATATATATAATGGATCTCTCTGTCCTTTGAGACCCTTACATGTTTGAAAATAAATAAGCTATTATGTTACTAGTTGTATTTTTTGTAGCATGTATTATTCAAAATTGTGCTTTTAATCGGGATGAACATCGATACTTATGAAGTTCACAATTTTAAAAAAGTTTTAGTTTCGAGAGTACATAATAGAGAACACAATTACTAATAGCTAACTAATTTCCCACCTACACACAAGAACAAGATCACACTCCCTCTTTTTCATTATATAGGGCTTATAGAGTTATTCAAGTCTTCGATTTTTGTACTCCATTATTATATGGTTTATATGATACAAAATCATAGTTATCAATGCCTGTGAAAACAAATCTAGTGATACCAATTTCATGTCATACAAAACACATAATAACAAGGTAATTATTTATCAAAGTAGTGTCTTAATGGAACTTAATAAGTCTTATATTATGAAACATATTGACTATTTGAACAAAGTAAAAGGCCACCAAAAAGCAAGACCACAAAACATGATTTGAGGACAAACTACTAGTTGATACTTCATGTAATCTAGAGTTTTCCATTTAGCTACACCTTAGCTCGGTACTCAATCTAGTACTTTAGAAAAACCTATCAATGTTTATTTATTGTATATATACATGCTAAAAATTTCTAGAATGTTTTAGGTATGCAAGGATACCATGTGGAATGATACATACAAACACGAAATGTTATAATGTTGTTTTGCTTTATTGGATAGTGAAAGCCGTCATAACAAAAGTTTTTATTAAACTGAAAAATAAGATTTTTTTGACAAATATAGTCTGGTCTAGCACTATGATAATTAACAATATGGAAAACATGGGCCCTAATATTCACGAGCATGTTTTACATTGGTGATTCTGCCAGTTATGCGAACATATATGAATCAATATAGTACAGCGGGAAACTTATGTATATACATAAAAACAACATATGTCTAATGATAAGATACACCACAATTAATCAAGTAAAAGGGTTCAGTACAAATAAGTCAAAATATTTTATCTCACTATAGGTTTACAAAATGGCTAGCTTGACATTAACATTTATAGAGTTCAATCACTCGTGGCAAACATAGAAAAATACGGTCTGAAGCCGCCTAATTCGTATGATGTGGTATTACATTAAAATAATCTTCTCATGTATGCCACATAAAATAAATCTGCTATAACATTCTCTATGTCATCCCCGTTATCCACATCTATGCGTCTATTGTAGCTAACTACCGATTGGAGTTCTGTGTAGCAATGCCTAATATTTTTTTGGTGGATAATATACCATATGGGTTCTTATTTATTGAAATATTTTTCGACTCCAATGATAATTAGATTGTAGAAAACTAAAATTTACTTATGTCAACAATTCAAGTATGCACGACAAACTATTGCAAATAGTTAGCAAGGTGGCAACACATGACATAATGGGAGACACATCAAAATAAGGCAAGGTCATGTGGATGCATGATGTAGAAATACAATCATATAGGGGCTTCGAACTAGTTCAACACAAAATAAGGTTTGACCCAAAACAAATAAATTTTGATTTTTTTATTTGGTTCTAAGAAAATAGAGAAATAATCTAACCCATGTTACCGACTAGTATATCCCGTCGTATTTCCTTCTCTTTCTTTTCGAGTTTGCGAGTCTCTCTTGCTCATTCATTACTACATCACATTAAGTGTTCAGAAATTAGATGAGGAGAAGGTTTAAACTAAGGGGGAACACACGGCTTGTCACTACTTAGATTGATGATTCTATTTTTGTATGGAGCAACAAGACCTATCACATCTAGCCATGGATTTGGATGCTCGATAGGTGTAGTTTGTGCGCATAAGTGAAGTGAAGGAGTGATATTAGGATAAGTAAAGCACAGGATGTTGCACTATTACTTTGACTTGACACACCGGAGAAAAAGCTGCCACTATTTCTCAGTGTTATTATTTATTTATTCCTTTTGTTTACTTCATGATTGAAAGTGATCTAACTATCTGGTCGCATGTGTGTATTATATCCAAACAGCATACACCTAAGGTACCCGCCAAAAAACCACACACCTAAGGACATGAATACGATGGTCTTCTCTTATGCATTCCACGTCGAGAGCAGACAAAAGCCATGTTATGCATTATACTATTTCTTAATGTATCCTACCTACTGGAATGCATGCAAGGATATGTGATCACTAAAATAAATTAAGAAGTGAAATGTGCAAAGGAAAATGTGTCATACTTAGAGTAGAGTGAAGATATCCGTCTAATCTTTCATCTAAAGAGATCTCTTGGTTAAGAAGATGCAAATTCCTTATTGCAATATCAATGATTTCTATTAAAATACACACTATACTTTTCCTACCCACTATTTGTCTCAAGACCCAAAATGCTCTGTCGGAAGAAGTTCGGTGGCGGCAGTTCCCTTTGGCATGGCCGGTGGTGGTAGACGACGTTCGCCTCCCATGTCATTACTATTTGCATTGGTTTATAGGGCTTGAACCATATTTCTGAAATCGCCGCTCCTCAGAAAACATACCTTCTCCTTCTAATAGAACAAATCTTCCATTTTCTTTTAGTACCCAGCCAAGGACATGTTAAGAAAACCAACGGATTGATGGTGTGCCCCCGATCAATAATTCTAGTAGTACATAGGTTGTCCAAATGGAACCGAACAAACGCTCGGCGGACAAATACTCTATCGGTTTCTATGAATAAAGCACTCACACGCATTTAGTGACAGACTTTGACCGAAAGAATTAAACAACAATGTTTTGATTATACTATAATACTACATAACTATTAGAAACAACTTCTAATGCGGATAATTTCTATACAAATAAGTTTTATATAATATTTGAACTAATTATTAACAAATCTTGCAATATCGGCCCGCCTTATTCATTACTCAAATCATAGGCGGGTCCAGGTGCAACCTTGAGGGTGCACAAGACACCGGATGAAACTGTAATCCTTTGTAAATTAGTTATATTTTTTTTAGCTTATGTGCCATCCCTAAAACAAGTAATTCGGTAGCTGGGACACCACCGTGCACCCCTATCACCATTTCTCTACCTTCGCCACTAACTAAAATGGAGGTACTGTAGTAGAAAATAGGACTCAGATCAGAATCGAGATTTTTTTTACAAATATAACTCTCTATAATTCGTCATCGCCAAAAATACCCTCCTCGTGCCGCAAAAGCCAAAAATGCCCTGGCGGGAGGCTGAAAAGCCAAAAATGCTCTGGCGGGATGTTCCTTCTGTAAGGGGAAATGGCGGGATGAGGTGGGCCCTATGGTCGGGCCAGCGGAGAGGTTCGACTTGGCGCTGGCGGGAGGTTCGACTTCGTGCTCGCGCTGGTGGGCCCCATGGCGTCATTCTGCCACCGCCAAAGGCAGAACGCCTTTTCAGCATTTTTGGCTTTTGCGGTGCGAGGGGGTATTTTTAGTGATGACGAATTGCATAGGGTCATATTTGTAAAAACATCCAGATTCCACACGTTTTTTTTTAATGCTGTGCGTGCATGGAGCGCGGATTCCTGCGAAGGGAATACTGCATGTACGATTTGATTGGGCAATCAATCAGCCCCCTCATTCCAAAGTTTTGACTGCCATATTTCCATGCCTCGATTGTTACTTTTTTTTCTTGATGATTTCCTTTCCGAAAAGTCCCAAACCAAATCATGTATCCCTCCCTCCCTTCCTGGACCAAAACTTTACCCCACCTTCCCTTCCCCGAGTGAGTGAGTGAGTGAGTCCCCGTCATCTAGTACAGTAGTGTATCTCTCTCGCCTCAACTTCTCCCCCTCTTCCCCCACTGCCATTGGCGAGAGCGAGCGAGCGAGGTGGCGTCAAAGCCAAGTCGGCCGCGCTGCTACCGCTGTCCCCCCCCCTCCATTTGTTTACGGACCCGTGCTCCCTTCGCTCCCCGCACGACCACCACTACCACCACTACTCCCCCACCACCTCCCTCCCTTCCTAGGATTGTCTCCCCCCCGAGCCAAGGTGAAGTCGTCGTCGCATTCCGCCCGCCGGCCGGCTGCCGCCTACCCCCATTGCCACCCAACGCCGCTCGCTCCGCCCTCCGCCGGCGGGAATCCCCATGAGAGCCCGGCGGGGAGCAGCTCCATGACGACCCCGCCACGCGAATGGCAGATCCCGGCCTCGACATCGACAAGGTAACCCGTTTCCCTCCCCTCACCTCCGTTCCCCTCTATCTCTCTCTGTTCCTCCTCCCTGCCGCCATCCCTCCGCTACTTTTTCCTTTCCGCTCTAGCTTAGCCAATGAGGGAGGGAGGGAGGGTCACAACGGGAGCCCCCGTGATTATCGCCAAGAAATGGGACAAAAAATCATTCACCATTCCTCCTCGAGGTTTCTTGCTGTAGGTTTCGGGCCGCCGATGCTTAATTGCTTGGATTTTGTGCCGGGAATAAGCCAGCCAGCCAGCCCAGTCCATACCACCAACCATGAGACACCGCGGGGGGACCGGGGCGAGTATGTATGTGCAATGCTGCCCCTCCTGTCCGTGATTGCCATGCTTCCAATTGCATCTGGAGCCGGAGATCCCGGCCCTGGGGCAGCCATGTTTGCTGCAATTTCCAGGTGTGGGATCTCAGTCGGAGTAGGGGACGTCGATTCCGAGCTCGGAAATCTTTGTTTTCGGCCCGGCTGCAGGTGGCATTGCATTTCCATGTGCTCTGTTCAGATGATTTCGCCAACACATTTACAGAGGTGTGGTACCGTCACGCACAGTTCAGTTCAGTTCAGCCTGGGCTAAACTCTGCGCAAGTTGAATTTTGAGGTTTTATGTAGACATCCCTACCTGCTCCAGGGCTTTAGATGCATTTGCATCATCTACCCATACTCTACTAACTACACCTTGGTTCAGCCAGGGTATCACCATTGCTACCAGCCTACAACCATGTAGGCTGCTTGGGTTCTACAACTCTGCTGGTCAAGAAAAAAAGATTCTTCCCATCTCCCCATTTCTTTACACATTCTCTCAGTAACGGTGTTCATGGAGGTGGAAAGCATGCCATGCACTCTGTACTAGTGCCCTCCATGTGACCCCGGACACACACAAAAATACAACGAAGAGAACACAGCTACAGCCAAGTGTTCTCCATCAGTCGTCAGTTTTGTTCCCAGGGAAATGGACAAAACACACATGGAACTTTCCCATTAGCTTTGGTCCTGTCAAGCTTTGGATCGCGGAACTAGTATACTCCATCCCTAGGAGATGCTCTGAGCTCCGATGGAAGCGCTTTTGTTAATGTTTTTACCCATGCTATGCACCGTTTGCTGGACTTGATGGTTATTATTGTTTTTACCCATCAGCATTGTTAATGTTTTTACCCATCCTCGTGAATACGGCAGGCACTTATTGCTCTGAAGAAAGGCACCCAGCTGCTCAAGTATGGTCGCAAGGGGAAGCCCAAGTTTACTCCCTTCAGACTATCTAATGTAAGTTCATTTCTGCACATGTTGCAATAAGCTCTAGCTAAATCCTTCTCTCTGTCTTTCTGTCGTCATGTTTGGAAAAAGAAACTGATCTTGAAGAATGAATTTTGCATTTTATGGTCTGACCTGACTCGCCGTGGTTTTGGATGGCCTTTCGTGCATTTGCCGTTCTTGGAACTGGAGCAGATGTGCCTTACGAAGCTTGTCTGAAATTTGAAGTTTTGCTTCCTCTAAAAAGGAATAATTGTCTTATAAAATGGCAACCATTGGCAAATTTGCAACAAGAGAAACTAGAGCATCGTAAACTTGTTTTGCGATTATTTATGTAGTCAAGTGATTCCTTTCACATATGCTCTGCAGGATGAATCAACTCTTATCTGGGTCTCGAGCAACCAAGAGAAAAGTTTAAGACTAGCTTCTGTGTCCAGAATCCTCTCCGGACAAAGAACGGTAAGGACATTCTAAACAGTATTGGCAATATTCTATTGTTAAAGTCTCTGATGTCTCAACATTTGTTCTTTTCAGCTGGTTTTCCAACGTTTTCTGCTCCCTGAGAAGGACCATTTATCCTTCTCACTCATATATAAAGATGGCAAGCGGTCCCTCGATCTGGTACTACAACGAGAAACAATTTAGCAATATTCCTTCTCTTCCATTTCTGAATAAATACCATCTAACTAATTCCGATCTTGTTTCAAAGATCTGCAAGGATAAGGTCGAGACGCAGGTGTGGTTTACATGCCTTAACGCATTGATATCTCCAGGACAGCACGGATCCCAACCCCAACACGTTGGTGAAATGCGCAGTGCTTCCCTTTCTTTTGATGTAAATCTCTGCTTCAACATAACTTACTCTTGCAAGTTTTTTCCATTAATAAAGCAATCTCGAGCCCTTATCATTGCTTGAGTAAATGATATCATATCGTTCGAGCTTTTGTTATCGTTCTGCCTTAAGTAGTTCTTTTTTCTGTGAGCGACTATCAGTCCGGTACCATCAACCTTTTATGCTGTAGTATAGTTGTCGTGACTGTTGTTGCGCAAATCCCCACATGCTTTTCTGATGCTAATATCATGATGTCTAAGATTATCTTCCAAGTGCAGCTGATTTGCTTGATTTCTGCTGTTCTTATGAGAGTTTTGTCTGCCACTAACACAGTTGTGCTTATGCTAATCCATAAACTCTTGTAGTATAGAAACTGTGAACTCGTCTGTTATCTGTTTTCAAGTGCATCGTTTAGTTTCTAGTCTCGTAGAAAGTAGATGAACCACACCTTTAAAACATGATATGCCAGGCTTCTGAACTTCCTGCTATCATTTGTTTCAGGTTGGCAGAGAAAGTAGCCTAAGCAGTAGCTCCACATTTACCACGGATTCCCTTGAGAACAAGTTGAGCTCAGCGAATTCCAAGGACCGTTCTTCTGGAGAATATACATATTCAGAAAGGACTGATGTGTCAGATATGCAAGTGAAAAGTGCTTCATCATTAGATATTCGAGTTAGTGTTTCCAGTGTTCTCAGCACATCCAGCCATGGTTCTGGTGGAGACGATTCTGAATCGTTTGGTGATGTTTATGTCTGGGGAGAAGTCATGTGTGATACCGGGTCTGATGGAAACGCACAGTCCCCTGGTGCAACTAGTGATATTCTTGTTCCAAAGCCCTTAGAGTCAAATGTAATGCTTGATGTCAGTTATGTGGCTTGTGGTGTGAAGCATGCTGCACTAGTTACAAGACAGGCGGAGGTATTTTCGTGGGGCGTAGAGTGCAGTGGGCGCCTTGGTCATGGGGCTAGTACAAGCATTTTTCAGCCATGTCTACTTGAGTCACTGTCAACCTGCAATGTTGAAATAATTGCTTGTGGCGAATTCCACACTTGTGCTGTTACTGCAACAGGTGATCTTTATACCTGGGGAGATGGTACCCACAATGCCGGACTTCTTGGTCATGGTAGTACGGTGAGCCACTGGATCCCAAAAAGAGTTTCAGGCCCTCTGGAAGGCCTTCATGTGTCCACTGTCTCTTGTGGTACATGGCATACAGCTTTAATAACTAATTCCGGACAGTTGTACACATTTGGGGATGGCACATTTGGTGCCTTAGGTCACGGGAATCGAGAGACTGTCTCGTATCCAAAGGAAGTGGAGTCTTTGAAGGGTTTGAGGACGATTTCTGTTTCATGTGGTGTATGGCATAGTGCTGCTGTGGTTGAGGTTATTATGACACAGTCAAATGCTTCATCTGGAAAGTTATTTACCTGGGGAGACGGCGACAAATATCGCCTTGGGCATGGTGACAGGTCTTCAAAACTCAAGCCAACTTGTGTGCCCTCACTGATAGATTACAACTTCCATAAGTCTGCATGTGGCCACACTCTCACGATTGGGTTGACTACTTCAGGGCACATGTTTACCGTAGGGAGCTCGGTGTACGGACAGCTTGGGAATCCCAACAATGATGGAAGGTATCCACGTCTAGTCGAAGAGAAGGTTGGGGGCGGTGGTGTTGTAGAGGTTGCTTGTGGATCTTATCATGTTGCGGTATTGACAAATACCGGTGAAGTTTACACTTGGGGCAAGGGTGCAAATGGAAGATTGGGTCATGGTGATATTGCGGATCGTAAGGTACCTACACTTGTCGAGGCCTTTAGGGATAGGTCTGTAAAGCGCATTGCTTGTGGATCAGGCTTTACGGCCGCAATTTGTCAACATAAATGGGTGTCCGGGATGGAGCAGTCTCAGTGCTCAGCATGCAGACAGCCATTTGGGTTCACTCGAAAGAGGCACAACTGTTACCACTGTGGCTTAGTACACTGTCATTCATGCAGTTCAAAAAAAGCTCCGAGGGCAGCATTGTCTCCTAATCCTGGAAAGCCATATCGTGTATGTGATTCATGTCACGCGAAGCTAAGTAAAGTTATGGATTCTGGTGTCAGTTATAGCAGGAATACTATACCTCGCATACCAGGTGATACCAAAACCGAGAGAACGGACACAAAAGCAACCAGAGCTGCAGCAGTTACTAGTTCAGATATGATCAAGAGTTTAGACGTGAAGGCCGCAAAGCAGACAAAAAAGTTCGACTATTCTCCACAGTTCCCTGCGATTTGGCAGCTAAACGAGATCCCTTTCATTGGACCTGGTGACCTGCACAACACAGGTGAGACAGTAACAACCAGATACCCCAACGATGCCAGATATACTCTACAATTGTGAAGAATGCTGTATCTAAATTCTCTGATCTTCTTTTCTGCAGAAAGCTTCGAGAGTTTGAGGGATGCGAATGAACTTTTGAAGCAAGAGGTTCAAAAACTAAAAGAAGAGGTATGCTTGGTTCTGTATATATATTTTTTTCTCGAAACAACTAAAAATATCAGTGAAAAAGAGTCCTTATGCTTGCCTATGAATCAGGTTAATAGCTTGAGACAGCAACGTGAACAGCAAGACACTGAGTTGGAGAAGTCGCAGGCCAAAGCCAATGAGGCCGCGACCCTTGCTGCTGAAGAGGCATCCAAATCGAAGGCTGCAAAAGAGGTCATAAAATCGCTAACGGCACAGGTGATATAAATTTCGGATTTAACTTTGCACAATCTTATGGATATTGAAATTGGTACTAGATACATGTTCTTGTGCTAGTTTTGTCCCTTTTCTTTTTCGCACTTTTGTTCTGGCATTAAGGATTTGTCACAACATACAAGAAAATAACCTTATTCAGTAACACCGACAGGTAAAAGAAATGTCCGAGAGGCTTCCTCCATTAGACGGCGAGACAAAGCCACCACGGCTTGCGTATCTACCTGGTGGTGTTGTTCCCCCTGAAACCGGGAGAGAAAGCGAGAAGAGATTGGACTCGGGAGGCATCCATTATCCCCAAACACCAACTTCTGTCTCGTCTGCTCGGTTCGGGCTGCCTCCCCAAGCCCATCGAACAAGTAACCCCGGTGGCAACATGATGGCTCCACATGACAGCATGTTCGAGAGCTTCAACAAGGGAAGAGATTTCCCTGCCGCACAACAGTGGACGAACGGTGGGATGGCGGGGCATCGTCCGAGATCAGAGGATTTCGATCGGCGGGACACGGAAAGGTTCCAGATAAACCTGCAGGGCTGGAACACAAGAGGCTCCGGTTCACCTGGTAACCAGGTTGAGGCAGAGTGGATAGATCAGTTTGAACCTGGGGTGTACCTGACGCTGGTTACTCTTCATGATGGAACCAAAGAGCTGAAACGAGTGCGGTTCAGGTACGGAGCATTATTTTGCTTGTGAAGTTGTATAACTAGGTAACATGCTTCTGATATGGAGCGTTCTTGTGCCTGTATAAGCATCCTGACCTGTAAGTTATTTCTTTCCAGCCGGAGAAGATTTGCGGAGCATCAAGCGGAGTCATGGTGGAGCGAGAACCATGAAAGAGTGTACGACAAGTACAACGTGCGGAGAACTGACTGGATATCTTCAGTGATGACATCTTAGTGCTCGCAACCAGAAGCGACTGCAGCGTGCCGAGTTCTCGTCACACACACATCTCATGGTTCGGGAAAAAGCGGAACTGCAACAACCCAGTTAGCGGACCGAGCTCAGTTTTTTGCCCTCGATGATGTGGCGTATCGTCTAGATTAGTCGCTGCTCTCTCGTTGACCGTGTCCACGTCTGTATTCTGTGCTGTATAGAAGTGAGTACCATGGTTCATGCGGTTGACGCATTACGGTGAGCTGGCGCCATTGCAATCAAACCTGTATCTATGTTCCTGGGATTAAAAGGGAGAGCTAAAGCTCTCTCTTCCATCTTGGTGCTGTGAACTCAATGTAAGCCCTGTGTGGGTGTGTGCACACACACACACACACATTTGTCACTGAATTAGAGAGGAAGCACCACAATCCCAAAAGTAAAGCATATGTGCTGCTGATGCAATAGTGAGTGTAGTGATAAGGTAGATGCGCATACGTCTGATCTGATAAGCTCCATCGAATTTACTTTTTTCTTGTGTGTCACTACCACTAAACGTTTGGTGTCATTTGCATACGGATGATGCGACTCCATCTCGGATACGGAATTAGTGATTACTATCCTGACGATGGTACAATTTTTTTTAGTAACTGGATATATGGATGACGATTCCTTGATTGGGTCATGCCTCTTATCTGCATCGCTGGGTATTCTGCTGACGTAGATAAATAAGAAAGGTAAAAGCCAGAGGATCTCGTCTCAGTAAGCTAGCCCAAATGCAGGCTCCTTTTGGCATTGTAAAATAACAATGCAGAAGAAAGCAACTAGCACTTTTTACAAGGGTTCTCAATATTCAAATGGATGGAAACTATACACCAAACAAAATTAGCAATATGACAATACGAAATATAGCTGTTAAATTGTTCCCTTGCACACAGAAACTATAGTCAATTACCGCTTGAACAAATTATCTTATGTCAGAAGAACCTCTTTCACAGTACCATGGATTTTCCTTGTGGTTTTTGAGTGGTAAGTAGCTTAGGATTCCATAGATATTTATGTTGAAAGTTGAAACCATATATGTGTGCTCATGAGTATCACACACCAAGACAACCGAGAAGGTGAGAATTGCCAGAGCCGAAGTAAATCCCACGAAACGGAGTGGCTCATGTGTTAGACGGGAAGATGAGACCTATAGAACTTAGACCAAAACTTGTATGGGACGAATAGAACTTCCGAACACCACACTAGCTAGAGGGGTGAGCAATAGCAACATCATGTTTCACAAATAGTAAGTATAATTTTGGGTGGGAAAAGCTAAACGTGAGCACCTGCACCCTTTTCTAGTTTATCCTTTTTACTTCTCCAAAAATGAAAACTATAAATTTTTCAAATTTTGTAGATGATCGGTACATTAGAAAGTGGATTTGTGCAAATAAATTTATTTACTATGCAATTTAAATATGTAAAAAATATTTATTCAAATAAACATCATTATATATATTTACATGATATAAAAAATTCCGAATTTTCGAACTTCAGTTTTTAATGTTTAAGTGACCTACAAAGTTTCAAGAAAAATATGCTGTTTTATTTGAGTGAAACAAAAAAAGAAGTCGCTACATAGTGGGAATTGTGAGCTAGCACTGATCTAGCAGATAACACCCGATAGGACGTGCAGGTGAGTTCGTGCCTAGAGCATCTCTAGCAGATACTGCACATCTGGTCAAACCTCGCAGTTTTAGTTTGAAAATGGCTAAAAAGGCCAGAGTAGATACCACAAAACTGCTCAAAACCGTAATTTTTTTTATAGTTTCCCGGATATCAACTCATATGTATCCCATATATTTAGTTTCTCCGGTCTATTTTGTAGCTTCCCGCAAACGTTCAACGCTCACGGGGATGAAATTTCTGAACGTGTCGCCGCTAAACTCGACGAAGTCTGGCCAAATTCCGGCGAGGTGGTTCGATTCCCAGCGCAAAACTTCGACTCACAATGACTAGGGTTGATTCCCTGCGACAATTGTCGATTTCCGTCGCTGATTAAATGTGCCGTCCAGCCACGTCATCTATCAAAACGAGTAGCAAGCATAAGCATCATAGCAAGCCAACACAAGCATCAACGCCAAGCTACTAGCAAGCCAACAAGCATCAGGCAACGCACCAGCAACGCACTAGCAAGCCACGTCTTCCAGTGCTGTGCACTCGTAACACCAACTGCTCCGGCCAGCGCACGTCGAACGCCCCTAACAAGGACGGAGAGCACATCAGGAGCCTGCGAGGAAGACGGACTCTGCGAAAAAGATGATAGATTATTTCTAAAATATTCTGTTTTGTGGTCTAAATATACGGGATCTGTTTTGCCGAGACACAAATTTTACCGGAAACTACTTTTGCGGTTCCCAGTTTTGCGATATCTGCCAGAGACGAAAGACCAATATTGCGGGGCTATTGGCTCATTTTCTATTAAAATGTCCTCCAGGAACTAAATCTAGCGGCCGTTCTTGGTTTGAGCTATCCTAGCAAGAAAAGGTAGTCCTTGACTCCCGTCATTCTGACCCAAAGCTATGAACCCATAGGGCATTATCTCGTTTGTGATAAATTTCAATTACACACATATTTTGACAATTCCCAAATTCCATCGGCATTCCATAATGTTGAAACCCATTTGTAGAGTAAGTACCTGTTCTTTTGTCCTAGATTCACAATACCCCCGGTCTTTCAGTATGCATATGATGCCCCATTCCATAAGGTTGCATTTGCGCCATTATATTGCAAACAAAGAAGCAACAATTAAAATCCATTTGTTGGAGAACTCCAATCCATATCTAAATAACTAGAGTATAATGCCGAGTACGATGAAGAGGACCAAGTTTATAAAGATTAATTTGCTATAGAGGGACAAGGTTTTATATGCCCAACCAATCGGTCCATTTTGTTATTAACTGATTTTCATCCATAATTTTGAAGTTTTTTTATTACATAGGCATGCAAGATATCAAAAGGAAAACATAGTATGTTTGCCAGCATTTTCATATACTAAACAAATCGATGATGTTTCTATATATTATTTTTCAGGTTCTTGGTTTGTTATAGATAATGTTACTTATCATCCTGATGATGACTGGGTTTAGCATTCTGATGCTAATAGATGGTGTTTTTAAAGATAATTTTGTTTCTCTGGTGCACTGGTTCTTTAGGGTTTAGCACAATGATTTCCCGTTGGCCTCACTACAACAATCTCTAATACGACAAGCTTTATTTGACTCCAGTGATCGAGGGACAAGAACGGTGGCGCGTTCATGCCCGTGTCTGTAGCGTCACTAGATTGTCTAATGACCTAATCGTTATCTGTATAACTGTTATGGACCGATTTGTGATCTAATAACCTATTTCGGATCTTTATTACCTATTTATACTAGTAACTGGGGATTATTAATAAATCTTTTTGCAAAAATATGGATGGTTGTCATGAGTATATAGGTGTGCACTAGAGACTTGTGGACCTCGGTGGCTGGGTTCACGCTGGCATGAGAGCAAGAATGCCATGGCATTTTGGCGTCTAATCCAAGGGTGCATACCACTTTTTTTTTGAAAAGCCTCCATTGCCGGTTACAATGTTACTTTTAGATTTTCTTTATCTTGTGCATGAGGCATCATCATACTTTGAAATATCTTACTTACTTTGAGTCCTTTGTCACAATCTATTCAATGATGAATTACAGTCCCTATTCTTTTGAATAGAAGTGTGAAAATGCATTATACAATTCTCTTATGATGACTCAACTAAATGAGACACTAGCTATCTTTCGACATGGGGACCAGGGTGAAAGCAGAAGAAAGAAAAATAATGAAAAGGAAGGATCTTCGTCCATCACGGAAAAATAAGTAACGTGGCTTAATTGAAAAACAAACGTCACATGGACAATGTGACTCTTGTCTCAGGATTTTTCACCTGAAAATTATTTCATAGCGAGTGATGGTAAGTTCCATTTTGAATTCAGATGTTTATTTATTTGCTGAATAATCATAAATAATGTATTATTTGAGAAAAGTGTTTCATTGAGTAAAAAATAACAATATTTTACCTATCATATGGCTTCTATATTTCTGTCTGAGAAGATCTTCATTAAACATGAAGGTGACATTTTCCACTAAAAGTGCCTCCGACTGCATGCAGCAACCGCCTAAGGACTAATCGATATGGTTTAAAAATGTTTATTTCAAAACAATATATAAGACAATATTTTCTTAAATTTACATTACATTTTTTTAAAACAAAATATATGTTTATGACACTTTAGAAAATATTCCTCTATATTAAGAGTATTTCTTATGACATAGTATAAAATACATTATGAATCTTAGCTTGTTATTTTTTGATTCAAGCCATCCACTGTAATATATTTTAGGTAAATAGAAATACATGAATAATTGTTGCATGATTTTAATAAGTTCAGTATCATCTCAACGGTTCACTACCTCCATGTCCAAATAAGACCGCTAAGTCCTAAGATGTTGTAAAAAATGGTCATTGGAGTACTCGTTGTGTTCTGGTTGAAAGTTAACACTGAACGGTATAAATATATATTTTGCTACTCTAGTTGAGGTAACTTAGTATTATAGTATGAATGAAACTTTCTAGAAACACATCTGGACATAATCGATACGATAAACCTATGTGTTGATCCAATGGCCATGTTGACGTTTGGATTTGCAACACCGCTACAATTAGATGCAACATCTCAAACTCCAATTATAAGTACTCACAGTGTAATGCTTAAACCTTTTAATTACTAAAGTGCCCTTTATAAAAAAGGTAGACACACATAGTACATATGGACTTTTAATTGTTCATGAAGCCGAGGGCCTATTCAAAATATTTTAAAATTAGAAGGTATGGGCAGACAATACAAAGAACATTAGCGAGGGATTGGGTGAACATAATGCCAATGGTTGTCAAAGAACCATATGATTCTACGCAAAAAAAGAACCATGTGATTTTTTTTGTGACTTTGGACTCTCACTGACATTCTCCCGTCGAACCGAGTGCAAAACGAAGCATTGGAAAATTCCCTAAATTTTTATTTTTCCAAAAGGAAGCATCGGGAAAACCCCTAGAAATTTTAAACCTACATTTTTTTCGAAATGGGGAGCGGAGCCCGGGCCTCTTCCTCAAGCGATGCACACAACCTTTATTCATTATTAGAACCACATTGTTTGGCAAAGGCCATTACAAAGATCATACAAACCAGAACCGCCAAAACAAAACACCAAGCAAAAACAATAACCGTATCGCCAGCTCCCCAACAAGATCTATGAAACACCTAGCTGCCTATTTCGACCCCGTCCCATGGTCACTCACACTATTGCCACTCGCCAAGAAAAGATGGAGTGCCGGGGCGCGGCGGCTCGAACTCAAGCAAAAGAAGCCCTAGAACCGCACAACATATCCATGGAGCGACGCCCCGCACACACTCCGGATGTCGCCGCCTTCATTATCTTCCGCCAACCCGTCGTCAGCATGTAGATCGATGCGCAGACTCTCGCCACACCAGCCACCAACACCACTGTGGTGCCAAGCAGCACCCCCCCCTCCCGCGCTAGCCGCTCCACCTCTCCTGCCACTTCCATCCAACACTGCTCCACAGGCGATGCTCCCAGGAGAGAACGTGATACCGACACGACGGCATCGCCATCGCCCGACCCGAAGATCTTAGGGTTTTCCCCGGAGTAACACGATTGAGGTCGACACAAGGTGCACGGTGATGCCTTCATCAAGGTAACGACATGGTAACGCCGCCATCGCCTGCCAATGGCTCGGTTTTCACCGGCACCTAGGTGCCCCGTCTCGCTGCTGGGACTGGAACATGGATCGCGAGATCCGCCAATCCAGCCGCAGGCTAGCCACCTTTGACGGAGAAAATTTCCACCTCCACCAAATCCACGCCCTCCGCCTGGGGCGTCCTCGTGATGCAAAGTAGGCCCCGGAAGACCATCGGACGACACCAGCCGACGTCCATGAGGTGAAGAATTTGGCGATCTAGGAATCCTAGATATCGCCACCATCCGCCGCCCCGCCGCCCAGGGACCGCTGCCGCCAAAACTCACCGGTCGTCGCCCACTCGCCATCACTACTGGAGTTCCGCTGGAGAGCCGCCGCCATTGTCCGAAACTCGAGCCGCCGCCATGGAAGGGGCGCGCGCGAGGGCTGGGCCGCCGCCGCGCCGCTGGAACTTTGTCTGGCGACGGAGCTGGCGGTGACGAAAAGGAGGGGGCGCGCGGGAGGGGGTGTTTGCTGGGACGGGAGCGACGGCGGCGGTGCACGGGGTCGGGAAGGGGTGTTTTGGGAGCCAGATCTGGTGACATTTTGCCGCACCTTCTGATTTTTTTAAACCTACATAAACCAAACAAGCTTTGGTCAAGTGCCAAAAAAAAGACCATTGGATTGTCTTAGGTGTTGTATAAGAGTGCTACAAAATTCTTGTGGATCTACAAGGCTACATGTGGCAAATGTCCGTACATTCGTTACAAGACGATAAGTTTATCGTGACCTTAATGGTTAGGATTACAGACGACGCCTTTTGGCCATCTTGGCTAAAAAATCTTGGACGCCGTGTTTTCTACTAGTGGTCCTTTGTGGTCTGAGCACGACGACTTTTCGTTTGTCTACTATAACAAGTTTTACTATGACAAACTTTGTTCGGCTTCGGTGATGGAGGGGCGAGGAAGGCGGCACGTCTTCGGCTCGCGTTAGTGTTTGTAGTCGTCGCTAGATGGTCCATCAACCTATTTGTAATTTTTATTACTTTTGGATCTTTATTCTACTGTTGATGATTTCGCAAAATCATATATGTTCAGCCTGATCTTTGTACTACGCAGGCTGTGAATGCAATGCCAGAGATCGCCAATATGATTGATCAGGCGGGGGGCGCGGCCAAGTGTTCCCCATGTTTCCCTGACGTGGCAGACCGCAATGGCCGGTGCGTTGACTGCCTGCTCCAATCCGCCGGTCGCCCATGCGACTCTCGCTTTGATGCCGCCGTGGGCCCTACTGCATCTTGAATAATGCTCGTATTAGTCCCGGTTTGAACAACTTGAACGCCGGTAATCTCAGTCCCGGTTCGAATAACTTGGACCTTTAGTCCCAGTTTATGGAGACGGGTGCGGACGAGGACAACATCCTTTAGTTTTAGTTGGAGACATAGACAATAACCGGGACAAAAAAATTGGTAAAAAAACTTTGACGGGTTCTGCCATGGCAGGAAAATGGGCAAACATCCTGCCGTCTGCCCACCGCACCCCCTCCCCTGAGATCGTCTTTTCTAGTTTCGAAAACATGCCACAAAATTATAGAAAATTTTAAAAATAAAATCCTTCAGACTATAGTTATATTAAGTGATTAAATTGTTACGAAAATTAAAAAACATGAATTTTGATATATTTTGCTAAAAACTGTCATGAAAACTTCAAACGCCTATAACTTTTGCGTACAATGTCGGAAAAAAGTATATTATTTTTCTGATAATAATAGATATATTATTTGTTGAATTTCGATTTACGGATTTAAAGATATTATTTATGCCATATTAAATGAATAAATGGCAAAGATGAGAATAAAATATTATATTAATTATTTGTTTTACTTTTATTGGATTAAAATATTATTATTAGCCATTTATTATTGTTTACTTAAATAGTTGTTTGTAGTTTCAAAACATAGACGCGTGACATATTGATATGAGCTAATAGGATTGATATGATAGTGTTGACAACAAAATACTAATGGGCTTCGTGTAAGTACATCCGGATGGAACAGAGCAGTTAAACGTGCTGGGGGTGGAATAGTGATATGATGGGTGACCGATGGAGAAGTCTATGATTTGACCTAAAATTAAGTATAGTTAGTGTTAAAAATATTCCAAGTGAGAGAGAGATATTAACGAGTCAGATAATTTAGAATTTTGAAAAAAATTGAAAAAAAAATCTTTAGTCCCTACAAACCGGTACTAAAGGGTCTCGCGATCGACCGCGTCCCCGGGGAGGATCTTTAGTCCCGGTTTGTGGCACAATCGAAACTAAAGGGGGGGCCTTTAGTCCTGATTTCGTAGTCCCGGTTGCAAAACCGGGACTAAAGGCCCTTATAAACCGGGATTGTTGGCCCGTTTTCTACTAGTGGACCAGAGCACTAGAGCCGCAACCATCGCCAATAATGACATCCGTAGATCGGAAAAGACTGACCTGAAAACAAACCGACGAACACAAAACTGGACAAAATCCCAGGAGATCCGCCGGACAAACGACTCTACGCGCCCTCCGCTAGCTCTAGATGCACCACCGGAGCGAGGATAGACCGGGAAGGATCTTATTCTGACTCCAGGACATAGCCGTCGCCTCAACATCCCGAAGAAAAACTAAAAAATAGACGAAACAAAACCGGAAAACTTCCCGCCGACGAGAGGCCGTGGTCTGCCGACGAGAGACCGTGGTCCGCCACACCTCGAAGACCCTAAGGCCACCGGAGACGGAGCGGACCGACGACATCACCGGCGAGGGGTATGGAACCCTAGATGGGTTTTCTCTCTTTCTGGTAGCTCTCCTGGCGGCGGTAGCAGTCGTACGTCAAGCAAGTAGCTACCAGACTCTTGCGGCGTATTTCAATAGCTGCTTTGGCATAAATACCTTTGCGAGAAACACTTATCTCGAGTTAATTCAATACCCCAAGGTTTTTCTTTTTTTGTGAAGGATTAATGGAGGCTAAAAAAGATATCTTCGGCGGAGATGATTTCATTGATGGGAATGGTTACAATACTCTCCTTTGGGAAGATACTCGGTTGGAGAGAATTTGCTAAAAATGGTGATGACCTTGACGACAGGGCTCACGATGACGTCAGACAAAGAAATAAAAAATGATAAAAAGAGATAAAAAATAACGATATTTGTGGGTCATAAGGGCTTCAATGAAAAATAAACTGTCATGTGGACAATCGATGACTCTTGTCTCACGGTTTTCACGTGAAGTTTGTTTCATAACAAGTGGTACTCAGTTTGATTTTGAATTCAAATGTTTATTTCTTTGCAATAAAAGTCTTAAACATTGTTTCACTCTATTTTTGACAGACATATTTCAATTTTTAATTTAATTTATTTTAAAAAATACGATATTTAACCTATACTACAACTTTATCGATGCGTCTAAGCCGAACTACATTATATGAAGCCGATCTCCACCAAAAATAGAGCTCCTGACTGCATCAGTAATCTGCCAACCGTATTGACGATTATGTATCCACATGATTTTAAAATGTTCATTTGAAAATAATATACAAGACAATATTTTCTAAAATTCATATTAGAATTAAAAAAATATGCTGATGACACTTAAGAAAATATTATCTTTTTATTATGAATATTTCTTGTGACGTAATATTAAAGACACCATGAATCTTAGTTTGTTTTTATAATGATTCAAACCATGAACTATAATATATTTTAGCTGCAAAATGTCCCATTTATATTTGAGCTGAATGGAAATAAAATACATAAATAATTGTTGCACATTTTTAACATGTTAAGCATTTTAACAATTAACTATCTCCATGCCCAAACGAGACTGCTAAGTCCTAAGATAATGTAAAAGTTGACCGTTGTGAGTAGTCATTGCGTTGTGGCTGAAAGTTAATGGTGACCGGTAATAAATATATATTTTTGTGCTAGCCTAGTGGACTTAACCCACTTTTATAGCGTCAGGGAAACAATCTCGAAACATGCCTCGTTGATGCAACAAGCCATGATTGATCCGGTTTGCAAAATGATACGGTGCCATTTTCTTTTGACTGGCCATGACACTACAATCAAGCCTGTATGTATGTGAACTGAATGTAAGCCCTGTTGAATGTAAGCCCAGTAAGCCTGGTGATAATAAGGTAGATATATGTATACGTGTGATGCGATAAGGTGGGATTGAGTTTACTTTGCATTAGCAGAGTAGGGGTTGGGTGTGCATTGCAACGAGGATATGAAGTTGGTGGTCGGCCAAAGCTGACGCGATTCCATCTCAGATGCGCAATTAGGACTACTATTACGGTGTACTTATCTTTGCATAGCATAGATGACGGTTGTCTTTTTTAGTACTCCCTCCGACCCATATTAGTTGATTCAAATTTTTCTAAATTTGAATGAATATAGATACTATTTAGTATATAGGTTTATCTAAATTTTGATAAATCCAAGTCAACTAATATGGGTTGGAGAGAGTAGTAGTAACTTCTTTGCATTCCTGCATTATTCTGCTCACCTAGATTAGGCAATTAGCGAGTGCTATCTACTGTACTTATCTTTGCATAGGCATAGATGATTGTAGATTTTTTTTTTGTAAGTGGTAATATCTCTGGATATGGATGACGATTCTTTGTTTGGATCGTGCTACACACGCTTGTTAATTGCTCTCAACTGCATCGCTGGACGATTCTGTTGTTGACGTAGATAAGAAAGTGAAGTTTGAGGATCTCCTGTCTTGTGCGTGGCTGCATCAGATCAGATAGCCCAAATGCAGGCTCCTTTTGGGATTCTAAAATAATATAGCAACGCACAACCAAGCAACTACAGCTTTACAGTAATTTTGGTTCCCACGACGGTCAAAAGATGACGTCCTCGCGGTTGTTTTCCACCAGCGCCCAAGTCAGAAGCAGACGTTCTGTGAACTGAATGTAAACCCACATTCGTGCGCGTTTCTGTCACGGAACCGCACATCGTATGTGTTGCTGCTGCTGCAAACAGTGCTACTGTACATGTATACGTGTGATTTTATCAGTTCAGATAGAATCTACTCTTTCCGTCTTAAAATATAAGATGCTTTAGCTTTGTAAAAAAAGTATCTAGACTTTTTTAGTGTTTAGATTCACTCTAAACCTAGTGAACCTATGTACTAAAAAAAATACTTTCTCTGGCTCATATTAATTGACTCAAATTTGTCTAGATTTGAATAAATCTAGATACTATTTAATATATACGTTCATTTTAATTTTTGACAAATCAAAGTCAATTAATATGAATCGAAGAGAGTACATTTGTTTTACAGAACTAAAACATCTTATATTTTAAAACTAAGGGAGTACTTCCTCCATTTGGGATTATAAGTCCCGCGCGGATAACTAGGTTGCCAATTTGAACAAAAAAATATAAATAGTATCATAAAAATTATACCATTAGAAACTTTAGAGGTTATATTTTCTAACGGTATAACTTTTGTGATATATAAGTTATATTTTGTTAGTCAAATTAACAACCTAGGTATATGCGTATGACCTATAGTTCTGAAAAGAGGGAGTACTTTGTATGGGTAGCGTAGGCGTTGGGTGTCCATTGCGACGAAGATATGAAATTGGTCGGCAAACGCTGACACGAATCCATCTCAGATGCGCATTTATTACTACCCTAGTTCTCAGATATGCATATATGCTTGGTGACGACACCGGTCTTGTTTAGTAACAACAGATATATATGAACGAAGATTCCTTGCCTGGATCATGTTATATTATCGTCAGTTCCTCTTATCTGCACCGATGTAAAGACTCTGTTCACGTGGATAAAAAGGTGAAGTCTGAGGATATATCTCTTGTTTTCTGCATGGCTGCGTCACCTAGCCCAAACGCAGGCGCTTTTTCGATCGTAAAATGACAATGCAGAGGAGCAAAGCAGCTAACACACAGTGTCTCGGCGAAAATAAAATCATACACTTTTTTTTTTGAAATGTCAATTTTGTTTTTCATAAAAGGTCACAATGCTATCCATTGTCCATGAATTTTATTTGTACACATAGAACATGGATATCTCTATGTCTAACTTCTTTTTCCAGATTATTAAACACTAATAACATCAATTGTTCCATCGAGAGGAACATCGATCTTGGGGCCGATTTGAACGTCTGCTCTTTTCTTTACAACGGTTTTCATATTGAAAGGGACACGCCTAGGACTCGGTCGTTCAAGAATTATTGTAATGCTAGGTTGATCGCTAATAACCTCTTTGTCGTGGTGGTGGCACGGCAGATGCCATGGGTAGGCTTAAGTTGGGGGCCGAATGGGTGCTTGTGGTCACCAGGGAGGGAGTAAACGGTCGAGCCATGCACGAAGAACAAGAAGAACTCTCCAGACTTGGCAATTCGATTGATACCCCAAAGATTACAAGTGCTCCTTGAGCTGTTTAGGCTAGAGTTCAGAGTGTTGAAGTGTATAAGTGGATTGTACTAGTCCTTTCCATTAGTTCGGACTTTTGGTTGCGTTGGCTAGTGCATGAAGCTTAACATGGTACAGAGCCTAAGGTCTCGAGTTCGAGTTCTGGCTTTCGCAATTTATCCTAAAATTGCTGTTAACCCCTCTGTGTCCACGTATAGGCCTCTTGAGTCATACGTGAGTTTCGCGCGTCGTCGCTCTCTTCCGGTTGCACGTGCTGACTTCTCCCCGTCACACGTGAGAGGCGGTGTTGAAGTGTATAAGTGGATTGTACTAGTCATTTCCATTAGTTCGGACTTTTGGTTGCGTTGGCTAGTGCATGAAGCTTAACACACAGCACTAGTTCCCTACTTGGTCCAACCTCCCTCTACTTCTGCTATGCCCTCCCTTATATAGGAAGTGCTAGCTAGTTAATACCCCTTTGGGTTCTAGGGTTTACTGTTTGGATCTTGGTCCCTACAATGTGGGCGGGTCATGGGCTTGCCCTAAGCCCAGAGCCCGGTCCATAAAGCTTAACAGCTAACGGTCTTCTGGTACGCTGCTTCTTGTTCTTTTTGGTGTCACGCTGTTACTTTGTACGTCAGCGCATGCTTTGGGCGTCACCCGACTCCTTTTGTGTCACCCGGCGTCGCCCTTCTCTTTTGACCATGCTTTACCATGGTCCCTTCTGAACCTTACTCGAAAAGGTGCCACATGTCCTTCTTGACTCGGCCCTTCCTCGGTTGACTCGGCTCGTTGGTTCCTGCAAGGGTTACAACTCTGTCCTATGCGGGCCGACATAGTTTGCATGTCGGCTTTCATGCTTATCTTATCCGGCTGTTCTTACCTGGACTGGTTCTTTCTTTACTCGGAGCCAACCCAGCTGCGCTATGTTTCCCCTCTCGTGACCCTACCGGGGGTTATCCCCCCGACATTAGTCCCCAAAGCTGGTGAGGTCTAGCAGTTCAAGCTGTTAGGCGTCTCCAGGTTCCTTTTGTGTGAATGGAACTTAGTTTTTGTCTTTATTTATCACAACTTCGCACCTTGCTGGGTTAGTCTGACAATTTCAGGCCAACTCTTTGACTTCTTGGCTCATTCTTGCCTCGAGCCGAGTTACTTTGGCCTATTACGAGTCATTTTCGGTGCGCTTCAGTCACTGACAGCTGGTAATCATGATTACTTGCCTCAATTTTTGTTCCAAGCTCTAGCGGCATAGTGACGGCTACGTAGTTATTCCCCGTCACTGTGGCAGTCCCATCGACCTGTGCCTCTTGTCCTTCTAGTCATGACGTGGCACAAGATTTTTCGTGTATCCTTGGCTATGTGGCGCTTGCTGACTGGCTTTCTCGGCTTGGTACACGGCCACACGCTGGCCGCACGGCACAGATAGATCCCACGACTGGGGTTTTTACTGCCCTTAAGTAGGGGTTGGGGGTTTCCACTTTCCCCCACGCCTGTTCAGTTTTCCCTTTGCCTTTCTTCTTCCTCGCGCCCGCAAAATTGAACTGCCCCCTTTGCGGTTCCTTCTTCCTCCTGCTCTTGCGTTGCGATTGCCCCTGTCTTCTTTCCATTCTAGCACGGGTCCACGCTGTTCCAAGCCTCTTCCTACCGTGGAGGAGACGGACTCTGCTGATCTCATGGACGCTCGCGACGGCGCTGATGGTGCTGAGGAGCAGGAGATTCCCGCCGGCGAGCGCGGCGGCTGGGAAGGCTCGGAGGTCTCCATCGAGGAGGTGGAGTGGCTCCGCTCCACCAGACGCATTCCGCTGCAGGTGGATTGCCGTCTCCCTTCCGGTGAGATCTCTCCTAAGCCCGAAGCTGGCGAGCGGGTGGTTTTCCTTTCCCATTTTGAACGCGGTTTCGCTCTTCCTGTGAGCACCTTCTTCTCCTCGTTTCTTTCCACCTTCCATCTGCAGACCCACCATCTTCCTGCCAATGCAATTGGCTCTCTTTCTTGTTTCATCTCCGCTTGCGAGGCCTACCTTGGAATTTGGCCTACAGTTCCTTTGTGGGATAAAATTTTTGGCTTTAAAGTTCAGGTTGTTCCCCAGCCTAGTGCTCCTTGATCCGAGAAGAGGCCGACCCGGTGCGGTACTGCTAGCATCACACCCAGAAGAGATTCTATCTTTCCTCGGGTTACTGGTATTGACTCCTGCAAGAAGTGGCATAGAGCCTTTTTCTATGTCAAAAACAGCGGGTCCACTGATAACATCCGGCTTACCCCTTTCTCGGATGAGGTCCCCAACAAGAAGCACTAGCAGCTTGACCCGCGCAACCAAGACGCTGCGGTAAACGAGGCTAACGCAATCTTGGAAAGGTTGCTGTCGCCGGATGAAAACTTTCATCTCGCCGACTCTGACCTCATTTGCACCTTCGTCTCACGCCGGGTTAGCCCCATCCAAGTGAGGAGCCACAAGATGTGCTTCATGAGTGGCTCTCACGATCCCATGACTCCATTGCCCGCCGAGTAAGCTCAATCTTTAAATTGAACTAGGCGGATGATTGGGCTAGGAGCTGCCCACCGTTTAGCCGGGTTAGGCCTGTCCCCTAGGTAAGTTTTACGAATTACTTTCTCGTCGAGTAGGCTTTAGCTCTTTTACTCGCTCTTAGTTTAGTTTTTAGTTTCTCATTCTGCTTGTCGTCCGCAGAATCTCCTTCACTAGGTTGATGACAGTACTGTCCCTCCTGCTGGTTATCATGGGGACCGCTCCAACTCGGATGAGGTCGAGTATGACCTGGAGTGCTTCATGCCCATCCGCACTGCTAAGCTGCTTGACTTGGGTAAGAGTCAATCTCGCAATCCCTTACAAGATTGGTCTGACGATGATGAGGATGATGATTGTATGCTTTTGGAGGTAAATGCCTTGTGACCTTAATCTCTTTGCTTATCCGAGTAAGCCTGTTATTTACTTATGCAGCTGGCCAGGTACATGACACTCCTCCTCTCGCCGTGGGCGGAGTCGGCAAGATTCCTGTCGCTAAACCGAAGCGATGCGGAGCCTCCTCCAGCACTCAACCGGCCAAGAAGAACAATCCCACTCCGGCAGCTCCTGCTGCCTCTGCTGCCGCCAGCCTGACTGAAACTCGCCAAGCTGCTCGGCGCCGAGTCACACGTCGAGTCGTCTGTGACCCGGTTATCACCGGGTAAGCTTTTTGTACTTTCCTTGCTCCGTTCTTTTCTTTTTCATCACTGATGTTCTCTTATATATTTCTCGTTGTCTTTAGCGCCGCACCTTTGTCGGCAAGCCATGCTGCGTCTAGTATTGCCTCGCCGCTAAGGCCTGCGCCTCCTCTAACTGACTCGGCGGTGCCGAGCCCCGTCCGGGTAGAAGCTCCCACTGTTGAGGCTCACGCCTCTCAGTGTCAGTCAGACCTGGTGGCTCATACGGCTGACGCCCCTAACGCTGGTCAGGAGAAACTTCCTGATCTTGGTGCCCGTGAATCTGGCACCGAGAAACCTTCTGCTACCAGTTCCTCTGGCATCATCCCTTAAGCTGATGTGAATGAACAACTTCCTGATCTTGGAGCTAGCAAAACTGCTGAGCCCAGTCAGGCGGCTCCACGGTCTTCTCCAAATCCTTCTGCTCGCTCTCCAATTCTGTCAAAGGGCAGACCTAGCCCAAGGCTTCTGGCTCTACTCGCCCCTCATCTGGCAAATCCACCTCTTCCAAGCAAACAACGCTAGTCTGCGCTCCGGGTTCTGCTCCTCAGATCCGGCCTCCGATGACGGCGACAATGATCGCTTCAACGGGTAAGGGGGACGAATCTGCGGCTGCCGGGTCAGGTGATGGCTCCAGGGCTATTACCCTCCATACTTCTGCTGCTGCGACCCGTGCCACTGTGGGAACCGCCCTGAAAACGGGTCGAGTTCTCACTCGGACGCTCAGTGGCAAGAGCCCAGGTTCGGCTGAGCCTTACGCTGTGTCATGGAATGCAGCAGGCGAGCAGGAGGTCAGCACTCATGCTGGCAAGAAGCTGAAGCTGGGCCCCAAGGCCGTCTCCGACATGACCCAGCAGGCCATTACTCTGATGGCCCACGCTGATGAAGTAAACGAGGTAAAGTAACTTCTTACTCTTTTGTATTATTGAGTATTTCCTTTATACATATCACCTAGTCCCCGAGGTTATGATTGAGTAAGGCACCTACTCGGCCGTAAGCTCTCACCAATCACTTTAATCTTTGAATCCCAAGCTTGCATGTTAGAGCTTCGATCCCTAGCCCTCGAGGTTACTGTCGAGTAAGGAACTTACTCGGTTATAAGCTCTTAAGCTCTTTGATTTCTTTATGCCAAATTCATGTTAGAGCTTCAATCCCTAGCCCTCGAGGTTACTGTCGAGTAAGGAACTTACTCGGCTGTAAGCTCTAAAGCTCTTTTATTCGGCAGGTTGCCTGACTTGACTCTTCCTTATTGTCTGTCTTCTTTGATTAGCTCATGCATAACGAGCGCACCAAAGTGCACCAAGCTCTTGTCCTGGCACATCGCAAGCTCGAACTTGCGTATGAGAAGGTACATACTGACACCCACGGCCAAGGTAATATCTTTGCTCTTCCTTTTTCTATTCGGTGTAATTTTCCTTGGTTCATCTTCTCATTTTTTCTCTCGCTCTTCTTCCACAGCCACTTCTCAGTCTACCATCAATGATCTTCACTCGCAAATCAGCGAGGCCGAGAGTAAATTTCTGGCCTCCCTAAGGCAATAGCTAAAAGTTTTCTGTTGGTACTGACAAATATTTGTCCTGAATAAGCAGAGAAGCACTAAGCCGAACTCTAGAAGGAGCACGATGAGGTGACTCGGCTGAAGAAACTGATAGCTGAGACGGAGCAGAAGCACTTGGCCGAGGTGAAAGGGCTGAAGGAAGAACTTGCTGAGAAGAATGAGCAGCAGGCCGCCAACGCCGAGAAGACCAAGAGGCTGCTCGATGAGGCCGAATCATCGGTCGAGTCGACAAATCTAAACTTGGATGCCCTTCAAGCCAAGGCCAAGACTTGGCATAGCAAACTCGCCGCCATCAACTTCTTTCTCGGTAGTGAGTTCTTACTTTATGCACCGTATAAGTCCTTCTAGACTTCTTCCATCTGCCCTTGTTATTTGCTAACTTTCTCTTTTTGCTTGCAGAGAACTTTCCTGAGGCCAACATGTTTGCCATCCGAGCCATGAAGAAATTGAGAGCCGAAGCCGGTGCTCCTGCTGACGGCGAGGTGTCCATGGAGGAGCTTCTCGCAGCGGTGTCTGAACGGGTCAAGACCCTCAGGTCTTGCGGTGTGGACTTGCTCAAGTCGGCTATCGATGCATTTCGCATGCTCTGGCCGGATGAATACCCACCCGAACTCATCGAGCCACTTGCCGACAGATTACTCCTTACTGAAGACAGGTTGGATCAATGGCGTGAGTCGGCCGGCCGAGCTGCCGCAGACAAGGCTCTCTCCTTAGTGCTTTCATGGTACGAGGACATCAACCTTGATGTTCTTGCTCGCATAAGGGGGATGGAAAATGGCTGAATGACCCGGAGCTGATCAAGAAGCGCCAGGAGCGAGCTTATGCCATGATCGATTACACCATGGTGCATGCTTGATGTGAAGGGCCCAACTTCCTTGACCTTGGCGACCCACTCGTCGAAGTTGCTGATAAAGAGGGTGGCGGCAGCGAAGCAACCGAGTCAGATGATCCAGATGACCCGGCCACAGATGCCCCTCACCCAGCCGAAGCTCCAAGCACCACTCCTGGCTCCGAGAATGCTCCTCCGAGTTCTTCCGCTCTCTAGGCTAACCAACACTCGAACTTTGATCAGATCCCCGGTATGCCGGGTACATATGTAACATACATTGCACTTTTAAGTTTGATTATGTGCCTTTTGATAAGCTTTACATATTTGCGTTATGTTCTAAGTGCGAATCATTCAAGGCAAGTCCCTGAGTTTCATTTTGCCGTGTCACCTTTCCTTGCATTTGGCCCTTGTCTACCTTTTTCGGTGTTCGACATTAGGGTCTCAAAGTACGAAGGATATAGTTAGTGGGTATGAAACTTGGATAACTTGGCCGAGATTACTCGACACGTAGTATAACGCGACCTGCAGAGAGTTAGGCAAAAAATAAAGCCGACTCGCGTTTCTCCTTTGTACTTATCCGGCGTTCGTGTTTACCCGTCTTACATCTTTTTCTCTTGCTTGCCATGAAGCCATATTTTCGGACAACAGCATAGTCGAAGAGTTGATTTCTTCCGAGTAAACACTACTTGTTCTGAGATAAATTTCGGGTATCACGCCAGCCGACGTAAAATAATTGAAATGGAAAACTTAAGGGGTAGTCCCCGAGTCAGTTTTTCGAATCATACCATTTTATTATTAGCACATATCTGGCAAACACGTCCGACATATGAGAGTTCGAGTGATACATGCACTGCTTCTCCTAAGTATAGAAGGGATGAAGCAGTGCCACATTCCATGGCCTTTTGGTTTCATCTCCTGACCTGTCCGCCTTGTTCTTTTGCGCTTCACGAGCGTCTATGAGATAGTAGGAATCATTGTGCAATGCTTTGCTTACAATGAATGTACCTTCCCATGGAGGTGATAATTTATGCATTCCTGCTGTGCGCTGCACCAGCCTTAGCACCATATCTCCTTCTCGAAAAATAAGAGGTTGCACTTTTCGGCTATGGTAGCGTTGGAGATTTTGTTGATATATAGCGGATCTGGAGAATGCCAGTTCCCTTGCTTCTTCGAGTAAGTCTACTCCATCTTCTCGGGCCTCTTTTACCTCGGCTTCCGAGTATTGCCTTATCCTTGGCGAGTCATATTCTATGTCGGCAAGCAAACATGCTTCAGCCCCATATACGAGGAAAAATGGCGTATAACCAGTTGACCAATTCGGAGTTGTTCGTAGGCTCCACAGTACTGAGGGTAGTTCCTCTATCCAACAACCAGGTGATCTCTGGAGTGGTTCCATTAAGCGGGGTTTTATCCTGGACAGAACTAAGCCATTAGCCCGTTCAACTTGTCCATTTGATTCTGGATGGGCGACTGATGCGACATCGAGTCTTATTCGGTGTTTCCCACAGAAGCGAGAAAAAGCTCCTTCGGCAAAGTTCGTGCCATTGTCAGTGATCACACTTTGTGGGTAACCGTATCTGAGGATTATATCCCTTAAGAATGTGACAGCTATTTTACCGTCCAATTTCTTGATTGGTTTCACTTTTATCCACTTGGTGAACTTATAAATCATGACCAAGATATGAGTCATGCCTCCCCTTGCTGGTTTGAATGGTCCTACCATATCTAGGCACCATACTGCAAAAGGCCAAGTAATTGGTATAGTCTTCAATTCAGACGCTGGTAAATGCGACTTGGACGCATAGTGTTGACAACCACTGCATCTACCGACTAACTCTTGCGCTTGTGCCAATGCGCTTGGCCAGTAGAATCCATGTAGGAATGCCTTGGCTACCAATGCTCTTGATGACGCATGGTGCCCGCACTCTCCTTGATGGATATCCAATAAGATCTCCTGGCCTTTCTCTGAGCTGATACAACGCTGCAGTACACTTGTCACACTTCGCTTGTAGAGTTCCTTGTTGATTTTGGTGTACGCTTTTGCTCTTCGTGCTGTTTTCCTTGCCAATGTTTCATCACTCGGCAAGGTCCCATCTTTCAAATTGCTAAATATTGGTTGTGCCCATGTTGGTATTACTGGTTCCGGATCTGCCTCAACATCAATGTCCATTGGTTCCGCCGACATATTCTCTGCCGACATAACCTGAGGAGTCCCCGAGTGTGATTTGGCGATCCCTGAATTGAACGGATCAGTCCTCGAGTGACTCGAACCTACCCCTGAGTCGATGTCCATCGGCACTGCCTCTGATTCCTGACTCGCCGGGATGACCCTGATTGATTTGGACTGCGGTGACGGCTTGATCGATGGCTTCCTGAGATGCTCCAACGCTACCCCTGGTGGTATTGCTTTGCCTAGATGATCCTAGTTTGGATAGTACATCTGCTGCCTCATTTTCTACTCTAGGAATGTGATGAAATTCACAACGTCAAAATATCCCGAAATTTGTTGCACGTGGAAACGATATAATTGTAGGGTTTCGTAGCATGGAAAACAAAAAATTTCTATCGCATACAAACAAACAAGCAAAGATCTATCTACTAGATTGTAGCAACGAGTCGATGGAATAACTCACCCTCGAAGATTCCAAAGTGTTTAACGAGAGATTCGTGGGTGAGTCGCATTCTTCCCGATCTCAAGATCGCGTAGATGATCCTTCCAAGGCCAAGCGGCTCGCAATCGGTCCCGCGTTCGGTTCTCGTTCTCGACGAAGACCTCCTCTCTTGTTCCAAGCGGAGGTTGTAGCACTCTCCTCGCACCGGCAGCTCTCCTGGCACGAAGAAGGGGGAATCTCATGAGAGCTTGCCGAGCTTAAGTAGAGGTATGGTGGACTATGAGAGAGCCCGACGATCTAGGGTTTAGACACGGGGGCAAGGGGGCAAGGGGTGGAAGCTAGGGAGCGGCGGTTTGCCTAGGCGCGGGCGTGGCGGCGGGCGCGGGCGGCGGGTTTGGGTTTGGGGATCTTGTGTGTTCAGGAGGGAGCCCTGCCTTATATAGGTGGAGGTTCCGCCTGCCAAGGGAGGGAGTCCTCCCCAACTCGGCTTGAGGTGGGCTCGTGGTGGAGGAGGGACTCCTCCCCAACTCGGTTTCCTCCTCTTTCTCCACTTCCCAAAAATAGCCGTTTGACTTTCAAACTTGGCGTTTGACTTTTCAAACAAGGATTTGATTAATCCCTCTATTTTGTTCAGCGATGACACTTAGTACATGATGCAATCATACCAACTTGATATAACACATCCATGTACCCTTTCCTCCGAGTGCCGGACATTCGGAACCTTCTAGAACATTCCGATGATGAAAAGGAACCATTCCCCAACTCCAAAACGGGACTTTCCTTATATGAATCTTATTCTCCGGACCATTCCGGATCTCCTCGTGATATCCCGGATCCCATCCGAGACTCCGAACAACATCCAGTCTCTTTCTCATCATTCCATAACTACTCAAACAACATCGAATCCTTAAGTGTGTCTCCCTACGGTTCGTGAATTATGCGGACATGATCGAGACACTTCTCCGATCAATAACCAATAGAGGAATCTGGAAATTCATATGGCTCCCACATATTTCTACGATTACTTTGCGATCGAATGAACCACTTACATACGATACCAATTTCCCTTTGTCTCACGATAGTTTACTTATCCGAGGTTATGATCGTCGGTATCTCTGCATACCTAGTTCAACCTCGTATCGATAAGTACTCTTTTCTCGCTCCCGTGATATGTGATCCCTTGGAGCAGTCACATGCTTGCAAGCTAATTGGATGACATTTCACCGAGAGGGCCTGTAGTATATCTATCCGTCATATGGATGGACAAATCCCACTCTTGATCCATGTGTCTCAACCAATACTTTCCGAACACTCAATGCCACCTTTATAGCCACCCAGTTACGGTGTGGTGTTTGATGTCATCAAGGCATCCATCCGGTAAAGGTGATATGCATTATATCATGGTCGAAGGAATTAGGTTACTATGTATCAGAAAGCATATAGCAATTGAACTATTAAAATGACTTGATCTTTATGCTACGCTTATCTATAGGAGTATGTCCACCATATCATTCTCCTAATGATATGATCTTGTTGTTAATAACATCTCAATGTTCATGATAGGGAAACCACAATCATTTATTAACCAACAAGCTAGTGATGTATAGAGGCTACACTAGGGACTTCAATTTAAGTTTACAAATCACACAAGTATTAATGTTTCCTTGTTAATACTATTATAGCATGAATGTAAACATTTATCATAAACACAAAGATATAATAATAACTACATTTATTATTGCATCTAGGGCATATCTCCAACAGTCTCCCACTTGCACTAGAGTCATCTAATCTAGATTACATGGTAATATACCGAACACCCATGGCAGTTTGGTGTTGGTCATGTTTTGCCCTCGGGAGAGGTTTAGTCAACGGATCCGCCACATTCAGATCTATGTGTACTTTGCAAATCTTTATGTCCCCATCTTGGACATGTTCTCGAATAGCCTGAAAACGTAGCTTGATATGCTTTAGCTTCTTGTGTGACCTTGGTTCTCAAGATTGGCTATGGCCCATGTTATCACAAAGAGATAGACATTGGGTCCAGCGCACTAGGAACCACACCCAGCTCTGTAATGAACTCTTTCATCCATATCGCTTCTTGTGAAGCCTCCGAAGAAGCCATGTATTCCGATTCAGTTGAAGATCTCGCCACAACGCTTTGCTTTGCACTCCTCCAGCTAACTGCTGCACCATTCAAATAAATACGTATCCAGATTGTGATTTAGAATCATCCGGATCGGTGTTCCAACTAGCATCGGTGTAACCATTAACAACGAGTTGTTCATCACCTCCATAAGAAAGAACCATATCCTTAGTTCTTCTCAAGTACTTAAGGATGTTTTTGATCATGTCCAATGATCCACTCCTGGATCACTTTGATATCTGCTAGTTAAACTAACAGCATATGCAATGTCGGGTCTAGTACATAGCATGGCATACATTAGAGATCCTATGGCTGAGGCATAGGGAGTCTTACTCATCCTTTCTCTATCTTCTGCCGTTGTTGGACTTTGAGTTTTCCTCAAGGTCGTATTGGGCAACATGGGCAAGAACCCTTTCTTGCTATCTTCCATTCCAAACCTCTTTAGAACTTTGTCCAAATATGTACTTTGTGACAATGATATTAGGCGTCTCGATCTATCTCTATAAATCTTTATGCCTAATATGTAAGCTGCTTCGCCAAGATCCTTCATTGAAAAACCATTATTCAAATATTCCTTGACACTATTAAGAAGGTCTACATCATTCCCAATCAACAATATGTCATCTACATATAGTATTCAGAATGCTACAGAGCTCCCACTCACTTTCTTGTAAATACAAGCTTCTCCATAAGTTTGTATAAAACCAAAACTTTTGATTACCTTATCAAAACGTTGATTCCAACTTCGGGATGCTTGCTTCAATCGATAGATGGACCGTTGAAGTTTGCATACCTTGTTAGCATCTTTAGGATCGACAAAACCTTTGGGTTGCATCATATACAACTCTTCATCAATGTCTCCATTGAGGAATGCTGTTTTGACATCCATCTGCCATATTTCATAATCGTAATATGCAGCAATTGCTAACATACTCCTGACAGACTTTAGCTTCGCTACTGGTGAGAAAGTCTCATCGTAGTCAACTCGTTGAATTTGTCGAAACCCTTTTGCGACAAGTTGAGCTTTATAGACAGTAACATTACCATCAGCATCTGTTTTCCTTTTCGAAAATCCATTTATTCTCGGGCTTTTCCTACCATCCTAGAAGTCCACCAAAGTCCATACTTGGTGTTCGTACATGGATCCAATCTCGGATTTCATGGCTTCTTGCCATTTGTTGGAATCAGGGCTCATCATCGCTTCCTCATATGTCTCAGGGTCATCGGTGTTATCCACCAACATGACACTCATAACCGGATCATACCAATCTGGAGTGGTACGAGTTCTCGTTGACCTGCGAGGCTCTGTAGCAACTACAACCGAAGTTTCATGATCATCATCATTATCTTCCTCTCTTACTGGTGCAGGCGTCACAGGAACTACTTTCGGTGCTGGGCTACTTGCAAGTTCGAGAGAAGGTTCGACAACCTCGTCGAGTTCTACTTTCCTTCCAGTCACTTCTTTCGAGAGAAATTCCTTCTCTAGAAAGGATCCATTCTTGGCAACAAAGATTTTGCCCTCGGATCTATGATAGAAGGTATACCCAATAGTTTCCTTCGGGTATCCTATGAAGACGCATTTTTCTGCTTTGGGTTCAAGCTTGTCCGGCTGTAACTTCTTTACATAGGCTTCGCAACCCCAAACTTTAAGGAACGACAATTTAGGTTTCTTCCCAAACCATAATTCATACCGTGTCGTTTCCACGGATTTAGATGGTGCCCTATTTAAAGTGAATGCGGCTGTTTCTAATGCATAACCCCAAAATGATAGCGGTAAATCTGTAAGTGACATCATAGAACGAACCATATCTAAGAGAGTTCGATTACGACGTTCGGACACACCATTACGCTGTGGTGTTCCCGGCGGTGTCAATTGTGAAAGTATTCCGCATTTCTTCAAATGCTCGCCAAACTCGTAACTTAGATATTCACCTCCACGATCAGAACATAGAAATTTAATCTTCTTGTTACGTTGATTCTCTACCTCACTTTGAAATTCCTTAAACTTCTCAAAAGTTTCGGACTTATGTTTCATGAAATAGATATACCCATATCTACTCAAGTCATCCGTGAAGGTAAGAACATAACGATAACCACCGCGCGATGCTACACTCATTGGACCACACACATCGGTATGTATGATTTCCAATAAGTCCGTAGCTCGCTCCATCATACCAGAAAATGGAGTCTTAGTCATTTTACCCATCAGACATGCTTCGCATCTTTCAAGTGATTCGGAATCAAGTGATTCAAGAAGTCCATCGGAATGGAGCTTCTTCATACGCTTCACTCCAATGTGACCAAGACGACAGTGCCACATATAGGTCGAGTTATCGCTCGATTTCAAACGTTTAGCCTCAATGTTATTAATGTGTGTATTTCCACTATCGAGATTCAACAAAAATAGACCATCTATCAAAGGTGCATGTGCATAAAACATATTACTCATATAAATCGAACAACCATTATTCTCGGATTTAAACAAGTAACCGTCTCACAATAAACAAGATCCCGATATAATGTTCATGCTTAACGCAGGCACCAAATAACAATTATTTAAGTATAAAACTAATCCCGATGGTAGATGAAGGGGTAGCGTGTCCGCGCGATCACATCAACCTTTGATCCGCTTCCAACGCGATCGTCACCTCGTTCTTCGCTAGCTTCCGTTTATTCAAAGACCTGCTTTGAGTTACAAATATGAGCAACCAACCAAGATCAAATACCTGGCACTACTACGTGTACTAGTGAGATACACATCAATAACATGTATATTAGATTTAGATTTCTTCTTGATGTTGTCGTTCTTCAAATCCGCCTAGTACTTTGGGCAATTCCGGCTAGTGACCTTCTCCTTGTAGTAAAAGCACTCAAGACGCTTAGGTCCAGCCTTGGTCTTCTTCGTCGCGTGATAACTTTCTTACCACCCTTCTTGAAGTGTCCCTTTGCTTAGACTTGCCTTTCTTGAATTTTGTGGTCTTATTGACCAACAACACTTGGTGCTCTTTCTTGATCTCCACTTCTGCAGATGGCAAAGAGTTCTGGCAACGTCTTGTTCATGTTCTGCATGTTGTAGTTCATCACAAAGTTCTTGTAACTTGGTGGTAGTGATTGGAGGACACGGTAAATCTCCAAAGCATTAGGAATCACTATACCCAAGCTTTGAAGTTTGTTTGCATGCCTGTATCTTAAGCACATGCTCACCGACGGAGCTGCCTCTTCCATCTTGCGCTTAAAGAACTTTTCGTAAGCCTCATAGCTCTCAATTGCCGCATGAGTCTCAAAGATCAATTTGAGATCACGGACAATATCATGTGGGTCTGAATTCTCAAACCTTTTCAAGCTCGATTCTAAACCATACAAGATAGACACTGAACGTGGAGTACTGTGTCTTCCGAGTGAGGTAAACATTCTTTACTTCATCGGTAGTAGTAGCCAGTGGTCACCCGGTGCATCCAGACATAGGTCAAATTACCAGCTGTGAGGATAATCCTCAAATTGCGGAACCAATCCGCGAAGTTGCTTCCATTGTTTTTCAACTTTTCTTTCTCTAGGAACGCATTAAAATTGATGGTAGGGGCTGCCATTGATCTACAACATATTTGCAATAGTTTAGACTAAGTTTATGACAAATTGAGTTCCAATTAATAATAAAATTAATCTAGGTGAACTCCCACTCAAAACAACATCCCTCACATTGTTTTAGTGATCACACGAACCAAATCCACCACATCAACACCGATCATCACGAGAGTTGATATAGTTTCAATGGCGAACAATCGACATGTTCATCATATCTACTACATGATTCATGCTTTACCTTTCGGTGATCCGTGTTCCGAGACCATGTCTGTACATGCTAGGCTCGTCAAGATCAAACCTTAGTTTCCGCATGAGCAAATCTGGCTTGCTCACGTTGTATACACTTGCGGAATCTAACACACCCGATCATCACGTGGTGCTTCGAGACAACAAGCTTTAGCAACGGTGCTAACTAAGGGTGAACACTTTATGATTTGAAATTCATGTGCATGAGGGATCATCTTATAATGCTACCGTCGTCTACTAAGAAATACAAGATGCATAAAGGATTAACATCACATGCAATTCATAATATGTGATATGATATGGCCTTTCTTCTTTGTTCTTCCGATCTCCATCTTCAAGCACGAACATGATATCCATCATCACCGACATTGCATCAAGGTCCATGACGCTTCTCCATGGTTGTCGTCCACCGGCTTCAACTATTACAACTACTTTGAATAGACATGTGGATCTTAACATAAATTAAAGACAACCATATGGCTCCTGCCGGTTGCCAACTTACAATAAGGAACATTGCATACATCAAATATAATCACAATCATGGCCATATCACATCATCAGACACCCTCGCAAAACAAAGTTAGACGCCTCTACTTTCTTTGCATGTTTTACGTGGTTAGGGCTTTCAATAAGTGTCGTTCTAACTTATTTAACATGAACCACAACATTGATACTAGTATTGTTAATCACCCGTTGTAAATTAGATCTTAACTATGCTAGGAGAAACAGCACCAGAAAGCCACTTATGCAATACAAGTTGCATGTCAAGCGTGGAGCAAGTCTCATGAACGATGTCATGTAAGGTTAGCCTGGGCCGCTTCATCCCAACATCCCGCAAGATGCAAAGTACACAAGAAGCAATTGACAATAAAAGCATCAACGCCCACAATGACCATTGTGTTCTACTCGTGCAACAGATCTACATATAGACACGGCTCTGATACCCTTTGTAGGGTTTCGTAGCATGGAAAACAAAAAATTACTATCGCATACAAACAAACAAGCCAAGATCTATCTACTAGATTGTAGCAATGAGTCGATGGAATAACTCACCCTCGAAGATTCCAAAGTGTTTAACGAGAGCGGATTCTGGTGGGTGATGTAGTCGTACTCTTCCCGATCTCAAGATCGCGTAGACGATCCTTCAGGCGCTGCGTTCCGGCAGCGCTCCCGCAGTCGGTCACATCGCTCGACACTGACGAAGACCTTCCTCTCCCTTGTTCCAAAGAGGCGGAGGTTGTAGCACTCTCCTCGCAATTTCAAGACAACGGCGTGGTACCTAAGTAGAGGGAGATCGCATGAGGCTTCGCCTTAAGCGAGTATGGTGGACTATGAGAGAGCCCTCGATGATCTAGGGTTTAGACACGCCGAGGAGGCAAGCCGGTGGCTAGGGTTTAGCTAGGCGGCGGTTGCCCTAGGGGCGGCAAGGCGGTGGCGGCTGGCTAGGGTTTGGAGGCGGGATCTTGTGTGTCTAGGAGGGAGCCCTGCCCTCCTTATATAGGTGGAGGGGCCGACGACCAAGGGAGGAGTCCCTCCCCAACTCGGCTTGGAGGTGGGCCGGCGGTGGAGGAGGGACTCCTCCCCAACTCGGTTTCCTCCTCTTTCTCCACTTCCCAAAAATAGCCGTTTGACTTTCAAACTTGGCGTTTGACTTTTCAAACAAGGATTTGATTAATCCCTCTATTTTTTCAGCGATGACACTTAGTACATGATGCAATCATACCAACTTGATATAACACATCCATGTACCCTTCCCCTCCGGTCTTGGGACATTTGAACCTTCTAGAACATTCCCGATGAAAACACCGGAACCATTCCCCAACTCCAAAACGGGACTTTCCTTATATGAATCTTATTCTCCGGACCATTCCGGATCTCCTCGTGATATCCCGGATCCCATCCGAGACTCCGAACAACATCCAGTCTCTTTCTCATCATTCCATAACTACTCAAACAACATCGAATCCTTAAGTGTGTCTCCCTACGGTTCGTGAATTATGCGGACATGATCGAGACACTTCTCCGATCAATAACCAATAGAGGAATCTGGAAATTCATATGGCTCCCACATATTTCTACGATTACTTTGCGATCGAATGAACCACTTACATACGATACCAATTTCCCTTTGTCTCACGATAGTTTACTTATCCGAGGTTATGATCGTCGGTATCTCTGCATACCTAGTTCAACCTCGTATCGATAAGTACTCTTTTCTCGTTCCCGTGATATGTGATCCCTTGTGAGCCAGTCACATGCTTGCAAGCTAATTGGATGACATTTCACCGAGAGGGCCCAGAGTATATCTATCCGTCATATGGATGGACAAATCCCACTCTTGATCCATGTGTCTCAACCAATACTTTCCGAACACTCAATGCCACCTTTATAGCCACCCAGTTACGGTGTGGTGTTTGATGTCATCAAGGCATCCATCCGGTAAAGGTGATATGCATTATATCATGGTCGAAGGAATTAGGTTACTATGTATCAGAAAGCATATAGCAATTGAACTATTAAAATGACTTGATCTTTATGCTACGCTTATCTATAGGAGTATGTCCACCATATCATTCTCCTAATGATATGATCTTGTTGTTAATAACATCTCAATGTTCATGATAGGGAAACCACAATCATTTATTAACCAACAAGCTAGTGATGTATAGAGGCTACACTAGGGACTTCAATTTAAGTTTACAAATCACACAAGTATTAATGTTTCCTTGTTAATACTATTATAGCATGAATGTAAACATTTATCATAAACACAAAGATATAATAATAACTACATTTATTATTGCATCTAGGGCATATCTCCAACAGTCTCCCACTTGCACTAGAGTCATCTAATCTAGATTACATGGTAATATACCGAACACCCATGGCAGTTTGGTGTTGGTCATGTTTTGCCCTCGGGAGAGGTTTAGTCAACGGATCCGCCACATTCAGATCTATGTGTACTTTGCAAATCTTTATGTCCCCATCTTGGACATGTTCTCGAATAGCCTGAAAACGTAGCTTGATATGCTTTAGCTTCTTGTGTGACCTTGGTTCTTGCGCATTGGCTATGGCGCCCATGTTATCACAGTAGATAGACATTGGGTCCAGCGCACTAGGAACCACACCCAGCTCTGTAATGAACTCTTTCATCCATATCGCTTCTTGTGAAGCCTCCGAAGAAGCCATGTATTCCGATTCAGTTGAAGATCTCGCCACAACGCTTTGCTTTGCACTCCTCCAGCTAACTGCTGCACCATTCAAATAAATCATTATCCAGTTGTGATTTAGAATCATCTGGATCGGTGTTCCAACTAGCATCGGTGTAACCATTAACAACGAGTTGTTCATCACCTCCATAAGAAAGAACCATATCCTTAGTTCTTCTCAAGTACTTAAGGATGTTTTGATCACGTCAATGATCCACTTCTGGATCACTTTGATATCTGCTAGTTAAACTAACAGCATATGCAATGTCGGGTCTAGTACATAGCATGGCATACATTAGAGATCCTATGGCTGAGGCATAGGGAGTCTTACTCATCCTTTCTCTATCTTCTGCCGTTGTTGGACTTTGAGTTTTCCTCAAGGTCGTATTGGGCAACATGGGCAAGAACCCTTTCTTGCTATCTTCCATTCCAAACCTCTTTAGAACTTTGTCCAAATATGTACTTTGTGACAATGATATTAGGCGTCTCGATCTATCTCTATAAATCTTTATGCCTAATATGTAAGCTGCTTCGCCAAGATCCTTCATTGAAAAACCATTATTCAAATATTCCTTGACACTATTAAGAAGGTCTACATCATTCCCAATCAACAATATGTCATCTACATATAGTATTCAGAATGCTACAGAGCTCCCACTCACTTTCTTGTAAATACAAGCTTCTCCATAAGTTTGTATAAAACCAAAACTTTTGATTACCTTATCAAAACGTTGATTCCAACTTCGGGATGCTTGCTTCAATCGATAGATGGACCGTTGAAGTTTGCATACCTTGTTAGCATCTTTAGGATCGACAAAACCTTTGGGTTGCATCATATACAACTCTTCATCAATGTCTCCATTGAGGAATGCTGTTTTGACATCCATCTGCCATATTTCATAATCGTAATATGCAGCAATTGCTAACATACTCCTGACAGACTTTAGCTTCGCTACTGGTGAGAAAGTCTCATCGTAGTCAACTCGTTGAATTTGTCGAAACCCTTTTGCGACAAGTTGAGCTTTATAGACAGTAACATTACCATCAGCATCTGTTTTCCTTTTCGAAAATCCATTTATTCTCGACGGCTTTCCGGCCATCCGGTAAGTCCACCAAAGTCCATACTTGGTGTTCGTACATGGATCCAATCTCGGATTTCATGGCTTCTTGCCATTTGTTGGAATCAGGGCTCATCATCGCTTCCTCATATGTCTCAGGGTCATCGGTGTTATCCACCAACATGACACTCATAACCGGATCATACCAATCTGGAGTGGTACGAGTTCTCGTTGACCTGCGAGGCTCTGTAGCAACTTCTGGAAGTTTCATGATCATCATCATTATCTTCCTCTCTTACTGGTGCAGGCGTCACAGGAACTACTTTCGGTGCTGGGCTACTTGCAAGTTCGAGAGAAGGTTCGACAACCTCGTCGAGTTCTACTTTCCTTCCAGTCACTTCTTTCGAGAGAAATTCCTTCTCTAGAAAGGATCCATTCTTGGCAACAAAGATTTTGCCCTCGGATCTATGATAGAAGGTATACCCAATAGTTTCCTTCGGGTATCCTATGAAGACGCATTTTTCTGCTTTGGGTTCAAGCTTGTCCTTTGTAACTTCTTTACATAGGCTTCGCAACCCCAAACTTTAAGGAACGACAATTTAGGTTTCTTCCCAAACCATAATTCATACCGTGTCGTTTCCACGGATTTAGATGGTGCCCTATTTAAAGTGAATGCGGCTGTTTCTAATGCATAACCCCAAAATGATAGCGGTAAATCTGTAAGTGACATCATAGAACGAACCATATCTAAGAGAGTTCGATTGACGTTCGGACACACCATTACGCTGTGGTGTTCGGCGGTGTCAATTGTGAAAGTATTCCGCATTTCTTCAAATGCTCGCCAAACTCGTAACTTAGATATTCACCTCCACGATCAGAACATAGAAATTTAATCTTCTTGTTACGTTGATTCTCTACCTCACTTTGAAATTCCTTAAACTTCTCAAAAGTTTCGGACTTATGTTTCATGAAATAGATATACCCATATCTACTCAAGTCATCCGTGAAGGTAAGAACATAACGATAACCATCAGCGATGCTACACTCATTGGACCACACACATCGGTATGTATGATTTCCAATAAGTCCGTAGCTCGCTCCATCATACCAGAAAATGGAGTCTTAGTCATTTTACCCATCAGACATGCTTCGCATCTTTCAAGTGATTCGGAATCAAGTGATTCAAGAAGTCCATCGGAATGGAGCTTCTTCATACGCTTCACTCCAATGTGACCAAGGCAGCGGCCACATATAGGTCGAGTTATCGCTCGATTTCAAACGTTTAGCCTCAATGTTATTAATGTGTGTATTTCCACTATCGAGATTCAACAAAAATAGACCATCTATCAAAGGTGCATGTGCATAAAACATATTACTCATATAAATCGAACAACCATTATTCTCGGATTTAAACAAGTAACCGTCTCACAATAAACAAGATCCCGATATAATGTTCATGCTTAACGCAGGCACCAAATAACAATTATTTAAGTATAAAACTAATCCCGATGGTAGATGAAGGGGTAGCGTGCCGACCGCGATCACATCAACCTTTGATCCGTTTCCAACGCGCATCGTCACCTCGTTCTTCGCTAGCTTCCGTTTATTCTGCAGCACCTGTTTCGAGTTACAAATATGAGCAACCGAACCAGTATCAAATACCCAGGCACTACTACGAGTACTAGTGAGATACACATCAATAACATGTATATTAGATATACCTTTCTTCTTGATGTTGTCGTTCTTCAAATCCGCCAAGTACTTTGGGCAATTCCGCTTCTAGTGACCTTCTCCCTTGTAGTAAAAGCACTCAGTATCAGGCTTAGGTCCAGCCTTGGTCTTCTTCGTCGGCGTGATAACTTTCTTACCACCCTTCTTGAAGTGTCCCTTTTGCTTAGACTTGCCTTTCTTGAATTTTGTGGTCTTATTGACCAACAACACTTGGTGCTCTTTCTTGATCTCCACTTCTGCAGATGGCAAAGAGTTCTGGCAACGTCTTGTTCATGTTCTGCATGTTGTAGTTCATCACAAAGTTCTTGTAACTTGGTGGTAGTGATTGGAGGACACGGTAAATCTCCAAAGCATTAGGAATCACTATACCCAAGCTTTGAAGTTTGTTTGCATGCCCAGACATCTTAAGCACATGCTCACTGACGGAGCTGCCCTCTTCCATCTTGCAGTTAAAGAACTTTTCAGAAGCCTCATAGCTCTCAATTGCCGCATGAGTCTCAAAGATCAATTTGAGATCACGGACAATATCATGTGGGTCTGAATTCTCAAACCTTTTCTGAAGCTCCGATTCTAAACCATACAAGATAGCACACTGAACTGTGGAGTACTGTGTCTTCCGAGTGAGGTAAACATTCTTTACTTCATCGGTAGTAGTAGCTGCAGGTGGGTCACCCAGCGGTGCATCCAGCACATAGGTCAAATTACCAGCTGTGAGGATAATCCTCAAATTGCGGAACCAATCCGCGAAGTTGCTTCCATTGTTTTTCAACTTTTCTTTCTCTAGGAACGCATTAAAATTGATGGTAGGGGCTGCCATTGATCTACAACATATTTGCAATAGTTTAGACTAAGTTTATGACAAATTGAGTTCCAATTAATAATAAAATTAATCTAGGTGAACTCCCACTCAAAACAACATCCCTCACATTGTTTTAGTGATCACACGAACCAAATCCACCACATCAACACCGATCATCACGAGAGTTGATATAGTTTCAATGGCGAACAATCGACATGTTCATCATATCTACTACATGATTCATGCTTTACCTTTTGGTGATCCGTGTTCCGAGACCATGTCTGTACATGCTAGGCTCGTCAAGATCAAACCTTAGTTTCCGCATGAGCAAATCTGGCTTGCTCACGTTGTATACACTTGCGGAATCTAACACACCCGATCATCACGTGGTGCTTCGAGACAACAAGCTTTAGCAACGGTGCTAACTAAGGGTGAACACTTTATGATTTGAAATTCATGTGCATGAGGGATCATCTTATAATGCTACCGTCGTCTACTAAGAAATACAAGATGCATAAAGGATTAACATCACATGCAATTCATAATATGTGATATGATATGGCCTTTCTTCTTTGTTCTTCCGATCTCCATCTTCAAGCACGAACATGATATCCATCATCACCGACATTGCATCAAGGTCCATGACGCTTCTCCATGGTTGTCGTCCACCGGCTTCAACTATTACAACTACTTTGAATAGACATGTGGATCTTAACATAAATTAAAGACAACCATATGGCTCCTGCCGGTTGCCAACTTACAATAAGGAACATTGCATACATCAAATATAATCACAATCATGGCCATATCACATCACTGCACACCCCTGCAAAACAAAGTTAGACGCCTCTACTTTCTTTGCATGTTTTACGTGGTTAGGGGCTTTCAATAAGTGTCGTTCTAACTTACGAACATGAACCACAACATTGATACTAGTATTGTTAATCACCCGTTGTAAATTAGATCTTAACTATGCTAGGAGAAACAGGCACCCGCAAAGCCACTTATGCAATACAAGTTGCATGTCAAGCGTGGAGCAAGTCTCATGAACGATGTCATGTAAGGTTAGCCTGGGCCGCTTCATCCCAACATCCCGCAAGATGCAAAGTACACAAGAAGCAATTGACAATAAAAGCATCAACGCCCACAATGACCATTGTGTTCTACTCGTGCAACAGATCTACATATAGACACGGCTCTGATACCACTGTAGGGTTTCGTAGCATGGAAAACAAAAAATTACTATCGCATACAAACAAACAAGCCAAGATCTATCTACTAGATTGTAGCAATGAGTCGATGGAATAACTCACCCTCGAAGATTCCAAAGTGTTTAACGAGAGCGGATTCTGGTGGGTGATGTAGTCGTACTCTTCCCGATCTCAAGATCGCGTAGACGATCCTTCAGGCGCTGCGTTCCGGCGCTCCCGATCGGTCACACGTTCGATACTCGACGAAGACCTTCCTCTCCTTGTTCCAAGAGGCGTGAGGTTGTAGCACTCTCCTCGCAATTTCGGCAGCACAACGGCGTGGTACCGGAAGTAGAGGGGAGATCGCGCAGGGCTTCGCCTTAAGCCGGAGCGAGTATGGTGGACTATGAGAGAGCCCTCGATGATCTAGGGTTTAGACACGCCGAGGAGGGGGCAAGCCGGTGGCTAGGGTTAGCTAGGCGGCGGCGGCGGTTTGCCCTAGGGCGGCGGCGGCAGCAGGTGGCGGCGCCGGCGGCTTAGGGTTTGGAGGCGGGGATCTTGTGTGTCTAGGAGCGGAGCCCTGCCCCTCCTTATATAGGTGGAGGGGCCGACCGACCAAGGGGAGGGGAGTCCCTCCCCAACTCGGCTTGGAGGTGGGCCGGCGGTGGAGGAGGGACTCCTCCCCAACTCGGTTTCCTCCTCTTTCTCCACTTCCCAAAAATAGCCGTTTGACTTTCAAACTTGGCGTTTGACTTTTCAAACAAGGATTTGATTAATCCCTCTATTTTTTCAGCGATGACACTTAGTACATGATGCAATCATACCAACTTGATATAACACATCCATGTACCCTTCCCCTCCGGAGTGCCGGACATTTCGGAACCTTCTAGAACATTCCCGATGAAAACACCGGAACCATTCCCCAACTCCAAAACGGGACTTTCCTTATATGAATCTCATTCTCCGGACCATTCCGGATCTCCCCGTGATATCCCAGATCCCATCCGAGACTCCGAACAACATTCAGTCACTTTCTCATCATTCCATAACTACTCAAACAACGTCGAATCCTTAAGTGTGTCTCCCTACGGTTCGTGAATTATGCGGACATGATCGAGACACTTCTCCGATCAATAACCAATAGAGGAATCTGGAAATTCATATGGCTCCCACATATTTCTACGATTACTTTGCGATCGAATGAACCACTTGCATACGATACCAATTTCCCTTTGTCTCACGATAGTTTACTTATCCGAGGTTATGATCGTTGGTATCTCTGCATACCTAGTTCAACCTCGTTACTGATAAGTACTCTTTTCTCGTTCCCGTGATATGTGATCCCTTGTGAGCCAGTCACATGCTTGCAAGCTAATTGGATGACATTTCACCGAGAGGGCCCAGAGTATACCTATCCGTCATATGGATGGACAAATCCCACTCTTGATCCATGTGTCTCAACCAATACTTTCCGAACACTCAATGCCACCTTTATAGCCACCCAGTTACGGTGTGGTGTTTGATGTCATCAAATCATCCATCCGGTAAAGGTGATATGCATGATCTCGTGGTCGAAGGAATTAGTTTACTATGTATCAGAAAGCATATAGCAATTGAACTATTAAAATGACTTGATCTTTATGCTACGCTTATCTATAGGAGTATGTCCACCATATCATTCTCCTAATGATATGATCTTGTTGTTAATAACATCTCAATGTTCATGATAGGGAAACCACAATCATTTATTAACCAACAAGCTAGTGATGTATAGAGGCTACACTAGGGACTTCAATTTAAGTTTACAAATCACACAAGTATTAATGTTTCCTTGTTAATACTATTATAGCATGAATGTAAACATTTATCATAAACACAAAGATATAATAATAACTACATTTATTATTTCCTCTAGGGCATATCTCCAACAATAATGCCATGTTTGCGTCCAGCGCATTCTAATGTCCAGACACTTGTTGAATCACCAAATCCGAATCGCCAAAATACATGATCCTTTTGATACCAATTTCTTTGGCTACTTTAATGCCATGGACAAGTGCTTCATACTCGGCAACGTTGTTAGAAGCAGCAAAATGAATCTGCAACACGTATCTCAGTTGATCCCTCTTTGGAGATGTATGCACTATCCTGGCGCCCAGACCCATTTTCGTCTTGGACCCGTCAAAATGCATTTTCCAGTAATTCGGATCTGGCAGTGGTGGGTCGTACTGCATTTCCATCCATTCTACAAAGAAATCTACAACAACTTGAGATTTTATTGCATCTCGCCTATCATTGTAGAGTGTATGGTGCCAGTTCGATGGCCCATTTGGCGAATCGACCGCTGGCATCTTTGCTGCCCAATATATCCGAGATAGGTGCCTCGCATATTACCCGGATTGGTTGTTCTTGAAAATAATGTTTCAGCTTCTTTGCTGCCATATACCCCATATGTCATCTTCTGATAATGCGGGTAATTCTGTTTCGAGACAGAGAGCACTTCGCTCAAGTAATACACCGGTCTTTGGACTGATTTGCCCCCTTCTTCACGTTCAACCACTATTACTGCACTTACAACTCTGTTGGTTGCGGCGACATAGTGCAACATTGGTTCCTTGGATAATGGTGACGCTAATATTGGTGTTGTTGCCAACATTTTCTTTAATTCATGGAAAGCACTATCAGCTTGCTGTGTCCATGTGAATTTGTCTGATTTCTTCATCAGCTGATATAGTGGTAGGCCATTTTCACCTAGCTGACTAAAAAACCTGCTCAACGAGGCCAGGCGTCCAGTAAACTTCTGGACATCATTGAGGGTTTTTGGCAATTCCATTCTTTTGATGGCCCCGATCTTTGTCGGGTTAGCTTCGATTCCTCGGCTGGATACAAGGAATCCGAGTAACTTGCCAGCCGGGACACCAAATGTACATTTTTCCTAGTTAAGCTTCATCCGGAATCTTCTCAAGTTTGCGAATGTTTGACACAAGTCCTCAATTAGAGTATGACTTTGTTTGGTTTTTATTACCACGTCATCGACATATACTTGAACATTTTTGTCCAATTGATCTTGCAAGAATTTTTGCATGCATCTTTGATACGTTGCACCTGCATTTCTCAATCCGAATGGCATGGTGCGATAGCAATAAGCCCCGTACGGGGTGATAAAAGCTGTCTTTATTTGATCATTTGGATTCAGTGGTATCTGATGGAATCCTGAATACGCATCCACAAACGACAACAACTCACACCCAGTAGTAGAATCTATGACTTGATCGATCCGAGGCAGAGGAAATGGATCTTTTGGACACGCCTTATTGAGGTTTATGTAATCAATACACATGCGCCATACTACTGCCACGTTCGGGTTGTCTTTTTTCTTTTCGACCAAGACTGGATTTGACAACCAGTCCGGGTGCAGTACTTCCATGATGAATCCAGCAGCTAAAAGTCTTGCAATCTCGGCAGTTATTACTTTCCTCCTATCTTTGGCGAAGCGGCGGAGGGGTTGCTTCACCGGCTTTGCATCTGGCCTTACATGAAGAGAGTGCTCAGCCAGCTCCCTCGGAACTCCTTGCAAATCTTGAGTGGACCATGCAAAGATGTCCCGATTCTCACGGAGGAAGCTGGTGAGCTCGTTTTCCTATTTGTCTGTAAGGCCAGCCCCAATGGTAACTGTGAGCTATGGGAAAGCTTCATCCACCTGCACCTTCTTGGTTTCCTTGGTAGCTTGAAATGACACACTGCCATGCGGGTTGGTGAGTGTCGGCATGGACATTTGTGCTGCTTTGACCAATGCTGCCACTTCCAACATCTGACTTTTCTCTTGTGCTATGACGAGTGACTCAGCCAGTGAATATCCGGCTGAGGCACAAGCAATAGATCTTTTGTAGTCTCCTTCAACTGTGATCACCCCACATGGGCCTGGCAGCTTCATCTTCAAGTAAGCGATGTGAGGAGTAGCCATGAACTTTGCCATAGCCACCTGCCGAGTAAGGCATGATATGAGCTGACCAAATCTACCACCTCGAACTCTATAGCTTCAGTGCAACAATTTTCTCTGTTGCCGAATAAGACGTTGACCCAGATCTTGCCAATTGGCTCACAGGACAGTCCCGGCACGATACCGTGGAAAGTTGTCTTAGTCGGCTCCAGCATGTTCATGGTAATGCCTAACTTGAGCATGGCATCCTTGTACATGATGTTGATGCTACTACCATCATCGATCAATACCTTTGAAAATTTCACGTTCATATCTGGGCCCATGAATGTTGGATCCAAAACCAGAGCGTATCCTTCAGGGGTTGGCATGATCTTGGGGTGATCTTTTATACTCCAAGTTATTTCTTGCTCAGACCAATGCATGTACTTGGGAATTGCCGGCATCGTGGCATTCACTTCCATCATTCGTCGTTGCTGGCTCTTCTTGTCATTTGGCTCTGTGACAAAGACAACATAGCTGTGGTGATGTTCTCTGTACTCATTTCTGGTCCCGTGGCCGACATGAGCATCGTCACCTCTTGGATTGTGCACCTGGTGCACAGCTTCTCTTCTTTCTTGATTCTGATACTTTGGCTGCCTGTTTTCATATCTGTTATCTGCTCCTACTGCTTGAGCATTTCCTCCTGTAAGTGGTGGAGGGGGAGGTGGTGGAAGATGCTTATTCGGCAAGTCCACTCTATCTTCTTTCTGAAACCAAGTGCATTGCCGTGTCGTGTGATTGGCTGGTTTATTCGGAATAGGCGTGTGAAACTTACATGGCTGATCCAGCATCATCTCATAGGTGTATTTTTGTCGGTCCTGATACTGCTTCCTCTGATCGTATGGCCTTTTGCCGTCATTCTTTGGCACCCATTGTTGTTGACCATTTGTCCTTTGACGCTGACTGCTTCCAGCATCTGGATGATCCTGACTCATAGCCGCAACCTGAGTCGAACCATATCTGTAATCTGGTCTTTCGTCTATTCTCTTGCTTCTGTATTCGGATCTTTCCTGGTGCCTTTGTGACCCGGCAGCGTCATAGATCTGAGTCTTAGTCATCCCGTCTACCGACATGAGCAGTGGCTGAGTTGGATCTCCTAACGCATACGAGTTGGCGATTCTTATCGTCTCTGCCAGGCTTGCTGGCATATCTCTTTGTAACCTTTGCCACAGCACACTTCCATGTCTACATCCTTGTGCAAACCATGCGATTGCTTGTGACTCGATTACCCCTTCACAAGAGTTACGCATCGTACACCACCTTGTGAGGAATTCCCTGACTGTCTCATTCGGTCTTTGCTTGCACATTGCTAGTTGTTGTGGGCGATTCGGCCTCTTGTAGTTGCTCATGAAATTGCTCACGAAAGCGTCATGAAAATCGATCCAACTGTTGATGCTTCCGGTGGCAAAATGTTCAACCATACCCGAGCTGGTCCTTCCAGCATATGCGGCACGTAACGTACTTCCCATCTCAAGTTTCCCTGCGCGATCTTCACAGCGGTTCCATAATCTATGAGCTAGTCCTCTGGCTTTGTGCTTCCATCATACATTTTTGTCCCTCTAGCCAGCTAGAAATTTGGCACCGGTGGCTCCTTCATGATCCTTGGACCAAAGCACGGTGGACCCTACGGACCTTGCGATTCAATTATCTCTGCCATTTTTATGCGGTCAAGCTTCAGCCTTGCATCATCCGGCTGAAGGTTCCTGCCTCCAAATCTTGCTCCCATTGCTTGATATGCATGATCCGGCAGTTCATACCCGTCATTTACCATAGCCGAGTAACCATCATTATACTTATTCGCGTTTGGGTCAGCAGGCTATTGAACTGCTTTTCCCGCGCTTTGCTGTCTTCTTTCTGGCTGAGCTCGTGCATTATTCGGAGCTGGATTTCCTCCTCCTGCCGAGTGAGCTCCGTGCCTAGCATGAGGCGCAAAATTTTGCCCTCCGTTGTCATTTCTCTGCCCAATTTTTTCCTGGTTCTCATTTTCTCGGGGATTATTTATTTTTGCCCCTTGCGCATGCACCGGATTTCCTTGAACCACTGCCGGATCATAGGCGACCATCTGCTTGTTTCTTCCAGAATCCACACTTTTTTATTTTCTCGGCCTAGGCGCCACTCCGGGTGAGGATGCTGTGTTCCCAACCGATCTTGCCGGGACAGGAGTCGCCGAGTGAACCAGCTGTGACCTCCCTGCTATACCCGGATTTGCTCTGTAATACGCCTCATTCAGCATGCTGGCTGCTTTTACTAACTCATTGACTCGTTCTTGCTGCCTTTTCTTTGCTTCCCCCTCCAAGCGGGGTAATTCTGCCCATTGCTGCTTCTGCTGCTCGCAGATTAGCTGCTGCTGTGTTGTACGTTGCATGGCCGTCTCATTGTTGTTCTCCGGTGTTATCTTCGATGTCGCATCTGCCAGCTCTTCGTTGAGGTTCCTTCCTCTCAATCTCGTTGCATCAAGACGGGTCTTTGCGCCCTTGACTCGATTTGCCGAGTTAAGCTCTCGGATGGTGATATCCACGTCCTGCTGTAACTGTGCTAGCTCGTTGGCTTTCTCCAGGACTTCTATCCTGGCTTCCTCCAACTCGGCTTGCACACGCGCCGGGTCAGTTGCATGTGCCAGTGGCTCTGCCAACTTGTCTATCGCTTCCTGCAGCTCCTTAGCCCTCTTGCTCCTAGCTATGTTCTCTGGTTTTTCCAGCGGCGCCTTTGCTGTTCTTGCGGCCCTTGGCGTTTCCTCATGATTTCCTCCCTCTGTGTTCTCATTCACCACTGGAACTACTGGAGGAGCTGTGGGGTTTGGGGCTGTCATCATTACCTCCATGGAGACAAGTTAACGTGGTTTTCCCGCGATCGGAGCCATTGGAGGATCCGGTGCCAGGACGATGTGCTCAGGATATGCGCTCTCCATGCGCACCGCGACATAGACCCGGTGCTCGCCGAACTTGATGAAGCGACCACCCCTAGGGAACGGCTTGGTCCCGAAGCATCCCGCGTTGTCGCTGACGAAGTTGAGCGCAGTAGACGCGCTCGCCGATCTTGGCGATGACGTTGCCCGTCCGGATGAAGACTCCATCAAGCACCTGCTTCTGCCCCATGGTGGGCGCCAACTATCGTGGTGGTGCCACGGCAGATGCCATGGGTAGGCTTAAGTTGGGGGCGAATGGGTGCTTGTGGTCACCGGGGAGGGAGTACACGGTCGAGCCATGCACGAAGAACAAGAAGAACTCTCCAGACTTGGCAATTCGGTTGATACCCCAAAGATTACAAGTGCTCCTTGAGCTGTTTAGGCTAGAGTTCACATCACTAGTTCCCTACTTGGTCCATCCTCCCTCTACTTCTGCTATGCCCTCCCTTATATAGGCAGTGCTAGCTAGCTAATACCCCTTTGGGTTCTAGGGTTTACTGTTTGGATCTTGGTCCCTACAATGTGGGCCGGGTCATGGGCTTGCCCTAAGCCCAGAGGCCCGGTCCATAAAGCTTGACAGCTAACGGTCTTATGGTACGCTGCTTCTTGTTCTTTTTGGCGTCACGCTGTTACTTTGTACGTCAACGCATGCTTTGGGCGTTACCCGGCTCCTTTTGTGTCACTCGGCATCGCCCTTCTCTTTTGACCATGCTTTACCATGGTCCCTCCTGAACCTTACTCGGAAAGGTGCCACGTGTCCTTCTTAACTCGGCCCTTCCTCGGTTGACTCGACTCGTTTGTTCCTGCAAGGGTTACAACTTTGTCCTATGCGGACCGACATAGTTTGTATGTCGGCTTTCATGCTTATCTTACCCGGCCATTCTTACCTGGCCTGGTTCTTTCTTTACTCGGAGCCAACCCAGCTGCGCTATGTTTCCCCTCTCGTGACCCTACCGGGGGTTATCCCCCGACACTCTTTCTTTTTCTAGTCGGTCCATTTTTCACATTTTTGTGGGCTTTTTTAACTAGGACTATTTAGTAAAAAAAATACATGCATGACAATTGCAATTATAAAGTGTGGAAAAAAACTAGAATTCCACATATGTCTGCAATTGCACATATTCTGCGTCTACAATAAAAGCATTGATTTTTCCACGTATACGGAATTTAACGTCTCGCGAGGTGTCGCGCATATGTCGTCTCCTTTTGCAGGATCTGGTCTGCGCGAGGCATTTTGAGCCCGCAGAACGCGTTTTCAGTTCCCTGCATCCGCGAGTTTAAGGGTTGTGGGGTATGCTAGAGTTGTCTAAGCCCATCTATAAGTAAACAAGGAAAATCAAATCAAAAATAAGATTTACCAGACAATTTTCAAAATTATTCATGCAAATGCAATTACCCATCCGTGTGTAACTGCATACATATTGAAAAATGGATGGTTTTCATGAGTATATAGGCGTGCATGCATGCTGGTCTTCTCGTGGATCTCGGCGACAGGGTTCACGGTGGTGGCATCTAAGTGAGAATGAGAGCGATTTTGGGGGCTAGATCCAAGGGCGCATACCACTTGTTTCGGGAAGCCTCCATTCCTAGCTACAATGTTACTTTTGGATTTTCTTTATCTTGTCCATGAGGCATCAATATACTTTGCAATATCTTGCTTACTTCTAGTCCTTTTTGTCATAATCTATTGAATGGATGAATTGCCGTCTCTATTCTTTTGCATAGAAGTGTGAAACGACACTATACAACACTCTTATGATGACTCAACTAAATGAGACACTAGCTATCTTTGACATTGGGACCAAGGTGAAATCGGAAGAAACAAAACAATTGAAAAGGAAGGATCTTCGTCCGTCATAGAAAGAAAAATACCAAGACTTAAATGACAAACTCCATGTCGACAACGTGACTCTTGTTTCACAATTTTCACCTGAACATTGTTTCATAGCTAGTGATGGTTAGTTTTTCTTTTGAATACATATGTTTATTTATTTTAAAATAATCATAAATATTTTCTTTTTCTAATTTTGAGAAAAATGTCCCAATCTATGAAAATAACGATATCTAACATATCCTACCACTTCAACACTCTGAGATGATATTCATTACTATTAAGGTGGCGTTTTCCATCAAAACTTCCTCCGACTGCATGAACAGCCCTCCAACCGGTTTGCAAATTACTGATCCACATGGTTTTAAAATGTTTATTTCAAAACAATATACAAGACACCATTTTCTTAAATTTACATTACACTTTTTTAAACAAAATATATGTTGATGACACTTCAGAAGATCTTTTTTTATTATGAATACTTCTTAAATGAGGATCCCTACAACCGCCTTAAGGACTGATCGGTATTATTTTAAAATGTTTATTTTCAAAACAATATACAAGATAATATTTTCTTAAATTTATATAACATTTTACAACACAAAATATGTGTTGATGACACTTCATAAAACATTTCTTTTTATTAAGAATATTTCTTATGACATAGTATAAAATACATTATGAATCTTAGCTTGTTATCTTTTTTGATTGAAACCATCCATTATAATATATTTTAGTTGCAACATGTCCTAGTCAACAGTTTAGGTAAATAGAGTTCAGTATCATCTCAACAGTTCACTATCTCCATGTCCAAATAAGACCGCTAAGTCCTAAGATGTTCTAAAAAATGTTTTTATTGGAGTAATTGTTGTGTTCTGTTTGAAAGTTAATGGTGACTGGTATAAATATATATTTTTCTACTCTAGTGGAGTTAAGTTAGTATTATTGTGTGAAAGGAACTATCTAGAAACACATCGTGACATAATCGACACGATAAGCCTATGTGTTGATCCAATGGCCACTGACGTTTGGATTTGCTACACCCGTACGATTAGATGCAACATATCAACATCCAATTATAAGTAGACACACAATCGTAATGCTTAAACCTTTTAATTATTAAAGCGCCCTTTATCAAACAAAAAGAAGATGCACGGTATATACCGCCGCAATACACATATTCATTATTCCTGTCCGTATCACAGGACTAAATAAAGTATGGGTAGACAATACATGAACATTAGCAAGGGATTGGGTGAACATAACCTAGAGACAGGCGACGCAGCCGCGGCTCTAATCCCATATAGGGTTCTTTCTCCCTCACCGGCGACGCAGCCGGTCCGCTCCATCTCCACTAGTCTTGGGGTCTTGGAGGCGTGGCGGACCAAGGGCTCTTGCCGGTGAGAGGGTTCTCGTTTTTAGGCTTTTTTCAGTGTCTCCTTCAGGATGTTGAAACGACGACTACATCTTAAAGTTATAATAAGGTCCTTCCCGATCTATCCTCTCGCTCCAGTGGTACGTCTAGCGCCGGCGGAGAGCGTGCGGAGTCTTGTGTCCAGCGGATTTCTTGGGATATGTCTGTGTTCCGTATCCATTGGTGTCGTTCAAGGTCAGTCTCTTCCGATCTACAGTTATCATCTTCGGTGATAGTTGCTGCTCTGGTGTGTTGGTCCTTTAGGGTCTTAGCACGACGACTTTCCAAGCAATGCCCCCTCCACCGGTTACTCTAGCGTAAATTTTCTCCCTCTATTGAATACCTTTGCCAAGAGCCGCACCCTCCGACACATGTCAGACCCTATGATATGTGGGACCCACATATCAGGGATGTCTCCATCTCCGTCCATCACATTACTTTTATTTTCCAAGTGCCTCTATCAACTCACGGCAAAGTTGTTACCGAGTGCCCCGATCGAAACCGCTCGGTAAAGGCCTCTTTGACGGTATGTTCTTTGCCGAGAGGTTGCACACAACAAAGTATTTTCCTTGTGTTTCGGGCACCGGACAAACATTGAGAATCATGTGGTGCTTGCTGCATAGAAGAACCATGATTGATCCGGTTGACAAAATGATACAGTGCCATCTTCTCCTGACTGGCCATGATACTACAATCAAGCATGTATGTATGTGAACTGAATGTAAACCCTGTTGGTATGCTTGCTGTCATTTATCGAGTCGCATAAGGCGAATCATACATAGATAATGTCGCGAAAAGTTAGCATATGTGCTGTTGTTGCAACAGTAAGCCTGGTGATAAGGTAGATATGTATACGTGTGATGCGATAAGGTAGGATTGAGTTTACTTTGCATGAGCAGAGCAGGGGTTGGCTGTGCATTGCAACGAGGGTATGAAGTTGGTCGGCCAACGCTGACGCGACTCCATCTCAGATGCGCAATTACTGCTACTGTCTAGTACTTATCTTTGCAAAGGCTTTGCTGACGGTAGAGTCTTTTTTATTGGGTAATATCTGGATATGGATGACGATTCTTTGTTCGGATCATGCCACATTCGTTCATTCCTCTTATCTGCATTGCTGGACGATTCCGTTGACGTCGATAAAATAAGGTAAAAGTTTGAGGATCTTCCAATCTTCTCTGCATGGCTTCGTCAGCTAGCCCAAATGCAGGCACCTTTTTTGGTTGTAAAATAAGAACGCACTTTGGTGCACATGGCGCAAGATACCCTACATCATAGGCCTTTTACATGGGTTCTGAATACTCAAAGGGATGTGAACAATAGCCCAAATCAAACGGGCGATATGGAAATAAAAAATACAGATGTTAAATTGTTTTAGCTTGCACACACAAACAAATTACCCTTTCACAAGTAGTCATTTGTTAGAATCACCTACTTCACAAATAACATACATATTTTTGGGTTTTGAGTAGCGGTTTAATCTTGAGGGAATTCTTATAATACCATCAAGCGAGATTGTCGTGTTCGGAGAATGACAAAAAATTAGTAGGCACTTCAAGAATATCATCAGACGAGGGTCATCGTTCCGAGAATAGCAATTAGTAGTTGACTATTAAGTCAATTGTTGCCCGTTCCTCTCTTTTTTGCTGACCTTGATTTTTCTTTGATCTGATCTATTACTATTGTCCCTTCATTTCTCTTGCTGCAGGACTTAGTTTAAAAAAAGGTAGTGTAATGTATGTTGTACGAATATGAAAAAGTTGTTTTCGAGGGCTTCTCCAAGGTAATACTTAGGAATAAAATTAGGATTGATTTTACCTGCTAGTCCCTCCGTTCCAAATTATAAGATACTTTAGCTTTTTTCTGAAACGTATGTATCTAGACGTCTTTTATTGTGTAGGTTCAGAATAAAATGAGTTAACCTATACACTAAAAGAGATACATATGTTTCAGAAAATGGCTAAAATATCTTATATTTTGAAACAGAGGGGGTAGTAGCTACTATGACCGCTAATTTGGTTTCTTATTCCATTTTCTTTTATGGAACACTTGAGCTTGTCCACATCGGCATCTAGCATACAGAGCGTGGCCCTGCATTGACCGAAAATATAAATGTGAAATTGACCTGACACAGACAAGATGATTCACGGTTTAAACTGGGCAGAGAGATATTAAGAAAAGACACATGCTTCCCCCTTACCATTTTTTTTTCCAAAAAGGGGATATTCCCCAGCATCTGCATCGACCAGCCTTTCTTATTTCTTATATCCCTTACTATTCCGTGTTGTTTCAATTCGATTTTACAACCACCACAAAAACTGTAGTACATGTTATAAATGTGAGAAGCAAAAGAATGAAGAATGAACAAAACACACGCGGGGGACACAAATTTTTTAACTTGGAATATCCTCTCCAAAGAGAAGAAGAAAGAACCACTGGTACTAACCAATAAAACTTTACTATATCGAGAATGTTTACATAATGCCCTGTTTTTTTGATGAAGTGATTAACCCTAGAAGGAAGCTTACAACATGTATTTACAGATTGTGGTAACGATCCAGACCACGCGGTGGGAGGGGTGTCTTCGCTTCATCCCAAGCCTACTAGAGACTGGCCTTTCTCCCCTCAGTCGGATGTTAGCCTTCTTATGAATTTGGACCACCACTTTAAAAAACTGCACCTTGAGATAAATTCCATCTTGTATCATGAACATCAACATTCTTCATGGACAATAAGGAAAACTCTTTTGACGCCAATAGCCACATGGGATAAACAGTTATACCAACTAAGTCTTGGATATACTTAGAAACAGGAGCATACTTTCTCATCGTATCAGCATGATTGCCATGGGTACTAGTCTTGCATACATTTAGTTTACATTCAACAACAATGTCTCGAGCATAATGGTACTTCACATCAATGTTCTTTGTTATGTCATGAAACATTTGATCCTTTGTAAGGTGTATGTAGTTTGACTATCACTGAACGAAAGTAATGCAAAAATTATCCCCACAAAACTCTACAAATAAATCTTTCAACAAAACGAATTCTTTGACCACTTCAGCATTAGCCATGTACTCAACTTTGATGATAGATTGGGCAATAACAACCTCAAGCATTGCCTTCTAGCTAATAGAACCACTATCAACAGTAAATGCATAACCTATGAGGACCTTCTTTTATCCAAATCAGCAGCAAAATCTGAATCTATGTAGCCAAGGAGCCCCTCACTAGTCTTGCTGAATTTCAAGCAAGCATTGGAAGTGCCACCATGGTGCATGAAACCCCCACTAATCAGCTTTTCAATGGTCTTTATCAAGATTAGCCATGTATCTCCTAATCAAACTCATTGCATGTGATAAATAAGGACAACAACATAAAACCACTGCCAATCATATGCTTGCCTATCATTGAAAAAACCATTACCTTGATTTCAACTCGAACCATGCTCAAAACTGGGAGTTGTATCATTACAGAAATGGTGATGTCGTACATCTTGTAGCCCCATCAATTTATACTCACGGTTGCCTCATCTAGTATTGCCCTCTCCTTGACTTACACCACCAACCCTTGTTTGTTGATGTTGGCAAAGTGGTTGATGATTGATGTTGCCCCCACTACCTCCCTGCAATAAACTAAGCCTGATCGCCATTGATTACCACCATATGAATGCAACATCCACATTAACCTTCACTACCCCTACAGGATCGGACGAGGCTGTCATTTAACATTTTTGTTTTGCATCTTCACTTCTGCGATGATGAAGCTGGCTTATGGTATCAATACCTCATTGAACTACATGGCCAGTCTATTGGCCACCTTGACGTTTATTGATCAACATATTATTAAAATATTTATTTCAAAACAAAATGCAATCTAACATTTTTAAAATTATAAAGAATTTTTAATGTGACGTAATGTAAAATATATCATCAATCTTAGTTTGTTATTATTGTAATTCAAATATCCACTCTAATATATTTTAGCTGCAAGACGTCCATTCCACATTTGAGATGAAAGGAAATACATATACAATTGCTTCAAGTTTTGAATAAGTTCAATATCTCAACGATTAACTATCTCCATGCATGCTGAGATAAGTCCACTAAGTCATAAGATGTTCTAATAAAAAAACGATCATTTGAGTCACTGGTAGAAAACGCCCCATTGGTCCCGGTTGGTAAGGGGCATTAGTCCCGGTTACCCAACCGGGGCGGGGCAATCGGGACTAAAGCCCCAACCTTTAGTCCCCGTTGCCCCACCAACCGGGACAAATGGGGGTACACGTGGCGGCGTCAGAGGGCGAGGTGGGTGGAGCATTAGTCCCGGTTCGTAACATGAACCGGGACAAATAACCTTCTGCCGCGGCAGAGATTTGGCACATTTCTCTGTCGCGGCAGAGAATTCATTTTGGCACATTTTGTTGCCGCGGCAGCATTTTCGCCACTTTTTGTGCCACGACAGAGAATTCATTTAGGTTGTTTTATTGTTTATTTAGTGTTTTGCACTTATCAATGAAGGAACCGTTATATTACACAAGATCATCATGACAATATTACATTTGATACACGGATCGAGTTCATGCACTACATACAAAAGTTGCTCTTTTTACAATCCCTATTGTCTATACACAGCCGAATAGTATTCCCTTTTGGGGTTTAGGACTTCTGCATCCAAGAATCCCGCCAATTCCTCCTGAATTGCTCGTACGCGATCCTTTGGCAGAAGACTGTCCCGTAGACGTTCGATCTGATTTAAAAAAAGGAGTCAGCCTATATGAATGAAACTAAACACAATTTTATTATAATTAAAAACTATAAAAATTGTTTACGTACGTGGAGTTGCTCTAAATTTATGCCCTTCTCATCGCACGTCTGCCGGATGAACTCGCAAACATAGTATCCACATAGATTGTTACCTGGTCCCTGCGTCAGGCACTTTACGAGAACAGGGTTCAATCAAAATAATAATCAAGCATGATAATAACTGTATCAAAACTAGAATCAAAGAGATGCGCGGATATAGCTAGTGGTGCTTACATCTAGTGGTTGAAATGTAAGCTCCTCTTTCCAAACACCCCTAGCCTTGTTGGTGAACCGTTTCCAAGCGCTGCCCGGCGAAGAAAACGAATAAAAGAAGTTATTAATTACTTGATATCATAAAATTCATGAACGTTGCCGATATAGTGTCGTAATGATTAGAATTACCGCTGGAGAAGCATCTGCATGTCCTTCCACGTCTCAAGAGGTTTATGTTTCGAGTCCATGACTAGTAAACACCCTTTGTCAAGTTGAATGATTAACAGAATATAGTAGAAGCTGGGAATGCATAACTAATCAATTATATACTTAACATCAAGTAAGCGAAATAGAAAGTGTATAGAAGACAATAACACTCACTCAAAGTTGTAAGGAAAAAGTATTTCCCTTCTGGTTTCTTGAAACCTTAACGCGTGTACTATATTATCCTCCGTACCCTGGGGGCTTGTTTTGAGATTAGCTTCATGAACCCAATATGGGTCAATGAAGCCAATGTCATAGATTTGTCCTCTGCTGCATTCGAGAATCTTCATTCTGCATATTACAGTATGATTATATACATGCAATAAACAAGGTGAGATAGCTGGAGACTAAATTAATTATAGAATTAGTACTTACAAACAATAGGCACTGATGATCGATTTGTCCAAGGCGTCTTGATTGAATAATTGAAATAGTTCATAAAATTCAATGGATATCATGTCATCCTTTTCTTTTCCATGATGCTTTTTTGTAACCCTCAGCACTATCCAGTTAGCCTCGGCCTTTGTGGCATGCATGTACCAGTTATGCAATCTTCGCATTTTTGTTGGAAGATTATTTACCTCCTCGGGTTTGACGAGAGGTTTGCCGTACTGGTATTTGTATGCTACTTCACTCACGGGGAAGTACTCTAACTAGGATAAGTACTGGGCAATACTCATACCTTGAGCAGCGGCAGCTTCTCAGACAGTAACTACCTCTGGATCATACTGCTCTTCGGACCCATATTTGCTCGACCCCACATTGGTTTGGGAAATCACCTTGATAGGGGCGCAAGACTGTTTTGCTTGTTCTGCGAGCTGGGCAACAGATTTCTCGCTTGCATCAGTACTGCTCTTCGAGGCTTTTTGTGCCACATGTGACTTGAGAATAGAACGCTCATAGTCTGATGACAGCTTTGGCTCGGGTTGATGAAGAGTCTTTAGCATTTTCAACACTTTGGATTTTTCTTCTTTGGTGCTGGGGAACTCTGGCTCTTTAGCTTAAAAACGCTGCAGCTTTTCCGCATCAACGATCGCCGCAGTCTCCTCTTCAGTACAGTCATAAGCTCTCTTGGGAGGAACCTTTGGTACTTTTGGAAGAGGCTCTTGTTTACGTTTCGGCGATCGCTTAGCACGACGCAGAATAGCGGTACGCTTACGCTTTTTATCCTGAGGCTCCGGCGATGGCTCCCGCGGCGATGGCTGCGCCGGAGATTGGTGAGGCGACGGAGCCGGGTGAGGCGACGAAGATGGCTGTCATGGCGGCAACGACCTCGCTGGAGACGGGTGAGGCGGCGGCGAAGATGGCCTTGGCGTGTGATTTCGAAGAATGATACATTCCTTCGGCCATAGAATGGTGACGTTTGTTGCGTCTCCCAGTACAGTCACATCCCCTTCACCTGCAGGGTAGTCAAGATCCAAAATTTCAAAGGTGGGCATGATTTCATCCACCCCGGCAACAACGTAGCCCTCTGGAACCGAACAACAGTGGTAAGTTGGTGTGGGTCCAATTGGTAAGGCATAGCCGACCGCCACCTTCATTGATATGTTCACAACTTTGACATGTAGCTCGCAGTGTGTCATCTCTGTGATATCATCCGCTGGGTAGCCAACAGGAGCCATCATCGGTGCACCATCGTCGGTGCACCATCGTCATCGTAATTGTCATCACCCGGGACCTCGGTGGAAGCCACACTGCTTTTTCGATTATTCGATAGGCCGGTAGCATCGAATGCAGTGTGTTGCTGAGATGGGACGGCGGTACTTTGCTCTTTAAGTGCGTTAATTTCATCTTGTTGTTGCTTTATTCGTTCTTCAATTATACGCATTCACTCTTTCTGAATATCTGCTTCAACTTCCCCCCTGTCCTTTCTCCTCTGACGGCTTCTATCAGGATATTTCTTCCTCTCTTCGGGAAACCCAGTCCTCCATGGTTGGGAGCCTCTTGTGCCTCGTGTTCGTCCATCATGTTCCTTATTTCCAAGGGCGAGTGTGAGCTCATCATTCTCTCTATCGGGAATGAAGTCCCCATCTTTAACAGCCTTTACTGCTTTTCTCATCCTCTCGATTGGCAAGGGGTCTTCTTTATGTCGTATGTTATATATACACATCCCTTCCGAGTCCAACGTGCCCCCATGCCCGTAAAACCAATTCCTTGCACGTTGTACCCAATCGTCTGTCTCTGGGGTGATCTTTTAGCAAGTTCATTCTCAAGTTTCTCCCACTTAGGAATGCCAGCCCTGTAGCCACCTTGCCCCATAGTATGGTGATACTTCTTGTTAGCAGCATTCAGCTTATTCGTTGCAGAGAATTTCTTAGATTTTTCCGATGTCTTGTAATTTACAAACTCAGCCCAGAATGGTTTTATCTTCTCAAACTGAGTCTTCTTGAAACCCGGAGTCTTCTCTTTCACGACATAGTCAAGGTGCAATATTTTCTTACAGTTGGTGAAACACTGGGCCATCTTCTTCATAGCCCACTCCCTGACCTTAGCCTCCATGGCTCTCCCATGTTCTAAGGCGTCCTCAATAGGATCCTCCGCATTTGGATCCAGCTCTATCTTTGGTAGTTTGTAATTAACCATGAGCCTCTTTCACAATAAATCTTTGGCCTTGTTAGGGACAAACAAACATGTTCCCTCTTCTTTAGCATCAGCAGGCCTATTCCAATTTTGAATGGTGATCGGGATTAAGTCCCTAACGATTACACTGCATTGTGCCACAAATTTGATTGTGACAACTTCGGGAGCCGTCGGTTTGCCGTCTTCAGCGATATCTTCGATCATGAACCTCTCATGGTCTTCCAACTTTTTGGTTGGGCCTCGTCCGCTCTTTTCAGTAGATTTGTTCGATCCGGAGGGCTAAAAGAAGAAAGACCGTCGTTACTATTTCTATATAGATAGCAGATGATTAATTAATGAATTAATTATATTACATGCACCTCGCCAGAGCGGTCGTCTTCTCGATTACACAAGGCATCGCCTTCTCCCTCGTGGAAGGCAACACCTTCAACCTCAAACAAGTCGTCTATTTCGGCAAAAAGAGGATCACCCTCACCGGAGTTGTTCAGAAATGTCGATACATCTAAATTTTCTTCCCCGCGGATCACACCTTGGATCAACTCTTCCTTTTCTTCGTATCTGACGTGTGGGTCCATATTTTCTGCATAGGTGGAAAAACGGATAAGTCAAAACGGATAAACCCTAATTCAGAGAAACCCTAATATATACATACACAATAATAAAAATATATACATACACACTATATATATACACAATATATACATACACACTAAAAGGGAAGGGCGGCCGAGCGTGGCGATGGATCTGGAGACGAGGCGCCTGGCGGTCGGGGAGGAGGGATAGGCCGAATGCTCAAACAAGGATGATGATATGACAAGTTGAATTGCATTGAAATGAAACCCTAAAACTTGCTCGGCAATTTAAACGGGGTTCCGAGGGTTGAAAACCCTAACTCGGGAAACTCCGGAAACACATGAGAGGACACACCGTCTAACCCTAGGTGCAACATCGATTCAACTAGGGTCTATGAAAACTAATATCATGGCTAAGCATCTACAATACGATGGCTATCAACAAATCTTCGATCTTCGATGGTGTTGACCTCGGTCTTTGATCTCGATCTCGTATTCTACCGCGAAGAACCGAATGCCAGAAAGAGAGGGGAACAATCAACACATGGCATCGATGCAATGATCAAGCAAGTATGATGATATGACAAGTTAAATTGTATTGAAAAGTAACCCTAAAGCATGCTCGACAAATTAAACAGGGTTCCGAGGGGCGCAAACCGTAACTCGGGGAAACTCCGGAATCACCTGTGAGGGGTTACTATGTTCTTCTAATCAAACTTGTCATTTAAGTTGCTTAACAATGCATGATTATAGCTTAAAGAGGTAGGTTTCATTTTTCTGAACATTTTGGTAAATTATATATATTTTTCTGACTTATAAATAATACGTTATTGATTTTACAATATTAAATCATTTTCTGAAATTTATTTAATCAATTTTAAAACATTTATGAACTCATGGGGCTACTCACTCGATCTGGGGCTACTCATAGTCACTGATGTCTGGGCCCCATGGGTTATTATAATTATTTCCAAAAAAGAATTACAGGAATGATTTTAATAAAAAAAAGAGGATATATTGCCTCATGCTGATGTCAGCATGACATCAGCAATGGGGATCCTCGGGTTGGGCTCGAATCTGTCGATTCGCTGCACGTGCGGGCTAGTGGGTAGGCTAGTTGGAAAGAGGAGATCGAGGCGGACCTAGTGGTGGAGGCGTCGTCTGCAGGTCATCGGAGCAATGGCCCAGTGGAGCTTGGTCGACACGGACAAAGGGCTACAGCAAGCAGGCAAACAGAGCTCTCCTTGAACTTCAGAAACTCACCAGGAGCTCGAAAAACTTGACAGAGGGGTTCGGGGTGGCCGGAATCAGCGGTGGAGGCGGTGGCCGGAGTCGGCGAGGCTTGGAGCGCCGGCGAGGAGCACGTGGAGGCGCGACAGCGGGGCAGCGCGTGGAGTCCGACGACGGGGCAACGTGTGGAGGCCGACAGCGGGGCGGTGGTTGGGCGTCCGAAAGCTTGTACTCGCGGCGGCGGCAATGATCTGTTGCGGTTGATGAGGAACGGGGAATAAGGAGAAGGAGAAGAGGAGTCATGTATAAAGGGGAGGGAGAATACGTCCCAGTTGATGCCAACAACCAGGACTAAAGGGTCATACGCCACCAACTAGGACGTATACTCCAATTTTTTCAGCAGACCAAGGGGCACGCGCAGGGGTTCTTTAGTCCCGGTTGGTAGCTCCAATCGGGACATATGACCCTGTTTTCAATTTTTTTCAGGAATTTTCTCTCTGTTCCCGCCTTATTTTTTATTTTGGGGTTTAAATTTGTAATGTTTTTTAAATGATAATTACTTTGGAATTTAGAAAAACTTTAAACATAAAACGTGTTTGAATTTCAATAGCTAATTCAAAACCATTTACTGTTTTTAAAAATAATTAATGTAACCATTTAAACTATGAACCATTTAAAATTAAAACTGAATTAACTTATATTTTTTGAATATTAATTTGGAATTTAGAAAAACATTAAACATAAAAATTGTTTGAATTTGAATAACTAATTCAAAACCATTTTCTATTTTAAAAAATAATTAATGTAACCATTTAAAATATGAACCATTTAAAATTAAAAATGAATTAACTTATATTTTTTGAATATTAATTTGTAATTTAGAAAAACTTTAAACATAAAAGGTGTTTGAATTTGAATAACTAATTCAAAACCATTTTGTGTTTTTAAAAATAATTAATGTAACCATTTAAACTATGAACCATTTAAAATTAAAAATGAATTAACTTATATTTTTTGAATATTGATTTGGAATTTAGAAAAACTTTAAACATAAAAAGTGTCTGGATTTGAATAAATAATTCAAAACCATTTTCTATTTTTAAAAAATAATTAATGTAACCATTTAAACTATGAACCATTTAAAATTAAAAATTAATTAACTTATATTTTTTGAATATTTATTTGGAATTTAGAAAAACTTTAAACATAAAAGTGTTTGAATTTGAATAACTAATTCAAAACCATTTTCTGTTTTTAAAAATAATTAATGTAACCATTTGAACTATGAACCATTTAAAATTAAAAATGAATTAACTTATATTTTTTGAATATTAATTTGGAATTTATAAAAACTTTAAACATAAAAAGTGTCTGGATTTGAATAAATAATTCAAAACCATTTTCTGTGTTTTAATTTGGATTTGAATTAACTTATATTTTTTTAGGATAGATGGGCAGATTAAGCCACAATTTTATTAACTTATATTCAAAACCATTTTCTAGGTGGGAAAAAAAGGACCGGAAATAATGGGTGGAAAGAAAATTTTATTAGGATAGAACTGGAATTAAAGTATATAACGCAACTAACACAAAGTTACATAGAAGAACTGGAAATTAAGATACATGGCCAGATTAAGCCACAATAGGCCGAACTTGTTTCGCAATGTTGGAGTGATTTAGTCATGCTCCTGCCTACACCTGTAATACTCGCCACTGTAGTCGTCATACTCGCCATGCCGCCGTCATTGCCGTGGTCGCCGTAGTTGAACCTTGAAGGCTGAGTACGAGTGGGCTGGACTTGAGGGTAGCGCAGGCGGGGGCTAGAGTCGGTGGCCGTGTCATAGGCCATGACGCTCTGGAGAGTCCGACCGCGCCACCACAAACCGGACCCACTTTCTACCGATTCGGCAGACATTTGTCCTTTTTACCCGGGATGGACGAAAAGGTTTGAGATGTCCCGGTTGGGAGATAGTCCATGTAAGGTGGTCTAGTATTTTAGAAAAATGGGACGGTAGCATTCTGAAACGGCATTTTGGTGGTTACTTCATAAAACGACCGCTTTTTTATGCCGAAAATGGAAAAGGGCTTTTCCGTGCGACAAAAAGGAAAACTTCCTCCTGCAACATTGTTCTCCATACCAATGTCCACATGCATGCATAATATGGGCGCAGCATCACAAACTATGCCGTGATTCAGAACATAACATCGGTCATTTGGACCGAAAGCAATGAAACCTCGAACATGATAGGTCATTTTGTGAAGGTTTTTTCGAGACATGATCAATATACCAAGTCTGGTATTTTTCCTTTCAACTATGTCACATAATATGACACCACGCGTAGGATTTGCATTGTTCGGATTTTTTTTGAATTTATTATGCCCGTTTTGAATTTTCTGAATTTCTCACTATGGTCGAACCGGCGTGCATAAAGATAGGGGACGAGCATCGTTAGATCTTGCATTGGATCTGTGAAGAAACCACATATTGCGAGTCTAAAAATGATTTTTTCAAAAAATCACGGGCGATAGATTATGTACCTGTAGTATAAACCGGACCCACTTCCTACCGATTCGGTAGACATTTGTCCTTTTTATCCGGGATGGACAAAAAGGTTTGAGATGTACCAGTTGGGAGATAGTCCATGTAAGGTGGTCTAGTATTTTAGGAAAATGGGACGGTAGCATTCTGAAACGGCATTTTGGTGGTTACTTCACAAAACGACCCGCTTTTTGCGCTGGAAAAATGGAAAAGGGCTTTTCCGTGCGACAAAAAGGAAAACTTCCTCCTGCAACATTGTTCTCCATACCAATGTCCATATGCATGCATAATATGGGCACAGCATCACAAACTATGCCGTAATTCAGCACATAACATCGGTCATTTGGACCGAAAGCCATGAAACCTCGAACATGATAGGTCATTTTGTGAAGGTTTTTTCGAGACATGATCAATATACCAAGTATGGTATTTTTTATTTCAACTATGTCACATAATATGACACCACGCGAAGGATTTGCATTGTTCGGATTTTTTTGAATTTATTATGCCTGTTTTGAATTTTCTGAATTTCTAACTATGGTCGAACCGGCGTGCATGAAGATAGGGGACGGGCATCGTTAGATCTTGCATTGGATCTCTGAAGAAACCACATATTCCGAGTCTAAAAATGATTTTTTCAAAAAATCACGGGCGATAGATCATGTACCTGTAGTATAAACCGGACCCACTTCCTACCGATTCGGCAGACATTTGTCCTTTTTACCCGAGATGGACGAAAAGATTTGAGATGTTTCGGTTGGGAGATAGTCCATGTAAGGTGGTCTAGGATTTTAGGAAAATGGGATGGTAGCATTCTAAAACGGCATTTTGGTGGTTACTTCACAAAACGACCCGTTTTTTGCGCTCGGAAAATGGAAAAAGGCTTTTCCGTGCGACAAAAAGGAAAACTTCCTCCTGCAACATTGTTCTCCATAGCAATGTCCATATGCATGCATAATAAGGACACAGCATCACAAACTATGCCGTAATTCAGCACATAACATCGGTCATTTGGACCGAAAGCCATGAAACCTCGAACATGATAGGTCATTTTGTGAAGGTTTTTTCGAGACATGATCAATATACCAAGTATGGTATTTTTTCTTTCAACTATGTCACATAATATGATACCACGCGAAGGATTTGCATTGTTCGGATTTTTTTTGAATTTATTATGCCCGTTTTGATTTTTCTGAATTTCTAACTATGGTCGAACCGGCGTGCATGAAGATAGGGGACGGGCATCGTTAGATCTTGCATTGGATCTCTGAAGAAACCACATATTGCGAGTCTAAAAATGATTTTTTCAAAAAATCACGGGCGATAGATCATGTACCTGTAGTAAAAACCGGACCCACTTCCTACTGATTCGGCAGACATTTGTCCTTTTTACCCGGGATAGACGAAAAGGTTTGAGATGTCCCGGTTGGGAGATAGTCCATGTAAGGTGGTCTAGTATTTTAGGAAAATGGGACGGTAGCATTCTGAAACGGCATTTTGGTGGTTACTTCACAAAACGACCCGTTTTTTGCGCTCGGAAAATGGAAAAGGGCTTTTCCGTTCGACAAAAAGGAAAACTTCCTCCTGCAACATTGTTCTCCATACCAATGTCCACATGCATGCATAATATGGGCACATCATCACAAACTATGCCATAATTCAGCACATAACATCGGTCATTTGGACCGAAAGCCATGAAACCTCGAACATGATAGGTCATTTTGTGAAGGTTTTTTCGAGACACGATCAATATACCAAGTCTGGTATTTTTCCTTTCAACTATTTCACATAATATGACACCACGCGAAGGATTTGAATTGTTCAGATTTTCAATATACTAAAGGTTCATCTTTAGTCCCGGTTGGAGGGATTTCGGCAGGCTGGGTCAGGCAGCACTAATGATAGGGGTGAGTGTCGACATTATGTCATGCGGCGTGTACCTTGTCCTGGATGGTGTCACAAACCGGGACTAAAGATGAACCTTTAGTCCCGGTTGGAGACACCAACCGGGACAACCGGGACATTATTTCGTAAGTGTCGACACTATGCCGAGCTGCTTGTACTATAAATAGGCATCATTGTGAGTCCAGTCCTCCAGCCAGTTTGAGGCATCTCCAAGATGGTTTTCGAGAGAAGGGACACCACTACGGATAGTTTCAGGGAGATGCGGACGGAGCCCAGTCCTCCGGCATCTCCGAGAAACTGGTCATAGAGGCACTTCCTAATATGTGAAATTAGTTAGATCCCAGGCGTATTGATCTAGTTAGAGAAGTTACAAGCTGCAAGATGTTTTTCTAGAGCAGGGACACCACTACGGCCAATTTCAGGGAGATGCCGACGGAGCCCAGTCCTCCGGCATCTCCGAGAAACTGGTCATAGAGGCACTCCCTAATATGTGAAATTAGTTAGCTCCGAGGCGTATTGATCTAGTTAGAGAAGTTACAAGCTGCAAGATGGTTTTCGAGAGCAGGGACACCACTATGACCAGTTTCAGGGAGACGCCACGGATCCTGGTCCTCCCAGATCTCCAAGAAACTGGTCATAGAGGCACTCCCTAATATGTGACCGCGCGCGTTTGGAGATCAGATTTAATGGTAAGTACGAATCGGGACAACTTCTTCATAGTCCCGGTCCAGCCACAAAACAGGACTAACACTCAAGACATTTATTAATATTAAAAAATGAGACTACAAAACCGGGACTAAAGGCCCCCCTATATATAGTCCCGGTCAAGCCACAAACCGCGAAAGATATCCTTCGGTGAAGCCACAAACCGCGAAAGACATGAACTAGAGTTACATAATATGAGCATGAACTTCTTGGCATATGTCCTTCCTTTTGATCGCTTCAGACGTAACCATGGAGCATCTTCTTTACTTAACGGAATGCTTGGGTCAGTTTTCACTGTGAAGGGCAGAATTTCATCAAACTTATTATAATCTTCTGATATGTCTGTCTTGTCCTTGATTCCCACGATGTTTCTTTTCCCTGAAAGAACTATGTGACGCTTTGGCTCATCATATGATGTATTCGTTTGCATATTTTTTCTTTTTTTCGGTTTGGAGGACATGTCCTTCACATAGAAAACCTGAGATACATCATTGGCTAGGATGAATGGTTCATCTCTATAACCAAGATTGTTTAGATCCACTATTGTCATTCCGTACAACTGGTCTATCTTTACCCCTTCCCCATTCAGGTTGACCCATTTGCAGCGAAACAAAGGGACCTTAAAAGAGACTCCATAGTCTAGTTCCCATATCTCCTCTATGTAACCATAGTATGCGTCCTTTTGTCCATTCTCGTCTATTGCATCAAAGCGGACACCACTATTTTGGTTGGTGCTCTTTTTATCTTGGGCGATCGTGTAGAATGTATTCCCATTTATTTCGTACCCTTGGAAATTCAATACAGTAGAAGATGGTGACGCGGCCAACAAGTATAGCTGATCTCCAACAGTGGTGTCATTCAAGAGATGTGTCCGCATCCAACCACCGAAAGACTTCATGTGTTCATCTGTAATCAGTGATTCAGGCTTCCCCGGGTTTTTGGAGCGTAGAATATTCTTGTGTTCCTCGATATACGGAGCTGCCAAGGTGGAATTATGTAGAACTGTGTAGTGTGATTTAGTGAAAGAATCCCCGTCCCTACATATCATTGCTTTCTTTCCCAGTGTGCCTTTTCCACATAGTCTTCCCTCATGCCGCGAGTCAGAAACACCAATCGGCTTAAGGTCAGGAATAAAGTCAACACAAAACTCAATGACCTCCTCTGTTCCATATCCCTTGGAGATGCTTCCTTCTGGTCTAGCACGGTTATGAACATATTTCTTTAAGACTCCCATGAACCTCTCAAAGGGGAACATATTGTGCAGAAATACCGGAACGAGAATGGCAATCTCTTCCACTAGGTGAACCAGGAGATGCGTCATAATATTGAAGAAGGATGGTGGGAACACCAATTCAAAACTAACAAGACATTGTACCACATCCTTATGTAACCTTGGCAGAATATCTGGATTGATTACCTTCTGAGATATTGCATTGATGAATGCACACAACTTCACAATGGGTACTCGAACATTTTCCGGTAGAAGCCCCCTCAATGCAATCGGAAGCAACTGCGTCATAATCACGTGACAATCATGAGACTTCAGGTTTTGGAACTTTTTCTCTGCCATATTTATTATCCCCTTTATATTAGATGAGAAGCTCGACGGCACCTTGATACTGTAAAGGACTTCAAAAAAGATTTCCTTCTCTGCTTTGGTAAGAGCATAGCTGGCACGACTTAAGTGACGCCCTTTATCCGTCTTGTTCTGTGTATGCATGTTCTTTGGGTCTTTCATAATTTGTTGGTCCTCCCGTGCTTCTGGTGTATCTTTTGTCTTCCCATACACACCTAGGATGTTGGAATTATGCCCTAGAGGCAATAATAAAGATGTTATTATTATAATTCTTGTTCATGATCAAGTTTATATTCCATGCTAGAATTGTATTAAGCGGAAACATTAATACTTGTGTGGTTTGTGAACAACACCGTGTCCCTAGTATGCCTCTAAGGACTAGCTCATTGATTAATGATGGTTAAGGTTTCCTAACCATAGACATGAGTTGTCGATTAATAATGATATCATATCATTGGGAGAATGATATGATGGACAGACCCAAACTAAGCGAAGCAATTAGATCGTGTCATCGTGTTCATCTTTGTGAAGCTTTTCTTATGTCAAATATTGTATTCCTTAGACCATGAGATAATACAACTCCCTGGTATCGGAAGAAGGCTTTGAGGTCATCAAACGTCATCCTATGAGGGGGTGATCATAAAGGTGTGTCTCAGGTGATCGGAAAGTACCTGTTGGGTTGTATGTATCGAGATGGGATTTGTCCCTCCCAAGTCGGAGAGATATACTTCGGGCCCACTCAGTAATCGATATCAACACCGCTTGCAAGCATGTGGTTAAGGAGTTAATCGCAAAGTGATATCGGATTACGGAACGAGTAAAGTACTTGCTGTGAACGAGATTGAACTAGGTATGACGGTACCGACGATCAAATCTCGGGCAAGTAAAATATCGCGAGACAAAGGGAATATAAATATGGGATTGATTGAATCGGCATCGTGGTTCATCCGATATGATCATCGATGAATGTGTGGAGTCAATATGGGTTTCGCACCCATTGTTGATTATTGATATAAGATCATGTCTGCATGTTCTCGAACCCGAAGGGTCACACACTTAACGTGTCTTGACGCTAGGATAGATTGGATAATTGGTTTATGAGTTTTTGTTCGGAGTCTCGGATGGGATCCGGGACATCACGAGAGTTTCCGGAATGGTGCGGAGAATAAGATTCATATAAGGCAATGCAGTTTTTGGAGTTCGGAATTGTTTCGGGTTAATCGGTATTATACCAGAAGCTTCTAGAACCATCCGGAGGGGGACCAACGTGGCCCCACCTGTCGGGAGGGGCATGGGCCTATGAGGGAGTGCCCTGGCTGCATTGGGCCAGGGGCACAAGGCCCCATAGGGCCCAGCCGGCCAAACTTAGGGGAAACCCTAGGGAAGCTTCTAGAAGGAGGGGGGGAACTTGCCCCCCACTCTTCCCTCCTTGGCCGCAGGCCTAGGCTTGGGGGAGGGGCTAGGGTTGGCGCCCACCCCTCTATATAAAGAGTGCTGGGGGCTCACCACCCCCTTACACCTCCTCCTCAAGCCCTAGCCGCCCTGCTGCCCTCCTCTCTCTCTCCCTTCCTACTGCACGTAGGCGAAGCCCTGCTGGAGAAACTCTCCACCACTTGCACCGCGCCGTCGCGTTGTAGGTCCAATCCGTCTCTCCACCATACTTGCTAGACCGAGGAAGGAGGAGACGTCGAGGTGCCGCACGTGTGCATCTCTCGGAGGCATCGCCACTTGCGGTGTTAGATCGGAGCGGATCGCGAGGAGGAAAAGCGAGTACGACTACATCACCCATGTTCCATTTAACGCTCACGCGTAATATTCAAGGGTATGAAGATCTCATCTAATCCTCTCGTTGTTTATGCGTCCTAGATTAGATCTTGGCTTTCCATTCGCATCCGTAGAAAATTTTGATTTACTATGCTGCTAAACCCTTGGGTATCGAGCTAGATCTATGCGTAGATGTGTTTCACGAGTAGAACGCAACATGGTTGTTGCGGGCGTTGATGTTTTCTGTCGCAAGCCTCTTGTTTGTGTTCTTCTTATGACGCGGGATAGTGAGATTGAAGCGGTCCAGGCCAAGTTTACACGACGTTGTTCGCGAGACCGGCTCCGCACTTGACGTGTGGCTTGTTCCACACATGCGGCTGGTGGATGCCTGTTTCTCTCACTATAGTTGTCATGGGATTTACACCGGAGTTTGGCAACCATAATATCACCGTTGTGGCTTTCCGTAGGTAAGAATCGTTCTTAGCTTGCTACTCCCATAAGCCACGTAAAACATGCAACAACAAAGTAGAGGCGTCTAACTTGTTTTTGCAGGGAGTGTTTTCTGTGATATGGTATGGCCCAAGATGTGATATGTGTATTGTATGCGATGATCATGTTTTGTAATGTTTCACGACTTGCATGTCGATGAGTACACAACCGGCAGGAGCCATATGGTTGTCTTTATAATTGTGTATGACCTGTGTGTCAACTTCTTATACGCCATGTAATAGTTTCACTTTATCGCTAAGTAGTTAGCAATAGTTGTAGTTGCTATTCGTGGTGGAGGCAATCATGGTGGAGTGATGGAGATCATGCCGGCACGCACAAGATGGAGATCATTGCGCGAAGATTGGCTATACCATGTCACATAAAGTTATATGCATGTGATGTTTATCCTTTTATGTATCTTATTATGCTTAGATCACGACGGTAGCATTATAAGATGATTCCTCACTTAAAGATCAAGATAAAACTGTGTTCTCCCCATGTATGCACCGTTGCGAAAGTTCGTCGTGTCCAAGCATCACGTGATGATCGGGTGCTATAGACTCTACGTTCACATACAACGGGTGCAAGCCAGTTTTGCACACGCGGAAATACTTGGGTCTAACTTGACGAGCCTAGCATGTACAGACATGGCCTCGGAACACATGAACCGAAAGGTTAAGCATGAGTCATATGAATGATATGATCGACACTTCGTTGTCCACCATTGAAACCACACCTCTTCTAGTGAAGGTCGGATTAGGTGTGGTGAATTTGGATCATGTTCACTAAACAACTTGAGGGATGTTGAATTTAGTGGGAGTTCATCTAGTAATTTGATTAAAAGTTGAACTAGTTATCATGAACATAGTCTAATTTGTACTTGCAAACATTGTAGATCAAATGGCTAAGTCCAACTTCAACTTCAACGTTTTTGCTGAGAAGGAAAAGCTTAGAAACAATGGGTCTAACTTCACCAACTGGTTCCGCAATCTGAGAATCATTCTCTCTGGCGGTCAAAAGGACTATGTCCTTGAGAAAGCGTTAGGTAACCCCCTGCTGCAACTGCGCCGGCTGATGAGAAAGCTGTCTATCAGTCGCGCAAAGATGATTATGGTGTGATTAAGAGCACCATGTTGTTTGCTATGGAATCGGACCTTCAAAATTGTTTTGAAGACTATCCCTGGCCCTTTGAGATTCTTGAGGAACAAAAAACTATGTTTCAGACTCAGGCCCGTTCTGAGAGATATGAGATCTCTGAGAAATTCTTTAACTGCAAGATGGAGGAAGGGAGTTCCGTTAGTGAGCACGCCATTAAGATGTCGGGCTACACTCAACGCCTTGAGCAACTGGACTGCAAGATTCCAGAGGAGCTCAAGATTGACAGGGTTCTGCAATCACTCCCTCCCAGCTACAAAAGTTTTGTAGTGACTCATAATCAGATTGGTTCCACTGATACGATCACCGAGCTCTTTGCAAAGCTGAAGGCTGCGCAGGTGGACATCAAAAAGGATAATCATGTGTTGATGGTCAACAAGCCCCCCACCTTCAAGAAAGGTAAGGGTGGAAAGAAGCCCTTCAAGAAAGGCGGCGGCAAGCGCGTTGCCCCTGCTGAGAAGAAGCTCAAGTCTAGACCCAAGCCGGACACTGAGTGCTTCTATTGCAAGGACAAGGGTCACTGGAAGCGCAACTATCCGAAGTACTTAGCGGACAAGAAGGCTGGCACCATCAAAGGTATATTTGATATACATGTTATTGATGTTTTCCTTACTAGCCCTTGTTGTAGTGCACAGGGTATTTGATCTTGGTTGATTGCCATAATATTTTTAACTCGAAACAAGAGCTACGAATATTCTGACTTGCGAGGATGAGGTGACGATGCGTGTTGACGGATCAAGAGTTGATGTGATGGCCGTCACGCTCTCCTTAGTTTTACCTTGGGATTAGTTTTAAACCTTAATAAGTGTTATGTACTGCGTTGAGCATGAACATTATTTCTGGATCGTGTTTATTGCAATACGGTTATTCATTTAAATCGGAGAATAATGGTTGTTCTATTTATATGAGTAATATCTTTTATGGTCATGCACCTACTGTGAATGGTTTATTTCTTCTGAATCTCGAAAGGGATGAAACACACATGCATAACATTGAGGCTAAGATATGCAAAGTAGATAGTGATAATACTACTTATTTGTGGCACTGTCGTCTAGGTCATATTGGTGTAAAGCGCATGAAGAAACTCCATTCTGATGGACTTTTGGAGTCTCTTGATTTTGAATCATTTGACACATGCGAACCATGCCTCATGGGTAAGATGATCAAAACCCCGTTCTCCGGAATGATGGAGCGAGCAACGGACTTGTTGGAAATCATACATACCGATGTATGCGGACCGATGAGTGTTTCGACGCGCGGTGGATATCGCTATTTTCTCACTTTTACCGATGACTTAAGTAGATATGGGTATATCTATTTGATGAAGCATAAATCTGAAACATTTGAAAAGTTCAAGGAATTTCAGAATGAAGTGGAGAACCATCGTAACAGAAAAATTAAGTTTCTACAATCCGATCGTGGAGGTGAATATTTGAGTTATGAATTTCTCACGCATCTTAAAGCAAGCGGAATCGTTTCGCAACTCATGCCACCCGGAACACCACAGCGCAATGGTGTGTCTGAACGCCGGAATCGAACCCTATTAGATATGGTCCGATCGATGATGTCTCTTACTGATTTGCCGTTATCATTTTGGGGTTATGCATTAGAAACCGTTGCATTCACTTTAAATAGGGCACCATCTAAATCTGTTGAGACGACACCGTATGAACTGTGGTTTGGTGCTAAACCTAAGTTGTCGTTTCTTAAAGTTTGGGGATGCGAAGCTTACGTCAAGAAGTTGATGCCGGACAAGCTCGAACCCAAAGCGAAGAAATGCGTCTTCATAGGATACCCTAAGGAAACTATTGGGTATACCTTCTATCACAGAACCGAAGGCAAAGTGTTTGTCGCAAAGGACGGTTTCTTTCTTGAGAAGGAGTTTCTCTCGAAAGAAGTGAGTGGGAGGAAAGTAGAGCTAGACGAGGTTGTTGAACCTTCTCTTGAGTTGGAGAGTAGCGCAGCACCTGAAATGGTTTCAGTGCCGCCTGCACCAACAATAGAGGAAGCTAATGACAAGGATCATGAAGCTTCGGACGATGCTGCTACTGAACGTCGCAGGTCGACAAGATCGCGTGCCCCTCCTGAGTGGTACGACAACCCTGTCTTGACTGTCTTGTTGGTAGAAGACAGTGAACCTACGAACTATGAGGAAGCGATGATGTGCCCAGACTCTGAGAAATGGCTAGAGGCCATGAAATCCGAATTGGGATCCATGAGCGAAAACCAAGTATGGACTTTGGTAGACCCTCCTAGCGACCGAAAGGCCGTTGAGTGCAAATGGATTTTCAAGAAGAAAACGGACGCGGATGGTAATGTTACCGTCTATAAAGCACGGCTTGTCGCGAAAGGTTTTCGACAAGTTCAAGGTGTTGACTACGATGAGACCTTTTCTCCCGTAGCGATGTTTAAGTCCATTCGGATTTTATTAGCAATTGTTGCGTTTCATGATAATGAAATATGGCGGATGGATGTCAAGACTACGCTCCTCAATGGCAACATTGATGAAGAGTTGTATTTGATGCAACCCGAAGGTTTTGTCGATCCTAAGGATGCTGATTAAGTATGCAAACTTCAGCGTTCCATTTATGGACTGAAGCAAGCATCTCGGAGTTGGAACCTTCGTTTTGATCAAGTGATCAAGAGCTTTGGATTTGTTCCAAATAGCTACGAAGCTTGTATCTACAAGAAAGTAAGTGGGAGCTCAGTGACATTTCTGGTACTATATGTGGATGACATATGGATTATTGGAAATGACATTAACATGCTTAACGATGTGAAGAGTTATTTGAACAAATGTTTTTCAATGAAAGACCTAGGTGAAGCTGCTTATATATTGGGCATCAAAATCTATAGATATAGACAAAGATGCCTGATAGCTTTAAGTCAGAGTACATACCTAGACAAAGTTCTGAAAAGGTTCAGAATGGATAAGGCAAAGAAAGGTTCAGTGCCTATGTTGTCAGGTAAGATATTGAGCAAGGCTCAGTGTCCAGCTACGGTAAATGATAGAGAAGCTATGAGCAAAGTGCCTTATGCCTCGGCCATAGGTTCTATCATGTATTCCATGCTGTGTACTAGACCGGATGTGTCCAATGCTCTTAGTTTGACGAGCAGATATCAAAGTGATCCAGGAGTGGAACACTGGACAGCCATGAAGAACATCATAAAGTACCTAAATAGGACTAAAGAAATGTTCTTAGTCTATGGAGGTGATGAACAGCTTGTCGTAAAGGGTTACGTCGATGCTAGTTTCGACACCGACAAGGATGATTCTAAATCTCAGACAGGATACGTTTATATTTTGAATGGAGGATCTGTGAGCTGGAGAAGCTGCAAGCAAAGCGTGATCACGGGATCTCTGATGGAAGCGGAATACATGGCTGCTGCAGAGCGTCAAGTGAAGGAGTTTGGATCAGAACTTCATCCTGAGCTTGGCGTGGTTCCAAGTGCATTGGACCCTGGAGATATTGTGTGACAACTGGCGCCATAACTCGCTAAGGAACCAAGATATCATCCAAAGACCAAGCATATCAACCGCAAGTTTCATATAATCCGAGATTATATAGCAGATGGAGATCTGAAGATTAGCAGAGTACATACATATCTGAATGTCGCAGATCCATTGACTAAACCTCTTCCAGGTGTAAAACATGATCAGCACCTTAGTGCCATGGGTGTGAGATTGTTGCCAAATGTAAACTAGATTATTGACTCTAGTGCAAGTGGGAGACTGTTGGAATTATGCCCTAGAGGCAATAATAAAGATGTTATTATTATAATTCTTGTTCATGATAAAGTTTATATTCCATGCTAGAATTGTATTAAGCGGAAACATTAATACTTGTGTGGTTTGTGAACAACACCGTGTCCCTAGTATGCCTCTAAGGACTAGCTCATTGATTAATGATGGTTAAGGTTTCCTAACCATAGACATGAGTTGTCGATTAATAATGAGATCATATCATTGGGAGAATGATATGATGGACAGACCCAAACTAAGCGAAGCAATTAGATCGTGTCATCGTGTTCATCTTTGCGAAGCTTTTCTTATGTCAAACATTGTATTCCTTAGACCATGAGATAATACAACTCCCTGGTATCGGAAGAAAGCTTTGAGGTCATCAAACGTCATCCTATGAGAGGGTGATCATAAAGGTGTCTCTTAGGTGATCGGAAAGTATCTGTTGGGTTGTATGTATCGAGATGGGATTTGTCCCTCCCAAGTCGGAGAGATATACTTCGGGCCCACTCGGTAATCGATATCAACACCGCTTGCAAGAATGTGGTTAAGGAGTTAATCGCAAAGTAATATCGGATTACGGAACGAGTAAAGTACTTGCTGTGAACGAGATTGAACTAGGTATGACGGTACCGACGATCAAATCTCGGGCAAGTAAAATATCGCGAGACGAAGGGAATATAAATATGGGATTGATTGAATCCTAGCATCGTGGTTCATCCGATATGATCATCGATGAATGTGTGGGAGTCAATATGGGTTTCCAGACCCCGCTGTTGATTATTGATATAAGATCATGTCTGCATGTTCTCGAACCCGAAGGGTCACACACTTAACGTGTCTCGACGCTAGGATAGATTGGATAATTGGTTTATGAGTTTTTGTTCGGAGTCTCGGATGGGATCCGGGACATCACGAGAGGTTCCGGAATGGTTCGGAGAATAAGATTCATATAAGGCAATGCAGTTTTTGGAGTTCAGAATTGTTTCGGGTTAATCAGTATTGTACCGGAAGCTTCTAGAACCTTCCGGAGGGGGACCAACGTGGCCCCACCTGTCGGGAGGGGGCATGGGCCTATGAGGGAGTGCCCTGGACGCATTGGGCCAGGGGCACAAGGCCCCATAGGGCCCAGCCGGCCAAACCTAGGGGAAACCCTAGGGGAGCTTCTAGAAGGAGGGGGGAAACTTGCCCCCCACTCTTCCCTTCTTGGCCGCCGGCCTAGGCTTGGGGAGGGGCTAGGGTTGGCGCCCACCCCTCTATATAAAGAGTGCTGGGGGCGCACCACCCCCTTACACCTCCTCCTCAAGCCCTAGCCGCCCTGCTGCCCTCCTCTCTCTCTCCCTCTTGCGTGGCGAAGCCTTGGAGAAACTCTCCACCACTTGCACCGCGCCGTCGCTTTGTAGGTCCAATCCGTCTCTCCACCATACTTGCTAGACCGAGGAAGGAGGAGACGTCGAGGTGCCGCACGTGTGCATCTCTCGGAGGCATCGCCACTTGCGGTGTTAGATCAGAGCGGATCGCGAGGAGGAGAAGCGAGTACGACGACATCACCCATGTTCCGACGAACGTTCCGCTGTGCGAATCTTCAAGGGTATGAAGATCTCATCTAATCCTGCTCGTTGTTTGCATCTCCTAGATTAGATCTTGGCTTTCCCGTTCGCATCCGTAGAAAATTTTGATTTACTATGCTACGAAACCCTTCATAGGAATCCTAGCAGGTTCATGCAAAGATTCTTCGTCACGTGCATCACGTCGATTGAAGAGCGGACACGCAGGACTTTCCAATATGGCAACTCCCAAAATATAGATTTCTTCTTCCACATGGGTGCGTGTCCTGTAGCGACGTCATTCGGAACTGATTGACCTCTAGGACCCTTTCCAAAGATTACTTCTATGTCCTTGACCATACCAAATACATCATCACCAGCAGGGAGTTCAGGCTTCTTCCGGTGATCTGCCACACCTTTGAAATGCTTGCCTTTCTTTCTTACGGGATGATTGGTCGAAAGAAATCGTTGATTCGCCAGGTACACAACCTTCTTGCATTTATGCAAATATGTACCTTCAGTCTTATCTAAACAGTGTGTGCTTGCCTTATATCCCTTGTTTGTCTGTCCTGAAAGGTTACTAAGAGCAGGCCAATCATTGATAGTTACGAATAACAACCCTCGTAGATCAAATGGCTCCTGTTTGTTCTCATCCCACGCACGTACACCTGGTTTGCCCCACAACTGTAAGAGTTCTTCAACTAATGGCCTAAGATACACATCAATGTCGTTGCCCGGTTGCTTTGGGCCTTGGATGAGCACTGGCATCATAATGAACTTACGCTTCATGCACAACCAAGGAGGCAGGTTGTAGATACATAGAGTCACGGGCCAGGTGCTGTGACTGCAGCTCTGCTCCCCAAAAGGATTCATGACATCCGTACTTAGACCAAACCATAAGTTCCTTGCGTCACCTGCAAAGTCTGGGAAGTCTCTCTCGATTTTTCTCCACTGTGACCCATCAACAGGGTGTCTCAACTTCCCGTCTTTCTTACGGTCTTATTTGTGCCATCGCAACAACCTGGCATGCTCTTTGTTTCTGAACATGCGTTTCAACCTTGGTACTATAGGAGCATACCACATCACCGGAGGGGCTCTCCCTCAACATCACCAGGGTCATCTCGTCTGATTTTATACCGCAATGCATTGCATACCAGGCATTTATCTAAATTCTCATACTCCTTACCGCGGTAGATGATGCAGTCATTAATGCATGCATGTATCTTTTGCACATCTAATCCTAAAGTACAAAGAGTCTTCTTTGCTTTGTAGGTACTCTCGGAAAGTTCGTTATGTTTTGGAAACTTCGGCTTCATTATTTTCAGCATCTTTTCAAATGAGGAGTCAGTTAGACCACACTCTGCCTTCCATCGCAACAATTCCGATTGGTACCGAGCTTTGTGCTGCCATCTTCACAATTTGGGTACAACAATTTCTTGTGATCTTCTAACATGCCCTCTAACTTCAACTTCTCATTTTCTGTTTCACAGTCTCGCTTTGCATCAGAAATGACCCTACCAAGTTCATCAGCCGGCTCATCTGATGCCCGTTCTTCACCTCCTTCCTCTCCATTGTCTTCCATTGCAGTATCACTGTATTCAGGAAATATATGATGATAGTTGTTATCATCATCTTCTTCTTCACCATCTTCCATCATAACCCCTCTTTCCCCGTGCTTGGTCCAGCAATTATAGTTGGGCATGAAACCTTTCATAATCATGTGGTCGCGAATGATTTTCGAGGAAGAGTACTCCTTGTTGTTCCGACATTGAACACATGGGCAACGTATAAAACCATTCTCTGTGTTTGCCGTAGCCATATCGATAAATTTATCCACGCCTTTCATATACCCGGCTACGCGCCGGTCACCGTACATCCATTCCCGACCGTTCATCTGCATCATATAAGTAAGTTTATCAAAAAACAGGACATCATAAATAGTGAAATGACCAATTCACATCGACACATGCATTGTAGCAATGACAGAGAAAAGATAAGATTGCTAACCTCGATCGAGGGAAATAAAGAGGAGAAAGCTCAAGTGCGTCTCGAACACCTTCTATATTTTTGTTCTATGAGAAATTGAACGTGATTATTCACTCAAACATTTCATCAAACACCTTCAATGCATGCATAGGGGAAAAAACTAGCACACCCCTCACACCTTCCACCAAGAGAAAAAACAGAGTGGAGACAGATGGCTGGGGCGTTGCATTTATAGAGGGCGGGAGCATACGTCCCGGTTTGTAACACAAACCGGGACTAAAGGTGTGTGCCACGCCACATGGCTGACGCTCAACCTTTAGTCCCGGTTTATGTTACAAACCGGGACGTATGCCCCCTTACCAACCGGGACGTATGTCTCCGGGTCCCGTGCCCGCTCGAACCGGGACGCGTGCCAGCATTAGTCCCGGTTGGTGGCGCAACCGGGACTAATGCTCTGAGGGGGCGCGAACGGATGACATGTTTTCTACTAGTGAGTAGTCATTGTGATATGGCTCCATGTTAACCGTGACCAGCATAAATACGTATATTTGCTATCGCAGTGGTGATAGATATCTTACCGTTTTAGCATGGAGGAAAACCATCTAGAAACATAAGACGACATAATGCATGCAACACGCCTATGTGTTAATCGATCCAATGGACATTGACGCTTGGATATTCTGCATCCGTACCAATATATAGATGCCACATGCCAACATCCAATTAAGAGTACCATGCATCCACTAGCATATATACATATTCCTTCATCGTATCCATATCGTAGGACTTTGGCCGATGTTCGCCACCAATGGTAAAGTGTATGTTCACCCGGATCGGTGGCCTCAGCCATTCAGATGATTTTTCATATTTGTGGAACTCCGGCGCCCCATCGAGCACGCCACTATTGTCTACTGAGACAACATATCAGCTGTCTATATGGCCTCTAATCTTATACAATATCGCCGTACCAAGCACATCGAGATCAACATTCACTTTGTTCGGGAAAAGGTTGCTCTTGAAGAAGTTCGTGTTCTACATGTTCCAACAAGTGCACAATTTGCAGATTTTTTTACCAAAGGACTACATCCTGCGTCTTCATCGATATACGCTCCAGTCTCAACATTGTCGCGACCGATGTTGACACTGCGGGTGTATTAGAGTTTGTGTTTGTGTCATCTTAGGACTCTAGTCCAAGTCGGTTTGGGTCTAATCCAAAGCTGGCCGACCCCCTCCTCTCTTCTATATAAGCATTGTAATATTGTTTAAATCAATATACGTTCTTATTCTCCCAAAATATCACCAATGTTGGTGGCCAATGGTAGAGTGTACGTTCACTCAGATCGGTGGCCTCGCCCATTCAAATGATTTTTCATGCATGCTTCCTCAGCAGGTTCAGTTTAACGGATACACATGTAGTTTAAAATTTTGTGTGGCCATCAATGTTCTCAACAAAATATGAGATATATGCCAAAATTCTATAAAGTTTCACAAAAAATTATATTTGGCATACATACATACATACATGCATGCATGCATACATACATTAGTACATACATACATACGTACATACACTAGCATATGGAAGTATACATACACTAGGCGGTATGACTCGCGGTTTTGGCAGAGCGAGAGACGCATCATGCATGCCTACTGGAGCAGGACGGGACTAGAGAAGGAAGGAAGGAAGCGAAGGAATGAAGGAAGGAAGGAACAATCTCATTTGTTTAGCGAAGATCCCAACCCGCTTTCCTTTCCCGAAGCGAACAACGGTCAGACAGACAGACCAAGATCCACTCGATCCAGCAGGGTTCCGACTGTCGATCCATCCATGTTTCGATCTACAGTAGCTAGCTGCTGCGTCGTCGTCGTCGTCGTCGTCGTCGTCTGCCAGGGCACGGAAACATGCGGAAAACCTACCCGCCCCAGCCCCAGCCCCAGCCCCCTGATCTGATCGATCAGTCACATTGGCTGCCTTGCATTCATTGCGTTGTAGGCGTCCCTGCCCATTCCCTCCCTCCCTTGTCGTGTAACATCTCGTCCGTCCATCCCGCGATTCAGGTAGACAGGAAATACTACCACTAGTCACGTCGGCCGGCTGAGACAAACGCAACAAGACACGGCCGGGGGCGGCGGCCATGCCCACGCCCACGCAGACGCACAGTTCCGAGCCTCCCTCCAGCTGGAGTGTCTCAACTCTGAAACACCCAGAGTGTACGTGCGTGCGTGCGTGCGTGTGTGTTTGGACTAACACCTATACAATATACTGCAGTAGTAGCTATCATCAGTACTCGATTGGGATTGTTTGAGTAACTATCAGGTCGTATCGATCTCCATCCCAAACCGATCTCACCACCCTGACCACCCAACAAGCCAAACACAGGCCATAGTCGAGCGATAAACCATGCATATATATACTCCGTTCATTCTCCTAAAGCAATCGATGTTATACTCTTCTTTTTCCTGATAAGTCGATCAACCCAGGCCAGCTTCCCTATCGATCTATGCACATGGCATAAAATTACTACTCTCCCTCCGTCCAAAAACATAAGGCGTCTAAAGATTATTCAACACTTTCTAAGTTTGATCAAAGTCAAGGGATAAACCATGTACATGCTCCGTTCATCCTAAAGCAATCGATGTTATACTTTTTTCCCCTGATAAGTCGATCAACCCCGGCCAGCTTCTGTATCGATCTATGCATATGGCATAACATCAGTACCCCATCCTTCCCAACATATAAGGCATCTAAATATTAGTCAATGTTTTTGAATTTTGACCAAAATTATATATGAAAAAATATAAATATTTTACAATACTGAATCTATATCAGTAGATTCAGCATGAAGTATGTTTTACTGGTATGTCCATTTAGTATTGTAGATGTAGATTTTTTTCTTAAACATTTGGTTAATCCTTAAACATCTTATATTTTTAGGACGTAGGATGTGGATACAAACTTTTGCATCGGCCGCGTGTCGAACCCCCCCCCCTCCCCCACCACCACCACCAGGTGTCGCACCCTAGGGCGACACCGGGGGCGCGCCGGCCTGGCCGCGGTGGCGGCGGGTCCGGCCGCTGAAGGTGGTCCGGGGTGGATGGAGGCCGGAGTTAGCCGTCATGGCAGCTGGGGCAGATGTGGATGGATCGACGACGACTGGCAACCAGAGCGGTGTCCCTGGTTGGGGTGGTGGCGAAGGTCCTTCCCGGCGGCGCCATGACCGGCAGTGGAAGTCCAGGGCCAAGCCGGCCCAAGGACGTAGAGAGTATTTATTAAAGTACCATAACAAGATACTCCCTCTGTTTTAAAATATAAGATGTTTTAGCTTTGTGAAGCAAATGTATCTAGACTTGTTTTAATATATAGGTTCACTTAACTTTGGGGTGAATCTAAACACTAAAATAAGTCTAGATTCATTTTCTTCAGCATTCTAAAACATCTTATATTTTGAAACGGAGGGAGTACTTTCATAGAACATGTATTTGACGTTGTGGATATTGAAACATTTTTCTACACGTCCTTTCGGAGTTTTTCTACATTTTTCTACATTTTTCTACACGTCTTATATTTCTACGTTGTCGATTATTCTACACGCATATATTTCGGAGTTGTATATTTTTGAACGGTGGCTGGCAGTCTCCTCCGGTACTGCCTGGTGAGTTTACTCTGTCTGTATGTCTGAACTCTGAACCAGTGTGCGTGCGTGCGTGCGTGCGTGTTTGGGCTACCACCTAGTAGCTAGTAGTACAGTACTCGATTGGGATTGAGTAACTCAGGTCGTGTCCATCCTGTATCGATCTATCTCGATTCCAACCGATCTCTCACCACCCTGCTGGATCCTGACCTGACCGCCGTAAGCTGCTAGTTTCCATAATTACCAGTCCATGCATGGCGCCCATGGGTGTACCCAAGGAACATGCATATCGAAATGCGACGCTGCTACAGTACTCCAACACTACTCTACTCTTGCAACTGCAGCGTACGGCGCCTGCTATGTACGTCTACATTCGAGAAGAAGAAAAAAACAGTACATCTTTCTCACTCAACAGTTGCCTAGAAACAAAATTGGACTCTGGGGTAGTAGATAACACGAGAATCAAAGAGGTTTAATAGATGGTTACTAGCAGGGCCGGCTCTGACCCATGGCCAACATGGGCGGCGCCCTAGGGCCCATGCCTGTTGGGGGCCCATGATTTGCGTGCTTCTTTATTAGTCAGCTGTTTGGTTTTGGGTTAAAAAATTCAGTTAAAAGGCCTAGCATGAAGAAAGAACGGACCAAACCAAATCAAGAATCGATCTCCCGTTTAGTCTAATTCGTGTTCGCCTGTTTGTATCCCCAATTTCCTACTATCGTCTATTCAACTACGGACTACCCTAGCCGCCCTGCTCTAGATTGGAGATCGCCAATTCGTCATTGCCTATTGGAAACTAGAATTGATCATTTGAACTTGTGAATCCATCTGCGTCCCTTCCCGCTCCTCATGGCCTTTTCTCTGTTGTCCTGGTCCCTGGTATGTTCAACGCCACAGAATTCAATTGCAATGTGAGATTAGGGACTTAGAGTTTTAGTTTTAAGTACTATTTAGTTCCTTTACAATTATAGGTGTCCAAATGTTGCCTGAAGAACATAAGTCCTGCGTTGAGAAAATAAATTAAAAACCAAGAGTCAGTTTATTGAATCACAAAGAGGTGCTTTAAAATAAGTATTCTCCGGTCAACTATTAGTTTTGATATCAACGCCGATAATCAATTGCAAGAATCTGATTCGGGAGAAGACAGGTTATTTAACTACTCTTTTATTTTCTCTGTCACTATATGACATGGTTTAAGTTCTTAACAATCATGTTTATACATCTTGAACTAATAATGTGTTGTCGGATGTTAACTCTTAATACTTTGCAGGTAAAAATAGCCATTCATACTCCTTTATATAGAAATATATACATGTGCATATATATAGCCTTATAAGGGCCCATGTTGTCGATCTCGCCCTAGGGCCCTCCAAAACATAGAGCCGGCCCTGGTTACTAGCAAAAAAATATTATATATGAGCAACACAATCAAAGAGGTTTAATAGATGGTTACTGAGGTGTCAACACAATCAAGAAAAAGCATGACATCTATTATATATGAGGAAAAAATTTAAAACCTAGATGGTTTGTGTCGTGGTCCTAAATTTAAACCCTAAACCCGCATATGTTTTTCAGTTTGTCGTATTTGAGGTACTCTGTATGGATGGTTACCTTATTTATAAATCTGGACGAATGATTATTTCAATATAGAAAAAATATTTAAAACTAGAAAATAGAAAATATCGCATCTTCTGCCGGAAAAACCCACGAAATCCATGGGTCTTCCATGAAAGTTACTAAATTTCTTCTTTTCCGATTTTATCGCTTATAATTATATTTCTATTGATTTTCAGTGTTCTATCTGGACTTTTCCGCTCGGGTCGGAAGCGGAACCCAAGTATTTAAGTCCGGTATTTTTCTCTCCGTATAGTTTAAATTAAATCTTGTAGTAGTACTGTTCCATGCACATTCAGTATAAAACAAGCTACTACCTAGCCCGCTTCTACATCACTTTGAAAAGTTCCATGATGCACACGCTTTGACCCCGCGCTGAACGACCGTTGTATTTTGTTCTTGTTTTCTTTGCGGAGTTGACCTATATATGATAGTACACCGACGCACTGCCGTACGTCCTGAACTGTCAACTCTCTGTACCACAGCTCGTTTACGGAAACCCAGCAGATACGGTGCGTACTCATGTCGTCTTTGTACGTACTACGATGGTACGAGGCAGAAACCCAGACGAGACGATGATTGCGCAGCTCTCTCGCTCGTTTAGCCACGTGAGGTCAGTCGGGGAAGGATTTTCATGTCGATCTGTATGTCCTAGCATCAGCTACGACTGTAAAGCTCTCTGGATTCTGCGTATGTGTACCGATTGGACAGGAACCAATTCAGCAAGAGACCCTCTTTCTTTTCCGTCAAAACATCGTTATGACGACCGGGTGGGTGTATACTATCTGCGGTAAAAATAATTAATTGAGTTTCCTCGGGATTTAGAAAGCCGTATGATTTTCATTCTCGGAAACTCTGTTTTAAAGCTTGCCCCTTAACTCTTTTTTTTGAAAGAGCTGCATGTACTCCCTCCGTTTCTAAATATAAGACATTCTAGCTTTATGAAACGAATGTATCTAGACACCTTTTAGGGTATAGGTTCACTCCAAACCTCTACGAACCTATACACTAAAAGACGTCTAGATACATTTGATTCACAAAGCTAAAACGTCTTATATTTCCGAACAGAGGGAGTATATATTAAGATAAGAAAAGACCCAGAAAAGTCTCAGAGTACAGATAACAGAGAGCGAGTGACCCGACTAAAGCAAACAACGACATAAACGACCCGACCTACTCATCTACAGCTAAAAGCAAACAGAACAAAAAACTACTGGTCTGGCAAACTCAAACGACCCTTGCTCGCGATTGCCCACATCTTGGCATCAGATTTAACCTCCTGGATAATCGTGACGATCGGCTTGTAAGCGTTGTCGAAAACCCTTTTGTTCCTTTCGCGCCAAATACTCCAGGTGACCAACATGACAAGGGAGTTAAACCTTGCTTGACTTTCTCCTTCCAGTCTTGAGCTGGTGGATTGCCACCGGTCGCCAATAGTCAAACTAATAGCTGGAATGGTATGGGATAAATCTGCCTAGGCAAGAGTCGATCCCCAAATCAGCCCTTTACTCTGAACTCTGAAATTTTTTTGATATCGGACAGGAACAGTTCAGAAATAGAAGCCTATCTTTCTGCTTCACCTTGAGAACATCGTTATGAAGATCCTGTTGGGATCGTTATTCATTCTTACATACAGATCCATTTAATTCTTCAAATCATCTAGGAAATGATGAATTAAGTTTCCTCGACTTTTGAAAAGCCATACAGACAGTATCGTTTTCATGCTCGGACACTCTGTTTTGAAGGTTGTCTGTGTTCTCTGAACCTTGCCTGCTGGCTCCTTCTCGATCTGCTTTACAGTCTTTGTTCCCTGACATCATCGGTCTCCTAATAAGCACCCTCTTAATTAAGTGGCCGGCTAGAGTTATCCTTTGATCCGAATCAAATTATCTAGTTCGTGCTACGGTAATAAGATATACCTGGCCGTGTAGTAGTGGTCTTACGTACTCTTTGCTCCAACTTTGAGGCAAAGTAGATACACTTTCCAGCGAGATCACACACAGGCATGACACTTTCATCGATCCATCCATCCTCCTTCCTCCTCTCTCGTCCCATCACGCCGTACTAGCCCCCGGTAGCCCAGTAGCACGGTACCCCTACGGACGCGAGACTTCACCTCGCCCATGCCATGCCCGTCGTCTCCCTCGTCTCGTCCCGCCCCTCTATATAAACATGGCACCACATCGCTATGTTCCATTCCCGACCAATCCCTCTCTCCCTCCTTCCCCATTGTTCCCTCCCAAACCAGAATATACATACAGAGTAATAAAATGGTGCGGCGCCTCTGCAGCAGACGCAGTACGGCCACCGCGCTCGCCGTCCTCCTCCTCCTACTATGCGCCGTCTTGGCCGCGCGCGGCGTGGACGGGTCAAGAAGAGGCGCCGTCGCCGGCACCTGGCGGCGGCCGGGGATGGGCTCCGGCGGCGGGAGGCCGTTCGGCGGCTACGAGCTGCCGCGCGCGAAGCTCATCCCGCCGTCCGGCCCGTCGGAGCGGCACAACTCCGTCGGCCCCGAGCTGCAGCAGCAGGTCAAGAAGCCTTGATTGTCTTGTGCATGCTTCACCCAGCTACTAGCTTAGTTCTCAAGGTTACTGTTGGCCAGCGTATGTATTTAATTATGTCCGTACGTACCAGATGGTCATTGGCCAGTACAGTTCGTCGCGAAAATATATGGCGCGGCATACATACTAAGATTTTTGCTTGACAGTGTCTCATTTTCTTGAATCCGCCACCAACTTACTCGTGTTAATTAGTTTTTGATACTCCTGCAGTCCTGCCCCTGTTTGCTGCATGCTTTGGTCAAGTCGTACTACTTACTAGTAGTAAGACTAACAAGAGTTAACTAATGGAACGAAAGGATCAGCTTGCTTTTGCATTATGTCATCAACCGTTTTCTTCTTAATATCATCGTTAGCGGCTCTGTCTTGATTTTATTCTCAAAATCTCTGACAAAGGCCAAGGACCGTTTTTGGAATTATTACAAGGGGTGGACGACGCACTGTGCCATGCATCAGCCATTCCTAGCTAGCTACGTCTTGTGTGCAGTACAAGTTTGGCAAGAGTGAATCTTCAGGAAAGCCTTTGTCATTTATTATTACCACGATTATTTCTGCCCGTTCTCTGTCCTCCGCCTTACCTATATCTTGGTCTGTTCATTGCAAAATCGCCTGCATGCGGCAAGTTACCCAAGTCCCCAACAAGTGCAGTCACATTTATTTATTTCCTCTCAAAAAGGCTACCTCGGCTGCATGTACACAAAGTAGTACTGTACCTCGGCCTGTTTCTTAGGCATGTAAAAGAACAACTCACGTACTGTACGTGCGTACGTACATGCTGAAGATGATCGTGCCACAGTGAAACATATCATCTACCGCTAGCTGCTGATGGTGATGCTGCTACATATGCATGGCGGCAGGTAGATAGAGGGCACTGTAGCGCACATCACTACATCACGTAGGTTATGGGCGCCGGCCTTTTGCTTCCTTGCTTGCTTGTGCTTCCATGCTTGACTAGAGAACTCGAGAGATCGTACGCTCTAGTAGCTACACGAGCCATTATAAGAGAAAGAATGAGTGACACATGGACGAACAAGATTGTACACACAAGTCGTGATGTTGTACATTTGGCTGATGATGGAAAGAAGAGAGAGAGGTGGTATGTGTGTATGACTGACCAGAGCTAGCGTAAGTAAGTACGATTTGGGAAAAGAAATGACTCGTCGTAGCTAGGTATTGCTAGTGATGCATGTTTCTGTACTCATCACCCCGTACCAACCAACCTACATACATATGCTCCCTCCTCCGTCCAACCAAGGATGTGGTCATCACGTCTATTTTGCAAACCGGCCTTCCTCGTCTCCTTCTCTTCCGTGGTCGCTCTTCCGTCTACCAACGACGTCACACCTGATACGCCTTCAACGGTACAGATCAGGTCTTCGTACACACGACGGATATCGCTCATTCACACACTGTGAATCGAATTGAATCGACTCTACATGTGGATGGGCAATGAGCCTCTACCGCGCACACGGTTTCCCGAACCATGTGCGATGGGGCCATACAATTTTATGATGGGGCCATACAATTTTATTTTGTTTACCGTTTGCAGTAGTTAGGACCTTCGCACACGGTTTGATTCGTTGCATGGAAAACAAAAAAAAATCTAAAGAATAGTAAGAGAGAATCCTACAAGATATAATCTACTAGATACAAGAAACGAGTAGGACTTACCCTCGAAGAACACAAGCGGTTAACGATCTATAGATCATGGATGATGTAGTCGATCATTTACGATCGGTTTAAACCGTTGTAGATCTTGACCTTTTAGAACCTCATATCAAAGTACACATAACTATGTTTGAACACATACCTACACACAAGGGAGTTAGAGATAAGCATCATATTATTTGTATTTATATTATATGATCATGTAGGCGTTCGTAGTATGGAAAACAAAAAAATTCTACCGCATGAACACACACAATCCAAGATCTAATCTACTAGATCGGTGCAATGAGTTGATAGAGTACTAACCCTCGAAGATTCCAAAGCGGTTAACGAGATCGGATTCTCGTGGGTGATGTAGTCGTTCACTTGCCGATCTCAAGATCGCGAAGACGATCCTTCCGGCGCCGCGTTCCGGCAGCGCTCCCGCAGTCGGTCACACGTTCAGTACTCGTTGAAGACCTTCCTCTCCCTTGTTCCAGCAGGCAGCGGGGGCTATAAATCTCTCCTCACGATTCCAGCAGCACGACGGCATGGTGGTGGAAGTAGAGGGAAAATCCCGCAGGGATTCTCCTAAGCCAGAGCGGGTATCATGGAGTAGAAGAGGGCCTCGGAGATCTAGGGTTTAGAGGGTTGAGGTTTAGAGGTGGTTTCTGGTGGCTAGTAGAGGGCTAGGCGGCGGCTACTTTAGAGGCCTCTAAATCGGCGGTGTCTTGAGAGTGCTGCGGCAAATCTAGGGTTTCTTGTGTGAGGGCAAGGGGCGCCCCTTCCCTCTATTTATGAGAGGGAGAGGCGATTTGTGGGGAGGGGAGTCCTCCCCCAACCCCTCCTTGTGGTCGGCGGCAAGGGGAGGGAGGAATCCTTCCCTAGGTGAGATTCCTTTCCTCCCTCCACTAGGCAACTGTGAGACCCTGGCGCATGGCTCAATAGGATTGATAGGAAACCCATACCAACAAGTTGCAAATTCTTTTCCGGGAGCTCATCCGAAAAGAACTCTAAGGTTAAGTGTGCTTGACCTAGAGCAATTCTAGGATGGGTAACCGACCGGAAAGTGGGTACCGGGTGCACATGAGTAAGGACAAAGTGCGCAGAAAAGACTAGTGTTGGTCCGTGGGGTTAGTCTAGAGATCCTATTGAGCTGCCAAAAGTGACAGCCGTCGGTCCGGAGTGACCGGGGTTGTTACAACAACCATGTTAGAATTTGACTTTTTTAAATTGGCGTTTGACTTTTAAACTAGAGTTTGATTTATCTCTTCCCATTGCCCAGCCAAGTGACCTAGGACATGATGCAACCATTTCACTTTGGTATGACACATCCATGTACCCTTCCCACTCCGGAGTGATGGATCTTCTAGACCCTTCTAGAACATTCTGGTGAAAACACCGAAACCATTCCTGAACTCCTGAATTGGACTTTCCTTATTTGAAACTTATTCTCCGGACCATTCCGGATCTCCTCGTGATGTCCTGGATCCAGTCCAAAACTCTGAACAACATTCGGTCTCTTACTCACTTTCCATATCTACTAAACAACATTGAATCCTTAAGTATGTCTCCCTACGGTTCGTGAATTATGTAGACATGACCGAGACTCTTCTCCGATCAATAACCAATAGAGGAAACTGGAAATTCATATGACTCCCACATATTTCTACGATTACTTCATGATCGAATGAACCTTTTACATACGATACCAATTTCCCTTTGTCTCGCGATACTTTACTTATCCGAGGTTTGATCGTCGGTATCTCTGCATACCTAGTTCAACCTCGTTACCGACAAGTACTCTTTACTCGTTCTTGTGATATGTGATCCCTTGTAAACCAGTCACATGCTTGCAACACAATTGGATGACATTCTACCGAGAGGACCCAAAGTATATCTATCTGTCATATGGATGGACAAATCCCACTATTGATCCATGTGCCTCAACACATACTTCTGAATACTCAATGCCACCTTTATAACCACCTAGTTATGAAGTGGTGTTTAATGTCATCAAAATATCTATCCGGTGATGGTGATTAACATGATCTCATGGTCGAAGGATTTAGGTTACTATGTATCTGAAAGCTTATAGCAACCGAACTATTGAAATGACTTGATCTTATGCTACACTTAACTATAGGAGTATGTCCATCACATCGTTCAACTAATGATATGACCTTGTTATTAATAACATCCAATGTTCATGATCAGGAAACCATGATCATCAATCAATCAACAATCTAGTATTACAAAGAGGCTTTACTAGGGACTCTTACATGTTTACAAATCACACAAGTATTAATGTTTACGGTTAATATAATTATAGCATGAATGTAAACATTTATCATAAATACAAAGATATAATAATAACTACTTTTATTATTGCCTCTTGGGCATATCTCTAACAATCTCCCACTTGCACTAGAGTCAATAATCTAGATTACATTTTATGCAAGGAGAGGAACTTATGACTTGTCGTTTCATGTGCCATTTAGAGGAAGATGGAGTTTTTAGGGTCCTAACTTTTATGCCATGACTTTTGAATTTTTCATGTTATCTATGATCGGTGCCATTCCGGAGGTGTTGGAAAACTATCGGGAAGATAGTCTTTTCCATACATGTAGTTTTTGAGAACTTCCTGTAGAAATTTATGATCAATCGGAGCTTCCTAGTAAAATTGCTTCGAGGCGGAGTAGTTGTGATTCTTCATTGTCTCCTTTTATCACGGTCCATGGACAATCTTCCCAACACCGGCACAAGTATTCCGCCTTGATGACCAACCATTCCTAACCGTCTGTCTCAATATGAGTACAGTCTCAGTATGAGTAGGATGAAAGGGGTCCTACACAAACACGATGCCGGTGCGTACAGGTACAACATGGGAGACGGGACGATCAAGCCATTGCTGCCTGAAGCCGCTAAGGTGCTTCTGTGGAACAGTCCGCAGCCGTGGCCAGCATGGTTTTTCCTGTCCAAGTTTAACACCTCGCTCGCCAACCTTGCTCGCCAGCTTTACTCAATGCTTCCAGAACCTGCAGGCAAAACTGAACCAGCTCTGCATCGTATCAACTGAAATGAATCTGGCTTTCAGCCTTACTATATGTATTCTAACTCTGCATACGTGATTGTGTGCTCTGTGCACTCCGAATTACCGAGATATATGATTACAGAATAATTATATGTAGTATTGAAAACATGTTGAAAAAAAAAAAACTTATCAGGGTCCTACATGATTACAGAACAACAAGGAAACTGCTAGGCGTCCCCCGGACAATGGGGAGTTCCCATCGTCCTCCTTCCCTGCGCGACACGTGTCCACAAAATTGCACCAAATCCCGCTTTTGCTGCAAAACATCCCGCGTTTGCTGCATATGTTCCCGCTTTTGCTTCCGAAGCAAAAAAAACGGTTCGTTTTAAAAATAGAACGTCTCGCCGGAGACCTCACCGGAGACCTTGCCGGAGGCCATGCAGCAAAAAAATTGTACTAATGTAGCAAAACCGACTTCGCCGGAGACATCGTCGGAAAAAACTCGATGGTGACTCTCGTCGGAGACCTTGTAGCAAAAAGTTGACATTGTTGTAGTAAAACCACAAGAGCGGTTGTAGCAAAAAAATTCTTCTAATGTAGTAAAAAACTCCACCGCTGGCAACAGCCACGACCGCCCATGGCAGCGACCAAAGCTGCCCATGGAAGCAAGCTCGGTCGCCGCTGGCAGTAACCACGCCCGCCCATGGCAGCAACCAAGGCTACCCATGGAAGCAAGCTCGGCCACCGCTAGAAGCAAAGCTCGGCCGCCCGTGGAAGCAAACTCGGCTACCGCTGGAAGCAAGTTTGGTCTCCCGTGGCAGCAAGGTCGGCTGCCCATGGAAGCAAGCTCGGCCACCGCTGGAAGCAAAGCTCGGCCGCCCGTGGAAGCAAACTCGGCTACCGCTGGAAGCAAGTTTGGTCTCTCGTGGCAGCAAGGTCGGCTGCCCATGGAAGCAAGCTCGGCTTCCGCAGCTTTTTATCCGGCGGAGGAGCAGTACGAGGGCAGGGCTCGCCGTTGGACAGCCTCTCCGTACACGCCTCGTCCAGGCGGCGGCGGCGGCCGCGGGCGAGAGTGGCGCTGCGGCAGCCACGGAGCTCCGCGAGGAGGTCGGCGAGCGGCAGCGACGGCGTCTCTTGGGGGGCGAGGTCCGCGAGGAAGGGATAAGGCGAGTGGCGGCGCGGCGATGGGCGAGAGTGGCGCTGCGAGCGGGGCGGCCGAGCTCCGCGAGAGGGTCGGCGAGCGGCGCGCGGCGGCGTCATCGGGGAAGCGAGGTCCGCATCGAGGAAGGGGATAAGAGCGAGTGACCGGCGGCGGCAGTCGCGGGCGAGGGTGACACTGCAGATGGGCCGCGACGGCGGGAGCTCCGCGAGGAGGGTCGAGCAGAGGGCGACAAGGGCGCGGCGGCGACTAGCAAGGGGAGTAAGGTCCGCAACGAGGGAGGGGAGGAGGGAGACGTGCGGTGCAGGAAGACGACCCGGACGATGGTCGTCCGGGGGATAGGTATCATTTTCCGAACAACAAGCAAAATCAACTGAGGTGAATCTGGCTTTCAGCCTTAGTATGTATTCCAGCTCTGCATACGTAATTGTTTGCTGTGTGCACTCCGATTTACTGAAATAAGTTAAAAAAAAAAACAATCAGGTGATCCGGCGCCGGCGGCGACAACAATCGGGTCGGGACTCCATCCCTTCGAGCTCAGCCCAAATGGGCCGGTATTGACTCCAATTGGGCTGATATTGAAGTGGGAGGCTAAGCAGGTCGAGCTCAAGTCTTGTGCCTCTGGAATCTGCTAGCATGGCGCACGGCGCAAGTAAACTCTCTCCATTTAAAGTCAACAAGGTATATCAACTCTGCTCTTTGTCCACCTAGAATTGCGCCAGTCTATGCTCAAGAGAGCACATGTAGTCTCCTATTCATCAACGCTGATAATATATATACAAAAAAACAGTGAAAGCTATAGTTTCTTCCTCTCGTCAGAAGATCCGCATCCATGAAGAGGATGGTGCTTATACATCAAATTCAACACGCTATTGAATTGGACCAACATAATTATTGGCAACTTACATGCAAAACCATTAACAGCAATCCATAAATAAATAACTAACAACATCATGCATATGCACAAAGTCACTAGTAGTAGCTATCTATCTATGGATAACCAATTAGTTAGCCGTTAACCAAAGGTGCAACCAATAATAGCCAAGAGCATGATGCATGCACAAAGTCACTAGCTATCTATGGTTAACAGAACAATTGCAACCGTTAACCAAAGGTGCAACCAGTAATTTTGCAAAACCATTATACAGTGATACACAAATAGCACAGGGTTCACTGGCTATCTTTGGTTTATTGACGGAATTATTATACCGGCATATTAACTCCTCGAGGGACAAAGTTATACACTTGTTCGTTCATTGTTTATTTATTCTTCGTCCAAGAGGAAATACTGCACCATGAGGCAAACCCTAGCCGATGCGGGGGATCTCGGCGACGGTGTCGACGAAGATACGGACACGGTCAAGTCTGAAGTCCTCGGTCACCTTGGCGCCCACCGGGAAGACCTCGACCGTCTTCACGTCCGGCCTGTCCTTTTTGGATGGTCTTCTTGGCCTCCTCGATGGATTTCCCAACCAGCTCCGGCCACGACGTCTTCTCGCCGCAGGCGACTTCGTCCGAGGAGCTCATGCTGTTCGAACTGTAATTTATCAAACAAGCTCATAAGATGTACTAGTACAAATTAAAGTATTACCAGAGATTCATCGAAATGGGGCATGCATGCGGTGACTCTCACCTGTTGAACTGAGCTGCTTGTATCTCAACTGAGAAGGACGATGCTGATCTAGAGCCAAGCTTTTCCCGCAGTGGTGTGGTTTGTACAAGGCATCAGTAGGGTGCCGTATTTTATAGAGAGTGGATGCGATCAGGTCAAACAAGCAACCTCTGCCTAATTTATTAGGCTGCGATTGACTAGCAGTACGGAGTTCCAAACATGAATATAATGTTAATGTATACGTGTAATCTACGACTATTATTACAAATGGCACGTATTTTATTACTTATCGTACATACGTGGTGCATCCTACTCCTCACTCTTGGTCTTGGCGGCTTGGTTGGAATTCAGTGCATCGAGTCGATATGACAATATATTCTTTCTCAAAATAAAGATAGATCGGTGATGGGGGCATGAGTGTAACATCAATGACAATATTCTTTTTTAAAATAAAAGGTAGGCAGATATTGCGTGTAGACTTTGTTTAAGATGTAACTATTCATCTGACAAATTCAAGAATTTTAGCTAGGTGTCAACTGAGTTCCATATGTGAAGATAATGTTGATGTATACGTGTAAACTATTGTACATAGTATGACGACTGTTATAAACGGCACATGTTCCATTACTTATCGGTTTGCTAGGACAACACGCATCGTAGGCGGTGCGTTTCCTACGTACTTCTCGCTCTTGGCTTGGTTGGTATTCAGTGTACCGAGTCCTATGATTTTTAGGGCGTAGGGCGTGTTCGGCAACTCCCTGGCAACTCGTGGTGAAAGTATACGAGCGCGAAGACTACGCACCCGGTGAAGACGAGGCTGAGGATATCATGGCCGGCGACGCACACAACCACGATCATCTTCAGCTAGCACGTACAGTACGTACGTACTTACCTGAGTTGTTCTTTTACATGCCAAAAGAAACAGGCATAGTAGGTGCAGTACTTGGTGCACATGGTAGAGGTAGCTTTTCCAAACGAAATAAATGTGACTACAAAATAGGTAAGACTGCGGAGGTACATACAGGGGGTTCTGCTCCGATGCTTTTCCCCTGGCTCTCGTTCCTCAGACAAAAACACGGTCCGAGATCTTCTTTTTCCCTTTGATAGCTGGTGGCACGATTGTAAATTTGAGTAGTTTCAGTCGTATATAGAGCCCTGTACAGGCCCATATTGGCCCGCCTTTTTTACTACGATAATCCGTATATGTATATAGCATCTCGGCAGCTTCTCCGCTTCTATCCCCACTCATTTCCCCCCTTGTTGTCTCACCATATTTGGTAGCGAGAAAACCCTACTCCTCAGGGCTCGTCGGCTACACCTACGCTAGATCAATCGGCGTCCACCTCCGGCGATGGACGGACTAGCATACCTTGCTGCATTGGCCGCTGCTGCTCGGGAGGATGAGACTGTCGTCACCGCGGCAGATTCGGTTGAGCAGGTGGGCGGCCTCCATGGCGGTGGTGGTGGGTCTACGACCCCGCTTGGCGGAATGATCTTCGTCTCCGGCGGCTGCAGCATCAGTTTGTTTCTTCCGTTCTTCGGCTTCAATGGCAGCAGTCTCTGCTTAGCTTCCTCAAGGGCTATCTTCGTCTTCTTGAGCTCAGCCTCTAGCTCTTCGATCCGCTTTAAATCCTGGTCCTGAATTACCTCAGATTCCTTGGCAACAGCTATACAACATAAAATAACTCGGGTTAGTACTATGGTAAGCAGGTGCATAGAGAAATAGGAAATAAGGGGAGTAGAACCTTTGGATTGTTCATCTTCGCAATGAATCTCAATAAAGTAGCGGGCCATCTCGACCATATCACGCATCAGCGGCTGGATAGAAAGCATGAAAGTTACTCGGGGGCTGCAGTGGAAGGCGTCAAAAACACAAAGTGGAGAATAATACTTACTTCCTTTATATCAGGCTCGGATGGATTTTCGGCCATCGCCACACCTTTGCCCGCAGTTTGCTTCTTCTTTTGAGGCGGCACTGGAGGCGACGAAGCCACATCCTTTGGGTCCAGCTTCTCCACAGTTTGCTTCGGAAGCTCGACTAGGTCCACCGGATGAGCCGTCGATTTAGAGGGAGGCATCTGAATGATTCCCCTCCTGGGCGGAGCAGTAGATACGGGATCAACATTTTGTGGCTTCGAACCTGTTAGAGGTCATGGTCCGCCACACCTCCAAACCACAAAGACTACCAGAGGCGTAGCGGACCGTCAACGTCGCCGACGAGAGGGACGATACCCTACATGGGTTTTAGGTCAACGCTGCCTCTCTGCTGCCGACATGCGAGCTATACTAAATTTGTGTCTAACTCATGTTGAAAGAATCCTAAGGCCTTTCACACAAGCAAAGGAAGCAAATTCAAAATGGTGGACAATTTCTTCAAAATTCCTTTGTCCTGCTCTCCCGCCCTCCTAAATACCAAAGCAAGACATTACCTGGTGGGAAGTTGTAATGGTAGTTGTCCCGCTGATTATTTTGGCTAGCTTTCTATATACTGTACAGTCCCGGGAAGAGGAGATGGCACTGGTGGAAAACAGGGCTGTAGTCCTGAGCCGCAACAGGCTCTAGTCCCGGTTTTGGGCCCGGGACTGCGAAAACGGGACTAGAGTCCCCCCTCCCTCTAGTCCATTTCATAGCGGCTCATGATGATAACAGCCAAGTGGCTGTTTCAGCGCCGCGGGGGGCGGAAACCCTCTAGTCCCGGGCTGTAACACCACCCGGGACTAAAAGGTTTCCTGCCGCGGCAGAGAAACACCACGTTTCTCTGCCGCGGCAAAGATTGTGTATTTCCTTTTTTTTGCCATTTCGTTTCTTTTTCGTTTTGTGTTTCACTATAATTTAAACATATATTTCAGTATACATATTATACGCTACTACATACACACTACATGTCGATGCATTTATATAATTAATTAATCCCTTGCAAGCATACATATAATCAATCATATCAAAAGAAAGAAATGTTTTGAAATTACATGGTCATTGATAAATATATATATATATCATATCAGCTACATGAAGATGACTAAGGCAAATCGAGTTCCACGTCATCCGTATAATGCTCTCCATGTACATCAAGAACTTCCTTCATCATAAATCCCGCCAGCTCCTCTTGAATTGCTCTTATGCGCTGGTCTGGCTCTAGTTTCTCCCGCAAATCATAAATATAATGTGAGTCAACTTTCCGTTCACTGGTCAACTCGCGGATGTACTCGCAGACGTAGTATCCACATAAATGAGTTCCCGGTGGCTGCTGTAAACTCTTCACCATTTTATAAGTTAACTCCTCTTTGAATGGACCTGGTATTTTATGTCTGAACCGTGTCCAACACCTGCTCGGCAAAGAAAATGAACAAAGGAGTTATTAGTTACTTGATATCAGGAAATGAATAAAAGAGGACAATATAATGCGACAATGATTGAAATTACTTATGGAGCATTGCTTTCATGTCGCTCCACTGCTCTTGGTCCCAACTTAATGAGTCATGGACTTCAACTAGGGAGTTGTCAACTTGAATGTTTAGCAAGATCCAGTGGAATCTGCAGACATTTACATAAGCATACATGCATAGCTCATCCAGTAAGCAAAAAATAAAATGTGTACAAGATATAAAAACTCACTTGAAGTTGTAAGGAAATAGTATTTCCTTAACAAAATTATGCTCGGTTAAGAACCTGCACAGGTCTTCCTCCACGTCTTTGGGGTGATTCTTTAACGTATATTCATTAATGATATATGGGTCAATGAACCCAACATCGTATCTTCTAGCTCTTTTGCATTCAAGCGTCTTCATTCTGCGGAATATAATATCATCATACAAAAGGATATATAGTTAGGATAATATATTAAATGCAATGAACGAGCTAAATCTACAAACTTAATTATAGAAATAAATATCTTACACACAGTAGCAACCAATGATAGATTTATCGAGCGCGCGCCGGTTGTATAACTGAAACAGTTCGGTCATTTGAACCTGTATCGAGTATGGTTTGAAGTGATGCTCCTTTCTAACGTCCACCGGAAACCAATCTTTATGATGCTTTTTTTCTGCTTGCGACATGTACCATTCATGCAGATTTCGCATATGTGTGGATAGACACGCGAGCTCCTCATTACTGACTAGAGGCTCCCCTCGGACATACTGCCGTACTATCTGACCCACTGGCGTATCTTCATAGCCTAAATATTGACCAAGAGACATATTTGCTTCGTTAGAAAGTGCTTTGGCCTCCGATACAGTGATTCCCATAAGTGCAGCATTATTACGGGCTCTAGGGTCCATTATTTGCATGTCCATATCCATTTCAGCTCTGAAGGCCTTGTCGAGGTATGAAATGACTTTGAGCGGGGCGACCGATTGATTCTTCTGTGCTCCGAGCTGGACAACTTGCTTCCCGCTTTTTGCACTTGTAATTTTTTTCTTCTGTGCTTGCTTAATAATGTCCCGGTCATAGTCTGCTTCCAGATTCATCGATATCTGGGATGGTTGCTCAAGAAAGGACTTAGCCCACTTTTTGGTTTTTTCGGTATATACCGGCTTTGGCTCAGGCTTTTTGGGTGCAAAATGCGCCTTAACTTGGGCAGCCACATCCGCGTTAGTTTCCTCATCGGTCTTGTCATAAGGTCTCTTTGGAAGAGCCGGCGGGATATCGACTATCTTCGGCGTTTGACCTTTCTTCGATGTGGGGCGCGAGGGACCGTCGAACTTCCGTTCTTCGACGAGGTAGTAGTATTGCACAGAGGCGGAGGTGGAGATCGCGTTGATGTACTCCTGCTGCGGCGATCGTCAGCAGGGCGGGGTGGACTTGGAGGTTGGCGATAATCGGGTTGGGGTGGACTTGGAGGTTGACGATATTCGATGCGGGGTGGATTTGGATTCCTTGGAGTCGGTGGCCTTGGCGCCGAGCCTGGAAACTTGATGTACTTCTTATTCCATAGAATGATGTTGCGCTTGACATCTCCTAGTTTCGTAAGGCCTTCAGGCGTAGCGATTTCAATCTCTAGGTCCGCAAAATCCTCCACTATGTCATCCACCGTGACACGAGCATAGCCTGGTGGAATCGGAAGTGAATGGTGGAGTGCTCAGTGAACAAGGTAAAGCGGTGCCGATCGCCACCTTGAAGGACAGGTTGTTCATTGGCTGATGTAGCTCACATTGTGCCATCTCTCTGACATCATCCACGGGGTAGTGAGGAGCCGGTGCATCATCCATCAGTGCTTGATCATCAGCACAGACCTCCGTGGAAGCCGCGCTGCTTCTCCATTGGCTAAGATCCAATGCAGGATCATCAGACCGCGGGTGAGTTGACGACGGCGGCCTTTGGCTAATTTCATGCATGAGGTTCTTCAAATCAACTAGGTCCTGCTCTACCCTGGAGATCCGGTCCGCCTCCCGGTCCTTCTTTCTCTGACGGCTTCTGTAACTGGCATCATACTGAGGAAACACTTTCTTCCACGAGACACCGGCGCCTTTTCCTCGTGTTCCTCCTCCCTTTTCACGATTCCCTAGGGCGCGTGTCAGCTCGTCGTTCTCTCTTGAGACGGAATAATCCCAATTGAGCATCGTTCATTGCTTGAATAAGGTCTTGGGAGGGTTTTAGAATTTTATCATGAAATAATGTCTTCCCTGTTTCTGGGTCCAAGGATCCCCCGTGCCCGTACCACCAGTGCTTTGACCTCTCGGGCCATCCATCTGTACCAGGAGTGACGCCTCTAGCCCTCATATCCTTCTCCATAGTTTCCCACTTAGGGATGGCACTCTTGTAGCCACCTGTCCCCATTTTATGATGGTATTTCTTGTTGGCAACATTTAACGCGTTCTTTGCCGACTTTGCCTTTGCTTTATCAGATTGCTTGTACTGTACAAAATCGGGCCACTGTTCTTTCAACTTCTCGTTTACTCCTTTGAAGTCTGGAGTTTTCTTTTTCGCGACATATTTGGCGTATAAACTTTTCTTGTGGTTCCGGTACAGTTCAGCCATCTTGCTCAGTGCCCACTCCTTGACTTTTGCTCTATTTTCAAGCCCACCCGGCCTTGGGGTAATACCATCTACCTCAAATTCCTCATACTCTGGAGGTAGTATGAAACGCGCTATGAGCTTCTGCCAAAGGTCATCTTTGGCATCATCGGTGACATAGCTGTTGGATTCTTCACCGGCTTTCTTTGACTTATTCCATTCTTGGATGGTGATGTGAGTTGTCCCTAACAAGCACCCCGCATTGATTTATAAACATCCTCCAGTGCTTCTCTGGAGCAATCGGTTCACCATCATCATCTATTTCTTCGATGGTGAACCTCTGATTACCATCCAACTTTTTGTTCGGCCCTCGTTTCGTTCGAGCTGTCGATTGCTTCGATCCGGTGGGCTAAAAGAAGAATAGAGCATGATTAATATATATCTAGATCAGTTAATGAATAGAGGTAACACGAGACTTTATATATATATATATGTACCTCGCCGGATCCTGTCGAGGGGTCATCATTATTGTTGTTATTTGTTTGCCCTTCGTCCATCTGGTCTTCCCCTTGGTACATTAGGTTTTCCTCTAGTCCATCACCGGATGGATTCAGATATGAGGATATCTCTTCCTCGAGCAAAATATCTTCGGCGCCGGTAGTAATATTAAGAGGAATTTCACCTCTTATCATGCCCTGAAGAAAACCTTCACCGATGCGACCAGGATCTTCGGATGGATCCATAACTTAATTATCTATAAAAAAAGAGATTTAAACAGGTTATAAAAAACAATAATCCTAATAACTAAAACAATATAATCCTAATTATAATAATCCTAATATTATTTGTGCTAAAACAATAATCATAATAACTAAAACAAAAATAACCCTAATAAAACAATAAATAAAACAATATAATCCTAATAAATAAAACAAAAAATAACTAAAACAATAATCCTAATTCTAATATTTTAATTAAAACAATAATCCTAATACTAAAACAAAAAAACCTAATATGAAAAAAACTATAACAAAAAAACCTAATAAACCTAATTATAATAATCCTAATTATAATAATCCTAATAACTAAATATTAATTATAATAATCCTAATTATAATCCTAATTATAATAACCTAACTATAAAAAAACTATAAAAACTATAGAAAAAAACTATAACAAAAACCCTAATAATCCTAATTATAATCCTTTTTATAATAATCCTAAACTAGCTAACAATATAATCCTAATTATAATCCTAACAATAATCTTAATTCTAAAACACTCTAGATAATTATAATCCTATAATTAATCCTAACCCTAGCTAACAATATAATCCTAATCCTATTAATAACAAAAACTATAATTAATCCTAAATAAAACAAAAACTATAATCCTAAAAAAAATATCCAACAGGCACATGTAGAGCGCGCCATCCCTACATGGCATGACGGCTGGGCGGTGACAAAGACCTCACGCATTGCGTTACGTTACGTCATCTTCGAGTGCTAATCTTCGTCTTCGTCGAGGAATGCCAAGTGCTGGTGGGTAGCACTGGCCTCCCCTGGCGCGAAATATATAGTGGCCACCCCTTTAGTCCCGGGCTAAGCCACGGGACGGGACTAAAGAGTCTTTAGTCCTGGGCCGTGGCTTAGCCCGCGACTAAAGACCCCCCCCCCATTAGTCGCGGGTTAAGCCACCACCGACTAATGTGTTTTCGCCACTTTGTTTTCACATTAGTACCCTTTAGTCCCGGGTCCAGCCACGACCCGCGACTAATAGTTTTTTTTGTATATTTTCTTTTTTAATTCAAATCAAATATAAAAACTTTGGAAAATCATATCTTTTATTGTAATAATCCAAATAAAACAAATAATATGTCTATTATTATCAGAAAAATATAAAGAATCTTAATATAATATCCATTTATCTGTTTGCATCATTTATAAATTATTTCATTTGTAAATTTTCTTTTTTAATTCAAATCAAATATAAAAACTTTGGAAAATCATATCTTTTATTGTAATAATCCGAATCAAACAAATAATATGTCTATTATTATGAGAAAAATATAAAGAATCTTAATATAATATACATTTATCTGTTTGCATCATTTATAAATTATTTCATTTGTAAATTTTCTTTTTTAAATTCAAATCAAATATAAAAAACTTTGGAAAATCATATCTTTTATTGTAATAATCCAAATAAAACAAATAATATGTCTATTATTATTAGAAAAATATAAATAATCTTAATATAATATCCATTTATCTGTTTGCATCATTTATAAATTATTCCATTTGTAAATTTTCTTTTTTTAATTCAAATCAAATATAAAAACTTTGGAAAATCATATCTTTTATTGTAATAATCCAAATAAAACAAATAATATGTCTATTATTATCAGAAAAAATATAAATAATCTTAATATAGTATCCATTTATCTATTTGCATGATTTATAAATTATTTCATTTGTAAATTTTCTTTTTTTAATTCAAATCAAATATAAAAACTTTGGAAAATCATATCTTTTATTGTAATAATCCAAATAAAACAAATAATATGTCTATTATTATCAGAAAAATATAAAGAATATTAATATAATATCCATTTAGTCCCGATTATAGTCACAAACCGGGACTAAAGATATTTCCCGCCATTTCCCACCGCTTCCCGTCAAGTTTTCCCGCCCTTTCCTTTCTACGAGAGCTTTTAGTCAAGGATGTAGTCACTAACCGGGACTAAAGATATTTCCCGCCATTTCCGAAAGCTTCACGCCAAGTTTTCCCGCCCTTTCCCTCTATATTTAGGGCGATCGCGCCATGGCTATCCACACATCCACACCTTCCTCTCTTAGAACAATGGACAACGCTTACTGGGACATTCTGACCCTCGAGGATACCGAGGCGATGTGCGCCTCCAACTACCCTTGTCTGCCAAGGCTACCGCCGCCGGTTGGATGTCGGCTGGAGGGGTTCCTGTCCCTCCTGTCCCTCAAGGTTCCGCACGCCAGGCGGCCATCACAAACCACTTCTACCACGAGCTCACGCCGGAGCAGCGGATGGATCCCCATTGGGATCTCGACAACTACGACACCTGGAATGCCTTCTTCGCTAATAGGCGGGAAAGGTAGCTCGCCAGGTACGAGGGTGATGTCCCGCCACCGGTGAACCACAACGAAGCCGGCCGTCTGCATGTGGGGCGAACCGCATTATCATCGAGTGATGTGCTACATCGTGGGGAGACCATCCTCGCTGCGGTGCCGAGTCCACCCGCCATGAGCCACAAAAGGCCCCACACCGGCCCGATGGCGGCATCGTCTTCAGAGACCCCTCCCGCCGTCGTGAATCCGAGGCTGGAATGGCCCCTGGTATATGCCATGGATGGGCTGAGGATCCCCGGAGTGGCAGGTGACGATGACGATGATGATGACGATGATGAAGAAGACCCTGAAGCTGCGTACTATATGACTAGGCATGATTATGACTAAAGGGGGCGACTTTAGTCCTGAGTGTTAGCTCGTCCCGGTTTGTCCCGGTTTTTAATATTAATAAATGTCTATAGTGTTACCTAATAAATAGAGGGAAATGCCTATTTAAAGAGAGGGTTCATCTTTAGTCCCGGTTGGAGAAACCAACCGCGACTGAAGGGATTATGGCAGACTGGGACAGGCAACACTAATAATAGGGGTGAGTGTCCCGGTTGGAGACACCAACCGGGACTAAACATGAGTCAGCACTAATAATATGGTTGATGCAAACAGAGGGAAAGCCAAGATCTAATCTAGGAGATGCAAACAATGAGAGAGATTGGATTAGATCTTCATACCCTTGAAGATTCACACAGCGGAACGTTCGTCGGAACGTGGGTGATGTAGTCGTACTCGCTTCTCCTCCTCGCGATCCGATCCGATCTAGCACCACAAGTGGCGGTGCCTCCGTGAGATGCACACGTGCAGCACCTCGACGTCTCCTCCTTCCTCGGACCAGCAAGTATAGTGGAGAGATAGATTGGATCTACAACACGACGGCGTGGTGTATATGGTGGAGAATTTCTGCAGCAGGGCTTCGCCTACAAACAGTCGGGAGGGAGAGAGGAAGAGCAGCAGAGCAACTAGTGTTTTGAGGGGAGGTGTGTGGGAGGTGGCGCCCAGCCCTCTTTATATAGAGGGGGGGCGGCCAGCCCTAGCACATCCTCCAAGCCTTGGGCCGGCGGCCAAGGGAGGGAGGAGTGGGGCGCTAGGACTCTCCCCCTTCTAGAAACCCTATCTCCAGTTTAAAACCTCCTGGGGCGGCTGGGCCCTATGGGGCCTTGTGCCCCATTTATCTTGCCAGGACACTCCCTCATAGGCCCATGCCCCCTCCCGGAAGGTGGGGCCACGTTGGTCCCCTTCCGGAAGGTTCTAGAAGCTTCCGGTACAATACCGATTAATCCGGAACAATTCCGAACTCCAAAACCTGCACTGCCTTATATGAATCTTATTCTCCGGACCATTCCGGAACCTCTCCTGATATCCCGGATCCCATCCGAGACTCCGAACAAAAATTCATAAACCAATTATCCAATCTATCCTAGCGTCGAGACACGTTAAGTGTGTGACCCTGCGGGTTCGAGAATATGCAGACATGATCTTCTATCAATAATCAGCGGGTGCAGGCACCCATATTGACTCCCACACATTCATCGATGATCATATCGGATGAACCACGATGCCAGGATTCAATCAATCCCATATATATTCCCTTCGTCTCGCGATATTTTACTTGCGAGATTCGATCGTCGGTATCGTCATACCTAGTTCAATCTCGTTCACGCAAGTACTTTACTCGAGTAATCCGATATCACTTTGTGATTAACTCCTTAACCACATGCTTGCAAGCGGTGTTGATATTGATTACCGAGTGGGCCCGAAGTATATCTCTCCGACTTGGGAGGACAAATTCCATCTCGATACATACAACCCAATGATACTTTCCGATCACCGAGAGACACCTTTATGATCACCCTCTCATAGGATGACGTTTCATGACCTCAAAGCTTTCTTCCGATACCGGGAGTTGTATTATCTCATGGTCTAAGGAATACAATATTTGACATGAGAAAAGCTTGCAAAGGCGAACACGATGACACGATCTAATTGCTCCTTTGTTTGGTCTATCCATCATATCATTCTCCCAATGATATGATCTCATTATCAATTGACAACTCATGTCTATGGTTAGGAAACCTTAACCATCATTGATCAATGAGCTAGTCCATAGGCGTACTAGGGACACGGTATTGTTCACAAACCACACAAGTATTAAAGTTTCCGCAATACAATTCTAGCATGGAATATAAACTTTATCATAAACAAGAATTATAATAATAACATCTTTATTATTGCCTCTAGGGCATAATTCCAGGTCTCCCACTTGCACTAGAGTCAATAATCTAGTTTACATTTGGCAACAATCTCACACCCATGGCATCGAGGTGTTGATCATGTTTTACACGTGGAAGAGGTTTAGTCAATGGATCCGCAACATTCAGATCTGTATGTACTTTGCTAATCTTCAGATCTCCATCATTATATAATCTCGAATTATATGAAACTTGCGGTTGATATGCTTGGTCTTTGGATGATATCTTGGTTCCTTAGCGAGTGCTATGGCACGGTGTTGTCACACAATATCTCTAGTGGGTCCAATGCACTTGGAACCACGCCAAGCTCGATGATGAAGTTTCGATCAAAACTCCTTCACTTGGCGCTCAAGCAGCCATGTATTCCGCTTCTCATTGTAGATCCGCGATCACGCTTTGCTTGCAGCTTCTCCGACTCACAGCTCCTCCATTCAAAATATACACGTATCACCTTCGAGATTTAGAATCATCCTTGTGATTGTCAAAACTAGCGTCGACGTAACCTTTTACGACAAGCTGTTCATCACCCCATAGACTAAGAACATTTCTTTAGTCCTATTTAGGTACTTTAGGATGTTCTTCACGGCTGTCGATGTTCCACTCTGGATCACTTTGATATCTGCTCGTCAAACTAAGAGCATTGGACACATCCGGTCTAGTACACAAGATGGCATACATGATGGAACCTATGGCGAGGCATAAGGCACTTTGCTCATAGCTTCCTATCATTTACCGTAGCTGGACACCGAGCCTTGCTCAATATCTTACGACAACATAGGCCTTGAACCTTTCTTTGCCTTATCCATTCTGAACCTTTTGAACTTTGTCTAGGTATGTACCGCTTAAAGCTATCAGGCGTCTTTGTCTATCTCTATAGATCTTGATACCCAATATATAAGCAGCTTCACCTAGGTCTTTCATTGAAAAACACTTGCTCAAATAACTCTTCACATCGTTAAGCATGTTGATGTCATTTCCAATAATCAATATGTCATCCACATATAGTACCAGAAACGTCACCGAGCTCCCACTCACTTTCTTGTAGATGCAAGCTTCGTAGCAATTTGGAATAAATCCAAAGCTCTTGATCACTTGATCAAAACGAAGATTCCAACTCCGAGATGCTTGCTTCAGTCCATAAATGGAACGCTGAAGTTTGCATACTTTACCAACATCCTTAGGATCGACAAAACCTTCGGGTTGCATCATATACAACTCTTCATCAATGTTGCCATTGAGGAACGCAGTCTTGACATCCATCTGCCATATTTCATAATCATGAAACGCAGCAATTGCTAATAAAATCCGAATGGACTTAAACATCGCTACGGGAGATAAAGTCTCATCATAGTCAACACCTTGAACTTGTCGAAAACCTTTTGCGACAAGCCGTGCTTTATAGACGGTAACATTACCATCCGCGTCCGTTTTCTTCTTGAAAATCCATTTGCACTCAATGGCCTTTCGGTCGCTAGGAGGGTCCACCAAAGTCCATACTTGGTTTTCGCTCATGGATCCCAATTCGGATTTCATGGCCTCTAGCCATTTCTCAGAGTCTGGGCTCATCATCGCTTCCTCATAGTTCGCAGGCTCACTGTCATCTACTAACAAGACAGTTAAGACAGGGTTGCCGTACCACTCAGGAGGGGCACGCGACCTTGTCGACCTGCGACGTTCAGTAGCAGCATCGTCCGAAGCTTCATGATCCTTGTCATTAGCTTCCTCTATTGTTGGTGCAGGCGGCACTGGAACAATTTCAGGTGCTGTGCTACTCTCCAATTCAAGAGAAGGTTCAACAACCTCGTCAAGCTCTACTTTCCTCCCACTCACTTCTTTCAAGAGAAACTCCTTCTCAAGAAAGGAACCGTTCTTTGCGACAAACACTTTGCCTTCGGTTCTGTGATAGAAGGTATACCCAATAGTTTCCTTAGGGTATCCTATGAAGACGCATTTCTCCGCTTTGGGTTCGAGCTTGTCCGGCATCAACTTCTTGATGTAAGCTTCGCATCCCCAAACTTTAAGAAACGACAACTTAGGTTTAGCACCAAACCACAGTTCATACGGTGTCGTCTCAACGGATTTAGATGGTGCCCTATTTAAAGTGAATGCAGCGGTTTCTAATGCATAACCCCAAAATGATAACGGCAAATCAGTAAGAGACATCATCGATCGGACCATATCTAATAGGGTTCGATTCCGGCGTTCAGACACACCATTGCGCTGTGGTGTTCCGGGTGGCGTGAGTTGTGAAACGATTCCACTTGCTTTAAGATGCGTGAGAAAATCATAACTCAAATATTCACCTCCACGATCGGATCGTAGAAACTTAATCTTTTTGTTACGATGGTTCTCCACTTCATTCTGAAATTCCTTGAACTTTTCAAATGTTTCAGATTTATGTTTCATTAAATAGATATACCCATATCTACTTAAGTCATCGGTAAAAGTGAGAAAATAGCGATATCCACCATGCGTCGAAACACTCATCGGTCCGCATCGGTATGTATGATTTCCAACAAGTCATTGCTCGCTCCATCATACCGGAGAACGGGTTTTGATCATCTTGCCCATGAGGCATGGTTCGCATGTGTCAAATGATTCAAAATCAAGAGACTCCAAAAGTCCATCGAATGGAGTTTCTTCATCGCTTTACACCAATATGACCTAGACGAGCGATGCCACAAATAAGTAGTATTATCACTATCTACTTTGCATCTCTTAGCCTCAATGTTATGGATGTGTGTTTCATCCCTTTCGAGATTTAGAAGAAATAAACCATTCACAAGAGGTGCATGACCATAAAAGATGTTACTCATATAAATAGAACAACCATTATTCTCCGATTTAAATGAATAACCGTCTTGCAATAAACATGATCCAGAAATAATGTTCATGCTCAGCAGGCACATAATAACATTTATTAAGGTTTAAAACTAATCCGAAGGTAAAACTAAGGACAGCGTGCGACGGCCATCACATCAACTCTTGATCCGTTGCCAGCAGCGCGCCGTCACCTCATCCCTCGCAAGCCGCCGTCTATTCCGTAGATCCTGTTTCGAGTTACAAATATTAGCAACTGAACCGGTATCAAATACCCAGGCACTACAACGAGGGATAGTAAGGAAAACATCAATAACATGTATATCAAATATACCTTTAATGGTGCCAGCCTTCTTGTCCGCTAAGTACTTGGACGATGCTTCGATGACCCTTGTCTTTGCAATAGAAGCACTCGATTATGCGGCTTGGGACGGACTGAGCTTCTTCTCGGCGAGGGCATTGCGCTTGCGCCGCCCTTCTTGAAGGGCTTCTTTGCTCCTTACCTTTCTTAAAGGTGGGCTTGTTGACCATCAACACATGATTATCCTTTTTGATGTCCACTTCCGCGGCCTTCAGCTTTGCGAAGAGCTCGGTGATCGTATCAGTGGAACCAATCTGATTGTGAGTCACTACAAAAATTTAGTAGCTGGGAGGGAGTGATTGTAGAACCCTGTCAATCTTGAGCTCCTCTAGAATCGTGCATTCCAGTTGCTCAAGGCGTTGAGTGTAGCCCGTCATCTTAATGGCGTGCTCACTAACGGAACTCCCTTCCTCCATCTTGCAGTTAAAGAACTTCTCAGAGATCTCATATCTCTCAGAACGGGCTGAGTCCAAACATGGTTTTCAACTCTTCGAGAATCTCAAAGGGCCCGGGATAGTTTTCAAAACGATTTTGAAGTTCCGGTTCCATAGAAAACAACATGGTGCTCTTAATCACACCATAATCATCTTTACGCGACTGATAGACAGCTTTCTCATCAGCCGGCGCAGTTGCAGTAGGGGGGTCACCTAACGCTTTCCCAAGGACATAGTCCTTTTTTCCGCCAGACAGAATGATTCTTAGATTGCGGAACCAATTGGTGAAGTTAGACCCATTGTTTCTAAGCTTTTCCTCCTCAGCAAAAACGTTGAAGTTGAAGTTGGACTTGGCCATGTGATCTACAGTATTTGCAAGTACAATTTAGACTATGTTCATGATAAATAGTTCAACTTAATCAAATTACTAGATGAACTCCCACTAAATTCAACATCCCTCAAGTTGTTTAGTGAACACGATCCAAATTCACCACACCTAATCCGATCATCACGAGAAGAGATGTGGTTTCAGTGGTGGACAACGAAGTGTCGATCATATAATTCATATGACTCATGCTTAACCTTTCGGTTCTTGTGTTCCGAGGCCATGTCTGTACATGCTAGGCTCGTCAAGTTAGACCCAAGTATTTCCGCGTGTGCAAAACTGGCTTGCACCCGTTGTATGTGAGCGTAGAGTCTATAGCACCCGATCATCACGTGATGCTTGGACACGACGAACTTTCGCTACGGTGCATACTTGGGGAGAACACAGTTTTTATCTTGATCTTTAAGTGAGGAATCATCTTATAATGCTACCGTCGCGATCTAAGCATGATAAGATACATAAAAGGATAAACATCACATGCATATAACTTTATGTGACATGGTATAGCCAATCTTCGCGCAATGATCTCCATCTTGTGCGTTCCAGCATGATCTCCATCACTCCACCATGATTGCCTCCACCACGAATATCAACTACAACTATTGCTAACTACTTAGCGATAAAGTAAAGCTATTACATGGCGTATAAGAAGTTTGACTCGCAGGTCATACACAATTATAAAGACAACCATATGGCTTCTGCCGGTTGTGTACTCATCGACATGCAAGTCGTGAAACATTACAAAACATGATCATCGCATACAATATACACATCACATCTTGGGCCATACCATATCACAGAAAACACTCCCTGCAAAAACAAGTTAGACGCCTCTACTTTGTTGTTGCATGTTTTACGTGGCTTATGGGAGTAGATGCTAAGAACGATTCTTACCTACGGAAAGCCACAACGGTGATATTATGGTTGCCAAACTCCGGTGTTAATCCCATGACAACTATAATGAGAGAAACTGACATCCACCAGCCGCATGTGTGGAACAAGCTACACGTCAAGTGCGGGCGGTCTCTGAGCGATTTCGCGTAAGGTTGGCCTGGACCGCTTCAATCTCACTATCCCGCGTCATAAGAAGAACACAAACAAGAGGCTTGCAACAGAAAACATCAACGCCCGCAACAACCATGTTGCGTTCTACTCGTGAATCACATCTACGCATAGATCTAGCTCTGATACCACTGAAGGGTTTCACGGCATAGTAAATCAAAATTTTCTACGGATGCGAACAGAGGGAAAGCCAAGATCTAATCTAGGAGATGCAAACAACGAGAGAGATTGGATTAGATCTTCATACCCTTGAAGATTCGCAGTGAACGTTAAATCGGAACGTGGGTGATGTAGTCGTACTCGCTTCTCCTCCTCGCGATCCGATCCGCTCTAGCACCCCAAGTGGCGATGCCTCCCTGAGATGCACGTGCAGCACCTCGGCGTCCTCCTTCCTCGGACCAGCAAGTATGGTGGAGAGATAGATTGGATCTACAACACGACGGCGTGGTGTATATGGTGGAGAATTTCTGCAGCAGGGCTTCGCCTACAAACAGTCGGGAGGGAGAGAGGAAGAGCAGCAGAGCAACTAGTGTTTTGAGGGGAGGTGTGTGGGAGGTGGCGCCCAGCCCTCTTTATATAGAGGGGGGCGGCCAGCCCTAGCCCCTCCTCCAAGCCTTGGGCCGGCGGCCAAGGGAGGGAGGAGTGGGGGGCTAGGACTCTTCCCCTTCTAGAAACCCTATCTCCAGTTTAAAACCTCCTGGGGCGGCTGGGCCCTATGGGGCCTTGTGCCCCTGGCCCAATGCGGCCAGGACACTCACTCATAGGACCATTCCCCCTCCCGGAAGGTGGGGCCACGTTGGTCCCCTTCCGGAAGGTTCTAGAAGCTTCCGGTACAATACCGATTAACCCGGAACAATTCCGAACTCCAAAAACTGCACTGCCTTATATGAATCTTATTCTCCGGACCACTCCGGAACCTCTCGTGATGTCCCGGATCCCATCCGAGACTCCGAACAAAAACTCATAAACCAATTATCCAATCTATCCTAGCGTCGCGACACGTTAAGTGTGTGACTCTGCGGGTTCGAGAATATGCAGACATGATCTTCTATCAATAATCAACAGCGGGGTCTGGGCACCCATATTGACTCCCACACATTCATCGATGATCATATCGGATGAACCACGATGTCAGGATTCAATCAATCCCATATATATTCCCTTCGTCTCGCGATATTTTACTTGCCCGAGATTCGATCGTCGGTATCGTCATACCTAGTTCAATCTCGTTCACAGCAAGTACTTTACTCGTTCCGTAATCCGATATCACTTTGTGATTAACTCCTTAACCACATGCTTGCAAGCGGTGTTGATATCGATTACCGAGTGGGCCCGAAGTATATCTCTCCGACTTGGGAGGGACAAATTCCATCTCGATACATACAACCCAACAGATACTTTCCGATCACCTGAAAGACACCTTTATGATCACCCTCTCATAGGATGACGTTTGATGACCTCAAAACTTTCTTCCGATACCAGGGAGTTGTATTATCTCATGGTCTAAGGAATACAATATTTGACATGAGAAAAGCTTCGCAAAGACGAACACGATGAAACGATCTAATTGCTTCGCTTAGTTTGGGTCTGTCCACCATATCATTCTCCCAATGATATGATCTCATTATCAATTGACAACTCATGTCTATGGTTAGGAAACCTTAACCATCATTGATCAATGAGCTAGTCCATAGAGGCGTACTAGGGACACGGTGTTGTTCACAAACCACACAAGTATTAAAGTTTCCGCTTAATACAATTCTAGCATGGAATATAAACTTTATCATAAACAAGAATTATAATAATAACATCTTTATTATTGCCTCTAGGGCATAATTCCAACAGTTGGAGCATAAGATTTTCTTGTGTTCCTCGATATATGGGGCTGCCAAGATAGAATTCTGTAGAACGGTGTAATGTGCTTCGGTGTAAGAATGTCCGTCCCTACATATTATTGATTTCCTTCCTAGAGTACCCTTTCCACTCAGGCTCCCCTCATACCGCGATTGAGGAAGACCAATCGGCTTAAGGTCAGGAACAAAGTCAACACAAAATTCAATGACCTCCTCTGTTCCATAGCTCTTGGAGATGCTTCCTTCTGGCCTAGCACGGTTACAAACATATTTCTTTAAGATTCCCATGAACCTCTCAAAGGGAAACATATTATGTAGAAATACAGGACCGAGAATGGAAATCTCTTTGACTAGGTGAACCAGTAGGTGCGTCATAATATTGAAGAAGAATGGTGGGAACACCAACTCAAAACTGACAAGACATTGGATCACATCATTCTGTAACCGTGGTAGATCTTCAGGATTGATTATCTTCTGAGAGATTGCATTAAGAAATGCACATAGCTTCACAATGGGTACTCGAACATTATCTGGTAGAAGCCCCCTCAATGCAATCGGAAACATTTGCGTCATAATCACGTGGCAGTCATGAGACTTTAGATTTTGGAACTTTTTCTGCCATATTTATTATTCCCTTTATATTCGACGAGAAGCCAGACGGGACCTTAATACTGCTTAGGCATTCAAAAAATATTTCCTTCTCTTGTTTGGTAAGAGCGTAGCTAGCATGACCTTGAAACCATTCTGGATGCAGGCCATCTGGGTCTTTCATACGTTGATGGTCCTTTCGTGCTTCCGGTGTATCTTTTGTCTTCCGATACATGCCCAAGAAGCCTAGCAGGTTCACGCAAAGATTCTTCGTCACATGCATCACATCGATTGCAGAGCGGACCTCTAAGAATTTCCAATATGGTAGCTCCCAAAATATAGATTTCTTCTTCCATATGGGTGCGTGTCCTTCAGCGTCTTTCGGAACAGATTTTCCTCCAGGACCCTTTTCAAAGGTTACCAGTTGATCCAAATCTTTGACCATATCAAATATATCAGCACCAGTACGCTCCTTAGGCTTCGTCTGGTGACATGCCAGACTGTTGAAATGCTTGCCTTTCTTTCTTAAGGGATGCTTGGACAAAAGAAATCGACGATGCTCATTGTATACATTCTTCTTACAATATTCCAAATATATACTTTCAGTCTCATCTAAACAGTGTGTGCGTGCATTGTATCCCTTGTTTGACTGTCCTGAAAGGTTACTAAGAGCAGGCCAATCATTGATTGTTACGAAAAGCAATGCTCGGAGGTTAAATTCTTCCTGCTTGTGCTCATCCCACACGCCAGATCCCGGTTCGTGCCACAACTGTAAAAGTACTTCCACTAATGGCCTTAGGTACACATCAATGTCGTTGCCGGGTTGCTTCGGACCTTGGATCAACACTGGCATCATAATGAACTTCCGCTTCATGCACAACCAAGGAGGAAGGTTATAGATGCATAGAGTCACGGGCCAGGTGCTGTGACTGGAGTTCTGCTCCTCAAAGGGATTCATGCAATCTGTACTTAGACCAAACCTTAAACTCCTTGCGTCATCTGCAAAGTCCGGGTACGTTCTATCGATTTTTCTCCATTGCGACCCATCAGCGGGGTGTCTCAAAATCCCATCTGACTTACGTTCCTCTTTATGCCATCGCAATAACTTGGCGTGCTCTTTGTTTCTGAATAAGCGTTTCAACCATGGTATTATAGGAGCATACCACATCACCTTCGCAGGAACCCTCTTCCGGGGGGCTCGCCCTCAACGTCATCAGGGTCATCTCGTCTAATCTTATACCGAAGTGAAGTGCATACCGGGCATGCATCTAAATTCTCATACTCCTCACAGCGATAGAGGATGCAGTCATTAGGGCATGCATGTATCTTCTGAACCTCTAAACCTAGAGGGCAGACAACCTTCTTTGCTTCGTACGTACTGGCGGGCAATACATTATCTTTTGGAAGCATATTCTTCATCATTTTCAGCAACTTTTCAAATGAGGAGTCAGGTATAGCACACTCAGCCTTCCATCGCAGCAATTCCAGTGTGCTGCCCAGCTTTTTCAGACCATTTTCAAAATTTGGGTACAACAACTTTTTGTGATCCTCTAGCATGTGATTGAACTTCTCCCTATCCTTTTCAGTTTGACGATCTCTTCGTGCATCAGCAATGGTCCGACCAAGATCATCAGCGGGTTCATCATGTGTCTCTTCTTCATCCTCCCCTTCAGCATCCCCATGGAGGTATCTCCGTACTCAGGGAAACCATGATAGTTGTCATCCTCCTCCTCTTCTTCATTGTCTTCCATTATAACCCCTCTGTCTCCGTGCTTGGTCCAACAATTATAACTGGGCATGAAGCCGGACTTCAACAGGTGGCTGTGAAGGGTTTTTGAGTCAGAGTAATCCTTCTGATTCCTACATCCATTACATGGACAGAATACAAAACCATTGTGCTTGTTTGCATCAGCAACACGGATGAATTCATGCATGCCATTAATGAACTCGCCAGAGTGTCGGTCAGTACTGTACATCCATTCCCGGACCATCCGCATTATAGTAAAAGTATATCAAAAACCATTACACAACATGATAAAATTATTACAAGTTATATTGAGAGCTTCTAGAGCATTAATTTTGAATTTTGAAAAATTTACATGCACCAATTTATGAATTGGAGAAAACAATCAACATGATAAATGTGGAGTTTTTTTATTATTGTTCTATCAGTGAAAACCTCATTCCATTCTAAGCTCTGAAACTCTAAAATTACACATTTCAATTTTCAGTAACTATGTGCCTAATCAAAATTTGTTACACATATATATCAAAATCCTTCTAGCTACTTCTAGAGCATGCATGCATTTGATCCATATCTCTATACTTCTAGAGCATTATAGAGCTAAAGTAGCAATAAGAGATGAAAGAATGAAGTTCTAACCTTTTAAAGCTTTGGATTTAGGTGTTGCAAACTAAATCTTGACAAATCTTGAGAGAAAAAATGGCATGAACTCTCTTACTTTTTTGAGAAAAATGGCCACCATATGCTTTAGGGCGCAGCTGGCCAGGAAGCTGTATATATACTGATGGACAACTAGTCCCAGACCGTGATACGACCCGGGACTAATAGTCCCCGAAAAGAGCTGTTGGCCCGCTCCAGCTTATTAGTCCCGGGCCGTATTGCGGACCGGGAATAGAGCTCTGGTCCGGGGGACTAGTGTCTTTGGCCATTTTTAGCCGTTGGAGGCCTCACGGCCCGGGACTAGTGCTAGCACAAGTCGCGGCTTGTGACGGGCCGGGACTGATGACGTTGTTCAGATCGAACCGAAGGCCTATTCTCCAGTAGTGCGGAGGCTTTCCTCCGTGGTCTCAGATTACTAATGCCCCGTCGTCGGAGTTTCAGAGGCTTCGTTTACAAGACTCTTTGAGAACCCGTAGCCCAAGGAGTTCCCAGATGTTGTACAAAGCTGCGAGGCAAAGGAAGAATCACCAATCAATCAAGAAAGTTGAAATCTCTCAGAAAAGTTAATGAGCATCTATTGCATCCATCGATCTATTATTCCATCTAGGTTGATCGAGTTTTAGGAGAAAAAGAAGACAACGGTTTCTCGTATCGATAGTGACTTGACATGGGCAAACAAAGAGGTATATACACTTTAGTCTCATATCTTGCACCATAAGAGCGTTTTAGTCCACATCTTGCAAAGTGAGCAAACCTAGTCCCACAACTTGTATCCTGGGAGCAACTTAGTCCAATTTGATCAAATTTTAGCAAGTTTAACTAAATTTATCCACCTATGATGTCACAATTTTTTAAAAATGCCCCCTATGTATTTCTCTGTGACATTTGTGCCCTTGATACAGACTAACAGTAGAGGTACAAATAAAATAGTTAAAACTCCCTAATTGTTGATGAAGGGAATTGAACTCAACATTGCTGCACAGAGACACAAGCAAGTACACCAACTAATTCTATTATTAGATATTACAAGGACTTAATTCTTTTATATAAGGGAAGAGTACACACGCACGTAACGTCCCAAAAACATCTTTAAAAAAATAAAAATATGTATATATGAGCAACGATGTAAGCATTTTTATTGTGCAAAATTTCAACCCGGACTGATTTTTATTCATTATGCAAAATTGTTGATATGTGTAGTTTGAAGAGCGCCTGTTTTTTATATTTTTTGAGAGAGTTTCTTATATATTATGTTCGGACTTATGCATCCTAACTCGGCTATACGTACGTACACCGGCACGAAGCACGTAAAAAAGTTAGGTATAAAAAATACGTGTTCTAAAGTTGTGAAAAGACTAAAAATGGCAAATTATTTCAATTCAAAATAATTTATGTTCTATGCTAAAAGGACAAAATTAGAGATCTGCGTTTGCAATTATGCATCTTTAAATTCTATCCATTTTTTCAGCCCGAATATAAATCAGTCTGGATTGAAATTTTGCATAATAAAAATGCTTACATCATTGCTCATATGTACATATTTTTTAAAGATGTTTTTGATACGTTGAATTACATTTTTTACGTGCGTGTGTACTCTCGTCTTATATAAAAGAATTATGTCCTCATATGTCATAAAAGAATCAGTTGGCATAGTGGCTTGTGCTTTTGTATAGCAATCTAGAGGTACCAAGTTCAATTCCCGTCAATAATTAGAGTTTTAACTATTTTATTTGTATCTCAGTTCATAAGGAGGGCACAAATGTCAGAGAGAAATACATAGGGGGCATTTTCAAAAATTGTGACGTCATAGGTGGATAAATTTAGTTAAACTTGCTAAAATTTGATTAAATTGGACTAATTTTCTCCTAGGATACAAGTTGTGGGACTAGGTTTGCTCACTTTGCAAGATGTGAGACTAAAACGTTCCTATGGTGCAAGTTGTGGGATTAAAAGTGCAAACAAACCACTCTGCTCGATAAATATGAGATCTGGAACTGGCGACATTTTTGTGCGACTAGACAAATGCAGAAATACCTACTCCGTACATCTTAATATGAGATCTCAAACAGACATTTGTCGAGTCAGTCTCGAAGCCGAGCTTTAACAGCGCGTTGTGGAGCTGCATGCCCTGGCGGATGGCGGAGCTCCTCGCGCTCGTGTTCCTCCAGCTCAATTGGATCCGCGGGGAGAGTGGGAAGTGCCCCTGCTCAATTGGATTTGCGTGAAATCATATGGAGGAAGATAGTGCCGCGTCACGTCTCCTCGCCCTCTGCGCTGCTATGCAACATCCATTTTTAGCACGGTGCATGGTGACTCTCTCGGAGACCATGGTATAGGAGTACGGAATAGTGAGCCGTTGTAGGTGGTTGTGTGTGTGAGTATGGAGCCGTGGTGACATCGGCAAACTTTTTGTATGTTTCTCTGAAACGAAATTAGTATTTTTGTTTCCTTTCAAAGTTTAGGAAAATGCAATAATTAATATAGTTATTATGTACAGATGTTTGAAAGGTATACACATGAGGGAATAATCTGCAATACCTTGTACTAGCAAAAAACAAACACAACAATGTTTGGTTAGCCTTCATAGCTTTTTCTCCAACTTCCAAAGTTTGTTTCACCATGGAGGAAGGTGTTTCTGGTTTCACCATATGCATTAATGCGTAGTACATAGAGGCATAGATACTGTTAGTTTGCATCATGTTAAAAGTTTCATGTACATTGTCTAAAATGTGAGTACATGTCCTGAAAGTTGTTCCTACAGATAACGTCTATTTTGTTTGAATTCTTTTACCCAATGGAAACAAATATAACAATGGCTTTCACCGGTCTCTTCTTGTTGCTCAACTTCACAACACGAACTACCAAAACATATGACAGTCGCAGCAAAAATACATTTATGGAATCCCTTGGCTCGCTTAGCTCTAGATTACTTCTGTGGTAAGAATTTCAAAAACTCACACAAAAAGTAGCACGGTTACAACACCGAACAATGGGAACTTTTTGGGAAACAACCGAACAAAATTACCATGCAAGTATACAGCTTGTCACATCCAGTGTTCAACAAGATCAGCTATACAATGAAGTATGGGCACAAGAGTGCATCATGATCTATTTATGTCTACTCATGTTGATGAGTATTTGACATGCTCAACCGACGTTGCACATTAGCTCAGCATGGCTTTGAGCGTATGGCATGCACCCTCAACGAGGCGCACATCCTCCATGGACAGGCCACTCGTCTTCCTGTGCCGAAACACCGAGTAAATAGAGATGTGATCCATCAATTTACTGGACACCTAGAGATAGAAAAGGTAACACCAGATTAGTCAACGGTTCGGCAAATCTCTAATAGTAACATGTTACATTGGTTTGCAGGATGACCACTTGATAAACTTACATATGAAAGGAAATCCTCCACAGAGTGAGCAACACCAAGGAGAGGCACCAGAGCACAAAACTTGACGTTCACATAAAAAGGGCGTTCTCCCGACCCCGGGGATGTACAATGCGATGTACAGAAGCTCGAGGTGCGCAGATTTGCTAGATATTTCAGTCGGCGTGTCAATCTTCTACATAACACAAGGAACATGAGATCAATAAGTTATATTCACATAATCTAGCCACAAAACTAAGGTATTAGATCATATATGGCCACAAAAAAATATGTATTATGGTGCTTGGATGTACATCGACGGTTTTAGAATCTGGCGTGCCGATGGGTGTCAGCTCGGCTTGACTAAAACAAACATAGCTATCGCAATCCATGTCTAGCTTCTTCACTCGCAATGCTTCTCCGAGCGAGATCTGCGTCCGGTGGTGAGTACCTCCAAAGTTGAACGTGGAGAGATTGGGAGCTTTGTTTTCCACCATTCGTAGATCGTCACAACCGGCCACATCCAGGTAGTCTAGCCGTTGGAGAGAGCCAGGTATCTTCAAGCAGGTTATGCCACTGGAATACCTGAGTGAAAACCGCTCCAAGGCCGAAGAAGAGGAGAGGAGGCACCATAGCCCCTCCCCTGTGACATGCACAAAGCTCAGATCTAATATGGCCAAGTTCCACAAGCACCATGGCCCAGCCGTGGCACAAAAGGAACAATTGGCGAGCTCAAGATGACGAATCGAGTCCCCCTTCCCGTTTGAAATAAGTGAGCACGGAAACTTGTATGTACTATCTCTTCGGGACAAGGAAAGGGTGAGATTCTCAATCCCTGGCTTAGCGGCCATCTGAAGCCATTTGTCGATACGCCCATGGTCACTCGCCTTGTATTTTGAGGACAAGCGGAACTCGAGCTTCTTCACGCCGGTGCCAGAGTGGTTCTTCAAGATGCGATCGACCTTTCTTGTGAAATCTCTTGAGATCCCCTTTTTTCTGTGTGTATTTCTTGTTCTGTTCAACCCAGGCGAGTCCTCGCTGAAGATGAGGTTGGGGAGGTGTCTCCAGGACCAGAGGAAGGCGTGGGAGACGCATGCGGCTCGGGCAGCGTCTCGCAGCGGCAAGAGGGAGTGTATATGATACCAAATGTCCTACAACGCACAAGCATATGCATATTTTAGAACGGAGGAAAGTAAGACTGGTCAAATATATAATGCAAGAGAACGAAGATTCACTATATGAATCGAAACAAACATAGTAGTATCAAGATACTTTTGACAGTGGATCTATTGTGGTTAATTTGGAATTAATTGTACTAGACACTTTTGGCCTATAAACTTGGTAGGACTTGGAAAATTAACATTGACATTTAACTAATCATATGCGTTGTTTTTTGGGGGTATGTCTACAAAGCTGTGCAGCTGAAGCATATATATATTCTACTTGCAATACAAAGTTTGGGTATTGCCATCATCTACTTCAAGGCAGTATGTGCATATATATATACGATTTCTATGACAGTAGTACCTCTGGAAGGCTTGTTGGCTCTGCACACTCTTGTCTTTCTCCTTCTCCGTGTTGTTGTTGTTCTTGGCAGTGGGAGCGCTTTCTTCTTTTGGCCTGTGGCGGCGAAGCTGCCAACCAATCTGCAGCTCCAACTGAGTTTTGCGGACAGCCGCCGGGCAATTGGGTCTGGCGGCGGTCCTTGGCCATGATCGGCTGATCCGGCCGGGGAGAGGCGAGGGGAATCCGGATTATCGATCGGGCAGTCGATCTCATGCTAGCAGATTATACTACTGGATTCGTAGCGGACACGGACATGAGTCGTGTCGTGCTAAAGTCCACAGACGTGTACTCATTGGAGAATAATATAGGTGAATCGTAGGTGTACCAAGGACCAACCGACACTACAAGAAATACGCCGTACACCGACGGATGCAAGACGGTTTTTGCCCAGCCTAGCTAGGAACCTAGACCGTATGCCGACGGCAATGAGTATACGTCTGTTTAGGGATGTAAATGGTACGGATAGTTTTCGCTCTGAATCTGCATCCGCGCCTGTTTTTAAGGATATGGTATGCCTTTTTAGATATCCGACGTATATGGATGCGAATAAGAATATTTTTTTAGTGGATATCCGACGGATATGGTAGCGGATATGGTATTGATGATATTCGACGGATAAGGATAATCCGACATTTTATGCGGATTATCTGAGGTACTCAAATAGGATAATCCGATATATTTAGCATAACCACAATATCTAGACAATCTAGTTAGTTTATCGGCTAGCTATACATGCTACATATGCATGTTATACTAATATATCATTACCAATCTTGCACTTTTATCCTGCTGATACCTAGTGTTGCATGCTTTCTTGTCATTTATTTTGCATAAAGTAAATAGATTTTTATTTTTATTTTGTGTATTTGTTCAATTATCCTTTTCCGATCCGAGTCCGTTCCGAATCCACTCCATATCCGCAATCCGATATAATCCGCATTCGGCTATTATCCGCTCCGATCCGAATCCGCTAAAAAAATATGGTAAAGGATACGGTAATAGTAATATCCGATCCGATCCGTTTACATCCCTACTCTGTTTCCTATAGTTCGACATATAACCCGATCGAAGAAGATATAACGGGTACGTGACAAAGGTACATGGTAGAGATACACATAACCTGTCTCAAACCAATTATATGAAATAATGTTTAAAATAACTTTAGGACTGTAAGATTGTTTGGGGGAAGCCTCTCATCACGCGTAGACTAGACTGAAAATCAAGAAATGGCGGGCTTGGCAATCCCTTTGTCATAATATCAGCAAACTAAAGTGCAAAGAGAACATGTAGAACGCATACTTCGCCGAGAGAAACCTTCTCGCGGACAAAATGGATGTCCATCTCAATATGCTCGGTGCGTCGATGTTGCACAGGATTGGATGACATGTAGATGGCACAAACATTGTCACAGTAGACAACGGTAGAAGAGTTGAGAAGTCGATGAAGTTTCTATAGTAGTTGGCCCACAACACTCAGCAAACTACAAGCGCAACAACATGGTACTTAGATTCCGCACGGGAGCAGGAGACGGTGGTTTTTCTCTTGGAGGACCAAGATATCAAACAGTCGCCATAGTAGACACAATACCTGTACGTAGAACAACAAGTGTCGAGGCATCCTTCCCAGCCAGCATCAGAGTAGGATGTCAAAGTAGTCGAGGATGAAGCATGAAGATGTAGCCCGAACACCAAAGTACCACGAACATAGCGAAAAACACGCTTCACAAGAGAAAGGTGAGGCTGTCGAGGAGCATGCATGTGGAGACAGATCTGTTGAACCACATATGAGATATCCGGACGTGTCAAAGTGAGGTACTGAAGAGCACCTCAAGACTCTTGTAATCCGTAGCATCGGAGAGGAGCTCACTATCAGAGTCAGAGCTTGGCTGGAGTGCCAGTCAGTGTCGAAGAAGGATGACACTGAGCCATGCCAGCACGCTAGAGAGTATCCACCGCATAGTACCGCTAGGAGAGGAACGAGCCATCCGAGGAGCAACTTAAGGAAATGTAGGGCTTAGGGACGCGACGCTCTGCCGCGGCAAAGGAACCAGCCACAGCAAGGCTGCCGTGAACACGCGGCAAGCTGACACGGGGCCGCGGCAGGAGATTCGACAGGCGTGGCGGCATAGGTCCGTCGCGGTCAGGCTTGTAGATGCCGAGAACCGCTCGTCGTCGACTTGGATCTCGGCCATGAAGTAGTCGGACGTGCGCTGGCAGACGCCATATAACCCAATCGAGCTACGTGGCATCAAGGGTTTGACAGTGGAGGCCTAAATTGGCGGGGAAAAGTGGTGAGGGGCTCAATAGTGGTGCTAACCGGGCGGATCTGTGGCGTGTCCGAGGCAGCAGGAATCGACGGCGGGCGGCTTCGTCACGCGCGGGGGATAGACACGTGACACGTGAGGGAGGCACCGAAATTTCCGTGAGGAGGTTGGGATGCGGCACGAGGCGGGCTTCCCTATCGCATGATGTATATTTAGATCATCAGTAGGCATTTTGTGAGCATGACCTAAAAATATGGGTACATGGAAAAAAAAAGGGCATGTGCTGGAGCATTGTTTTCCAAGTGCCCAATCCTTGTAAACGGTTTTTATAGGGCAGACCCTGTTATACATCATCCGTTGGAGATGCTCTAAAAAATAACTTTTTGAAAAGAAATACATATGAATTCAGGTTACATTTTGATATATATACAACATTGGGCATGTGCTGGAGTATTGTTTTTACAAGTGCCCAATACGTGTAAAACGGTTTTTGTAGGGAAGGCCCTGTTATTTCATCCGTTGGAGATGCTCTAAAAAGTAAATTTTCGAAAAGAAATACATATGAATTCAGGTTCCATTTTGATATATATACAACATTAAAAAAGTTTGATGTTGCGATCACAAACAATTATAGATCAAAATTCGTGAAGATGTCCGTTAACCAATTCTAGTCAAACATATGTGTCCTGATATGTTTATCAACTAAGGAGCAATTTACAATGATGATTCTACGAAAACAAGCGACACGCTTGCTAACAGATGTTGGCAATATTATTCAGGGAACAAGATAACATATTATTGCAGAATTCACTCTTCCGCTTGAGCCTGAGGCAGGGGCGGAGACAGGAAGGGGCGAGCAGGGGCTATGATTTAGATTTTATAACTAAAACTATCCAACCCCAAACAGATTTAATGATAATTTGCTAAGGTCATTTCTTTTTTAAAAAAATCACGGGGGAGAAGATTCCGGCATGAATATCTATACCTACTAATCTCTACTTCCTCTATTTTAAAATATAAGATGTTTTAGCTTTGTGAAGCAAATGTATCTAGACTTGTTTTAGTATGTAGGTTCACTTAAGTTTGTTGTGAATCTACACACTAAAACAAGTCTAGATACATTTTTTTTATAAACCTAAAACATCTTATATTTTAAAACGGAGGGAAGAACTTCGTGTTCCATCGTCGTCCAATACGTCGAATGTTTCGTCGAGTCCGAGCGCCTACGTGGTTTTGCCGTTTCCAGAAATCCCGTCCCAACTAATTATGTCCCACTAATCCCGTCTGTATTAATTTCGTGTTCCTTTTTCCGCCACAACCGCGTTTCTCCATTCCTTCATCAGCGTCTGTCGTGGCTCCGTCCCGCGAGGGAAAAAATAGGCTCGGCCCCTTCTCGATCTGGTTCTCCGCTTCCTCAGATCCTTATGGCGACCAGGGAGCCTTCTCTGATCCACCGCGGCCCCTAGACCTAGCTTCGCGCTGCCGCCGCCGCCTGCCGCCTCCAGGAACGGACCTAAGTGGCTGCAGTCGGACGAGCCGCCGTTGAGAGGAGGAGAGCGCGACGTCCCGAAGGCGTCGTTGAGATGAAGACATGGAACCAGAGGACGAACAACGAGGCCGTGCGGCTCATGACCTCTGACCGGCAGCCATGGCCGGATCGCTATAATGATGAACCTTGAGCGCGTACGTCTGTCGCTGGCGTATTCCTCCACCGTCCCAACCTTAGCGCCGTCTGTCAGCATAGCCACTCTTTTTACGGTCTCTTTCTCAAACTAATATTGTGGAGATAATGCAGATCCTCCTGGGGGCGACCAGGAAGAAGGTCAGCATCGAGTACACCACGTCGCTCGTGGGGCACATCAAGAGTTCATCAATGCCACGTCGCTCGATCGTGGGCAACATCAAGAATTCATCAATTCCCTTTCTAAGGTGCACGTCTCTCTTTGTCAATTTGCTTCGTTCTCCCTGTGCCAGCCTACCCCTAATTTGGTTCATTAAGTCGTTTTTTCCCTTCTCGGAGGACGGGCTAATTTGGAGCTGTTTGGCTCCTGTGGGATAAAATTTTGGGCATATGCATCCAAGAGGCTGCACCAATCAATAATTTGATGTTTGAGGGATTGCAGGCGTTGGAGGGAGCATTGGTGCTGAAACAAATTTATTATGGGTGGCTTAATAGTTTGATAACATTCATGTAATTGATCGATCAAGAATAGAAAGAGCTTAGGTAATTTTGAATATACGCCATGGTTCTGCAACAACACAAAGAGCGGCCGGAAAAACACGAAGGCAATTTGAAGGAAATTATTTTGAAGTGCATATGACCTTCCATTATAGTTGCGGTTTTAGATGTTCAAAAGGAATGGACATGAAAATATTATCTTGATTAATTTAGCAAAAATTTGAAGAGCTGCGGTATAGATTTAGAACATTCCCTTATATGCACCTGCAGCGTTAACGACATCACATTCACATTCATAGTTTTCCTTATTGTGCTATGGTCATGAATTTCTTCTTTTCCAACAAAAAATAAGTGATATTTTATTCTTATTTTATTATTCCTTTTCTTCACTGTACTCACAATTTAATAACAGGGCACCGAAGGATAAGGAAATGAAATTTAGGGGTAGCTCTTCCAATCACCGCGCCGCTCCTTCGTAGAAATCACCATCTAGCGTCTTTCATAGCAACCGCCAAGGAGGAGCTCTTCGTGGTCGATATCTCCTTGACCACCACAGACATGGTATGACAGTAAGAACTCGCCCCATCCCTCGGGTATCCAGCTGCTTTTCCTAAGCATAAGTTTCACTTCCGTTGAGAGGATTACTAATTTGACTGTGAATGCAGATGTGTGCTTTCTTGCAGACCTCGGGGCGCAAGGGGCGGCTCAGGTTCTGAAGGCTTCGAGTGAGCAACAAGTCGTCAAGAAGCCTCTCGTGCTCTCTGTTGTTTTGTCTCTTCACCTTTGAGCTCAGTTTTGCATACCCCATTGAGTGGATTTTTGTTGAAAAGGTACTGGGGAGAACAAAATTGGCTTTGTTTTGAGGCATCAACAAAACAATGAATGGCTTCCAACAAATATTAAAAAATAAAATATTGCAGTTTGGCTTTGCAATCAGTTCCCTTTCCTGATAAAATTTCTGATTATGTTTAATTGGTGGTAACTTCCCTTTGATGCAGGATGAAGACTCGGAAGCCAGTTGGTCAAACCTGGCTGGCATAGGGCTGCTGAGTTTTTTTTTTGTCAAAAGGTCCAGTAGTATTTAAGGCGTGTAGGCAAACCTTCTCTACATGCGCTAATTTATACGATGCACTGAATAAATAGTTTTGTTTTGATGTTTGTAGCCTGTGAGTGCCAATTCTTTTTTCAGTCTGGAAATATTTTTTTTATAGAAGTCTGGCAATGTTTAAACCCAGTGTTGCAATTTTGACTAGCCTTTATATTGCAAAATATGTACTTGTGCAATTGGTTTTGTTATATCCTTATATAAATCATAGTACATAGTCCATTATCCAGTTGCTACTTTTGATATGTTGCAAATATTTTCTCAGTGATTTTTTTAGAATAGTTATGTCAATCCATACCAGATATTTATAGAGCATATTATGGTGTTAAGAACTGGACATGGATAACAATAATATATTGGGCTTCAACATGGTTCACGCTCTGCGTTGAAAATCCAGCATACATTTGAGGTGGGATGTGTATGATTTACCTATCACAGTTTGATCGTGTTGTTCCCCTGCTAAGTTATATTTCCTTTCCATATTGCCAGACCTTCTCTCATAGTATCCCTATTTTTCACGGAGCATGTTTTGTCGCAACATGAATGTGCTATTATCTTTGTAGACAGTGAATTCGAAACTGATATCTTTATTTATTATTGCTACCTTGTGGTGGCGGTGGTTTCTGTAGCACTAAATTAAGAGATGTTCGCTCAAGTTTATTACTTCGTCAAAGTAGAGGATTTGGATGTGGATATGGATTCCTTTAGTATGATCATGTTACACTTTTGTGTACCAAGTCTTCTGCATATTATGGAGTTGTACATCACTAATGTTTGTTCTATGATTTTGCCGATTGATGGATTAAAACATCACCCAAGGTATGTGGCTCAGATGGAGAGCATCACATACAATGGCATATACCAGACCATAAAAGAGATTGCTGTGAGAGAGGGGTCGGAGGGAGTGCATCAATTTGCACGGCGTCACCAGAGTCCTTTATTTGAACATTCAAAGAAGTATTTTTGAAGTTCAGAAAATTATGAAAAAATGTACATATTGCCAATGATGTATACTCCAAGTTTGCCAAATTTAAATCGTAAATATATTGTACTCTATGCTACCCAAAAAGACAAATTATAGATCTGAGAGTATGAACCACCTTCAAATATTCTCATGTTGTATTTTTTTTTGTATCCCCAAATACAATGTATTTTTGACTGACATATTGCACGCTTAAAGTATATATCATTACCTACATGCATATATATTTTTTCAGAATTTTTTTAAACTTGAAAAATCATTCTCAAATTCTAAAAATAAAGGGCTTCGGCGTGCTCGGGCTCCAAAACCATTTTCCAGGGTTTGAGGCCTTTATAAAGGGCTTTTCCTATATGTGGTGAAATTGGATCCTTCTGGTGTTGTGATATTCGTGACATATGAACACATCACAGACCAGTTAGAGTCAATACTCATGTTAAAGACTTTCATGCAATATTTTTTCTCAGCTTGTTATATATTGTTCATAGTCCTTCACTACATTTGTATTAGTTTATGTATGTTATGTCTTGGGCTCCTTTGGATCTTCTTGCAGCCAATTCAACATTTCACGATCTTTTATAACCTGATTGATGAGTTATGCTTGCATGCTTCTTTCATGGAATTTGGAAGACAACTGTAGTTAGCCAAATTAAATAGTCAAATCAACAATTATTTGCCTGACATATATATTATCAATTCAGCCAGGCGACATATGCTCTTTTTTGAAATAAAACTACACTTTTCTTTTTCTTACATATGCATCATTGTAAATTTGCATGTCGGGGTTGAGCGAGTTCTTGTTGGATAAATGAGCTAACATACCCTTATTCTGGTCATCATCGGGATCTTCCAGCTGTTTTGAGGGCTGCAACGTTAGTATAATACGACTAATTATTTTTCATTGAGAGTTGATACCAGTCAAGCCTTACTGTATAGAGAGAGCTATTTTGACTTTTTTCTCCCTTTTTGGTCCTCATGCTCTGATGTCGTGATAGTGCATTCGTTAAGCTGTAAGAGAGAGGCCAAGTAGAACAAATAGAGTTTGTGATTCATGATGAATGTCAAGAGCAGCAAGCATTTTTTTGCTAACATATGTTTACGGATACATTAACATTTTTGTCACGTGATGTGTAGCATTCTTACTTAAGATGCAACTGCTTTTGTTGCGTTGGTTACTTAACACTTGCACATGCTGAGCAGCTGAGCACCAAGATTTTCTTATTATTCATGTCTTTTACCGTCATGTCATGTATAGCGTTAGGCGTGTAAAACCTGGTTTGCCGTGGCAACAGAACAAATGAAAGTAATGGGTGCCAACTTACGCAGGGGATTGCACTTTTCATTTTTTCCATCCATCCCTCATACCACGGATAAAAGAACATCGCCAAACCTGATTAAATTAACCGGGCTCTCCTCTTCATTCCCGGTCGAGCCTTGGCACTTACATGTGATGGAAATTTTCTAGGTGCGCCGCTATCTAAGGTGCATTGCCACCAGTACCATGGGGAAGGCTCACCGTCGGCAAACCATGCCGAGGAGGAAGCCTTTGGTAACCCCTTTGAAGGGATCTGCCCACTAGAAGTCGTGATGGAGGGCCATAGCGCTTGGAGGGACACCTCCATCTGCGGTGACACATCTTCGCCAGGCGATGTGCTATTTCCCATTACTTCATAAATATGTTCTCTTGCGCCATCGCATTCCACACCAACACCATTGTTTAAAATGAATGACGTAAAAGAAATGAGGAAGAAGACATTGTTGCGTGGTGTTCTCTTGCGTGGTCGCGGAAATGATTAGAAAGCAAAAGTGTTTCTTTGGTTTGGTCCATTTTTGGACAATTTTAAAAACTACAGAGCGATTGGGAAAAAAATATCTGCTACGCGAGGAGGCAGCTCTCGATAAAGCAGTTCACCTTCGTCCTCGGAGCTAGGTTTCCGCGACCCCGACGCCGCTATCTCCGTCCATGGCGCTCCGTGTCCCTCCGGTAACCGCCTTCATTACGCCACCTATCTCTGGTCCCTTCCTTCTCCCTCTGATTCTCTCCGCTGGTTCGTCGCCACCTCTGGTCCCTGTCGTTGATCCCCCGCCTCCGCCAGCCCAGCAACAAGTCGGACGAAGTGAGCCAGAACGCAAAGCCGCGAGCAGGCCTTCGGTCCTGGGCAGTGGCGGAGCCAGGAATAGTAGCGAGTGATGTCAAAGCTTAAAAGAAATTACAGTGATGTCAAATATTAAAATTTATGGGGTCAATAATGGTGTATTCATAGCTGAAGTATTAGTGCAGGCCAATTTTTTGTGTGGTCGTTTGACCACATAATCAAATCAACATGCAGCTCCGCCACTGGTCCTGGGCACCGTCGCCGGAACCTCCAAGAGCGGAGACCTTTCCATCCATGGCTCCATATTTTGCTTGGTCGAGCCGCTCCGCCATGACCGACAAGAGGAACATGACAAGATGCCTTTTGTTGATGTCTTTGCTTGGCCCGGTGTCAGAGTCGTCATCTTCATTGGCTTAATTGATCGATCAATTTTGTTTCGTCGTGCCTCGGGAGTAGTCTCCATGCATGGGAACCAGGGCCGGCCCCGGAGGGGGGCTAGCGGGGCAGCCGCCCCGGGCCCAAAAAATATGGGGGCCCAAAAATTTGTAAGCCTAATATACATCGTAAAATTTTTTGGGCTGCCAACCGATCGACTCCCAGAACGGCATGGCATCCTCGTGTTGATCGATCGCCTCGCGAGTTGCCTGGCCCCATCCCGTCGCTTCCTGTTCCCGATTCATCGATTCCCCTACTTCGTTCGTTACTTCCCAGGCCCCAGCGATCAGCGTCGTTGCGTCTTGCCCTCCCGGCTCCTGAGTCCCGTGCTGTAGTTGGTACCCATGGCGTACCATACTCCCGTCGCTTTCCCTCTTCACTGGATCGAATCACGGAATCGGGACGGAGCCACTCCACCAGGCGCGACCGCGACGTAGGGGTAGGGCTTGAGTGATGATCGATCGACAGATTCCATCCCAAGTTCCCAACTCCCAGGAAGACCCGCGTCTAGCGCCTCCGCCGCCGCCTCACCAGGTACATCATGTATTCAAATACTCCCTTGTCAAAACCACAATAAAAGACACGTATTTTCTTTCGGTAATTTACTAGTGACTAGTGTATTAATCAATATGATTGTTCTTGCTCCTAGTTTAATTGATTATGGCGTCTGAATTCGGTGCTCAGAAAAGAAAAAGGAGACAACAAGAGAAGATATTAATCAATCCTAATATTTCTATCGCTTATCGGATCTTATTTACCATGCTCATGACTGTTGCATCAGCTGAAAGAAGCTTTTCAAAGTTGAAATTACTGAGAAACTATTTGAGATCTTCAATGTCTCAGGAGAAGTTAAATGGTTTGGCAAGTCTATGCATCAAGAAGTTAGTGGACGAGATTGATATTGATTCCATCATCACGGACTTTGCTTCTAGGAATTTTCGAAGGAAATTTTAAGGTATCATGTAAATATTGTTATTTTTATATGAATATTATAGTTGAAAGTGTATTTAAAATATTTATTTTTCATGATCTCATATGCATAAAAAACTATAATAAAAGGCCTGTAATTTTAGTTTTGCCCCGGGCCCCAAACTCTCAGGACCGGCCTTTGGGTTCGAGTTTAATTTTATATGAAGACGCATTTTTTCGCTTTGGGTTTGAGTTTATCCGGTTGAAGTTTCTTCACATAAACATCGCATCCCCAAACTTTAAGAAATGACAGCTTAGGTTTGTTTCCAAACCACAATTCATACGATGTCTTTTCAACGGATTTAGATGGTGCCCGATTTAAAGTGAATGCAGCAGTTTCTAGTGCATAACCCCAAAATGACAACGGCAAGTCCGTCAGAGACATCATAGATCGAACCATATCTAATAAAGTACGATTACGACGTTCCGACACACCATTTCGCTGTGGTGTTCCGGCAGGTGTGAGTTGTGAAACAATTCCACACTCTTTCATGTGAGTGCTAAACTCGTAACTTAGATACTCACCTCCACGGTCGGACCGTAGAAATTTGATCTTTCTATTACGATGATTTTCCACTTCATTCTGAAATTCCTTGAACTTTTCAAAGGTTTCAGACTTGTGTTTCATCAAGTAGATATAACCGTATCTACTCAAATCATCCGTGAAAGTAACAAAATAACGATATCCACCTCGCGCCGACACACTCATTGGACCACATACATCAGAATGTATGATTTCCAATAAATCTGTCGCCCGTTCCATTGAACCGGAAAACGGCGTTCTAGTCATCTTGCCTATAAGGCATGGCTCACATGTATCAAATGATTCATAATTAAGTGATTCCAAAAGTCCATCCGAATGGAGCTTCTTCATGCGTTTAACGCCAATATGACCTGGACGGCAGTGCCACATATATGCGGATATATCATCATTAAGTTTAATCCTTTTAGCATCAACATTATGAATATGTGTAACATTATCATCGAGATCTAATAGAAATAAACCATTCATCATCGGTGCATGACCATAAAAGATTTCATTCATATAAATGGAACAACCATTGTTCTCGGATTTAAATGAATAACCACTTCGCATCAAACACGATCCAGATACAATGTTCATGCTCAGTGCAGGCACCAGATAACATTTATTCAAGTTTATAACTAATCCCGACGGCAAGTGGAGGCAGCGTTCGACGGCGATCACATCAACGCTTGATCCATTGTCGACACGCATCTTGACCTCACCCTTGCTAGCGGTCGCTTGTTCCGCAGCCCCGATTCGAGTTACAAATATTAGCAACTGAACCGTATCAAATACCTGGTGCTACGAGCACTAGTCAAGTACACATCAATAACATGTATATCATATATACCTTTGTTTGCCTTGCCGCCTTCTTGTTCCGCCAGATACTTGGGGCGCTTATGCGCTTCAAAGGCAGTCCCCTTACAATAGTAGCACTCGAATCAGACTTAGGTCCAACCCGGTTTCTTTCAGCGCTGCAACAGCTTGCCGCCTCTTACTTCCTTCCGCTTTTCCTTCTTGTCTTTCTTGAAACCAGTGTTCCTATTGATCATCAACACTTGATGTTCCTTTTGATCTCCACTTCTGCAGTTTTAAGCATTGACAGAAGCTCGGGGAGAGACTTCTTCATGCCTTGCATATTATAGTTCATCACGAAGCTCTTATAGCTAGGTGGTAGAGACTGCAGAACACGATGGATGCCTAAGTCAATGGGAATCGATATTCCCAAGGACACAAGCTTATCGGCGTAACCCGACATCTCGCGTACATGCTCACTAACGGAGCTGTGCTCTTCCATCATGCAGCTAAAGAACTTTTCTGAAACGTTGTAGCTCTCTACAGCAGCATGTGTGTCGAAAATCATTTTCAACTCACCCATTGTATCAAATGCATTGCCGTTTCGGCCGCTTTCGAAGTTCCGGCTCTAGCCCATACAATATGCCGCAATGAACTAAGTTGTGGTCCTCCTGACGAGTCAGATAGACATTCTTCTCCTCGTCAGGGGCATCATCTAAAGGTGGGGGGGCCTAACGGCGCTTCTAGCACATATTGCTTTTGTGCAGCAGAGAGGAGAATCATCAAATTCATGGCCCATTCGGTAAAGTTGCTACCGTTCGTTGCTAGTTTCTCTTTCTCCATGAACACATTGAAATTAAAAGCAGGTGGTGCCATCTACAACAGAATTTGTAAAGTTTAGACTAAGTGTATGATAGATTGAGTTCAACTAATCTATATTACGAATGAACTCCCACTCAAAAACGACATCCCTCGTGCCTTTTTGGTGATTACATGAACCAAATCCACTACACCAAGTCCGATCATCACGTGAGTCGGTATAGCTTCAAAGGCGAGCATCAAATGGGCATCATATCAACTATATGACTCATGCTTAACCTTTCGGTCCGTGTTCCGAGGCCATGTCCGTACATGCTAGGCTCGCCAAGTTAGAACCTTAGTATTCGCGTGTGTAACTGTTTTACACCCAAAATATGGTCGTGGATCCAAGAACACCCGATCATCACGTGATGTCTTGGAGCGACGAAAACATAATCGGTGCATACGAAAGGAAGAACACATTCTTATCTTGATATTTAAATGAGGGATCATCTTATTATGCTAACAAAGCGCTAAACAAGCAATATAAGATGCTATCAAACATCATATGTTTATTAGTGAAATTATATGGTTCCCGTAGATGATCTCTATCATGTGCATCGTGGTATGATCACTATCATACCTATACGTGTAAATCCAAGGTCTATGGATTTTACACGCTATGTGTGTTGTAAGAGTATCATCTCATACTTCTACTTACAACACTACCATATCATAACACTAGCCCAGCAACAATCTAAACTAGACGCCTCTAATTTATCCATTGCAAGTTTTACGTGGCTTAGGGCTTTTGAGATAGAATCGTTCTTACCTACGAACATGAACCACAACGAGGATAATCAAATTGTTGACAACTCGCTTGCAAAATAGATATTGACTATAGTAGGAGAGACAGACACCCGCTAGCCACTTATGCAAACTAGTTGCATGTCAAGCGTGGAACAGGTCTCATGTGCGAGGACATGTAAAGTTTGTCCGGGCTGCTTCATCCCACTATGCCACCAATATCCAAAATTACAACAAAGGAGCAACAACATGATCATCATCGCCCACATACTCATATGTGTACTACCTGTAAAGTATCTACGTATAGATCCGCTCGATACCCTTTGTAGGGTTCGCAGCATAGAAAACAAAATTTTTCCTACGATGTGAACTATATACCAAGATCTATCTACTAGATACAAACAACGGGCGGATGTATATCCGTAGAGAACATACCCTTGAAGACCGACAAAGCTTAACGAATTCAACTCGTGGTTGATGTAGACGATCTCTTGCCGATCTCAAGATCGAGAGGAAGTCCTAGCGCCGCAAATCAGCAGCGCATCCGTGCTCGCACACACGTTCGAGGCACCGAGCAACCTCCGCCTCCTCGCTCCAGCGATGCAGCGGAAGCACAACTCTTTCTTGCCGAATAGCCACCGGGAACATGTATCTCGCTAGTCCGAGACCATGGGGGATAAATTCTAGAGGGGGAGAGAGATCCTTCACGAGGAGGTGTGAGAGACAAGTGAGGAGGGGGCTCCTTTTATAGGAGGAGGAGGGCACCCAAGGGGTGGCACCGCCATGGGGCTGCCCCTCCCCTCCTTCATTCATGTGGGTGGACACTCCACTCACAAAATGCCCTTTAAATTCCCTCCACTCAAAAGTCCACTCAAATTCCCATTAAATTTCCACCAAATTTAATGCAAACTCTCATTAAATAAAACTCTTTTATTTTATTCAGAATTTTGTCAATTACTTTAATGACAAACATTCACAAATAACCCCTTGCTAGAATTCTATTTCACATGCATAACCACTTTATGCAATTTCACCCGAAAACCTGTTTCGGTATCTAGTGAAATAAATTCCTGCGCTTGTTCATTCTTTCGGCATGAAACATTTGCTCCAATTGGATGTCGGTGTCTCTTAAGTGTGTCACCCTACGGTTCGTGAATAATGTGGACATGATCGAGACCCCTCTCGGATCAATAATCAGAAGCGGGATCTGGAGACCCATACTGACTCCCACAAATTCAACGATGACTTCCTTGTGATCGTCGGAACCTTTTACGCTAGTATCTTAATCCCTTTGTTTCACGATATATTACATGTCCGAGATTCGATCATCGGTATCTCCATACCTAGTTTGATCTCGTTACCGACATGCACTCTTTTCTCGTTCCTGTGATATAACATTCTAGTGATCAAATCACTTGCTTGCAAGCTAATCAATGTGATATCACCGAGAGGGCCCAGAGTATATCTATCCGTCATCGGGATGAACAAATTCCACTCTCGATCCATGAGCCTCAACATAACACTTTATTAGTTCTGAATCCATCTTTATAATCACCCTATTACGGTGTGACGTTTGATGTTATCAAGAAACTCTTCCGGTGTTAGTGATTAACATGATCTCATGGTCTAAGGATTAGGATCACTTCGTAAGTTGTTATAGCAATATAAACTCATTGACTTTGATCGTAATGCTATACTTCGGATGAATGTTCATCACACCATTACACTAATGTTGTGATCCCATTATTAACAACATCCAATGTCCATGATCAAGAAACCTTGATCATCTTGTTAATCAACGAGCTAGTTTATGAGAGAGGCATAACTAGGAACTTTCTATTTGTTTATTAAACACACATGTACTAATGTTTCCGTATTAATACAATTATAGCATGCAAAATAAACATCTATCATATACTTGGAATACACATAATAAACATTTTATTATTGCCTCTCAGGGCATATTCCCTTCAGGTAGACGCGAGAAGGACGGCGGGAGGAGATCACGTACGGGGTGGGGAAGGTGGGTTCGGGGTGGTGTTCAGGATCGGGGAGGCCGGGGCAAGCTCGAGGGGGAGGGGTCCCTGGCGGCGCCCCTGGGAGTCGAGCGGGGGCGAGGAAGAAACGGCGCAGGGCTGGAGCGGGGCTTCCGCGAGGGAGGGACGGGAGTCGAGTGGGGGAAGCGTGCGTGAGTGGTGGGGCCGCGGGGTGGGGTCGCGTGGGGATCAAGGACGGGAGGGGTTTGACCGGGCCTGGGGAGATGGCGTGGGTGGGGTTGGGTAGAGACTGGAAGGTGGGCCAGGCGAGGAGGGTTGTGCCGGGGTCGTACTCACGCGCGTGCGTGTGAATTTGTGTTGTGTGCGCGTGCTGTGGGGTGTGTGTGTGTGTGTGCAGTGTGTGTTCTGTACCGGGAGGGGTTGCACGCTGGGTCAGGTAGGGTGCGGCGGCTGTACGGGTGGTTTAGGCTAGGGTTAGGGTTTGGGGTAGGTAGGTGGCTGCCGGTTGGGCCTTTTGGGCTTGGCCGGTGGCTGACTCTCCCACTAAAAATATTTAGGGTTTTATTTTATATATTTACTTTAAAGGACTTTTGTAAATCAATTAGTCAAAATAAAATATCCGGACAATCGGGGTTTGATATGAAATAAAAGATGGGGATATTTAGAAAAGAAAAATATGATTTTAGAAAATAGTTTTAGACAAACAATGCATGATGTCATGATGATGCACAAAGTAGTAATTAGCAAGCGATTTTCTGGTGGTGGTTTTCTTGGGGTGCTACAATATTATAGTTGAAAGTGTATTTAAAATATTTATTTTTCATGATCTCATATGCATAAAAAACTATAATAAAAGACCTGTAATTTTAGTTTCGCCCAGGGCCCCCAAACTCTCAGGACCGGCCTTGACGGGAACATCGCGACTGGCCAAGGCTCACCATGTGGTCATCCCGATGCTGGGGCTGGCTGGACGTCGTCGAGACCATGCCGACATGTGCAAGGAGAAGACCGTGTTGTGCTGGTCCTTTCCACTGCTCTCTTCTCTTCTTTTTGCGGTATACTCCTACTTAATCCCTTTGTTATCTATTTGATTTGCAGGATTGCGGCACACCACTGCTGCAGCTGGTCTCAACTGCACGACGGCTACGTAATTTATCAGTATGTATCATACGTTGGATATAATTAGCTGACCCTTTTTTCCCATGCAAGTGAGTGCCGACGGATGAAAGTGATCATGTATAGCAGTTCGTGTCAGATATTTTGAAAAAATATTCTGAAACTATGATGACAATTACACCGCAGTCTACGACGGTATCAAACCAAGCATATGGATTTCCATCCCGGCCAAGGCACCTACTCCTACACGACCACACCGTGGATGACGTGTGCGGCGGCCGCGGCCATCTCGGCTCCAAAACTATTAATCCATCTGGTGGAACAGTTTGTGAGTACATGCAATTATTGAAAACAAGATTTGACGTATCCATTATCTCCGCAGAAGAAGCCGGGTAGAAAGTTTACTCTAATTCTTTTAGAAATTATAGGGGAATTTTCAGAAATAACTTTTTCCTGTTAACAAAAATAATTTCAAGTTGTGAAATTCTCCAGGATCTAAAATATTTAATAAAAATACTAATCCCTCCGATCCGTGTTAGTTGACTTAAATTTCTAGATTTAGATGAATTTAGACAGTATTTAGTATATAGGTTTATCCAAATTTTTACAAATCCAAATCAACTAATATGGACCAGAGGGAGTACCTTTTTACGGGATAGATTTTTTCCCTCGATGCAACACATGGATTTTTTTTTTTAATTTACAAGGTTGACAAGGTGCTCTTTTGCAGCAACACGCGGGCATTGTGCTAGTTATAAATAAATCCAGAAAACCCAAACCGATACATAGTGGAGGGAAAACCCTCAAACACGCAGGTCAGCAAGAAAACCGACAAGCGAGAGATGACGGCGAACCACCTACTCGATGTCGAACATGGAAACGGGAAACACCACCTAACGCAATGCAACCTAGACTACCGAAGGAGCCGAAGATGCTTCACGCCACCGATGACTCCAACCCGCTGCACAGATGGAGCCTGAGCTCCCCGACGACGCCCCCAAGAGAGTAACGACGTGATGCACCACCGTTGCCGAGCCTACCAGGCTAGAATTTTCACTCGGAACCCAGTCAAGGAGAGGATACAAAAACAATGCCCCCAAGAGGGTAGTGACACTCGCAGGCGTCACCGTCATGTGCGCCAAAGCGCGAAGCTTTCGCTTCGATCCTCACACGTGCCATCAAAGTCACATAACGAAGGCTCCAGATCTTGACCAGGGACGCCCACCGACGCTAGGATTACCCGCTGCCAAGCCCCTCGCCACCCACATGGCCAAAGGGAGGGCCACCACCGCTTCGATGTTGTCTGCCAAGAGCACACATGCAGCCTCTCCTTCCAGGGTTGCCACCCCCAGCATCCGCGCAAGCTAGCCCAAGTCACAGGAAGAAACACACCACAAAAACAACCGATTCGGGGAGATGGACTAGCCGGACACACCGCAGCCCATCGGAGAAGACCAATCTCCACCGCTAGAATGAGTTGCAGACCGGACGCAGCAGCCGGAGCACACCCGGCCCTGTCGGGCCAGGCCGAGCCTAGATCGGGCAAATAAAGCCCCAGCCGCCACGTTGCAGCACCCGGGCCGTCGACGTCCGCCAGCCCGCCATCCACCCGTCACCACCAGGAACTCCGCCGTAAGCCGCCGGTCACCACCAGACCGACGCACATGCATAGGAGTGGCAGGATAACTCCACCCCTCCTTGCAGCCGAACGTCATCCACCGCCACCAACCAGACACCAACGCAGCAACGCCAAACCACCACCTCCTAGCGCTGCTGCCGCCGTTGTTGGACCCGCTCATCGCCGCCGCCGGAGACCTCCACGAATCCCGCAACCCAGTCATGGAGGGCCGCACCACGTCGCCCTTTAGTCAAGGCAGGAAAGTGGAGATGCCTCTCCGCCGCCAGCGCCGCGCGGGCTTTGCCCGGCTGCACCCACTGGCGATGGCGAGGGGAGGGAGGGGGCTAGGTGGCGGTGCATGCTAGGGTTTTCCTGTGGCGCTCACGTGGAGCGTAGCGGGGGAGGGGTCAGCCGTGCGTGAGATCGAGAAAAATCTCGCTTCAACTGCTTTCAATGAATGCCTTACTGTTTTCCTCGTCAAAAAAAAATACCACATGATAAAAAAAATGCGAATTCAAAGCTTTATTGATTTCGGACAGGATTAGAGTCACTCCTAAGAGTATTGGCAAGGAAACCTGGGTTAAAGTTTAGCCACAGGCACCTCCTCCTATCTATGCTAGCTTGTTTGCATGCCAATTTTTTTACCCATGCAATGCATCCGTGCATGCTTGTGCATTGCGGTACATCCGGTGCCACATACATTCTGTGTGGCCGCTCTGAGATGCTGCCGGAGCCACCTGTGTGTCCCACGCCTTCCGGTGGTCCTGGAGACACCTTCCCAACCCCACCTACAGCATGGACTCGCTATGCTTGACCCAAAAACAAAGGTCAGGAGGGAATCTATCGAGATATCAGCCGAAAGGTCAACCACATCTTAAAGAAGCACTCGGACATCCGCGTGAGGAAGCTGGAGCTCCATCTAGCTTGTTATAATGCGAGTACCATCGACATCTCGACAAATGGCTTAAGATCGCTGTTACGCTATTGATCGAGAAAATCATCGTTTCCTATCCTTGAAACATGGCACATACATGTTCCCATGCTTGCTTATGTCAAACGGAACAGGGCACTCAATCTGCCATCTTTGCCTCTCAAACTTTTCATTTCATCCCATGGCAGGGCCATGGTCCTCGAGGAACCTTGTGGTCTTAGACCTAAGTGATGTGGATGTCACGGGGGATGGGTTACGGTGTCTCCTCTCTCCTCTTCTTCAGCCTTGGAGAGGATTTCTCTATTGCAGTGGCATAATCTGTCTAGAGATACATGGCTCTCTCCGGCGGCTAGGCTACCTGGTAGTGGTCCATTGTGACAATCTGCGGGTGGTAGAGATCTTTGACGGCGTCTCCTCTCCTATTCCTAGGTAGTACGGTGTCACTACAGGAATAGGTAGCTACGCCGACGGCCGGTCGCTATGCCGACGACCAAACGTCGGGACCGCCGGCGTAGCCATCGTCTAGATCAGTCCCGCCAAGCAGTTGTCGGCGTAGAATTTCCCTCAGTGTAGCATACACATTTGTAAGTAAAAATTAAGTGAAACATAAAACATTATATATAGTTTAAAATAAGATTTATCTATCTACACTCAAATATTACACATTTGTAAGTAAAAATTAAGTGAAACATAAAACATTATATATAGTTTAAAACGGGCATAAAAAAATTCAAAAACGATAGAAACAATGCGAAACCTTCGCGTGGTGTCATATTATATGACATAGTTAGAAGGAAAATATCAAACTTAGTATATTGATTATGTGTCAAAAAACCTTCACAAAATGACCTATCTCATTCGAGGTTTCTTGGCTTTCGGGTTAAATGACCAATGTTATGGCTAGAATCCAGGCATAGTTTGTGTTAATATGCCCATATTATGCATACATGTGCATCATGAGATGACGAACAATGTTGCAGGAGGAACTTTTCCTTTTCGTCGCACCAAAAAGCCATTTTCTATTTTCAGAGCACAAAAAACGGACGGTTTTCTGAACCAACCACAAATGGCTAATTCAAAATGCTATCACCATATTTTATAAAAATACTGGACCACCTTATATGGACAATGTCCCAATAGGGGGATCTAAAACCTTTCCAACCACTCCTGGTGAAAAAGACAAATTTCTGTCGAATCGGTAGGAAATGGGTCAGATATGAACTACAGGTACATGATCCAATGCTCATATTTTTTTAAATCATTTTTAGGTTCACAATATGATATTTTATCAAATATCCAATGCAAGTTTCGCGAGGCTCGGCCCCGAGCTAAGAATCTTCATGCCCGTCGTTCGACAAAGTTTGACGATAGTTTAAAACGGGCATAAAAATTTTAAAAACGATCGAAACAATACGAAACCTACGCGTGGTGTCATATTATATGACATAGTTACAAGGAAAAATATCAAACCTGGTATATTGATTATGTCTGAAAAAAACCTTCACAAAAATGACCTATCTCATTCGAGGTTTCTTGGCTTTGGGTCAAATGACCAATATTATGGCTAGAATCGAGGCATAGTTTGTGATAATGTGTCCATATTATGCATACATGTGCATCATGGGATGGCGAACAATGTTGTAGAAGGAAGTTTTCCTTTTTGTCGCACCAAAAAACCATCTTCTATTTTCCGAGCATAAAAAACAGACGGTTTTGTGAAGCAACCACCAAATGGCTAATTCAAAATGCTGCCAACACATTTTACAAAAATACTAAACCACCTTATATGGACAATGTCCCAACAGGGGATCTGAAACCTTTTCGTCCACCCCTGGTGAAAAAGACAAATTCCTGCCGAATCGGCAGGAAGTGGGTCAGATATGAACTACAGGTACATGATCCGATGCTCATGTTTTTTTACAAAAATCATTTTTAGATTCAAAATATGCTATTTTACCAAAGATCCAATGTAAGTTTTCCTTTTCGTCGCACCAAAAATTCATTTTTTATTTTTTGAGCGCTAAAAGGGGATTTTCTGAAGCAACCACCAAATAGCTAATTCAAAAACGGGGGTTTGTGATTAGTTGATATGGATATCATATTTAGATTTCTTTCATTTTTCTGATCAGTTTAGACATATTATTTATCAAATTCCTATTTACAGATTTAAAGATATTAATTATTCCATATTAAATAGAGAAATACAAAAAAGTAAAATTATTATATTTTTATTTGAATTCAATAGTATTTTTATTTGAATCAGTAATATTTTTACTTATTCATTGTTGTTTACTTAAATAAGTGTTTGTAGTTTAAAAAAATAAAAACATGTGATATAATGATATAAGGGTTAATAGGATTGTTATCACAGTATTAACAACTAGGTACAAATTGCTTCGCGGAAACTGATTCGGAAGAAACTGAAAAGTTAAGCGTGCTGGAGCTAGAGTAGTACTAGGATGGGTGGCCGAGCGGAAAGTTTGTTAAAGATTGTAATTTGATCAAAGATTAAATATAATTAGTGTTAAAAATGTTACAGGTGAGAGATTAACGATTCAAACAATTCAAAGATTTTAAAAAGTTGAAAAAAATTTAAAAAGAATCATACACCGATTGCTAGAGCTACGCCAACGAGCAAAAATGTCTCCTTCGAGGGAGAGCTTTGCCAAGGAGACTACGCCGAGAACAGCCGTTGTTGACATTTTGACCTACGCCAACGAATTTTTGCCCTCGGCTCCTAGCGTGCTATCTCATGTTCTTCAACTTCTCAATCTTTGCATATCTCGCTCGAAGGAGCGCTGCAAGTGAAGGAGCTATGCACGGACTGCTCTGGCTTTCCTTGGTGTACTAGAGCCCAGCTGGCATCTAGCAGCACGCCTGATGCTGAAACCGTCAATGTCTTCCAAGCAGCGAGGTACATTTATATGTTATAAATTTTAACTGTGTGGCTATAGAGCCACGCGTGTATATGTTCGGCATGACTTTTGCTAAACATTGAATATTTATGAGTGCTAAATTTAAAAAAACGGAAGTAAATCAACATTTCGCCAAAACATTTGGCACTCGTTTACCTGCAACAATAAACACAATACAAGCCTTCGCGACACGATGTTCGCCAGCATCACACACAAGGCACATGCATGCACACAATCACCAAAAGCCACTGAATTGCTTGCCACCAATTTTTTTCTCACCTTGAGATCTCGAGCAAAGAAGGTACGATCCACCACGATGTCAATCCACATGTGGTGAAGATCAAAAAAAATGAAGGAAGTAGCTAGGTATATATGGAGGTTTTAATTTTTCTTATTTAATGCATGGTAGAGTGAGCTAACTAGCTAGTGAGATGGAGGAGAGTGGTGCGGTCAAGATGCTTCATAATATGCTAATTAATTGGCTAAATCTAGTTGTTGGAGAGAGTGTGGAGAGAGAGTACAAACGATGAAATGGGGAAAGTGAAAGAAGGAAGAAGGTGGGAGGAGGTCACATGAGAATAGTGGCTGCGACACCAATAGGGGCGTTCAAAAAACTCAGACGAGTGCTTCTACGTCTATCAGTAGCAGCGTTTGGTGTATTGAATGCTGCCACTATTTTGAAAAAAATAGTCCCCTTCTAAATTACCGCGTTCGGGAAAATACAAATGCCACCAATATTTATGCTATTAATGGCATCCGGATCGTTTCAACCCCACCACTACGGCTATACCTGTGGTACCCATTTCTTGGTGGCATTAACATATTATGAGACGCTACCAATAGCCTTTTGTGGTGGCATTTGAACTATCCTAAAGGCCATCAATAGTTTTTCTGGAAGTGGTAGCGTCATACTCCCTCTGTCCTGAAATACCCTATATTCTGGGATTAGTCAAAGTCAAACTTTGTAAAATTTGGTACAATATATAGAAAAAAATTATAAACATCTATAGCACCGAATGCATATATTATGAAAATATATCTTATGACGATTCTAATGGTACTTATGTTGTATTATAGTTGTACATAATTTTTTCAATATGTTTAGTCAAACTTTATAAAGTTTGACCTTGACTAAACCCAGAATGCAGGGTATTTTAGAACAGAGGGAATATTTTGTATGCACGCCACTAGCAAAATAATTGTTATAGACATTTTTCTACTAGTGGTAATATCCACATTGCCTGTTGGAGCGCTCCCTCCTAAATAAGGGTGGAAGGTTTGTTCTTCTCACTGCTGTCCTCGACAGTTTCCTCACTTATCTTATGTCATCCTTTTTTTTCTTCCCAAAGAAAACATCATAAAGCTGACTAAGAAAAATAGAGCGGTTTTTGGGTCCAAGAGGAAACATGTACTCGTGCTCAATGTCTTGTTGCGTGGGATAAGGTTTGTACTCAAAAAAATGTTGGCGGTCTAGGTGTTAAGAACCTGGAAATCCAAAATATTTGCCTTCTGCTGATATTTTCTTTTAAATTCATGCATGCATCAAACCTCCGGGATTGGCTACTATACCACTCACTATACCCCATACACCAGTCTTCAAACACCTCATACTTAGCTAAAACTGTCAAGCAAAACCTTGATACGCTTCGACTTATTTCTCAGTGCAAAGTAGGAAACGGCCAAAGTACCTTCTTCTGGCTTGACAGATGTCTCTTTCCTAAGCCCTTAGCTACTGCCTTTCCCGCCATATTTTCGCATCACCTTAAACCACACGCTTTATTTTCAACGGTTCTATAGACCGGGTTTGATTCTGACCTTCGTAACCAGCTAACCTCAACCCTAGCGAGCTCTTTTCTCTTCGTGTCTTGTTGCAGGATGTTCAGTTGTCGGGTGAGGCGGACCAACGGACAATGCTAGATGACTCAAGCTTCTCCACCAAAGGCATGTACGCTGCCCTCTCAACTCAGCTTCGGAGCCAACACATGGTCCATGTGTGGGACTCCTTCATACCTCAAAAGGTGAAGGTTTATGGTTGGCTTTTCTCCATGGACAGACTAAATACGAGGGAAAATCTTCAGAAGAAAACGATTGTTGGTTCACTGATCTACCCATGGTGTGACCACCCAATGGAGACAAGGGGCCATCTTTTGGTCGTGTGCCCTCATGAGCAGGAGATTTGGAATAAGATCAACATCCAACCATCATATCTGTTGGGCCGCGAGGAGATAAAAAACAATTTCTCTCTAACGCGGTTATCCCAAGATCTAGCTGAGGTAGAAGGCCACGAGGATTACCACTAGACGCGCAGTTGCGGATTAGTGATATAGCGCGTCAGTTGATGCAGTGAAGTCTTCACAATCGTCCTGGTGCTAATCGTACAACACCTCTACAGGTATCCACGCGTACCAGGAGGAGCGCCGGTGATGAACTGCTAGGTTCGTTATGGCGGCAGGACTACTGTGGAGTTAGGGTGTCCAATGATGAAATGGCCTAACTGTCAACCCTCCTGGGTTTCTGTGCCCCACTATATATAGGTAGTAAAAGTGGGCTCCACTCACTTGTGGCCCATTCACTAAAGACCATATAATATTAGTCACCGGGAGTCCGACTCACTGACTCAGTCCAAATCCAGCTCGGGTCTAACTCAACCAGATTACCGACTCAGATCCAATCCGAATCTTGCTCTCGCTCTTAAGTGTGTGACCCCGCAGGCTCATGGCAACTTGGAAACGATTGGAGTCCGACTCTCAATCGATCAGTCGGTAGCGGCTCCTAGCAGAACGTGCCGACACCCAAGTACCAAAGAGTCATGACGACATGCCTTTCCAATGTGACCTGCGTCCGAGTCCCTTTTTCCTCACGATATACCATGTCGGACTATAGGCGAATAATTGGCATCCCTTAAATAGTACGACCTCTTCTCGATCCGAGACAAGTGATTCATCTGACTAACTCTTACTCGATCGCCTCGGTTAACACTTAACCGAGTCGCGCATGGCCATGCTTTCCGAATCATATCTCACGATAGGGCCCAGAGAATATCTCTCCGAGTGGAGGGGCAAAATCCCATCTTGGTTATTGATACGTTGGAAACGTATCTATAATTTTTGATGCTCCATGCTTATTTAGTATCTACTTTGCTTTGCTTTGTCTACACTTTGAGGTGCTTTTTTACATGTTTTTTGGTACTAACCTATTAACAAGTTGTCATAGTGCCAGTTGCCTATTTTCTGTTGTTTTTGGTTCCAGAAAAGTTAGTAACAAATATTCTCGAAATTGGACGGGACAAACGTCAAAGCCAATAACTTTCCATGGGGAACAAGAAGTCCAAAGGGGAGACGGAGAGGCGTGCAAGGGCAGCCGCACCCCCTAGGCGTGGGTGGGCCCTGCCCCGCGTCTAGGCATGGTGTAGGGCCCCTGGCCACCGCCTCGGCCTCCCCCTTCGCCTATAAGAAGCCCTCGATGCAGAAACCCTAAGTACCCGATCAAATCTCCACAAAACCTTATGTAGCCGCCGCCATCGTCATCCCTAGATCGGGGAGGATCTGAAGTTCTTCCCGACACCTTGCCGGAGGGGATATCATCCCGGAGGCCTTCTTTCCGGTATGATGCGTGAGTAGTTCCACCTTGGACTATGGGTCCATGTAGTAGCTAGATGGTTGTATCTCCTCCTTTGTGCTTTCATGTATAGATCTTGTGAGATCCATTCATTATCAAGATCTAATCTATTTGTAATCATGCATGTTGTGTTTGCATGGATCCGATGGCTATTGAGATTATTATGTTGGTTTGATTAATGATTTTGTCTTTATGATTCTATCATGTCTGTGTTGTTTGTGATCTTGCATGCTCTCCGTTGTTAGTAGCTATCTTGGCCAAGTAGTTGCTAGTGACTACAAGAGGGGGTATTTATGCTCGATAGTGGGTTCATGCCTCTAGTTTCCAAGGGAAGTGACAATAATCTCTTCGGTTGTAGATGTGTTGTTGCTACTAGGGAGAAAACAACATTCTCTTGTTCATGGAACATGTGGACTGTTTACCTTACACACTTTGCTTAAAGCAGTTGTCTGTTGCTTGCAATTTAATACTGGAGGGGGTTTGGATGATAACCTGAAGGTGAACTTATAGCCATATATGCAGTTGGATGGAGGTCTATGTATATTGTTGTATTTCCCAATCGAATCTCATAGGATTTTTCTGACTAGTAATTGTATTGTTATGCCTTGCTCAGTTCCTGTCAATTGCCCTGTTGTAATTTGTTTACCCTTCATGCCATGTTATTTATCTAAGGAGAGCACCTCTAGTAAACTATGGACCCCGGTCCAATCTTTATCATTGATACATCTTTCACTGTTACTTGTTTACTTACTGCAAACCACCATTACCTTCCACACCATACGTTTAATCCTTTGTTACAGCAAACCGATAAGCTTGAAAACTCACTGATTCGTTGGGGCAAAGTCTTGAGTTTGTGTTGTGCAGGTCTCCGCGTTACTTGCAACACCTGTGTGACGTTTCCTTCCTCCTACTGGTTCGATAACCTCGGTTTCTTACTAAGGGAAAACTTGCTGCTGTGCTACTTCACACCTTGCTCTTGGGGTTCCCAACGAAGCGCTCCTACATCAACTCAGCGCTGCATCAGTTATCCACATCACGCAGCTTGATTCTCAGTCGACCTGAACACTGCCTTTATAACTGCCCTATTACGGATCAGCGTTTGACAAAACCTAAGTCGGTGATCCTCAACTCGGATAGTGCAACAACCTCATATCTAAGGATTACATTGATTGAGATATACAAATGACGACTTGTTCGTTGTACTTCAATATGGGTCGATCCGACTTGCTAAACTCTTTAGTAGAATCCGTGTAAGTCGAAATAGCATCACCATGCCCATGACAAGTGGAACCGAGTCATCCAGCTGACTTTCACATTGTCTAAGTTGTGTGTCTAGCACAACCTCAATGACCAAGGATATTTAGTATAAACAACATGAATGTATAGTTCCATAACTGAATCACATATTCAATGATACACATCATATGTTCATACAAGGAAAACTTAATATCTTTATGAATACATTGGGAAATATCATCATTCATGATTTCCTCTAGGGCATATTCCCAACAGTCTCCCACTTGCACTAGATTCAATCTTCCGACATCACATGTCTAGGCATCTAATGCCCACCGATCTTAGGTGCGCCTCATGCTTTGGCTGTGGTAACAGCTTTGTCAATGGATCCGCAATATTTGCATCCGTGTGTACCTTGCATAACTTGATATCACCCTGATCCACGAACTGGTGAATCAGGTGGTACCACATGAGTATGTGCTTGTTCTTCTGGTGTTGCCTAGGTTCCTTGGCTTGTGCAATAGCACCATTGTTGTCACAATACACGTATAACGTATTGGACGACCCCTAAACCACACCAAGATCTATGAGGAAATTCCTTATCCAAATAGCTTCCTTTGCTGCCTCCGAGGCAGCAATATACTCAGCATCTGTTGTAGATGCTGGCATGGTCTCTTGCTTGGAACTCTTCTACCTCACAGCCCCTCCATTTATTACAAACGCGTATTCAGATTGCGAACGAGAATCATTAGAGTTGGTAAGATAACTCGCATCCGTGTAACCCTTTACACTGAGTTCATCTTCACCTCCATAAACCAAGAACATATCCTTAGTCCTTCTCAAGTAGTTTAGGATATTTTTAGCCGCTGCCTAGTGGATTTCTCTAGGTTCAGCCTGGTATGTGCTCACAACACTTAGAGAATAGGAAACATCTGGCCTAGTACAAATCATGGCGTACATGATGGATCCGACTGCCGAGGCATACAGAATCGCACTCATCCGACTTTGCTCATCAGTTGTCGAATGACACTGAGTCTTGCTAAGTTTTACGCCATGGGGCATCGGTAAGAACCCCTTCTTAGACGATTCCATGTTGAATTTCTTCAACACTTTGTCCAAATATGTACTCCGACTCAATCCAATTAGCTGCTTTGATATATCTCTAAAGATCCGGATTCCGAGAATATATGTTGCCTCATCCAAGTCTTTCATTGAAAAACTCCTTTCCAATGATTCCTTGGTTTCTTGCAACATCTGGACATCATTTCCAATCAGCAATATGTCATCCACATATAAGATTAGAAAGTTTACTTTGATCCCACTAAACTTATTGCATAAACAAGAATTATGATTGCTTTTGATGAAGCCAAACGATTTGACTACATCATGGAAACGAATGTTCCAACTCTGAGATACTTGCTTCAACCCATAAATGGATTTATGAAGTTTGCAAAACTTGTCAGCGTTAGCCGGATCGACAAAACCCTTGGGTTGTATCATATACACGTCCTCGATTAAATTTTCTTTAAGGAAAGCCGTTTTGACATCCATCTGACATATCTCATAGTCGAAATAGGCTGCTATAGCTAACATGATACGGACTAACTTAAGCATCGCTACGGGCGAGAAAGTATCGTCATAGTCAATGATGACCCACAAGTATAGGGGATCGCAATAGTCTTCGAGGGTAGTATTACCCAATTTATTGATTCGACATGAGGAGAGACAAAGAATACTTGCAAGCCTTAACAACTGAGTTGTCAATTCAGCTGCACCTGGAAATAGTTCTTGCTCACAGAAGTTTATCAGTAGCAACAGTTTTGTAGTAGCAATAGCAAAGTAATAGCAGCTGTAAAACAAAAGCAATAGTAACAGTAGCAGGAAACAGTAGGATATGAGCGCAGTAGGCACAGGGATGGATGGACGGGCATTGCATGGACAAGTCTAAACATGTAACTTCAAGATCTAGGGCATTTGCAGATAAATAAGAATAAGCATCCAAGTACTAAAAAATCATAGGCATGTGCTCCAATATAGTCGTGCATGCTCGCAATGAGAACTTGCATAACATCTTTTGTCCTGCCAGCCCGTTGCAGCGGGGCCTCAAGGGAACTACTGACAATTAAGGTGCTCCTTTTAATAGAGCACCGGAGCAAAGCATTAACACTCTGTGAACACACGTGATCCTCACATCACAACCATCCCCGCATGTTGTCCCAATTTCTGTCACTTTGGGGCCTTTGGTTCAGGACAATGACATGTGTACACAACTCGCAGATAAGATCACAAACAATACTATCATAATGAATCAATAACATGTTCAGATATGAGATCATGGCACTTGGGCCCTAGTGACAAGCATTAAGCACAACAAGTTGCAACAAAGTCAAATAGCACTAATAGATATACTAGGCACCATGCCCTAACAATCTTATTCGACTACATGATAGGACTCATCCAATCCCTACCATCCCCATAGCCTACTGCGGGGGATTACTCACTCATGGATGGGGTAAACATGGATGGTTGATGGAGAGGCGTTGGTGATGATGATGGCGATGATCCTCTCCAAATTCTCCGTCCCGGCAGGGTGCCAGAACGGAGTTTCTGGTTCCGAATCACGGTTTCTGGTGGTGGTGGCGCAGCAGAGCTCTTTCTAGAAAAGCGTCGACCCCCCCTGAGTTTTTAGGTCAGAAGGCAACTTATAGGCGAAGAGGGAGGCCGAGTGGGTGCCTGAGGCAGCCACACCCCCTCCAGGCGAGGCCAGGCCTAGCCCACGTGGCTAGGGGGTGTGGGCCCCTTAGGCCTCCACTCCTTCTCGTATTCTGGCTCCGTGAGTCTTCTGGTGAAAAAGGATTTTTGGCATATTTTCCGGGATTTTTCCTGATAGTTGATTTTCTGCACAAAAACTATACACCAAGGTAATTCTTCTAAAAACAAGGTCAGTCTGTGTTAGTTGTATCCAAATCACACAAGTTTAGAGGAGAAACAATAGCAAAATTGTTCGTGAAAGTAGATACGTTTTGAACATATCAGTCAACTCCTTGAACCTGTCAGAACCCCTTCGCGACAAGCCTTGCTTTATTGATAGAAACATTTCCATCCATATCAGTTTTCTTCTTAAAGACCCATTTGCACTCGACGGGTCTTACACTGTCTGGCAGATCAACCAAGTTCTAAACTTGATTTTCATCCATGGACTTTAACTCGGATCTCATGGCTCCAAGCCATGACTCGGAATCAGATCCCACCATCGCTTCCGAATAATTTTCCGGCTCATCACTGTCTAACAGTAACACATCATGAACACTTCGTAATCTTGTCGATCTTCATAGTACAGGTGCTTCTGCCGGCTTAGCTACCATGACCGGCTCAACCTCCAAGACTTTTGCCGACTTGCTACTAGTCGGTTCCTCACGAATTTCTTCAAGCTGCACTGTGCTCCCACTGACTCCCCGACTGAGAAACTCTTTCTCAAGGAAGACACCATTACGAGCGATAAACACCACTTTGCCCTCTTCTCTGTTGTAGAAGTAGTAACCCAAGGTTTCCTTCGGATAACCAACAAAAATACACTTATCCAACTTGGCTGTAAGCTTGTCAGACTGAAGTCGCTTGACAAATGTTTCACAACCCCAAATCTTAAGAAAAGACAAACTCGGATTTTTGCATGTCAACATCTCATGCGGTGTCTTCTCCACCGACTTTGATGGTACTCTGTTTAGAGTGAACGCCGTTGTTTCTAGACATTAACCCCGAAATGATAAATGCATATTTGTCCGACTCATCGTTGATCGTACCATGTCCAACAAGGTCTGATTCCGCCTTTCTGACACACCGTTCCTCTATGGCGTTCCCGGTGGAGTAAGTTGGGGAACTATTCCACAACTTTTCAGATGGTCATCAAACTCGTGGCTCATATACTCGCCTCCTCGGTCCGACCGAAGAAACTTTTTTTTCTTGTCGAGTTGATTATGTACTTCATTCTGGAATTCTTTGAACTTATCAAAGGATTCCGACTTATGTTTCATCAAGTATATATATCCATACCTAGTCAAATCATTAGTGAAGGTAATGAAGTACTCATAACCACCCCTGACTGTCGTGCTCATTGGTCCACATACATCACTATGTACTAGTCCCAAAAAGTCGGACGCCCTCTCGCAACTCTTTGCAAAAGGTGTCTTGGTCATTTTGCCGAGTAGGCAAGATTCGCGTGTCTCGAATGACTCCAAGTCGAACAAAGTTAGGAGTCCATCAATATGGAGCTTCTTCATGCGTTTCCGACTTATATGACCAAGCCGACAGTGCCAAAAGTAAGTCATATTCATATCATTTGGTTTCAACTTTTTAACATTTATGTTATAGACCAACTCACCATCAAGATTCAAAATAAATAACCTGTCCTGGACGGGTGCAAAGCCGTGAAACATATCATTCAAATATAAAGAACAATCATTATTCTTAATATTCCACTCATAGCCTTGCCTCATCAAACATGAAGAAGAAATAATGTTTCGACTAAGCACTGGAACATAATAACAACTATTCAGTTCCATAATGAATCCAGAAGATAAATGAAGTTGCATCGTTCCGACTTCCAACGCAGCGACTCTCGCTTTGTTGCCGACTCGGATATCAACCTCGCCTCTTGCTACGCTCCTAGTTCTTACCAGTCCCTACAACGAGTTGCAGATATGAATAACTGATCCGGTATCATATACCCAAGAACTATTAGGCGCATCAGCAAGATAAATGTCTATAACATTGCAAACAAGTGTACTTGAGTCAGAAGTCATACCTCCACTCTTGGTTTTGTCGGCCAAATACTTGCTGCAATTCCTCTTCTAGTGGCCATCCGTCTTGCAGTAGAAGCAAGTGGATCTTTGAAGAGTTCTACTCGCCATACTTTAAAGAGAAGGTGCAACAACCTCTTTGAGTTCTACCTTCCGACTACTCACACCTTTCGCGAGAAACTCTTTCTCTAGAAAGGATCCATTCTTGGCAACAAAAACCTTGCCCTCAGATCTATGATAGAAGGAATACCCAATAGTTTCCTTAGGGTATCCTATGAAGACGCATTTTTCCGCTTTGGGTTTGAGTTTATCCGGTTGAAGTTTCTTCACATAAACATCGCATCCCCAAACTTTAAGAAATGATAGCTTAGGTTTGTTTTCAAACCACAATTCATATGGTGTCTTTTCAACGGATTTAGATGGTGCCCGATTTAAAGTGAATGCAACAGTTTCTAGTGCATAACCCCAAAATGAAAGTGGCAAGTCCGTCAGAGACATCATAGATCGAACCATATTCAATAAAGTACGATTACAACGTTCTGACCCACCATTTCGCTGTGGTGTTCCGGTAGGTGTGAGTTGTGAAACAATTCCACACTCTTTCATATGAGTGCTAAACTCGTAACTTAGATACTCACCTCCACGGTCGGACCATAGAAATTTGATCTTTCTATTACGATGATTTTCCACTTAACTCTGAAATTGCTTGAACTTTTTAAAGGTTTCAGACTTGTGTTTCATCAAGTATATATAACCGTATCTACTCAAATCATCCGTGAAAGTAACAAAATAACGATATCCACCTCGCGCCGACATGCTCATTGGACCAAATACATCAGAATGTATGATTTCCAATAAATCTGTCGCCCGTTCCATTGAACCGAAAAACGGCGTTATAGTCATCTTGCCCATAAGGCATGGCTCACATGTATCAAATGATTAAAAATCAAGTGATTCCAAAAGTCCATCCGAATGGAGCTTCTTCATGCATTTAATGCTAATATGACCTAGATGGCAGTGCCACATATATGCGGATATATCATCATTAAGTTTAATCCTTTTAGCATCAATATTATGAATATGTGTAACACTATTATCGAGATCCAACAGAAATAAACCATTCATCATTAGTGCATGACCAAGATTTTATTCATATAAATAGAACAACCATTGTTCTCAGATTTAAATGAATAACCACTACGCATCAAACATGATCCAGATACAATGTTCATGCTCAGTGCTGGCACCAGATAACAATTATTTAAGTTTATTACTAATCCCGACGGTAAGTGGAGAGGTAGCGTTCCAAAGGCGATCACATCAACACTTGATCCATTGCTTTAATGACAAACATTCACATATAACCCCTTGCTAGTATTTCATTTCACATGCAAAAACACTTTCTGCAATTTCACCCGAATACCTGTTTCGGTATCTAGTGGAATAAATTCATGCTCTTGTTATTCTTTTCGGCATGAAACTTTTGCTCCATATGGATGTGGTGTCTCTTAAGTGTGTCACCTTACGGTTCACGAATAATGCAGACATGATCGAGACCCCTCTTCGATCAATAATCAGAAGCGGGATCTGGAGACCCATACTGACTCCCACACATTCAACGATGACTTTCTTGTGATCGTGAGAACCTTTTACGCTAGTATCTTAATCCTTTTGTTTCGCGATATATTACATGTCCGAGATTCGATCATCGGTATCTCCATACTGTTGGAGATATGCCCTAGAGGCAATAATAAATGTAATTGTTATTATATCTTTGTGTTTACGATAAATGTTTACATTCATGCTATAATGGTATTAACAGGAAACATTAATACTTATGTGATTTGTAAACTAAATTAGAGTCCCTGGTAAAGCCTCTTTATAATACTAGCCTGTTGAATAATAGATGATCGTGGTTTCTCGATCATGAACATTGAGATGTTGTTAATAACAAGATCATATCATTAGGAGAATGGTGTGATGAACATACTCCTATAGATAAGCGTAGCGTAAAGATCAAGGTATTTTAATAGTTCAATTGCTGTAAGCTTTTTGATACATAGTAACATAATTCCTTCGACCATGAGATCATGCTAATCACCATCAGCGGAAGGATGCTTTGATGACATCAAACACCACACCATAACTGGGTGGCTATAAAGGTGGCATTGAGTGTTCGGAAAGTATGGATTGAGGCACATGGATCAAGAGTGGGATTTGTCCATCCATATGATGGATAGATATACTCTGGGCCCTCTCGGTGGAATGTCATCCAATTAGCTTGCAAGCATGTGACTGGCTCACAAGGGATCACATACCATGGGAACGAGAAAAGAGTACTTATCGGTAACGAGGTTGAACTAGGTATGCAGAGATACCGACGATCAAAACCTTGGATAAGTAAACTATCGTGAGAGAAAGGGAAATTGGTATCGTATGTACGTGGTTCATTCGATCGCAAAGTAATCGTAGAAATATGTGGAAGCCATATGAATTTCCAGATTCCTCTATTGGTTATTGATCGGAGAAGTGTCTCGGTCATGTCCGCATAATTCACGAACCGTAGGGAGACACACTTAAGGATTCGATGTTGTTGTGTAGTTATGGAATGATGAGTAAGAGAATGAATGTTGTTCGGAGTCTCGGATGGGATCCGGGATATCACGAGGAGATCCGGAATGGTCCGGAGAATAATATTCATATAAGGAAAGTCCTGTTTTGGAGTTCGGAAAAGATTCCGGTGTTTTCACCAGGAATGTTCTTGAAGGGTCTGGAAGGTCCGGCACTCCGGAGGGGAAGGGTACATGGATGTGTCATGACAATGTGGAATTACCATAGTGGGGTCGTTGTTGTTGACCCCGCCCGCGTATTTGGCGAGCTCGTCGGCGTGGTTGGCCTCTGCCGCGATGACGGCGTCGGCGAGTTCGGCTCCTTTGGCCTCGCACTCGGCGGCCATGTCGGGGTCGCTGTGGATGGTGATGACGCCACGCGGTCCGGGGAGCTTCATCGTGTTGTACGCGTAGTGCGGCGCCGCCATGAACTTGGCGAACGCCTGGCGGCCCAGGACGCAGTGGTAGGGGCTGTCGAAGGGCACCAGTTCGAAGACGATCCGCTCGGTGCGGAAGTTTGCCGGTGTGCCAAAGGTGACTGGCAGCGTGACCTTGCCGATCGGGTACGCCTTTCGACCGGGGACGATGCCGTGGAACGTGGTGTAGGTCGTCTCGACCATCGACTGCGGGAGCCGCAGTCGCCTGAAGGTGTCCAGGTACAGGATGGTGATGGAGTTGTTGCCGTCCATCAATGTCTTGGGGAGCCAGTAGTCTCCCACCTTGGGCTTGACCACCAGGGCGACTCGGCCTGGGTACTCGATTCGTGGCGAGTGGTCCTGGCGGCTCCAAGTGATTGGTTGCTCAGACCAGTTGAGGAACTGGAGAACGTCCACCTGGGCCACCGCATTGACGGCGACGGCGCGGGCGATGACCTTATTCTCGCACTTCGTGTTGAAGCCTATGAAGGTGTGGAGCGAGCCGGCCACGCTGCCGAATTTTCCGCCGTTTGGCGGGTTGTTGTCAGGGTCTTCCCGCGCTCGTCGTGCCTTCTCGATCTCTTTGAGAGATTGGCAGTCGGCGGTCGTGTGCGTGGCGGGCTTTCCTTCCCTGCTGTGAAATGCACAAGGTTGGTTCAGGAGAGGGCGAACCTTGGCCGCCTTGTAGTTGCCGCCGTCATGGCGTTGCCCCGTCGCGGCAGAAGCTCTTGCCTGCGCTGCGTACCCGTTAGCGACAAAGTCGACTCGGGTCATTTCTGCGCGGCGGTAGTGTTCTTTTGTAGCGTAGATCGGATCGTCGTCCGTTGTTGTTGCCGCTCGTGCGGCGTTGTCCTCCCGACTCGTCGTCGGTTTCTTGGTTTGGGTCTTCCTCCGCGTATCTTTTGGCGATCTCTAGGAGATCCGGTATGTTGTCGAGTGTGCGGTATGCTCGTTTGAGCATGGCGACCAGGGGCTCGTAGCGGCACGAGGTCTTGAAGCAGTGGATTGCGGTGTCTGGGTGGATACCGACCGTGTTGTACCACAGTTCTTGCCACCGTTGGACCCAGCTGCGGGTCGACTCGCGAGGTCCCTAGACGCATCGTTCCAGGTCCTCCATGGTGGTGGCGCGGGTGTATGAACCCTCGAAGTGCCTGACGAAGGCGTCGCGCATCTCTTCCCAGGAGTCGATGCTATCCGCGGGGAGAGTGTTGATCCACTGCCTGCACGCCCCCTCCATCATCAGGGGGAGGTAGCGGGAGCCGAGTAGATCGGTGTGGCCGGCGATCCCCATTGCCATGAGGTAAGTATCCGACCACACAGAGGGATCGTACGAGGGGTCGTACTTCTCTATTTCCTTCGGCGCCTTGAAGTTCGCCGGGTATCTTTCGCCTCGGATCATTGGTCCGAAGCACCGGGGCCCGAGTCGGCTTAGCGACCCCCTCGGCTCGCCGTCGTGGCGGTTGGTTAGGGTATGCCGCAGGTCGTCGGGCTGGCGTGCACGCAAGCTCTGGTTGTTGATGATGTGGGTGCGGGCGTCGACGGGCTGACCGTTGGCGGTGACGAAGTTGGTCGCCGGCCGGGGGTCGTTGGTGGAGAGTGCCGTGTTCGCGGGTCGGTGTTGGAGCTGCAGTGGTTCGGGTGGCGGGCAATTGAGGGTGTTTGCCGCCATGGGGCGGCCGCTTGAGTCCGCTCTGCTGCCCGATGAACGCGAGTCATCCGACCCTGTGAGTCGATGCCTGCGTTTTGTTGCTCAACCGCCTTTGCGAGCAAGGCCTTGACGTACTGGATCTGTAGGGCGCCGTCACCGGTGGCCGCGATGTTGTCGACTGCTGCTCGGCCCGCGACGAGGTTGTCCATCGGGGTGGAGAACAGTGGTAGGCTGTTCGCGTCTCGCTCCCGTGAAGAGACCATGATCTGCGGCTGATCCCTGGGGGGTGCGCGGTTGGGTGGTGGTGGGGCGCCATTCGCCGTCGACCCTGGTGGGGGCCGGGCGCTTCCTCCCGCTGGCGCATTTTCGCAGATCGCACGCTCGGCCGCGCGGGCCGGGTCACTCTCGTCGTCGAAATTCAAGGCGCGCCCCTGGACGGTGGGGTTCAAGCACGACCTGATTCGTTGCTGGTGGTAGCGCGACAGCTTCTGCGCTGTCACCTGCTCGAGGCGAAATTTTTCGCGCTCGGCTTGCTCCTTGCGGACTGCTTCCGCCAGCTTCAGGCGGAGTTTCTCGACCTCCGTTGCTGTTGCGTTGGGAGGGATCGGAGTGGAGAATGGATCCTCCGGTGGGTCGGCGCCAATCGCCATGTAGGTCACGGCGTGGCGGCCGGTCCTGTCGCGGAGATCGGCGGAATTCTCCGACCCGGAGTCGAAGTCGAAGATCCCAAGGATGGAGGGATCCTCCAAGTCTCCGATGTTGGAGACCTGGGTGATGGAGCCCGCGGGCGACATGGCGACGATGGATCCGGCGAGTGACGTCGGGGTCGCCGAGTCGGCGTCGGCGTTGAGGGCCGCATCTTCCGCGGCCGCGGTGGTTTCAGCCACGTCGCTGTGGGCTGAGTCGTACTCGGAGGTGAGGCGGTGGATCGTGCGGACCTGACTCTCAGAGAGCCGGTCGCGTGGCGGCGACTCGCGGATGCGAGCCGAGTCCTCCGAGACGATGACGTCGGTGAGGCCGACGAAGAGACTGATTGTGCCGACCGGCAGGATCATGCTATGCGTGACGGGTCGCGCCGCCGGGACGTAGCTGCTCGACAAGATTTGGAGCATCTCGTCGATCGCTATCATGCGGCCGGTGGCGATCGACTCATTGATGGGCAGATTGGATCTCGCCGCAGAACACCGGCCAGGCCCCACGGTGGGCGCCACTGCTGTGGGAATGACCACGGCACATGCTGCAATTGGCAGCGAGTAGTAGAACATGGGGCAAGGGCGGCCAGCCATCTACGGTGCGAGATGAGGGCGGAGACACAAGGATTTACCCAGGTTCGCCCCCCGGAGGGTAAAGACCTACTCCTGCTAGATTGTATTATGGTGGAAGTACAATGGGGCGATCTCGGCGGCTAAGCAGCGAGTCGCTTGCGTGTATGATGGAACATATCCTCTACGCGCCCTCTAGGGAGGTTTATATAGACTCACCCCCTAGGGTTTACAGATCTCAACCGGATCAGTTAAGGTTTCAGCGATCGTTTAACCTAATCCGACTAGGCCTATCTATGCTTCTGGGCCTTCAGCTTCCAGTCGCTTGAGTCCACGCCAGGTCTTGGTCCAGTCGCCGTTCCGCAGGCCCACTCGCGGGCGCCTGGGCCAGTTGGAAACGTCCTGCTGGGTATACCCCGGTAGGCATATCCCCATCACATGGATGTGTCATGACAATGTGGAATGGTTGCATCATGTACTAGGTCACTTGGTTGGGCAATATGGAGAGAGAAATCAAATCCAAGTTTGAAAGTCAAACGCCAATTTGAAAAGCCAAATATGAAGTTTGCTTGGTGGAGGGAGAGTAGGAAACCTACTTGGGGAGGAAGTCCCACTCCCTCCACCCGCCGTCCAAGGAGGAGGAGTTGGAGCATGACTCCCTCCTCCAAACCGCCTCCCTCCCACCTATATAAGGAGGGGTAGGGCTGCCCCCTACCCACACACCTCAAACCCTAGCTCCAGGCGCCGACACCACCTCCAAGTGTTGCCGCCGCCTAGGGCTTCTCCCAAGTCGGCGACTTGGGGTTTCCCCAAACCCTAGTTGCCTGCCACACCCTCCCCTTGGTGCCCTCTAAACCCTGGATCACCAAGGCCTCTCTCATACTCCACCATACTCTCTCCGACTTAAGGAGAAGTCCTATGAGATCTCCCCTCTACTTCAGACACCACGCCTTCGTGCTGCCGAAATCGCGAGGAGAGTGCTACAACCTCCGTCGCCTGCTGGAACAAGGGAGAGGAAGGTCTTCATCGAGTACCGAACGTGTGACCGACTGCGGAAGAGCTGTCGGAACGCAGCGTCGGAAGGATCGTCTACGCGATCTTGAGATCAGCAAGAGTACGACTACATCACCCACGAGAATCTGCTCTCGTTAACCGCTTTGGAATCTTCAAGGGTGAGTTCCTCTATCGACTCGTTGCTACAGTCTAGTATATAGATCTTGGCTTGTTTGTGTGCATGCGGTAGAATTTTTTTTTCCATGCTACGAACCCCTAAAGTGGTATCAGAGTCGTGTCTATATGTAGATCTGTTGCACGAGTAGAACACAATGGTCATTGTGGGCGGTGGTGCTTTTCTTATCAATTGCTTTTGTGTACTTTGCATCTTGCGGTATGATGGGATGAAGCGGCTCGGGCTAACCTTACATGACATCGTTCATGAGACTTGCTCCACGCTCAACATGAAACTTGTATTGCATAAGTGGCCTTGCGGGTGTCTGTCTCTCCCATCATAGTATAGATTCAATTTACAACGGGCACTTGATAGTTCAAGCATCAACATTGTGGTTCTTGTTCGTAAGTTAGAACGACACTTATTGAAAGCCCCAAACCACGTAAAATATGCAAAGAAAATTAGAGGCGTCTAACTTTGTTTTGCAGGGGTGTGTCGTGATGTGATATGGCCATGATTGTGATTATATTGGATGTATGCAATGTTCCTTATTGTAAGTTGGCAACCGGCAGGAGCCATATGGTTGTATTTAAATTCCATTAAGACCTACGTGTCTATTCAAAGTAGTTGTAATAGTTGAAGCTGGTGGACGACAACCATGAAACGACGCCATTGACCTTGACGCCATACCGGTGATGATGGAGATCATGATTGTACTTGAATATGGAGATCAGAAGCACAAGAAGAAAGGCCATATCATATCACATATTATGAGTTGCATGTGATGTTAATCCTTTTATGCATCTTGTATTGCTCAGTTCTCGACGGTAGCATTATAAGATGATCCCTCAAGCACACAATTTCAAGTTTTAAAGTGTTCATCCTTAGTAAGCACCGTTGCTAAAGCTCGTTGTTTCGAAGCACCACGTGATGATCGGGTGTGCTAGATTCTGCGAGTGTATACAATGTGAGCAAGCCAGATTTGCTCATGCGGAAGCTAAGGTTTGATCTTGACGAGCCTAGCATGTACAGACATGGTCCCGGAACACGGAGCACCGAAAGGTAAAGCATGAGTCATGTAGTATATATGATCAACATGTTGATTGTTCGCCATTGAAACTACATCAACTCTCGTGATGATCGGTTTTGATGTGGTGGATTTGGTTCGTGTGATCACTGAAACAATGTGAGGGATATTGTTTTGAGTGGGAGTTCACCTAGATTAATTTAACTATTAATTAGAACTCAATTTGTCATAAACTTAGTCTAAACTATTGCAAATATGTTGAAGATCAATGGCGGCCCCTACCATCAATTTTAATGCGTTCCTAGAGAAAGAAAAGTTGAAAAACAATGGAAGCAACTTTGTGGATTGGTTCCGCAATTTGAGGATTGTCCTCAATGCTGGCAATTTGACCTATGTGCTGGATGCACCGCTAGGTGACCCGCCTGCAGCTACTGCTACCGATGAAGTAAAGAATGTTTACCTCACTCGGAAGAATCAGTACTCCACAGTTCATTGTGCTATATTGTATGGTTTGGAATCGGAGCTTCAGAAAAGGTTTGAGAACCATGACCCACATGATATTGTCCGTGAACTCAAAATGATATTTGAGGCTCACGCGGCAGTTGAGAGTTATGAGGCTTCTGAAAAGTTCTTTAACTGCAAGATGGAAGAGGGCAGCTCCGTTAGTGAGCACGTGCTTAAGATGTCTGGGCACGCAAACAAACTCCAAAGCTTGGGTATAGTGATTCCTAATTCTTTGGGGATTCACCGTGTCCTCCAATCACTACCACCAAGTTACAAGAACTTCGTGATGAACTACAATATGCAAAACATGGACAAGACGTTGCCAGAACTCTTCTAATGCTCGGTGTGGAGATCAAGAAGGAGCACCAAGTGTTCGGTGTGGTTCCAAGTGCGCTGGACCAATGTCTATCTACTATGATAACATGGGCACCATAGCCAATGCGCAAGAACTAAGGTCACACAAGAAGCTGAAGCACATCAAGCTACATTTTCATGCTATTCGAGAACATGTCCAAGATGGTGACATAAAGATTTGCAAAGTACACACATATCTGAATGTGGCGTATCTGTTGACTAAACCTCTCCCGAGGGCAAAACATGACCAGCACCAAACCGCCATGGGTGTTCGGTATATTACCATGTAATCTAGATTAGTTGACTCTAGTGCAAGTGGGAGACTGTTGGAGATATGCCCTAGAGGAAATAATAAATGTAGTTATTATTATATCTTTATGTTTATGATAAATGTTTACATTCATGCTATAATGGTATTAACTGGAAACATTAATACTTGTGTGATTTGTAAACTAAATTAGAGTCCCTGGTAAAGCCTCTTTATAATACTAGCTTGTTGATTAATAGATGATTGTGGTTTCTCGATCATGAACATTGAGATGTTGTTAATAACAAGATCATATAATTAGCAGAATGGTGTGATGGACATACTCCTATAGATAAGCGTAGCATAAATATCAAGTCATTTTAATAGTTCAATTGCTGTAAGCTTTCTGATAGATAGTAACCTAATTCCTTTGACCTTGAGATCATGCTAATCACCATCACCAGAAGGATGCTTTGATGACATCAAACACCACACCGTAACTGGGTGGCTATAAAGGTGGCATTGAGTGTTCGGAAAGAATGGGTTGAGGCACATGGATCAAGAGTGGGATTTGTCCATCCATATGACGGATAGATATACTCTGGGCCCTCTCGGTGGAATGTCATCCAATTATCTTTCAAGCATGTGACTGCCTCACAAGGGATCACATACCACGGGAATGAGAAAAGAGTACTTATCGGTAACGAGGTTGAACTAGGTATGCAGAGATACCGATGATCAAAACCTCGGATAAGTAAACTATCGTGAGACAAAGGGAAATTGGTATCGTATGTTAGTGGTTCATTCGATCACAAAGTAATCGTAGAAATATGTGGGAGCCATATGAATTTCCAGATTCCTCTATTGGTTATTGATCGGAGAAGTGTCTCGGTCATGTCCGCATAATTCACGAACCGTAGGGAGACACACTTAAGGATTCGGTGTTGTTGTGTAGTTATGGAATGATGATTAAGAGACCGAATGTTGTTCGGGGTCTCATATGGGATCCGGGATATCACGAGGAGATCCGGAATGGTCCGGAGAATAAGATTCATATAAGGAAAGTCCTGTTTCGGAGTTCGAAAAAGATTCCGGTGTTTTCACCAAGAATGTTCTAGAAGGGTCTGGAAGGTCCGACACTCCGAAGGGGAAGGGTACATGGATGTGTCATGACAATGTGGAATGGTTGCATCATGTACTAGGTCAGTTGGCTGGGCAATATGGAGAGAGAAATCAAATCCAAGTTTGAAAGTCAAATGCCAATTTGAAAAGTCAAATCTGAAGTTTGCTTGGTGGAGGGAGAGTAGGAAACCTACTTGGGGAGGAAGTCCCACTCCCTCCACCCATCGGCCAAGGAGGAGGAGTTGGAGGATTACTCCCTCCTCCCAACCGACTTTCGGATTTTAGACTGAAGATCTCGACAAGCGAGGTTAGGAAAGCTTCGGATACAAAAGGGTGATGCAGGCTCTTCATCAGATCGGATTGCAGGTGATGTCGTCGTGTTGGAAAACACCGGAAGATATAAAGAAAAAATTTAGTGAATTTTGATCCACTCAAAGGTACAACAGAGGAAAATTCCTCATATGGCATGCAGACAAAATGTCGAAGCACCGTTACAAGAGGAAGCGAAACCCTGAAGGTACGACAGAATCCCAACCACGAGAATTCCTGGACTCGAAGAAAAGATAAGGGGTAGATTCAAAACACGCAAAGATAATATGAGAATAGCAGAGGGGTAAGGAGTAAAAGCAGACCTAATCAGATCTATCCAACCGATTTTTCCAAAATAGTTTTGTCACTCTACAGCGGCCGTTGGCTAGGTTATCCTACAGGCTAGACCAGTGGGGTATCGTAACTGCTGAGCTCTGATACCACTCTGTAACACCCTCGGAATCGGTCCTATGCAACTTTCAGCGATTCCCGCCAAACCCGCATAGAAACGATTCAAAGGTGCCCACCAGGCACTTTCGTGCGGGTGGAAAACGAAGTAATACCATTTCACAATAGTCCACGATGGAACCCACAAAGCAGATATATACAACAATGACTCAAAGAGTCAAGAATAACAGATATACCATACAAAGATCCAAATCACCTTGAAAACGATACAACGTCTGACTACGGACAAGATGCAAATGGGGCTAAGAGCCCTGAAGAATAACCAATGGCGTCCATAACCCTGCCCAGGCCAAGCCGGAAGGGTAACCCTGCTAACGACGTCGATCTCAAACCTGCTTAACAAAAGGGGTGCCGACAAAGGGCAAAGGAAAAAGAGAGCGGTCAGTACTGAGGCCAGTACACGGCAAGACTAGAATTCGGTGGTCCTCGCCTACATAAGTATGGTGGACTGAAGCGGCAGCGCAGCATGCACTAAACAACCTATAGAGACTCAATACAGCTAGCGGCTATCAGATAGGGATAAGAAATACCTATTCGGATCCAACCTGAGACTATCACCAAGCATACCCATCCTGGTATTTCCCCCTCGAGACCAAACGAGGAAGTCAACCGAGGAACTCACACAGTTGGCAGTTTTATCCATTCTGTTATAGTTGCGGCAATTACAAGTCAGATATAGATAGCATGAGTCATCCTGATATAATAAGCAGTGGGCAGTTTTAGTTAACCATTCCGTTGTAGTTGTAGTACTTACTAGTCAGATACATATAGGTGAGGCATCCCAAAACCCAGCAGTTGTTGGTACTTTTATTTAGCCATTCCGTTGTAGTTGCAATACTTACTAGTCAGATACAATGGTAACAGGTGACAACCCAAACCAGCAATTGTTGGCACTTTTGTTTAGCCACTCCATTATAGTGAAGTTGATTACTAGTCATTATAAAGTCAAATTTATAACACTATTTTAGTTATAGTTGTCTATGATCGAGATACTGTGCTCCAAGTCGTCCATAACCGCGGACACGGCTTTCAGAAAGTTTTACCCTGCAGGGGGGCACAAATAGCAACACACGCATGATCAACCTCGAGAAAAACCAAATAAAACCCAACGAGGCATCACGACAGAGCAATTGCAAGATTCATATAAATTTCAGGGGGGCACCCCACCAAGCTACCCGCGACGAAGTTGGCCGGCTCCGAGACGGACCCAGAGGTTTGTGTCGACGGGTGTAAACGACTGGGAACCCGAAAGTGTGACTGGGCTTGTCGATACCGCATAAACGTATCACAATTCCTAAATAGTACAGGCGCTCCACGCACAATCGTAATAAAGCAGTAAAGCATGGCATAAGTACAGGATAGTAATAAAGCCCCAAACTACTTTGTGGCCCCAAGAAATAAATATGACTCAAGCTCTGGCTAGGGGGATTCATGGTCCCACATGCGGATAGTGCGAATATTCAAAGAACGGGTATCAAGTACTCGGGGTCCTACGGGACACAAGTGTACGGTTAAAAACCAAATAACATCTATTGCCCACCTGTGCCTCTGCATTATTTACCTACTTCAATTTTTAGTTATTAAACGGTAATTAAAATCATGATCATCTCCAACATTAAACATGCGGCATTACTCCAACAATTCTGATACTTGACGACACGCAAGAGCACTTGAGCAAGCGACTACGACACGTAAGTCCAACTATCTACCAAACAACAGGTAATAGGATGTGTCCAAGGCAATATAAGGCTGCAAGGGATATCACGGGTACGAACACTAGAGCATCGCAACACAGATAGCAATAGATCAACAGGAGGAAATAAAGACTATAAAGTAAAATAGGTAGAAAGAGGGAGAATGCTCGCCTGAAAAACGTTGCCGAAGGTTCATCCGTAGATCGGGGATAAGCTCACATCAACTCAACAGTCTTATACGCAAAGAAGCAAAACACTAGAAGAAACACCGGATGCACTATTTAATACTACGACAAAAGATCGGACATGATGCATGTATGATGCGTGACATGGCAACGATGCAATGCGATTATGCAATATTAAACGAAACCAGAGTCCCGACAATTAATTAGACAGTTCATATTGTTTAGATACCCCGTAATTTAAATGTTGTCTTAACATGGCAAAATATATCACCGGTTTGCTACACAAATTTAAATGGGGCCAAAGTAAGACTAGAATCTCCCGCATATGGACCCATATTTAATTTTTAGGTGAATCGGCATAAGGCCCCCAAACCCCACAATATGTATGCAACATGAACAATTAAATATGCAACAATTTATATAGTTGACAATTTATAAAATAGGGGTCTCGGATAAGGGTCACACATGGGTTTCGCCGAGCTTCGGTTCTCGGGGTTCGACGAGGTTCGGGCTTCGGATCCGAGGTTCTTTGGCTCCATGAAGAAGATCATGTCGATCTGGCACCATCACCTCCGACCTCCGGTTGGAGTCTCGTCATCCGTCTTCTGAATTGTCGCCGAGGTCGATCTTGTCGGTGATTTTGTGGTTCTGACTCGATTGTTAGTGTCGGACTTGGACTATGGCATGGGTGGTTCATAGGGTGGCACCAAAATAGTCACCACTTCAACAAACATCAACACCACAAGGATATACAACCTCGCTTGGATCACATGTAGCTAGCAGAAAAAAAAGCTCACGGCTGGCAGCGTAGATGGACCTGGTGGCGAGGACTGAGCCAAACACGGGAACACGGGGGGGTCGACCGTGGAGACGAACTCGGCCCGGGAACAGGAGGACGCGTCCTGACAGTGGTCGCGGACGAGGTGGCGTGGCTTGCGGCGACCGACGAGAGGAGATCGGGGACGAGTCGGGGAAGGGCGGCACTAGGCACCGCCCTTGACGAGCACGGGCGAAGCGGGCGAGCGGGGCGGACAAGAGTGTTAGGCGTCGAGGGCGAGCGGCGCCTGCGCCCCGGTGGCGGCCAGGCGTCGCAGAAGAAGGTGTGGGGAGGGCCCTTGGCAGCGAACAGAGGAGGCCCCGGCGGCGGACGCGTGGCTGGGCCGGAGGCGGCACCCTGCAGAGGCGACAACGGCGGACCCTCGAGAAGCAGGAGGCCCAGACGGTGGAGGTTGGGGCGTTGCGGACTTGCAGAGAAGAGGGCGACCGCGGCAAGGTGCTGCGAGGGAGGCGCGGAGACGAGCGACGCACGCACGGGAAGGGGCCGGCGGCAGAAGCTCTGCAAGGGGAGAGGAAGATGGCGGCGAGGTCGCAGGATGGCTCGCAGGTGGCGGCGGGCGAGGCGCACTCAGTTTTAGACTGAATTGCTTGAGGACACCCTTTTATCGCACTCAGTTTTCAACTGAATTGCTTGAGGACAAGCAATAAGCTAAGTTTGGGGGAGTTGATACGTCCAAAACGTATCTACTTTACCAAACACTTTTGCTATTTTTTCTCCTCTAAACTTGTGTGATTTGGATACAACTAACCCGGACTGACGTTGTTTTCAGCAGAATTACCTTGGTGTCTAGTTTTTGTGCAGGAAATCAACTATCAGGAAAAATCCCGGAAAATATGCCAAAAATTCTATTTCACCAGAAGACACACGGAGACAAAGGACGAGACGGAGAGGAGGCCTGGGGGCCCACACCCCTGCCAGGCGCGGGCCAGCCCTAGCCGCGCCTGGGGGTGCGGCCACCCCAGGCACCCCCTCGGATTCCCTCTTCGCCTATATGAAGCCTCTTGACCTAAAAAACCGAGGGGGTTCGACGTTTTTCCAGAAAGAGTCCCGCTGCGCCGCCACCACCAGAAACAGTGATTCGGATCCAGAAACTCCGTTCTGGCACCCTGCCAAGACGGGGAATTTGGAGAGGATCATCGCCATCGTCATCACCAACGCATCTCCATCAACCATCCATGTTTCCCTCATCCATGAGTGAGTAATCCCCCGCTGTAGGCTTGGGGATGGTAGGGATTGGATGAGTTCTATCATGTAATCGAATAAGATTGTTAGGGCATGGTGCCTAGTATCTCTATTAGTGCTTTTTGACTTTGTTGCAACTTGTTGTGCTTAATGCTTGTCACTAGGGCCCGAGTGCCATGATCTCAGATCTGAACTTATTATTGAATCATTATGATAGTATTGTTTGTGATTTGATCTGCAAGTTGTGTACACATATCATTGTCCGGATCCAAAGGCCCCGAAGTGACAGAAATTGGGACAACCGGAGGGGATGGCTGTGGTGTGAGTATCACATGTGTTCATGGAGTTTTAATGCTTTGCTCCGGTGCTCTATTAAAAGGGGCACCTTAATTGCCAGTAGTTCCCTAGAGGCCCCGTTGCAACGGACTGACTGGACAGAAGATGTTGTGCAAGTTCTCATTGTGAGCACGCATGACTATATATGGAGCACATGCCTAGGATTGTTTATTACTTGGATGCTTAGTCTTATTTATATGCAATTTCCCTAGATCTTGAAGTTACATGTTTATACTCGTTCATGCAACGCCCGTCCATCCATCCCTGCCTACCGCACTCGAATCCTACTGTTACCGCTATTGTTACTATTGCTCCTGTTTTACTGCTACTGTTACTTTGCTTTTGCTACTACAAACTGTTGCTACTGATAAACTTCTGTGAGCAAGAACTATCTCCAGGTGTAGCTGAACTGACAACTCAGTTGTTAAGGCTTGCAAGTATTCTTTGGCTCCCCTTGTGTCGAATCAATAAATTGGGTAATACTACCCGCGAAGACTGTTGCGATCCCCTATACTTGTGGGTCATCAGCGAACTCTTCGCTAATGGTGTAGCAAAGCCTTTCCAGAGACTGCACGTAACCAACCATCTTGATTACATGCAGACTCAGTGGATCACCATCCTTAAGCTTGCAACTCAGCAAAGCCTGAGAGACTTGATACCTCTCAGTCTTCGCCTGATCATGGAACATACTTTTGAGGCTTTCGATCATATCGTAGGCCTCGACATTCTCGAACTGCTGCTGCAAGTCCGGTTCCATGTGAGCAAGCATAAGACAGCTAATATCCGTGGACTCATCCTTAGTCTGATGGTAGGCATTGGTGGTAGCGACAGTCGCATTCTCATCCGGCTCATCTGGAAGTGGGTTGTCTAGGACATGGTCCTTCTTTTCTTTTTTGAGTATAATTCTCAGATTACGATACCAGTTGGTAAAAGTAGTGTCGTTCAGTTTATATTTCTCAAGAATGGTTCTCAACGCAAAAACAGATATCTGAGAGGTACTGCTACTTGGTGCCATGATCTACAACGAAAAATATGCAAAACACTTAAGACATGTATTCATAAAAGCGCAAGTATATTGAACACTTTAATATTTTATGCTCCCACTAGAACCAACACCCCTCCGATGGTGAGCTTTAGCATCACCGCTAGCCGCCAAGTGATCTAGGTAGACAACTCTTTTTCAATCGTATCTCATACGACTCCTGTTGGTCGGGTGGAATCACATGCCCCGGCTCCCGTCTGACTTTTCTCCGAGTCCCACAACCGTTGTGATAGACCTGTCTAGCTTACTGAGTGTTTCTGCTGTAAGAGTCCGACTCGAACCCACCTAGTCGGAAAGAATTGGCAGCACCTCAATTTTATGAGCCCACTACCAAAAATGTCTGACTTGTGATGGTGCAAACACTGGCGGGAAAAACGACTAGACCTTCTTTGGGGGATTAAATTTTACCGACTATCTAATAAAGAGGTAAAAAGAGACATATCAATAACTCAAAATAAAGAAAATTATAATGTGAAATGGTATGGCTCTCTTCATGGCGGTCTCCATATCCACAAAGCCTGTAATCTGACTCGTGTCAACTCTTGTCACTTGTCGTCTTACTCCATGTCGCTGACTTGTACATCGACTTGCATGACATCTGGATACTCCAAACAGCTACACTAGCTTAGTAAAGTAAATTACATAGAGAATCTGTAACACCCTCAGAATCGGCCCTATGCAAGTTTTAGCGATTCCCGCCAAACCCGCATAGAAACGATTCAAAGGTGCCACCAGCACTTGCGCAAGGGTGGAAAACGGTAATACCATTACACAGGTCCTCGATGGGACCCACAGAACAGATATATATACAATGACTCAATGAGTCAAGAATACGAGATATAATATACAAAGATCCAAATCACCTTGAAAGTGATAGGCGTCCGACTACGGACAAGATGCAAATGGGGCTAAGAGCCCGAAGAATAACCAATGGCGTCCATAACCCTGCCGGGCCAAGCCGGAAGGGTAACCACGCTAACGACGTCGTTCTCAAAACCTGCTTAAACAAAAAGGTGCCGACAAGCGGCAAAGGAAAAGAGAGAGCGGTCAAGATCGAGAGGCCAATACAGCGAGGCTACAATTGGTCCTCGCCTACATAGGTATGGTGGTGAAGCGGCGGCTGGTATGCACTAAACAACCTATAGAGACTCGATAAAGCTGGCGGCTATCGAGGAGAGGTGAGTAAGACCTATTCGGATCCAACCTGATTCTACCACCAAACATACCCGTCCTGGTATTTCCCCCTCGAGACCAAACGAGGAAGTCAACCGAGGAACTCACACAGTTGGCAGTTTTATTTATTCAGTTATCGTTGCACCAATTACTAGTCAAGTATAGTCATCCTGATATAATAAGCAGTGGGCACTTTTAGTTAACCATTCCGTTGTAGTTGCGACACTTACTAGCCAGATATAATTAGCATGAGATATCCCAAAACCCAGCAATTGTTGGTACTTTTATTTAGCCATTCCGTTATAGTTGCAATAATTACTAGTCAGATACAATGGTAGCAAGCGACAACCCAAACAAGCAATTGTTGACAGTTTTATATAGCCATTCCATTATAGTGAAGCTGATTACTAGTCATTATAAAGTCAAATTTATAGCACTGCTTTAGTTATAGTTGTCTATGATCGAGATACTGTGCTCCAAGTCGTCCATAACCGCGGACACGGCTTTCAGAAAGTTTTACCCTGCAGGGGTGCACAAATAGCAACACACACTCGATCAACCTCGGAAAAACCAAATCAAAACCCAACGAGGCCTTCACGACAAAGCAATCACCAGATTCAGAAATATTTCAGGGAGCCACCCCATTAAGCTACCCGCAACGGAGTTAGCTGACTCCGAGACGGACTCAAGGTTTGCGTCAATGGCTGTAAACGACTGGGAACCCGAAAGTGTGACTGGGCTTGTCGATACCGCGAAAACACTCCGCAATCCTAAACAGTACACGTGCAGTACCTCGCACAATTTAAATTAAGCAGTAAAGCATGGCATAAGTACAGGATAGTAAATAAAACCCCAAACTAGTTTGTGGCCCCAAGAAATAAGAATGAATCAAGCTCTGGCTCAGGGGGGGTCCCATAATCCTCCCGGATGTGGATAGCGCGAATATTCAAGGAACAGGTATCAAGTACTCGGGGTCCTACGGGACACAAGTGGACGGTTAAAAACCAAATAACATCTATTGCCCACCTGTGCCTCTGCATTTACCTACTTCAATTTTAGTTATTAACAGTAATTAAAGTCATGAACATCTCCAACATTAAACACACGGCAATACTCCAACAACTGTGGTTCTGGACGAGACGCAACAGCACTAGAGCAAGCGACTACGACGCGCAAGTCCAACTATCTACCACACAACAGGTAATAGGATGTGTCCAAGGCAATATAAGGCTGCAAGGGATATCACGGGTACGAAAACTAGAGCATCGCAACACAGATAGCAATAGATCAACAGGAGGAAATAAATACTATAAAAGTAAGATAGGTAGAAAGGGGGAGATGCTACTTTGAAAACATTGCCGAAGGTTCATCCGAAGATCGGTTCGACACTCGCATCAACTCATCGGCCTAGTCCGTGAAGAAGCAAAGCACTAGAAGAAACACCGGATGCACTATTTAATACTACGGCAGAAGATCGGGCATGATGCATGTATGATGTATGACATGGCAAAGATGCAATGCAATTAGGCAATATTAAGCGGAACTGGGGTCCCGACAATTGAATAGGTGGTTCATGTTGTTTAACTACCACGCAATTTAATTGTTGTAATAACAGGGCGAAGCATGGCATCGGTTCGCTACACCAATTTAAATGGGACCAATATACGACTAGATTTGCCCGCATATGGATCCCATATTTAATTATGAGGTGAATCGGCATAATGCCCCCAAACCACAGATAAGTATGCATGCCAGATGAACAGTTAAATATGCGACAATTTATATAGTTGACAATTTATAAAATAGGGTTCTCGGATAAGGGTCACACATCTGGGTTCGGAAGATCTTGGTTCCGGGGGTTCGGGGTTCGGTCTCAGGGTTCGACGGGATCGGCGAGGTTCAGATACAAGAGGAGAACTTGGGTCCAAGCGGTCGATCTTGCCGTCGCGAAGATCTTGTCGGTTCCGTGCATCGGGTCGGTCTTGGCGTTCGGGGTGAAGAACTTGGCGTCCGGGATCTCGACGAGCTTGGCGTCCTTGTCAGAGTTCTCGGTTGACGATGTCGGTCTTGGGTTTGGCGCCGGTGGATCTTGACGATTCCATGTCGAAGGCCCGAGGAAGATCATGTCGATACGAAGCATTCTAGCGAGTTGGTCTCGGACGCCAGATCCCTGTGGACGATCTTGGGTTACCACCTAACCGGTGACGGAGGACATGGCGTGCGGCAGCAACACATACAAAACTGCCACGAGCATTGAACCACACCCAACTCGCAGGGAAAAACAAAACAGAGGCCACAGCCTGAGGTAGAGCTTGGAGGGCAGCGACCACCCGCTGGTCATGGCGACAAGCGCACTTGTAGACAGCGACAAGGGCGCAGACTTCCTGGGTGCACGTCGGAAGACGGCGCGAGCGAGCCATGGAGCTTGTGGGCGTGAAGCAAGGACGAGCTTGGGAGGGTACCGCCGATGGGGCCGCGCCAGGCCGGCGAGGCGCAGACAACTGGGGCATCCGGCAGGGGAGAACATGGCAACGGCGCGCACAGGGGCGAGCTTGGCGAGGCCATCGAGGTTCCTCAGGGCGGGGCTGTAGGCGAAGGTCGCCGCGACGAATCGCTGCAGCGGAGGTGGGGGAGGCGCTCAGGCCGCGGGAAGTGACGGCGGCCGGAGAGGGGTGCCGGCGGGCTCCGGCAGCGTTGGCGGGAGGGAGAAGGTCGGAGGAGGAAGGTCGGTGGCGTGGAGAGCGCCCCCCCCCTGCCGGCGGCGGGGACGGCTTGGCGAGGACAGGAGGAGGCCGGGGCGCTGCAGAGCTCCTCCTGGCGACGGCATGCGAGGAGAAGGAGCCGCCGCGGGGCTCTGGCGGCAGGCCGGCCAAGGAGAGATGGTGGCGCCGGGGAGAGAGGGAGGCCGACGGCGGCGCTGGCGGCTGTGGATGAAGGAGGACGGGGAGATAGAGGTTGGGGACGCGGGGTCGCGTGGGCGTGGAGGTGGGAACGGGGTGATCGATGCGGGTGGGGCCACGCGCGAGTGGGGTGGTTCGGGAGGTGGCAATTTGGGTTTTTCCTGGGAGTGGCGGCGGCTGGTGGAGGGAGGTTGGGAGGAGTGGACGCTGGGTAGGGTGAGAGAGAGGTGAGGATTAGGGTTAGGTTTGGTTAGATGTAGGGCTAGGATTAGGTCTAGGGTTGCTGGGTGTGTTGGGCCTGGTGGTGGTAGTCTGGCCCGGTTGACTGGCTGGACTGCCTCCCCGGAACAAAAATAGTTTTTATTATTTTTCATTAATTGTAAAAGTTTTATAAATAGTTTTTAGTCAAAAACAAAGATCCAGACAAACCAACTTGATATTTTGAAATAAGAAGGGCTACTGGAAAACCAAATAGACTTTTCGGAAATAGTTTTAGACAGACATATGCATGAAGATATGACGATTCTCAAATGCAATGTGGCATGATTACATGAGCATGCGGTCATGATGATGCAATGCACAAAAATAACGCGATTTTCTAGTAGTGGTTTTTGCGGGGCGCCACAATTCGACACCACTAACAATGGATCTCGCCCTCGAGATCCGCCTCATGGTACCGGAAAGAAGGCCGGCGATCTGAATCTTCTCGCTGCGCGTAGATCCTCGCGACACCACTAACAAGAGGTCGTTGTCCGTGATCGTCGAGAGAACACTCCGGGAAACAAAAGGTCGAAGGTAGAGGTATCAACAAGTAAAGCCACCTCTAGCTTCGATAGAAAGAGAGAATCGATGCATTCTCGTCCACTTCAATGTACAAGAGCGAATAGAAAGGGTAGTCGGCATGGGGGCCAATCCATCACGCACCCAAACTATTACTCTGCACAATCAGTAGAAAAGCGTGCAACCATTCTCGGAATCAGACTGAAGATCTCGACAATCGAGGTTCAGAAACAAAGGAGTGATGCAGACTCTGCATCGGATCTGGCGTAGATGATGTCGTCGCGTCGGAAAACACCGGAAGGCACGAGAAGGAACAAAGAGAAGTCCACCAGATGAAGGATTCCTCGGATAGCATGAAGACCAGATGTAGCAACACCGTTACCAAGGAGGAAGCGAAACCCTGAAGGTACGATGGAACCCAACCACGAGAAATCCTAGACTCGAAGAAAGAGAAGAGAGCGGATTCAAAACACGTAGAGGTAAGAGGAGAATAGCAGAGGGGTAAGGAGTAAAATCAGACCTAATCGGAACTATCCAGCCGCTTTTGCAAAAGTTGTTTTGACACTCTACTTCGGCCGTTAGCTAGGTTATCCTACAGGCTGGACTTGTGGGGTATCGCAACTGCTGAGCTCTGATACCACTCTGTAACACCCTCAGAATCGGCCCTATGCAAGTTTTAGCGATTCCCGCCAAACCCGCATAGAAACGATTCAAAGGTGCCCACCAGGCATTTGCGTGCGGGTGGAAAACAAAGTAATACCATTACACAACAGTCCTCGATGGGACCCACAGAACAGATATATATACAACAGCGACTCAATGAGTCAAGAATACAGATATAATATACAAAGATCCAAATCACCTTGAAAGTGATAGAGCATCCGACTACGGACAAGATGCAAATGGGACTAAGAGCCCTGAAGAATAACCAATGGCGTCCATAACCCTGCCCAGGCCAAGCCGGAAGGGTAACCCTGCTAACGACGTCGTTCTCAAAACCTGCTTAAACAAGAGGGGTGCCGACAAAGGGCAAAGGAAAAAGAGAGAGCGGTCAATACTGAGGCCAGTACACGGCGAGGCTAGAATTCGGTGGTCCTCGCCTACATAGGTATGGTGGACTGAAGCGGCAGCGCGGTATGCACTAAACAACCTATAGAGACTCGATAAAACTGGCGGCTATCAGACAGGGACGAGTAAGACCTATTCGGATCCAACCTGATTCTACCACCAAACATACCCGTCCTGGTATTTCCCCCTCGAGACCAAACGAGGAAGTCAACCGAGGAACTCACACAGTTGGCAGTTTTATTTATTCAGTTATCGTTGCACCAATTACTAGTCAAGTATAGATAGTCATCCTGATATAATAAGCAGTGGGCACTTTTAGTTAACCATTCCGTTGTAGTTGCGACACTTACTAGCCAGATATAATTAGCATGAGATATCCCAAAACCCAGCAATTGTTGGTACTTTTATTTAGCCATTCCGTTATAGTTGCAATAATTACTAGTCAGATACAATGGTAGCAAGCGACAACCCAAACAAGCAATTGTTGACAGTTTTATATAGCCATTCCATTATAGTGAAGCTGATTACTAGTCATTATAAAGTCAAATTTATAGCACTGCTTTAGTTATAGTTGTCTATGATCGATATACTGTGCTCCAAGTCGTCCATAACCGCGGACACGGCTTTCAGAAAGTTTTACCCTGCAGGGGTGCACAAATAGCAACACACACTCGATCAACCTCGGAAAAACCAAATCAAAACCCAACGAGGCCTTCATGACAAAGCAATCACCAGATTCAGAAATATTTCAGGGGGCCACCCCATTAAGCTACCGGCAACGGAGTTAGCTGACTCCGAGACGGACTCAAGGTTTGCGTCAATGGCTGTAAACGACTGGGAACCCGAAAGTGTGACTGGGCTTGTCGATACCGCGAAAACACTCCGCAATCCTAAACAGTACACGTGCAGTACCTCGCACAATTTAAATTAAGCAGTAAAGCATGGCATAAGTACAGGATAGTAAATAAAACCCCAAACTAGTTTGTGGCCCCAAGAAATAAGAATGAATCAAGCTCTGGCTCAGGGGGGTCCCATAATCCTCCCGGATGTGGATAGCGCGAATATTCAAGGAACAGGTATCAAGTACTCGGGGTCCTACGGGACACAAGTGGACGGTTAAAAACCAAATAACATCTATTGCCCACCTGTGCCTCTGCATTTACCTACTTCAATTTTAGTTATTAACAGTAATTAAAGTCATGAACATCTCCAACATTAAACACACGGCAATACTCCAACAACTGTGGTTCTGGACGAGACGCAACAGCACTAGAGCAAGCGACTACGACGCGCAAGTCCAACTATCTACCACACAACAGGTAATAGGATGTGTCCAAGGCAATATAAGGCTGCAAGGGATATCACGGGTACGAAAACTAGAGCATCGCAACACAGATAGCAATAGATCAACAGGAGGAAATAAATACTATAAAAGTAAGATAGGTAGAAAGGGGGAGATGCTCGCCTGAAAACATTGCCGAAGGTTCATCCGAAGATCGGTTCGACACTCGCATCAACTCATCGGCCTAGTCCGTGAAGAAGCAAAGCACTAGAAGAAACACCGGATGCACTATTTAATACTACGGCAGAAGATCGGGCATGATGCATGTATGATGTATGACATGGCAAAGATGCAATGCAATTAGGCAATATTAAGCGGAACTGGGGTCCCGACAATTGAATAGGTGGTTCATGTTGTTTAACTACCACGCAATTTAATTGTTGTAATAACAGGGCGAAGCATGGCATCGGTTCGCTACACCAATTTAAATGGGACCAATATACGACTAGATTTGCCCGCATATGGATCCCATATTTAATTATGAGGTGAATCGGCATAATGCCCCCAAACCACAGATAAGTATGCATGCCAGATGAACAGTTAAATATGCGACAATTTATATAGTTGACAATTTATAAAATAGGGTTCTCGGATAAGGGTCACACATCTGGGTTCGGAAGATCTTGGTTCCGGGGGTTCGGGGTTCGGTCTCAGGGTTCGACGGGATCGGCGAGGTTCAGATACAAGAGGAGAACTTGGGTCCAAGCGGTCGATCTTGCCGTCGCGAAGATCTTGTCGGTTCCGTGCATCGGGTCGGTCTTGGCGTTCGGGGTGAAGAACTTGGCGTCCGGGATCTCGACGAGCTTGGCGTCCTTGTCAGAGTTCTCGGTTGACGATGTCGGTCTTGGGTTTGGCGCCGGTGGATCTTGACGATTCCATGTCGAAGGCCCGAGGAAGATCATGTCGATACGAAGCATTCTAGCGAGTTGGTCTCGGACGCCAGATCCCTGTGGACGATCTTGGGTTACCACCTAACCGGTGACGGAGGACATGGCGTGCGGCAGCAACACATACAAAACTGCCACGAGCATTGAACCACACCCAACTCGCAGGGAAAAACAAAACAGAGGCCACAGCCTGAGGTAGAGCTTGGAGGGCAGCGACCACCCGCTGGTCATGGCGACAAGCGCACTTGTAGACAGCGACAAGGGCGCAGACTTCCTGGGTGCACGTCGGAAGACGGCGCGAGCGAGCCATGGAGCTTGTGGGCGTGAAGCAAGGACGAGCTTGGGAGGGTACCGCCGATGGGGCCGCGCCGGGCCGGCGAGGCGCAGACAACTGGGGCATCCGGCAGCGGAGAACATGGCAACGGCGCGCACAGGGGCGAGCTTGGCGAGGCCATCGGGGTTCCTCAGGGCGGGGCTGTAGGCGAAGGTCGCCGCGACGGCTCGCTGCAGCGGAGGTGGGGGAGGCGCTCAGGCCGCGGGAAGTGACGGCGGGAGAGTGCCGTGCTCCAAGCGTTAGCGAGGAGGAAGGTCGGAGGAGGAAGGCCGGTGGCGTGGAGAGCTCCCCCGCCGGGGGGCTTGGGGCGAGCGAGGAGGAGGAGGCTGCAGAGCTCCTCCTCCTGGCGACGGCATGCGAGGAGAAGGAGCCGCCGCGGGGCTCTGGCGGCAGGCCGGCCAAGGAGAGATGGTGGCGCCGGGGAGAGAGGGAGGCCGACGGCGGTGCTGGCGGCTGTGGATGAAGGAGGACGGGGAGATAGAGGTTGGGGACGCGGGGTCGCGTGGGCGTGGAGGTGGGAATGGGGGGATCGATGCGGGTAGGGCCACGCGCGAGTGGGGTGGTTCGGGAGGTGGCAATTTGGGTTTTTCCTGGGAGTGGCGGCGGCTGGTGGAGGGAGGTTGGGAGGAGTGTACGCTGGGTAGGGTGAGAGAGAGGTGAGGATTAGGGTTAGGTTTGGTTAGATGTAGGGCTAGGATTAGGTCTAGGGTTGCTGGGTGTGTTGGGCCTGGTGGTGGTAGTCTGGCCCGGTTGACTGGCTGGACTGCCTCCCCGGAACAAAAATAGTTTTTATTATTTTTAATTAATTGTAAAAGTTTTATAAATAGTTTTTAGTCAAAAACAAAGATCCAGACAAACCAACTTGATACTTTGAAATAAGAAGGGCTAGTGGAAAACCAAATAGACTTTTCGGAAATAGTTTTAGACAGACATATGCATGAAGACATGACGATTCTCAAATGCAATGTGGCATGATGACATGAGCATGCGGTCATGATGATGCAATGCACAAAAATAACGCGATTTTCTAGTAGTGGTTTTTGCGGGGCGCCACAGAATCCGACATGCAGGTCGTTATACAATAAAATGACAGCACCTAGGCTCCAGTCGGCTGACAAAACCGTGATTCGCAGATCACATATGGATTACACACATACATCACATGCACATGAACCATATCATTCACAACTTCCTGCAAAAACAAGTTATGCATAGATACGATATCTACCGTCGTTGTGAAACTCGCAACGACATCTAAGGCACTACGACAGGGCGAAGCCGGCGGTCCCGGCCATTGTTCCGATTTTTCCGAAAATGTAGATCTCATCTATGATCCGGATATGGATTCTGATCATTGTTCTGATTCGATCAAACTCTTTGATCTTCGATCACAGCTTCTGGATTTATGTGTCACAGTATACCCTGATGGCGGAAACCGGCCGGTAGGGGTATGTCGTTCCACGAGCTCAGCAGTATGATCACGAAAATCAGATCTTCCATTCCCCGAGTACAGTTGATCCAATCAACCTCGTACAAATTTGATCTATCTCATAGATCGACCATCAAAACAACACATATATCCAATCTATAGCCAACCGCATATCACATATGCACGATCTCGAGCCTAAAACAAGAAGCTATCTCTCGGATACCACTATTGGGTCGGGAGGAGATAAAAAACTTTTTATATCTAACGCGGTTATCCCAAGATCTAGCTAGGGTAGAAGGCCACGATCCGATCCGATCCGATCACGATCGTCCTGGTGCTGATCGTACAACACCTCTGCAGGTATCCACACGTACCAGGAGGAGCGCCGGCGGTGAACTGCTATGTTTGTTACGACGGCAAGACTGTTGTGCAGCTAGGGTTTCCAACGCATGGAATGTCCTAACCGTCAACCCTCCTGGATTTCTATGCCCCACTATATATAGGGACTGAAAAGTGGGTTCCACTCACTTGTGGCCCATTCACTAAAGCCCATAGCTGACTCAGTCCAAATCCGGCTCGGGTCTAACTCAACCAGATTTCTGACTCACATCCAATCCGAATCTTGCTCCCGCTCTTAAGTGTGTGAGCCATATATCATGGCAACTTGGACATGATTGGAGTCCGACTCTCAATCGATCAGTCGGTAGCAGCTCCTAGCAGAACGTGCCGACTCCCAAGTATCAAAGAGTCATGACGACATGCCTTTTCAATGTGACGAATAATTGTCATCCCTTAAATAGTCTGACCCTCTTCTCGATCCGAGACAATTGATTCATCCGACTAACTTTTAGTCGATCACCTCGGTTAACACTTAACCGAGTCGCGCATGGTCATGCTGAATCATATCTCACGAGAGGGCCCAGAGAATATCTCTCCGAGTGGAGGGGCAAAATCTCATCTTGGTTATCCACATCACGCAGCTTGATTCTTAGTCGACCCGAACTCTGCCTTTATAACTGCATTGTTACGGATTAGCGTTTGACAGAACCTAAGTCGGTGATCTTCAACTCGAATAGTGCAACAACCTCAGGTCTAAGGATTATATTGATTGAGATATACAAATGACGACTTGTTCGTTGTACTTCAATATGGCTCAATCCGACTCGCTAAACTCTTTAGTCGAATCCGTGTAAGTCGGAATAGCATCACCATGCTCATGACAAGTGGAACCGAGTCATCCAGCCGACTTTCACATTGGTCTAAGTTGTGTGTCCAGCACAATCTCAATGACCAAGGATATTTAGTATAAACAACATGAATGTATAGTTCCACAACTAAATCACATATTCAATGATACACATCAGATGTTCATACAAGAACAACTTAATATCTTTATGAATACAATGGAAAATATCATCATTCATGGTTTTCTCTAGGGCATATTCCCAACAATATCAAGCCTTCTCGGACATTTGGACTACATCGAATCCTAATAGTCTTCACGCACCTATGTGGCCTTCTATCGTCCTTGTAATTCTTTGGAAGATTTGGGACGCGAGAAATAGTATGGTTTTTAGGAGTATTGAACAACCCTCTTATGTTACAAATTGCTAAGGTTGTAGATGATATTACTTTATAGTCTCATCGATGTAAGGACTTAGTCCAATAATGTCATGTGGGCCTATGGCGTGACTGCCTCTCTTCACGATGCTTGTGAAACATGTGTTCTGCTTTTGAAGTAATACTAGCACAATGTCCACGTGTTGCTGCGAAAGAGCACCTTGTCAACCTTGTAAATTACAAAAAAAAATCGTGTTGCATCGAGGGAAAAAATCTATCCCGTAAAAAGGTACTCCCTCTGGTCCGGTCCATATTAGTTGATTTGGATTTGTAAAAATTTGGATAAACCTATATACTAAATACTGTCTAAATTCATCTAAATCTAGACAAATTTAAGTCAACTAATACGGATCGGAGGGATTAGTATTTTTATTAAATATTTTAGATCCAGGAGAATTTCACAACTTGAAATTATTTTTGTTAACAGGAAAAAAATATTTCTGAAAATTCCCCTATAATTTCTAAAAGAATTAGAGTAAACTTTCTACCCGGCTTCTTCTGATTTTTTTACAAATGTAACCCTCTGCAAATATCCATTGCCAAAACTACCCTCCTCTCACAGTATTTGTCAAATGTGTCCTGGCGAGAGGTGGAAAAAGCACCACATGGCACCTTCGGCCGTGTAGTATGGCGGATCAGAATTTCCGCCAACAGGATTGACGGGAAAGGAATCCCGCCCTTGCGCTTGGCGGGAGTTCGCATGCAGCATACGTATACCCTTCTCCTGTGCTTGACCACCACCAAAAGCTGATAATACGTCATCGCATGCACATTAATTAATGCATGTGGTGCTAGCACTCACGCTAATTTTTCCCAATTTCGCTCCTAATTTGAGGCTATAAAAAGGACTCGTGATGACTCCCGGGCTACTCGGAGACGGATTTTTAGAGATTCAAAATTCTGGATTCAAATTTTTTTACAAAAATTCTTTAGAAAGTCTTTTTGTCAGTATGTAAAATTTCAGTTCATAATACTTTATATATTAGGCTAAAAAAATTATAACTTGGGTTTTTGTCCTCGATAAACAATGTTAAACATTATATTGCCTTCCTTCTCGAAGGTTAGCACCCACGCCTCGCCCATGCGCCGGGCCAGCACTGTGGCCTCGAGGTGGACCTCGTTGACCTTCACGTCCTGGTAGCGGGTGTGACACATCTCCCGGATCTTCGTCCAATTGGCGATCTTGCGGCGAGGCATGACTCCTGGTGGGTCGACCTTCACGTCCGGGTAGCGGGTGTGACACATCTCCCGGATCTTCGTCCAATTGGCGATCTTGCGGCGAGGCATGACTCCTGGTGGCTGGCGCTTTTTCGGCTGCTGATTTGCTCTTGCTTTGGGGCTTGTTGTCTCCGCTGCGCCGGTGACCGTCTTTTATAGACCGCGGCGGATGCGGGGAACAGACTAGAATACACGGAAAGTTTTCTCGCCACGGGAAGCAAGTCACGCGCGAATAATGATGGCGGGAAACACCGCCGCGCAGGAAGCCGCCGGCGCCGACAGCAAATGTCGCGTCGCCATTACTAGATATGAGTCTAACACTTAAGATTTTTCTAATTTTTTAGTAAGTCTAATAAACTAAGGAGAAAGTAGTAGATTATTAGCTTATTAAGTCAAGTTCAAGACAAAATTATGCAAAAGAAAAAGTTCAAGACAAAAGAAAAACAGTTGCAGCATACGATTCAGGGCCACAATCAACTGCATGCAATCGTATTGTTGTCCAGGTAATCAACTGCATGGAACATAAGAGCATGTACACCGTTTAGACAGGGTCTAAGAAAAAATACTTGCCAACGCAGAACAAAAATGACTGCACTGGTTTAGCCACCTTAATAGGACCCACAAGCCCTCACATTCCTGTCAGTGTACTATAATGCTGATGAGGCTGACTGTGGGCCTTTTTTGCTTTTTGTTTTCTTAGACACTGGGACTAGTACTAGACACATGTCTAAGGATTTGTATGCTAGACTCAGGTACTCCACTGGTTAGACTCGAGCTAAGAAACGAAAAGATTCCCTTAGCCACCTCTTTTTTCATACGCTGTGCTTGCTCTAACCTTCCGCCAGTGTTAATGTGTCAATACATACCTTTGGCTTTCCTCCATGGCGGCAAGTACCTTTGGCCTTCCTCCATGGCGGGACGTGTAAACCGCCCCTATACCGGCGGATTGTGCTACGTGTCACCTTTTTCACGTACCGCCATGGTATATTTGACAATCGTTTCAGTTAGTGGCCAGATTTGGCTATGAGAATTTGCAGGTGGGCATATTTGTAAAAAAAATCGCTTCTTCTGCGGAGATAATGGATACGTCAAATCTTGTTTTCAATAATTGCATGTACTCACAAACTGTTCCACCAGATGGATTAATAGTTTTGGAGCCGAGATGGCCGCGGCCGCCGCACACGTCATCCACGGTGTGGTCGTGTAGGAGTAGGTGCCTTGGCCGGGATGGAAATCCATATGCTTGGTTTGATACCGTCGTAGACTGCGGTGTAATTGTCATCATAGTTTCAGAATATTTTTTCAAAATATCTGACACGAACTGCTATACATGATCACTTTCATCCGTCGGCACTCACTTGCATGGGAAAAAAGGGTCAGCTAATTATATCCAACGTATGATACATACTGATAAATTACGTAGCCGTCGTGCAGTTGAGACCAGCTGCAGCAGTGGTGTGCCGCAATCCTGCAAATCAAATAGATAACAAAGGGATTAAGTAGGAGTATACCGCAAAAAGAAGAGAAGAGAGCAGTGGAAAGGACCAGCACAACACGGTCTTCTCCTTGCACATGTCGGCATGGTCTCGACGACGTCCAGCCAGCCCCAGCATCGGGATGACCACATGGTGAGCCTTGGCCAGTCGCGATGTTCCCGTCAAGGCCGGTCCTGAGAGTTTGGGGCCCTGGAAACTAAAATTACAGGTCTTTTATTATAGTTTTTATGCATATGAGATCATGAAAATAAATATTTTAAATACACTTTCAACTATAATATTGTAGCACCCAAGAAAACCACCACCAGAAAATAAACGCTAATTACTACTTTGTGCATCATCATGACATCATGCATTGTTTGTCTAAAACTATTTTCTAAAATCATATTTTTCTTTTCTAAATATCCCCATCTTTTATTTCATATCAAACCCCGATTGTCCGGATATTTTATTTTGACTAATTGATTTACAAAAGTCCTTTAAAGTAAATATATAAAATAAAACCCTAAATATTTTTAGTGGGAGAGTCAGCCACCGGCCAAGCCCAAAAGGCCCAACCGGCAGCCACCTACCTACCCCAAACCCTAACCCTAGCCTAAACCACCCGCACAGCCGCCGCACCCTACCTGACCCAGCGTGCAACCCTTCCCGGTACAGAACACACACTGCACACACACACACCCCGCAGCACGCGCACACAACACCAATTCACACGCACGCGCGTGAGCACGACCCCGGGCGCAACCCTCCTCGCCTGGCCCACCTTCCAGTCTCTACCCAACCCCACCCACGCCATCTCCCTAGGCCCGGTCAAACCCCTCCCGTCCTTGATCCCCACGCGACCCCACCCCGCGACCCCACCACTCACGCACGATTCCCCCACTCGACTCCCGTCCCTCCCTCGCGGAAGCCCCGCTCCAGCCCTGCGTCGTTTCTTCCTCGCCCCCGCTCGACTCCCAGGGGCGCCGCCAGGGACCCCTCCCCCTCGAGCTTGCCCTGGCCTCCCCGATCCTGAACACCACCCCGAACCCACCTTCCCCACCCCGTACGTGATCTCCTCCCGCCGTCCTTCTCGCGTCTACCGCCGCCAGCGAGCCCCATGGCCGCTCCCTTCTCCGCGAGCCCGTTCTCCTCCCCGCCAAGCTCGCCACCTTGGTCGCCCGCCTGCGCCATTCCCCCTAGAACTCCGCCGGCCGTGCGTGGCCACTCCCCTCCTCGCTGGCAGACACTTCCCCTACCGTCGTCGCGCCTCCTCCTCACCGGGGAGCTTCTCCGGCCGTCGGCCGCGTCCACCCCGACCTCTGCAAGAACGCGGCCGCCACCTCCCCTCGCCCCAGAGCCGAGCGCCTCCTCCGCAGCAAGCCCCGCGACCCTGGCCGCCGCCTTCCCCCTCTGGCGCCCTCTGCAGCATCACCCATGCGTGCCGGCCACCACCGCCCTGAGTCCTCTGCGCCAGCGCGTTCGCCGGCCCGGCCTCCTCTCGGTGCTCTCCTTCGGCCCTCGACCAGACCAAGCGGCCTCGTCCCCTGCCCCGCGCCTCATTTCCGTGCGTCGACCGAGCGCCATGTCTCCACCATCGATCCTTCCAGTAGCACGGGCTGCTGCTCTTGGCCCATGGTGCAGGACCAAGACTCCACCGTGGTTTGAGCCATTTCAGGTTGCCGCCGTGTTCGTTTTTTTTACCCTGTGGCCTTCTGTCTCGCTTGCTGTATGTGCGCTTGTGTGAGGCTACGAGGATGATGTGCCAATGTGAAGTTTCTTACGCGGTGAAAATGATGCAGAATTGGCACCGCAGATATGAACCCGTTTGATGCAAATTGTCGTGTACGTCGATGGCCGCGAGCCCTAAGATCACCGTCATGGATTCCAAGGGCCTCTTCACGGAACGCCAAGATCGCCCACACGGAGACCGATCCATCGGAACGCCAAGTGCTCCTCCCTGAGTCCGAAGTTCCGAAGGCCGATCTCATCGACCCTCGAAGACCGATCCCGGCGTCCGAGACCCCGAGACCGAACCCTCGGACCCCAAAATCACCGAGTCCTCAAGTCTGACCCCTTTTCGAGACCCTTATATTTTTATAATATATAAATATACTTGTTGCATATCAATTGTCATGCTTGCATACATATTTGTGGTTTGGGGACATTATGTCAATTCACCTAAAGTAAATATGGAGGCCATATGCGGACGAATTTAGTCTAATATTGGTCCCATTTAAATTTGTGCATCGAATCGGTGATATAATTTTGCCTTGTTAAGACAACATTTAAATTGCGAGGTATCTAAATAACATGAAGTATTTAATTAAATGTCGGGACCCCGGTTCCGCTTAATATTGCCTAATTGCATCGCATCTTTGTCATGCCATACATCATACATGCATCATGCCTGGTCTTCTGCCGTAATCTTAAATAGTGCATCCGGTGTTTCTTCTAGTGTTTTGCTTCTTCGCGGATAAGGCCGTTGAGTTGATGCGAGTGTCGATCCGATCTTCGGATAAATCTTCTGCAATGTTTTCAGGCGAGCATTCTTCCCCTTTCTACCTATCTTACTTTTATAGTATTTATTCCCTCATGTTGATCTATTGCTATCTGTGTTGCGATGCTTTAGTTTCGTACCCGTGATATCCCTTGCAGCCTTATATTGCCTTGGACACATCCTATTACCTGTTGTTTGGTAGATAGTTGGACTTGCGCGTCGTAGTCGCTTGCTCAAGTGTTGTTGCGTGTCGTCCAGTACCACAGTTGTTGGAAGGCTGCCATATGCTTTATGTTGGAGATGATCATGACTTTAATTATTGTTTAATAACTAAAATTGAAGTAGGTAAATAATGCAGAGGCACAGGTGGGCAATAGATGTTATTTGGTTTTTAACCGTCCACTTGTGTCCCGTAGGACCCCGAGTACTTGATACCTGTTCTTTGAATATTCGCACTATCCGCATGTAGGACCATGAATCCCCCTAGCCACATCTTGAGTCATATTTATTTCTTGGGTCCACAAACTAGTTTGGGGCTTTATTACTATCCTGTACTTATGCCATGCTTTACTGCTTTATTTACGATTGCGCGTGGAGCGCCTGTACTGTTTTGGATCGCGGCACGATTACGCGGTATCGACAAGCCTAGTCACACTTTTGGGTTCCCAGTCGTTTACAGCCGTTCTCGCAAACCTCTGGGTCCGTCTCGGAGCCGGCCAACTTCGTAGCGGGTAGCTTGGTGGGGTGGCCCCCTGAAATTTATATGAATCTTGCAATTGCTCTGTCGTGATGCCTCGTTGGGTTTTATTTGGTTTTTCTCGAGGTTGATCGTGCGTGTGTTGCTATTTGTGCCCCCTGCAGGGTAAAACTTTCTGAAAGCCGTGTCCGCGGTTATGGACGACTTGGAGCACAGTATCTCGATCATAGACAACTATAACTAAAGTAGTGTTATAAATTTGACTTTATAATGACTAGTAATCAGCTTCACTATAATGGAATGGCTAAATAAAAGTGCCAACAATTACTGGTTTGGGTTGTCACCTGTTACCATTGTATCTGACTAGTAAGTATTGCAACTACAATAGAATGGTTAAATAAAAGTACCAACAACTGCTGGATTTTGGGATGCCTCACCTATATGTATCTGACTAGTAAGTACTACAACTACAACGGAATGGTTAACTAGAACTGCCCACTGCTTAATATATCAGGATGACTCATGCTATATATATCTGACTAGTAATTGCCGCAACTATAACGAAATGAATAAAACTGCCAACTGTGTGAGTTCCTCGGTTGACTTCCTCGTTTGGTCTCGAGGGGGAAATACCAGGATGGGTATGCTTGGTGATAGTTTCAGGTTGGATCCGAATAGGTCTTTCTTATCCCTATCTGATAGTCGCCAGTTGTATTGAGTCTCTATAGGTTGTTTAGTGCATGCTGCGCTGCCGCTTCAGTCCACTATACCTATGTAGGCGAGGACCGCCGAATTCTAGTCTCGCCGTGTACTGGCCTCAGTACTGACCGCTCTCTTTTTCCTTTGCCCTTTGTCGGCACCCCTTTTGTTTAAGAAGGTTTTGAGATCGACGTCGTTAGCAGGGTTACCCTTCCGGCTTGGCCTGGGCAGGGTTATGGACGCCATTGGTTATTTTTCAGGGCTCTTAGCTCATTTGCATCTTGTATGTAGTCGGACATTGTATCGTTTTCAGGGTGATTCGGATCTTTGTACTGTATATCTATATTCTTGACTCATGGAGTCGTGTTGTATATTTCTGTTCTGTGGGTTACATCGTGGACTATTGTGTAATGGTATTACTTCGTTTTCCACCCGCACGAAAGTGCCTGGTGGGCACCTTTGAATCGTTTCTATGCGGGTTTGGCGGGAATCGCTGAAACTTGCATAGGGTCTATTCTGAGGGTGTTACAGAGTGGTATCAGAGCTCAGTGATTCGCGATACCTTGGTCCAGCCTGTAGGATAACCTAGCTAACGGACGTTATAGAGTGTCAAAACTATTTTGGAAAAATCGGTTGGATAGATCTGATTAGTTCTGCTTTTACTCCTTACCCCTCTGCTATTCTCTTCCTACCTCTGCGTGTTTTGAATCTACTCTCTTATCTTTCTTCGAGTCCAGGATTTCTCGCGGTTGGGTTTCCGTCGTACCTTCAGGGTTTCGCTTTCTCCCTTTTATAACGGTGGTGCTATGATCATCAAATCTGCATCTTGACTGTTGTACCCTTCATCCAATATTTTGTTCTTGCACTCTTTATCTATATGTGTACCTTGCTGGAAATCCGTATCGTTGAAAAACATATGAGAAGGACGAGCATTGGTGAAGTTGGAGTATACCTTGAGCATGTGTTGTTCATGCCAATGGAACCATTGCGAAACCTAATCGTTATGTATTTTCATAAAAATTTCTTTCGTATCTTCCGGTGTTTTCCAACGTGATGACCTTATCTACATCAGATCCAATGCAGAGCTTGCATCATCCCTTTGTTCCGAATACCACTTATGAAGACCTTCCTTCTAAATTTCGAGAGTTGTGTTGCATGATTTTCCTATTCATGTATAGAGTTAATAGTTTGGGTACGGGATGGACTGATCACCCTACCGGACTCTTACTGGTCACTCTTGTACCTCGAACTGGTGGGTCAATGTAACTTTTCCTCTTCTCATGGAAGTTAGAGGTGGCCTTATCTTTTGATACCTCTACCTTCGTCATTTCTTTCTCTGGAGTGTTCTCTCGACGAACGTGAGCACCGACCCTTGTTGGTGGTGTCACGAATTTCAAGATGGAGAAAGAACCCTTGTTAGTGGTGTCGCGAGGATCTACATGAAGTGAGAAGATTCAGATCGTTGACCTTCTTCTTTGTACCATGAGGCGGATCTCGAGGGCGAGATCCATTGTTAGTGGTGTCGAATTGTAGCACCCCAAGAAAATCACTACCAGAAAATCGCTTGCTAATTACTACTTTGTGCATCATCATGACATCATGCATTGTTTGTCAAAAACTATTTTCTAAAATCCTATTTTTCTTTTCTAAATATCCCCATCTTTTATTTCATATCAAACCCCGATTGTCCGGATATTTTGTTTTGACTAATTGATTTACAAAAGTCCTTTAAAGTAAGTATATAAAATAAAACCCTAAATATTTTTAGTGGGAGAGGCAGCCACCAGCCAAGCCCAAAAGGCCCAACCGGCAGCCACCTACCTACCCCAAACCCTAACCCTAGCCTAAAACAACTACTTACCTGACCCAGCGTGCAACCCCTCCCGGTACAGAACACACACTGCACACACACACACACACACACACCCCGCAGCACGCGCACACAACACCAATTCACACGCACGCGCGTGAGCACGACCCCGGGCGCAACCCTCCTCGCCTAGCCCACCTTCCAGTCTCTACCCAACCCCACCCACGCCATCTCCCCAGGCCCTGAACCCCTCCGTCCTGATCCCCACGCTGACCCCACGGCCCCACCACTCACGCACGCTTCCCCCACTCGACTCCCGTCCCTCCCTCGCGGAAGCCCCGCTCCAGCCCTGCGCCGTTTCTTCCTCGCCCCCGCTCGACTCCCAGGGGCGCCGCCAGGGACCCTTCCCCCTCGAGCTTGCCCCGGCCTCCTCGATCCTGAACACCACCCCGAACCCACCTTCCCCACCCCGTACGTGATCTCCTCCCGTCTTCCTTCTCGCGTCTACCGCCGCCAGCGAGCCCCATGGCCGCTCCTTCTCCTCGAGCCCGTTCTCCTCCCCGCCAATCTCGCAACCTTGGTCGCCCGCCTGCGCCAATCCCCCTAGAACTCCGCCGGCCGTGCGTGGCCACTCCCCTTCTCGCTGGCAGACACTTCCCCTGCCGTCGCCGTGCCTCCTCCTCATCGGGGAGCTTCTCCGGCCGTCGCCTTCGCAAGAACTCTGCGGCCGCCCTCCCTCGCCCAGCCGAAGCGCCTCCTCCGCAGCAAGCCCCGCGACCCTGGCCGCCGCCTTCCCCCTCTGGCGCCCTCTGCAGCATCACCCATGCGTGCCGGCCACCACCACCCCGAGTCCTCTACGCCAGCGCGTTCGCTGGCCCGGCCTCCTCCCGGTGCTCTCCTCCGGCCCTCAACCAGACTATGCGGCCTCGTCCCCTGCCCCGCGCCTCATTTCCGTGCGTCGACCGAGCGCCATGTCTCCACCATCGATCCTTCCAGTAGCACGGGCTGCTGCTCTTGGCCCATGGTGCAGGACCAAGACTCCACCGTGGTTTGAGCCATTTCAGGTTGCCGCCGTGTTCATTTTTTTACCCTGTGGCCTTCTCCGCTTGTCAGTATGCGCTTGTGTGAGGCTACGAGGATGATGTACCAATGCGAAGTTTCTTACGCGGTGAAGATGATGCAGAATTGGCACCGCAGATATGAACCCGTTTGATGCCAATTGTCGTGTACGTCGATGGCCGCGAGCCCTAAGATCACCGTCATGGATTCCAAGGGCCTCTTCACGGAACGCCAAGATCGCCCACACGGAGACCGATCCATCGGAACGCCAAGTGTTCCTCCCTGAGTCCGAAGTTCCGAAGTCCGATCTCGTCGACCCTCGAAGACCGATCCCGGCGTCCGAGACCCCGAGACCGAACCCTCGGACCCTAAAATCACCGAGTCCTCAAGTGTGACCCCTTTTCGAGACCCTTATATTTTTATAATATATAAATATACTTGTTGCATATCAATTGTCATGCTTGCATACATATTTGTGGTTTGGGGACATTATGTCAATTCACCTAAAGTAAATATGGAGGCCATATGCGGACGAATTTAGTCTAATATTGGTCCCATTTAAATTTGTGCATCGAATCGGTGATATAATTTTGCCTTGTTAAGACAACATTTAAATTGCGAGGTATCTAAATAACATGAAGTATTTAATTAAATATCGGGACCCCGGTTCCGCTTAATATTGCCTAATTGCATCGCATCTTTGTCATGCCATACATCATGCCTGATCTTCTGCCGTAATCTTAAATAGTGCATCCGGTGTTTCTTCTAGTGTTTTGCTTCTTCGCGGATAAGGTCGTTGAGTTCATGCGAGTGTCGATCCGATCTTCGGATAAATCTTCTGCAATGTTTTCAGGCGAGCATTCTTCCCCTTTCTACCTATCTTACTTTTATAGTATTTATTCCCTCATGTTGATCTATTGCTATCTGTGTTGCGATGCTTTAGTTTCGTACCCGTGATATCCCTTGCAGCCTTATATTGCCTTGGACACATCCTATTATCTGTTGTTTGGTAGATAGTTGGACTTGCGCGTCGTAGTCGCTTGCTCAAGTGTTGTTGCGTGTCGTCCAGTACCACAGTTGTTGGAAGGCTGCCATATGCTTTATGTTGGAGATGATCATGACTTTAATTATTGTTTAATAACTAAAATTGAAGTAGGTAAATAATGCAGAGGCACAGGTGGGCAATAGATGTTATTTGGTTTTTAACCGTCCACTTGTGTCCCGTAGGACCCCGAGTACTTGATACCTGTTCTTTGAATATTCGCACTATCCGCATGTGGGACCATGAATCCCCCTAGCCAGAGCTTGAGTCATATTTATTTCTTGGGTCCACAAACTATTTTGGGGCTTTATTACTATCCTGTACTTATGCCATGCTTTACTGCTTTATTTACGATTGCGCGTGGAGCGCTCATGCTTTTGGATCGCGGCACGATTACGCGGTATCGACAAGCCTAGTCACACTTTTGGGTTCCCAGTCATTTACAGCCGTTCTCGCAAACCTCTGGGTCCGTCTCGGAGCCGGCCAACTTCGTAGCGGGTAGCTTGGTGGGGTGGCCCCCTGAAATCTATATGAATCTTGCAATTGCTTTGTCGTGATGCCTCGTTGGGTTTTATTTGGTTTTTCTCGAGGTTGATCATGCGTGTGTTGCTATTTGTGCCCCCTGCAGGGTAAAACTTTCTGAAAGCCATGTCCGCGGTTATGGACGACTTGGAGCACAGTATCTCGATCATAGACAATTATAACTAAAGTAGTGTTATAAATTTGACTTTATAATGACTAGTAATCAGCTTCACTATAATGGAATGGCTAAATAAAAGTGCCAACAATTACTGGTTTGGGTTGTCACCTGTTACCATTGTATCTGACTAGTAAGTATTGCAACTACAACAGAATGGTTAAATAAAAGTACCAACAACTGCTGGGTTTTGGGATGCCTCACCTATATGTATCTGACTAGTAAGTACTACAACTACAACGGAATGGTTAACTAAAACTGCCCACTGCTTAATATATCAGGATTACTCATGCTATCTATATCTGACTAGTAATTGCCGCAACTATAACGAAATGAATAAAACTGCCAACTATGTGAGTTTCTCGGTTGACTTCCTCGTTTGGTCTCGAGGGGGAAATACCAGGATGGGTATGCTTGGTGATAGTTTCAGGTTGGATCCGAATAGGTCTTTCTTATCCCTATCTGATAGTCGCCAGTTGTATTGAGTCTCTATAGGTTGTTTAGTGCATTGCCGCTTCTTGATCCACTATACCTATGTAGGCGAGGACCGAATTCTAGTCTCGCCGTGTCTTCGGCCTCGATCGACCACTCTTTTTCCTTTGCCCTTTGTCGGCACCCCTTTTGTTTAAGCAGGTTTTGAGATCGACGTCGTTAGTAGGGTTACCCTTCCGGCTTGGCCTGGGCAGGGTTATGGACGCCATTGGTTATTCTTCAGGGCTCTTAGCTCATTTGCATCTTGTCCGTAGTCGGACATTGTATCGTTTTCAGGGTGATTCGGATCTTTGTACTATATATCTATATTCTTGACTCATGGAGTCGTGTTGTATATTTCTGTTCTATGGGTTCCATCGTGGACTATTGTGTAATGGTATTACTTCGTTTTCCACCCGCACGAAAGTGCCTGGTGGGCACCTTTGAATCGTTTCTATGCGGGTTTGGCGGGAATCGCTGAAGCTTGCATAGGGCCGATTCTGAGGGTGTTACAAATATTCATATAAAAATAACAATTTTTACATGATACCTTAAAATTTCCTTCGAAAATTCCTAGAAGCAAAGTCCGTGACGATGGAATCAATATCAATCTCGTCCACTAACTTCTTCTTGATGCATAGACTTGCCAAACCATTTAACTTCTCCTGAGACATTGAAGATCTCAAATAGTTTCTCAATAATTTCAACTTTGAAAAGCTTCTTTCAGCTGATGCAACAGACATGAGCATGGTAAATAAGATCCGATAAGCGATAGAAATATTATGATTGATTAATATCTTCTCTTGTTGTCTCCTTTTTCTTTTCTGAGCACCGGATTCAAACGCCATAATCAATTAAACTAGGAGCAAGAACAATCATATTGATTAATACACTAGTCACTAGTAAATTACCGAAAGAAAATACGTGTCTTTTATTGTGGTTTTGACAAGGGAGTATTTGAATACATGATGTACCTAGTGAGGCGGCGGCGGAGGCTGTTGGAGATATGCCCTAGAGGCAATAATAAATGTAGTTATTATTATATCTTTGTGTTTATGATAAATGTTTACATTCATGCTATAATAGTATTAACAAGGAAACATTAATACTTGTGTGATTTGTAAACTTAAATTGAAGTCCCTAGTAAAGCCTCTTCATAATACTAGCTTGTTGGTTAATAAATGATTGTGGTTTCCCTATCATGAAAATTGAGATGTTATTAACAACAAGATCATATCGTTAGGAGAACGATATGATGGACATACTCCTATAGATAAGCGTAGCATAAAGATCAAGTCATTTTAATAGTTCAATTGCTATATGCTTTCTGATACATAGTAACCTAATTCCTTCGACCATGAGATCATGCTTATCACCATCACCGGAAGGATGCTTTGATGACATCAAACACCACACCGTAACTGGGTGGCTATAAAGGTGACATTAAGTGTTCGGAAAGTATTGGTTGAGACACATGGATCAAGAGTGGGATTTGTCCATCCATATGACGGATAGATATACTCTGGGCCCTCTCGGTGGAATGTCATCCAATTAGCTTGCAATCATGTAACTGGCTCACAAGGGATCACATATCACGGGAACGAGAAAAGAGTACTTATCAGTAACGAGGTTGAACTAGGTATGCAGAGATACCGACGATCAAAACCTCGGATAAGTAAACTATCGTGAGAAAAAGGGAAATTGGTATCGTATGTAAGTGGTTCATTCGATCGCAAAGTAATCGTAGAAATATGTGGGAGCCATATGAATTTCCAGATTCCTCTATTGGTTATTGTTCGGAGAAGTGTCTCGATCATGTCCGCATAATTCACGAACCGTAGGGAGACACACTTAAGGATTCAACGTTGTTGAGTAGTTATGGAATGATGAGTAAGAGATCCGAATGTTGTTTGGAGTCTCGTATGGGATCCGGGATATCACGAGGAGATCCGGAATGGTCCGGAGAATAAGATTCATATAAGGAAAGTCCTGTTTCGGGGTTGGAGAATGGTTCCGGTGTTTTCATCGGGAATGTTCTAGAAGGTTCTGGAATGTCCGGCACTCCGGAGGGGAAGGGTACATGAATGTGTCATAACAAGTTGGAATTGTTGCATCATGTACTAGGTGTCATCGCTAAACAAAATAAAGGGATAAATCAAATCCTAGTTTGAAAAGTCAAACGCCAATTTGAAAAGTCAAACGGCTATTTTGTTTGGTGGAGGGAGAGTAGGAAACCTACTTGGGGAGGAAGTCCCTCTCCCTCCACCGCCGGCCTTGGAAGCCAAGTTGGGGAGGGACTCCCCTCCCCTTGGCCACCGCCCTCCACCTATATAAGGAGGGGCAGGGCTGCCCCTCCAAGCACACAACTTGCACCCCGCAAACCCTAGCTCCAAGCCGCCGGCGCCGCCACCTCCTGCTGCCGCCGCCTAGGGCTAAACCCTAGCCACCGAGTTGGGGCATCCCCTTGCCCTAGCCGCCGGCCCAGCCTCTCCTCCTTGGTGCGTATAAACCCTAGATCACCGAGGCTCTCTCATAGTCCACCATACTCGCTCCGGCTTAAGGCGAAGCCCTGCGAGATCTCCCCTCTACTTCCGGTACCACGCCGTCGTGCTGCCGGAATCACGAGGAGAGTGCTACAACCTCCGCTGCCTGCTGGAACAAGGGAGAGGAAGGTCTTCGTCAATCTTGAACGTGTGACTGATCATGAAGCGCTGCCGAACGCAGCTGGGAAGGATCGTCTACACGATCTTGAGATCGGGAAGAGTACGACTACATCACCCACGAGAATCCGCTCTCGTTAAACACTTTGGAATCTTCGAGGGTGAGTTATTCTATCGACTCGTTGCTAAAATCTAGTAGATAGATCTTGGCTTGTTTGTTTGTATGCGGTAGAAATTTTTTGTTTTCCATGCTACGAACCCCTACAGTGGTATCAGAAAAAAAAAAATTCCGTCAGTGAGCATGTGCTTAAGATGTCTGGGCACACAAACAAACTCCAAAGGTTAGTTATAGTGATTCCTAATGCTTTGGGGATTTACCGTGTCCTCCAATCACTACCACCAAGTTACAAGAACTTTGTGATGAACTACAATATGCATTAGATGGTCTATTCTTATTGAATCTCGATAGTGGAAATACACATATTAATAACATTGAGGCTAAACGTTTGAAATTGAGCGATAACTCGACCTATATGTGGCACTGTCGTCTTGGTCACATTGGAGTGAAGCGTATGAAGAAACTCCATTCCGATGGACTTCTTGAATCACTTGATTTCGAATCACTTGAAAGATGTGAAGCATGTCTGATGGGTAAAATGACTAAGACTCCATTTTCTGGGATGATGGAGCGAGCTACAGACTTATTGGAAATCATACATACCAATGTGTCTGGTCCAATGAGTGTAGCATCGCGCGGTGGTTATCGTTATGTTCTTACCTTCACGGATGACTTGAGTAGATATGGGTATATCTATTTCATGAAACATAAGTCCGAAACTTTCGAGAAGTTTAAGGAATTTCAAAGTGAGGTTGAGAATCAACGTAACAAGAAGATTAAATTTCTGCGCTCTGATCGTGGAGGTGAATATCTAAGTTACGAGTTTGGCGAGCATTTGAAGAAATGCGGAATACTTTCACAATTGACACCGCCGGGAACACCACAGCGTAATGGTGTGTCTGAACGTCGTAATCGAACTCTCTTAGATATGGTTCGTTCTATGATGTCACTTATAGATTTACCGCTATCATTTTGGGGTTATGCATTAGAAACAGCCGCATTCACTTTAAATAGGGCACCATCTAAATCCGTTGAAACGACACCGTATGAATTATGGTTTGGGAAGAAACCTAAATTGTCGTTCCTTAAAGTTTGGGGTTGCGAAGCCTATGTAAAGAAGTTACAGCCGGACAAGCTTGAACCCAAAGCGGAAAAATGCGTCTTCATAGGATACCCAAAGGAAACTATTGGGTATACCTTCTATCATAGATCCGAAGGCAAAATCTTCGTTGCCAAGAATGATCCTTTCTAGAGAAGGAATTTCTCTCAAAAGAAGTGACTGGAAGGAAAGTAGAACTCGACGAGGTTGTCGAACCTTCTCTCGAACTGCAGTAGCGCAAAGACCGAAGAAGTTCCTGTGGTGCCTGCACCAATAAGAGAGGAAGCTAATGATGATGATCATGAAACTTCGGTTGTAGTTGCTACAGAGCCTCGCAGGTCAACGAGAAATCGTACTACTCCTGATTGGTATGATCCCGTTATGAATGTCATGTTGGTGGACAACACCGATGATCCTACGACATATGAGGAAGCGATGATGAGCCCAGATTCCAATAAATGGCAAGAAGCCATGAAATCCGAGATTGGATCCATGTACGAAAACCAAGTATGGACCTTGGTGGACTTACCAGATGGCCGGAAGGCTGTCGAGAATAAATGGATTTTCAAGAAGAAATCTGCAAAAGTGGAGATCAAGAAAGAGCACCAAGTGTTGATGGTCAATAAGACCACCAAATTCAAGAAAGGCAAGTCTAAGCAAAAGGGACACTTCAAGAAGGGTGGTAAGAAAGTTACCGCACCGACGAAGAAGACCAAGGCTAGACCTAAGCCTGATACTGAGTGATTATACTGCAAGGGAGAAGGTCACTGGAAGCAGAATTGCCCAAAGTACTTGGCGGATTTGAAGAACGGCAACATCAAGAAGAAAGGTATATCCGATATACATGTTATTGATGTGTATCTCACTAGTACTCGTAGTAGTGCCTGGGTATTTGATACTGGTTCCGTTGCTCATATTTGTAACTCGAAATAGGTGCTGCAGAATAAATGGAAGCTAGCGAAGAACGAGGTGACGATGCGCGTGGGAAATGGATCAAAGGTTGATGTGATCGCGGTCGGCACGCTACCTCTTCATCTACCATCGGGATTAGTTTTATACTTAAATAATTGTTATTTGGTGCTTGAGTTAAGCATGAACATTATATCGGGATCTTGTTTATTGCGAGACGGTTACTTGTTTAAGTCCGAGAATAATGGTTGTTTGATTTATATGAGTAATATGTTTTATGCACATGCACCTTTGATAGATGGTCTATTCTTATTGAATCTCGATAGTGGAAATACACATATTAATAACATTGAGGCTAAACGTTTGAAATTGAGCGATAACTCGACCTATATGTGGCACTGTCGTCTTGGTCACATTGGAGTGAAGCGTATGAAGAAACTCCATTTCGATGGACTTCTTGAATCACTTGATTTCGAATCACTTGAAAGATATGAAGCATGTCTGATGGGTAAAATGACTAAGACTCCATTTTATGGGATGATGGAGCGAGCTACAGACTTATTGGAAATCATACATACCAATGTGTGTGGTCCAATGAGTGTAGCATCGCGCGGTGGTTATCGTTATGTTCTTACCTTCACGGATGACTTGAGTAGATATGGGTATATCTATTTCATGAAACATAAGTCCAAAACTTTCGAGAAGTTTAAGGAATTTCAAAGTGAGGTTGAGAATCAACGTAACAAGAAGATTAAATTTCTGTGTTCTGATCGTGGAGGTGAATATCTAAGTTACGAGTTTGGCGAGCATTTGAAGAAATGCGGAATACTTTCACAATTGACACCGCCGGGAACACCACAGCGTAATGGTGTGTCTGAACGTCGTAATCGAACTCTCTTAGATATGGTTCGTTCTATGATGTCACTTACAGATTTACCGTTATCATTTTGGGGTTATGCATTAGAAACAGCCGCATTCACTTTAAATAGGGCACCATCTAAACTGCTGAAACGACACCGTATGAATTATGGTTTGGGAAGAAACCTAAATTGTCGCTCCTTAAAGTTTGGGGTTGCGGCCTATGTAAAGAAGTTCTGGTACAAGCTTGAACCCAAAGCGAAAAATGCATCTTCATAGGATACCCAAAGGAAACTATTGGGTATACCTTCTATCATAGATCCAAGGCAAAATCTTCAAGGTTAAGAATGGATCCTTTCTAGAGAAGGAATTTCTCTTGAAAGAAGTGACTGGAAGGAAAGTAGAACTCGACGAGGTTGTCGAACCTTCTCTCGAACTTGAGTAGCGCAGCACCGAAGAAGTTCTGTGGTGCCTGCACCAATAAGAGAGGAAGCTAATGATGATGATCATGAAACTTCGCAGAAGTTGCTACAAAGCCTCGCAGTCAACGAGAAATCGTACTACTCGATTGGTATGATCCTGTTATGAATGTCATGTTGGTGGACAACACCGATGATCCTGCGACATATGAGGAAGCGATGATGAGCCCAGATTCCAATAAATGGCAAGAAGCCATGAAATCCGAGATTGGATCCATGTACGAAAACCAAGTATGGACCTTGGTGGACTTACGGATGGCCGGAAGGCGTCGAGAATAAATGGATTTTCAAGAAGAAAACAGATGTTGATGGTAACGAATCGTTTATAAAGCTCGATTTGTCGCAAAAGGTTTCGACAAATTCAAGGAGTTGACTACGATGAGACTTTCTCACCAAGCGAAGCTAAAGTCCGTTAGGATTATGTTAGCAATCGCTGCATATTATGATTATGAGATATGGCGATGGATGTCAAAACAAAGATTCCTCAATGGAGACATTGATGAAGAGTTGTATATGATGCAACCCAAAGGTTTTGTCGATCCTAAAGATGCTAACAAGCTATGCAAACTTCAACGGTCCATTTATGGATTGAAGCAAGCATCCCGAAGTTGGAATCAACGTTTTGATAAGGTGATCAAAAGTTTTGGTTTTATACAAACTTATGGAGAAGCTTGTATTTACAAGAAAGTGAGTGGAGCTCAGAGCATTCTTAATACTATATGTAGATGACATATTGTTGATTGGGAATGATGTAGACCTTCTTAATAGTGTCAAGGAATATTTGAATAATAGTTTTTCAATGAAAGATCTTGGCGAAGCCTTACATATTGGGCATAAAGATTTATAGAGATAGATCGAGACGCCTAATATCATTGTCACAAAGTACATATTTGGACAAAGTTCTAAAGAGGTTTGGAATGGAAGATAGCAAGAAAGGGTTCTTGCCCATGTTGCTAACACGACCTTGAGTAAAACTCAAAGTCCAACAACGCGTAAGATAGAGAAAGGATGAGTAAGACTCTATGCCTCAGCCATAGGATCTCTAATGTATGCCATGCTATGTACTAGACCCGACATTGCATATGTCGTTAGTTTGACTAGCAGATATCAAAGTGATCCAGAGTGGATCATTGACTACGGTCAAAAACATCCTTAAGTACTTGAGAAGAACTAAGGATATGGTTCTTTCTTATGGAGGTGATGAACACTCGTTAATGGTTACACCGATGCTAGTTGGAACACCGATCCAATGATTCTAAATCACAACTGGATACGTATTTACTTTGAATGGTGCAAGAAGCTTTGGAGGAGTGCAAAGCAAAGTGTTGTGGCGAGATCTTCAATCAATCGGAATACATGGTTGCTTCGGAGGCTTCACAAGAAGCAATATGGATGAAAGAGTTCATTACAGAGCTCGGTGTGGTTCCAAGTGCTGGACCCAATGTCTATTCATCAGGATAACATGGGCGCCATAGCCAATGCGCAAGAACCAAGGTCACACAAGAAGCTGAAGCACATCAAGCTACGTTTCCACGCTATTCGAGAACATGTCCAAGATGGTGACATAAAGATTTGCAAAGTACACACAGATCTGAATGTGGCGGATCCGTTGACTAAACCTCTCGCGAGGCAAAACATGACCAACACCAAACTGCCATGGGTGTTCGGTATATTACCATGTAATCTAGATTAGTTGACTCTAGTGCAAGTGGGAGACTGTTGGAGATATGCCCTAGAGGCAATAATAAATATAGTTATTATTATATCTTTGTGTTTACGATAAATGTTTACATTCATGCTATAATAGTATTAACAAGGAAACATTAATACTTGTGTGATTTGTAAACTTAAATTGAAGTCCCTAGTAAAGCCTCTTCATAATACTAGCTTGTTGGTTAATAAATGATTGTGGTTTCCCTATCATGAAAATTGAGATGTTATTAACAACAAGATCATATCGTTAGGAGAACGATATGATGGACATACTCCTATAGATAAGCGTAGCATAAAGATCAAGTCATTTTAATAGTTCAATTGCTATATGCTTTCTGATACATAGTAACCTAATTCCTTCGACCATGAGATCATGCTTATCACCATCACCGGAAGGATGCTTTGATGACATCAAACACCACACCGTAACTGGGTGGCTATAAAGGTGACATTAAGTGTTCGGAAAGTATTGGTTGAGACACATGGATCAAGAGTGGGATTTGTCCATCCATATGACGGATAGATATACTCTGGGCCCTCTCGGTGGAATGTCATCCAATTAGCTTGCAAGCATGCGACTGGCTCACAAGGGATCACATATCACGGGAACGAGAAAAGAGTACTTATCAAGAACGAGGTTGAACTAGGTATGCGAGATACCGATCAAACCTCGGATAAGTAAACTATCGTGAGACAAAGGGAAATTGGTATTGTATGTAAGTGGTTCATTCGACGCAAAGTAATCATAGAAATATGTGGGAGCCATATGAATTTCCAGATTCTCTATTGGTTATTGTTCGAGAAGTGTCTCGATCATGTCCGCATAATTCACGAACCGTAGGGAGACACACTTAAGGATTCGACGTTGTTGAGTAGTTATGGAATGATGAGTAAGAGACCGAATGTTGTTCGGAGTCTCGGATGGGATCCGGGATATCATGAGGAGATCCGGAGTGGTCCGGAGAATAAGATTCATATAAGGAAAGTCCTGCTTGGGGTTGGAGAATGGTTCTGTTTTCATCGGGAATGTTCTAGAAGGTTCTGGAATGTCCCAAGACTCGAGGGGAAGGGTACATGAATGTGTCATAACAAGTTGGAATGGTTGCATCATGTACTAGGTGTCATCGCTAAACAAAATAAAGGGATAAATCAAATCCTAGTTTGAAAAGTCAAACGCCAATTTGAAAAGTCAAACGGCTATTTTGTTTGGTGGAGGAGAGAGAACCTACTTGGGGAGGAAGTCCTCTCCTCCACCGCCGCCTTGAAGCCAAGTTGGGGAGGACTCCTCCCTGGCCACCGCCTCCACCTATATAAAGGAGGGCAGCCTTCAAGCACACAACTTGCACCCGCAAACCCTAGCTCCAAGCCACGCGCCACCTCTCTGGCCGCCGCCTAGGGCTAAACCTAGCCACCGAGTTGGGGCATCCTTGCCTGCCGCCGCCCACCTCTCCTCCTTGGTGCGATAAACCCTAGATCACCGAGGCTCTCTCATAGTCCACCATACTGCCCGCTTAAGGCGAAAGCTCGAGATCTCCCTCTACTTCCAGACCACGCCGTCAGGCCGGAATCACGAGGAGAGTGCTACAACCTCCGCGCCTTGGAACAAGGGAGAGGAAGGTCTTCGCCGAGTACCGAACGTGACTGATCATGGAAGCGTGCTTAACGCAGCGCCGGAAGGATCGCTCACACGATCTTGAGATCGGGAAGAGTACGACTACATCACCCACGAGAATCCGCTCTCGTTAAACACTTTGGAATCTTCGAGGGTGAGTTATTCTATCGACTCGTTGCTAAAATCTAGTAGATAGATCTTGGCTTGTTTGTTTGTATGTGGTAGAAAATTTTTGTTTTCCATGCTACGAACCCCTACAGTGGTATCAGAAAATTTTTGTTTTCCGTCAGTGAGCATGTGCTTAAGATGTCTGGGCACACAAACAAACTCCAAAGGTTAGTTATAGTGATTCCTAATGCTTTGGGGATTTACCGTGTCCTCCAATCACTACCACCAAGTTACAAGAACTTTGTGATGAACTACAATATGCATTAGATGGTCTATTCTTATTGAATCTCGATAGTGGAAATACACATATTAATAACATTGAGGCTAAACGTTTGAAATTGAGCGATAACTCGACCTATATGTGGCACTGTCGTCTTGGTCACATTGGAGTGAAGCGTATGAAGAAACTCCATTCCGATGGACTTTGAATCACTTGATTTCAATCACTTGAAAGATGTGAAGCATGTCCGATGGGTAAAATGACTAAGACTCCATTTTCCGGGATGATGGAGAGCTCTGACTTATTGGAAATCATACATACCAATGTGTCTGGTCCAATGAGTGTAGCATCGCGCGGTGGTTATCGTTATGTTCTTACCTTCACGGATGACTTGAGTAGATATGGGTATATCTATTTCATGAAACATAAGTCCGAAACTTTCGAGAAGTTTAAGGAATTTCAAAGTGAGGTTGAGAATCAACGTAACAAGAAGATTAAATTTCAAGGCCTCGATCGTGGAGGTGAATATCTAAGTTACGAGTTTGGCGAGCATTTGAAGAAATGCGGAATACTTTCACAATTGACACCGCCGGAACACCACAGGTAATGGTGTGTCTCGAACGTCAGAATCGAACTCTCTTAGATATGGTTCGTTCTATGATGTCACTTATAGATTTACCGCTATCATTTTGGGGTTATGCATTAGAAACAGCCGCATTCACTTTAAATAGGGCACCATCTAAATCCGTTGAAACGACACCGTATGAATTATGGTTTGGGAAGAAACCTAAATTGTCGTTCCTTAAAGTTTGGGGTCAGAAGCCTATATAAAGAAGTTACAGCCGGACAAGCTTGAACCCAAAGCGGAAAAATGCGTCTTCATAGGATACCCAAAGGAAACTATTGGGTATACCTTCTATCATAGATCCGAAGGCAAAATCTTCGTTGCCAAGAATGATCCTTTCTAGAGAAGGAATTTCTCTCAAAAGAAGTGACTGGAAGGAAAGTAGAACTCGACGAGGTTGTCGAACCTTCTCTCGAACTTGCGAGTAGCGCAGCACCGGAAGAAGTTCCTGTGGTGCCTGCACCAATAAGAGAGGAAGCTAATGATGATGATCATGAAACTTCGCCAGAAGTTGCTACAGAGCCTCGCAGTCAACGAGAAATCGTACTACTCCTGATTGGTATGATCCTGTTATGAATGTCATGTTGGTGGACAACACCGATGATCCTGCGACATATGAGGAAGCGATGATGAGCCTAGATTCCAATAAATGGCAAGAAGCCATGAAATCCGAGATTGGATCCATGTACGAAAACCAAGTATGGACCTTGGTGGACTTACCGGATGGCCGGAAGGCTGTCGAGAATAAATGGATTTTCAAGAAGAAATCTGCAAAAGTGGAGATCAAGAAAGAGCACCAAGTGTTGATGGTTAATAAGACCACCAAATTCAAGAAAGGCAAGTCTAAGCAAAAAGGACACTTCAAGAAGGGTGGTAAGAAAGTTACCGTGACCATAAGAAGACCAAGGCTAGACCTAAGCCGATCGAGTGATTATACCGCAAGGGAGAAGGTCATCGAAGCGTAATTGCCCAAAGTACTTGGCGGATTTGAAGAACGGCAACATCAAGAAGAAAGGTATATCCGATATACATGTTATTGATGTGTATCTCACTAGTACCGTAGTAGTGCTCGGGTATTTGATCGGTTCCGTTGCTCATATTTGTAACTCAAATAGGTGTCGCAGAATAAATGGAAGCTAGCGAAGAACGAGGTGACGATGCGTGGAAATGGATCAAAGGTTGATGTGATCACCAAGACGCTACCTCTTCATCTACCATCGGATTAGTTTTATACTTAAATAATTGTTATTTGGTGCTTGAGTTAAGCATGAACATTATATCGGGATCTTGTTTATTAAGTAGACGGTTACTTGTTTAAGTCCGAGAATAATGGTTGTTCGATTTATATGAGTAATATGTTTTATGCACATGCACCTTTGATAGATGGTCTATTCTTATTGAATCTCGATAGTGGAAATACACATATTAATAACATTGAGGCTAAACGTTTGAAATTGAGCGATAACTCGACCTATATGTGGCAATCGCTGCCTTGGTCACATTGAGTGAAGCGATGAAGAAACTCCATTTCGATGGACTTCTTGAATCACTTGATTTCGAATCACTTGAAAGATATGAAGCATGTCTGATGGGTAAAATGACTAAGACTCCATTTTATGGGATGATGGAGCGAGCTACAGACTTATTGGAAATCATACATACCAATGTGTGTGGTCCAATGAGTGTAGCATCGCGCGGTGGTTATCGTTATGTTCTTACCTTCACGGATGACTTGAGTAGATATGGGTATATCTATTTCATGAAACATAAGTCCGAAACTTTCAAGAAGTTTAAGGAATTTCAAAGTGAGGTTGAGAATCAACGTAACAAGAAGATTAAATTTCTGTGTTCTGATCGTGGAGGTGAATATCTAAGTTACGAGTTTGGCGAGCATTTGAAGAAATGCGGAATACTTTCACAATTGACACCGCCGGGAACACCACAGCGTAATGGTGTGTCTGAACGTCGTAATCGAACTCTCTTAGATATGGTTCGTTCTATGATGTCACTTACAGATTTACCGTTATCATTTTGGGGTTATGCATTAGAAACAGCCGCATTCACTTTAAATAGGGCACCATCTAAATCCGTTGAAACGACACCGTATGAATTATGGTTTGGGAAGAAACCTAAATTGTCGTTCCTTAAAGTTTGGGGTTGTGAAGCCTATGTAAAGAAGTTACAGCCGGACAAGCTTGAACCCAAAGCGGAAAAATGCATCTTCATAGGATACCCAAAGGAAACTATTGGCTATACCTTCTATCATAGATCCGAAGGCAAAATCTTTGTTGCCAAGAATGGATCCTTTCTAGAGAAGGAATTTCTCTCGAAAGAAGTGACTGGAAGGAAAGTAGAACTCGACGAGGTTGTCGAACCTTCTCTCGAACTTGCGAGTAGCGCAGCACCGGAAGAAGTTCCTGTGGTGCCTGCACCAATAAGAGAGGAAGCTAATGATGATGATCATGAAACTTCGGTTGTAGTTGCTACAAAGCCTCGCAGGTCAACGAGAAATCGTACTACTCCTGATTGGTATGATCCTGTTATGAATGTCATGTTGGTGGACAACACCGATGATCCTGCGACATATGAGGAAGCGATGATGAGCCCAGATTCCAATAAATGGCAAGAAGCCATGAAATCCGAGATTGGATCCATGTACGAAAACCAAGTATGAACCTTGGTGGACTTACCGGATGGCCGGAAGGCTGTCGAGAATAAATGGATTTTCAAGAAGAAAACAGATGTTGATGGTAACGTAACTGTCTATAAAGCTCGATTTGTCGCAAAAGGTTTTCGACAAATTCAAGGAGTTGACTACGATGAGACTTTCTCACCTGTAGCGAAGCTAAAGTCTGTTAGGATTATGTTAGCAATCGCTGCATATTATGATTATGAGATATGGCAGATGGATGTCAAAACAGCATTCCTCAATGGAGACATTGATGAAGAGTTGTATATGATGCAACCCAAAGGTTTTGTCGATCCTAAAGATGCTAACAAGCTATGCAAACTTCAACGGTCCATTTATGGATTGAAGCAAGCATCCCGAAGTTGGAATCAACGTTTTGATAAGGTGATCAAAAGTTTTAGTTTTATACAAACTTATGGAGAAGCTTGTATTTACAAGAAAGTGAGTGGGAGCTCTGTAGCATTCTTAATACTATATGTAGATGACATATTGTTGATTGGGAATGATGTAGACCTTCTTAATAGTGTCAAGGAATATTTGAATAATAGTTTTTCAATGAAAGATCTTGGCGAAGCATATATTGGGCATAAAGATTTATAGAGATAGATCGAGACGCCTAATATCATTGTCACAAAGTACATATTTGGACAAAGTCTAAAGAAGTTTGGAATGGAAGATAGCAAGAAAGGGTTCTTGCCCATGTTGCTAATCGACCTTGAGTAAAACTCAAAGTCCAACAACGCGTAAGATAGAGAAAGGATGAGTAAGACTCCTATGCCTCACCCATAGGATCTCTAATGTATGCCATGCTATGTACTAGACCCGACATTGCATATGCCGTTAGTTTGACTAGCAGATATCAAAGTGATCCAGAGTGGATCATTAGACTGATCAAAACATCCTTAAGTACTTGAGAAGAACTAAGGATATGGTTCTTTCTTATGGAGGTGATGAACACTCGTTGTTAATGGTTACACCGATGCTAGTTGGAACACCGATCCAATGATTCTAAATCACAACTGGATAATGATTTACTTTGAATGGTGCAAAGTTAATGGAGGAGTGCAAAGCAAAGTGTTGTGGTAGATCTTCAATCTGAATCGGAATACATGGTCGCTTTGGAGGCTTCACAAGAAGCAATATGGATGAAAGAGTTCATTACAGAGCTCGGTGTGGTTCCAAGTGCTACTGGACCCAATGTCTATTCATTGTGATAACATGGGCGCCATAGCCAATGCGCAAGAACCAAGGTCACACAAGAAGTCAAGCACATCAAGCTACGCTTTCCACGCTATTCGAGAACATGTCCAAGATGGTGACATAAAGATTTGCAAAGTACACACAGATCCGAATGTGGCGATCCGTTGACTAAACCTCTCATGAGGCAAAACATGACCAACACCAAACCGCCATGGGTGTTCGGTATATTACCATGTAATCTAGATTAGTTGACTCTAGTGCAAGTGGGAGATCTGGAGATATGCCCTAGAGGCAATAATAAATATAGTTATTATTATATCTTTGTGTTTACGATAAATGTTTACATTCATGCTATAATAGTATTAACAAGGAAACATTAATACTTGTGTGATTTGTAAACTTAAATTGAAGTCCCTAGTAAAGCCTCTTCATAATACTAGCTTGTTGGTTAATAAATGATTGTGGTTTCCCTATCATGAAAATTGAGATGTTATTAACAACAAGATCATATCGTTAGGAGAATGATATGATGGACATACTCCTATAGATAAGCGTAGCATAAAGATCAAGTCATTTTAATAGTTCAATTGCTATATGCTTTACGATACATAGTAACCTAATTCCTTCGACCATGAGATCATGCTTATCACCATCACCTAAGGATGCTTTGATGACATCAAACACCACACCGAATCGGGTGGCTATAAAGGTGACATTAAGTGTTCGGAAAGTATTGGTTGAGACACATGGATCAAGAGGGATTTGTCCATCCATATGACGGATAGATATACTGGGCCTCTCTGTGGAATGTCATCCAATTAGCTTTCAAGCATGTGACTGGCTCACAAGGGATCACATATCACGGGAACGAGAAAAGAGTACTTATCAGTAACGAGGTTGAACTAGGTATGCAGAGATACCGACGATCAAAACCTCGGATAAGTAAACTATCGTGAGACAAAGGGAAATTGGTATTGTATGTAAGTGGTTCATTCGATCGCAAAGTAATCATAGAAATATGTGGGAGCCATATGAATTTCCAGATTCCTCTATTGGTTATTGTTCGGAGAAGTGTCTCGATCATGTCCGCATAATTCACGAACCGTAGGGAGACACACTTAAGGATTCGACGTTGTTGAGTAGTTATGGAATGATGAGTAAGAGACCGAATGTTGTTCGGAGTCTCGGATGGGATCCGGGATATCACGAGGAGATCCGGAATGGTCCGGAGAATAAGATTCATATAAGGAAAGTCCTGTTTCGGGGTTGGAGAATGGTTCCGTGTTTTCATCTGAATATTCTAGAAGGTTACGAATGTCCTAAGACTCGAGGGGAAGGGTACATGAATGTGTCATAACAAGTTGGAATGGTTGCATCATGTACTAGGTGTCATCGCTAAACAAAATAAAGGGATAAATCAAATCCTAGTTTGAAAAGTCAAACGCCAATTTGAAAAGTCAAACGGCTATTTTGTTTGGTAGAGGGAGAGTAGGAAACCTACTTGGGGAGGAAGTCCCTCTCCCTCCACCGCCGGCCTTGGAAGCCAAGTTGGGGAGGGACTCCCCTCCCCTTGGCCACCGCCCTCCACCTATATAAGGAGGGTCGCCTCCAAGCACACAACTTGCACCTCAAACCCTAGCTCCAAGCCACGGCCACCTCCCGCCGCCTCCTCCTAGGCTAAACCCTAGCCACCGAGTTGGGGCATCCCTGCCCTAGCCACGGCCCACCTCTCCTCCTTGGTGTATAAACCCTAGATCACCGAGGCTCTCTCATAGTCCACCATACTCGCTTAAGCCCATTAAGCCTGCGAGATCTCCTCTACTTAGGTACCACGCCGTCAGGTCACCGGAATCACGAGGAGAGTGCTACAACCTCCGCCTTGGAACAAGGGAGAGGAAGGTCTTCGGAAAATCGAACGCGATGTGACCGATCATGAGGCCGCTTAACGCAGGCCGGAAGGATTGTCTACACGATCTTGAGATCGGGAAGAGTACGACTACATCACCCACGAGAATCCGCTCTCGTTAAACACTTTGGAATCTTCGAGGGTGAGTTATTCTATCGACTCGTTGCTAAAATCTAGTAGATAGATCTTGGCTTGTTTGTTTGTATGCGGTAGAAAATTTTTGCTTTCCATGCTACGAACCCCTACAGTGGTATCAGAAAATTTTTGTTTTCCGTCAGTGAGCATGTGCTTAAGATGTCTGGGCACACAAACAAACTCCAAAGGTTAGTTATAGTGATTCCTAATGCTTTGGGGATTTACCGTGTCCTCCAATCACTACCACCGTGTCCTCCAAACAAACGTGTTTTTACCGGTGGTATTTGTGAGTAATACGTGGTTTTGTGAAAGGATAATTTTGTCTAAAAAAGTGTTGGACCGGGAGAAACACTTCGTGCTTTATTATTATTAGGTATAGATTCTGGTTGGTTGGAGATAAAAATAAGTATAGAACAAAATACCAAGAAAAGTATAGAAAAAGGACCAAGTGCAATGGAATAAAGCATACGCGGGAGCATGTTCAATTTCGGACTAGGCGGAGACTGGTGACTCCAGGGACGGGGGGGGCAGTTGGTGGCGGGGTAGGGTGTGTGTCCATCGCATCATTCATCCAATGGCATGATCCCGTTGTTAATTGATATAAATGTCCATGATCGAGAAACCTCAATCATCAGTTGACCATCGTTTTAGTCGACTAGAAGTTACTAAGGATTTGATTTGTTTCCATACCACACGTGTATTGATGTTTCCGTTTAACACAGTTATAGCACGGTATAAAACTATTATAAACATATGAGATATAATAATAAAAAAAACCTTATTATTGGCCTCTAGGACATATCTCCAACACCAATGACATGACCCCATTGCCAATTGACATAAATGTTCATGATCCATAGATCATCGGTTAGGTTACTAGGGACTTGATTTTTTCGCATACCACACATGTACCAATGTTTCCACTTAATACAATTATAAAATGGTATAAAACTTATTGTAAATATTTGAGATATGACAATAAAACATCTTTGTTATTTTCCTCTAGGACATATATCTCCTACGACAGGCAACCTTGTAGCGAGCATGGAGAGCATGCCGCTCCATGGCCTTCTTGACGCGTCTCTTGATGTCTATCATTCGGCTTATGATGTCGTCGCGATCCTTAGAGAGGAAATGAAAAGGCTTATGAAAGATCACTAGATGACTAGTTTTTGAAATGCATAAACAAGTAACATAATAATAACGACTGCATAATGTTTAAATGATGGTAAATAAGTAAATACTTCTAGTAATGAAATATAATGTTAAAATATATAAAAATTGCTTGAAAAGTGTGAATTAGTAGTTACCTTAATTATCCAGGTCAGTTTGGGCTTGTTTTGATTCATATTGGCTTGTTCCTCAATTGCATTTATCATATTTTGTATCTTCTTGTGGTCCTTGTAGAACTCAACATTGATATACACAAGAGAAGAAAGGTTCTCTAAACCCAATATGAAATCACCAAACTGAAGTAATATGTCCTCCACATCATGTAATTTTAACACAATAGTTTGGAGACTTTGCATGGTTCCTGGTTCAAACCTCAATTCCATCGTGTCACTCTTGACAGTGAACCTCATTAGACACCTGAATGGATAACCACGGCCCACAACCAAACGTTTGTCTCTGCCTTGTGTAGATTTCTTGACCTGGATGTACAGTTCACTAAGAGAAGGTAAACTTCCAAGGACTTGAAGGTCCTCCTCTCCTAGTGTTTCCAGGGTGATACTCAGGGAGAAGAGGGTGGAAAGGGAGCACATCCACCTTGGCACTGCACCAGCTATGCTATTAATCATGTGAACTAACAACAGTTGCGTTAGTTGAATAAAAGTTGACGGCAGCTCTTCTTGTATTTTGGTGGACCTTATGTCCAGCACTTGCAGAAATTTGAGATTTCCAATCTCTCTCGGGATCTTAGTGATAGATGTACCCTCTAGACTCAAATATCTCAAGTGAAACAAACTGCATATATCTTTCCAATGATTATTATCCACATGCTCACACTTAGCTAAATCCAATACACGGAGGACTAGGAAAACTGAAAGAGCTGGCAACAAACTGAAAGCTGGATTAGAAATAGTAAGTGACCTCACATAGGACAAGCTCATCGTTGGCAGCTGATTAGCAACTTCTTCAATGTTGGTCTGGACAGAGAGCCGACGAATCTTACTTGGTAGACCCATTGGATGCTGACCACCAACCGTTGTAACGAAATTCTCCTCATTTGACAAGGAAGTGATGAGGTCATGCACCATATCATGTACGCAACAAGACCGCACTTTATTGGCACGATCAAATCTTACAATTTGGACCAAGCTTTTGTTAATGAGCTCGTGCAAGTAATCCTCTCCTACTTCATATAAGCTCTTATTCTTTTCTTCTTCAACAAAACCTTCACCCACCAACTTCCATACCAGTTGTTCGGCGTCAATCTCATAATCTTCTGGATACAAACTAAGGTGAAGTAAACAAGTCTTCAGATGTGGAGGTAGGTCGGAGTAACTGACTGATAGTATCCTTCTCATGTTCTGCACATCATCATCACTACTATCTAGCCCCGAGCTGATAGATTTGTACACCTTGGACCAATACTCATAGGTATGTGCTCTCCCTGTTTTACTGGACAGCAAGCTACCTATCGTAATGATAGCTAACGGCACTCCGCCGCATCTTCTTAATATGTTCTCAGATACTTCAAGCAATTGACTGGGTGGTGATTTGTTCTCGGTTTCATATATTCTTTGGTAGAACAACTGTCTTGAGTGAACACGAGAAAGAGGTTCTAGCCTATAAACGTTACCAGCTTGTTGGGCAACATCAAGAATGCGAGTTGTTGTGATTACTCTACTTCCACATTCATTCTTAATCAAAGCATAGTTGATGTTCTCCCAGACACCTTTATCCCATACGTCGTCAATAACAATCAAGTACCTTCAATTGATCATAAAAAGAAATATATTATAAAGCTATTTCAGTTCCCATACTTTGAGCAGAAATGAGATGCTTAGCCAAGTTCAGCAACTTAAATGACAAGACGAATGAAAATAGTGAGAGCCTGCACAACTGCAAATTCCTTCTGATATGCATATATAGTACAATGATGGAGGAATACATGCGTACCTCTTCTTTGCAAGAAACTCTCTTATCTCATCAATGAGTTGTAACTCACCCCATGTTGCCTCGTTGATATTCTCATACTTTTGCTTGTCAAGTTGATGGAGCAAGCTCTTGAAAATCTTCTGCATGTTAGGATTAAGAGACACCGGAACAAAAGCCGTACAATCGAAATGTAATTTTCCCTGGTCTTGTATATCGACTTGCACTTTAAGCTCCTCATACACCGCATTAGCAAGGGTTGTCTTGCCCAATCCTCCCAATCCAACAATAGAGACAACCTTCAGATGTTTCATAGAAACGTCGTCTCCCTCCATCAGCATCTCAACTACCTCAAGGCTCTTCTCATGAGTACCAACAAGCTCCGTGGCCTTTTTATACAAGGCTGACAGCCGAAGTGTATCAACAGTTGGACCAGTTGGCTTGGCAGCCACACTATCAACCCTGTACCTATCACGGCGCTTACTGACATCCTTGATGCGGACCTTTATGTCTTTGATGTCGTTGCCAATGTTGTGTTGAATCTTGCCCTTGGTCAGTAGACTTAGACTCTTATGGATGAAACCCATGAAGCCATGAGACTTCTTTTGTTCACCAGTTTCGATGCGCACCATGAACTTGTCGATGTTGTCTTCAAGGTCATACGACAGATCTCTCACAGCCTTGGCCCAAAGCTTGACTTGGATGTCCGGTGGCTGGTCGATTGGCGCCTCAGAGATCTTGATGAGAGCTGTCTCCATGCTCTCCATCTCGGCTTTGAGGAACATGATCTCGCCCCTGACACCCCTCTGAAGGTTGTACTGCTCCATGAGCAGGTCCGCCAGCTTGGGCAGGAGGGTGCCCATCGCTCCAGTGACGACCTCGGCCATCCTTGACCTCTCAGCCCGTGTTTGAGCAAGCAGCAGGGGAAGCTGGTGACTGCGTGGAAGCAGAGCGGCCTTATTAGCAACTAAAGAATCGCAGCAGGGGATTAATCAGACAGGATGATAGTAAGCTAGCAAGCAGCAGGGGAAGCAGCAGGGGAAGCTGGTGACTGCGTGGAAGCAGAGCGGCCTTATTAGCAACTAAAGAATCGCAGCAGGGGATTAATCAGACAGGATGATAGTAAGCTAGCAAGTTAAAAGCTTCAGAATGAAGCGTAGCGACGGCCGAACGCTCCTGCCCGGCCGCCGGTGGATCGAGCCAGAGGAGGAACAAGAGTGGGTTGAGGGGGAGGGGGTTCTGACCGGCGGTGGAGACGGCCGGCGACCTCGACGGCGATCTTGACGGAGACCTCGCTGATAAAAACAATTAGGTGAACGGCGTCACGGCAGGGGTGGCGGCCAGGGCGGCGGGTGGGGTGGCGCAGCCGCGCGGGGATGGGGGCTCTTCTGGATCTCCTCCCAGTGTGGTATGTGCCAGTGAGTGAGTGCAATGATTGAGCGATTTGGGGAAAGTTTAGCGGAGAAGAGGCAGAGATAGAGAAAGCGACGGTTGAGAGGTTTGGAGGTAATGTTTTGGCTCGCCGGTGCAAACGAAACGAGCATATTATGAAAAATGCATAGAAAACAAATTTTAAAACAAAGATTCTGAAATAAAAATCACATGTACATCTACATATTTTATGTTCGGACACAATTTTCTAGATAAATGAACACTTAATATGAGACAAATAAATTGTTCCTCTTTTCTTAAAACTTTTTTTGCGAAATTCCACTGATCTATTAATAATCATCAACGGTAGTACAAAAAGTCCTAAAAATAATAATAAAATACAAATTGATCATTGGACCATCTAGCATGACTACAAACAATGGCACGAGGCAAAAACGTGCCTCTGTCTCATGCTGGGCATTCGGGTCCACCCGAATTTTCGGGTCGGGTAATTCGGGTTAAGGCCAATTCGGGTTCCAGGAAATGTCACCCGAAAACCCTGGGGAAAATGGGAAAAATGTCCTACCCGACATTTGGTGCCGAATTCGGGTTGGTCGGTAATCCCAATACCGACATTCAGAGAACTCGATTCGGTATCAGATTATAAAGTATACAAAATTGTAAGCATATTTCGACAGCAATTCTGCACCATTTCGACACCATAACAACAAATAAAGAATATATGACACAAAACACAGTACAATGATAGTAATGTGCAATAATTCGGCACCATTTTGACAAGTTCATATCCACGCAATACAATTCATGCCATACAATTCATGACAGAGATACAAACAGACTAATAGAGACATAAAAGCACAGCTCATCAAAAGCAAAAGGCCTTCACTTATTCACATTGGACAAGTTCCACCATATAAACTAGAAAGCTCAGTAGCTCACTGCCAAGTGCCACCGATGCTTGCAAGCAAGTCCAAGTTGCTGCACATTGCACAAGTTAAAATGTCATCTCATTAGTCATTACTCATTATTCATTACTATCTACAGAACTACATGTACATGCTTGTTTTTTGCCTGTTCTTTCTAGTGAAGATAATTCTTTTACCTCAAGGTTTGGAGATGGACTAGCTTACTACAGATTTAGAAGAGCATGCCTTGTCACTCTTGCCTTTTCCTTTGACACCGAATTCTTCTATCAACTCTACAAACAAGTCAACACGCATGCAGCGAGCAAAAAGTTAGACATTATTGAAATGAATGCATGATGCAATGAGAGTAAAAGAAGTATTGTCAGACAGTTTTTTTACCCTTTTCCAACTTAGCTAATTCCTCCATATTCTCCTGGATGTCAATAGGAGTAGACCTTCGTAGCCAATCTTGTCCGCACACAAGAGCTTGCAACATGAATGGAGTAAGTGAGGTTCGGAAGTCATCCAATACACGCCCAAATTTGCTGACTGAAGCTACCTGAAAGAGATGGGTATGGCAAGCACATCACGTGCCAAAGGCCCCAAAACAGGAAAGCGGGCTGCATTCAGCCTCCACCAACCTAGAATGTCAAACTTGCCTTCGGTAGACTCGCAAGCTTCAGCAAGATACTTCTCAAGTTCAATCTGGATGTTAGAACTTGTACCATTGTTCATCTTCAGCTTCTTGGCAATTCTGTCCTTCAACATGCTTCCTCTCCCCACTTTTGCCACACTTGGGTCATGCGCAACCACTTCAGATGTTCCTTCAACTTCACTTGGAGCATACTTCTTCCTATACTCTTCAAACAAGTCAAGTAGACAGGTGTTAACAGCTGTCCAAACAAGCTGTCCACTTTCTTGTCCAAAAATTTCTTCAATGACAGCCTTAGTGTATTCAGATAATTTGTATCTTGGATCTAGAACTGCTGCAATAAAGATCAACAAGTTAATATTCTCCTTTTCCTTTACCTTCTCTTTTCCTTTTGTCTTCTTGCCCTTTTCAATCTGCACTTCACTCTCCAATTCATTTGTACTTTCCTTGGTGTTGACGTGCCAAACACCCCAATATTTGTTAAATTTGTCTCTCATTCTTTCACCCATTGTCACTTGCAAAGCGTCTTCACTTTCAAGCCAACTTGAAATCAACAACCGAACTTCTGCAATCTCATGAAAGAAAGTATGGATAGTGACACTCAAATTAGCAGATACACGAGTTGTGATATCAAAGAAGTGACCCAGAAATTCTTCCATCTTCTTGGAATTCTCCCAATCGGTTTCATCCGGGTATCCAAAGCCATCATTCTCTTTAGATAGAGCATATCTATAGCTGAAATCCTCATCAGCCAACCTCATGAAGACCTTCTCATACACATTGGCAGCTCGAAGCATTATGTAGGTGGAGTTCCACCTAGTTGGGACATCATTCTTTAGAAATACCTTGCTGTCCACTTTCTCTTCTTCTACAATTTCCTTGAACTTCCCCAATCTAGCTGAAATCCTCATCAGCCAACCTTATGATTACCAGGGGCTTCTCCTGGAGTTATTTGAAGCACGGCTTGAGCTGGATCTTTGTCATTCCTATGAGGATTACGCCTGCAAGCATAGAAGTGCTTCTTCAGAGATGATGTACCATACTGCTTTGATTCAGCCTTGATAGTACGAGAGCAATATTTGCATTTGCCAGCCTGCACAACATTAGCTTTATCCTTGATTTGCTCGAAGTGCTCCCACCAATCAGACCTTACAGCCATCTGCTTCCTTCCTTGTTTTGCAGTAGTTTCCTTCTCCTTCTCCAAATCAATGACCACATGTTCAGTTGCTTCTTTGCTGTGGATTGATTGTCTTCTTGTTGTCGGTGAAACAAATGAAGAACGACCAGTTGATGGCTGTGAACTAGAGGTGACGACCAATTCATTTGATGGTGATGGATGTACATGATCAGTTTCCATTTCATCCACGGCTTTTTCAGGTTCAGTCATCTACAAGGCAAGTATACAACAAACATTATTTGTTTTACTTGTACTGATGTTGGTACTAAAACTAAAACAGATTGTACTGATGTTGGTACTAAAACTAAAACATATCGATCAAGGATGCTACTAGCAGATCAGTGCAAGCTAGGGGTCTAGAACAAGTAGAGGAGGACAGAGGACTTACAGCAGCAGCAGTAGTAGATTCTTCGGTCCCCTTTGTTGAAGTTGAAGCCGAAGCCGTGGCTGATACTCCAGATCGGCAGAGCCGGCGACGAGCAGGTGAAGGTGCGGGTGCGGCGCAGCTCAGGCTAGTCGCAGGCGTGAGGCGTCCTCTCGTCCTCCCGTCCTCGCGTCCTCCTCCTCACCTCCCTCGCCTCGCCTTTGAGGCGAGGGCGGCATGAGGCATTAAGGCGCGCTTAGATGCAGACGTCGGCGGCGGAGTCATGGCCGTGTGTGTGTGGTAAGTGAGGATGTTCGATTTGGGTGTGGTGGAGTGGAACCGCTAGGCGGCTAGGGTTTGCGTCGTGGGGACTGGGGAGGTGTTAGTTGGGCTTGGGCCGAGCGGGAAGTTACTGGGCTGGGGAATGAGGGACTCCCAGGTTTCGGGCATTTCGGGCCAAACGGGTACCCGTATTTGAAACCCGAGAAACCCTAACTAATTTCGGGTTTTCACATCAGGCTCCCGAGGATTGTATCGGGTTTAACGGGTCCGGGTCAAACGGGTTCGGCTCCAGGTCAAACGGGTTCAGGGCTCGGGTTTCGGGTTTTATGCCCGGCATGACCTCTGTCATCACCCCTCCATCACCCTTCCATCACTGAAGCCGGGCAAAGCTTGTCATAGTAGAACATGCAGTAGACGGACGGAAAGTCGCCGTGCTAATGCCCAAAGGACCAGCGCACCAGAGCAGCAACCATCGCCAAAGGTGACAAACATAAATCGAAAGAGACTAGCCTCAAACCACACCAACGAATACGAAAAACGACCGAATCTCAAGGAAGGGTGTGTTTGGGACAGCTCCACTCCACCAATCTGCTGGGCAAAATTGGTGGCCCAAACGCACAAACTCCAGCGGAGTGAAGCTGAGGAAGCGACTACTAGTTCATTTTGCTGAAGCGGTGGAACAGGTGCTTCACTAGCTTCACTTCACCTCCCGTGAAGTGTATTTACCCACCAATGCCATTGCTTAGTTGTTCCAGAGCGTTTTTCTCCTTTCTTTCTTCTTGATTTCTTCCCCGATGGCTACCACGCGGATAGGGCAGCCCACCGCCACCGTCTCCAGCGAGATGCCTCCCCTATAGACCAGCTCCGGCGGCCCCTTTCTGTATCCATTGACACGCACCCTTCTCTCCTCTACCCCTGGGCCGTGGCCACACTCCCTTCGCCCCTCCACCCCACTGCTTGGTTCTCATCCATGTCTGGTACCTCACATGGGAAGAGCGCCTTGCGTCGTGGACTACACGCACACCAGGATTTGCCGCCGTGTCTTTGTCCCAGAAATTGTTGGAATTATGCCCTAGAGGCAATAATAAAGATGTTATTATTATAATTCTTGTTCATGATAATGTTTATATTCCATGCTAGAATTGTATTAAGCGGAAACTTTAATACTTGTGTGGTTTGTGAACAACACCGTGTCCCTAGTACGCCTCTATGGACTAGCTCATTGATCAATGATGGTTAAGGTTTCCTAATCATAGACATGAGTTGTCAATTGATAATGAGATCATATCATTGGGAGAATGATATGATGGATAGACCCAAACAAAGCAGAGCAATTAGATCGTGTCATCGTGTTCGTCTTTGCGAAGCTTTTCTCATGTCAAATATTGTATTCCTTAGACCATGAGATAATACAACTCCCTGGTATCGGAAGAAAGCTTTGAGGTCATGAAACGTAATCCTATGAGAGGGTGATCATAAAGGTGTCTCTCAGGTGATCGAAAAGTATCTGTTGGGTTGTATGTATCGAGATGGAATTTGTCCCTCCCAAGTCGGAGAGATATACTTCGGGCCCACTCGGTAATCGATATCAACACCGCTTGCAAGCATGTGGTTAAGGAGTTAATCACAAAGTGATATCGGATTACGGAACAAGTAAAGTACTTCTGTGAACGAGATTGAACTAGGTATGGCGATCACAAGCGATCGAATCTCGGGCAAGTAAAATATCGAGGCAGAAGGGAATATATATATGGGATTGATTGAATCCTGGCATCGTGGTTCATCCGATATGATCATCGATGAATGTGTTGGAGTCAATATGGGTGCGGACCCTGTTGATTATTGATAGAAGATCATGCGCATATTCTCGAACGAGGTCACACATAACGTGTCTCGGCTAGGATAGATTGGATAATTGGTTTATGAATTTTTGTTGAGTCTCGGATGGGATCCGGGATATCACGAGAGGTTAGGAATGGTCAGGAGAATAAGATTCATATAAGGCGGTGCAGTTTTGGAGTTGAATTGTTAGGATTAATCGGTATTGTACCGGAAGCTTCTAGAACCTTCCGGAAGGGGACCAACGTGGCCCCACCTTCCGGGAGGGGGCATGGGCCTATGAGGGAGTGTCTTGGACGCATTGGGCCAGGGGCACAAGGCCCCATAGGGCCCAGCCGATTCTAGAGAGATTTAACTCGTATAAATCTCGGGATAGAATTTCTAGAAGAGGGAGAGTTTAAATCGTTTAAACTAGAGATAGGGTTTCTAGAAGGGAGAGCTTAAATCGTTTAAACTAGAGATAGGCTTGGAGGAGGGGCAAGGGCTGGCCGCCCCCTCCTCTATATATAGAGGGCTGGTGCGCCCCCTCCCACACACCTTCCTCCAACCCTAGCTGCCTTGCTACCTTCCTCTCTCCCTCCCGACTGTTTGTAGGCGAAGCCCTGCTGCAGAAATTCTCCACCATATACACCACACCGTCGTGTTGTAGATCCAATCTATCTCTCCACCATACTTGCTGGTCCAAGGAAGGAGGAGACGTCGAGGTGCCGCACGTGTGCATCTCACGGAGGCACCGCCACTTGTGGTGCTAGATCGAATCGGATCGCGAGGAGGAGAAGCGAGTACGACTACATCACCCACGTTCTGACGAACGTTCCGCTGTGCGAATCTTCAAGGGTATGAAGATCTAATCCAATCTCTCTCGTTGTTTGCATCTCCTAGATTAGATCTTGGCCTTCCCTATGTTCGCTCCGTAGAAAATTTTGATTTACTATGCCGCGAAACCCTTCAGTGGTATCAGAGCTAGATCTATGCGTAGATGTGATTCACGAGTAGAACGCAACATGGTTGTTGCGGGCGTTGATGTTTTCTGTTGCAAGCCTCTTGTTTGTGTTCTTCTTATGACGCGGGATAGTGAGATTGAAGCGGTCCAGGCCAACCTTACGCGACGTCGTTCGCGAGACCGGCTCCGCACTTGACGTGTGGCTTGTACCACACATGCGGCTAGTGGATGTCAGTTTCTCTCACTATAGTTGTCATGGGATTAATACCGGAGTTTGGCAACCATAATATCACCGTTGTGGCTTTCAGTAGGTAAGAATCGTTCTTAGCATCTACTCCCATGAGCCACGTAAAACATGCAACAACAAAGTAGAGGCGTCTAACTTGTTTTTGCAGGGAGTGTTTTCTGTGATATGGTATGGCCCAAGATGTGATGTGTATAATGTATGCGATGATCATGTTTTTGTAATGTTTCACGACTTGCATGTCGATGAGTACACAACCGGCAGGAGCCATATGGTTGTCTTTATAATTGTGTATGATCTGCGAGTCAACTTCTTATACGCCATGTAATAGCTTTACTTTATCGCTAAGTAGTTAGCAATAGTTGTAGTTGCTATTCGTGGTGGAGGCAATCATGGTGGAGTGATGGAGATCATGCCGGAACGCACAAGATGGAGATCATTCTTGCGAAGATTGGCTATACCATGTCACATAAAGTTATATGCATGTGATGTTTATCCTTTTATGTATCTTATTATGCTTAGATGTGACGGTAGCATTATAAGATGATTCCTCATAAAGATCAAGATAAAATGTGTTCTCCCCAAGTATGCACCGTTCGAAAGTTCGTGGTGTCCAAGCATCACGTGATGATCGGTGCTATAGACTCTCGCTCACATACAACAGGTGCAAGCCAGTTTTGCACACGCGGAAATACTTGGGTCTAACTTGACGAGCCTAGCATGTACAGACATGGCCTCGGAACACAAGAACCGAAAGGTTAAGCATGAGTCATATGAATGATATGATCGACACTTCGTTGTCCACCATTGAAACCACATCTCTTCTCGTGATGATCGGATTAGGTGTGGTGAATTTGGATCGTGTTCACTAAACAACTTGAGGGATGTTGAATTTAGTGGGAGTTCATCTAGTAATTTGATTAAGTTGAACTATTTATCATGAACATAGTCTAAATTTTACTTGAAAATAATGTAGATCCAATGTCAAAGTCCAACTTCAACTTCAACGTTTTTTCTGAGAAAGAAAAGCTTAGAAACAATGGGTCTAACTTCACAAACTGGTTTCGCAATCTAAGAATCATTCATCGGCGGACAAAGGACTATGTCCTTGAGAAAGCGTTAGGTAATCCCCCTGCTGCTACTGCGCCGGATGATGAGAAAGCTGCCTATCAGTCGCGCAAAGATGATTATGGTGTGATTAAGAGCACCATGTTGTTTGCTATGGAACCGGAACTTCAAAATCGTTTTGAAGAGTATCCCGGGCCCTTTGAGATTCTCGAGGAGCTGAAAACCATGTTTCAGACTCGGGCCGCTCGAGAGATATGAGATCTCGAGAAGTTCTTTAAGCGCAAGATGGAGGAAGGAGTTCCGTTAGTGAGCACGCCATTAAGATGTCGGGCTACACTCAACGCCTAGAAACAAGCTGGACGCAAGATTCGGAGGAGCTCAAGATTGACAGGGTTCTGCAATCACTCCCTCCTAGCTACAAAAGTTTTGTAGTGACTCATAATCAGATTGGTTCCACTGATACGATCACCGAGCTCTTCGCAAAGCTGAAGGCTGCGGAGGTGGACATCAAGAAGGATAATCATGTGTTGATGGTCAACAAGCCCTCCTTTAAGAAAGGTAAAGGTGCAAAGAAGCCCTTCAAGAAAGGCGGCGGCAAGCACGTTGCCCCTGCTGAGAAGAAGCTCAAGTCTGGTCTGGGCCGGACCTTTGAGTGCTTCTATTGCAAGGACAAGGGTCCTTTGGGCACTGTATCCGAAGTACTTAGCGGACAAGAAGGTGGCACCATCAAAGGTATATTTGATATACATGTTATTGATGTTTTCCTTACTAGCCCTCGTTGTAGTGCACGGGTATTTGATACGGTTCAGGTTGCTAATATTTGTAACTTCGAACCTGGAGCTACGGAATAGACGGTGGCTTGCAAGGGATGAGGTGACGATCTTGGCGTTGCAGCGGATCAAGAGTTGATGTGATGGCCGTCGGCACGCTCTCCTTAGTTTTACCTTCGGGATTAGTTTTAAACCTTAATAAATGTTATTATGTGCCTGCGTTGAGCATGAACATTATTTCTGGATCGTGTTTACTGCAAGACGGTTATTCATTTAAATCGGAGAATAATGGTTGTTCTATTTATATGAGTAACATCTTTTATGGTCATGCACCTCTAGTGAATGGTTTATTTCTTCTAAATCTCGAAAGGGATGAAACACACATCCATAACATTGAGGCTAAGAGATGCAAAGTAGATAGTGATAATACTACTTATTTGTGGCACTGTCGTCTAGGTCATATTGGTGTAAAGCGCATGAAGAAACTCCATTCTGATGGACTTTTGGAGTCTCTTGATTTTGAATCATTTGACACATGCGAACCATGCCTCATGGGCAAGATGATCAAAACCCCGTTCTCCAGTATGATGGAGCGAGCAACGGACTTGTTGGAAATCATACATACCGATGTATGCGGACCGATGAGTGTTTCGACGCGCGGTGGATATCGCTATTTTCTCACTTTTACCGATGACTTAAGTAGATATGGGTATATCTATTTAATGAAACATAAATCTGAAACATTTGAAAAGTTCAAGGAATTTCAGAATGAAGTGGAGAACCATCGTAACAGAAAAATTTAGTTTCTACGATCCGATCGTGGGGGCGAATATTTGAGTTATGATTTTCTCACGCATCTTAAAGCAAGTGGAATCGTTTCACAACTCACGCCACCTGGAACACCACAGCGCAATGGTGTGTACGAGCGCGAATCGAACCCTATTAGATATGGTCCGATCGATGATGTCTCTTCTTGATTTGCGTTATCATTTTGGGGTTATGCATTAGAAACGCTGCATTCACTTTAAATAGGGCTCCATCTAAATCCGTTGAGACGACACCGTATGAACGTGGTTTGGTGCTAAACCTAAGTTGTCGTTTCTTAAAGTTTGGGGATCTGAAGCTTACGTCAAGAAGTTGATGCGGACAAGCTCGAACCCAAAGCGAATGTGTCTTCATAGGATACCCTAAGGAAACTATTGGGTATACCTTCTATCACGTAACCGAAGGCAAAGTGTTTATGCATAAGAACGGTTCCTTTCTTGAGAAGGAGTTTCTCTCGAAAGAAGTGAGTGGGAGGAAAGTAGAGCTAGACGAGGTTATTGAACCTTCTCTTGAATTGGAGAGTAGCGCAGACCTGAAATTGTTCCAACTTTGCACCAACAATAGAGGAAGCTAATGATAAGGATCATGAAGCTTTGGATGATGCTACTACTGAACGTCGCAGGTCGACAAGGTCGCGTGCCCCTCCTGAGTGGTACGGCAACCCTGTCTTGACTGTCTTGTTAGTAGAAGACAGTGAACCTACGAACTATGAGGAAGCGATGATGAGCCAGACTCCGAGAAATGGCTAGAAGCCATGAAATCCAATTGGGATCCATGAGTGAAAACCAAGTATGGACTTTGGTGGACCCTCCTAGCGTAGAAAGGCCGTTGAGTGCAAATGGATCTTCAAGAAGAAAACGGACGCGGATGGTAATGTTACCGTCTATAAAGCACGGCTTGTCGCAAAAGGTTTTCGACAAGTTCAAGGTGTTGACTACGATGAGACTTTCTCTCCCGTAGCGATGTTTAAGCCCATTCAGATTTTATTAGCAATTGCTGCGTTTCATGATTATGAAATATGGCAGATGGATGTCAAGACTGCTTTCCTCAATGGCAACATTGATGAAGAGTTGTATATGATGCAACCCGAAGGTTTTGTCGATCCTAAGGATGCTGATAAAGTATGCAAACTTCAGCGTTCCATTTATGGACTGAAGCAAGCATCTCGGAGTTGGAACCTTCGTTTTGATCAAGTGATCAAGAGCTTTGGATTTGTTCCAAATTGCTACGAAGCTTGTATCTACAAGAAAGTGAGTGGGAGCTCGGTGACGTTTCTAGTACTATATGTGGATGACATATTGATTACTGGAAATGACATCAACATGCTTAACGATGTGAAGAGTTATTTGAACAAGTGTTTTTCAATGAAAGACCTAGGTGAAGCTGCTTATATATTGGGCATCAAGATCTATAGATATAGAAAAAGACGCCTGATAGCTTTAAGCCAGAGTACATACCTAGACAAAGTTCTGAAAAGGTTCAGAATGGATAAGGCAAAGAAAGGTTCAGTGCCTATGTTGTCAGGTAAGATATTGAGCAAGGCTCGGTGTCCATTCTGATGAAATGATAGGGAAGCTATGAGCAAAGTGCCTTATGCCTCGGCCATAGGTTCCATCATGTATGCCATGCTTTGTACTAGACGGATGTGTCCAATGCTCTTAGTTTGTGACGAGATATCAAAGTGATCCGAGTGGAACCTTTGGACCCGTGAAGAACATCCTAAAGTACCTAAATAGGACTAAAGAAATGTTCTTAGTCTATGGGGTGATGAACAGCTTATCGTAAAAGGTTACGTCGACGCTAGTTTTGACAAACAAGGATGATTCTAAATCTCGCACGGGGATACGTGTATATTTTGAATGGAGGAGCTGTGAGTGGAGAAGCTGCAAGCAAAGCGTGATCGCGGGATCTACTGATGAAAGCGGAATACATGGCTGCTGCAGCGTCAAGTGAAGGAGTTTGGATCAGAAACTTCATCACGAGCTTGAGTGTGCAAGTGCCTTGGACCCACTTTGGAGATATTGTGACAACATTGGCGCCATACTTTTCGCTAAGGAACCAAGATATCATCCAAAGACCAAGCATATCAATCGCAAGTTTCATATAATCCGAGATTATATAGCAGATGGAGATCTGAAGATTAGCAAAGTACATACGGATCTGAATGTCGCAGATCCGTTGACTAAACCTCTTCCACGTGTAAAACATGATCAACAACTCAGTGCCATGGATGTGAGATTGTTACCAAATGTAAACTAGATTATTGACTCTAGTGCAAGTGGGAGACTGTTGGAATTATGCCCTAGAGGCAATAATAAAGATGTTATTATTATAATTCTTGTTCATGATAATGTTTATATTCCATGCTAGAATTGTATTAAGCGGAAACTTTAATACTTGTGTGGTTTGTGAACAACACCGTGTCCCTAGTACGCCTCTATGGACTAGCTCATTGATCAATGATGGTTAAGGTTTCCTAATCATAGACATGAGTTGTCAATTGATAATGAGATCATATCATTGGGAGAATGATATGATGGATAGACCCAAACAAAGCAGAGCAATTAGATCGTGTCATCGTGTTCGTCTTTGCGAAGCTTTTCTCATGTCAAATATTGTATTCCTTAGACCATGAGATAATACAACTCCCTGGTATCGGAAGAAAGCTTTGAGGTCATGAAACGTCATCCTATGAGAGGGTGATCATAAAGGTGTCTCTCAGGTGATCGGAAAGTATCTGTTGGGTTGTATGTATCGAGATGGAATTTGTCCCTCCCAAGTCGGAGAGATATACTTCGGGCCCACTCGGTAATCGATATCAACACCGCTTGCAAGCATGTGGTTAAGGAGTTAATCACAAAGTGATATCGGATTACGGAACGAGTAAAGTACTTGCTGTGAACGAGATTGAACTAGGTATGACGATACCGACGATCGAATCTCGGGCAAGTAAAATATCGCGAGACGAAGGGAATATATATGTGGGATTGATTGAATCCTGGCATCGTGGTTCATCCGATATGATCATCGATGAATGTGTGGGAGTCAATATGGGTGCCCAGACCCCGCTGTTGATTATTGATAGAAGATCATGTCTGCATATTCTCGAACCCGCAGGTCACACATAACGTGTCTCGACGCTAGGATAGATTGGATAATTGGTTTATGAATTTTTGTTGAGTCTCGGATGGGATCCGGGATATCGAGAGAGGTTCGGAATGGTCCGGAGAATAAGATTCATATAAGGCGGCAGGTTTTGGAGTTGAATTGTTCCGGATTAATCGGTATTATCTGGAAGCTTCTAGAACCTTCCGGAAGGGGACCAACGTGGCCCCACCTTCCGGGAGGGGGCATGGGCCTATGAGGGAGTGTCCTGGCCGCATTGGGCCAGGGGCACAAGGCCCCATAGGGCCCAGCCGATTCTAGAAACATTTAACTCGTTTAAATCTCGGGATAGAATTTCTAGAAGAGGGAGAGTTTAAATCGTTTAAACTAGAGATAGGGTTTCTAGAAGGGAGAGTTTAAATCGTTTAAACTAGAAATAGGCTTGGAGGAGGGGCAAGGGCTGGCCGCCCCCCCCCCCTCTATATATAGAGGTCTGGTGCGCCCCCTCCCGCACACCTTCCTCCAACCCTAGCTGCCTTGCTACCTTCCTCTCTCCCTCCCGACTGTTTGTAGGCGAAGCCCTGCTGCAGAAATTCTCCACCATATACACCACGCCGTCGTGTTGTAGATCCAATCTATCTCTCCACCATACTTGCTGGTTCAAGGAAGGAGGAGACGTCGAGGTGCCGCACGTGTGCATCTCACGGAGGCACCGCCATTTGTGGTGCTAGATCGGATCGGATCGCGAGAAGGAGAAGCGAGTACGACTACATCACCCACGTTCCGACGAACGTTCCGCTGTGCAAATCTTCAAGGGTATGAAGATCTAATCTAATCTCTCTCGTTGTTTGCATCTCCTAGATTAGATCTTGGCCTTCTCTCTGTTCGCTCCGTAGAAAATTTTGATTTACTATGCCACAAAACCCTTCAGAAATATCTCGCCGACTGCTTGTTGCCCGCTTGCACGGGGCACATCGCCTCGTAATTCCTAAATTTCCCCTGTACACGACCTTGCCCCGACCTTGAACAGCAGCGCTTCTCCAATCCCGCAAGGGAACTCGCCCCGCCCTCAATCTTGGAAGCAGCTCCCTGATTGCCGTGTACGGGGTACTTTCTATTAATGTACATGATCTACAAGGCTCTGTACAGGGTGTACAGATTGCATTGATAAACAAATATTCTGTTCACCGCTCGATGCATATGTGTATTGATCAGTTGACATAATTTTTATTGCTGTACATGATCTGTGCATGGCATGGTATACAGATTTGTGGTGATAAACAAATACGTATTATACTCGCTGCTTGATGTATATATGGCTTGATGTATATGAATATTAGGCAATAGGACTGCTTTTCTCTAATCTGCATGTTGTTGTATATGCTCGCAAATGAAATAATTTTGGTGCTCTCATATGAATATGTTAGATAGATATTATTACATGTGGTATTTCCATTTTATATTACGTAACAGATCTGTAGGAATAATTTAAAGAACAAAGAAAACGAGTGGGTAGTACAAGCATTTCACAATAACACTCCCTAATCTGAATCTGAAGCTACTTTATGAGCCAAACACCATTTTGGCTGCTCTAGAGCACTTTGGTGAAGTGGAGTTTAGGGATGAAGTGGAGTCAGGTGGAGTGGAGCTCTCCCAAACACACCCGAATTCATCGGATACACGCCTCCACGCGCCCTCCGTCAATGCTAGATGCGCCACCAGAGCGAGGATAGTACGGAAAGGACCTTATTCTGACTTTAAGATGTAGTCGCCGCCTCAACATCCTAAAGAAGACACTCGTCCATGATGTAGGTCGATTTAAACTTGGACAAATCCCTGGTTCGCTCGTCCTGCAAGGACAAGCTCGAGGGACCTCCCGCTCAGTGCCCAAGCTTCTTAAAACCTACATTCACCAGATGATGCATTAATTAGAGGCCTCAGACAAACATATTATTGAAAATTTAAATGAAGACTTGTTTGGATTCAACCTCTGAATCCAGAAGTGCATGTGTATAGTAAGGTGCATTATCACTCTTTAGTGGCATTGGCGAAAAAATGATTAGGAATCTTTTATCATGCATGTTATTCTTTCTTTCTAACGTGACATTCCATGATTATAACAAGATGCAAATATCATATGTGTGGTTACAAATCTGGAATGGGGTAGTGCCCGCGAAAAATGTTACAACCGACATCCAATCATTACCTGATTACTGACAAGTACTTGCAGTAGAGAACAATAAACCTCTAAAAAAAGTTGAGTTTGGCCACATTCGAATTTTGAAAGGAAAACAATTATTTGAGTTGAAAACCATCTTCTTTGTTTGAAAACGATCTGTCCTAGTCTTGATGTAATGTTTTGCGCGGATATTGAGTTATACCTGTTATGAAGTTCAGAGTAGCTTGCTGCACGTAGAGACCAACTCGTATCCTTTCCTGTCAGGAAATAACATTATAAAAAATTATTCTTCTGTAGAGTATATATGTTCTAGTGTGATCGGCAGAAAACATTTCAACAGGCAACTAACAAGCCATTACATTTTTATTACGTGTCTGCACTTGGTTAGTGCAGATGTGAGTTGATCTTGTGCGATGACTAAAAAGTTAACAAGCTCATGTAAAAAAAAAAAGTTAACAAGCTCTATGGTGCCCCCACACCTACCTCCTGGGAGGAATGATAAAGCTTTAAACTTGACCATTCATAGATCTGGGACAATTTAGCCATGCAAGCGTGCTGCACGGCGAGCTTTAATAGGGTGTAGACATATTACTTATCTCGTTATTGCATATTAAGGATTTACCCAACTACTCCGTTATACCGTACATGCTTTATACATCTATAAAAATCTATTACTTTTTTTCTTGGGACAACCATAATTGTGTGTTTTCTTAGTATGCAGCATAGAAATGTACACGAGATATTATTTTCTGAATTGTTCCATGTAACTAATCTTGTGCGGTAGAATCTTTTTGTTGAATGGAAACGTTTTCTTTGCAGTGAACATTAGTCCTAAAATACTATGATCAGGCTGCAGTTATACATTGTGACGGATATTACCCACAGCACAGGTTTAACTTAAAAAGATGGCCCAAATCTGGTCTGCAAATCTACCACCCATGGAGCAAGCCAACTGATACTACTACAGTTTGTCCTTTTATTATCAAAATGCATCAGAAACAAATGCAATTTCAGACAAAACTATAATTTTTTTTGCAGGTAAAAAACTACAATTAGTGAACTTAGAAAGTAAATGGAAAAAATCTTATAAAATATCTCCAGATGATCCAACTATAAAGGTTAAAAAGAAGAGAAGAAAGAAAAACTTTCACTAATTATATACTATATAAGGTTGACTTTTGACTAATCCTTAGCCGCCTTATGTTTTGCTTGGAAGTGTGAATTATTGTAGTTACCTGAATATTCTTCATTTCCACCATCAGATTGGGCTTGTTTCGATTAATCTCGATCTCTTTCTTCATTGCATTTGTCACAGTACTAATCTTGTCATGGTTTTTGTTGAACATGACCTTAATATGTCCAAGCGACGAGAGCTTCTCTAAACCCAATGTGAAATCATCAACCTGGATCAAGGTGTCCACGTCATGGAAGTTTAAACAAAGAGTTTGGAGATTTTGCATGCCTCCTTCTGCAAACTTCAACTCCATGGTGCGACTCTTCACACTGAACCTTGTTAGACACGGAAATGGATAATCACTGCCAACGACAAGTCTGTCTCTGCCTTGTGTAGATTTCTTGACTTGGATATACAGTTCACTGAGAGAAGGTAAACTCCCAAGGACTTGAAGGTCCTCCTCTCCTAGTGTTTCCAGGGTGATACTCAGGGAGAAGAGGGTGGACAGGGAGCACATCCACCTTGGCACTGCATCAGCTATGCTATTAATCATGTGAACTAACAACAGTTGCGTTAGTTGAATAAAAGTTGACGGCAGCTCTTCTTGTATATTGGTGGACCTTATGTCCAGCACTTGCAGAAATTTGAGATTCCCAATCTCTCTCGGGATCTTAGTGATAGATGTACCCTTTAAACTCAAATATCTCAAGTGAAACAAACTGCATATATCTTTCCAATGATTATTATCGACTTGCTTGCAATCAGTTAAGTCCAAGGTACGTAGGACTGGAAAACATTCAAGTGTTGGCAACAAACAGAAAGCTGAACCAGAAACAGTAAGTGACCTCACATGGGACAAGCTCATGGTTGGCAGCCGATTAGCAACTTCTTTGATGTTGGTCTGGATGGACAGTCGCCGAATCTTACATGGTAGATCCATTGGCTGCTGACAACCAATGGTTGTTAGGAAATTCACCTCATTTGACAAGGAAGTGATGAGGTCATGCACCATATCATGTACACGACAAGAGGAAACTTTATTCGCATGGTCAAATTTTACCGGTTCAAGCAAGCTTTTATTAATGAGCTCCTCAAAGTATCCTTCTCCTACTTCATATAAGCTCCTCCCCTGTTCTTTTTTCAGAAACCCCTCACCCATCCATTTCCATATCAATTGTTCAGTTTCAATCTCATAATCCTCTGGATACCAGCTGAGATGGAGTAAACAAGTCTTCAGGTGTGGAGGTAGGTCAGAGTAACTAACTGATAATATCCTTCTCATGTTCTTCACATCATCATGACTATTATCAAGCCCTGAGCCCATAGATTTGTATACCTTGGACCAACGCTCATGTGTATGCGATCTTCCCTTTTTACTGGACAGCAGGCTACCTATTGTAAGGATAGCTAACGGCACTCCACCACATCTTTTCAAAATGTTCTCAGATAGTTCAACCAATTCATTAGGTGGTGATTTGTCCGTGGTCTCATATATTCTTTGGTAGAACAACTTTCTCGAGTGAACATCAGAAAGGGGTTTTAGCCGATAAATACCACCAGCTTGCTGGGCAACATCAAGAATGCGAGTTGTTGTTATTACTCTACTTCCATGTTCACTGTCAATCAAAGCATACTTGATGTTCTCCCATACACCTTTATCCCATATGTCATCAATAACAATCAAGTACCTTCAATTAATATAAAAATAAATATATTATAAAGATATTTAAGTTATCATACTTTGAGCACAATGAGATACGGAATAAAGTTGAACAACTCAAATGAAAAGACGAATAAACATATTTAGAGCCTGCACAATAGCAATTTCCTTGTGATATCCATATAACAAACAATGAAGGAGGCAAAAACATATATACATACATACCTCTTGTCTGCAAGAAATGTTCTTATCTCATCGATGAGTTGTAACTCACCCCATGTTGCCTCGTTGATATTCTCATACTTCTGCTTGTCAAGTTGATGGAGCAAGCTCTTGAAAATCTTCTCCATGTTAGGATTAAGAGACACAGAAACAAAAGCCGTACAATCGAAATGCCGTTTTTTACTTGTGATGTCGACTTGCACTTTAAGCTTATTATACACTGCATTAGCAAGGGTTGTCTTGCCCAATCCACCAAATCCAGCAATAGAGACCACCTTCAGCAGCTTATTAGAAACCTCGTCTCCCTCCGTCAGCATCTTGACTACCTCAAAGCTCTTCTCATCGGTGCCAACAAGCTCTGTCGCCTTTCTATACAAGGTTGACAGGCGAAGGGTATCAAGAGTTTGTCTAGTTGTCTTGGCAACAGGCACACTGTCAACCTTGTACCGATCCCGCCGCTCGCTGATCTCCTTGATGCGGCTCTTGACGTCTTTGATATCAATTCCGATATTGTGGCGAATCTTACCCTTGGTCAGCAGGCTGAGGCTCTTATCAATGAAACCTTTGAAGCTATGAGATTTGTCATGTCCATCGGTTTCAATGCGCACCATGAACTTGTCAATGTTGTCTTCGAGGTCGTATGACAGTTCCCTCACAGCCTTGGCCCAAAGCTTGACTTGGATGTCCGGTGGCTCATCGATTGGTGCCTGAGAAATCTTGAGGAGAGCCGTCTCCATGCTCTCCATCTCGGCCTTGAGGAACATGATCTCACCCCTGACACCCCTCTGAAGGTTGTACTCCTCCGTGAGCAGGTCGGCCAGCTTTGGCAGGAGGGTGCTCATCGCTCCGGTGACGACCTCGGCCATGCTCGCCCTGTCGATTGCTGGTGTTTGAGCAAGCAGCAGGGGAGATGGTGGTGGCGATATAGCACCTAAAGATCGCAGCTAACAAGTCAAACCCTCTGTAAAAGCATACGAGGGACGAAGAGGATCTGGGGCACAGGCGCTTACCGACCGGCGGCGACCTTGAGCGAAGACCTCCTCTGGATCTCGCGCTGAGCAGATCGAGAGGGAGTATGAATCAGCGAGTGAGCAGGTGGAGGGGGAGGCCAGTCAGGTGGAATATGAATCAGCGAGTGAGGTGCACACAGGTCAGGAAAATTTTGGTTGACTTATTGCTGCAGGCTGCAGCTCATTTCACAGCAGATTTTTCTTTTTGAAGAAAAAAAACAGAGCAATGTAGACCAGTCAGATTATTTATTATTATACTGGGCCGTTTCAGAAAGATAATTTTTTTTTTGCACGATTCAGAAAGACAAGCTAGAAAAAACTTTTAAGAAAGAAGAACATGTCAAGAGCCTATAAGACATTCGGCTATGCTAACCCTAGCTTGAACATCCCATGCATTTGATCATTTCCGAGAGTTTCACACAATAGCGTAGGAAAAGCAAAGTTTCAAGAGTCGAGTACGAGAGTTAGAACATTTGTAACCGGAAGAAAAAAATGACCGTTGCCTCTCCTCCCGCGTGCGACCTGGGTGGCGACGCGGCGGCGAACACGGGTGCGCTGCCTCCCTCGCCCAGATCTGGCCCGTCCTTGCCAACGATGGGCGATTTCCTCGAGCATGCGCGGAGGTCCCCGGGTGGGAGGAAGGCTCGTCGGCGGGGGAGTTTCGCCCCTGGTGGTCGTGGGTCGCGTTTTGGCCATGGTGGTGGGGCTGGGGCGAGCCAGGGCTGGCAACGTTGTCGGTCACCACCGAGAGCTGCGGACTTGGTTCGCCCCCCCCTCCCTCCCCCCCCCCCCCCGTCCTCTGAGGGATCCTGGGAGCTGCGTGGTTCGTCCTCCTGGGCCTCCGGGGCGGGTGTCAGTGGTGGGCCAGTTGGGCGCGATGTCTTCCTATGGGACGGGTGAGGCCTCTCAGCCCAACGCTTTGGCCCAAGGCCCAGACATTATGGACCCACAGTGTGGCGAGTAGGGTGTGTCTCCACTGGTATCGGTTGGGCCATAGTGTTTGTTGGGCCCGGCCGTTAGGCCTGTTCAACGCTCCACCGCCCCGGTATATAAGTGGTTCTGGGTTCCAGTGGGAACCCTAGATCCCATTTCCGCCCATCCTGCCTCCCTATCTGATGTGAGTGAGTGGCTCCGTAGATCTAGATCCCAGGCCTCCATTCCCAAGCTTCTCCGCGCCACCTCCTCTTCTCCCCACGTATGTGCCTTCGTCCGCGAGCTGATGGAGAGGGGACGGACCTCGGGGAGCAAGCGCTCGCTGGCAGAGGCAGATTTGGGGGAAGGAAGAAGACTCGAGCGGGAGCTCCGGCAACGCCTGGAGCACGGTGACTACATACGGCACCACCGCGATAGAGATCATGAGTGGGATCGGGACCGTGCGCCAGAGTGGCGCTGAGACGATCTGCGCCGCCGTGACGAGGAGTCCCGTGTTGAGCTGGCCCGTCTGGATCTAGAGATCAAGAGAAGCCCAGGCGCAAGAAGGCAGCGGTGCGCAAAGTCAGTGCCCAGTCCAAGTCCAAGGCCGCCACGCAATCTCATTCGGCTTCGGCTCCTCCGGTTGTGCTCTCCTCCCAGAACACATCTCAGGAGCCAGCCACTGGAGGTCGAAAGTCAGGCATCAAGTGCTACAACTGCTCGCAAGAGGGTCACTACCAGTCTGGGTGCCACTTCCCGCCCCACTGTGGGGTCTGTGATGTAGATGGCCACACTACTGGGATGTGCCCGATGGCATCCAAGCTGCCAGAGGAGGGTGAAGCCCGCGTTGCTGCCCCTGTCTTACAATCTCCCATGGCCCCCAAGCTCTAGTGGTATGGCTACGCCATTGATGGGGCTGGCTTCCACTGTCTTGAGATGGAGGAGGAGTTGCTGATTCTAGGTGCGGCCAAGCAAGACCACGCTGCCATAGTCATCGCGGTCGACAATCCCTGAACTGTCAGCTGCTCACTCAAGACATGAAGGCCCTGGTTGAGGACGGCTGGGACTGGCAGGTGCGCCGCCTGTCAGACACAAACTTTGCGGTGGTTTTCCCTACCAAGGCCAGCCTGAACCTGTGCAAGAACCTCTATAAGAATGCGGGCGGCATCAAACTCCTAGTTAGCAAGACCTCAGTGCTCTTCGCAGAATCCAACATCAATCCCCAAGCGTGCGCCACCCTCTCCAAAGTGTGGGTTAGGCTCCTAGACGTGCCGTCGTGACTGCGCAACGCTGAGCTGCTCATGGAAGGCACTAAGATGATTGGCAGGCCTCGCCTTGTTTACGATGAGTCGATTGCTGATCTGGAGGGCCCAGTGCGCATGCTTTTCCACTCGCATGCCCCAGACAAACTGCCCAAACATGTGTTGTTGTTCGCCAACACAATTGGTTTCCATATCAGAGTTGAGGTGGAGTTCGCCAAGAGCACTGGGATAGATCCGCCCTCCCCGACAGAGGATGACAAGCGTGATGAAGATGAGGAAGAGGCTGAGCAGACAGAAGACCAGAGCCTGACGGACAAACACTAGAAGAGGCCCAAATCTACGGCGAAGGCCAAAGGCAAGGAACCTGATGTCTCGAGCGCTCCTCCTAACGAGGCTACGAAGGAGGCGGTGTGTGAGGAAGGTGTGGCTGTTGCTTTGTTTCCCCTTTGTGGCTCTGACCAGAGGCTCGCTCCCAAACCAGCTTCCAAATCCTCGGTGGGTAGCTGACAAGTGGTGATTGCCCCAAGCTTGGACCACTCTGCGACTAAGCCAACTGCTTCCCCATCCAAGCTCAACCTCAAGCCGATCCCTTTCAATCAATATGGTTCCAACTTGTCTGCCTCTGGCCTATTCTCAGATGATCCCCTGGTGCCTGATGTTGCTCGCCCTCCCCCCCCCCCAAGCAAGCCCCGGCCTCTGTGGTGGAGATCCCATCTGATTTGTCCTGGGACCTGTCCCCGCTAGATACCCCCATCTCTCTGTCTATCTTTAAAAGATCCAAGCTTTCTAAAGAGGACCAGGCTGAAATTGGATGGGCTAGCCCTGCTGACTGGGAGTTCGACAATGAGACCTTGGCATCGAAAATGGCAAAGCTGAAGAAGAAACAGGATGGGGAGGTGGAAAACCCCCCGGCGTCTGCCCCTGAGAAAGTCCCCAACCTCGCTCGCGAGATGGCCGGCATCACCAAGGTGGCCAAGGCCAAGCGATCGGTGCCCATCTCCTCTCCGGTTTCTGGCTCTAGGAGAAGCACGAGGAACAAGGAGCGGAGCGCCAAGCCAGTGCTAGCTCGTGCCTCGCGCAGGGCGGCCTCAGCTAACCCAGGTACGCGTCCTGCTCTTCATCCTCCCACCCCTCTGGATGATTTCTGGTGTTGCCTTCCCTCTCTGATTCTCATTTGCACAAAGTGATTTTGGAGTGTGGGCTCTGTTGCGATTCCTTGATTTCCTCCCCCTCTCCCTTATTTCCCTGGTCCGTTTAAAGGAAGAAGCTCAGGCAGCTATTGCAGCGGCGGCGGCAGCGGCCAAAGTGGTGAGGGCTTCTCAGGGCCAGGAGGACTCGCTGGTGGTGCCCCCTGGCAGCCTTGTCGGCCAGGGTGGACCTGAGCCTCAGTCAGCACCGATCACCGCAGGGGCCGGGGATTCGGTGGAGGCGGTGGATGACCCAGAGCGCGTGTTCACTCTCAAGTGGGACCCATGCCCAATCTCTAGAATACTCCAGCTCACCAAGCACGAGCCTCCGCATAGCCCAAATGATTAAGGCCCTCGGTTGGAACATTCATGGGTGTGGCGGCAAGGACCGCAGCTCTTAACTCAAGAATTATGTCACGAAAGAGAGGATCAACATTGTGTTACTTCAGGAGACTATGAAGCAGTCGTTCTCTGATCAGGAGTTGCGCTCCCTTGTCAATTATGAAGTGTTACACTAGCAATGGAAAGCCGCAATTGGCCAGTCGGGTGGGCTCCTGATGGGGTGTAGAGATGCTGATTTTGAGGTTGGGGCTATCGATCAAGATGATTTCTTTCTGAGCGCGTCGCTATATCACCGGCTGGCCAAGTTTAAGTTTGAGTTTATCGGGGTATATGGACCGGCCGACCATGCCAACTCGCAGTCCTTCCTGGAAGAGCTGGAATCCAAAATTTAGAATTGCCCTTTGCCAGTGCTTGTAATGGGCGATTTCAATCTCATTCGCGGCCAAAGAGACAAGAACAATCCAAATATTAACTGTCGTTGGTTAACGCCTTCAACGACTGCATTGCCAGGGTGGCTCTGCGTGAAGTTAACCGCTCGGGAGCGGCCTTTACCTGGACTAATAAACAGCGCTGCCCAGCCAGAAGTGTTCTGGATAGGGAACTGGTCTCACCTGAGTGGGAAGTACAATTTCATCTCATTTCTCTAAGGGCCGAAACTCGTATTGGCTCTGATAATACCCCGTTGGTGCTTGCTTCTGGAGAGGAGGATGTCAAGAGGCAGTCGCGCTTCTTTTTTGAGGCTGGATGGTTTAGCCTGCAGGGTTTCATGGGCTTGGTGCGTGGCTGGTGGGGGGGAATTGATTCTTCTCTTCCCAACCCCAAGGTACCCATTGATCGTTGAGGCCTTGGCTAGGGGCCTCCGTCTCTCCCTTCGCGGCTAGAGCGCTAACCTGGGTGATACGTTGGAAACATATCTATAATTTTTGATGCTCCATGCTTGTTTAGTATCTACTTTGCTTTACTCGTCCACACTTTGAGGTGATTTTTACATGTTTTCTGGTACTAACCTATTAATAAGTTACAACAGTGCCAGATGCATGTTTTCTGCTGTTTTTGGTTTTAGAAAAGTTAGTAAAGAAATATTTTCGGAATTGCACGAGACAAACGTCAAAGTCAATTACTTTCCGTGGGGAACAAGAAGTCCAGATGAGAGCCGGAGGGGCCGGCCAGGGTGGCTAGACCAACCCCAGGCGCCGGTGGGCCCCACCCCGCTCCTGGCTAGGGTTTGGCGCCCCTGGCCGCCGCCTCGGTCTCCCCCTTCGCCTATAAGAAGCCCCCGATGCAGAAACCCTAAGAACCTGATCAAATCTCCACGAAACCGTCTGTAGCCACCGCCGCCACCATCGTCCCTAGATCGGGGGGATCTGAAGTTCTTCCTGGCACCCTGCCGGAGGGGAGATCATCCCAGAGGCCTTCTCTCCGGTATGATGCATGAGTAGGTCCACCTTGGACTATGGGTCCATGTAGTAGCTAGATGGTTGTATCTTCTCCTTTGTGCTTTCATGTATAGATCTTGTGAGGTCCGTTCATGATCAAGATCTAATCTATTTGTAATCATGCATGTTTTGTTTACGGGGATCCGATGGATATTGAGATTATTATGTTGGTTTGATTAATGGTTTTATCTTTATGATTCTATCATGTCTGTGTTGTTTGTGATCTTGCATGCTCTCCGTTGTTAGTAGCTATCTTGGCCAAGTAGTTGCTAGTGACTCCACGAGGGGGTATTTATGCTCGATAGTGGGTTCATGCCTCTAGTTTCCAAGGGAAGTGACAGAAATCTCTTCGGTTATAGATGTGTTGTTGCCACTAGGGAGAAAACAACGGTCTCTTGTTCATGGAACATGTGGACTGTTTACCTTACACACTTTGCTTAAAGCAGTTGTCTGTTGCTTGCAACTTAATACTGGAGGGGGTTCGGATGATAACCTGAAGGTGGACTTCTAGTGATAGATGCAGTTGGATGGCGGTCTATGTATCTTGTTGTATTGCCCAATCGAATCTCATAGGATCTTTCTAACTAGTAATTGCATTGTTATGCCTTGCTCAGTTCATGCCAATTGCCCTGCTGTAATTTGTTTACCCTTCATGTCATGTTGTTTATCTAAGGAGAGCACCTCTAGTGAACTATGGACCTCGGTCCAATCTTTACCATTGATACATCTTCCACTATTACTTGTTTACTTGCTGCAAACCATTACCTTCCACACCATACGTTTAATCCTTTGTTACAGTAAACCAGTGAGCTTGACAACCTCACTAATTCGTTGGGGCAAAGTCTTGAGTTTATGTTGTGCAGGTCTCTGCGTTGCTTGCAATACCTGTGTGACATTTCCTTCCTCCTACTGGTTCGATAACCTCGGTTTCTTACTGAGGGAAAACTTGTTGCCGTGCTGCTTCACACCTTGCTCTTGGGGTTTCCCGATGAAGCGCTCCCACTTGGACTAGCGTTGCATCAAGCTTTTCTGGCGCCGTTGCCGGGGAGGCTAAGGACGTCTTCACAAGGGGAGTCCTTCACTTCCTTTCTCTTTACTTTGTTTTTAGTTTGCTTTGTTTTTTTTTTGCTTGGTTTTGTTTGCCTCTTTCCAAAAAACCCAAAAAAATAGTCTAGTTTGGATTGCTTGCGTTATTCAAAAACACAAAAAAAATAGTTCCTGCTCTAGTTGCTGGTCTGTTGTTGCCTTGCTTGGTCATGATTTCTATCAGTGGATGGTTTCTTTAAAACTAGTTCTTATTGGCAAGGTGGGTTCACGGAAGAACAAAAGTATTATTATAAGGAACACCGTTTATCACAAAAAGGGAAACACTTATGGGAACAAATTGATAAGTTGAATACTATTGCTAGAGACGTGTGCTCTACTTATAATGTTACTTATTGCTTTGATAAAGCTTGTTGCTGAAGGTGACGAGGTTTAATCTCGTCAATGCCCATTGTTATGAGCTTGGGTTTGGGAGAAGATAGGGATGCTGGAGATCGCGGAACGGTTAGCAAACAAGGAACGCGGGGACACGAGGTTTACCCAGGTTCAGGCCCCCGGAGGGAAAAACCTACTCCTGCTTGTCTGCTCTTGATTACGGCGGAACCGAAAGTTACAAGGGTGCGCAGATGTTATCTGGCGTGAAGGTGTGTATGCGGTGGTATGTGAAGTGCCCTTCTCGTCGTGCCCTACTAGCCTTTATATAGAGATAGGCAGGTCCCGGGCACAGATCGAGTCGGTTACAGGTTTAGGGTTTGCCCCTTTGAATATTCTATCTAATCTAGTCTTGCTCTCCAAGGATCCGAAGACGTGATGGGCTTGGGCCACCCGAAAGTCTTAATGGGCCGTGTATATTCTCGTGGGCCTTCCTTGGGCTGGACCAGGTATGCTAAGGTCGTGTACCCGTGGGGTATAACCATGTCAGCAGGAGGTATAAACACCTACCCTTTCAATGTGAGTATAATGATAATGTTACCATATCCTCTTATGTTAAAAGAAATTATGACTTTTATGATGTGGAACAAATTGAAGAATTTATTGCCTTCAAGGGTGCATTTGAACTTGCTAGTTTGCTTGAAAATACTGAAGATGCACCTTATGAATGTGAGGTTTATGAGATACTTAAATTTTCCTTTGATAATTACAAGGAATACAATGGCTATATTCTTGAATATTTTAATAAGTGTTTTACACAAATGGAAGAGACTAATGCCTTGTATGAGCCTATGGAAGAAGAAATTGTTGAAACTGGAAGCTCATTAGATGAAAAAGAGGAGAGTGATGAACAAAAGGAGGAAGAATGGATCTACCCATGCCTACCTTCTAATGAGAGTAACTCTTTACCTCTTATATTATTTGATTGTCCCCCATGCTTACCAAAGGAGGATGAATGTTATGTTCCTATGGATTCCTTTGAAATATCTACTTTGGATAAAACATGTGGAGGTTTTAATCCCACTGCTTTTGAGCTTGATAGAAATTATGTGTTTGTAGATCATTAAAAGCATGCTTTATGTGATAGCTATATTGTTGAGTTTATTCATGATGCTACTGAAAATTATTATGAGAGAGGAAAGTATGGTTGTAGGATTTTTCATGGTACTGAAACACCTCTCTATGTGCTGAAAGTTTTAAAGTTACTCTTGTTTCATCTTCCTATGTCTGTCACTTTGTTATTTGTGAATGTATTTGCATACAAGATTCCTATGCATAGTAAGTGGGTTAGACTTAAATGTGTTTTGAATTTGCTTCTTGATGCTCTCTTTGACTTCAATTCATATTTCTTATGTGAGCATCTTCTCAAACTATCATGCCTAACTTAAAGGCGTTAAAAAAGTACTTGTTGGGAGATAACCCAAGAGTTTCCTTGAGTCTTAGAAGTTATTACTTCAGTAGTGACCTCTTCTTATCCTTTTTGTTTGCTTTTTGTGCCAAGAATGACCTCTAATGAGAGGGAACTAAGATTTGTGGAGTTGCTGTCCCGAAACAGATTTCTGTCCTCCACCAAAAATATTCGTGAGGAGTCTATGTAACTCGGATTGAGCTGAAAATTTACAAATAAATCCCCCAGTATGTTATCTAACTTTTGTTAGTTCAACACTTTTTTATTTGAGCAACAGAAGATGTTCCAAAAAATAGGTTTCTATCTGCTGGTCTGTTTTGACAGATTTCTGTCATTATTTGCATTTGCTTCTTATTGATTCCTTTTTGAGTTCTCTTTAGGTGAATTGAGCTTTTTGAGGAGTTACTACAGTAGATTGTGTTTTTAGTGAAAAGTCTTGCAGTTCCAAAGCTTTGCCAAGAGGTCTAATATCTTTTGAATACACTAATGTTGCTAATGAAGATTGTATGAAGTTTTGTATGAAGGAAAAATTTCAGGTGTAGAGAGAGAATGATGCAATGAGATGAAGAATGGACAAAAGCTCAAGCTTGGGGATTCCACCATGGTGTCACCCCAAGAAATATCCAAGAAGTACAAGCGTCAAAGCTTAGGGATGCCCAAGGCATCCCCTTCTTCATCAATAAAAAGCTCAGGTCTGTCTAGACACTTCGTTTTTATTGTTTCATGCACAGTTGTGTTATTCTTAGAGCGTCTTAGTTTTATTTTGCTTTGCTTAGGTTGTTTAGTTTGCTTGAATAAAGTAGTTTGGACCTCCGTTCTATCTGTGTTGTTTTGCAAATAAGTTTGCTTGGTGTTTGGAAAGGAGTAGTAAGTTCTTGCTTGAAGTGCAAGAGGAGCTTGCATTGACTATGACTTAGACTTTAGCATGACATGTTAGGTGTTGTTTTGGCATTATGTTTAGTGATTATTGCTGTAGCATGTCTTGTTCCAAACAATTGGAATTGCTTAGTGTGCCTTGAAGAAATTATGCGTTGTTTTAGCATGCAAAAGCATAGTATTGTGGTATTCTCCTTTGATGCTTTGCTTGGGTTGACTTGGCACATGCTCACACAATGTTATGACTATGACAAGTCACCATTAGCCTCTATGATTATTTAGTCCTTGACTTGTAGTACCACTCTTTGCTTTGATTAGTATGCTTTGTTGCACTTCATAATTTTGGCCATTATTGCTCTCTTAATTGGCTGCTCCCAGTCTTTTGCTAGCCTCCACTTGTATGAGTAAGTTCTACTCATGACTCCAACTCCCAAGAAACCAAGTTATTCCAAAGTGTCCACTATAAACTCCTATGCATGGTGTGTTACACCATTCCAAGTATATTCTTGTTTTCATCTATCTTCCAATTAAAAACTATTTTGTTATGTTAAAACTTAGTGATTAAAGCCCTCACGAACTTGATGGCACACTTTATATTCTTTGCCCCTAATAAACTTGGACCATTGTAACAACTTTGTTGTATATGCTTGCACTTATAAGTTGGAATAAGCAGAACCGTGCTGTCACGGGGAACGTTTTCAACATTGCACTTGTACTTTGTACTCAGTTGATATCATGTTCTTTTGTCTATGGATGTCACCGGTGTGAAATAAAGAGGGAACTATGCCATGTTTTGCTACTCTATGAGGGACAAGCTGAATGCCACTATGCCATGTTTTCTGTATGTGAAATAAACAAACGTTTTTCAATGCATGTTATTCATGATCTTTGTTTGTAGCCTTTCATGTTGCATGCATAGTTATTTTGTCCTATTGTTAGAACTTCATCTTTCATGCACATGTTTAGAGTTCTTTGATCGTAGCTTTCAATGCTTGCAAATGGTTTGATCTTGGTTTTGATGGTGCATGTCGCCTCAAAAATTATTCTTTTTATCACTTACCTACTCAAGGACGAGCAGGAGTTAAGCTTGGGGGTGCTTGATACGTCGAAAACGTATCTATAATTTTTTATGCTCCTTGCTTGTTTAGTATCTACTTTGCTTTGCTTTATCTACACTTTGAGGTGTTTTTACATATTTTCTGGAATTAACCTATTAACAAGTTTTCTTCTGTTTTTGTTCCTAGAAAGGAAGAAAATCAATATTCTTGGAATTAGACGGGACAAAAGCCGAAGTCAATATTTTACCGTGGGGGACACGAAGCTAGAAGACGAGACGGAGAAGCGAACCAGGGCGGCCAGACCCCCCTAGGCACGGGTGGGCCCATCCCGCTCCTGGGTAGGGTGTGGGGCCCCTGGCCGCCTCCTAGCCTCGCCTCTTCGCCTATAAGAAGCCCCCGATGCAGAAACCCTAGGCACCCAATCAAAACTCCACGAAACATTCTGTAGCCACCGCCAATCGTCATCCCTAGATCGGGAGGATCTGAAGTTCTTCCTGGCACCCTACCAGATGGAAAATCATCTCGGAGGCCTTCTCTCCGGTATGAAGCGTGAGTAGTTCCACCTTGGACTATGGGTCCATGTAGTATATAGATGGTTGTATCTCCTCCTTGTGCTTTCATGTATAGATCTTGTGAGCTCCATTCATGATCAAGGTCTAATCTATTTGTAATCATGCATGTTGTGTTTGCGGGGATCCGATGGATATTGATATTACTATGTCAGATTGATTAATGGTTTTGTCTATTTGATACTATCATGTCTGTGTTGTTTGTGATCTTGCATGCTCTCCGTTTTTAGTATCTATCTTGGCCAAGTAGTTGCTAGTGACTCCAAGAGGGGGTATTTATGCTCGATAGTGGGTTCATGCCTCTAGTTTCCAAGGGAAGTGACAGAAATCTTTTCGGTTGTAGATGTGTTGTTGCCACTAGGGAGAAAACAACGGTCTCTTGTTCATAGAACAAGTGGATTGTTTACCTTACACACTTTGCTTAAAGCAGTTGTCTGTTGCTTGCAACTTAATCTTTGGAGGGTTCGGATGATAACCTGAAGGTGGACTTCTAGTCATAGATGCAGTTGGATGGCGGTCTATGTATATTGTTGTATTGCCCAATCGAATCTCATAGGATCTTTTTGTCTGTTATTGCATTGGTATGCCTTGCTCAGTTCCTGTCAATTGCCATGCTGTAATTTGTTCACCCTTCATTGCATGTTGTTTATCTAAGGAGAGCACCTCTAGTGAACTATGGACCCCGGTCCAATCTTTACCATTGATACATCTTCCACTGTTACTTGTTTACTTGTTGCAAACCTTTACTTCCACACCATACATTTAATCCTTTGTTACAACAAACAGGTGAGCTTGACAACCTCACTGATTCGTTGGGGCAAAGTCTTGAGTCTGTGTTGTGTAGGTTTCCGCGTTGCTTGCAACACCTATGTGACGTTTCCTTCCTCCTATTGGTTCGATAGCCTCGGTTTCTTACTGAGGGAAAACTTGCTGATGTGCTGCTTCACACCCTGCTCTTGGGGTTCCCAACAGGCTCCATGTAAGCCATCACATTTTCATCAATAGGAACTTGTATGGCATGAGTGGCAGCAAAGGTATTTTCCATGGTTTCAGGTTTAGCAACCATTTTATTAATCAAGGAGGACTGTGCTTCAGACAAAGAGGAAATATTCTTCTCAACAGTTAAAAGGTTTCCTCCACAGTCTTGTTGAAAGCAGTTTGTTTACTAATAAAGTCTTTGAGCATGACTTCAAGTTCAGAGGGAGCACTCTAGCATTGTTGTAGGAGTTTCCATAGGAATTGCCATTATTAGGAGGATAAGGCCTATAATTGTTGTTACCACCAAAATTATTCCTATAGGCATTGTTGTTGAAATTGTTGTTTCTAATGAAGTTCACATCAACTTGCTCTTCTTGAGCAACCAAAGAGGCTAAGGGAACATTATTTGGATCTAAAGGAGCTTTCCCATTAACAAGCATAGCCATAATAACATCAATCTTATCACTCAAAGAGGAGGTTTCTTCAACATAATTTACCTTCTTACCATGTGGAGCTCTCTCAGTGTTGCATTCAGAGTAGTTAACCATCATATTATCAAGGAGTTTTGTTGTAGCACCCAAGGAGTTTTGTTGCAGAATTTACCTTATTTCCCATTAACAAGCATAGCCATATTGGATACCACCAAGAGAGAACATTTCATGTATTATAAAGTGAGATACCTCTCTTGGTGAGAAACCGGAAAACCTCAGAGATCAAAAACGCAATATGATATAAAAGGGAAATCCGTTTTTGATGAACCAGAGCTTGTTATGAATATTACCACAAGATCTAGAACCTCATATGGATAAGATCCAAATAATGGAAGGTTTTACCTATCTCTAAAAGACAAATCGGTAAAACCTCCAAGATAAAAAACGCAATAAGATACAAAGGGGAAATCCGTTTTTGATGAACTAGGGCTTGTTATGAATATTACCACAAGCTCTAGAACCTCACATGGATAAGATCCAAATAACAACCAAGAAAGGATGATGCTAAGTATGCAAAGGTTTGAGCTCTCTCTGAACGATATGATCGAGTTACTCACTTGAGAGCCCCTCTTGATAGTACGGTTATCTATCCTATAAACCGTCTCCCCAACTAACATCCCGAGACCGGTAAGAAAGAAACCCTATCAAGATCATACCTTTGCCTTGTGCATATTCCACTTGATTATGATGTAGACGGTCTTGTCCTTCTCAAGATGGAACACCTTTCTTGATTGCTCTTGTACGCACTTGCTTGATGAAGACTTGCAAGTTACTCCCCCATACAACATGGGGAAACCTTTACTTTGACCTTGTCTTCATCGATCCATGATCACCGAGGTTGGCAAGCTTTAAGCATGAGATCTTCATAGTTTTAATTCTCACATGACCAATCTGTGGATCACTCTTTGAACACCTTGGTCACTACTTGATCCTCTTCACTTTCTTCTTCTCCAAACTTTGACCTTGAAGCCAACATATGGTTCAGGCATTGCCTATGGACAATTCCTACAAGTATAACTTGATACAAGCATTAGTCCATAGAGATTGTCATTAATTACCAAAACCACACATGGGGGCCCACATGTTCTTTCACTAGAGGCAAGAACCCACTATCGAGCATAAATACCCCCTCTTGGAGTCACTAGCAACTACTTGGCCAAGATATCTACTAACAATGGAGAGCATGCAAGATCACAAACAAGACAAACATGATAGTATCAAATAGACAAAACCATTAATCAATCTGATATTATAATCTCAATATCCATCGGATCCCCGCAAACACAACATGCATGATTACAAATAGATTAGATCTTGATCATGAACGGAGCTCACAAGATCTATACATGAAAGCACAAGGAGGAGATACAACCATCTAGATACTACATGGACCCGTAGTCCAAGGTGGAACTACTCATGCTTCATACCGGAGAAGAAGGCCTCCGGGATGATCTCCCCTCCGGAAGGGTGCCGGGAAGAACTTCAGATCCCCCTGATCTAGGGACGATGGTGGCGGCGGCTACAGAAGGTTTCGTGGAGTTTTGATCGGGGTGCCTAGGGTTTCTGCGCCGGGGGCTTCTTATAGGCGAAGAGGCGAGGCTGGGAGGCGGCCGGAGGGCCCACACCCTACCCAGGCGCGGGGTGGGCCCACCCGCGCCTAGGGGGTGTGGTGGCCTTGGCTCGCCTCTCCGTCTCTCCACTCGACTTTGTGATGCCCACGGTAAAATATTGACTTTGGCTTTTGTCCCGTCCAATTCCGAGAATATTGATTTTCTGCCTTTCTAGAACCAAAAACAGAAGAAAACAGGCAACTGGCACTGTGGCAACTTGTTAATAATTTAGTTCCAGAAAAGATATAAAAACACCTCAAAATGTAGAAAAAGCAAAGCAAAGTAGATACTCAACAAGCATGGAGCATCAAAAATTATAGATACGTTTCCGACGTATCACATGGGTCCAAAAAGAAGTACCACATGATAAGCTGGCAGGATATCTGCAAGCCTAGAGCCCAGGGGGGCCTTGGGGTGATGGACACCAAGCGCATGAATATTGCCCTCATGTTGAAATGGGTTTGGCGCATTCTCACGGAGGACGACTCGAAGCTGATGTGGCTGCAATTTCTCAAGGCCAAGTATCAGGTGCCCAATCTTTTTGTCTCCAACCCGGCAGGAGGATCTCAATTTTGGCACAGCATCCACAAGATTAAGCACCTGTTTTGCCTGGGGGCCAAGTTTCGCCCCGGAATCAACTCGACTGTTTGTTTCTGGACTGACTACTTGCTGGGTGAGGAGCCTCTTAGGGAAAGGTTCCCTGGCCTCTTTGCGATCTGCGAGTCTCCGGAAATCTCTATCTCTCGGGCCTTCTCTGATGGCACGTGGAACATTCCGTTTAGAAGATCTTTCGGCCCTGAAGATCTGGCTGCGTGGATGCTGTTGCACTTGGAGATCTCCGAGGCGCCCCCAGCTGGTGTCAGCGATGTGATCTCCTGGCGTCTGGACCCTAGCATCTCCTACTCCTCGAGATCCATGTACCGTGAGCTCTGCAAAGGCCCGGTGATCCCCATCCTGGTTTCTCTTTGGAAGACCCGCCTGCCGCTTAAGTTTAAGATCTTCCTCTGGCAGATATGAGGGGTAGGCTCCCTTCGAATGATCAAATCAAGAAGCGCAAGGGCCCGTCTAATGGGAAGTGCTCCCTGTGCGGCGAAGAGGAGGATGTGGACCACATCTTCTTCTCTTGTGTGCTTGCCAGATTTGCCTGGAGCAGCGCAAGAGATATGTTTCAAATGTCTTGGAACCCTAATAATCGGCCGAAGTTGTTCTCTATCCTAGGGGCCTTCCAGGGCCCCCTGCGGAATGCGCTTTGGTCCTTCTTTGCGGCCCAGTGCTGGTCCCTCTGGACCACCCGTAACAAATTTACCATTGGGAAAGTCTTTTCCAAACAACCCGCTGATGTTATTTTCAAATCTATTTTTTCCTTGCAGATGTGGCGCCCCCTCCTAAGTCGCAAGCCGCTGCTGTTGTTGGAGGAATTGATCCAGATGCATAGAGCGTCTTTCGCCAAGACCTACTCCCCTCCTGCGAACCTGGTGGCGATGGTCGACCCTCCCTGAAGCCTCTCCCAGCAGCTACTTATCGTCTCTCCCCCAGCGTCGTTGTTGTTTAGCACGTCGCTTGCTTTATTGGTCTCTGTATGCTAGGGTAGCTATCGTGGCCGTCTTGTGTCATTTGCTGTGCGAACTATGTTTGTATGAACCTTCAGTCCTTGTGTTGGGGCTTTATTAATTTAAAGCCGGGCCTGAGTGCCTTCAGTCTAAAAAAAGCAAAATTTCAAAATATGAACGAAACTGAATACAACTAACGAATCAGAGGCACACAAATAGAAATCATACATGACTAGTTATATCTCTACATCTTTTTTAACCTCTCTATGTTCTGACTTTACGAGCTAGACACTTTGGGCTCTCGATTCGTTCCAGCTACTTTTTTTACTAAACCACACATACGAGACGCGACTAACAAGTTTGCACCGTGAGTTCTTGAGTCAGAGAAAAAAAGAAAGATCCGTGCATGTGTGTTGAAGCAGCATCCGACTGGAGTCCGACCCGGTCGGCTTCCCCTCGCCTCCCCCTTCAAACCGGAGAAGTTGGACTGCCGCAGCTCAGATCTCTCGTCCTGACCCAAATTCGAGTTGCTGCAGCTGGCGGCCGGATCTGCTGATCATGGCCACGTGCAAGCGCCACCGTCACCACCGTACCCGGTGGCCTCGTCAGACCCCGGCCGGCTCTCAACGAAACTCGGCTGCAGTTACGGATGTATCGACCGCTTCGCCATGGACTAATAAAAGAAGAAAGCACTCGCGCTGCCAAGAACAAAAACAAGAAGAAGAATATTATGCAGGGCCAAGCCTCCCAGAGGTACTGTTCTAGTATCTCTTTCCGTTGATAAATATATGCTTATTACTACTATGTTTTTTTTTACGGCATTACTACTATGTTTTGGAACAGGGCTAATACTAGCTAGTACAGTAGATGATGATGACATATACTTGCTCCATTCGATTATATAAGTGTAGTGTATTTTATATGTATCTACACGCTAAAACATGTTTAGATAGGAAATCGATTCCTGAGCTCTCGGTGTTTATAAACGTGTAATCACGGTTTATTTGAAGTTAAACTTTAACCACATATATAAGAAAAAATATTAACATTTGTCATGTAAAGTCTACTGTATTAGAATTGCCATGAACTATATTTTCATATTATATGTATTTTGGATCGTGAATGTTGATATTTTCTTTGTATTTTTGGTCAAAATTACAAACTTTGACTCTAAATAATCCTAGAACGCAACGGAGGGAGTAATAACTGCTATTATGGTCCCATGATTTTTTTTCACCATGTAATGCATCCGTGGATGCATGTTGCAGGACATATGGTGCCACATACATTCTCTGCTACCATTGAGAGACGCTGCCCGGGCCGCCTGCGTGTCCCACGCTTTCCGCTCGTCCTGGAGACGCCTTCCCAGCCTCACCTTCAGCGAGGACTCGCTGGGCTTGACCAGACACGCCGGCCGAAAGGAGGGGATCTCAGGAGAGTTCGCCAGAAAGGTTGACGACATCCTCAAGAACCGCTCGCGCGCCGGCCTGAGGACGCTGGAGCTTCATCTCGCTCGTTACAACACGAAGGACCATGGACGTCTCGACAGATGGCTTAAGATGATCGTTACGCCGGGTATCGAGAAAATCACCGTCTCCTTAACCTCGAAACATGGCGCATACAGGTTCCCGTGCTCGCTTCTGTCGGACGGGATGGGGGACTCGGTCCACCATCTTCGGCTCTCCAACTGCTCATTCTACCCCACGACAGGGCTTTGGTCCTCGAGGAACCTTGCGGTATTAGACCTGAGCAGTGTGGATATCATGGGGAACGGGTTGTGGTGTCTCCTCTCCTCTTCTATAGCCCTGGAGAGGGTTTCGCTCAGGTATTGCAGTGGCATAACATGTCTAGAGATACCTGGGTCTCTCCGGCGGTTAGGCTACCTGGAAGTGGTTGGTTGCGACGACCTGCGAGCGGTCGAGAGCAAAGCTCCCAATCTCTCCGTGTTCAACTTTGCAGGCGACCACCTCCAGACATGTATCTCGCTTGGAGGAGAGTTGCGGGTGAAGGAGCTACACATGGACTGCTCTGGCTATCCTTGGTTCACTCGAGCCAAGCTGGCATCTAGGAGCACTCCGGATCCCGAAACCGTCAATGTGCTTCCAAGCACTGAGGTATATGTATATATGCTCTAAAAGATTAAAACCATAACTATTGGCTAGAGAGCCACGCATATTGGGTTAATTAACGGTGCTACGGGAGTTATCATATGACCTGGAACATAACTAACTAACCTCGCATTCCTTGCATTATGGTTGTGCAGACGATTGGCCAGTTGGTTGGAACATCTAGCAAATCTGCGCACCTCGAGCGTCTGTACATCGAAGGGGTCGGGAAAACGCCATTCTATCTGAGCGTCAAGTACTGCGCTCTGGTCTCCCTCTATGGTGCTTCTCACTCTGTGGAGGAATTGGTCTCATATGTAAGTTTACTGAGCAGCAATCATCCTGCAAACCAACTAGAGAAGGGTATTAGTATTTGAGACTCGTTAAACTGTTAATTTCATCCAATATTATCTTTTGTGTCGCTAGGTGTCGAGCCAACTCACGGATCACGTCATGTTTTGTTCGGTGTTTTGTGGCGCGAAGACAAGTGGCATCTCCGTGGTGGAGGAGCAGCTGGTTGATGGAGCATGTCGTATGCTCAAAGCCTGGTTGAGCTGATCTGCAACGTTCTCTACGAATGCCAATTCTTTGACAACATGGACAGGCGAATGTAGTAGATAGCCTATTGTGTGTGCTTTCATGAGCTACCGTATGATTTTTATTTATGAGGTGTATGTGACCTAATTATTGCCAGGCTATGTGGATTTCTTTTAGGAGGAACATTTGAAGTTTTAATTATCAGTAACATTATGCAAGAGTGAAATACAAGTACTGCAAATAACCATTTTTCTCAGCGACCGATCTGGACCTGCACACCATCGGCAATCCAAGTTGTACCAAAGTTCGTGCCCATATGGGCCAACTCAAGAGAGCCGAAGTGGATTCCCCCTTGGGGAGGTGGGGTTTTGCCTCATAGCTGTGCAAGTATTATGAAAAATACATAAAAATGTATTTTAAAATGTCAAAAGTTTTGAAAGAAATTGTTCACACGTATATATAAACATTCTATGGTTGCACGCAAGGAATAATTTTTGTGACATTTGTCAAAGACAAAAAAAATGACATGCAAAGTTAAACTGGAGTATAAAAAGTTAACATTTTTACACAGGCCACAACAAATATTCTTTTTTGCCAAAACCATATGTGTGAACATAGAATGTCCGGATGTCCGGATTTACACACAAAATTTTCTTACAGATTTTTCTCACAATCTAAAATAAGTTTTTTAAAACAGGTATATCTAGAAAGCCAAAGTGGATCTCCCCCATATTATGGCAATATAACTCTTTTGTTTATAGGTTATGTGTAACTTGCTACAATAAAATAGTGGTTATGTGGCTAAAAAAATAAAACAAGTAATTCAGATCAGAGGCTACCATTAGCATGCAAAACCTTTCTGAAAGCCTCGAGTGTCTCAACTCCGTCTCCAAACACCTGTAGAAAGAATCACAAAACCAGAGACAGCAAATACAAAAGAGCACTGCTATACCAATGCTCTCCTATCCTGTGGTGAAATAGCGGTGCCTAATTTGATGGTTGGACCATCCAACGGTACACAGCGACTGTCAGAGATCATACGCAGAGCAATTTCGAATGCAAAATGGTGGACACTTTCTGCAAAATTTCTTTGTCCTGCTCTCCCACCCCACTAAATCCCAAATCAAGACATTACCTGATGGGAATAGAAGGGCTAGAAACAAAAATAAAAGAAAAGGTGGTTTCGAAGAGAACGCAAATGTCCTACCATGCAAAACTGTTGACACCTAAGTCGCCATGATCGGTAACAGTCGTCGCGCTGATTATTTTTGCTACCTTTCTATACGCAACTAGATCATCTACTGTACAGTCTCGGGAAGAGGATGAGGGTCCTTTTTTCATGTATAAGGCTCAGATTGCCAATGCTCCATCAGCAGATTCGCTTTCATCGTCAGAGATCAGAGGCTTTGTTTTGGACATGACTTTCCCAAACCCATAGCCCAAGGAGCTCCCGGTCGTGGTATAAAGCTGCAAAGCAAAGAAAAACAATGACTAATTAATCAAGACAAGTAAAATATCAAAGCAAACTTAATGAGCATCTATTGCATCCATCGATCTATTTTTCCATCTGGATTGGCAGAGTTTCAGAGGGAAAACCAGACAACAGCCTACTGACCATGACTGACATGAGTAAACAAACCACTCTGCTCCATAAACATGAATTCTAGGACTGGAACTGACATTTGTCACTCGGAAATACCTACATTTTAGTCATGCAAATGACTGTATAGCACTACTCTTTCATGAACAGCAAGTCCTTTTTAACAAAGTGGTACTACCAGGAAAGACTGTCAACTGTAGGCTGTTTATATTTATTCAATTCAACGGAGTCGCATTTTGAAATATTTTCTATCCTCTATGTCATCCATAATAATAATTTGATTGCTAAAGCATAACGAATAGGATCACTAAATGGCGACGCAATCACACACCTCCGTGAGCTCTGACAAATGACGATTCCTGAACTCGTTGATGGTCGCTGCAATCTCGGACATTGGAAGTTTTGCCTGCAATAGAGTACATGAAGAAAGTGGTGCTTATGCATCAGATTCAATACTTCTCTAAATGAGCAGACAAAATATAATAACAGCGGATCTTACTTGGGCAAGAACAGCAGCAGCCAATTGAAGACTTGGTTCTAAGGTCTCAGGGACAACCTAAAAAGTTCCCAATGAAGTTTTATCAACAAGACATAATAATGCACGATGGTTGATAATAAAGTAGATAACAAGCAATTGGTACAAGATAAAAAAGAACGTATCACGGTAAAAAGATGTCAGAAGAAGTCCTCGTGGACAGGTTATGTCTTATGTGCAAGTTATGAAAGCTGCTAGCTTAAAGAGCACAGAAGGGCCAAAAGAACTCTTTCCTAATGGTCCGCAGAAATATGACTAATCATCTGTGCATACACGGCTCTGAAACTGTCTGCCAACTATGTTCTTAATTTCAATAAACTAATGGGTTTGTAGAGCTGTGAACAATTGTACTTCCTGGAATTAGTTTCACCCAAGATTCTAAAATTTTGTGGCTGGTATTTGTTGGGCCATCCCATCTAGTAGTGCTTATACAGCCTAATCAATACTTGATACGTAGAGGCACAAATACTTGTTTGGTAGATCCGTTTTACAATGCTGTTTTTCACAAGGCAGGTTGCTGGTTTGCAGTTCGTTCTGATAAACTAACAAATCTACCACATCGCAAACTTCTGCCAAACACATGGCTTCATCTCAATCAAGTTGCCTCGAGAGAATCGCATCACCTAAAAATGTTTTAGAGCTATGTGGCATTTACTTACCGCTGATGCACCTGCTTTCTCCAAATTAACACCATGATCAACATCATGTGCTCGGACAAATGTCTTCACGTTTGGAAAGTATTTGCTCAGAGCCCAAACAGCTCGATAATTTGCCCCAGGAGTATCTAAAGTGATGGCAGCAGCACAGGCCCTCTCAGCTCCAACTTTGTGCAGTACCTAGCAAAAATCAATAGACCATTATTTCTGAAAAAAATTACAATTATAAAATTGGGATTAATTGAACTCTTCCTACCTCTCTGCTTCCTGCATCGCCGAAATATACTGGTAGGTCAAGTGCACGTCCAACTGCCACCCGATCACTGAAAAGTACCCAAGAATTAAATATTGGAGACAGCATTAGACTTCGTCAGCAAAGTGGATAAACTGACTATTGAACAAAACGATGCAGCAGACCAAGGTTGGAAATGACATCCGAATCACACTACTGTTGGTCCATCGCATTCTAACCAACAGTGAGTAGAAATAGGGAGCAAGACCCATCGTTCCAGGGTGAATACTATTTTCCAAGTCAGATTATCGGATTCTTCGATATGGTTTGCAGATATACAAGAATTCATTTCTAGTTCCATGTTGATTGTGCAGAAAGCATGATAGCACACATTAGTACACATCATATAAAACTAAAATCCTACCTAACAAAGTAATTTGCAGAGTTCATCTATATACATATTCAGGGACTTATTATATGTATCATATTCATACTCACAAACGAACACTTGAGTAGTAGTGATGCAAACATGTTTCACTATTCTCAGAGCTGTGTTAATAAAGGTTATTGCCAATATCCAGTACCATACCTTCGAACATCAAGCGCAACAAATGGAATTAAACGCTCTGACAGGAGTTGGGCGATGATCTAGTACAAGGGAAAGACGTGTTATTAGGATATTGAGCATAGTATTTATAACAGTGGATGAGGATCGTAAGCCAACCTGTCCAACACGTCCAAATCCCAAGATAATAATATGGCCTTGCAAGTCATCCGTCTACAATAACAAACAAATCAAAGCTACGTGAGAATCAGCATCTAGGAAATTTAAGAAGACTGCCATAATGTCACCTGCACACAAAAGAGATGTAGAAAAGTAACTTGAAGCAACCTTATCTCACCATTAGGTGATTTTGATATCCTATGCACCACTAACTTAGCAAATAATCTCATACACAACTACCACTGTATCAGTCGGTGCCAAAGTTCCCAGAATGGCTAAAACGAGCTGGTTGCATACAGCAACCCTTGTCTGAGGAGTCATATGCCTTAGCCAGGGTTATCAGTTACGAGTACCTGTTCTAGCCAATGTTTGTCATAACTTTTGTTTCTACACGTAATACCTATTACATTCTTGTGCAAACAGGTATTAACTGCCTGTTCCTGGATGAGTCATGGACACTAATTTAGAGCAAAACTGCCACTATGCAACCAACCAATCAACATCTGTAACCAGATGGAAGCAGGTAAAGTGCGCCCTGTGTTTAGTTTTAGCGATTTTAGAAGTGGTTATTAACATTCTTGCAGGGTAGTGGCAGCATCCTATAAGGAAAGAACTTGATTATTGCAGCAATAGTAACTGAGAAATTACAAGCAAACAAATGTCTTCCAAAATGAATTTTTAAAACTAAAGAAGGCTGCTGATATATGCCATTTGATTTATTAAGGCTGCTTAGTTTACTTAAAACTCAAATACATGATCTAACTTCATTATACACAAGGAATGCAAAAGGCTGTGCACGTGAATGCCCTCAGTTGAGCATAAATGATGGCAGGCATTCTCAAAGTACAAAATTTCTTTGAACATGACAGTGTAATAGTTTACATGTTACACTTGAGAAAGAAAAAAAATCAGATTTGTGCCTCAGCCATGATTATAGATAAATTTAACCAAAACAATAGGTGATAACTGAGTTGACCCATGTCAATAGAAAGAAGAATATACCTCACTTTCCACTGGCAATAAACTCCTCACATCATGCTGCTCGAACTTAGATGCCAGAAACTGCCCTCCAGCAGCTAAATATGGTGTCATGGCCATTGAAATACCAACCACTAAAAATAATAATGACGATAATTGAGGCGATAGAAGACCCTGCAAAATATTCTCCATGAGTTTTTCACGATGCCGCATAACAACGATGACTTATGAAAATTACTGATGTTCCTGTGATAAACTTAGGCGTCAGAAAAGCATCTTATGACTCACAAGACTACAACTGGAAAGACAGAAAACATCAGGTACAGAAAATGGCAAAGGTAAAACCTGGTTGACAGCTTCTCCAAAGGCAACAAAAGCAAACTCCCCGCCAGGTGCAAGCAAAAGACCGGTCCGGACGGCGGCTATGGTCGAAACTCCAAACAATCTACCAGTAAGTGCTACTAACAATGTCTTCCCAATAATTAAGAGACTTAATATCAGAGAGATTGCTGGGAAATTTGACATAAATAACTTAGGGTCAATAGACATTCCAACCTGGAAAGAAAAACCCAGGTAAGCATCAAGAAGGGTATCAAATATGGTTAGAATTTATGAAATGAAATTAATTGTTCTTAAGTAATTCAAGCATTGATGGGGAAGAGACAAAATTCAGAAATTATAATGTATAAGGGCGTTCTAAAATTAAGACAAAGGTGGTATGCTGACATGACACTAATCAGCAACACTTACGATGCTACACATGGCAAGTTGTTGAAATAAGACGATACATTTATGGGTAAGATATTGACACTATGAAACACATGAAGTTTCCTGCTAGGAAAGAATTAAGATGTTGCAAATATTTAAATGCTACAGCACAAATGACCATCCACATGATCAACTTTATTACTCCCTCCGTCTGGAAAAGGATGTCACATATTTGTCTAGATTCATATGGATACATACGAATCTAGACAAATATACGACATCCTTTCCGGGGCGGAGGGAGTACAAAAATTTATGCAGTGAGATTAGTGTAGAGTCATAATAGTTAATTATACATTGAACAATTTGAATAAATGCCATGTAATTCGTACATACATCAATGAATCCACGACTAATAAACTAACAAGCAATAATCGACCTAACTTGATGTCTGCAAATATTGCATGATATATTTGCTCCACTATATCAATGGTATACACCAGCAACAAAATCCTAGTAGTATTTCACCATTACAAAAATAATATCTAGTGAGATTGATTTCAGGACCCTCACCGTCATAAAGAATAAGCCTAACAGAAGACCGCGGTAAGGAGCAATATCCGACTCGACCTGTAAGGAGAACTCTGTTTCTGCTAACAACAAACCAGCCAAAAATGCTCCAAGTGCCATCGATAAGCCAGCCTGTCAGAGAACAGTAAAACAATATGAAAACTGGATTTCAGGAATGCAGAGTGAGAATATAATAAAAAGGAGTGTATACCCGAGCGGTAAGGAGACTTGTCCCAAATATAACAAGGAGAGTATTTGCTGAAAATATCTCAGCATTTCGATTTTCAGCAATTTGTCTGTAAATTGGCCGAAGGAACTGTTCAACAAAAAGAAACAGAGTCATGCATTAAACAGTTAGAACCGAATCCTGAGAAATGCTGCTGCAATATAAAAAAAAGACTAAAATGTTCGACAAGCAGCAGATATTACACATACATGCATGTGGTGCGCATTTAGCTGGGAGTCAACAAATAGTTTATGCAAATTCCTCATAAGATAGACACGTAAAATGAAATGAATGAACAGACAACTCACCAGACGACCCCCGGCAATGATGGCAGTTATAGCAGCTACTGCCTTTACAGCCGCCATACCCATGGCTTCCGCTATTGCTTGGAACCCAACCTATAAGGAGCAGAAATTGTATCAAGGGCCATATGGTCAGGACATTAGTGCAATTAAACATCATTATGTTCAAATAATTCTGGTCGCTATGGTGAAACATGGATTTTAAAGTGCTCATGTAGAAATGATAGCCAAGAGAAGAAATCTATTGAGTTTTGCAGGATCCTATCATGGGATAAATGAATATCTCCATCATCATGTGATGTTTAAAGAATATCTCCATCATCATGTGAATATCTATTGAGCATTGCCTCTTTCAAAGAATTGCGTAAGAAGCCGTGACAGAAAAGGTTACCCCTCCTTTTGAAGAATTAGGTGATAGAAGTGGTATCAAGATCAACAGAACCACCACGGCCAAATCCTGGAGACAACACATGAAACATCTATCAGAAGACAGTCCTATGTTAACATTACCAAAAGGCCGCCTCGTATATATCACTAAAATTAGGTAGACTACAACTATACTCATGGCAGTACAAAACGCGTATGAACATTAGCAAGAAGATTATCAAGAGACCTATCAAATCTAACCTTCTATAGTCAGAAGAACAGGTTATATGTCAGATCATACTGATGTTATACCTGGAAGAGTAACACAGAAAATGTTGCGCGTCCATGGCGTGACGTGCTCTCCCCACGTTCTTGCAGTACCTAATCAAAGTAAAAAACAGCAAGTTCTCAACAGCAAACCAAGAAAATATTCTGATGATTTTTTGAAGAATGCAAATAAATATGGAGAAAAAAAAGCATTCCACATTACTCAAGTCTCCATGCTTCAATAAACCTAGTCTAGGCCTATATAATAAGTCTGATGAATGACAAGAAACAAAGTTTCCTGGTGAAACTGATTTATGATGAACTTCATTTCGATGGTGATACAATGTTGATGACTTGTGATAAACAATGCTGTAGCCAAATTTGATATACAGGATGATTGCCAGTTATAGTTCTTACTTGCAAGACGACAGCTGTCGATGATAGAGCCAAACCACTCCCAATAACAATTGCCGCTGGTCCTGGTAGCGCTGCAAAACGGTGAGCAATCATACCAATAACTACTGAAGTAGCCAGCACCTGTCAATTGTTTATAACTTGTCAGGGAGTAATCCTCATAAGACTAATGTTTGATGGCTGCATAGCATTGGAACTACCTGAGCAGAGCCTAATCCAAAGACATACTTCTTCATCGAGCTTAACCTTTCGACAGAAAGCTGTAGAGAAAAAACATTAAACTCATATGTCCTGACAGAAGAAAGAATCTTAAAAACCATTCAGCTTGTACCTCAAGGCCAATGTTGAATAACAAGAACACGACTCCAAATTCAGCAATTGCCTTTGTTCCATGGACATGACGGATGATAGAAAGACCATAGGGACCAATGAGAACACCAGCAGCAAGATATCCAAGAACAGGACTACCTACGATATCAAGGTGCCGTTAATAACAGAGCATAAAAATATAAGGATTTTTATCTTATTAGGAGGTCTCCAGTTTTTTTCTGAAAGATATAGTCATGGATAGTTCTATTATACAAGTGTGTGCAATTTAGACTGCCAAGTTTCTATTATTCTAGCATTGGGAAGACACAATAAAGTATTACAGCTAAAACTAAAATGAACTAGTAGAACCAAAGCACAAGTTGTTCAATATTATTTCAATCTCAACAAAAGAATGAACTAAAATGAATTAGAGCATATGGGAAGGTTGGACACTATACTACTGTGGACACACGTATAGATAGCAGATATACATATCTCACCTCCAGGTATTTTCTGGAACAATGGTACAAATACAACACTAGCCAGCAGCAAATACAGTACGTCAAAAAGCGAAGCTTCTTCCTCATTTACCTGAATAGGGTAACAAACAGCTTAGGGAAGTTATTTGGAAGCTAAACTTTGTATTAATTTACATGAGCAGTAACAGAGCAGTCAGAAGAAAACACTTATAAACTCACTAATCTGAAGGTTCAGATTAAACAGGGAAAATACCTCTTGATGAGGTAAGAGCTCGATTAGCTTCTTTATCCTCTGTGGGAACTGTCGTATCTCACGAACTATGGGCTTCGCAGTGGAGGTAACTTCTTCAATACTTGTGGCTACGCCTGGCTGCTGAATTAATTGAGTACTCTTCTCAGCTCTATTAAAGAAGAATGCCCTATGGTACACACACACACACACAGCGAAAACGTCATTTGAGAAAGAGCTGGTTAGACAGTGTGCAGGAAATGGACGGAAAGCATGTTCAACTATTGCAAGATAAACAAGGTGTGATTATACAAGAAAACAGATGGGGACATGTGAAACCAAAATATAAACGACAAAAATGCAGATATCAGGTACCATGCAACTCACCCTGCACCAAGAAGCAGTATCCCAGTAATAAGAGCTGGTGCTTGCTTTCTGGCTGATTTCATTAGCCCTTGGAAAACAGATGTAGGTGTAAATTCTCCATCAGATTTGGAGGAGAAGAAAGATGCCGGGAAGAACCGAGATGATCGCTTCAACGATGATTTGGACTCCTTTCGGTCAGAGTCCGGCTTCTTCCCTTGCTTTGACTTGTCTAGGTCAGTCTCGGCTTCTTTCTGAGGCTCAACAGGCAACTTGTCACCGCGTTCTTCAGTAGACATTTCATAGGACGATTCAAGCTGCTCGATCCCTTCAGCAGCTAAGTCACTGATTTGCGTCAGACGCTCAACATTAGTCACCTCGTCCCTTTCAGAAGTGTCAGCTATAGCGTCGCCGCTATAGTCATACACATCAGAAAGGTCATACTCTTCCTCACTTAAACCCTCAGCAGCCGGCACTAGCTCCACCAAGGAATCAACCGCGGAGATGGCCTTTTCCGCTTTCTGCAGCGCCAGTTCGGCGTCGTTTGCGCGCTTGGCCGCTTCCATCTCGAGAGCCACTGCCTGTTCAGCCAAGACCATTATATTGGAAACATCCTCCTCGGCCTTGGAAGCGTCCAAGAGAGCCCTCTCGGCGAGCTCGGTGAGCCTGTCGACCTCCTTCTGCAGCTCCATCTTCTTCCCCTGGACCCGCCTCAGCTCCTCCTCGCACTTGGCCAGGCTGGCCTGGCACCCCTTGATCTCCTCCTGAGAGGAGGCGAGCGCCTCCTCCTCCACGTCGTCGAGGCTGACCTCCAGCTGCCCGACGGAGCCCCTCTTGGCCTCCAGCGCCTCGGCGGCGAGCTGCAGGCGCGCCTCGGCCATGGAGAGCGCCATGGTGGCCTTGCGCACGCCCTCCTTGGCGTCGTCCTCCTTGCTGATGATCTCCTGCACGGTGGCCACGGCTGCGGAGACCTTGGTCTGGGCGCCGTCGGCGCGGTCCTTGAGCGCGATGGCGGACTCGGAGATCCGCTGCGCCTTGCCCTCGAACATGGTGCTGTTGAGCCTGGCCACCTCCAGCTCCTTGCGGGCCCGCTGCAGCGCCTCCCTGAGGTCGTCCACGTCCCCCGCGGCGGTGGCGGCGCGGCTCCTCTCCTCGGTGTCGGACCCCGAGGTGGTGCCGGCGTCGTCCGCGCCCTCGCTGCTGGAGCCCTTGGTGCCCTCCAGCGGGCCGTCGACGTAGGCCAGCGAGTCGTTGCCCTGGCACCGCGGCCCTCTGAGCCGGAGAGGGGCTAAGCCCCCGCGCGCTGGGGAGGAGTAGAAGAGGCCGCTCGAGCCGCCGCCGCCGCCGCCGCGGAGGGCGGAGGCGACCATGAGGTTCCCTCGGCCGCCGCCGTGGACGGCGCGGTGCCGGGGTCGCCGCAGCGAGCAGGCGGCACGGAAGGGGCCGGCGCCGATCTGCAGGCCCGGGCGCGGGGCCGCGACGCCGGAGGAGGCGAACCTGGACAAATCCATCCCCAGTGTTGTTCCTGCTGGAGCAATCGGAAATCACGAATCAGGAAGCGGGACAAAACAAATGGTCGGCATTATTATGAGCGCTATCGTGAGTAAAAACACTGCCCGAAATGGCGTCGGAAAAAATCCCCCCACAGAAAAATGGCCCTCGCGGTCGGAATCAAGTATAGAGAGCTCCGACGAGCGCACTGACCGAAGGAACCGCCGGGGCTGGCTGCGCGCGGGGCGGGGCGGAGCGGGGCGGCGGGAGAACCGAGGAACCGAGCCCTCCCTTCTCTTCCGAGGGAGGGTTTGGAGGAGGAGGCGGAGGGGAGAGGCGCGTCACGAGAGGAGGAGGAGGGGTCGCCTCATTGCGTCACGAGCTCCACGAAGTCTTTTGGGGGCTGGGAGGGGCGGCTGGCGATTTCTTCCGTGCGTTGGTTGCTTCCAGCGGAGAAGACGAGGCACAGGGCTGCGCACACTGCACTGTGCAGATTAGCCTACGAGGCCGAGGTGTGCCGTGCGTGCGAACCCCCCGCGGACCGGCCTGCGTGCGTGGCTCGTGTGCTCCGTGGAGCCCCTGCGCGCGTGAGGGGCCCAGCAGCGGCGACGGATATTCCCCTCCAACGGGATCCCCTCGGTGGCATCCATGTAAGGAAACCCTAGGGCAGTCGCCCCCACCGTGTTTATCATCCCCTTTCTTCATCTTGGCCGGTTCTCCGCTTCTCCTAGAGGGTTGATCTTGTGTCGTGACCCGAGAGGCGACAGATGTGTAGATTTATGTTTGGCGTTTAGTTTTGGAATCTTCTTTCATTGGTTCACGTGTTCTTTGTCGATGGCCTTTGGAGGTAGCGAGGCGCCGTAGTACGGAATGAAGGTCTCTCCACGTGGCTAAAGCAGATAGGCAGCCTTCAAGTCTTTTGTAGCTTGTGAGATCATGTGCAGGATAATCCACCCCTTCCACGTCTCCTCTTCTCTCATGCTCGGTCTGGTGTCGGGACTCGAGAGACGACCAATCAATGGACTAATAGTTGGTGTTTGGTTCTGTAATGTTATTTGCTAGGTTTGCATGCTCTTGGCGATAGTGAGGCCGGGGTCGTATGGATTAAAGGACTCTCCGCATGGTCGTCATGAATTACTTTCTAAAGTAGGTCCGGCAGTCTTAAATTCTCCGCATATGGTGCTATTGTGTGCAAAATAATCAACCCCTTTCGGGGACTTGTCTTCTCTCGGGGTTGGTCCAGTGTCGAGACCCGAGAGCGATGAACCCATGGACTATTGTCTGGCATTTGGTTTTGGAATCTTCGTTGCGAGGTTTGCATGCTCTTGGAAGTGTACTTTTCGGGGGAGTGACGACATCGTACGGAGAAAAAGGTAACCTCATGCGTCCACTATGAATTACGCCATGAGGCGAATAGGTGGTCTTCAAGTCTCTGTGTTTGGAGTTATTATGTGCAAAACCATCCACCCCTTGTGGGTCTCCTCTTCTCTCAAGTTGGTTATGGTGGTGCCGAGACCTGGGAGACGACCGACCAATGGAGTAATGTTTGGTGTTCCGCTTTGGAATCTTCTTCGCTAGGTTCTTGTGCTCTTTTTTTGAGCGGGAATGGCCCCGAAGGGCCGAGAAGCTGCATTAAAGATCAGGTGGGTACAAGATTACAAAAAGGCCTTTACATCTCTTGCCCTATGAAACCAACAGTTTGAAGATAAGGCCTTAAGATTTGCACAAAGGACCTTGGGACTAAAAACGAAAGGCAATTGGGCCCCTAGTCCTCTCCATCGTTGATAGGCCTCCGTCGTCGGTCGTCTTGGAGTCGCCAAGGATGAACCACTTGGTGGTTAAAAGATGGGAGCTCTGACAAGAAGCTCTGAGAAGGGCCTCCGCACCGAAGGGAGTGAAGACCACCACCTAGGTGTCTAAATAGGCCGCCCTACCAGCCAAAGATCACTGCGGCATCCAAGGCCACCGCTTGATCTGATCGTAGTTGCAGCAACCACGGAGCTCGCACCTCTAGCAACTATGTCCGCCTCTCGCCGCCTCGGCGCCAACATAGAGAACAAGGAGCATAGAGAAGAGATCTAACAGAACCAACCCCCAACTCAGGAGGGCATCGCCAACTAGTCAAAGAAGAGGTAGTTGTGTCATGTCATTGCTCTCCCTCATCGCCACGGCCAGCCAAGAACAAAGACACACCACTGTTCGCCGCCTCACGGCCTTCCCCCTTGCCTCCATGGCCGACCGGGAAGGGAACCTGCTCGCAGCTCCTTTGCGACTCCAGATGGCAGGCGGCCACTGATTTATTGAAGGATACTTTGGCCCTCCCCTCCTCTCCCAACTTTGGCCATCGAAGAACGAGCACGAGAAGAGAAAGCCCTACATCGCTTCAGATTTGGGCGCCAAGATCCTAAGCCATGCTCCTACTACCGGGCATGAAGCCCACAACTGTACTACAACTACTAGCCCTAGCTACTCCAGCGCCTCTTCCTATCCTACTTTGACCGGCTATTCCGGTGGAGAGGACCTGGGTGAAGGAGATATGCCCTGGACGCAAATAATAAAGTGTTTTATTTGATGTATCTCTTGTATGTTAATAATATGTTTCATGTCGTGCTATAACTGTGTTAATACGAAACGTTAACACACGTGTGGTATGTATACAAACCATGTCTCTAGTTACATCTAGCGAACTAGCTCATTGGTCAAACAGATGATCTAGGGTTTCGAGATCAAGGGCATTTATGCCAATTGGCAATAAGGTCATATCATTAGTTGAATGATGTGATAGACATACACCCAAAGTTATATCATAATGTGATCTAGTTACAAACGTTCAACATTGATCATAACATAGAAAGCTCACAACCTAATCCTTTGACTCTGAGATAATACATAATCATCGTTACTGGAGTGAGTCTTGATGGTATCAAGCCGTTAAAGAGTGATCAAAATGGTACCACTTAGTTTTTCCAAATGGACGTGTTGAGGAGTATGTATCAAGACTAGGTTTGCCAATCCAAGTAACGGATAGATACACGTGGCCAACTCGGTGACGATGCATTAACGAAGCTTGCAAGCATATAACTAGGTCATGGAATGCAACAGCACGGGAACGAGTAAACGAGTTCATCGGTAATGAGATCAAACTAGGTATGGATATACCAAAGATAAAATCTTGGATGAACTAGGTATCGAGTGGCAAAGGGAGTAGGACGCGACGTTGAAAGTTCAAGCGATGAGATTCGTGAAATGCACAGAGTCATTATGGGCATCCAGGTCCGGCTGATGATCATTGATACGAGAGGGGTCTCGGTCATGTCTGGAGTGTTTCCGAACCGAAGGGTGGCACGCTTAAGGGTGGGGACACATAGGGATTAATCCGGTGCCACAGAAGAAATGAGAGAGATAAACCGAAGAATTTCCGTGTAGGACCCGATGTTGAGATCAAAGGGGCATGGAAGGAGTTCTGGAGTGAAAGATACAATAATATATACGTGTTTTATATTAATTAATTGAATTAATAGTAAAAGATATATTTTTATTTTATTTTAAAAGGCAGACCTAATGGGCCTCACCCGAAGGGGAGGCCCAAGAAGGCAAGGCACATGGGAGGAGGGGCTAGTCGGCCAAGCCCTAGTGGGCTCGCTTGGGGCCCACCTGGGACCGACGGCTCCCTTGGTGGCCAGCGGGTATGGGACTTTAGTCCCACACCGCTTGCCTCTTGGGGGTTGGCCCTCCCCTTCTACTATAAACAAAGGGGCACCCATCCCCTTGGAAGGCATCCCATTCTTTACTCTCTTTCTCTCTCATTTTCCTTAGAGATTTGTCTGTAAGATTGGAGAGAACTTTGAGGTACTTGAGTTCTCTACTTCTGCACTATCGTCGTGTGCTATTCGATCTGCCATCTTTCTTATTTCGCTGATGGGCTGAATCTGAGCCTGGGAGACGTCGCCTACACCGAACGTGTGTAGAATTTTGGAGGCGCCACATTTGGGGCGCTAGGAGCACGGTGCTTGGAGCGAGGAGTTGTTTTTCGTCCTCAACACATGCCTACCTGCATAAGGTGTACCTCGGTCTTCAAGGGTATGAATATCGTTTCCTTCTCAGTTACTTATGTCTATATAGAATAGATCTTGGTTATTATGTTCGTGTAGTTAGAATTTTTTATTTTCTGCTACGGAACCCAACACTGGGAGGGGCTCGGTCTCCATCGGTGCGCGTGCAATTACAGGAAGGCTTGTGAGCGAGGGAGAGGTGGCCCGTTTGGTGCATGGGGAGGAGTGATTCGCTAACCTTCTTGTGCTCTTTGGTGGTGGCCTTTCAGCTGTATCAAGACAACATCTTCTAGAATAAAGGAGGAAGTACTCATGTAAATTCTAGCTTTAACCTATTATGACATTATGAAACCAATTTCCCTATTTAATAGTTTTTCATTATAATTACCCATGTTTAGTGAAAAAATTGCCAACTTTTACCTCTTCTAAGTACATGGACGAAATGAACCATTTTTATTTTCTTGTGTCACCCCTGTTTTTCTGTTGCACCCATTCAATTCGGCTAAGGTGCACCAATTCACGCTCTCTCTCACACTTGATGAGAATTGAGCATGGTAGTTGTATCACGGAGTAGGGGAAACTGGAGTGCATGCATCCAGGGACCCCAAAGATGTGTGTGAAGCGCAGTGAGACCCAAAAAGGTTGAGATGGACATGGTCGGATCATGCATAACTAATATGAAGTGAGAGATCTAAGAACAAATAAAAAATTCTATAGAATCCCATTTAGTGGATTTCTGGCGGCTCAAGATGAAAATTATATAGGTTCTTTCACAAAAGTTGATTGTGTTGATCAGATAAAGGTAGCGGCACCGAGTACGGGCGCACAGTATGGGCGGGTCCTGCCATACCAGTGCTCGTTAAACATTCTGGAGCTTCTCTTTGTGGCCTATTTGGCTTGGGATTATTGTCAAGTCATGATTGTTTATCAGTTGTTCCTGATTTCGCTATAAAAGTGCCCAATTCTACAAGGAGAAAGATAAAAAAGATTTGCACATCTATGCAACAATTAGCCGTTAGTTGCAATGCTAGAGAGATATTTTATCAATTTCTTGACAAATATGAGGTTCAAACATTGAGAGACATGGTTATATTTTCACAACCATCAACAGGGAAGGAAGAAGGAGCAGCAGCGGTGATGATGGAGACGGCATGACGACGGCGATGCATGGGGATCGGCCCGGTGGTGGCTCCTCAGTGTCTTCCTCCCAGTCTTCCTTCAAGGTTGAGATGGATATTGTGGTAGCTTGGTGATACCTTCGACCCGGATTACGGGTGTAGTATAGCTCTTTTTCCCTAGTAGACCTAGGTTATTGAATCCTCGGGAAGCAGAAAGTGTGGTGAAGTTACTTTAACGGACCTTTGGGAGTTTTAGAATTCTTTTAGTTTTTTACCGGACCAAGAGTTTAGGATCTTTTATTGTTGTCGATGATGGAGAGAGAGGGCCTGGGTGTTCGGTTTCACCTGTAGCTATGCAAAACATCTAATGGGGATAAAAGATAATAATAAAGTACGCATGTAATTGTTAGAGCAAGATAATTATATATAGGCAGTGCATCTATAACTGCTATTGCCTCTGCAACCGCTTATAGCAATAACCTATTAGTCTCATCCATAGAAGAAAGAGAACTAATGATATGCACATTGAAGTCACCATTAATCCCAAGTAAATCTCTCACATATAGTTGTACTACCCTTTCTGTCACTAGGGTTCCCATCCTGTAGATTAGGCATTACTCATACTCCCTATAACTGGATAAATCCTCGGGGTCTTGGGTACCTGACAAGTCCTTAGATCGAGGCAAGAGAGGATACAATAATCATCATGTCATACAAACTAATACACGATCCCATCTATGATAAATAACATGCACAAACTACATGGCTTGGATGAAGCCCTTAGCCCAAGGAGAATTACTCACACATAGAGATAAGATCAACAATCACAAACATTGTATTGGAAATCATGAGATCAATAGAAATAGTCTTACAATGTCGCCAATTGGAGATGAGATCTACTATTACAAGTGGCGTACTATGGCTATGGTGGTGGAGAAGGGTTGTGAGATTGAATCTAGATCTATTCTTCCGCGGCTCTTCGGTGTTATGGTTTCTGATGGCTTGGTGTCGTTGGGCACCCTTTTATCATCATGAGAGGTCTCTTTATATAGGGTTCCCTTCACGAAAGTTGTTCTGTTTGACCTAGCGGTCTCAGTGGAAACTATACAGCTGGAACTATATGGCCGGAATTTTTATTCCCGCCGTATAGTTGGTCATTAAACCTTATGTTTCCTCTTCACGACCCCTGGTTTCTTTGGATTGTTGGAAATCTCGTATCTTTGACTTTAATGTTGTGATTCCCACCATCAAACATCATTTCCTGTGCAGGAAAAAATATAAAGACATGATTGCATACCCCTTTGATTATTAGGCATTAGTGGCAGGATTTAGAGAGATATTTCATCAAAAGTATAAATAATATCTAGTTTAAATGTGGATGTGGATGGCTATATTTCACAGCCATCACTTGGTGATACGTCGAAAACGTATCTATAATTTTTGATGCTCCATGCTTGTTTAGTATCTACTTTGCTTTACTTGTCTACACTTTGAGGTGCTTTTTACATGTTTTCCAGTACCTATTAACAAGTTGCAACAATGTCAAATGCCTGTTTTCTACTATTTTTGGTTTCAGAAAAGTTAGTAAAGAAATATTCTCGGAATTGGACGGGACAAACGTCAAAGTCAATTACTTTCCGTGGGGAACAAGAAGTCCGGAGGGGAGCCGGAGAGGCCGTCCAGGGCGGCCAGACCCACCCTAGGCGCGGGTGGGCCCTGCCCCGCGCCTGTGAGGGGTGTGGGTCTCCTGGCCGCCGCCTCGGCCTCCCCCTTCGCCTATAAGAAGCCCCCGATGCAACAACCCTAGGGCATCCAGAAGAAATCCACTAAAACCTCTGTAGCGCCGCCGCCACCGAAGGGGAGATTCGTGGGACAGAAAGTCTCTGTTCCGGCACCATGCCGGGACGAGGAAGTGGCCCTGGAGCCATCTCCATCGATCTCCACCACCATCTCCATCACCGTTGCTGATTCCCATGATGAGGAGGGAGTAGTGTAGGGGTTCGTAGCATGGAAAACAAAAAATTTCTACCGCATACAAACAAACAAGCCAAGATCTATCTACTAGACTGTAGCAACGAGTCGATGGAATAACTCACCCTCGAAGATTCCAAAGTGTTTAACGAGAGCGGATTCTCGTGGGTGATTTAGTCGTTTCTTCTTAGATCTCAAGATCGCGTGACGATCCTTCCGGGCCTGCGTTCGGCGCTCCCTTGATCGGTCACACGTTCGATTTACTCGGCGAAGACCTTCCTCTCCCTTGTTCCAATGGGCAATGGAGGTTGTAGCACTCTCCTCGCGATTCGGCAAGACCTGGCGTGGTACCGGAAGTAGAGGGGAGATCTCGCAGGGCTTCGCCTTAAGCCGGAGCGAGTATGGTGGACTATGAGAGAGGCCTCGGTGATCTAGGGCTTAGACACACCAAGGAGAGACTAGGCCGACGGCTAGGGCTTGGGGAAGCCCAAGTCACCGGCTAGGGTTTTCCTAGGCGTGGCAGCGAGAGGTGGTGGCGTGGCTTAGGGCTAGGTTTTGGTGAGGCAAGGTGTGTTCTGGAGGCCTGCCCCTCCTTATATAGGTGGAGGCGGCCAAGGGAGGAGTCCCTCCGACTAAACTTCAAGGCTGCGGGTGGAGGGAGAGGAACTCCTCCCCAAGTAGGTTTCCTACTCTCCCTCCACCAAGCAAACTTGCCGTTTGACTTTTCAAATTGGTGTTTGACTTTTCAAACTAGGATTTGATTTATCCCTTTATTTTGCTCAGCGATGAAACCTAGTACATGATGCAACCATTCCAACATGTTATGACACATTCATGTACCCTTCCCCTCCGGAGTGCCGGACCTTCCAGAACCTTCTAGAACATTCCCTATGAAAACACCGGAACCATTCTCCAACCCCGAAACAGGACTTTCCTTATATGAATCTTATTCTCCGGACCATTCCGGATCTCCTCGTGATATCCCGGATTCCATCCGATACTCCGAACAACATTCGGACTCTTACTCATCATTCCATAACTACTCAACAACATCGAATCCTTAAGTGTGTCTCCCTACAGTTCGTGAATTATGCGGACATGATCGAGACACTTCTCCGAACAATAACCAATAGAGGAATCTGGAAATTCATATGTCTCCCACATATTTCTACGATTACTTTGCGATCGAATGAACCATTTACATACGATACCAATTTCCCTTTGTCTCACGATAGTTTACTTATCCGAGGTTTTGATCGTCGGTATCTCTACATACCTAGTTCAACCTCGTTACTGATAAGTACTCTTTTCTCGTTCCCGTGATATGTGAAACCTTGTGATCCAGTCACAAGCATGCAAGACAATTGGATGACATTCCACCGAGAGGGCCCAGAGTATATCTATCTGTCATATGGATGGACAAATCCCACTCTTGATCCATGTATCTCAACCAATACTTTCCGAACACTCAATGCCACCTTTATAACCACCCAGTTATGGTGTGGTATTTGATGTCATCAAAGCATCCTTCCGGTGATGGTGATATGCATGATCTCATGGTCGAAGGAATTAGGGTACTATGTATCAGAAATCATATAGCAATTGAACTATTAAAATGACTTGATCTTTATGCTACGCTTATCTATAGGAGTATGTCCATCATACCATTCTCCTAACGATATGATCTTGTTGTTAATAACATCTCAATGTTCATGATAGGGAAACCACGATCATTTATTAACCAACAAGCTAGTATTAGAAAGAGGCTTTACTAGGGACTCTAATTTAGTTTAGAAATCACACAAGTATTAATGTTTCCTTGTTAATACTATTATAGCATGAATGTAAACATTTATCATAAACACAAAGATATAATAATAACTACATTTATTATTGCCTCTAGGGCATATCTCCAACAAGTAGTTCTTCCTCGAGGCTAAGGGCTCTACCGGTAGCTATGTGTTCATCTCTCTCTATGCATGACCTTGTTGTGGTCATGATCTTTGTAATCTAGTAGATCTACCTTACTACCCAAGTGCTTTAATAGATCTCTTCTCTCCCCATGTGTGTGAAAGTGACAGCGTGCATGCCATGGTGGCACTTAGGTTTGAGTCTAGATAATACTCTTTGTGCTTTAATAGATCTATGCTTTCCCCACGTGTGTGAAAGTGACAGCGGGCATACCGTGTGTGGCACTTTGGCTAGATTGAATATTTGTTACGAGTTATATTTGGAGTTGGATGTATTTATGAAATTGTGGTGTTTGTTGGAACCATCTAGCACTCAAGGTGACGGTGTGGGGTTATCTAGATTAGGGAAGGTCCTACCGTGGACTAGAGTGTCCAACCGGAGAGTAGTTAAGAGTAGTATCATGAAGAGAGGATATTTATATGAGAGAGTGTTCACTAGTGAAAGTATGATCCCTAGGACTTGTTTCTAAACATTGAAACACTGTTTGCATCTAGATCTGTTGCATGTTTGCTTGCTTTATTCTTTACCTCACCGTCAAGCTCTTTTCTGGCACTCACACATGTTCTCCCACGTCAACAACAAGTCAGAAGCTATTTTCTGGCACCGTTACCACTTGTATTTCACTATCTCTTCGCCGAACTAGTGCACCTATACACCTGACAAGTGTATTGGGTGTGTTGGGGACACAAGAGACTTCTTGTATCTTGATTGCAGGATTGCTTGAGAGGGAATACCTTTGACCACTTCCTCCCTGAGTTCGATAAACCTTGGGTAATCCACTTAAGGGAAACTTGCTGCTGTTCTACAAACCTCTGCACTTGGAGGCCCAACAACTGTCTACAAGAATAGAAGTGCGTAGACATCAAGCTCTTTTCTGGCGCTTGCTGTGAGGTAAAAGGTACTCACATCCTCCGGTGTGAGTGCTCGAAGTTATTTCCTTTAGATTCTGCAATTTTGTTTTTTTGTTTCTTGTTTTCACTAGTTAGGATTAATGGAAAACAACAACAAAATTAGAGAGCTTTATAGTGTTTATATTGAGTTAGGACATGAAATGTTTGAAGAGAAAAATTTAAAACATATGGAACTTTATTTGCATGCTAATAACAATGTTATTAGTATGAATTTTTCGAACACCATTGTTACTAATGGTATGGAAACGTCTAAACTTGGGGAAGCTAGTTTTTATGAGAAAGATCTTTTTAGCTCCCCAGCTTTAGGGAAGAAAATTTGCTCTGATGATACTTTATCTCCCTTATGTGGTAATTCTAATAATACTTGTGATATTTTAAATCCACATACTAAAAGTGTCCCTTTTAAAAATACCTATTGAAATTGTTGAACGTGTTATGAATAACTGCTATTTTGGAGATGGAACTGTCCATCCTAGTGATCATTTACTCTTTATACATGAATTATGCGAGTTGTTCGAGTGTGCAGGTATTTCAATGGACCAAGTTAAGAGGAAGCTATTCCCTTTCTCACTTAGGGACAAAGCAAGGGAGTGGTATGAGCTACTAGATGATCCTCATCATTTGGAGTGGAAGGAACTTGAATCTCTCTTTTATTCTAAATTTTATCCTCCTCATGAAATTCATAAAGATAGGAATTATATTTATAATTTTCATCCTCATGAGGGAGAAAGTATTGCCCAAGCTTGGGGGAGATTGAAGTCACTAATGCTCAAATGTCCCATTCATGAGCTCCCCAGTAATGTTGTTATCAATAATTTTTATGCAAGGCTTTCAGGACATTACAAGGACTATCTGGATACATGTTTAGAGGGATCCTTCACAAGTAAGGAGGTCAAGGCTAAGTGGGATCTTCTTGAAACAATTCAAAGCAATACCGAAGGTTGGGATAACGACAAAGGTAAAAAAAAGGTATAAACTATGAGTATGATTGCATTAAGTCTTTCGCTGAAACTGCTAATTTTCAAGAGCTTAGTGCTAGATATGGTATTGATCCTCAAATTCTTGTTAAATATCATGGAGCCTTTTCTTCCCATATTAATGCTCCTAAAGAAAAGTGGGACATGCATCATGAATCTTTTAAAGACACTTGCATGGAAAATGAAAATGTTATTAATGATTGCAATAAACATGCTCAAACTTCTGAAAGTACTATTTCTTATAAGCATGTTAATTTTTGTGGTATGCATAGACCTTCTGAGAATAATCAAACAGAAGAAGAATATTGTATCACCCACTGGAATGAAAAAATTAGAAAGTGGTATAAGGCTCTAGATGATCTTGGTAAAAAAGTTTGTGCCCTCTATCCTTTTATTTGTGAACTTTGCTTTGAAGTGGGTCATTTCAATTTTCAATGCTCAAGCCATAATAATCCTACAAGTTTGTATTGTGATAACATGATCACTGATAATCAACATGATGAACTTACATTATTTTTGGGGTGTGAAGAGTTATCAAGAAAAACCTCTTTGATTGACATGAGTACTTTTGATATGAATAGCGTCCTGCATGGTTGTCATCTTTATTGTGCTGAAAACTGCCACGCAAATACTTACATACAAAATCTTATAAAAGATGATATTTTACCAAATTATGATAGGACTGATATGTGTTTCGATCTTATTAATGAAAAGGAGGAATCCTCCAAAGTTTCTTCTATTATCTCTAACAATAAACCAGTGTATGTGGAGAAGCTTCCTTTTAAGCCTCTCCCTCCTAAAGAGGAGAAGGAGAAGAAGAAGAGGAGTAAAAGGAAAGAGGAAAGGGTATCTTCCCCTAAGCATGTTACTCCTATCATAATTTTTGGTGATGAGTCTGAACTAGATGATGTTCCTATGCCTGTTACCTATATTAGTGATCATGATTGGGAAAAGCACACTACTTTTGATATTGAAAATCTCTTTGGTACCAATTCTAAAAATGATGATATTTATAATTGTTGTGCTATTAGTGCTATCCATATTCCTTCCAATGATGATATGTTTACAAATGAACACACTTGGGAAGATAGTTATTCTATTGCTTATAATGATTACAATGATGAATATGATATTTTCAGTCCACCTACTATTGAGGAGGAAATTTATTGTGATTACAATATGCCTCCTATATTCGATGATTATGGTGATGAGAATAACAATGGTAGCTATTTTGTTGAATTTGCTCCCACTATAATTAATAAGAATGGCTATTCTTATGTGGAGAGTAATAATCATTTTATGCATGTGGCTCATGATAAGAATGTTTTATGTGATAGTTATATTGTTAGTTTTGTTCATGTTGCTACTGAAAGTTATTATGAGAGAGGGAAACATGGTTTTATGCATCTTAAGAATATTAAGTTTCCCCCCTTTATGTTGAAAATTTTGAAGTTGCATTTGTTTTGCTTTCCTATGCTTGTTGCTTTGTGCTTTCATGACTTGTTTTTTTACAAGATTTCTATGCATAGGAAGTGGGTTAGACTTAAATGTTCTTTGAATTTTCTTCTTGATGCTCTCTTTTAAATCAATTCATACTTCATATGAGAGCATTTTGTCAAACTATCAAGCCTAACTTAAAGGCATTAAAGAAAAGTACTTGTTGGGAGATAACCCAAAAGTTTCCTTGAGTCTTGGAAGTTATTACTTCAGTAATGACCTCTCCTTATCCTTTTTGTTTGCTTTTTGTGCCAAGAATGACCTCTAATGAGAGGGAAGTAAGATTTGGGGAGTTGCTGTCCCGAAACAGATTTCTATCCTCTACCATAAAAATTCGTGAGGAGTATATGTAAGTCGGATTGATCTGAAAATTTACGAATAAATCCAACAGTATGTTAGCTAACTTCCGTTAATTCAACACTTTTTTATTTGAGCAACATAAGGTCTTCGAAAAAATCGGTTTCTACTTACTGGTCTGTTTTGACAGATTTCTGTCATTATTTGCATTTGCTTCTTATTGATTCCTTTTTGGGTTCTTTTTGGGAAATTGAGATTTTTGAAGGAGTTGCTACAGTAGCTTGTGTTTTTAGTGAAAATTATTGTTGTTCAAAAGCTTTGCCTAAGGTCTAATATCTTTTGAATACACTAATGTTGCCAATGAAGATTGTGTGAAGTTTTGTATGAAGGAAAAAAATCAGGTGTAGAGAGAGAATAATGTAATGAGATGAAGAATGGACAAAAGCTGTGTAGGGGTTCGTAGCATGGAAAACAAAAAAATTATACCGCATGCAAACAAACAAGCCAAGATCTATCTACTAGATTGTAGCAACGAGTCGATAGAGGAACTCACCCTCGAAGATTCCAAAGCGGTTAACGAGAGCAGATTCTCGTGGGTGATGTAGTCGTACTCTTGCCGATCTCAAGATCGCGTAGACGATCCTTCCAGCGCTGCGTTCCGGCAGCGCTTCCAATCGGTCACCGTTAAATTTTCGATGAAGACCTTCCTCTCCTTTGTTCGATGGCAGCGGAGATTGTAGCACTCTCCTCGCGATTCCCAAGACAACGTGGTACCGGAAGTAGAGGGGAGATCTCGCAGGGCTTCGCCTTAAGCCGGAGCGAGTATGGTGGACTATGAGAGAGCCCTCGACGATCTAGGGTTTAGACACGCCGAGGAATAGGTGCTTGGGCGGCGGCTAGGGTTTGGGTCTTGCCCAAGTCGGCGCCAAGGTGAGCCCTAGGAGGTGGCGGCGGCTCTGAGGTGGCGGCACCAAATTAGGGTTTTAGAGAGAGGATCTTGTGTGTCTTGGAGGCAGCCTGCCCTCCCTTTATAGGTGGGAGGTGCGGCCAAGGGGAGGGGAGTCCCTCCCCAACTCAACTTGGAAGTGGGCCGCCGGTTGGAGGAGGGAACTCCTCCCCAACTCGGTTTGAAACTTCCTCCTCCTCTATCCAAAAACTGCCGTTTGACTTTTCAAACTAGCCGTTTGACTTTTCAAACTAGGATTTGAATAAACCCTTTATTTTGGACAGCGAAGACACCTAGTACATAATGCAATCATACCAACTTGATATAACACATTCATGTACCCTTCCCCTCAGTCTTGGGACATTCCGAACCTTCTAGAACATTCAGGTGAAAACAGGAATCATTCCCCAACTCCAAAGCGGGACTTTCCTTATATGAATCTTATTCTCCGAACCATTCCGGATCTCCTCGTGATATCCGGATCCCATCGAGACTCGAACAACATTCGGTCTCTTACTCATCATTCCATAACTACTCAACAACATCGAATCCTTAAGTGTCTCCCTACGGTTCGTGAATTATGCGAACATGATCGAGACACTTCTCCGATCAATAACCAATAGAGGAATCTGGAAATTCATATGGCTCCCACATATTTCTACGATTACTTTGCGATCGAATGAACCACTTACATACGATACCAATTTCCCTTTGTCTCACGATATTTTACTTATCCGAGTTATGATCGCTTGTATCTCTGCATACCTAGTTCAACCTTGTTCTTGATAAGTACTCTTTTCTCGTTCCGTGGTATGTGATCCCTTGTGAGCAGTCACATGCTTGCAAGCTAATTGGATGACATTCCACCGAGAGGGCCCAGAGTATATCTATCCGTCATATGGATGGACAAATCCACTCTTGATCCATGTGTCTCAACCAATACTTTCCGAACACTCAATGCCACCTTTATAGCCAACCTGTTACGGTGTGGTGTTTGATGTCATCAAAGCATCATTCAGGTAAATGTGATATGCATGATCTCATGGTCGAAGGAATTAGGTTACTATGTATCAGAAAGCTTATAGCAAATGAACTATATTAAATGACTTGATCTTTATGCTACGCTTAACTATAGGAGTATGTCCATCACATCATTCTCCTAATGATATGACCCTGTTGTTAATAACATCTCTATGTTCATGATCAGGAAACCATGATCATATATTAACCAACAAGCTAGTTTAACAAGAGGCTTTACTAGGGACTCTTTTATGTTTACAAATCACACAAGTATTAATGTTTCCGGTTAATACAATTATAGCATGGTATGTAAACATTTATCATAAGTATGAAGATATGATAATAACCACTTTATTATTGCCTCTTGGGCATATCTCCAACAGTCTCCCACTTGCACTAGAGCCAATAATCTAGTTTCAAACCTTTGTGTATTCAACACCTATGGCTTTCTGGTGTTGTATGTACACGATTGCTAGTGGTCAACTGATCTCGGATCGACACTTCGGTCGTGTGTAATTGCATGTCTTTGCGTCTCTCGCATCACTCATTCTCTAATGAGATGGCTTTGTATAATTTTGGTCCTTCGGTGAGACCTTTAGTTCTTTGGGGTTAAAACATGTTGATAATATTGTCGCACAATATATCTTCATAGTATTATCCTGTGAACTACACCTAGTTTGACAACAAACTACTTGACACAAATGCCCTCTTTAGCTGCTATTATAGCAGTCATATACTTAGCCTTTTGTTGTAGTATCTGTCACAATGTCTTAACTTTGGAACTCATCCAAATCCATTATGGAACTTACTTTCCATTATATTGTGCCACGCTTAGTTTAGATTGAGATAAACTTAATTTGTACTCTGTGACAAAACTAGTATCAATGTAGTACTTTTACAATGAACTAACCATCTATTTGTCACTTCTACAAATAATATACTCTTAGTTCTTCCAAAAGATCATAAGAATATCCTTACTATCGTCCAATGATCATCTTATGAATCATTCTGGTATATGCTCATAACATTTAGAGCATAGGGCATATCTGGATTTGTACATATCACAGTATGATTGATATAAATACTCCTTTTTGATTTCATACATCAAGTATCAATCTATACTTGAATCTTTGTTTCACTTACCAAGTGTCAATACACTTGAATATATCATCAATATTGAACTCATTCAATCCTTTCTGTGTGACAAGAACATTTTGTAGGGGTTCGTAGCATGGAAAACAAAAATTTTCTATCGCATACAAACAAACAAGCCAAGATCTATCTACTAGATTGCAGCAACGAGTCGATAGAATAACTCACCCTCGAAGATTCCAAAGTGTTTAACGAGAGCAGATTCTCGTGGGTGATGTAGTCGTACTCTTTCCGATCTCAAGATCGTGAGCGATCCTTCCGGTATCACGTTTGGCGCTCATGATCGGTCACACGTTAAATTGCTCGACGAAGACCTTCCTCTCCCTTGTTCCAAGAACGTGGAGGTTGTAGCACTCTCCTCGCGATTCCTGTGGCGTGAATGCAGGAAGTAGAGGAAATCCATGGCCGCCTTAAGCGGTGCAGTATGGTGGAGCTTATGAGAGAGGCTATTAGTGGTCTAGTAATTAGACACACCAATTAGAAGGCTCTAAACCAATTAGAAGGCTCTAAACCGAAATAGCTCTAAACCGGGTTTAGGTCTAGGGTTTAGTTTAGAGGATAGGAACTAGTGTGTGCTGGGAGGGAGCCCCGCCTCTCCTTATATAGGTGGGAGGGCCGTGACCAAGGGAGGAGTGGAGTCCCTCCCCAACTCGGCCTTGAGGTGGGCGCCCGGCTTGGGAGGAGGAATCCCTCCCAACTCGGTTTCCACTTCTCCTCCTCTTTCCACTTTCCAAAACTTGCCGTTTGACTTTCAAACTAGCCGTTTGTCTTTTCAATTTAGGATTTAAATAAACCCTTTATTTTGGACAGCAAGAACACCTAGTACATGATGCAATCATTCCAATATGTAATGACACATTCTTGTACCCTTCCCCCTCGTGTCGGACATTGAACCTTCTAGAACATTCAGGATGAAAACAGGAATCATTCCGCTACTCAAACGGACTTTCCTTATATGAATCTTATTCTCCGGACCATTCCGGATCTCCTCGTGATATCCCGGATCCCATCCGAGACTACGAACAACATTCGGTCTCTTTCTCATAATACCATAACTAATCAAAAATAAGTCGAATCATTAAGTGTGTCTCCGTACTGTTCGTGAATTATGCTGAAATGATCGAGACACTTCTCAGAACAATAAACAATAGAGTAATCTGGAAATTCATATGGCTCCACATATTTCTCGATTACATTGCGATCGAATGAACCACTTACATACGATACCAATTTCCCTTTGTCTCACGATATGTTACTTATCCGAGGTTATGATCGTCGGTATCTCCGCATACCTAGTTCAACCTCGTTCTTGATAAGTACTCTTTTCTCGTTCGTGATATGTGATCCCTTGTGACCCAGTCACATGCTTGCAAGCTAATTGGATGACATTTCACCGAGAGGGCCCAGAGAATATCTATCCGTCATATGGATGGACAAATCCCACTTCTTGATCCATGTGTTTCAACCAATACTTTCCGAACACTCAATACCACCTTTATAGCCACCCTGTTACGGTGTGGTGTTTGATGACATCAAAGCATCCATCTAGTAAAGGTGATATGCATGATCTCATGGTCGAAGGAATTAGGTTACTATGTATCAGAAAGCATATAGCAATTGAACTATTGAAATGACTTGATCTTTATGCTACGCTTGTCTATAGGAGTATGTCCACCATATCATTCTCCTAACGATATGATCTTGTTGTTAATAACATCTCAATGTTCATGATAGGGAAACCACAATCATCTATTAACCAACAAGCTAGTGAAGTATAGAGGCTATACTAGGGACTTCAAATTAAGTTTACAATTCACACAAGTATTAATGTTTCCTTGTTAATACTATTATAGCATGAATATAAACATTTATCATAAACACAAAGATATAATAATAACTATATTTATTATTGCCTCTAGGGCATATCTCCAACAGTCTCCCACTTGCACTAGAGTCATCTAATCTAGATTACATGGTGATATACCGAACACCCATGGCAGTTTGGTGTTGGTCATGTTTTGCCCTCGGGAGAGGTTTAGTCAACGGATCCGCCACATTCAGATCTGTGTGTACTTTGCAAATCTTTATATCCCCATCCTGGATATGTTCTCGAATAGCGTGGAAACGCAGCTTGATATCTTGACTTCTTGTGTGACCTTGGTTCTTGCGCATTGGCTATGGCGCCCATGTTATCACAAGAGATAGACATTGGGTCCAGCACTAGAACCACACCCAGCTCTGTAATGAACTCTTTCATCCATATCGCTTCTTGTGAAGCCTCCGAAGCGACCATGTATTCCGATTCAGTTGAAGATCTCGCCACAACGCTTTGCTTTGCACTCCTCCGATAGCTTTGCACCATTCAAAATAAATACGTATCCAGTTGTGATTTAGAATCATCCGGATCGGTGTTCCAACTAACATCGGTGTAACCATTAACAACGAGCTGTTCATCACCTCCATAAGAAAGAACCATATCCTTAGTTCTTCTCAAGTACTTAAGGATGTTTTGATCATTGTCCAATGATCCACTCTGGATCACTTTGATATCTGCTAGTTAAACTAACGGCATATGCAATGTCAGGTCTAGTACATAGCATGGCATACATTAGAGATCCTATGGCTGATGCATAGGAGTCTTACTCATCCTTTCTCTATCTTACGCGATGTCGGACTTTGAGTTTTACTCAAGGTCGTATTGAGCAACATGGGCAAGAACCCTTTCTTGCTATCTTCCATTCCAAACCTCTTTAGAACTTTGTCCAAATATGTACTTTGTGACAATGATATTTGGCGTTCGATCTATCTCTATAAATCTTTATGCCTAATATGTAGCTGCTTCGCCAAGATCCTTCATTGAAAAACTATTATTCAAATATTCTTTGACACTATTAAGAAGTTCTACATCATTCCCAATCAACAATATGTCATCCACATACAGTATTAAGAATGCTCTGAGCTCCCACTCACTTTCTTGTAAATACAAGCTTCTCCATAAGTTTGTATAAAACCAAAACTTTGATTACCTTATCAAAGCGTTGATTCCAACTTCGGATGCTTGCTTCAATCCATAGATGGACCGTTGAAGTTTGCATACCTTGTTAGCATCTTTAGGATCGACAAAACCTTTGGGTTGCATCATATACAACTCTTCATCAATGTCTCCATTGAGGAATGCTGTTTGACATCCATCGCCATATCTCATAATCGTAATATGCAGCGATTGCTAACATAATCCTCACAGACTTTAGCTTCGCTCTTGGTGAGAAAGTCTCATCGTAGTCAACTCCTTGAATTTGTCGAAACCCTTTTGCGACAAGTCGAGCTTTATAAACGATAACATTACCATCATCTGTTTTCTTCTTGAAAATCCATTTGTTCTCGACAGCCTTCCGCCATCCGGTAAGTCCACCAAAGTCCATACTTGGTTTTCGTACATGGATCCAATCTCGGATTTCATGGCTTCTTGCCATTTATTGGAATCTGGGCTCATCATCGCTTCCTCATATGTCTCGGGGTCATCGGTGTTGTCCACCAACATGACATTCATAACGGAATCATACCAATGCAGTGGTACGAGTTCTCGTTGACCTCGAGGCTCTGAGCAACTTCAACCGAAGTTTCATGATCACCATCATTAGCTTCCTCTCTTATTGGTGCAGGCACCACGGGAACTTCTTCGGTCTTTGCGCTACTCGCAATTTCGAGAGAAGGTTCGACAACCTCGTCGAGTTCTACTTTCCTTCCAGTCACTTCTTTGAGAGAAATTCCTTCTCTAGAAAGGATCCATTCTTAACGAAGATTTTGCCTTCGGATCTATGATAGAAGGTATACCCAATAGTTTCCTTGGTATCCTATGAAGGCGCATTTTCCGCTTTGGGTTCAAGCTTGTCCATGTAACTTCTTTACATAGGCCGCATCCCCAAACTTTAAGGAGCGACAATTTAGGTTTCTTCCCAAACCATAATTCATATGGTGTCGTTTCAACGGATTTAGGCGGTGCCCTATTTAAAGTGAATGCGGTTTTTTAATGCATAACCCCAAAACGATAGCGGTAAATCTGTAAGTGACATCATAGAACAGACCATATCTAAGAGAGTTCGATTACGACGTTCAGACACACCATTACGTTGTGGTGTTCCCGGTGTCAATTGTGAAAGTATTCGCATTTCCTTAAATGCTTGCCAAACTCGTAACTTAGATATTCACCTCCACGATCGAGCGTAGAAATTTAATCTTCTTGTTACGTTGATTCTCTACCTCACTTTGAAATTCCTTAAACTTCTCGAAAGTTTGGACTTATGTTTCATGAAATAGATATATCCATATCTACTCAAGTCATCCGTGAAGGTAAGAACATAACGATAACCATGGCGATGCTACACTCATTGGACCACACACATCGGTATGTATGATTTCCAATAAGTCCGTAGCTCGCTCCATCATACTGAAAATGGAGTTTTAGTCATTTTACCCATCGGACATGCTTCGCATCTTTCAAGTGATTCAAAATCAAGTGATTCAAGAAGTCCATCGAATGGAGTTTCTTCATACGCTTCACTCCAATGTGACCAAGGCAGCGATTGCCACATATAGGTCGAATTATCGCTTGATTTCAAGCGTTTAGCCTCAATGTTGTTGATATGTGTATTTCCACTATCGAGATTCAATAAGAATAGACCATCTATCAAAGGTGCATGTGCATAAAACATATTACTCATATAAATCGAACAACCATTATTCTCGGATTTAAACAAATGTAACCGTCTATAATAAACAAGATCCCGATATAATGTTCATGCTCAACGTAGGCACCAAATAACAATTATTTAAGTATAAAACTAATCCCGATGGTAGATGAAGAGGTAGCGTCTTGACCGCGATCACATCAACCTTTGATCCGTTTCCTCGCAGATCGTCACCTCGTTCTTCACTAGCTTAGTTTATTACGCAGCTCTGTTTGAGTTACAAATATGAGCAACCGAACCGAGATCAAATACCGGGCACTACTACGAATACTAGTGAGATACACATCAATAACATGTATATCGGATATACCTTTCTTCTTGATGTTGCCGTTCTTCAAATCCGCCAAGTACTTTGGGCAATTCCGCTTCGATGACCTTCTCCCTTGCGTAAAAGCACTCGATGTCGAGGCTTGGGTCCAGCCTTGGTCCTCTTAAATCGTGGCAGCTTTCTTACCACCCTTCTTGAAGTGTCCTTTTGCTTAGACTTGCCTTTCTTGAATTTGGTGGTCTTATTGACCATCAACACTTGGTGCTCTTTCTTGATCTCCACTTGCAGATTTTAACATAGCAAATAGTTCAGCAACTCTTTGTTCATGTTACGCATGTTGTAGTTCATCACAAAGTTCTTGTAACTTGGTGGTAGTGATTGGAGGATCGGTAAACCCCAAAGTATTAGGAATCACTATACCCAAGCTTTGAAGTTTATTGCGTGCCCGGACATTTTAAGCACATGCTCACCGGCGGAGCGCCCTCTTCCATCTTGCGGTTAAAGAACTTTTGAAGCTTCATAACTTTCAATTGCCGCATGAGTCTCAAAGATTAATTTGAGATCCTCGACAATATCATATGGATCGACTCTTCAAACCTTTTAGCTCGATTCTAAACCATACAAGATAGCACTTGAACTATGGAGTCTTGATTCTTAGAAGCGAGGTAAACATTCTTTACTTCATCGGTAGCATCGGTGCAGTGGGTCACCTAGCGGTGCATCCAGCACATAGGTCAAATTACCGGTGAGGACAATCCTCAAATTGCGGAACCAATCCATGAAGTTGCTTCCATTGTTTTCAACTTTTCTTTCTCTAGGAGCATTAAAATTGATGGTAGGGGCTGCCATTGATCTACAACATATTTGCAATAGTTTAGACTAAGTTTATGACAAATTGAGTTCAAATTAATTAATGAAATTAAACTAGGTGAACTCCCACTCAAAACAACATCCCTCACATTGTTTTAGTGATCACACGAACCAAATCCACTATATCAACACCGATCATCACGAGAGTTGATATAGTTTTAATGGCGAACAATCATCATGTTCATCATATCTACTATATGATTCATGCTTTACCTTTCGGCGATCCGTGTTCCTGAGGCCATGTCTGTACATGCTAGGCTCGTCAAGATCAAACCTTAGCTACCGCATAAGCAAATCTGGCTTGCTTACGTTGTATTCACCCGCGGAATCAAAGACACCCGATCATCACGTGGTGCTTGAGCGACAAGCTTTGTAGCAGTGCATACTAAGGGTGAACACTTTAGAACTTGAAATTTATGTGCATGAGGGATCATCTTATAATGCTACCGTCGTCTACTAAGAAATACAAGATGCATAAAGGATTAACATCACATGCAATTCATAATATGTGATATGATATGGTCTTTCTTCTTTGTGCTTCCGATCTCCATCTTCAAGCACGAACATGATCTCCATCATCACTGGCATAGCATCAAGGTCAATGACGCTTCTTCATGGTTGTCGTCCACCAGCTTCAACTATTACAACTATTTTGAATAGACACGCAGGTCTTAACAGAAATTAAAGACAACCATATGGCTCCTGCCGGTTGCCAACTTACAATAAGGAACATTGCATACATCAAATATAATCACAATCATGGCCATATCACATCACTGCACACCCCCTGCAAAACAAAGTTAGACACTTCTACTTTCTTTGCATATTTTACGTGGTTTGGGGCTTTCCATAAGAGTCGTTCTATCCTACGAACAAGAACCACAACATTGATACTAGCATTGTTGATTACCCGTTGTAAATTGGATCTTTACTATGCTAGGAGAAACAGGCACCCGCAAAGCCACTTATGCAATACTAGTTGCATGTCAAGCGTGGAGCAAGTCTCATGAACGATGTCATGTAAGGTTAGCGGTAGCTTCATCCCAACATACCGCAAGATGCAAAGTACACAAAAAGCAATCTACAATAAAAGCATCAACGCCCACAATGACCATTGTGTTCTACTCGTCTGCAGATCTACATATAGACACGGCTCGATACCCTTTGAGGGGTTCGTAGCATGGAAAACAAAAATTTTCTATCGCATACAAACAAACAAGCCAAGATCTATCTACTAGATTGCAGCAGCAGTCGATAGAATAACTCACCCTCGAAGATTCCAAAGTGTTTAACGAGCGATTCTCGTGGGTGATGTAGTCGTACTCTTTCCGATCTCAAGATCGCGTGAGCGATCCTTCGGCGCCACGTTTGGCGCTCCTTGATCGGTCACCACGTTCGGTGCTCGGCGAAGACCTTCCTCTCCTTGTTCCAGTGAGGCGGAGGTTGTAGCACTCTCCTCGCGATTCCTGAAGCCTGGCGTGGTACCGGAGTAGAGGGGAATCCATGAGGCCAGCCTTAAAGCCGGTGCGAGTATGGTGGAGCTTATGAGAGAGGCTATTAGTGGTCTAGTAATTAGACACACCAATTAGAAGGCTCTAAACCAATTAGAAGGCTCTAAGCAGAAATAGCTCTAAAGGGGTTTAGGTCTAGGGTTTAGTTTAGAGGATAGGAACTAGTGTGTGCTGGGAGGGAGCCTGCCCTCCTTATATAGGTGGGAGGGCGGCGGCCAAGGGGAGGTGGAGTCCCTCCCCAACTCGGCCTTGAGGTGGGCGCCCGGCTTGGGGAGGAGAATCCCTCCCAACTCGGTTTCCACTTCTCCTCCTCTTTCCACTTTCCAAAACTTGCCGTTTGACTTTCAAACTAGCCGTTTGACTTTTCAATTTAGGATTTAAATAAACCCTTTATTTTGGACAGCAAGAACACCTAGTACATGATGCAATCATTCCAATATGTAATGACACATTCATGTACCCTTCCCCTCCGGAGTCTTGGGACATTAGGAACCTTCTAGAACATTCGATGAAAACACGGAATCATTCCGCTACTCCGCAGGACTTTCCTTATATGAATCTTATTCTCCAGACCATTCCGGATCTCCTCGTGATATCCCGGATCCCATCCGAGACTCTGAACAACATTCGGTCTCTTTCTCATAATACCATAACTACTCAAAACAACGTCGAATCCTTAAGTGTGTCTCCCTACGGTTCGTGAATTATGCGGACATGATCGAGACACTTCTCCGAACAATAACCAATAGAGGAATCTGGAAATTCATATGGCTCACATATTTCTCGATTACATTGCGATCGAATGAAACACTTACATAAGATACCATTTTCCCTTTGTCTCACGATATGTTACTTATCCGAGGTTATGATCGTCGGTATCTCGCATACCTAGGTCAACCTCGTTACTGATAAGTACTCTTTTCTCGTTCCCGTGATATGTGATCCCTTGTGACCCAGTCACATGCTTGCAAGCTAATTGGATGACATTTCACCGAGAGGGCCCAGAGAATATCTATCCGTCATATGGATGGACAAATCCCACTTCTTGATCCATGTGTTTCAACCAATACTTTCCGAACACTCAATACCACCTTTATAGCCACCCTGTTACGGTGTGGTGTTTGATGACATCAAAGCATCCATCCAGTAAAGGTGATATGCATGATCTCATGGTCGAAGGAATTAGGTTACTATGTATCAGAAAGCATATAGCAATTGAACTATTGAAATGACTTGATCTTTATGCTACGCTTGTCTATAGGAGTATGTCCACCATATCATTCTCCTAACGATATGATCTTGTTGTTAATAACATCTCAATGTTCATGATAGGGAAACCACAATCATCTATTAACCAACAAGCTAGTGAAGTATAGAGGCTATACTAGGGACTTCAAATTAAGTTTACAATTCACACAAGTATTAATGTTTCCTTGTTAATACTATTATAGCATGAATATAAACATTTATCATAAACACAAAGATATAATAATAACTATATTTATTATTGCCTCTAGGGCATATCTCCAACACATTTCTTGTAGTTTCTATATTGAACTCATTCAATACATCATCTATGTACTTTCGGCACAACCATATTAGCGTCTATTGATGCCAAATATTTGGGTTTTGCCTAAGTATTTCATCAGGATGAAATTCTTAAGATGTGTTAATAAAAGATACATCATTTCTAATCAACAATATGTCCTCCACATAATGTATTAGAAATATGTCTTAGCGCTCCCACTTAATTTCTTGCAAATGCAAGCATCTTCATTGTCTCCGATGAAATTAAACTCTTTTAACAGTTTCATCATAGTGAAGATTCCAACTCCGCTATGCTTACTTCAACCATTAAATTTTGCATATGCATTTAGCATCCTTTGAATTAACAAAACCCTTTGGACCGTGTCATGCACACGTCCTAGGTAACCCTTCTATTAGAAGAACTTGTTTTTGTTTATTTAATTACCACATAACAAAAATTATATGTAGTGGTTGCTACATTAATCCGTCTAGACTAAATATCGCTATGAAAGATCAAAATCTTATCATAGTCAACCTTTGAATATTTTTGTGAACTCTTTCCCAACATGTCGACTATTTCATAGATGTGAAACATCCATGTCTACTTCTTTATAGATCCAAACACAACTGTAAGGTCTTACACCTTTCTCGAGGGTCCTTCAAGTTCAAAACTTGATTTCTCGTGTATGGAACTATCACGGATTTTATGGCTTCAAGCCATTTGATGAGTCGGGGCCCATCGTCGCTTCTTTGCATGTAGTCAGATCATTATTGTCAAATAATGATTTAACTCTCAAATCTTGGTATTTGATTGTTTACCCGACCTACTTGTTTTAATAGGAACTTAGATCTCCGTGACCACAACCTTTGAGGCACGTGAGCCATGAGCATTATTGCTGCCTCCGGAACACTTTTTGACTGCAACTCTGCACATATAGCTAAGGTTCCTTTAACCTTATCAAAGTTCTATTGTCCTCCCACTTATCTTTTCACGAAAAATTCCTTCTCAAAGAAACTTGACGTTCTAAGCGACAAACACTTTTGTCTCCGGTGTTTATGGAGGAATACTTGATAATACAAAGACAGTTTATCCGACTTTGGTTGTAAACATCTTTCTTATGCATAGCATACCAATGTTTAAGAAAGGACTACTTGGGTTTTATCCCAAACCATAACTTTATATGGTGTCATTTCAGCGGATTATGATGGAGCTCTTTTCAGTGGAAAACGGTATTCTCTAAAGCTTTTAATCTTTAAAATATGATGACAGTTTTATGAATTACACCTTTGATCTTACCATGTCAAACAAGGTTTTAATTACATATCTCGAACGCTCCATACTCTTATGGTGTTTCGGGAAATGCAAATCCACAGAACGATTCCTTAAATCTTAGGTATTATGCTAAACTTGTAACTCAAATATCTTCCTTTATGATCTTTATCATAAACTATTTATATTCTTATTACAATGATTTTGCACTTCATCTTGAAAGACTTTGAACTTTTTCAAATGTTTCATACTTCATCCTTATTAAGTAAATATTCATATATTCACTCAAATTTTCGGAGAAAGCATATGAAGTTGAAATCCATCGCTCTTGACTACATATAATGGATTTCATACAACAATATGTACAAGTTCCAATAAGCTAGTCATTCGTTCCCTTTTGGCCTATGAACGAAGTTTTAATTATCTCTAGGAAAGTTTCACAAGCGTCATGTGATCAAAAATCAAAAGACTCCAAAATGCCATCCACATGGAGTTTCTTCATGTTTTCTTTCCAATATAATTTAAACGGCGATGTCACTTCCTAAGTGATCTTTCAATCAATTTGTCTTTCGACATTTTTAGCACTAGTTTTATGGATGTGATTTCTCCAACAAGATTTGTGAATCATCCATCTTTTATGGATTACGGCAATTATTTGAACAACCCTTTTGTTCTCATAATACCTGATAAAACAAATCTTGAAGGCAAGCTTTGATGTTTAACGAGCAACACAATAACCCTTTATTTGTTCTCGATGAACATCATCACATATTCTTTTGCTAGTTACTTAGGCCATTGTAGTTCATGAATTGTGTTGTTTCGTATGACGATTCACACCAACAAATTTAGTATCAAATACTTAAGAACCACATTGTTTAATAAGCAAAGAATATATCCATAACATGTATATCATCTATATACTTAAGCTGAACAATTCTAGTCTTTTCTTTTCTGCCATATACTTATGAGATTCTCTTTCAGTATTTCCTATTCTATTTGAAAGAATCTATCAACATCAATAGTGGAGTCATACATATGACACATAGTCCAAAGCGTGTATAGTTAAATACCAATGTCTTTGGACTTGCACTTTGAAGTAGATCACCATCATCAAATGTTTGGTGTTCTTTCAAATTCCTTTCTTTAGTAATCTATTGGTGTAGTAAACATTTTACCTACATAAAATATTCACCCTTTTCATCTAATTATCCATGATCAAGCTACTTTTAGCTTGTAACGGTGAATCGCGAGTATAATGTTGCTCTCCAAAGCCTTTTGTAGGATTAGGACAACTAGTGTCTCCAACCTTTTGCAAATTCTCATCAAATATGAGAACATGACTTTTGCCATATTATACTCTATCATGTTGCAACCAAAACTTTGTTTCAGATATCACAATATCTTCCACACATCATGGTTTCTGAAACAACTCTTTCAGATCCTAGATAACCTTGATATTAAGACAATCCTTTGAATATCAAGAATCATGGAGACAAACATGATACTCATACACTAACACTTGGAATTGTCACTCTTGATTTAATACTAATTATTAAACTTCATGGAGTAACCGGAACTTACTGAAAGTTTGCAATAGGACTTTTAAACTTTAGATTAACACTTCAAAACAATACGATACCAGTTCGTAAAGTAACTAACCAGAATTATATAGTTCTATCATCTCAATTATAACTAAGCGCAAAGTGGTAAACGGATGCCAATGACTACAACAACTATGCAAATTCACTTTGATTTAATTTATGATAAATTGAGTTCTAATTAATAATTAAATTAATCTAGGTGAACTCCCACTCAAAACAACATCCCTCACATTGTTTTAGTGATCACACGAACCAAATCCACCACATCAAAACCGATCATCACGAGAGTTGATGTAGCTTCAATGGCGAACAATCAACATGTTCATCATATCTACTATATGACTCATGCTTTACCTTTCGGTGATCCGTGTTCACGAGACCATGTACGTACATGCTAGGCTCGTCAAGATCAAACCTTAGTTTCTGCATGAGCAAATCTGGCTTGCTCACGTTGTATACACTTGCAGAATCTAGCACACCCGATCATCACGTGGTGTTTCGAAACAACAAGCTTTAGCAACGGTGCTAACTAAGGGTGAACACTTTATGATCTGAAATTCATGTGCATGAGGGATCATCTTATAATGCTACCGTCGTCTACTAAGCAATACAAGATGCATAAAGGATTAACATCACATGCAATTCATAATATGTGATATGATATGGCCTTTCTTCTTTGTGCTTCCGATCTCCATCTTCTAGCACGAACATGATCTCCATCATCACCGGCATTGCATCAAGGTCAATGACGCTTCTCCATGGTTGTCTTCCACCGGCTTCAACTATTACAACTACTTTGAATAGACACGCGGGTCTTAACAGAATTTAAAGACAACCATATGGCTCCTGCCGGTTGCTTAACTTACAATAAGGAACATTGCATACATCATATATAATCACAATCATGGCCATATCACATCACTGCACACCCCTGCAAAACAAAGTTAGACGCCTCTACTTTCTTTGCATATTTTACGTGGTTTGGGGCTTTCAATAAGTGTCGTTCTAACTTACGAACAAGAACCACAACATTGATACTACTATTGTTAATCACCCGTTGTAAATTGGATCTTAACTATGCTAGGAGAAACAGGCACCCGCAAAGCCACTTATGCAATACAAGTTGCATGTCAAGCGTGGAGCAAGTCTCATGAACGATGTCATGTAAGGTTAGCCCGGGCCGCTTCATCCCAACATACCGCAAGATGCAAAGTACACAAGAAGCAATCGACAATAAAAGCATCAACGCCCACAATGACCATTGTGTTCTACTCGTGGCAGATCTACATATATACAGCTCGATACCACCTTTGTAGGGGTTCGTAGCATGGAAAACAAAAAAATCTACCATGCAAACAAACAAGCCAAGATCTATCTACTAGATTGTAGCAACGAGTGATAGAGGAACTCACCCTCGAAGATTCCAAAGCGGTTAACGAGGCGATTCTCGTGGGTGATGTAGTCGTACTCTTGCCGATCTCAAGATCGCGTGAGCGATCCTTCCAGTATTGCGTTCCGGCGCTCATGATCGATCACACGTTAAATTTTCGATGAAGACCTTCCTCTCCCTTGTTCCAAAGCAGGCGGAGGTTGTAGCACTCTCCTCGCGATTCCTGACTGGCGTGGTGCGGAAGTAGAGGGAGATCTCGAGGCTTCGCCTTAAGCCGGGCAGTATGGTGGACTATGAGAGAGCCCTCGACGATCTAGGGTTTAGACACGCCGAGGAAGAGGTGCTTGGGCGGCGGCTAGGGTTTGGGTCTTGCCCAAGTCGGCGCCAAGGTGAGCCCTAGGAGGTGGCGGCAGCTACAGGAGGTGGCGGCACCAAATTAGGGTTTTAGAGGAGAGGATCTTGTGTGTACTGGAGGGGCAGCCCTGCCCCTCCCTTTATAGGTGGGAGGTGCGGCCAAGGGGAGGGGAGTCCCTCCCCAACTCGGCTTGGAAGTGGGCCGCCGGTTGGAGGAGGGAACTCCTCCCCAACTCGGTTTCAAACTTCCTCCTCCTCTATCCAAAAACTGCCGTTTGACTTTTCAAACTAGCCGTTTGACTTTTCAAACTAGGATTTGAATAAACCCTTTATTTTGGACAGCGAAGACACCTAGTACATAATGCAATCATACCAACTTGATATAACACATTCATGTACCCTTCCCCTCTGGAGTGCCGGACATTCCGAAACCTTCTAGAACATTCCCGATGAAAACACCGGAATCATTCCCCAACTCCGAAACGAGACTTTCCTTATATGAATCTTATTCTCCGAACCATTCCGGATCTCCTCGTGATATCCCGGATCCCATCCGAGACTCCGAACAACATTCGGTCTCTTACTCATCATTCCATAACTACTCAACAACATCGAATCCTTAAGTGTGTCTCCCTACGGTTCGTGAATTATGCGGACATGATCGAGACACTTCTCCGATCAATAACCAATAGAGGAATCTGGAAATTCATATGGCTCCCACATATTTCTATGATTACTTTGTGATCGAATGAACCACTTACATACGATACCAATTTCCCTTTGTCTCACGATATTTTACTTATCCGAGGTTATGATCGTCGGTATCTCTGCATACCTAGTTCAACCTCGTTACTGATAAGTACTCTTTTCTCGTTCCCGTGGTATGTGATCCCTTGTGAGCCAGTCACATGCTTGCAAGCTAATTGGATGACATTCCACCGAGAGGGCCCAGAGTATATCTATCCGTCATATGGATGGACAAATCCCACTCTTGATCCATGTGTCTCAACCAATACTTTCCGAACACTCAATGCCACCCTGTTATGGTGTGGTGTTTGATGTCATCAAAGCATCCTTCCGGTAAAGGTGATATGCATGATCTCATGGTCGAAGGAATTAGGTTACTATGTATCAGAAAGCTTATAGCAAATGAACTATATTAAATGACTTGATCTTTATGCTACGCTTAACTATAGGAGTATGTCCATCACATCATTCTCCTAATGATATGACCCTGTTGTTAATAACATCTCTATGTTCATGATCAGGAAACCATGATCATATATTAACCAACAAGCTAGTTTAACAAGAGGCTTTACTAGGGACTCTTTTATGTTTACAAATCACACAAGTATTAATGTTTCCGGTTAATACAATTATAGCATGGTATGTAAACATTTATCATAAGTATGAAGATATGATAATAACCACTTTATTATTGCCTCTTGGGCATATCTCCAACAAGCTGAAGCTTGGGGATGCCACCCCGGTGTCACCCCAAGAAATATCCAAGAGGTACAAGCGTCAAAGCTTGAGGATGCCCAAGGCATCCCCTTCTTCATCAATAAAAATCTCAGGTCTTTTTAGACACTTCGTTTTTATTGTTTCATGCATAGTTGTGTTGTTCTTGGAGCGTCTTAGTTTTTGTTTTTGGTTTTTGTTTGCTTAGTTTTCTTGAATAAAGTTGGCTGATCACAACACACCATTTTGGAGAGAGACACACTCTGTTTTCATTGCCTAGAACACTCTAGTTTTCACTCATTGTTCTGTGAGTGTTCTCTTTTGCTAGCACTATGTTTAGCCTTAGTTTTCTTGAGCTGTCAACTTAGAACTTTTAGTTCTTATTTTTGGATTTGTGAGACAAGATCACTGATATTTATTGATTATTATCTTTGTGAGTTGTTTTAAATAAGTTGATTGGTGTTGGAAAAGAGTAGGAAGTTTCATGCTTATAGTGGTACAAAGAGGAGCTTGCATTGACTGTGACTTAGACTTTAGCATGACATGCTAGGTATTGTTTTGACCTTATGCTTAGTGATTATTGCTGTAGCATGTCTTGTTCTAAACAATTGGGATTGCTTAGTGTGCCTTGAAAGAATTATGCGTTGTTTTAGCATGCAAAAGCATAGTATTGTGGTATTATCCTTTGATGCTTTGTTTGGGTTGACTTGGCACATGCTCACATCATGTTGTGACTATGAAAAAGTCACCATTAGCCTCTATGATCATTTAGTCCTTGACTTGTAGTACCACTGTATGCTTTGATTAGTAATGTTTTGTCGCTCTGCATGATTATGGCCATTATTGCTCTCTTAGTTGGTTGCTCCCAGTCTTTTGCTACCCTCCACTTGTATGAGTAAGCTCTACTCATGCTTCCAACTCCCAAGAAACCAAGTTATTCCAAAGTGTCCACTATAAACTCCTATGCATGGTGTGTTACACCATTCCAAGTATATTCTTGTTTTCAGCTATCTTTCGATTAAAAAAGTATTTTGTTATGTGAAAACTTAGTGATTAAAGCCCTCACAAACTTGATGGCACACTGTATATTCTTTGTCCCTAATAAACTTGAACCATTCTGTCTTCTATGTTGTATATGCTTGCACTTATATGTTGGAATTAGCAGAACCATGCTGTCACGAGGAACGTTTTCAACATTGCACTTGTACTTTGTACTCAGTTGATATCATGCTCTTTTGTCTATGGATGTCACCGGTGTGAAATAAAGAGGGAACTTGTAAGTCCATGGAGTTTGTATTTTGTGTTAGAAAAACGCCTCGGCCGCTAGCCTAAGCCATGCCTAATCATGGTGGAAACTTGCAGCATCACCATAGTGACATCTATGAAACATTCTTCTTATAAAAAAAGAGACACATTGAGAAAAAGAGGAAAGAGAGAAAAAAGCACCATATACCCATGGTAAATAAGAAGATTGCTGAGATGCTCATTGTTTGCTTGCCTTGTAATTTTGGTTATGGGATAACTCCTGTACCATGTGCAAGGGGTACCCCGTTGGCGGTTCTCAATGATATGCAAATACTTACAATGACAAGAACTTACAGGTGACTAAAGTTGAGTAGCATGAGGTGTGGCCCTCGTATTCAAGGGACTTGAGATTGCCAACTTATACTTCGTTAAGCATATACTCCATCTTTGTTCACTTTAACCTTAATCACTTCAAGATGCTTATGATAGGGGCAATGGGGGCTGAAAGCTAACAAGTACCATAATTTTTGGAAGCTCTTTTTGAAACTTGAAATCCCTGCTTCATTTATAAAAGGTCTTTCTTCCACCACTATTGAGTCTCCACCTTCTCCCTTTAGGCACCATTAAGAGAGCATAGTTGCCATTATGTGTGCAGTGTTCCAAAGCTTATTAATTGATGTATATTGTGATATTACTTATTATTGTGCTATTTGTTTCTAGTCACCCTTTTGAACTTTGAAGGTGTCCTATGCATCTTTTTGCTACTCTATGAGGGACAAGCTGATTGCCACTATGCTATGTTTTCTGTATGTGAAACAAACAAACATTTTTCAATGCATGTTATTCATGATCTTTGTTTGTAGCTTGCTATGTTGCATGCATTGTTACTTTGTCCTATTGTTAGAACTCCATCTTTCATGCACATGTTTAGAGTTCTTTGATCCCAACTTTCAATGCTTGCAAATGGTTTGATCTTTATTGTGAGGGTGCATGTCACCTCAAAAATTATTCTTTTTATCACTTACCTACTCGACGACGAGCAGGAGTTAAGCTTGGGGATGCTTGATACGTCGGAAACGTATCTATAATTTTTGATGCTCCATGCTTGTTTAGTATCTACTTTGATTTACTTGTCTACACTTTGAGGTGCTTTTTACATGTTTTCTGGTACTAACCTATTAACAAGTTGCAACAGTGCCAAATGCCCGTTTTCTGCTGTTTTTGGTTTCAGAAAAGTTAGTAAAAAATATTCTCGGAATTGGACGGGACAAACGTCAAAGTCAATTATTTTCCGTGGGGAACAAGAAGCCCAGAGGGGAGCCGGAGAGGCCAGACAGAGCGGCCAGACCCACCCTAGGCGTGGGTGGCCCTGCCCCGCGCCTAGGAGGGGTGTGGGGCCCCTGGCCGCCGCCTCGGCCTCCCCCTTCGCCTATAAGAAGTCCCTGATGCAAAAACCCTAGGGCATCCAGAAGAAATCCACTAAAACCTCCGTAGCGCCGACGCCACCGAAGGGGAGATTCGGGGGACAGAAAGTCTCTGTTCCGGCACCCGGCCGGGACGGGGAAGTGCCCCCAGAGCCATCTCCATCGATCTCCATCACCATCTCCATCACCGTTGCTGATTTCCATGATGAGGAGGGAGTAGTTCTTCCTCGAGGCTAATGGCTCTACCGGTAGCTATGTGTTCATCTCTCTCTCTCTATGCATGATCTTGTTGTGGTCATGAGCTTTGTAATCTAGTAGATCTACCTTGCTACTCAAGTGCTTTAATAGATCTCTTCTCTCCCCATGTGTGTGAAAGTGACAGCGTGCACACCATGGTGGTACTTAGGTTTGAGTCTACATAATACTCTTTGTGCTTTAATAGATCTATGCTTTTCCCCACGTGTGTGAAAGTGACAGCAGGCATATCGTGTGTGGCACTTTGGCTAGATTGAATATTTGTTATAAGTTATATTTGGAGTTAGATGTCTTTATAAAATTGTGGTGTTTGTTGGAACCATCTAGCGCTCAAGCTGACAGTGTGGGGTTATCTATATTGGGGAAGATCCTACCGTGGATTAGAGTGTCCAACCAGAGAGTAGTTAAGAGTAGTATCATGAAGATAGGATATTTATATGAGAGAGTGTTCACTAGTGAAAGTATGATCCCTAGGCCTTGTTTCTAAACATTGAAACACCGTTTGCATCTAGATCTGTTGCATATTTGCTTGCTTTAGTCTTTACCTCACCGTCAAGATCTTTTCTGGCACTCACACACGTTCTCCCACGTCAACAATAAGTCAAAAGCTATTTTCTGGTACCGTTACCACTTGTATTTCACGATATCTTCGCCGAACTAGTACACCTATACACCTGACAAGTGTATTTGGTGTGTTGGGGACACAAGAGACTTCTTGTATCTTGATTGCAGGATTGCTTGAGAGGGAATACCTTTGACCACTTCCTCCCTGAGTTCCATAAACCTTGGGTAATCCACTTAAGGGAAACTTGCTGCTGTTCTACAAAACTCTGCACTTGGAGGCCCAACAACTGTCTACAATAATAGAAGCGCGTAGACATCACTTGGCAATGGTGGAGATGAAGGTAGAGATGGTTATGGTGGCAGGGCTTCGCCGTGGAGATGTGTGTGGCGCCTGCGATGATGGATGACTTGATGATGGATGTGGTGGCTAGGGTCTCCCCCTTTAAATAGACTTCTAAAAACTCGGGAGGAAGTTCTAGAAATATCCATATCGAATATGCCCTTCAGGACTTCATAGAAGAGGTTCAGTTTTACGCTTCAGAGTTAGTAGAGGTCGAGTTTTACTTTTGATCTTATGTTATTTTGGGCGCCATTTCTTCATATGAACTCCTATTGAGTTGTTCTTTGGCTTGTTGGATTTGTATGGATGAGAGCTACGCCGCCATGGATTTGGATCTTTATTTTGTGTTTATGGAAAATATCATTTTCCCACTCCTCATATGGCTAAGTCGGGTGCATGTAACTCATCCATATTGCATCGTTTTGACTTGTTTCCCCAAGCTTTATTCCTTTGTTCTTATTTGAACCTAAACACAAACCAAATCCAAGGAAAACTAATAAAATCCTAAAACTAATAGTTATGCAAATATCACTATAAAGTAAATAGAAATAGTAAGCATGCATAATATGCATAACAATAGCTAGAAGGAGCATGCGATAAGTGGTTATATAAACAAAATGCATGCTTAAAAGTGCGCAAAAATGCACTCATTAGGGAGAAAGGCCATAATAAAGGGGATCTTAACTTCATCCCCAATGGACCCTGCCAACCTCTCGTCGGTCACCGAGATGTGGCACCGACTCAATCGACGCCTCCCCTCCTCCGCCGCCTATGTTGCACACAACGTTGGGATCCCCAAGCCGAAATCCACCGGCACGAAGTGCAAGTGCGCGGGCTAGCATGTCGTCGCAGGAAGATCAACGACCTCGTTGATAGCCTCCACATCGGCGCAGAGCAGCGTCGCTTGTGCTCCAAAGAAAGTGAGGATGTAGCCGACTGTGAAGGGCAGTGGCAGACCTAGGAAAAAATTGGAGAGTGTGCACACTCCTAATTTTTTTCGCACTAGCATACATGCAACAAATTTGCCAAATGGATAATATACATAGCTAACTGATTCACAACATTATACTTGAATACATATGTTTCAAATATACATGATTTCAATACTCAAAACATGAGAATACTTTATGGATCATCCATACGCGCGCTCCTTCTTCCATGGTGATCCAAACTCTCCGATGGCGATCTAGGGTTTCCTAGCCGTCTCCACCCGTCGGTGCCACTCCGACGCCGGCATCCACCCTCCTACAATATTTCTGACTAGAATAGGATCGAAATCCCCCATGTTGCAGCCCTCGGCGCGATGGAAGGCCATCTATGATGCTAGGGTAGGTACACGTCTCTTTGTCTCTTAGGACCCTGTCCCTCTGTCTGATCAGGGCCCCTCCCACGGAAGGAATGCGATCCCTGGATAAATCTAATCGTGATTAGATCTCTATGGGAGTTCATGATGCTATTCAATTGGGGATAAACTTTGATCCTGGTATCCAGTTTGCACGGCATGTCAGAAGAACGTGCTTCTCGACAGTCCACCCAACTATGGATCCAGGTCACTTTATTATGGTTGTTTCGTTTGGTAGTTCCAAGTTCAAACTGAGTGAGGATTCAGTTTCTCTTGCCTTAGGGGACGGGCGCGGGAGGGACGCAACCACCCAGGGGACGGCTTGTGCGGACAACGCTGATGGTTGCTGGTGCCTAGAGGTTGACACATTGAATTAGGGATCGATTAATTAGTGATAAATCGCACGTGCTTTACTCGCTATGTTTTTTTATTGTCTATTGGACCTGTACCTCGGGATGAGCGAAGACTGACTAGTAGTAGGTAAAAAGGACTCTTCAAAATTTCTGGGTGTGCCACAGCACAGCACACCCCGCACACCCACTAGGTCCGCCCATGGTGAAGGGCATCCCCGCCTTGAAGAAGAAGGTTTGCACCCGCCGTGCTTCTTCGCCCGTGTCTCCGCATGCTCCTGCCATGTTCCCCAACGACCCCGCCACTCACCATATGTTTGTGGAAACAACCCTAAGGTATCAAACTATCCCGCCGCCGATGCGTTTTCTTTCAATAGCCAATCTTGACGTTACTTCTCGTTTTAGCTACGATTTGCATTCCGTTTCGACCTCATTCATATTTTTTTGAACGCAAATGTGGGTTTTGTATCGGTCACGCCACTTGGGGCACTGGATGGTGAGGATGAAGGAGGACGGCGAAGGATAAGATTGTTGGAATTATGCCCTAGAGGCAATAATAAAGATGTTATTATTATTCTTGTTCATGATAAAGTTTATATTCCATGCTAGAATTGTATTAAGCGGAAACATTAATACTTGTGTGGTTTGTGAACAACACCGTGTCCCTAGTACGCCTCTATGGACTAGCTCATTGATCAATGATGGTTAAGGTTTCCTAACCATAGACATGAGTTGTCAATTGATAATAAGATCATATCATTGGGAGAATGATATGGTGGACAGACCCAAACTAAGCGAAGCAATTAGATCGTGTCATTGTGTTCATCTTTGCGAAGCTTTTCCTATGTCAAATATTGTATTCCTTAGACCATGAGATAATACAACTCCCTGGTATCGGAAGAAAGCTTTGAGGTCATCAAACGTCATTCTATGAGAGGGTGATCATAAAGGTGTCTCTCAGGTGATCGGAAAGTATCTGTTGGGTTGTATGTATCGAGATGGGATTTGTCCCTCCCAAGTCGGAGAGATATACTTCGGCCCACTTAATCGATACCAACACCGCTTGCAAGCATGTGGTTAAGGAGTTAATCACAAAGTGATATCGGATTACGAACGAGTAAAGTTTGCCGTGAGCGAGATTGAACTAATGCAATGGTACCGACGATCGAATCTCGGGCAAGTAAAATATCGCGAGACGAAGGGAATATGTATATGGGATTGATTGAATCTGGCATCGTGGTTCATCCGATATGATCATCGATGAATGTGTGGAGTCAATATGGGTGCCTGCACTTACCGTTGGTTATTGATAGAAGATCATGTACGCATATTCTCGAACGCAGGTCACACACTTAACGTGTCTCGACGCTAGGATAGATTGTATATTTGGTTTTTGAATTTTTGTTCGAGTCTCGGATGGGATCCGGGACATCACGAGAGGTTCCGGAGTGGTCCGGAGAATAAGATTCGTATAAGGCGGCAGTTTTTGGAGTTGAATTGTTAGGTTAATCGGTATTGTCTGGAAGCTTCTAGAACCTTCCGGAAAGGGGCCAACGTGGTCCCACCTTCCGGAGGGGGCATGGGCCTATGAGGGAGTGTCCTGGCGCATTGGGCCAGGGGCACAAACCCCATAGGGCCCAGCCGATCCTAGAGAGTTTAAACTCGTTTAAACTAGAGATAGGGTTTCTAGAGGGGAGAGTCCTAGCCCCCCACTCCTCCCTCCCTTGGCCGCCGGCCCAAGGCTTGGAGGAGGGGCTAGGGCTGGCCGCCCCCTTCCCCTCTATATATAGAGGGCTGGTGCGCCCCCTCCCCCTACACCTTCCTCCAATCCCTAGCTGCCTTGCTACCTTCCTCTCTCCCTCCCGACTGTTTGTAGGCGAAGCCCTGCTGCAGAAATTCTCCACCATATACACCACGCCGTCGTGTTGTAGATCCAATCCATCTCTCCACCATACTTGCTGGTCCGAGGAAGGAGGCGCCGAGATCTTTGCGTGTGCATCTCACGGAGGCACCGCCACTTGTGGTGCTAGATCGGATCGGATCGCGAGGAGGAGGCGAGTACGACTACATCACCCACGTTCCATTTAACGTTCACATGTCTTGAATCTTCAAGGGTATGAAGATCTAATCCAATCTCTCTCGTTGTTTGCATCTCCGAGATTAGATCTTGGCTTTCCCTCTGTTCGCATCCGTAGAAAATTTTGATTTACTATGCCGCGAAACCCATCAAAGCTAAGGATTGCGGTCGAAGCAACAAATTTGAGTTGCAAAATAGATAAGATGGTGAAGTCTAAGGAGTTGTTAACGACCAAGGTATTGCAATCGAAAGTGATGTTGACACGAGAGAAACAAAAATAAAAAGCAAAGTGAATTCGTGAAGATGCCAAGCGCAAGACCGAATTGGAGGAGAGGAGAGTCAAAATCGAGGAGGATAAGGCTAGGAGGAGCTCATAGCCGAAGGAAACAAGACAACGATGATGGGTCCAAGCAAAATGGATGCACATCAATTGAAATGGTGGAAGCCTGCAATAAACTCTTCTAGGTGGTGCTTCGGCTAGTGGCGTGGCGGCGTTGCTTGATGCCATGTTCTATGACTTAACGTGATGTGTACGTAATTTTTTGTCGCTAGGATCATTGCAAACGGTGATGTAACCATGAACTATAGCATCTTTTATTTGCTCATGTTTGAAAAACTATAAAATTGTTGTTTTCGTTTCAATTTTCGGTTTAGCTATGCATTTGTGCAAAACAGACCCGCAAACCGCATCCAAAAAATACTATTTGCAGGGTCTATTCGCACGAGCCAAAATCGGCGCTGAAAATACGTTTTGCATGATGTGTAAACGTGTTTTTCTAGTTTGTAAGTTTTCGGGCGTTTGTTACGGTTGCTCTAAACCTCTCCGATTTTTTTTTTTGAAACAAAACCTCTCCGAATTTTCAACCTAAAAGAAAAAACTCATCCGCGTCCTACAAAAGTGAAACGAGAGACTACGCATTTTTTCCCACGGAAGTTCTTTTTTTTTTTTTTAGAAAGGAAGTTCTTTCTTCATAGGCGCGTGGCTCCGGGTTGGAATTGGCATGCGAAGCAATTTGAACCAACAACTTTCTTTATCGTTTCAATGGTCTGGATAGTACTTCTTTGGAATTCTCTTTTGATGGAAGGCTTTCGGCCCATTGAACATACAGCAGAGCCAATGGCACAAATGAGTACTACCTGGCTGGGGGCCATTAGTTCAGAGGCGAGCTGCCGCCCTCGCGCGTCGAAATTGATGATTATTTTGGGAGGGGAGTACAGACTACAGAGAGCGGGAGCGGGAGAGATCCAGATAAATTCACAGAGCGAGTTGAGTGTGGGGGAAAAAGGAAAACACTAGCACGGGCGGTTCATGATTTTGGAAAATTCAACCCTCGCATTGCTTGCTGGATCCAAATTCAGATCGACCTCGGAGAGCCTCTTCCCCCCCTTGTCGGATTAGTCCAAATAAATCTATAAATCTAGAGGAGGAGCAGGAGGGAGACAAGGAAGACGAGCTAGGGATCATCATGTGGCAATCGCAGCTCATCAAGCAGTATTTGTCCGGGCAGCTTGGTGGACGCCAGCGCCGGCGCCGGCGCCGAATCGAATCCCCTGGTAAGACCCATCTCTCCTCAGATGCTCGTAGCTGAGAACACTACTGTACCGCGCGCTCATACCTAAGTAGTAGCTGCAAGCCTCGCTTTTTTCCAGCGTTAAAATCCTTGCTTTATCCTACTTGCTGCTTACGCTTGTTTCTTCTTCCCAAACCAAAGCGAAAAAAAAAATTCATCTTTTTCTTGGTCGTCCTGTCTCTTTGGAGTTTGAACTGAATATCCAGAATAATTTCCCAAGCACATAGACCCGTGCGAGGTGCAAATTTATCGAATTGGAGTAGCTTTGGTGGATAGCGAGACTGTTCCTTTTCTTATGGTTTTATTAGTGTAGCCTAGCCAGATTTTTTATTTTGGTCCCACTTAGGATTTCTCCCAACAGAGGTTCCACTTAGGACAACGAGAAAGCTGCGACCTTCCAGTGAGCACATCGTGTTGCTAGTCTATCATGGCTCTGCAGAAGCTAGCAGTATCCACTCAAACACTAATACACTACTCTGCGCGCGGGCATGCGATTTCGGAGGGAGAGAAGGACCATATGTCAATCTCACTAGTTGATAGAATTGAGTGTCAATTTCCATCCGATTGAACCGGATTTACAAGAGATTTTGTGTTCTGCGCAAGTATCTATGGTGAACTGAAGTCTATTTTTTCTTCTTGAATTTAAGCAAGATGTCTTTCTAGAATGTTGTTAGTGATCTTGCCCTGTAGTTTGATAAGAGAAGCAGATTGGATTCATCATATGTATGTTAAGTTGTATGTATGATTCACAATCACTCATGTCGTGTTGCAGACGGATTGATTGCTTCACGGGGTAAAAGGAAGTGCTCACCCTGCCAACAAGACTGTGTTCCAGGTGGATCAACTACTAACCACGCCAACAGAGAGGGACCATCTTGCAAACTAGATGATAGTTCTCAGAGTGGTAAAACAGATGTGTATTCAGGTCCAAATCTTCCAGAGGTACGCCAGTAAATGTAGTTGATTGTGGAATACTTATATATTACAAGTTAAATATCTCTGACTGCTTGAAGCGCACAAATTTTTGGACATGTGCTAACTAAATGAATGAACATGACTTGATTTCTTAATCCTGCAATCTCCTACTGCACTAGTAGCTTTCCCTTGTTCCAACTGTTTCAGATTTAACTCCCCACAAATGATTCTGTAATGGGTCAAATTCCTGTTACTTTTTAGGCAGTTTCCAGTATACTTATAGAGCATCCCTGGCTGGTGTCTTCTTTGTTCTGGTTTAGATCCAGTGTTGTAGTTTTTAGGTCTAGGAGACTCCTCAATCTCACATGAGGGATGTCAACCAAATCTAGCTCAAAGCAAACTTTTTGGAGCATTACCCAAACCTTACATAGTACTCCCTCTGTTTCAAAATATAAGATGTTTTAGCTTTTCTCTAAGACACATGTATCTAGATCCTTTTAGTGTGTAGGTTCACTCATTTTGCTTCGAACCCACACACTAAAAGACGTCTACATACATGCTCTTCACAAAAAGGCTAAAACATCTTATATTTTGAAACGGAGGGAGTATTAAAGAAAGTTACTTCCTTCATATTTTTCAGATCAATATGAGTTCCTTTCTTGTCGGGTCCTCTGCTATTCTCTAGAGTTTGAGTTTTGATGTTCATCAGGCTTTGCATACAGGACAGTTCTTTACAGTTGTAGCTCTATCATAATCTTTCTCCTGATTCAAAGCAGCCAGAAAATGCTTGCTCTTAATACATAACAATACTGCAATGATCTTTGGACATGGATTTAAGCATTTCAGTAAGCTGATAGGTCGTTGAATTACCATTAGTTAGCTTCACCAGCAAGAACCTGCCATGTACAATTTAATAACAATTCTTTCCTTGGTCATGAATAGAACTAGGCAGGTAAATCTTCACTAAAAGCAATCCATTGTACCTTCTGAAGTGCAATACATTGTACCTTCTGAAGTGCATCCATCCTTCATGTGGCATTCTCCATTGCAAGCAATACATTGTACCTTTTGAAGTGCATGTCCGTCCTTTATCTGATATTTTCAACCTATTGTCTCCTCACCTTAGTAACTTAGAGGTCTGTTTGATATATACTGTAAATTGTAGTCTAGTTGACATGTATTGGATGTGTTTTGCACTGTATGCATACACACATTCACTTATGTTTCTTTGCTACGTTGACTTGTTTGTAGCATGCTATTGTGTATTTTATGTGCATCTGGTTAATAAAATGCACAAACCATCGTCTTTTTTTTCTTTTCTATACCTAAATAAAGTGGTAACATACCAGTTAGACATAGATATTGTCTTTTCATAGAGGTTAATTAATTATGGTGTCTTTTTTGTAGCAAAAACCATTGCCAACACTTTTGGGAAAAATATGCTCAATATACTAACCATGGTTACAGTCCAACGCGTTGTATCTCAGCAACATGGTGCACTTTGTGCAAATCATAGGCATGTATTTTATAGTGCTAATGTTGAGCTTTTCTCTGATGCTTATGCATGCAGGACATGTGGCATCATATTCATTCCTTAATGCATCTGAAAGATGCTGCCCGAGCCGCCTGCCTGTCTCAGTCCTTTCGGTGTTCTTGGAAACGCCATCCGAACCTGATTTTGAGTAGGGACACATTGGGCTGGGATGTATGCGCGCCTGAAAAGGAAACAGCTAGGGATTTCAGAATGAAAATTGACCACATTCTGAGAAACCACTCTGGCACTGGTGTGAGAAAACTCAGCCTTAGGATGGTTCCAAATTACAATGCCGAGGACCGTGATTCTATCGACAGATGGCTTCAGTTCGCTGTTACTCCAGCGATTGAGGAACTCACCCTTACTCTTTCTGCAGACAGTGACAAGTACAAGTTCCCGTGCACACTATTATCGAATGGGATCGGGGACTCGCTTCGGCGTCTTTACCTTGCAGATTGTTTCTTTCATCCTTCATCTGGGCTTTGTTGCTTGAGAAGCCTGACAAAATTAGAGCTGTATAATGTGCACATTATGGGGGATGAGTTATGGAGCCTTCTTTCCAGTTCTTCAGCTTTAGAACGACTTTCACTAAGGTATTGCAGCAAGGTAGGCAGCTTGAAGATACCTTGCCATCTTCAGCGGCTAAGCCATGTGGAGGTTGATGAATGCAGAAAGCTGCGAGTTATAGAGAGCAAAGCTCCAAATCTCTCCAGATTTCAGTTTGTAGGTAAGCTCAAGGTACAAATCTCACTTGGAGAAACACTGCAGTTGAAGAACTTGCGCATGAGCTGTACCATGGAGGGTGGTTGTGACGCTCGAGCTGAACTGGCATCCAGCACGCTAAGCAGGGAGGTATGCTCTAAAACTGTAGGTCTGTTTAATGGTACTAGGTAAGTTAAGTATATAACTAATCTGACGTCATTGCGAGCAGGTGCTGAATTCACCAAATGTATATAGCAAACTTGTTGACCTGAAGTATGTGGATATTAAACTTGGAGGGTTTCCCTTCTGTCGGAGCTTTGATTGTTCTTATCTGGCTTCTTTGCGTGGTGGTTCACCCTCTTTGGAGACCTTCATGTGGCATGTAAGTGGCGTACTTATTATCCTGCAAACATGAGTAGTTAGTTAGCGATGATGGAACCGTCAACTGAATGATAGTTGCCTTGTCATTTATCTCCAGGTTTACAGTGAACTCATGGTGCATGCCTTGTATCTCAGAGATGGTTTGTCCCGAGGGAATAAGAGGCTGGTTGACCTAGCATGTCATGTGCTCAGAGCCTGGTTAGGCTGAAGTGTCCCATTCTTGGGACTGTAGTGCCACTCGATTGGCTTGTTCTGGACAGCAGACGAGTACATGGTAACGCCCAAGTGCTTGAACGAACGCCTCACAGTCGAAAAATAAACAAGGCCAACTCTGTGGAGCCTTGCCTAGTCAGATCATGTATTCATGTTGCTCAACATGACATGTCAAGTTGTGTGGTTAGGAAGCTGTAAACTGGATCTTGTTTGCCTTAAATTACCGGAACTGGTCACTGTTCAAATCTGGTGTATTTACTCTGTAATATTATTATCTATCTACACTGTAATAAGTGGTTAAATGTACTACTATTTACGCATTGTTAGTTGCTTATGTTTTTATTATGTACTTATCGAAGATATTTTTGTGTACTTGTTGGAGGATTCTTTTTGTGGGGTGGTTGTCTTTCGGATAAAGATGCCTTTGTTAATGGAAATTTGGGGGCTTGTTTGGTTAGTGCCTGGTAGAATATATGTTGCCTGGAAGTAGACTAAATTTGATGTTTAGCTTGTCAATCAATGTCAAGGCCTGTGTGCCTGAGAAAACACCATCTGGGTTAACACTCAGGCAGCTGTGGCCGGACGTCCAGACCTCTGATTTTGGACGCCTGGGCCAGGCAATGCAAGCTGCCAGGGTATCCAACGGCCAGGATAAACAAGCTGTTAGGGTCAGTTTTTTCTTCAGTTCATCAACAAATAATCCTGAAACAAACTTGCGGCAAAAAAAAGGGCATCCAGGCTGACTCCAGGAAACTATTACTCCCTCCGTCCCAAAATAGATGTCTCAAATTTATCAAAATTTGGATGAATCTAGACACTATTTAGTATATAAATTCATCCAAAATTTGAAAAACCTAAGACATATATTCTTGGACGGAGGGAGTAGTTCAATACAAACAATGGTCCGGATGATCTCCAGATCCACGTTCACCGATACCTTGCTCGACTGATTTTGCCGAGACATGGTCGGTCGGCCCTATTACATACTTCCTCCGTTTTAAAATATAAAATGTTTTAGCTTTGTGAAGCAAATGTATCTAGACTACTTTTAGTATGTAGATTTACTCTAAACATGAGTGAACCTGCTTCACAAAGCTAAAACATCTTATATTTTAAAACGAAGGGAGTAGTAATAATCTACTGACATGACAACACTTGAAAGATAAGTCCTTAATAGTATCATGCAGCAGTGCGCCAACTGAAGAACGATCCTGTCCACCAGATTCAGACAATCAGAAGCAAGAAGAGCACGAGAGTGCATCCCAGCTTGACGTGCCGTCAGTCAGTCAGTCGGCAACACCTAAGGTGCAGCTTTTGCCTCGGCGAGTTCAGGTTCGTGGCATGGTCTCACACCTAGGAGCAGATTTCAGTTTATCAGAATGTTGCATCATCATCTCCTCATAGGCTTTTTTTCCTTTTTTTTCTGACGGTTCGTTTAGGATGGGAAATAGATTCAGCATTACGCACAGCATTCCTGATTTCCCAAATGTGCCAGATGTAACAGCGAAAAGCCCGTAGATTTTTTAGGATTAGCAGCTGTAGGTAAACGGTCAAGAACCCAATGTCTGATATTGCAGAAACCCTGCAGGTGCAGGTTCAGACTTATGTCATATGTATTCTTTGAACTCCTCCCAAACATCCTTAGCAAACTCACACAATAAGAAGGTGTGGTCTATAGATTCTTCAAGCCCCGCCTCAAACCGCGCCACATATTCTTGAGAAGGTATTTCTTGAGGTATGAGTCCGTGGGATCCAACATTCATACTTTGCAAGAAAGTATCATTATCGATACTACTCCCTCCGTTTAGAAATATAAGATGTTTTAGGTTTATGAAAAAGATGTATCTAGACATATTTTAGTATATAGGTTCAAATGAATCTAGTACATACGTCTCATTCACAAAGCTAAAACATCTTATATTTCCAAACGGAGGGAGTAATACAAAAAATTCTATTTGTGTCTAAAATTGAAAAACAAAAAACAAACTATCTACCTTTGCAACATTCCGTTGAACAAGTTGTGGTCGGATGGCGGCGAAAGGGGTTATTGGCTCCTCGTCAACGGGCAGCGGCATGACAAGGAATTGGTCTTCGGCGTCCAAGATGGGCGGCCAATGTTTTCCCCGGCTAGAAGAGACCTCTCCGCCGATTTTGCCGTTTTCGACGAGTCCAGAGCCAATGCAGACGACACCATATTTCACGCCACTGCCCTTGCCCTTTGGCGGGCGGGGGGGGGGGGGGGGGCCCTTAGGGAATCTCCACCGGGCTAACCCAACCGGTCCGTTGGCGGACTGGTAGACAGCTATGCGCCGGCCTAGCGGGGCGACCCATCTAGACAAACTCATGCACACCGACCCATCCGTGCACCAAATTTGTGTCTCAGTTGGATCGGCTCGGACAACGCTCAGGGTGCAGGTGGGACTGCCCGCGGGAGGCCCGCATACGCCCGCACAGTCCCACAAATTTAAGTCACTACGGGAAAAATGTTCGCTGCCGTGTGCCCAGCTCTTTGCCGTGTGCCAAAAGGCCCGGATCTTTGCCGTGTGTAAACCAAGAGGAACACAACAAAGAACAGGTGCACGACAAACTGCAGAAGAAGAACACGACAAATAAATAAACACGACAATGGACAGACGAGAACACACGGCAAAGAAAATCAGCATGACAAAGTCAATGAAGACACACGGCAAAGATATATTCACGACAAAGAAGTGGACCCCGTGGCCTCGCAGGGTCACCCGCCGGCAGGGGCTGACGGCAGAATCTTTGCCGTGTGCCCTCGCCTTCAGGTACACGGCAAAGATATTCTTTGCCGTGTGTATTCCTCTGTATACACGGCAAAGCATTTTTTTCACCTTTTTCTTTCATTTAGTTAGCAAGGCTTTTTTTATATATATGTTAGGTGATATTATTTCATAGGATCATGAGCACACACATATGATCATAGGTTATTGTGGTATTTATCACTATATACATGCACCCCCCTTATACGGTCCGGTTTCACCGGAACGGGGAGATTCCCCCTTATACAGGTCCAGAACCTTTCGCTTGTCATATTGATGTAATTTGCCATGAGACTCGTCAAAATCCCATGTTATTGCCATTTCCATCAACTTGCCTAGAAACTTGTACATATTGATGATTTTACTTGTCATATTTATGTACTTGTCTTAAACTTGTAGGATCTCACGATGGAGCATGAGCTTGTGGAGCACTCGAAGTTGATGATCTTGTAATATTTGTCTAGTTTAGGTCTTATAACTTGTTGGTTATGAACTTGGTAGTATTTGACACTTGTGGCATGGCCTTGTGGCAAGAATAAACACTAGCATTTGACACTTGTAATATTTGTGAAATCTCTTGCTTTCGTGGTGATGATGTTTGCTAGTGTTTGTGATGCATTTTGGTGTTGGTGATGATTATATTGTTGTTGTTGATGAGTATATTATTGTTGTTCATGAGTATATTATTATTGTTGATGATCTGTATATCATATATATATTATGTTTTGAATTGCAGGAAATGACTGGAAACATTTTTTTTGAAATACACACGGCAAAGTGCCACACGACAAAGGAGCCACGTGTGAGCCACCTGTGCGCCGCTGGGCAATGTCACATGGCCTTTGCCATGTGCAGTGCGCAGCAGACACACGGCAAAGGAGTGAACTTTGCCGTGTGTCCCCCCACATGGGCACATGGCAAAGAGCACACACACGGCAACAAGAATGCACACGGCAACGACGATCAACACGGCAAAGGTTGAGGCACACGACAAAGAAAGAGGACACGGCAAAGAGAAGGCACACGACAAAGAACGAATACACGGTAAAGAGTCATCACACACGACAAAGGATGAACACGGCAAAGATGTGTCGGCTCCGTCAGACGGACGGAACCGTTATGTACTTTACTTTGCCGTGTCGATGCAGTAAACACACGGCAAAGGCTCTGCCGTGTTCCGGGCGCAAAGACACACGACAAAGAGCCTTTGCCGTGGCTATCGTTGTCGTGTGGCTTTTGCCGTGTGCATACACACGGCAAAGGATTTGCCGTGTTCCGAGGGGCCTTTGCCGTGTCTTTTTCCCACACGGCAAAGAGCCTGTGTGCTGTAGTGAGTGGATGTCCCACGGGAGCCCGCGAAACTTATTCGGGTGCCCACTATCCCACGTATGTCCACATATCCCCGCAAATATATTTACAATTGTTGTTTGTATAATGTTTATAAAAATATTTTAGTACATGATACGATCAACATTTAGCACTTCAATGTATTAATTGTTTTTTCCACTTTATGAGTGACTCATCATTCTTTCTACTAGACATAATATTTGCTTGATTAGGAAATTTCTACTCCTTCCGATCCAAATTAATATTCTCATATTTGGCTAGATTTGAATGTATCTAGCACTAAAATATGACTAGATATATTCGAATCTAGACAAATGTAAAAATATTAATTTGGATTAAAGTAGCTTCTTTTATGTTCGCTCGATCGTGGGCTTCCCACGAAAACCCACTATTTTTTCTTGTTTACCCATGGGTGTCCCGCATAGCCTTTTATGTGGGCTTGGCCCACTCCCACCTGCACGCTGAGACAACGCGCTTGTCCTCCTGCATCCTCCCACTAGTTCGCCCGGGCCCTCTCTCTAGTGGCACAAGAGACACTCTCCGCCCCCAACCCTCGCCCTCCATATCCCGCGGCTAGAGTAGACACAACAGTTGCCGCCGCCACTGCCCGCTGCCGCCATCGCCCCGGGATATCAAGCAGCGCCACAAGCCATGCGCGTTGCCGGAGTTGAGCGTGTCCATCCTGCCACCCCGGCCACCGCCCATGGACACTCGACCTGCGGCAGCCTCTGAAGTGCGTCACGAACAACCTGCTCGGTCGTTTGCCTGCTGCAATTGAGGTACATTCGCCGGTCATTTCTAGGTTATCTGGTCCCCGTGGGAGATGGCATGGCCATTGACGGCCGTATACTTTAACATATGGGTAGCAACCAAAGGGCAATTGGGTTCATCCACAAGAATTTTGTTGAGTCATCGTCCGAAGAGGAGTCTGACGGTGAGACTGAAGTTCTGCTGGCCGCTACACAGATGGTGCATGACCACTACCTCCTGCCGCCACGTAGAGGTGGCTCGGCCAAACGGCGCGAAGCTAAACATGAAAGCGACCGAGAAGCTGACCACATACGCCTTTACAAGGACTACTTTCATCCAACTAATCCTGTCTTCAAAGAGAAGACATTCCTTCGCCACTATCGAATGTCTAGGAACTTGTTCTTGGATATTCTCAATGGGGTGAGGAAGTACGATGACTACTTCGAGGTCAAGTAAGATTGTACCAGTAAGATTGGCTTATCCTCTTACCATAAATGTTCTGCTGCCATTAGGCAGCTTGTATATGGAGTTGCCGGTGATGTTCTCGACGACTACATACGCATGAGAGAGTCCACATGCCATGAGGCCATGTACCGGGTTTTCCACGCAGTTATTACGACGTTTGGCAAAGTTTATCCAAGAGAGCCAAACACCAAAGACACTGCCCACCTTTTTTCCATCAGCGAGAGTAGGTGGTTTCCTGGGATGCTTGGCAGCATCGACCGCATGCATTGGCAGTGGAAAAACTATCCTTTTGGTTGTCAAGGGAAGTTCAAAGGACATGCGGAGGGGTGCACCGTCATACTAGAGGTTATTTCATCTTAGGATCTCTCGATTTGGCATGGCTGGATCAAATGACATTAATGTGCTGCAGCGGTCTCTGGTGTTTGCTAGGTAGGCAGAAGGCAATGCCTTATAGGTTTCCTATGAAATGGGTTGCTGATACGTTCAAAATGTATCTACTTTTTGGAACACTTTTCCAATTGTTTCTCCTCTTATTTTTGTAATTGGGATATAACTAACACGGACTAACGCTGTTTTCAGCAGAATTGCTCTGGTGTCTCATTTTTATGCAAAAAATCAACTTTCAGGAAAAATTCCAGAAAATATGCCAAAAATCCTATTCTTCCAGAAGACTCACGAAGCCAAAAGACAGAGGGGGAGAAAAGGCACGGGCCAGGCCTGGCCGCGCCAGGGAATGGTGTGGCCGCCTCGGACTCCGCCTCGACCTCTCCTTTCGCCTACATATACCCTCTGACCTAAAAACACAGAGGGGTTCGACAATTTCCAGAGAAGAGTTCTGCTGCGCCACCACCACCAGAAACCGCGATTCGGAACCAGAAACTCCGTTCTGGCACCATGCCGAGACGGAAAATTGGAGGAGATCATCACCATCATCATCAGCGACGCCTCTCCATCAACCAACCATGATTCCCCCGTCCATGTGTGAGTAATTCCCCGCAGTAGGTTATGGGGATGGTAGGGATGGTAGTACAAGGTGCTACGGCTGACCCTGCCATGCCTTGACTCTCGGTCGCTGACGGGTGGGTCCAACGCCTGTTGTCCCCTTGTGTAAGCGAGAGAGCCGCGTCCGGCAGCGCGCATGCACGCCTTGGCCCAACGGTTCCACGAGCGAGCCCTCACCCAACCGTATCACGCCCTTAGCCATCCCACAAATTGCTCCAACCAATGAGATTCGAGAACCCGTCCCCCCACGGATCGCGTCCAAAGCCATCCCGCGGGTTCCTTCTAGAAGCCCGATCGAACGGTTGGAGTACAGCGCATGTGTTAGATGGACAGTACACGTTCGGTGTTAGGGTTTTGGAGGCAGTCAACTGGATTTTGAGAGGTTTGACCAAACATTCAAATATGCATAACTAATTCAAAAAAATCGAAAAAAGTACAAAACCTGCACATATAGTCGTTTTATGTTGCATACTTACGATATAAAATCATAAAATTGGTCTATCTATCATTGCACGAAAAAACCTTTACAAAATGAGCTACCTCGAACGATGTTGTAGAGAGTTGAAGGAGAGAGTAGAGGTTTGAAAGTTTTGAAAATTGAAAAAATCAAAAACCTCATATTAGCTTCATTTTGTTGTAAGGACGCATGATCTGAACTTATCTTTGCATTTTCTTATTTTAAACGTATTTTTTAATGGTTTAGGGTTAAAACATGGTATTTACAAAATGGGCATAATTAATTAAAAAAAACATGCGCACATAGTCAGTATTATGTGACATAGTTGTGAGTAGATGTGATAAACTTGATCTGCACATATTTAAATGGAAGAAAGATCCAAAAGTCCTATTTCAACCCATTATGCAGAGAGTTCAAATCACTACTACAAAATAGCCTATCAGTGACAGACACAAAACACCCATTAGTGACGGGCAAAGCGCCTGTCACTAATAACTAGTCACTAGTATGAGGTTACTAGTGACAGGCAAGTGCCTGTCACTAGTATGTGTACCAGCGACATGCATTTACATGTGCCAGTCACTAGTATGTGTATACCAGTGACAGGCTAAAGAGATGTATGTCACTAGTTGCGATCAATGCCCGTCACTGGTTTGAATTTCAGTAATAAAAAAATTTATTGTGTTTTCCACAAACATTCCAGATAGAACAATAAGATGTTATAAAAAATTAATACATTTTTACGAATGTTTCATAGTAGATCCAGAGAATATACATGTTTTGTTCTAATAATTTACTATGAACTAAATATTCTAAAACATATCGTAAAACTATCTTCTAATATCAACATTTCCCTACTTGTTGTCAGCATCTCAGCCCGGCATCATCAGTTTATCAACCTACAACCACAAAAGGAATTATATAAGTGATGCACCATTAGAGAGAAAAATCAAGTTAATAATAAGATAGTAACTTTTAAAGAGGAGCAACATAGAAAGGTTGATGGTCATGCCATAAATACTCCTCTTTTATGAACATATCTTTAAAAAATAAGTTTGTATAATGTAACATTACCAACTACCAAGGTTTAATTTCTTGGATCTACTTAGCACCATGAATATTATATTTTAGAGTACTGCGGAGTGTAGCAAGAGTAACATTCTTGCTCAGACTTTATTAGCTCTTCAAAAATATAATATATATAGTCGTTTTAACCTATTACATAGCTGATCCATAGCGGGTCGCTTTTTCCATGATTGCTTGTCCATCTCATTGAGAAAGCTTTATTTGCAACGTGGAAGGAAAGAGATGAATATTTCTTAATTAACACAAAGAGGAAATAATTAATTCGTCACGTTATTCTGTTTCTGAACGGTACCATGTTCCTAACTATGACTATCACTGTACACTGCTGATTGAAAAGCAAATAAGAGTAAGATCATATTTACTAAAATGACATACCATGTTCCGAACTATGAGTATCACTGTACACTGCTGATTGAAAAGCAAATAAGAGTAAGATCATATTTACTAAAATGACATCAATTTTTTTTAACCTTTCTAAGATGCATACCTTAACAAGAACACTCGTGTTGACATCACACTGTTGTCCATGTTCCTGTAGTTGATCTTTCCGGGAGCTGAATGCATTGGCATACAACGCCACAAGAATAAATTATGCTCCAACACAATTAGCCGAGGAAAGTAATTCGGTAAATTTCTTCTAGCTGCACATGCACAATCAACTGCTGGAAACTGCTATGTATGAAATTTTGGTAATATAAAATTGATAAAAAAATCACAAGAAAAACACACAGTTAAGATTTGAAAAATCAGGATAAGTCATACCATTAGTACCAACATTTAGAGAGGCTAATCCATCTAAACATGCGAGTAATGCACATACTGGATATTCAAACTCCTGAGAAATAAGAAAATCCTATGAGCTCGGGTAGAAATTCAGACACTATATGTACATAATCAGAAGAGGGCCTCACTGCCAAAAAAAGATTAGAAAAGTGATAATCTTCCACCGCTAAAACACACATACATAGAAATTTCAACTGATTGAGAGGAAATAGGCACATACCAATATTTGGAAGTTAGTGAGAACTTTGCAGTGGCGTGGCCGATGGGCGTTTGAGGAGCTTTTGGTGAGAATAGGTAGCCGCAGTTGAGGTGCGACCGACATCACAAGAATCAATAAGAAACTAGACAGCCCAGGAAGTACTGAACCAGATCTGTAGAAAAACGAAAAATAGGTGAATCGAGCCTACAAACATCGAAAATTTAAGAAACCTCAATAGCCGATCGAAGAGATCACCATACTTTCCTGTGAGATCGCGATCGCAAGTGAACCATCATCATCAGGTTCATTCTGAGATCAATGGGGAATCATCTGCAGCAGCATTGCGGGCACGTCTTGGTGGTGGCGGCCGCAATATGGTTACAAGGATAGGAGGCGAGTTGTCCTGGAGAAGGAGATCTGCGCTGCGGCAGTATCGCAGGCTCGTGGTGGTAGCGGCGGCGACGCAACGACGTGCGTCCTGGAGGTGGAGACGTGGAGCGATAACTCGGGATTTTTTTCCTCATATACGACTAGGATGGGGGAAGTTATAAGCCACGTCTTTCTTTTTCCAAAATTCTTTTATTTTGTACCTAATAAGGGTGGAGAATTGTTAAAAAAAACTTCTATGATGAGAGTTTATTGGCAAAGGCGTGGACATGCGAGTGCAACGGATATTAGCTCCCGTTGGATGGGCGTTGGTATAGGGGGTTTGAGATGTATAACGTGATAGGCTTTTAAAGACGTCCGTCACTAAATAGATTTTTTCATTTAACTAGGTGGTCTAGCCCAAAGAAGGGCAGGTGGCACCGGTTTGGTTGGCATGAGCCGGGGAAAATGTCCATGTTACCGATGACATGCCTTTAAAGATGCTCATCACTAACAAATTTCCCTTTCAGCCATACTATATAAAAAATACTAGTGACGGACATATTTTGAGGTCATCACTAATCATAGCATTATCACATTTATAGCTGCCCATCACTAAGTAATTTTTCCATTCAGTCTGCCTTTACAAAAAATACTAGTGACAGTCACTTTTATACGCCTGTCGCTAGTATTCTGTACTAGTGACAGCCTTTTCCCTGCCCGTCGCTAGTAATACTTACTAGTGACAGACACAATTATTGAGAAGGTGTTCAGGGATTTGAACATGCAAAATATCAACAAACAACACCCTAGCTTTATTTCAGATTGACTAAGTAAAATCTAAAATTATTTTCTAGTTTTCATATTTTAAACGTGTTTTAATAATATTTTTTGTATTAAAGCATTTTTTCGAAAATAAAATTATTAATAATATGAATAATAATTCAATAAATAGTGAAACTTCATATAGATACTATATATGTAGAATAGATGCTAAGGAAATTTATTTAGCTTATTTGGACAAGGTCAAAAATTAACTTGGTTAGAAATAGGGGCGTTTACCCTAGGTTTGGAGCTCATTTCTACCACATTTTGGGTGAGGGTGGGTTATACTTCACAAAAGAGATCAGGGTGAGGATGAGTTGTACTTCACATATTAGAAATGTTGGAAGCTCATACAAACATACAAAAGTACACATAGTTACATTGGTTGAAATTCAAATTTACTATCATATTTGAATTTCGGCCAAATTATTACAACAACAAGTGCCAAATTATTACAACAACAAGTGCCAATATATTACAACAACAAATGTTTACACATCATTCAAATTCTATTTCTTTGGCTCTTCTTAACCCTTGATTTCTTCTCCTTCTCAAGTTTCACACAACAGGTTTATGCTTTTCCTTTTCTTACCATAACCAGATGGCCTCCTCATAGCATGTACAAGAGTCTGCTTCACCTCCTGCACCTCCTCAACAGCACAATCTGGTTCAGAATGTGCAACAGCCTGCAACTCAAGAGTTGGCACTGATTCAGTTCACACCACAGCCTCATCAACCGTCTCATTTTGCACCAGAGCTTCCAAATCAGAATCAGTGTGCTCTAAAGCCTCATGGTCAGTGTCCGTATGCACCACATCGTCCAAAGCATGTTCAATTAACTCATGTTCAGCAGTAGCAGTTTCACTTTGCACCTCAACAGTTTGCACTTCATCCTTCAAAACAAGTTCAGATTGCACCTCAACAACATTAACAGGTTTAATTTGCACCTCAGCAACATCAAACATGATCAGGTTAGTTCTCTTCTTTTTTGAGCCATTGATTCTTACCTTTTTCACTGGCCAGCATTCTTCAACAACAAGAGGTGGGGCTTTTTCTCCACGCTTCCTCCTGAAAACAAGCAAGTCAGTTGGGGAGAAAAATCATCAACAAGAAATACAGAGATTTTGGATGAACATACTTTGGCTTTTCAACAGTGTATCTGCACTTGGTAGAGCCAGCTCAGTGTCCAAGTTCTTCACAGTGTTTGCATCTATTCTTGTTACCTTTTTGGGCCCTTTTTGGCTTGCCATCTTTCTTTTCATCTTTCTTCCCCTTCTTGTTGCTCCCACCTTTATCAAACCAAGCCTTGAATCTACTATGCTTGGGCCTGCCAGTCTTTCTTTTCATCAAAGGAGGACACAAGGAAAACTGAATGTCCACTTCAGGCCACTGAGACTGGTCTGTAAGTGCTGGAATTGGTATTGCATATGCTGACAAGGTTTAATCTCGTCAATGCCCATTGTTATGAGCTTGGGTTTTGGAGAATATGGGGGTGCTGGAGATCGCGGAACGGTTAACAGACAAGCAACCAGGGGACACGAGATTTACGAGTTCAGCCCTGGGAAAAACCCTACTCCGCTACGCTCTTGATTCTGGCGGGACCAAAAGTTCTGTGGTGCAAATGTAATCTGGCATGGAGGTGTGTATGCGGTGAGTTGAGAGAGCCTCCTCATCGTGCCCTCCTAGCCTTTATATAGATATAGGCAGGTCCCGGGCACAGACCGATTCGGTTACAAGTTTAGGGTTTGCCCCTTTGAATATTCTATTTGTTCTAGTCTTTCTCTCTAAGGATCCGAAGATGTCATGGGCTTGGGCCACCCGAAAATCTTCATGGGCTGCGTATATTCTTGTGGGTCTTCCTTGGGCTGGACCAGGTATGCTAATGTCGTGTACCCATAGGGTATAACCATGTCATATGCAGCCTTGAATTTTGTTATAGAATAATAGTCATGCAAATATGGGTGCATATTTAGCTTGTGTTTGGAGGCCAAGAAAAGTATGGCATCAGAGGTGGAGCTACATGCATGCCAGCAGGGGCCACCGCCTCCCAGCTTTGGAGATATTCTTGAGAAAATAAAATTAGCAGGGCTTAGATAGAAGAAAAATTATCCTTTCGCCCCCCCAATCAATCAAAATTTACATTTCGCCCCCCAACAGCTTTGGTCTAGCTCCGCCAGTGTATGGCATGCTCACAAGGCTTCCCAGTGTGTTGCCACTCAAGGCATGTGCATTCATGCAATTGAGTGTCAACAACATGCCTCCTGACAGTCTTTGTGTCTCTGACTTCAACACCCCATGATGAGGATTTCTCAACATACAAATGTGCAAGATTTCCGCTCCTGTTGACCACCTGCTGCACCACATCAGGAAGCTTATCTCCTTGAAGAACATCATCAAACCTTGTTCTCAATTCCCACAACCTCATGATCATGATCATGATCCTGATCCTGATCTGGTCAACCATGTCATGGACAGACAAGTCTTTTAACCCCTTCACTTTGTTGTTGAAACTTTCTGCCAAATTATTGTTGATATGATCACATTTGATAGCAGTGTTAAAACCTGAACTGTACCATACAATAGAATGGTACGTGTCCAACCATGTACAAAACTTGACCCTATCGTCCTTAGAGCATGCCGCCTTAATCTTCTCAAGGTGATATGAATGTGTCTATCTGGTGTAAGATCTTGCTGCTAGCCACATGAGCCCAAAATCATCTCCCTCTGTTTTTTGGATCAAATTCATCCACATATGGCCAAAGCACTCCCTCTGCTCAGCATGAGGGAAAACAATCTTCACTGCATTTTCTAAACCTTTACATGCATCTGTGTGCACTGCCAAAGGAGACACTGGCCCTATGCATCTTTTCAACTGCATCATGAACCATGTCCATGATGCCTCTGACTCAGACTGAAACATGCCAATAGCTACAGGGAACATCCAATTGTGTCCATCTAAAGCATTGCATGATGCTAGTTGACCATTCCACTAGCCCGTCAAGAATGATGAGTCTATACTCAAATATGGACGGCAACCTGCTTTGAAGCCATCTATGAAAGGCTTTAAAGCCATGAAGAATTTAGAGAAGAAGACTTTCCCATCAGCTGTTACCTCAGTATCTATCTCCACAACACTGCCAGGTGATCTCTTCTCTACTTCTGCTTTGAAGTTATAAAGCATTTGAAAGGTATTTGCCCAATCACCATATAGCTCCTTCATTGCCCTTTGCTTTGCCTTCCACACTGTAGTATAATTCAGCTTAATGGGGTACTACTTTTCCAAGTCTGTTTTTAGTCTCTTTGCAGTGATGTTTGGTGTTGCGGCTAAAATAGGCTTGATTTTTTCTGCAACCCATAATTGTGATGTCATCTTTATAACTTTTTGAGAAGTTGTAATACAAGTATGAGCTTTTGGAATTCGATTCACCCTTATTGTCCTTCCATCAGGTTGGCGTCTAGCAGAAATATACCACTTGCAAGGCTTGGCACCACCATCATAACCTATGCATTTTGCATAAAACTTCTTTTTATCAGTCCACAAAGTCTTGATAGCAAACTCATGTTTGACTGCATATGTCCTAAAACACATCCTGAATTCTGTCCATGCTTGGAAACAATCTCCAACTTCAATAACTGGGTTCTCTTTGTCATAAGTTGTTACTAGCTCATCATCATGTGCATCATCTACATGAACTGCAGCATTTTGCAATAACTCTGGATCTATATCTGCCTCTTCATCTGTTGAATGGTTGTCACCATCATTTGCTGCTTCATCCCTCTCCTTCTCCTTGTCTCTGTCATATATAGGAACGCCAAAAAGTTTTGCCATTTCAATGTCAGACATTGGTGCAATGACCAAATCAGTCCAGATACTTATCTCAACTGAATTCCAATTAATAGTTACAATCTTTTCATCCTCCACTTGTGCATTAGCATCAGCCTCCACTGTTAACGGGCATGTTAACACTGCCAACTCAGTAACTATAGGCATTATTTGCCTTTGTGCAGCCTAATCATCCTCGACCATCTAAGAAGCCAACTTTGAGGGCACATATCCAACCCTCGAATCACATTTCAGATCAACGAGCTCCACCAAAAACAGTGCACTTTTGCTTGTCCAACCCTCTTGCCGATCTATTTCATCAACCATTTCTTCCCCATCCTCAATCTTGGCATACTCTCCTTTCCAATCATCGAATCACAACAATGAAACTTCTTGCTCTGGCCCTCAAACAATACTCTCCCCTGCTTTTTCCACCACATTCCTCACTACCCGCTCTTCCATGTTTGTAGTTCTTGGGGATCCATGTCTGCAAAATCGATCTCCAATTTCACAACTGTGTCTCTCTTAATGACCCGCATTCTACCATCGACTAACTTTGCCTTCGAAGGGAAGAATTTTATAGACAATGAGAAGGTGCGTGCAACAACATCGTCTCCCCTGTTTTCGCGAGTTCCAAATCAGTCCGGGCACTGTGAGCTAGGGACGAGCCCCAAATAAAACCGAAAATAAGGTGCAGAAATGCAGGAAATACCGATTAAAAACTTCCTCTCGCGTCCCCATATTGTTCCCTTCGTTTGGCCTTCGCAATCTAGGGGAAATGCAACGCTCAGATCCAAATTGGAATCGATGGGAGGGGAACTAAGGTTTCAAATGCCACTCACTGCATTCACCGTAGAACAAAGGAGCTCCCGCTGTCGAAAAGTATCCACTGCCGCCGCCCAAAAGGAACGGTGAGCTCCGCCGCCGCTGCCGGAGAAGAGAGAGCTAGCTACATGAGTTCGACACACGCTCGGTCGGAAGGGCGGTTGCAGGTTTGACTCGGTCCGGCAGTTAGATCTTATGCTAACATAAATGGTACACTAAGCTAAACGGGCTAAACAACATCGATGATGACCGTTTTAACGCCCATGTGGCCCTAGGCTATTTCGTAGCCAAACACTGTCGTACCAAAGCCATTCTCTTCAACAATGTCGCGTACTGTCCAATTCCACTGAAAGACGTCGCACAGGAGCTACAAGCCCCATGATATATCTATTCTCACTACGACTTCAATATTAAAAAATAACAGCTTATTTTCTTTATATCAAGTTTATTTCTATGACTATAATATAAAGCTCAATGGACAATTTCATATTCTAACCTTGGTAACGATTTATTTTACAGCACAGCTCCCATCAGATCTTAATAATAAATTAGTCAATCATATATGCAAAGGCAAGGTGAACCGTACCAATTAATTAGACAATGTTAGGCAAACCTTCAACAATAAACTAAGATGTGGTACCTATAATTTGAGTGTATTCTCGAAATAGTATTTCACCCCGCTTTATAGAATAAAGCCACATCAGCCGGACAGATACAAGGTGGAGGGGAGGCCCCTTATACAAAGCAGATCAGAATAAACAGGAAAAATACGGAAAACCTAAACTTTCCACCGGAGACAAAGGGCCAAGACTGGGATGAACCCGGGCTCCACGACGACGCCCCCAAGAGGGCAACAACGCACCGCGCCGCCGCCGAGACCAACGGTCAAGGGTTTTCACCCGGAGCCCTGACGCGAGGAAGGTAGCCGCATCGGCGCCCCAAGAGGGTAACAGTACCTGCGAGCATCGTCGACGATGGTGCCGAAGCACTGAGCTTTCGCCCGGAAAAACCTTCGCACTGCTCCCCGTCTTCCGCCACGCCCGTAGTCCCCAAGATAGGCCTCCGACACACGATCTGGGAGCTTTCGAAGCTAAAGCGCCGCCAACACTAAAGCCTCCCGACGCCCTCTCCTCGCCACCCACATGACTGAAGAGAGATCCACCACCGCCGCCGTGTCGCTGGACGAAGAGTCGCCCGTGCAGTCCACCTTCCGGGGCCGCCGCCCCGGCGTCCACGAGCTCGAGCCTAATATGTATGCCGCTTCACCTAGGTCCTTCATTGAAAATTTGTTGTTTAGATAACTTTTAACACTGTTTAAAAGATCTATATCATTTCCGATCAACAATATGTCATCCACATATAATATCAGAAATGCCATATTGCTCCCACTCACTTTCTTGTAAATACAAGCTTCTCCATAAGTTTGGACAAATCCAAACTCTTTGATCACCTCATCAAAGCAGAGATTCCAACTTCGTGATGCTTGCTTCAATCCATAGATGGATCGCTGAAGCTTGCACACCTTGTTAGCATCCTTAGGATCGACAAAACCCTTTGGTTGTATCATATACAACTCTTATTCAATATTACCATTGAGAAACGCGGTTTTGACATCCATCTGCCATATCTCATAATCGAAACATGCAGCAATTGCTAACATAATCCTAACTGACTTTAGCATCGCTACGGGAGAGAATGTCTCATCATAGTCAACTCCTTGAATTTGTCGAAACCCCTTTGCGACAAGTCGAGATTTATAGACGGTCACATTACCATCAGCATCAGTTTTCCTTTTGAAAATCCATTTGTTCTCCACGGCCTTTCGGTCGTGAGGTAATTCCACCAAGTTCCAAACTTGATTTTCATACATGGATTCCATCTCGGATTTCGTGGCTTCTAACCATTTGTTGGAATCCGGGCTCATCATCGCTTCTTCATACGTCACATGGTTATCAATTTCATCAACCATGAAATTCATAACAGGGTTTCCGTACAGCTCGGGAGCTTCACGCGCCCTGCTAGACCTATGAGGTTCGGTAGTACTCTCTTTTGGAGTTTCATGATCATTATCATTAGTTCCCTCTTCAACAGGTGAAGCCAACCCCAGAACAACTTCCGGCGCTCCGCTACTCGCCATACTTTGAAGAGAAGGTTCAATAACCTCTTCGAGTTCTACCTTCCGACTACTCACACCTTTCGCGAGAAACTCTTTCTCTAGAAAGGATCCATTCTTGGCAACAAAAACCTTGCCCTCAGATCTGTGATAGAAGGAATACCCAATAGTTTCCTTAGGGTATCCTATGAAGACACATTTTTCTGCTTTGGGTTCGAGTTTATCCGGTTGAAGTTTCTTCACATAAACATCGCATCCCCAAACTTTAAGAAATGACAGCTTAGGTTTGTTTCCAAACCACAATTCATATGGTGTCTTTTCAACGGATTTAGATGGTGTCCGATTTAAAGTGAATGCAGCAGTTTCTAGTGCATAACCCCAAAATGACAACGAAGTCCGCTGGAGACATCATAGATCGAACCATATCCAATAAAGTACGATTACGATGTTCCGACACACCATTTTGCTGTGGTGTTCTGGCAGGTGTGAGTTGTGAAACAATTCCACACTCTTTCATGTGAGTGCTAAACTCGTAACTTAGATACTCACCTCCACGGTCGGACCGTAGAAATTTGATCTTTCTATTACGATGATTTTCCACTTCATTCTGAAATTCTTTGAACTTTTCAAAGGTTTTAGACTTGTGTTTTATCAAGTAGATATAACCGTATCTACTTAAATCATCCGTGAAAGTAACAAAATAACGATATCCACCTCGCGCCGACACACTCATTGGACCACATACATCCGAATGTATGATTTCCAATAAATTTGTCGCCCGTTCCATTGAACCAGAAAACGGCGTTCTAGTCATCTTGCCCATAAGGCATGGCTCACATGTATCAAATGATTCAAAATCAAGTGATTCCAAAAGTCCATCCGAATGGAGCTTCTTCATGCGTTTAACACCAATATGACCTACACGGCAGTGCCACATATATGTGGATATATCATCATTTAGTTTAATCCTTTTAGCATCAAAATTATGAATATGTGTAACATTATTATCGAGATCTAATAGAAATAAACCATTCATCATCGGTGCATGACCATAAAAGATTTCATTCATATAAATAGAACAACCATTGTTCTCGGATTTAAATGAATAACCATTTTGCATCAAACATGATCCAGATACAATGTTCATGCTTAGTGCAGGCACCAGATAACAATTATTCAAGTTTATAACTAATCCCGACGGAAAATGGAGAGGTAGCGTTCCGACGTCGGTCACATCAACGCTTGATCCATTGCCGACACACATCTTGACCTCACCCCTTTCTAGCGGTCGCTTGTTCCGCAGCCCCTGATTCGAGTTACAAATATTAGCAACTGAACCGGTATCAAATACCCAGGTGCTACTGCGAGCACTAGTCAAGTACACATCAATAACATGTATATCATATATACCTTTGTTTGCCTTGCCGACCTTCTTGTCTGCCAAATACTTGGGGCAGTTGCGCTTCCACTAGCCAGTCCCCTTACAATAGTAGCACTCGGTATCAGACTTAGGTCCAACTCGGGGTTTCTTTTCAGGCACGGCAACTGGCTTGCCGCCCTTACTTCCCTTCCTTTTTCCTGCTTGTCTTTCTTGAAACCAGTGTTCCTATTGATCATCAACACTTGATGTTCCTTTTTGATCTCCACTTCTGCATTTTTAAGCATTGACAGAAGCTCGGGGAGAGACTTCTTCATGCCTTGCATATTATAGTTCATCACAAAGCTCTTATATCTAGGTGTCAGAGACTGCAGAACACGATGGATGCCTAAATCAATGGGAATCGATATTCCCAAGGACACAAGCTTATCGACATATCCCGACATCTTGAGTACATGCTCACTAACGGAGCTGTGCTCTTCCATCATGCAGCTAAAGAACTTTTCTAAAGCATTGTAGCTCTCTACAGCAGCATGTGTGTCGAAAATCATTTTCAAATCACCCATTGTATCAAATGCATTGCCGTTTTCGAAACGCTTTCGAAGTTCCGGCTCTAGCCCATACAATATGCCGCAATGAACTAAGTTGTGGTCCTCCTGACGAGTCTGATAGACATTCTTCTCCTCGTCAGGGGCATCCTCAAAAGGTGGGGGGCCTAGCGGCGCTTCTAGCACATATTGCTTTTGTGCAGCAGAGAGGAGACTCCTCAAATTCATGGCCCATTCGGTAAAGTTGCTACCGTTCGTTGCAAGTTTCTCTTTCTCCATGAACACATTGAAATTAAAAGCAGGTGGTACCATCTACAACAGAATTGGTAAAGTTTAGACTAATTTTATGATAGATTGAGTTCAACTAATCCACATTGCGAATGAACTCCCACTCAAAAACGACATCCCTCGAGTCTTTTTGGTGATTACATGAACCAAATCCACTACACCAAGTCCGATCATCACCCAAGTCGGTGTAGCTTCAAAGGCGAGCATCAAATGGGCATCATATCTACTATATGACTCATGCTTAACCTTTCGGTCCGTGTTCTGAGGCCATGTCTGTACATGCTAGGCTCGCCAAGTAAGAACCTTAGTATTCGCGTGTGTAACTGTCTTACACCCGAAATATGGTCGTGGATCCAAGAATACCCGATCATCACGTGATGTCTTGGAGCGACGAAAACATAATCGGTGCATACTAAAGGGAGAACACATTCTTATATTGATATTTAAATGAGGGATCATCTTATTATGCTAATAAAATGCCAAACAAGCAATATAAGATGCTATCAAACATCACATGTTTATTAGTGGGATGATATGGTTCCCGCATATAATCTCTATCATGTGCACCGTGGTATGATCACTATCATACCTATATGTGTAAGGCCAAGGTCTATGGAACTTACACGTTATGTGTGTTGTGAGAGTATCATCTCATACTTCTACTTACAACATCACCATATCATAACACTAGCCCAGCAACAATATAAACTAGACGCCTCTAATTCATCCATTGCAAATTTTACGTGTCTTAGGGCTTTCGAAGATAGAACCGTTCATACCTACGAACATGAACCACAACGAGGATAACCAAATTGTTGACAACTCGTTGCAAAATAGATATTGACTATAGTAGGAGAGACAGACACCCGCTAGCCACTTATGCAAACTAGTTGCATGTCAAGCGTGGAACATGTCTCATGTACGAGGACATGTAAAGTTTGTCTGGGCCGCTTCATCCCACTAAGGAGCAACAACATGATCATAATCGCCCACATACTCATATGTGTACTACCCGTGTAAAGCATCTACGCATAGATCCGGCTCTGATACCACTGTAGGGTTCGCAACATAGAAAACAATTTTTTTTCCTACGATGAGAACAACTATGTACCAAAATCTATCTACTAGATACAAACAACGGGCGGATGTATATCCGTAGAGAACATACCCTTGAAGACCGATAAATCTTAACGAGTTAAACTCGTGGTTGATGTAGACGATCTCTTGCCGATCTCAAGATCGAGAGGAAGTCCTAGCGCCGCAAATCAGCAGCGCATCCGTGCTCGCACACACGTCCGAGGCATCGAGCAACCTCCGCCTCCTCGCTCCAGCGATGCAGCGGAAGCACAACTCTTTCTTGCCGAATAGCCACCGGAAACATGTATCTCGCTAGTCCGAGACCATGGGGGATAAATTCTAGAGGGGGAGAGAGATCCTTCATGAGAAGGTGTGAGTGAGAGAGAGAGGGAGAGGGGTGCCTTTTATAGGAGGAGGGGGGGACCCAAGGGGGTGGCCGCCGGCCATGGGGGCTGCCCCTCCCCTCCTTCATTCATGTGGTTGGACACTCCACTCACAAAAACCTCTTCATTTCCCTCCACTCAAAATCCCACTCAAACTTGCAATTAAATTTCCACCAAATTTAATGCAAACTCTCATTAAATAAAATCTTTTATTTATTCAGAATTTTGTCAATTACTTTAATGACAAATATTCACATATAACGCCTTGCTAGAATTCTATTTCACATGCATAACCACTTTATGCAATTTCACCCGAAAACCTGTTTCGGTATCTAGTGAAATAAATTCCTGCGCTTGTTATTCTTTCCGGCATGAAACTTTTGCTCCAATTGGATGTCGGTGTCTCTTAAGTGTTTCACCCTACGGTTCGTGAACAATGCGCACATGATCGAGACCCCTCTCGGATCAATAATCAGAAGCGGGATCTGGAGACCCATACTGACTCCCACACATTCAACGATGACTTTCTTGTGATCGTCGGAACCTTTTACGCTAGTATCTTAATCCTTTTGTTTCGCAATATATTACATGTACGAGATTCGATCATCGGTATCTCCATATCTAGTTTGATCTTATTACTGACATGCACTCTTTTCTCGTTCCCGTGATATAACATTCTAGTGATAAAATCACTTGCTTGCAAGCTAATCAATGTGATATCACCGAGAGGGCCCAGAGTATATATATCCGTCATCGGGGTGAACAATTCCACTCTCGATCCATGGGCCTCAACATACCACTTTATTAGTTATGAACCCATCTTTATAATCACCCTATTACGGTGTGACGTTTGATGTTATCAAGAAACTCTTCCGGTGTTAGTGATTGACATGATCTCATGGTCTAAGGATTAGGATCACTTCGTAAGCTGTTATAGCAATATAAACTCAATGACTTTGATCGTAATGCTATACTTCGGATGAATGTTCATTACACCATTACACTAATGTTGTGATCCCGTTATTAACAACATCCAATGTCCATAATCATGAAACCTTGATCATCTTGTTAATCAACGAGCTAGTTTATGAGAGAGGCATAACTAAGAACTTTCTGTTTGTTTATTAGACACACATGTATTAATATTTCCGTATTAATACAATTATAGCATGCAAAATAAATATCTATCATATACTTGGAATACATATAATAAACACTTTATTATTGCCTCTCAGGACATATTCCCTTCACCGAGCTAGCCGCGCCCGCTCCGTCTGCGCCGCCCGTGGAAGACTACGCAGAGTCGACCCACGCACAAGCATTGGCGCCTCTTCTGGGCGCACGGCGACGTCAAGGAGTGCGACGCACTCATCGACGGCCCTCGGGGAAGGATCTTGCGGAGGAGCTCCTCCGCCGCGAGTGCAAGGACATGGAGGCGGCCATCACTACGGTGGTTATGGCCGAACATGCGGAGAGGGAGGCGGCTGTCGCGTCAGTGCTCCACGCGGAGGATGGCTCCGGATATGGCGCTGCCGCCAGCGAGCGCCACTAGGCGAGCTCTCCCTAGCTCTGGTGACCGATTCATAGCTCGATTTTGGTCCAACCACGGACATGCCTGGGCGTCCCCTGGCGAGCTCTCCCCCTACTATGCTGTTGTTTTTGTAATTTTGTGTAATATATGTATGAATGAACTATGCTATATCTACTATCAACATGCACATGCGCATTGCTTTTTTCCGGGTTTTCGTTTTTTTTTAATTTAAAGATCGAAATTACAGGTTTCAATCTGTGCCGACCGAGTACCAACCTGAAAATTGCGAGTTCAGGTTGTCTATTTAAGGGCCCATTAGAGATGCCCTAGTCCCGTAAACATCTCCTTACCTCTATACCGATCGGAAACAGAGCCCTGCTTGTGTCATCCGCCATCGCCGCCGTCGCCCCCACGCGCTCCAGCCGCCAAGCCGTCGCTTCCGCCGTGCGCTCGACGGCCGCGCCACCGCAATCGTAGAGCCGCCGCTGCGCCGTGCTCGATGACCCGCGCCACACGACCATCCACAACGATGGCACCGCTAGATCGATCACGACGCCGTCCTTACCTCATCGCCTCAACGCCCGAAACCATAGCAGCAGAGGCCGTCGCGGCCATACCTGTCTGTTCCCCTAGCGCGAGGTAGGCTTGTTGTTTACATTTTCAATTTCATTAGTGAGAATTGCTCATCGACGAAATTTCCAGCGATCTTTCTAACTAGATGAATGTCCCATGTTGCATTGTTGTGTTCATGATACCGATTTTCTTACACTCTTTAACCCATGTCCAGTCCTGTAGTCCAGATCCAAATAGTTTAGGTTTTTATCCGTTTATGGTTTAGGTTTTTATCTCTTACGCCTAAATAGGGTTCAGGTTTTTATGCACCCACCGGCAGCAATTCTTGCAAATCCAAATGTGGTCGGGTTAATTTTCATCTGTGTACGGTAGTGTTTAGAATTGTCATTGCTTCTATACTAATCAGTGAGGTCACTTTTTTTATTTAGCGTAAGAGGAAGGCATGTATTGTAAGATCTTTTCTCATTTGACTACAGCAAGTGCTTCAAAATCTTGAACTCTTTTAACATGCACAGCTGCACTTCACCTTCTCTTCAGGTACCAACACACACAGGGCCGGCTCTATATTTTTTGGGGCCCTTGGGCGAAGTTGATAATCGGGCCACTAAAGACAATATATATATGTACGTATAACTAGATATATAGATGATATATGTGCCAATTTAACTTGCAAAATATTTAAAAGCATATAACCACACATTCATAGTCGAGATGTCTATAAATAATTGTCAAGCACTAAAGCATTGTGATATTTAGATAGAAAAAATAAAAATGATAGGAAAATATAACAAGTATGTCATGCTAGTGAATACCTCAAAAACACCTAGCCTCCAATTAGTTCATCGACAATTAAGCTTCAGTGCTTCGTAAAAAGCTTCTTCGTGCATTTCTAGATGCAAAATCATCGAGGACACTATCAAGATTAATGTTGTCCAATATATCCTTCTCAATACAACACGTAGCCAAGCTATTCAATCTGTCTTGTAACATAGTTGACCTCAAACAATTCTTCAATAGCTTTATTTTAGAGAAACTTCTTTCAGCCGAGGCCACAGTCACAGTTGAAGTCAAAAGGATCCGATAGGCAACTGAGACATTTGGATAGCAATCTACGGTTGTAATGAATTGAAGAATCTCATGCGCTGACATCAAATTATCTGGCAAAGTTACTTGCAATACCTTTAACTCAGAGAAAAAATCATTAAGATCGGCATCACATGAATTCTCATGAGTAAAAGTTTCTGCAAAAATAGTGCAAGATTTTCGTAGATTACTTTCATCCATGGACTTCAGATTCTTTGAGTTGAATAAGAAATCAAACACCTTCTCAAATTCCTTCAGCTGCTCAAATCGACTATTCAATGAAGCAATTGCAGTGTCAACAATGACAAGAAAGTAAGAAACTCTGAAAGATTCAATAGCTGACAACTGTAATTCTTCTTCTTCATCATTGATTTCATCAAAATGCTTCTTTCTTTTACTTTGACGTTTTGTATGAAATTTTGGCTCTATGTCCATAGAAGATGCAAGGTTTTTGGCACTTTCAATGCTAGTATCGAATCCTTCAACTCAGAACTTCTGAAAAAATTCAATGACCCCTTCAATGTGTTTGACAGTAGCATCAATGCATACAATTTTTTCATGTAACTTCTTGCTCACCATATTTACAAAAAATAAAACCTCGTGCCAAATAACCATACCAACTAAAGTCTCAAATTTCCCAAGTTCACTGGCCTCAAAGTTTGCATTTAAATTATTCTCATCATCTTCTTCGAGATCAGATTCTTGCCTTTGATTATTATTGTTGACATCAACACTACTTTTTGTTAGAAAAAACTTATTTAAAGCACCTCTTTGTGAATCAATAAGCTCATTCTCTTTCTTTCTTTTCTTCTTTTTCGCAGCATCCGACAATTGCTTCCCCATCGTAACACCTATCAAAGATTAATGCGATAAAATTTATATCAAATTGTAATCTAAAAATTATAACCCGAATCAAGAGATCAATTCGAAGGATTAAATCAGGGATTAGATGTAAACTTACAGTTACAGAGACAGGCAATAGAAAGTAGAAACTAGGGCGTATCGGCGTAGGGCTAGGCTAGGGCGCTGGCCGCTGGGCAGTGGGCAGTGCGGCACAGCGGGTCAGCGGCAGAGCAGCGCCACCGCGCCAGGCGAGCAGCAGGGCAGGCGGTAGCAAGGGGGGCCGCGTGCGAGTGCGAGGGCAGCAGGGGGGCCGCGACGTCGCGTGCCGCGTGCCGTGTGCGAGTGCGACTGTGCGAGGGCAGCAGGGGGCCGCGACGTGCGAGGGCCCTGCGTGGCCGCGTCGTTTCGGTTCCTTTGATTTTCTTCCAGGGCGAGCGGAGCGGGCGTCTGGTTCCAACCTTCCGCGTCGTTCCGTTTTGGTTCCCAAATCCCAACGAGAAGTACCTGGACTCTTGTAACACTAAAAAATTTTGGGCCTCCCTCTGGCCTGGGCTCTTGGCCATGGCACAACCCTGCCATGGGTTAGAGCCGGCCCTGAACACACACGCTATACGCACTCTGAGATCAGATTGGATCCTTGTGGTCTGCCACTCAAGCTAATTTGTATGTTTATGTTACACCATCTAGGGATTTGAGGATAATAGTTTTATCGTTCAAATTTATTCTTCTCTTTCACCTATTTCTTATGAAGTATCTTCTATTTTTGATTTTTGTTTTATCTGTATTATCTAGGGAAAAGGTATTCATGTACCATATATTATATGGGTACATGAATCAAGTTTTGTTTAAGGAAAGAAATATGTAGAGGACTTGGAAAACATTTTATTCCGATACAACGAATGTTGTAAGCTTCATTCTACGCATAGGTGGAAAACTTTATTTCCCTTGTAATTATTTTTAACTCGAAAGGAGGCAAACTTTAATGTAGCCAGCGATGAGTGATTATTTTAAATATTTACTTAAATGGAATTTAAAAGATATATATTGCATCATGAGGACGTCCGTTGTACGTGCAGTTTAAAGATTTACTTAAATACATTTTATATCTTCAGGGATGAGCATCGACACTAAGGAATGGAGTGTTCAGGTTGGTAGAATGAGATTGTGCCCTGTACTACACAATGCCTAGGCTGTGAGCTCGCATGTACTCCCTCTATTTTAAAATATAAGATGTTTTAGGTTTGTAAAGAAGATGAATCTAGACTTATTTTAGTATGTAGGTTTACTTAACTTTGGGATGAATCTACACACTAAAAAAAGTCTATATTCATTTTCTTCACAAACCTAAAACATCTTATCTTTTGAAACGGAGGGAGTACAATATTTCAGTTCAGTAGACGGTACAGGAAGAGGTGTTTTGGCGATGGCCAAGATGGATTTGTTCACCGTCTTTCTTTTTTGAGCTTTCTTTCTCATATAAAATGTGAGGATTAAAGTGAGAGTTATGCTTTTCAAACAGCAGATAATAGACAACGATTTATGTTCATTTGGATGTACAGAGTAAAACTGCACAGCACTTTGCCCTTCATGGCCCACAAACTGATTTTTTTGATGATTATTGGGGTTGATATCACCGCACTACAGGAGATGCACTCCCCAGACTCCATCTTGTATACACGACTAACAAACTTGGAGCCTTGTGGTCATTGCTACTGATCTGTCTTTTGCCTTTTATCAACTGATGTATCTACTTATATTCTTTCTTGCTAGAAACTTTTGTAGGTGTTATTATGATGTACAATGATTTTTTTGTGAGAATATAATTTATGCAGATTAAGCTCTGAATATCCATTTTTATATTTTTTCAGGTGTTAACCAAGCAACTAAAGATGGAAGAGCTTGGAGATCTGTAGACCTGAGGGGCTACTGAGATGGAAAAAGGTACTATAACGGATTTCTAGGAGGTTGTTGGAGTTACTCAAAGGATCTGATCATTAAGTTCTATTTCTTTCCTCGCTTGCCACTCTGGTCATGCGTTGCATGAAAAGTCTCTTCATTTCTTCATGTTACAAGATAAATACCACCCAAAAAATAAAAAATTTAGAAAGTAAATATCATTTGGACAAGATAAAAATAAAATCTATGTATCAATATGTCCAAATTTCACCCCATTGTTTCAAAAGTGATACTTAGTTGAAATTTAAGCTAGCATAAATTGAAACATTTTTATGTTCTAACTTTCTTTTCAATATTTATGATTGTGTTAGCCAACATATATTACTAGTTTGTAAGACGTCGCGTTTCGTCCATCATGTCCTATTAATCTCGTCTTCACCACCAGGACCAAACCGGAAGATATTCCTGATTCCCATTTGCTCTTCTTTGTTTTTAACTCCTAACTACGTAGGCTACTTGATTATAGGTTTGCTTCCACTGTTAGGATATCGGAGATACGAAATCGTATATGAGATAGACTATGACTTTACATTATTTTGTACTCTAAATCTTCACCTATCCCGTGTATCTTTATATATATACCCTGCGAGGGTCAGATCAATACATAACAAAAATTAGAAATTTAATATTTATCACATGGTATCAGAGCGGTTAATCTTACAGCGTGAATCCTAAACCTTCCACCACTTCCACATCGCACGCCGCCCGTGGCAGACCTAGCAGCACTTCAGCCAGGCACTTGCCCGGACTTCTGGCGAGCCGGCATAGCCTATTTTTATCAAAATTTGACTAAAAATTATATTTTAGGCCTTTATTTTTACTGTTTGCCCGGGCTTTGAAATATTCTTGGGTTCGCTACTGCATGCCGCCCTGGGGGAGATCGATCTCCTCTCCTCGAAGGCGCTGTCTCGATCGAAGATCGGATTGGTTCTTTAGATTAGGTTAGATCAATTTCGAAATTCCTAAACAAATTCTAGATTAGGTCCAATCAGCCAAAAATAAAATACCTAAATCTATTGACACTCTCGTCCGGTGCAAATCAGTGTATACATTGAAAAAATCGATCCAGATCACGGCAGGCGTGCGCACGGATAGGAACATGGCACCGGGCTAACAAGCCGTCACGTGCATGTGCATGGTGAGTCCCATCGGCTGCAACGCATGCGCGTGCCCAGGTACGGGTAAAAAAATTCAAGTACTTGCGTCGTACTCCCTCCGTCCGCAACAAGTGTACTTCTAGCTTTGTCTTAAATCAAAGTTAGTAAAGTTTGACTAATTTTATAGAAAAACGTAGTAATATTTATGACTCTAAATTGGTACTAGTAGATGTGTTTTCAAATATAGTTTATAATATATTAATTTGATTTAATATGTCTTTATATATTTATCTATATAATTGGTTAAATTTGATAAAGTTTGACTTAGAAAAAATCTAGAAGTATACTTAATTACGGATGGAGGGAGTATCTGCTACTCCAATCGATCAGCGGCAGCCCACCCGACGAACAGTTACGCGTGGAACTAGTTCCACATGGTGAGCCGACGACCACATCGTATCTGTCGCCGGCTCGTTGCTGGAAAACCGACGACCACCAGATCTTCATTGACTTCAGAATACATGCTCGGGCGCGATCTCCACCAAACCGAGTACATTCGACTATACGCACCGGCGTGCCGTCTGCATTGACATACTAATGTGCACTGCATTGAGCTAAGCTACAACGACCCAAGTTGTACAACACTGCCTACAATCATCGCCAAGGTCTACATCCACTTGGTGTTCTGCGGTCGTCGATCTAAAACCCACTGGCGCCGCCGATCGTGTGGATCTGCCGTGTCACTGCCATAAAATTCTTACCACTGCTGCCTGCCTTATGCCCCAGCCAGCGCCTCCAAAACCCTACAACCAAAAACCTGCCACCGCCGCACAAAAAGCCGCCGTCGCCACAGATTCCTACCGCCGCCACACTATGACCAAGATACCTGCCGCTACTGTGGACACCACGTCCATCAGGCTTATCTCCGGACGGGGGAGGCAGACTCTTGCGTTTTGAGGAGCACCATGTGACCAGCACGATCAAGAAGACACCAATGAAGACCACGAGGGCCAGTGAGCGGTAGCCAAACTAGGTACATGCTCCCCATGTCAAGATCTCGATCCAGGATCGATTTAGAAGAGAGGAACCATTCTAGAACTACTTCGTAGCTGCATCAAGATGATATAGGGCAGACGTTGTCCTCTCAAGCTTCTTATCTTTCCCCAAGATCGAGATCTTGACAGGGGCGAGCATGCACCTAGCTGGGCTGCCGCTCACTGCCCTTATGGTCGTCATTGTTGTCGTCTTGATCGCGTTGCTCATATGGTGCTCCGCAAAGCGCAAGAGTCCCCCTCCCCCGCCCAGCGATAAGCCTGATGTACATGGTGTCCTTGGCATTGGCATGTATCTTGGTCATAGTGCGGCGGCGGCAGGAATCTGTGACGGTGGCGGGTTTTTGTGCGACAGCGATAGAGATCTGCGGCGGTGGAAGGTTTTTGGTTATAGGGTTTTGGAGGTGGCGGCCGGGACACAAGGCACGCGAAGGCGGCAAGGATTTTATGGCGGTAGTGCGACAGATCCACATGATCGACGGATGCGGCGGGTTTTAGATCGACGATGGCAAAAGATCACGTGGATGTAGACCTTGGTGATGATTGTAGGCAATGTCGTAAAGCTTGATGTGGATGTTCGTGCTGCCACCGCACGAAAACCTAAAGCCCTGTGAAAAAATAAAGCAATATTTTGCGCCTCAGGCGCTATCGGCTACAATGACCATGACTACCTCCACCACGTCTACATCACGACCGGCTATCTCGACATCGACATCAAAGACAATGTCTACAACAATTAAGAACTCCAGTCAACAGCGTCCACGTCGTCACTTGCGCCCACACCATTTTCGATGTGACTGCGAGAGGGAAGAGATGCACTAGAAAAGGACACAACCATCGCCCCTAGGTGCCAGCCATGATCATGTCCAAGCGGGTGACGATGGCAAGTAGGAGAAGACAACGGAAGCGCTAGACTTCAAATCTAGCTGCTATCGTCTGCTTCACTCCCTCTACGACTGAGGAGGATGTTAGGATACATTTACGTATATGAGATAGACTATGACTCTACATCATCTTGTACTCCAAGTCTCCACATATCCGCTATACCTCTATATATACCCTGCGAGGGTCAGATCAATAAATAACATAAATTAGGGATTCAGTATTTATCACACTCACTTCATCTTCTTTTCCATGCTCCACGCAGCTAGGGTGTCAAGTGGGATACCACCAAAATCCCACTTCTAATTTATTTGCCTATAAATTTTGAGCAAAAATTTATATTAGAATTTGAGTGAACTAGAAGTAGGACTTTGGTGGGATCCGACCTGACATCCTACACGAAGACTGCTCTGCCCAAATGTAGAAGTAAGGCCTGTATGTAAAATGGTCTACAAACTCTGCGTCGATGTGGTATGCACGAGGCTGGATGCTTCAATAACGTCATCTATTGGAGCTTTTATTTTGTCCCAAACACATCGTTGTATAAGAACACTCAGCATTCTCAGTTTCTTGGATATTCGAAGGGAGGTGAGTGCCTAATTATACATATCCTTTTTGTTTCTCATGATTCTTTCAAAACTGAATCTTGGGACGTGAGGTTCTTTTAATTGTTATTAAATTGTTATAATTTGTTAGCCAATTAAATCCGTTCTCCTCCGAAAGCACAATTCTATGTTGTTTACATCTTAATTTGCAGCTGCACCAACTTCAACCTTTGTATTCTGCGAAGTGTACACGGATAGAGGTAAAAAGAGCTTGGAACAATACACTTGCTTGCTGCACGAATATATTATATTCATGTATCTGAAGTCCTGAACCATACATTGTACAAGTTATTGGAAAATCCATTGTATAGTACTCATCCAACGTTTCTCCTTGAATCTCTGGTCCATTTTGACAAGCGATATGAGCCCTCTGATCCACCACATCAACCAGAAAAAATCAGGTTCTACCCCTAAAATCTCCTTGAGACTGTCCTTATATTTCTTGATAATTCATATCACTGTTATATGGATAATTGGATATGTCATACATGTTACGTCTGCAGTACTGTTTCGGTTTCTCATGCCCTGTCAATCTCTACTCTATCTGTTTCTTTTCGAGATTTACCTTGATACAGAACTTCTCATGTAATCTAAATAATTTCACCTTACATTTACGCTTCTGTGTAACTTGAAGGATGCAAGCTGAAGCTACATCTGCCGATCCATCTTATTCCATGGAAACCATCAATATTATTACTATGCTTATGTTTGTCCTGATGGGTTCAGTTGATAAGGAAAACATACGTATCAGAATACCCTTCAGCATTTCATTGTAAACGCACGTACTCCCCTCCGTTTCAAAATATAAGATGTTTTAGGTTTATGAAGAAAATGAATCTAGACTTGTTTTAGTATATAGGTTCACTCAACTTTGAAATGAATCTATATAATAAAAGAAGTCTAGATTCATTTTCTTTACAAACCTAAAACATCTTATATTTTGAAACGGAGGGAGTACCTTAAAACATAATTCTTCATGTCTAAAGGTTGTTGCCATGTTCTTATAGGTTTGTCTCTTGCTTATACTTACATATTTAGGGGAACTATCTTAGGATTAAATTTTTGTAAATGCATTGTTTTGTTCATTTTGTGTTCTTCTGTTGATCCTTATTTTTTAAAGTTCCAAGATAAGATAAAAAAATGTATGCCGTTGATTACATCCTCTCTCTCGGCCTTCATTATGTGCTTGATTCTTCTGAACTACTGTAAATTAAAAGTTGGAGTTCGATGTGCACTTTTTACTTCCTTCGATCCATATTAATTGTCGTTGAAATGGATGTATCTAGACATGTTTTAGTGCTAGATATATCTAATTCAGTGACACTTAATATGGATCAGAGGGAGTAGTATATATTGTTGTCCGCGTAAACTTTTTTGGTGATATGTTTTTCTTGATATTAGACCTTTCTTCTTGATGAATAATGATTGATAGTTTTTAGGTCTATCTCGGAAGACCCTTCTTCCGAGATTGTAAGATAATTAGAAGAGAGAGAAGCAAAATTGTTTCAAGGAGAAACCAAAGTCGTTCGGAAAGGGTACGAAAGATGTTTTAAAGTGAAAGGAATTAATTAATATGTATTTTTTATTAATTGTTTGAATAAATAAATAAATATGGATTTAATTAATAAAAAGGAGCAATGCCCATCTAACAGGCCTTCCTAGGGATGGGGTGTGGCCCACCCACCATCGGCCGCTGCCTCTCCATCCTCCTCCTTTGTTTAGTCCCACCCCGGGACTTTGGGGGAGGTAGTGCTCCTCCTTTCCTTATATAAGAAGGGGAGATTCCTCTCCCCAATACCATCTCATTGGCTTTTTGCCTTCTCCTCTCTCTCCCTCTATTCCTTGTGTGTGTTCCCTAGTTTGGAACATACACAACAAGGTAGAGCTTTCTCCACCATCGCACACCGACGTGCCATTGTAGTCGGTCCGGATCTTCTTCTGTCGCTGCTTCGATGGACCGTAGCCCGGGAGATGCCTCTATACGGAAGGTGTGTAGAATTCGGAGGCACCGCCATTTGTGATTCTAGATGCTTGGACGCCTACTCGACCTTGAGGTAGGCTACGCTTTGGCTATATCAACAACATTTGAACAGGAACATAATCCCTCTTTCGGTCTTGAAGGGTATGAACAACAAATCCCTCTCGTTACTTTACATCTACATAGATAAATCTTGGCTTTATTGTTCTTGTCGTTAGAATTTTTTTGTTTTCTGCTATGGAACCTTCAGTGATATCAGAGCCGATCTATGCGTAGATGTGATAGTACAAATAGAACACATAGAAATACATGGGCATTGATTTTTTAGTTGTTACCCTCCCACGCATACTTATTCATATCTCGGAAATGTTCAATAAAGCGGCCCGGACAAATATTACACGTAAGCTTACGTGAGACTGGTTCCATGCTTAACATATGGCTCGTACCATATAAGTGGCTGACGGGTATATACCTCTCTTATATTAGTTGATATGACATTTACAAAGGACGACCCTAAAAAGGAACTTAAAGCGGCAATTAGTCAATCCATGTTGTGATTAAAAGTTCGTAGGTAAGAAACTGTTCATGTGCGAAAGTCCATATAGCCACGTAAAATATGCCAAGATAAAGTAGAGACGTCTAACTTTATTTTGCAGGACATGTGATATTTATGGTCAAGGTAAATGTAATGAAATGTACTACCGACAGCATGGAGGCGCCATGAACCTGGTGCAATACCGGTGCACTCGATGGAGATCAAGGAGCGACGACCATATCATATCGCATAAATTATTTACATAGGTTGTTGATTACTTATGCATCTTATTCTGCTAGTATTAGACTTACGATGGTAGCATTATATGATGACCCCTCACACTCAATTCCGACATTCGTGTTCTTCCATTAGTGTGCACCATGAAGAAAGTCTATCGTTATGAAGCAATGATCGGGTGTTAGACATATCAACGTTTGTATATGATGAGTGTAAGTCATGTTGCACTGCAATACACTAAGGTTAAAGTTGACGAGTCTAGCATATACATATATGGCCTCGGAGCACAAGTGACCGAAAGGTTAAGCATGAGTCACATAATTGATGTGATTAATATCATGATATGTCGATATCTGCCTTTAAAGCTATACCAAATTAATTGTGTGTGTGATAGTCTAATCTGTACTACAAAATTTTCATTACACTTACCAATAAATTTCAGCACTACATACGCCTGAATTTAGAAGAGGGAGAAAATCAACATTGGTAGCTCCAAAAGGATCCTTAGCCGGCAGTTGAGCACTATCTCTTCTTTTGCCCTACAAATAAAATTAGTTAATATTTTACTATTCCTGTTCTTCGGTCGGTTAGTGGTGCGCTTCGGATGCAATCATACATTATTGTTCTGCCTACAAATTAATATATACACCTTGCATCATCCGAAAGTGTCTTTGGCTCCCGAGCTCCAGTTCTCCCTTTTTCGTCGAAAACAAAAATGTTTATAACTTTCTAAAAAACTAAAATAAGTTCTGGCTGTAGTCAACGGTGCATCCTATAAGTATGAAAAATCGCAGTCCGAACTTTATATTTAGGGCTACACAAAAATGAAAAATCTGATAAAATTTAGTGATATAAAACTACTCGTATACTTAGATCCACACTTTTTTCATTTTTGTATAGCTCATAATACACAGTATTTTAAATTAATATTTTGCACATTTATGAGATAAATCATTGGCTACGTCCCAGATTTTTTTGAAGCTTAAAAGTATAATTTTCTATTTTTTAAAACAAGGATTAGTGGTGCCCATGTGCACCAAATCTTCACTCTTGCATCATACATTATGATGTTCACACCCACTAGCTAGGCCACTAAAGTAGTACACCATATTTATGCCGGCTCAACATCAAATGTCTATAACTTATCATACCACTAACAATGTAGACTTTGGGTGTGTTTAGTTGAGCTGTAGATTTTTGAAAATCAGCTGCCGAAAAGCTGCTGTGAGCTAACAACTGTAAAAAAGCTGGAAGTTGTTTGGTTGGAATAACTGTGAACTTTGGATTCAACAGAAAATGTACGTAATGTCCTCAGGTCTTGAGAGATAATGTGTAGATTATATGTATGCTAATGGACCGCTGAACAAGCATTTGAACATGGATAGACATGCAAATGACCAATTGGGATGGAAATTTTCATTTCTTATATTTTATACATATAGCTAATAGAAATAGAAATTGATGTCATAAGATTACAACAAACAAACATTACACAAAATACATGGTTCGCAACATGGTGTTCTTCAGCGACAAACACCTTGCATTTTTCAGATTTACATATAGCAAACACTTCAGATTTACATATAGCAAGTATTTGTCTTTCTACAAGCATTTTCACAAACACCTTGCAAGCAATCTCCAAACCACGTGAGAGAGGAGAAAGGATATATGGAGTGAGAGGGGGAGAAATAGGACGGGAGAACCACCATTCGACCTCCGACCGACCGGCGTCGCACGTCCTTCCTCGAGGTGGCGGCGCGATGGACTAGGCTATGGAGGAGGCGGCAGGCTGGGGACAAGAGCTTGACGTCGGGTCAACGGTCGAGGCGGTCTAGCAGGGTATTCGGAGTGGAGAGCTCGGGGGGATCGACTCCCGGCCTGTTCCTCGCCGGAGGCCGCCGGAATAGGCCGGCAAGGGGAACCCTATCCAGGCTTCTCCACTGCTGGTGCGTGTCATGGGGAAAAGAAAGGAGGAAGGAGGAGGGTTGGAGTGGAATAGAGAAAGATGAACCGGTCAGTTTTTTACTTACTAGTGGCATGGTGGGTAATTTACTAGTTTTTGGCTCAACGCGGCGCAGGGAAATCTGGGGTCGACCCAACTTTCTCTTTGCACTACGAAAATCTACTGCGTTTTCAGAATCTGGGTTGGCCTGAAACCCCTTTGGTTTAGATTTTAGCTTTTTGATAGTGAATCTGGTTGCAAAATCTCAACCAAACACACCCTTTATATGGTGACCTATCATACCAATAGTAGATGGTGACTTTATATGGTGACGTGTCATACCACCAACCAATGGTGACTGTATATTCTTCAAAAGCAAAGGGCATATACTGGGACGGTATGAAATCTCTGTGGTTTGGGGTTTCGCACTACCAGTGTAAAGTGGGGAGGAGAAAAAGGGCCCCGACAAGAAAGAGGAAGAGAGAAAAGTACAGGAGAAGCAGAGGCATGAAAAAGAAGAGAAAGAGGAAAAAAATAAAAATGATGCGCTGAGTGTCCTATATAAATCTAGATTTAGCCAAGAACCATATACGACCATATACAGGTTACCCGGCACACATTTAAATAGTTTAGAAAATTCTATGTTGACAGAAAATAGAGGCACGGAAAAAAGTTCTCCCTTCGTCCATAAATAAGTGACTTGGATTTTTTTAGATTCGAATGTATCTAGACATATTTTAATGTATAGATACATGTAAATCTAGACAATCTCAAGTCACTTGTTTCTGGACAGAGGGAGTAAAATGTTTGCCGAGGTCTCATTAGAGGACAATTGACAAATAGGGTACCATATTTTCCCCTTCAGTTACACGGTTGCAAGGGACAAGAGTAAATTTTTAGCGAGTGTCACTGGCTACCTCGTTCGCTGGATGCAACCTCTTTGCCGAGTGCCTCCTGTTGTTTTTACCGAGCACGGTCTCGACGCAGAGCAGTGGCGGAGGACCGAAAAAATAACTATAAAAATGATGTAAATATCAAAATAGTCTTGAGTACTACATATAATCCAAACATAATTTTAGAGGGCTCTGAACCATCATTTATCAATGGAGCAAGCATGTCCTCACATCCTTGACCAAAGATATTAGCTAAACTAATAGAGATAAACTTTAGATCAATAGTATATACAAAGACAAAATACAACCATAAAACATAACTCATCACATAATTAGAGTTGGTTTCGTCGATACACCACCACATGGTGGACAAAATACTCTCAAGTCTTCCTTGGATACTCCGTCTAGTACATTGTTTAGAGTCGGGTTTTATTAGACTGGGAAATAGCTATTGTGACTCCTCTCCCGTGTCGCTCCCGCGAGTGACCGGGAGAAACCCTAGCCGCCGCACTCCTCTCCCCCCACTTCGTCCTCCCCCTCCTCGCTGCCGCCGGCGGGCATATCTCATCCCCTGCGAGGTTGGATCTGGTGCGGGCTGGAGCCACCGAGCTGGGGCGCTACTCAACGCAGGACGTAGCGGCGAGCTTCGTGGCGACGCAGGAGTTGCTGGCAGCTTGGTGGGCTACGCGGGCCCGGGGCGGCTTGGGCTACGGGCGACCGCTTCTGTACCAGTAGGTGGAGGTGGTGGCGCGGCGGAAGTGGTGCGCGTCCGCTGCTGCCACCGCATGGTGGGCGATAGGGCGACGCGGTGAGCTTCGGGTTGACACGGTCCGGATGTCCTCCGGGTGGGGCTGGGCGGCGGCACCGTCGGCGACAAGGTGGGGCAATGCGGCATCGTGCGAACAAGACGGCGGCATCAGGCTCTCCCGGCCCAGATCTGGGTCGTGGAGGGCTGTCACGTCTACAGCAACGTTGCCTCCTAGGGATTGCAGCGACGATCAAGTTCCGGTAGGGGATGGCGGTGCAACGGCCTGCCCGTTGCAGAAAGGCGGCAGGTGTTTTCTGGGCCTATCTGGGCCTGGCCAGGCCTGCCAAGGGCCTGGGCCCTGCAACTCTGTCCAGTCGACGACCGCCACTCGGTGGTGGAGGTGGGATCCTCTCGCATGTCTGTTGTACTGCCATCCCTGGCCCGAGCAATTTCGTTTGATTCCGTCCTGTGGGTTGCTTAACGACGTCCACGACGAGATGATGACCAGGGTGACTTCAAGATTGTGCTGGCGCGTGCTGGTGGGCGGTGAGGTTGGTGGTGGTGCTTCGAAGTGCCCGGGGTTTTGTGTGGATGTGGTTAGGGAGAGATCCTTGTCGGTCTGTCCGACTCCGGCGCGGTGCCGCCTTTCCTTTCGGGAGGGAGTTGCGGATATCTCCAGTACACTATACTCCAAGTACAGGGAGAAACCCTAGGTCCAATGCGCTGGTCCGGACAGCAATGCCATGTCGACGACGTCCCCTTTCTTGAAGGTATTGTCTGGTACTAGGCCCTTCGGTGTGCTAGGAGAGTGGTGGGACAACTTCGGAGGGCAAAGCGATGGCGGTTCACCCTAGTTTCGTCGACTCGCTATTTCTTCCATTTCTTTTCTTTTTGGCATGTTTTAGCTGCTGCCCCAACATTTTTGTTTGTCCGAACTCTTGTATCGTGTGGTTGCTTTATTTATAAAGTGGGACGAAAGCCTATTTCGAGAAATAGTTATTGCAAATAGAAAGAAGTTGGTTTAAAACTAGACTACACCTAGTTCTTATTTTAGTTCGAAATCAGTTTTGCACATTGTTCACTAAAACAAGCATAACTTACTCATACAACCCATCACTCAATTTGTTTAGAAAAAAAATATACACATCTAAAACTGTTTCAATTTGTTTAGAAAAAATATACACATCTAAAACTGTTTGCCAAAACTCAAGGTAGAGCGGGTGCCGTAACTTGCCCTACTGTGAGGTCCGCCCGTGTTGCCGAGTGTGTTCCCTGGCACACGAAACGGTAGTGAGGCCCATATACTGTGCCGACTTTTTTTTATTACGAATAGAGCTTTTGGATCGTATCTGCTTGAGTGTGTTCTGAGATTCGTGTGGGTTGTTTTTGCAAATACAACCTGTACCATGTACGTAATCTTATCCCTATGGACCCGAAGGTGGACATGTCCACTTCGATCCTGTCCCGCACAGGGCCACACCGCACCTCCTCCCGCACCACCACGTCCCACCCTCTCCCTCCTGTTTCGTCCTTTCTCCTTCCGTCGAACTGCCCAAGCCGCCGGACCCCTCCCCTCCGACGAGATGGAGGTGTGGTGGTGGTGGTCAACCACTAGATCCATTTCCGCTCGATCCGTTTCTCCCGTCCCCAACCGCTGCCGGATCTGGCCATAGCACACCATTCCCCGTCCCCTACCGCTGCCGAAGTTGGCCGCCATCTTCATGGACTGCTCTGCTCGATTGGCTCAGCCAGGGTCCATGGATGGAGATGAATGAGATTGTGTGGAATTAATTATTTTCCTGGAAAGCAATAACATAATCAATTATCTTGATTTTTTTCATAGATTTGTTCTTAAAGGAACTGTTTTCATGCAGATCTTGTGTATCGTATGCTGAAAAGATAATGTTTGGTCCAGACCTCATGTCGTATATGGTAATTTTTTTTGTTATGTTTATACAAATAATTGCCATGTAGTAATTGGTACTGTACTAATTCCTGATGTGTACAGTTTAAGACTATCGTGAACAGAATGAGAGCGTCTATGTAAAACTAAGAGGGACTTGGTGACAAGAAATAGAAACAACTTAGGATGGTTGTTATAAAACAATTGTATGAATCCCAAAGCAAACAGAGTAAATGGATGGTTGTGATAAGCCGGGGACACCCTCATATATGTAGACTTGCATTTTCGCTACACCTGGTCCATGTTTCACTTTGGAATCAGTTTTGTACATTGTTCACTAAAACAAACATAACTTACTCATGCGAAGTCCGATTTTAATCGTACTAGCTGAATGCCCATGCGTTCCTATGGATGTATAAATACAATTATTGTCGGCATATTTTTCAAATGCATCAACTCTCACTTGACGCCTCTTTTTCCTAGCTCCATCTTATAGTGGTCGCATGATGCATATAAATTGATCGATAGACAAGTGGATGATGCTTGAGTATGATGGCTCTCTTTGCACCTACACGAGGGATACATGTTGTAATCATAACGATTTCATATGACAGTTCAATAGATAATACCAAATATCTAACATGCAAACTTGATATGGTTAAACGTCAAGTAGTAATGTTATGGATGCCACTTGTAATATGCTATACATGATATTACCACAAAATAAAAGTAAGAAACACATATCACAATATGATAAAGACTCCAAGAAATGTACATGTCAAAGTATATGCGTTCCATTGCAAACAAAAACAAAATGAGCCGATGTTCCAAACAAGTTGATGGCATGCAAGTAAAGGCGCCTTGTTCACGACTTCATATTGAGTACATAATGAGAAGGGAAGATGTGCATGCTATTCTAAACATGATGCATGCGAGGAGCATATCAGAATATTTGTCAGTCGCATCCGATAGAAGAAAAGATGCAGAATTAACCTTTTATTTCTGTTCTTGCCACTCAAGGAGTAATACTCAATAGTGAAGACATAGTGGGATTTCCTAAGTTTGAAGGGGTCACGAATCAGGAGATCTTGAGCCACATTGATTTGTGTATGTGCATGTTCTCGATCGAGCCAGCCGGCTGACGTAATCTCCGCCATATGTGAGACTGGCATCGATCTGGAGCTTCCTAGCCTTCTTTTGTTTACGCTCGTACTTTTATGTTTTATAGAAAAGGAAACACAAGCAAGCCCAAGGAAATATTGGGTTCCTTTTCGTACATGTCTATCCCAGAGTGAGTTCATGCTCAACATCTTCTCCCCTATTTGTGTTAAGGGCGTGGCTAGAAAATGCGTGCTTTCCCCACCAGCGTGACTCCAACCGGCTCGTCCTCCACAACAACCACCACCTCTTGCTCATAGCCATGGAATTTACATGTTTTGACCGCTGTCATCGAAGACATGACCGGCTATCCAGCTCACTACCTGAGTCACCGTTGGAGGAAACCATAGTTCGATAAAAAAAGAACTTTATCTACGTAGAGGTGCCGTTGCCGCGGACGAACATGTCACATCGGCGTCGGGCTTCATAAGCTATCTACGACATTATTCTTGCCAAGATGGATAGTAATTCATTGACGTTCCTTCCTTCCACGGTGAGCTTGACGTTCCTTCCTTCCACGATGAGCTTCTCACCAGGGACTCAGCCTGCTCACCACCCTCCTCATCGATAGGCATCTTCTATGTTGTCATTCACCATAGCGATGATAGTGAAAAAATAGGCCAATAAGACGTTGCCTATGTTGGAGATATGCCCTAGAGGCAATAATAAATATAGTTATTATTATATCTTTGTGTTTATGATAAATGTTTATATTCATGCTATAATAGTATTAACAAGGAAACATTAATACTTGTGTGAATTATAAACTTAATTTGAAGTCCCTAGTATAGCCTCTATACTTCACTAGCTTGTTGGTTGATTGATGATTGTGGTTTCCCTATCATGAACATTGAGATGTTATCAACAACAAGATCATATCGTTAGGAGAATGATATGGTGGACATACTCCTATAGACAAGCGTAGCATAAAGATCAAGTCATTTCAATAGTTCAATTGCTATATGCTTTCTGATACATAGTAACCTAATTCCTTCGACCATGAGATCATGCATATCACCTTTACTGGATGGATGCTTTGATGTCATCAAACACCACACCGTAACAGGGTGGCTATAAAGGTGGCATTGAGTGTTTGGAAAGTATTGGTTGAAACACATGGATCAAGAGTGGGATTTGTCCATCCACATGACGGATAGATATTCTCTGGGCCCTCTCGGTGAAATGTCATCCAATTAGCTTGCAAGCATGTGACTTGGTCACAAGGGATCACATATCACGGGAACGAGAAAAGAGTACTTATCGATGCGAGGATGAACTAGGTATGCAGAGATACCGACAATCATAACCTCGGATAAGTAACATATCGTGAGACAAAGGGAAATTGGTATCGTATGTAAGTGGTTCATTCGATCGCAAAGTAATCGTAGAAATATGTGGGAGCCATATGAATTTCCAGATTCCTCTATTGGTTATTGTTCGGAGAAGTGTCTCGATCATGTCCGCATAATTCACGAACCGTTGGGAGACACACTTAAGGATTCGACGTTGTTTGAGTAGTTATGGTATTATGAGAAAGAGACCGAATGTTGTTCGGAGTCTCGGATGGGATCCAGGATATCACGAGGTGATCCGGAATGGTCCGGAGAATAAGATTCATATAAGGAAAGTCCCGTTTCGGAGTTGGGGAATGGTTCCGGTGTTTTCATCGGGAACATTCTAGAAGGTCCCGGAATGTCCGGCACTCCGGAGGGGGAAGGGTACATGAATGTGTCATTACATATTGGAATGATTGCATCATGTGCTAGGTGTTCTTGCTGTCAAAAATAAAGGGTTTATTTAAATCCTAAATTGAAAAGTCAAACGGCTAGTTTGAAAGTCAAACGGCAATTTTGGGAAGTGGGAAAAGAGGAGGAGGTGGAGACCGACTTGGGGGAGGAGTCCCCTTGGCCGGCGCGCCTCCCAAGGCCGACTTGGGGAGGGACTCCTCCCCTTGGCCGCCGGCCCTCCCACCTATAAAGGGAGGGGCAGGGCCTCCCCTCCTAGTACACACAAGTTCCTATCCTCTAATCTAAACCCTAGATCTAAACCCCGGTTTAGAGCTATTTCGGTTTAGAGCCTTCTAATTGATTTAGAGCCTTCTAATTGGTGTGTCTAATTACTAGACCACTAATAGCCTCTCTCATAAGCTCCACCATACTCGCACCGGCTTAAGGCGAAGCCCTGCGGGATTTCCCTCTACTTCCGGTACCACGCCGTTGTGCTGCCGGAATCGCGAGGAGAGTGCTACAACCTCCGCTGCCTGCTGGAACAAGGGAGAGGAAGGTCTTCGTCGAGTACCGAACGCAGGTGACCGATCATGGAAGCGCTTGCTGAACGTGGCGCTGAAGGATCGCTTCACGCGATCTTGAGATCGGAAAGAGTACGACTACATCACCCACGAGAATCTGCTCTCGTTAAACACTTTGGAATCTTCGAGGGTGAGTTATTCTATCGACTCGTTGCTGCAATCTAGTAGATAGATCTTGCCTTGTTTGTTTGTATGCGATAGAAAATTTTTGTTTTCCATGCTACGAACCCCTACAGCCTACAGTCGGCGTGAGAGCGTGGCTACGCTGCTCATCTTCTCAGCAACATTCTTCTTTTCCCTTTGGCGTTGACGACCTGATGACCAATCTGTAGAGCGTGGTGGCAGACGGCATGGCAGCTTTGCCGGAGTACACCAGAACTCAAGCCGTCGGTAAAGCTCTTGTAGCACGAGAATTACTTTGGCATTCATATTTAGATGCAAGTGTTAGAGGGAGTATTCAGAATTGTTTTCCAACTGAACACCAAATGTCAGCCTTAGTTTGGGAAGTGTCGGATGGATTCAACGTGCACTGGTAGTATAGATGGGTGCAAAACTTTTTCGCAAAAAGAAGACCCGAAGATCGGCACACGGCGTGGGCAAGGCAAGCCGCGAGCATGCGTGATTGCTTTCCAAAAACAGCACCGAGGAAAATCAATACTTCTTTAATTATTCCTCCATTTTCCTTTAATTCCTGTGATTGTGGTGATCCCTCGATTGTTGGACATTAATTGGAGTACAAATTAAAGCTACACGCATGGCAGTGGGTCCATTTGAGGGCTACAATTCTCCTGGTGTTTGATGACTATATTTAACGGTTCAGATACATCCAATGTTTGATGGCTAAAATGAGCCACCAACTCCCATTTATAATAGTAAGATGATCACTAAAATTGTTCAGAAAAAACATACTCATCTAAAGATTTTTGCCAAAAGTAAAGGCAGTACGATAAAGGTCGGATGTGAGCTTTTGTATCGTATCAGCTTGATGCTGCCATGAATGAAAAAAAAATATACGAATGGAGCTTTTGGATCGTACCAGCTTGATGCGGCTGAGGTGGGCAACATGCCAACATCTAGCTATCTGTCCATATAAAACCCAGCAACATCTCAATATCCAGGCACATTCAGATCTGAAACATATATACCATGGAATTCGTGCTACTTGTGTTGCTACTTTCTCTTTTGTTCTGCATCAGCGCAGTTGCTGTCTTCCGGCGTCGTGCTTGGCCTGCTTCGGCCGTCCACGACGGTCAACAGCCCATCATCGAGATATGTGACCGTAACATCGCCCGCCGGGCGCTCATGGAAAACGCCGACGCCTTCTGCAACCGACCGCTGAACATATTCCCGGTGGCCTTGGTCAGCGGGCGTCGCCGCCGTCACAGCGACAACCTCACCTCCGTGCCATACGGCCCGCGCTGGCGTGCTCTCCGGTGCACCCTCAACGCCGCCGTCCTCCACCCGTCGCGCCTTGGACACATGGACCCGCTGCGCCTCGAGGCCATGGATGCCCTCGTTGCCGACCTCCGCGTCCGCTGCGGCGATGGCGGCGTGCGTGAGATTGTCGTCCGCGACATCCTCAACGCCGCGGTGTTCCCGCTGGTGGCTCGCACGTGCTTCGGTAGCGGCGTGGACGACGGCCACGTACGCGCCATGCGTGACTTGCTCCGCGCCTTTGTGCTGTCCGTTGATGGCGCCAAGGATTTCGCCGGCTCCAAGATGGCGAAGCTGCTGCACTGGAGGCGGTGGCGCCGGTTCCTCGCCTTCCGAGGCAAGCAGGCCGAGCTTTTCCTCCCTGTCATCAATGCACGACGGAACGCTAACCGTCAGCTCAGCGGTGGCCTGACGCCGTATCTAGACCTGCTCCTCGACGTCCGCGTACCCGTCGACGACAAAGACGACGACATAGCTAGCGGCACGGCCCTGCGCCCTCTCACAGACGACGAACTGGTGAGCCTCGTCTCGGAGTTCCTTGGTGCTGGGCCAGGGACCGTGGTGTCCAGCATGGAGTGGACCCTCGCCCACCTCGTGCTCCAGCCGGAGGTCCAGAACAACATCCGCCGCGAGGTCGACGCCGTCGACGGAGCACTGTCCGAGGCACACGTCCGACAGATGCCCTACATGCGCGCCGTCGTGCTCGAGAGCCTCCGGCTCCACCCGCCTATTCCGTTCGCGCTGCGCGACGTCCCCGATCAGGCGGGCGCCGAAGTCGTCGGATGCCCCGCCGCCACCGTCACCGTGCCGACAGAGGGCGGTGCGCGTGCACACTTCAACCTGGGCGAGATCGGCAGGGACAAGAATGCATGGACGGACCCCGACGCGTTCCGTCCGGAGCGCTTCCTCGCCGGGGGCGAGGGGGAGGGCGTCGGCTTGGTGCCGGGGCCCAAGGAGATCAAGATGATGCCGTTCGGCGCGGGGCGGAGGGCGTGCCCAGGAGGAGGGCTCGCCACAATGCACGTCAAAAGCTTCGTCGCCGCGCTCGTACGTGAGTTCGAGTGGGCGCCGCCGTCGGGGGGAGGCGCCGTCGACCTCACAGAGCTGGATGGGTTCTTCAAGGCGATGAAGACCCCGCTCAGGGCGGGTGTCACATTGCGGCGGCAACGCGGCTAGAGCTGCGTCGTTTGACACATCACCTTGAAGACCCCAGATGTATCCCAGGACGTAGAATAAGATCAAGTGCGTGCTATATATTCTTTGTGAGTGTTCCCTCCTTTCTAGTACTCCCTCCGTTTCAAATTACTTCGCACAGCACGCTTATCTAGGTGAGCTAGTATTCTTTTATTTTTCGTTCAAAAAATTTCCGAGATTTTTGAAATAGCTAGTACACATTTCATACTATCTAGTTCAAAAATTCTAGGATTTTTTTGAATAAAAAATAAAGGAATACTAGCACACCTAGATAAGAGTGCGCGCGGAGTAATTTGAAACAGAGTGAGTGCGTATTGTTTTAAAGACTTGCTCCATGCTCTCTACTACTACATGTGTGTGTTTTCTTCGATGGGATACTACATATGTGTTCGTGGGAATGTACATCATCTATGTATTATTGTGTAAATGTTCGTGAGAATTATTTTGTGTTGATGATGTGAGCATGGTTCTAGTACAAGTGATTGATTAGTTCGAGAGATGGTGGGTTTCTCGTCGGCACACCAAGTTACATCTTGGCCAAATTTCCTCTCGCGATTGACCGCGTGACATGGTCACCTTGCCCGATTGCGCGACAGTAATTTCCTTTTCTGGCAATACTCTATTTTCTCTTTCTAACCATGTGCCTCCAAAATCTCACTCCACCGTAATCTCGTTCATGAACCATGTTGCGAGCGCCTTTTTTCATGGAATATCAGGGATAGCTCAGTGTGCCTCCCCGGCCCTGCTGGAGCGGAACGACTCAATTTAGGCACTGAAGCTTAGTTTTGTTGTATAACCCACAACACTCCCAACATGATTTGAGCAGTATTGTAACTTATAGGTAAGCGGCACTCTGTCTTAAGACAAGTCCCACTCCCTATACTAGAAATTCAGCTACCCGTAATGCTTTACCATGATAGCAATACAACTGTCCTAGATGGAAACATCATACTCGTCTGACCTGGTGTCACATAACCTTGCACCGCCTGCGCTATCAACCCCGTACTTCTGCACATGATGTGTTTCTATTAAACAATTCTTAGTTAAAGTTTAGCTAAATTTGGCAAAAGTATGTCCACCCACATCATCAAGGCCGACACGGTTGTTTCATCTATCAATTGATGATTACCTCGAGGCGTTGAAGCTGGATACCGGCCTGTTGGCGTTGTACAACTGGACGACATAGAGATAGGGAAAGAAATTATGTGTGACAAGGTATCTGCAGGTGTCGCGGAGGAGGGAGGGGTGCGAGGCCGTAGGCGCTATTTTTGGTGTAGTGCTCCCACATGTCGACCAATGCAAAGAAGTCCATGACAACATCTTTATTCTCTTCCCTCTGTCCAGCTGCCACATGCTACTCGACCCGTCGAACAGATCCTAAGGAAAATCAAGCTGGAATTGTTCAGAACAGAGCCGTCTCTAGACGAAAGCAACCAACTTTCCCATGGTAAAAAATAAAAAAATGTGGCTATTGGAGAATGTTTCAATTTTCAGTTATTATTGCAGAAATATTTTATATGGGATGACTGCCTGAGCTCACTGCTCTTTATCCTTCTTGTCATACGAACGAAGATCAGTCGTCTTTATACTAAATATTTTTACCTTTTAATTTGTAATTTAATTTGTTTCATCATCAATATTGTATTTTTATTGTTACATTCTTCAATGTACTATTTGAGCAAGTAATTGTGCCTCTAAATATTGAGATGTTGCTAGATTTCTATTGTTGGTCATTATTAGAAATAGAAATATCATGCTAGATTTATTTGATGATGAAATTTTATTTTCTTACTATAAATTAGGACGAGAATCTAACAAAAATGTTTGCATTTCACTGTAAGTCTTATCAAATAAAAAAATTCATCCTCCAATTAATTATAGTATATTTATATGTCTTTGTACTAATAACCCAAATATCGATATCTTGCTAGAAGCGTGCGCACTCTAACAAAAATTACAAGACAAGTATGTAGAGTTAAAATGTGTGAATTTATGAGTACATAAATAAATGATTCTTGAGAAAGACATCAGAAAGTGGTTTGTCCTCGAATGTTCTCCTCATGTACCTACTCATTGCGACCATTATCTATTGGTCCTTTATTTGTAAAATAGGCATCTCATGGTTTTAGGGTTTGAATAGTTACATGTTCTCAAAATATTGCATTTGCAAGTGCTCTCCATAGTAGAGATCGTTACTCTCTTTTTATCCCCACATCATCTATAAGATAATAAAAAATGTGATCCAATAGACCATCGCACTGCCTTCTTTAGCAAATATTCTTCACATTATTATGAAATTTATATAATTATTTAAATTTAAGAAAACTAGTATAGAATATCATTGTAACTAATAGTTGTCTACACAAGAACAAGTTTTTCTAAGAAAACTAAAATGTGATGAGAAATTAGACAAAGATAGGGTCAAAGTTGATTTGTTATTATCCCTTTAGGCAAAGTTGATGTATTCTCGGGTTAAGAGAGGGTCATAATCACTTCACCCCTTTATGTACAACAAGCTGGTGATGACACCAAGGATGTCAGATCCATTGTTCACCTGAGCAGCCATGACACCTCTAAATACCTACTCTTCGACATTGTCACAGGTTTAGGCTTGGCGGTAGCTGCCTCGAGAAGCTAGCAGCCTAGCAGCATGCTGTTGGTCATCATTTCATAGGACAAGTTCCTGATATGAGTGTGTTGCTATTCCACGAGTCACCACCTTTTTTATCATGTTATTTTCCATATGATGTATGTTTGTGTGCTTAAGTTTACACTGTTACTACTGTCCATATATTATTCATAACAAGGCATGGAGCATTTCAGACATATTGATCAATGCTTCTCCATAATGTAAACAAATAAATGCCACCTTGCCCTTCCAACATAAAGATACTTCTCAGACCCATGCCGGTCAAACACGGGTGCATTTAGGGCAAAATCTTTCAAATTTATCGATAAAACGTAGCCATACATGTTTACCTTTGCTATTTTTTGATTGGTTTGTGTTTGACCAGATCTATGTGCTAGATATGCTATTATTTATGGATGGATTTGTGTTCGACTGGGTCTATGTCCTAGATATCACTAGTAGAAAATGGATTTTTAGTCCTCATGGCTGTAAAATATAGCCATCCACGTCCGCATTTAAACTAGATATTATTCATATTTTTTAGGAAATATCTCTCTAAATCCTGCCAGTAATGCCTAATGATCAAAGGGGTATGCAATCCCATCTTTCTATTTTTCCCTGCGCAGGTAATGACGTTTGATGATGGGATTCACAATATTAAAGTCAAAGATACGAGATTTCCAATAACCCAAAGAAACCTAGAATCGTGAAGTGGAGCCAGTGCCTTTAACGACCAACTATACGACGGAAATTTTATTCCGGCCGTATAGTTCCGGCCGTATAGTTGGCACCGACATCGCTAGGTCAAAGAGAACAACTTTCGTGAAAGGCCCCTATATAAAAATGCCCCGGGCAACGAGAAAATGATGCCCGCTCTCCTCGACTCTTTCTTTCGCCTCCCTTCCACCAGAAGCCATCACGCCGGAGGAATAGATCTTGATCTAATCTCTAAACCCTTCTTCACCACCATAGCCATATTCCACCACTTATAATAGTAGATCTCATCTCTTGATGACATTGTAAGACTATTATTATCAATCTCATAATTTCCATTACAATATTTATGATTATTGATTTTATCTCTATGTGTGAGTAATTCTTTTTGGGCTAAGGGCTTCGGCCTAGCCATATAGCTTTTGTGCATGTTATTTATCATAGATGGGATCATGTATTAGTTTATATGACATGATGATTATTGTACCCTATATTGCCTCAATCTAAGGACTCCAAGGATTGATCCAGGTATAGGGAGTGTGAGTAATGACTGATCTGCAAGTTGGAAACCCCAGTGACAGAAGGGGTAGTACGGTTGCATGTGAGGATTTACTTGGGATTAACGTGGCATTACTATGCATATCAGTAGTTCTCTTTCTTCTATGGATGCGACTAGTAGGTTATTGCTATAAGCGGTTGTGGAGGAAATAATAATTATAGATGCACTGCCAACATATAATTATCTTGCTCTAACAATCACATGCATATTTTATTATTATCTTTTATTCCCATCAGATGTTTTGCAGGGGTATGTATTTTTGTAGGAAAATAGTATGGTTCTTTGGACGGGATTCGTATGATGGAAAACAAAAAAAATCCTACGAGAAAGCGAGCAAGATCTAGATCTAATCTACAAGATTTAAGTAACAAGGTGGATTAGATCTACATACCCTTGCAGAACTCGCGCGTTAATGATCGAGATATCGTGGGATGATGTAGTCATACTATAGTCGAATCAATCCGAAACAGTACCGCATGAGCGGCACCTCCGAGTTCCTCAGACATACAGCTTGATGTCAATCTCCACCTTTTTTATCCAGCAAGCGAGGGGAAGAGGTGGATGATATCTACCCGACAACATGACAGCGGAAGTATATATGGCGGAAACCCGGCAGAGCTTCGCTAAAATTTGCGCAGAGGAGTGTATGACAGAGAGAGGATGGAGTGGACAGCTAGCATGGTTGATGTGTGGCGCTCTCCCATCCTCTATATAGGCGTACGAGGGCTGCCTTGGTCCCACCTTCAAGCCCTAGACAGTGTGGATACTTTCTATAGTCATATACCTCGATCAAATACATAAACAGACTGTTGTGTCCGAAAATGTCTAAACAAAAAAAATCAGAATATCAAAACAAACAAACGAATTATAACAAGAATCATTAGATGCTTACATATGACAGAGCAAAAAGCAGAAGTCTAACACCGGAGATCCACATCCTCGTCAGCGAAGAAGCATCGACCCTACAACTATCTCTTACAAGCTGAACCAGAAGGTCCTCCGAGGAGGGAAAGAAGAGGAACACGATAATAACAGGTGAGTTGATGGATCTAAGGATCTTATCGGGTGGAGCGACGAAGACGAATGCTTGGAGTAGAAGCAGCATAGGAGACGCAGGTAGGAATGCCAGTGTGACGGAGGATGCACTTGATGGCCACAACTAGTCGGAAAAGGCTGTCATCGTCGCCGCTTCGGAATGACACTATGGCCCCTACAACGGATCTTCAACCAATAGCAGCAATTGGCTGATGCCCATGTTTATTGATCGGTGTTGAGACCACCGCCACCACAATGGATCTTAAACCCGGAGTAGCGAATAGCGGACGCCAACAAACATAGGAAGCATGGAGCTCCTTCGTACCACTATGCTAGACAGCGCCACCGTCCTGCACGCGTCCATCATCATGAGTCCATCGCCAATATCCCGCTGCACCAGCTGCCGAGACTCGATGTCTTTAAATGCGGTAGATTCCCACGACGCACCATCTTGGCCACGATGTTATGCAAGTCCATCCTCGAGAGAGAGCACCAGGGGTATCACAATATTCAAGAATACGCCGTCAAGAGAGGAAGCGACCCTAGATTGAAGCCGTTGTCCACCACAAAGTCTAGGTCTTGACCCGAAGATTTGAAGCAAGAGTTGAGGAGTTCGAAGAGCTCCATGATGACCCCCAGGAGGAGAGAGACATCGGGGGACGCCGCATCGTCAGCTTTCGACGGAGCCGATCTTTCGCCAATCTTCCTCCATACCCCCATGCTTCCGGAAGAAGACGGACAGACTCACAACGCCGCCGGCCTGCAAACCCTCGGGCACAAGCACTTCCTGCCTTGGCGAGGGCACCATTACCACATAGGAAAACCGACCCAAAGAGAGACATTAATTTGCCATGAGCACCACCATCATGGCACAGGGATGTCGCCCCAGCCCACCACCGTACCGATCGACGTAGTCTTCCTCGCCCAGCCCTATTTGGCGCGCGAGCGAGCTAGGCCGGCGTCAGTAGCGGCGTCGCGGCACGGTAGGAGTAGGACCGCCTCTAGATGCGCTAGTGTTCGGTCGGTGCCTCCCTTTTTGATGCTTCACCCTGAAATTATGGATCAATATCGTGTCACAATTAAGTCATCTCGGTACGGTGTTGGGATCGATTCCCGTCTCCGAGTTCGTACGGAATATGGATCGATTTGCCTTTTCTTTTTGGCGTGTCATGCATGTTCCGTGGTGTACCAGTAGAATACACAATATACACATGCATGTGCTCCGTACATGAGTAGGCCGACTTGTCGTACTAGCTAGTGCTAGTCCGAGTCGGTCAGCTAGTCCTAGCTTGCATATATATGCATGTACCCACTTCCCTGTAAAGTGTGTTGCTGCTAGCTAACCTGACACTTACGGCCGGCTTCCCCGTACGTGGCATGGCGATCAGCGCTGTGGCGATGGCCCTCGCTGCCGCCGCTGGAGTACTGTACTACGCCGCCCGCCTCAGGTACGGCGAGACGGTGCCGTTCACCGGCCGCACCTACCTGGCACTGCTCTCGCACCAACAGATGCGGGAGAACGCAGAGGCCCTCTTCGCCGAATTCAAGGACGAGGAGCACGCCGGCAAGATCCTCAGCCCCTGCCACCCCGACGCCGCCCGTGTCCAGCGCATCGCCCGCAAGCTCATCCACACCGCCCACCGCAGCCTCCCCCTCTGGCATGCGGCACGGTCGTCGTCCGGGTGTCCCCACCAGGAAGTGCTACAACGGATGAAGGGGCTCGACTGGGAGGTGGTTGTCGTGATCGACGACAACGAGATGGCCGACAACGCGGTGTGCTTCCCGGGTGCCGGCAAGATCGTGGTCTACACTGGATCGGACCACCGCCTTGCAAGCGATGCCGAGATCACCGACTCCCTCGCGCATGAGGTGCAAATTACATATACCCCGCTTTTCCTCTTTTTTTTTGAATCCATTTTGGACATTAACAACTGTGCTCAGTTACAACTTCATCTTTTTTTTTTGTGTAGATTGGGCATGTTATGGCAAATCACGCGTCAGGGGTATACAACTGGCTACATCAAATCCACGCGGACATGCCAATCTTGAGTCTCCTCGTACTTCCCTTCAAATTACTCTACGAAGTACCCCTCATATTTTCCTTCCAACGAAGAAGGTTAGTTAATTGAGCTTCATCTCAATCACATTGTTCATAAACATCAATCACGTTGTTCCATAAATAAACCATGGAGCAGATTTATAGTTTGCATGGTTGATGTATAATTAATGCATGATGTTCTCTGTATTTTTATTAGGTCATCAAACATATATGTTAATGGTGTTAGATGATGCATGATATGTGTGTTCTTACATGTACACGTGCATACTATATATGCAGGAAAGAGTTAGAAGCCGATCGCATTGGAATGATGTTGATTGCTGCTGCTGGAATTGATCCACACATCGCCGTCCAGTGTCGACAGAGGCAAGCAGAGATGGAACAAGATGCCTGCACATTGATACAATACCTCACATCTAGCCATCCTACCGATAAGAAAAGATGTCGGTGTCTCTCGCATCCCAAGGTTATGGGCGAGGCAATGAAATTATACAAACAGGTTACTACCACGGTGCCACTACCGTCAAGGAGGAGGAGGTGTAGGCAACGCCGACACAAGCCCTAGTTTTAGCTAGGGTTTATATATTACTTATGTTTTTTTATTTTTTAGCCATATGTAAAATAATAGATTTTATTAGTGGAATATTAAACCATCGGTAGCATGACACGGAAGACCGACACCACAAAACGCGTGACGTGACTGATCGATCAACTTTAATTAATACCGCACCTATGAATCAGTCACCTTTAATTAATATCGTGTTGGTTCCCCAGGCGCGGGGACTACACTTTTTCCCATGCCAACGATAATGCCAAGTCAGACTGGGGAGATCTGTCCATTCATTCTCCTGCAATCTCTCTCGCCAGCATGTCCTTGGCGCGCAATCTCTCAAATGGTTCAGGAGTTTGCAAAGTATGGCCTGCTTGTCCCACCAGACACATGGCTGTCCTCCGACTAGGTTGTCAACGCATGCCTCGTGTACCTCCTCTCCCAGTAGGCTTTCCGCTGCAAGTCCTCATCCACGAGCATCGAGCGGCCCTGTCGAAGGCATAGAGGACCGACCCACATTTCTCCGTTGAGAGCAACCACTAGTCATAACTCTTTTCTATGGAGAGGTAGGAGGCCATCGCCCGCTTAGAATGCCCAAACCAACCGAACAAAAAGAACATAAGGTTGCCCATAGGCTAGTGGATGGGGCTAACCACCAATGGCGTCCTCCAGAACTGTCGTGTAGGGTGAGACCCACATGCGGCCTTGCCCAACTCCAGCACTTCCCCTTCTTTAAGTGACCATGCTTGATGATTTGATCGGTTGGTTTGGTGATAGATTTTGTGGTGGATCTGGTAAATACTAGTGTTAGAACTCTGGTGTCCTGGTGTTCTTGCTATGGTGAAACTTTGGTTTACAGGGAATAGCTCATAAAAAGAACCATAAAACAAAAAACTACAAGTTTTTGGTCATGTCCTCAAACATGTATCGGGTTGTAAATCGCCCTGCAACCCCAAAACTATGGGTAATAACTGATGAAAACGTCCATAAAACGCAAAAAAGGTGAGTATTTGGTCATAACTCTCAAACATGTAAATCGCCCTGGAACCCTAAAACCGTGGGCAATAGCTCATAAAATGGCCATAAAACAAAATAATAACGAGTTTTTGATATACCTCTCAAACATGTATATTGTCCTGAAACCCCAAAACTTTGGGCAATAGCACATGAAATTGGCCATAAAATGCAAAAAGACGAGTTTTTGTCATCACTCCGAACCATATAAATCTCCCTAGAACCCATAAACTGTGGGCAATAGCTCATGAAAACCGCCATAAAACAAAAAAGACGAGTTTTTCGTCATAAGTCTCGAATATGTAAATCGCCCTGGAACCCCAAAATTGTGGGCAATAGCTCATGAAAACGGCCATAAAACATGAAAACGACGAGTTTTTGGTCATGCCCTCAAACATGTATCGTTTATTAATATCATTGTAAATCGCCCCGAAACCCCCAAAACTATGGACAATAACTCATGAAAATGGCCATAAGACGCGAAAAAGATGAGTTTTTGTCATAATTCTCAAACATGTATTGGGTCTTATGGGCCATGCACATCCCCTGAAACACCAAAACTATGGGAAATAGCTCATGAAATCGGCCATAGAACAAAAACTAGGAGTTTTTGGTCATGTCCTCAAACATATATCGGGTATTATGGTCATTGTAAATCGCATTGAAACCCCAAAACTATGGGGAATAACACATGAAAACGTCCATAAAACACAAAAAGATGATTTTGGTCAGAACTCTCAAACATGTAAATCGCCATGGAACCCCAAAACCGTGGGCAATAGCTCATGAAAACGGCCATAAAACGCAAGTTTTGGTCATGCCTCACAAATATGTAAAGCACCCTGGAACCCCAAATCTGTGAGCAATAGCATATGAAAACGACCATAAACCACTAAAAACGATGAGTTTTTAGTGAAGCCCTCAAACATGTATCGGGTACTATGGTTGTTGTAAATTGCCCTAGAACCTCAAAACCGTGGGAAATAAATCATGAAAACAGCCATAAAACGCAAAAATAACGAGTTTTTGGTCGTGCCTCTCAAACATGTAAAGCACCTTGGAACCCCAAAAATATGAGCAATAGCACATGAAAACGACAATAAAACACAAAAATGAGTTTTTGGTCATGCCCTCAAACATGTATCGGTACTATGGTTGTTGTAAATCGCACTGGAACTGCAAAACCATGGGGAATAACTCATGAAAACATCCATAAAACGCAAAAAATATGAGTTTTTGGTCATAACTCTCAAATATGTAAATCGCCCTAAAGCCCCAAAACTTTGGGCAATAGCTCACGAAAATAGCCATAAAACGGGAAAACATTGAGTTTTTGGCCATACCTCTTAAACATGTAAATCACCCTGGAACCCCAAAACTGTGGGCAATAGCTCATGAAAATGGCCATAATACGCAAAAAGACGAGTTTTTCATCATAACTCTAAACATGTAAAACATGTGAGCAATAGATCATGATAACGGCCATAAAATGCAAAAATGATGAGTTTTTTTGTCATAGCTCTCAAACATGTATATAGCCCTAGAACCCCAAAATTGTGGGCAATAGCTCATGAAAACAACCATAAAACACGAAAACGAAGAGTTTTTGGTCATGCCCTCAAACATGTATAAATTTTAATATCTTTTTAAATCGCCCTAGACCCCCCAAAACTATGGGAAACAACTTATGAAAATGGCCATAACATGCGAAAACGATGAGTTTTTGGTCATAATTCTCAAACATGTATCAGGTCTTACGGATCATGCACATCCCCCTGGAACATCAAAACTAGGGGCAATAACTCATGAAAATGGCAATAAAACAGAAACTACGAGTTTTTGGTCATGCCCTCAAATATGTATCGGGTATTATGGTCGTTGTAAATCCCTCTGGAACCCTAAAACTGTAGGGAATAACTAATGAAAACATCCATAAAACGCAGAAAACATGAATTTTTTGGTGATAAATCTCAAACATGTAAATCGCCCTAGAACCCCAAAACTATGGGCAATAACTCATGAAAATGGCCATAAAACGCAAAAACAACGAGTTTTTGGTCATGCCTCTCAAACATGTAAAGAGCCGTGGAACCCTAAAAGTATGAACAATAGCACAAGAAAACGGCCATAAAACACCAAAACGACGAGTTTTTGGTCATGCCCTCAAACATGTATCATATTTAATATCATTTTAAATCGCCCTAGACCCCCCAAAACTATGGGCAATAACTCATGAAAATGGCCATAAGACGCGAAAACGATGATTTTTTGGTCATAATTTTCAAACATGTATCAGGTCTTACAGACCATGCACATTCCCCTGGAATATGAAAACTATGGGTAATAACTCGAAATGGCCATAAAACAAAAAAATATGAGTTTTTGGTCATGCCCTCCAACATGTATCGGGTATTATGGTCATTGTAAATCGCCCTTGAACCCCAAAATTATGGGGAAAAACTCATGAAAACGTCAATAAAACGCAAAAAAGATGAGTTTTTGGTGATAACTCTCAAACATGTAAATCGACCTAGAACCCCAAAACTATGGGCAAGAGGTCACGAAAATGGACATAATACGCAAAAACAACAACTTTTTGGTCATGCCAATCAAACATGTAAAGCGCCCTAAAACCCCAAAACTAAAAGCAATAGCACATGAAAACGACCATAAAACACAAAAACGTCGAGTTTTTGGTCATGCTGTCAAACATGTATTGGTACTATGGTCGTTATAAATTGCCCTAGAACCCCAAAACCATAGGGAATAACTCATTCAAACGTCCACACAACGCAAAAATATATGAGTTTTTGGTCATAACTCTCAAACATGTAAATCGCCCTAGAGCCCTAAAACTATGGGCAAGAGGTCACGAAAATGGCCATAAAACGCAAAAACGACGAGTTTCTGGTCATACCTCTGAAACATGTAAATCACCCTAAAACTGTGGGCAATAGCTTAATAAAATGGCCATAAAACGCAAAAAATACGAGTATTTCGCCATAACTCTAAAACATGTAAAACGCCCTAACTAAAAATGTGGGGAATAACTCATGAAAACGTCTATAAAACGCTAAAATATGAGTTTTTGGTCATAACTCTCAAACATGGAAATCGCCATGGAAGCCCAAAATTGTGGGCAATAGCTCATGAAAATGGCCATAAAAGGCAAGTTTTGGTCATGTCTCACAAACATGTAAAGCGCCTGAAACCCCAAAACTATGAGCAATAGCACAAGAAAATGGCCATAAAACACGAAAACGACGAGTTTTTAGTGATGCCCTCAAACATGTACCGGGTACTATGTTTGTTGTAAATCGCCTTAGAAACGCAAAACAATGGGCAATAGCAAATTAAAACGGTCATAAAACGCAAAAACAACGAGTTTTTTGTCATGCCTCTCAAACATGTAAAGTGCCCTGGAACCCCAAAACTGTGAGCAATAGCACATGAAAACGACCATAAAACACGAAAACGACGAGTTTTGATTATGCCCTCAAACATGTATCGGGTACTATGGTCAGTATAAATCGCCCTGGAACCCCAAAACCATAGGAAATAACTCATGAAAACGTCCACAAAACAAAAAAAATGAGTTTTTGTTCATAACTCTCAAACATGTAAATCGCCCTAGAGTCCCAAAACTATGGGCAATAGGTCACAAAAATGGCCGTAAAACGCAAAAACGATGAGTTTCTGGTCATACCTCTCAAACATGTAAATCACCATGGAACCCCAAAACTGTGGGCAATAGCTCATGAAAATGGCCATAAAAAGTAAAAAAGATGAGTTTTTCGTCATAACATGGAAACATGTAAAACACACTAAAACCCAAAAAATGTGAGCAATAGATCATGATAACGGCCATAGAACGCAAAAAATACGAGTTTTTTTTGTCATAACTCTCAAACATGTAAATAGCCCTGGAACCCCCCAAAATTATGGGCAATAGCTCATGAAAACGACCATAAAACACGAAAACAACGACTTTTTGATCCTACCCTCAAACATGTATCATTTTTAATATCATTTTATATCTTCCTAGACCCCCCAAAACTATGGGCAATAACTTATGAAAATGGCCATAACAAGCGAAAACGATGAGTTTTTGGTCATAATTCTCAAACATGTATCGGGTCTTACGGATCATGCACATGCCCCTGGAACATCAAAACTGTAACATCCCTAAAATCATGTTTTCAAAACTTTGCATATCATCCATGCATTCATGATGATTTATGGTTCATTTTCAAAGTCATTACAAAACAGAAGCATTTGAATACTTATTATTTTATGTAAACAAAGCATTGATCCAATGCTACTCTCCAATGAGAGATTATTTGTTTTAAACCATTGATGTTTGCTCATGGGTTTATTTGATAAAATCCAAAGCTTGGACAAGGATTTCAAAACAAAGAAACAAAAATTAAACCACTTCTTTGTCTCTTTAAGCAATGGGTAAAAACATTGTCTATTTGGAAATTCCAAAGTGCCAAATCATTTTAAAGTGTGCAACTTTGTTCTGCAACCAAATGAGTACTTTTACACTTTACAAAAATCCAAAACAAGTTTGAAATCAAACACATTTGAAAACATGTGAATTTGATTCCTGGAAAATCAAACAGAAAATAGAAAAAGAGAAAAGAATTAGAAAAGGGCCGGCGCTACTAATCTAGCCCAGAACCAGATCCAGCCCAAAAGCCCACCCGGGCCACTTCCCCTCTATTTCTTCTCTCACCCGCACTGAACCAACTCACACCGTCACTGACTGGTGGACCCTCTCCACGTCATCATCATCTTCCCCAAAATCTCGCGCAGGAACACGTCGCCGCCGGCCGTTTCTTCCTCTTCACTGCCTCAATCAATTGCATTGATACAGCGCGTAATCGTCGTCCCTTCTCCGGCTATAAAATCACCACCTCGCTGCGGTCCTTTCCCCCAAACACCCACACCCAGTCGCCCCCAGGCTGCGCGTATTCGAACTCACTCCGCCGCTGCACAGACGCACTCCGTCGGTAAATTCCGGTGAGCATACTTCACCCCTTGCCTTCTAATCCTGCCAGCATGATCGCAGAAACCTTGCGCATCTTCTAACCCCATTGGTGCGTGCTAGGACTATCTGGAGCCTCGCCAACGACGACGACCGCAAGTGCCCGACGTAGCCGCAAACTCTGACGAGCACTCCTGGTTTGTACCGACCGCGCCTCTCTCTCTCACTCATTCTCACACGCTCGCCTCGTCTGCACGGATCTAACGCCACCTCTCTTATGCCTTAGCATGAGCCGAGGCCGCCTCTAGTCACAAGACGCCCGACGACAGCAACGACTCCGGCGAGCAATACCTGTCAACCGCGAGCGCCCCTTCGCCAACCAAGCCCACCTTGAGCATTAGCAGTGCACGGCGAACTCGGTAAGCCACCTCTCCCTCTTCCGCGCGACCTAGATCGTCGGCAATGTCGCTGACAGAGCTGCCTCCGCCGCCACTCACCACCGCTAGCGCCGCCAGGCTTTGGTCGCTTGATCGGCCACCGTTGGATCTAGATCCAACGTGTAGGATAGATCACTTAACGAAGGGGTATGGAACAGATCGGGCCATGTGATTTAAGTTAGATCTAACGACCCTCATTGATCGATCCACACGAAGCGGTATCAACCAATCAGAACGTGCCGCGTGTCTGTAGTTTTGATTTAAAATCAGAATTTAGATCTATTAGATGTTTAAACTTGTAAAATTCATAACTTTTGATTCCCACGTCCAAATTTGACAAATTTTATATCATAGGAATCAGGAGAGAAAATCCTTTCCATTTATGCAATGTGTTTAATGTTTTGGCTCTGTTAAAATGATTGTTTTTACAGAAACATTTGTAGGCATAATTTGTGTATAGTAATTATTTGAAAAATGTTTTGTTGTTCAAATAAAGTTTAATTGGCAAGTTTTGAAGTTTTGAACTTGTTTAAGATTCAGTACTGTGCACTTGTCTTGTTTGGTGTAGAAAATCATCACATGGTATTTTGCATGCATTCATATATTTTTGTTTGTATAAATTTTGTATGTGATTTGGTGCCATTATTTTATGTGTAGATTTTGGTGCAAATAGTGATTGTGAAGATTGTTGCTACTCCCCAAACTACCAAGGCAAGTGGTGCTTCATGATTTTATTTCCTATGTTTTTCAACTATGCACTAGAAATATTTTGCTAGACTTGCATGAATATTTTTGATCTATATGCTATGCTTGGGAAATCCTAGTAGTTGTAGAATTGCTAGAAATTTCTAAGTTAAGATGCTTATCAATGCCATGCTTAGCCTAGCTAGTAGAAACCAAGGGTGGTTATATATTCATGCTATGAGAAAATATTTTTAAGTCTTTGGACTTGTGTTTTTGCTTAACAAAACAACTAAGTGAATGAAACACCTGGGTAGAATGGAAAGAATGGTTTGTGTTGAGTGGTTACACAAGGCCCATGTCTATGGTTTACCTTGTGTATCTCACTTGTGGAAAGCCACCCAGGAACAAAGGGATTTGAGATGCCATATGTTAAGGAGCTTCTAGTGTAGCCACATGGCAATATGGGCTCTGCCTGGATCACATAGGTTGCAATAACTTAGCCATTTGGACAGTTGGTGGTAGTGGGATGATAGGATGGAACACGTCCATTTGGTCTAAGGGAAGGCTTCTGAAAGGTCCTGTCTTGGTGAAAATCAAGTCTTGTGGGGAAAGTGCACAACCTCTACAGATGGAAGAATCTAAGTACTTAGCCATGTCCCTGGTATTGGACAACTTGAGCATCAAGACATGGAAGCTATCAAGAATCTCCTCATCCCAATTTCTAAGTTAAAACTTGTGGTTGAACAAGGGTGAAGGTTCACCAATTTCTATTGGTGGTTCCTTGGGAAAATTTTGTCAAAGAAAAACTTAGTGTTTTCAACTGATAGGAAAAACCTATTTTGAGCAAAGCCAGCCTAAGCTACACTTAGCCAAAATGCATATAGTATCTAGACTACTAATATTCTACTAAGGTATCACTTGCCAATACTATTCCAATGTATTGACCCACTGTGGCTGTAACTTGTGATGTTGCAGGTTATTCTGATGATGATTAGGGGTTATGAGTCTACACTCAACATGATTTCCTGTGGCACATGAAGATGAAGACTTATTTATCTTATTATATATTTGAACTCTTGTATTAGGCTTGTGGCCATGGAGTTTGTAAAAGACTATGTGACGAGGTTTAATCTCGTCAATGCCCATTGTTATGGACTTGGGTTTTGGAGAAGATGGGGATGCTGGAGATCGTGGCACGGTTAACAGACAAGCAACCAGGGGACACGAGATTTACCCAGGTTCAGGCCCCCAGAGGGAAAACCCTACTCCTGCTTGTTTGCTCTTTTATTACGGCGGAACCGAAGGTTATAGGGTGCGCAGATTCGATCTGGCGTGGAGGTGTGTATGTCGTGTGTAATCATCGTCTCTCGTAATCTGTCCTCCTCGTTGGACCCTCCTAGCCTTTATATATGGGGAGGCTAGGTCTCAGGTGCCAATACGAGTAGGTTACAAGTTGTATTCAAACTCTAGTCTTGCTCTCCAAGGATCCGAAGGCGTCATGGGCCTTGGTCACCCGAAAATCTTGATGGGCCAGCGTATGTCTGCCGTGGGCCTTCCTTGGGCTGGACTAGGTATGCTGAAGTTATGTACCCGTAGGGTATAACCATGTCAAGAGTCTCGAGTGATCGTCAATCAGAGATTTGGCTGAGGACTCTTCAATCCTTCGGGTGTAACTCTGTATTTCAAGAGAATGTGTAGGGATTGTTGATACGTGTGCCTGACTCTCCCGACGGATCAGGGTCAGTTAACTGTCTTAGGACAAAACAACACGATCTTCTTCAGGTTCGAGTCCCTCAACTCGAAACTGGAACATATGCTGGCGTAATTTGACTCAGGCCACGGAGGACTTACAGGAGTGGCCAATGAATTTAATTATTGTACCCAACGCGTCCGTCGGGATTTTTCATCGTACCTGCTGGTACGGATTCATACTAGCAGAGCGCAGTCAGGTGCGTTGCCAGGCCATCAGATGATATCTGTAGGTCTTATCTTTGCGTCGCACACGCAACATCCGAATGTTTGTCACCGCGGAGGTGTTTCGGGTGGCCAAGGAGGTTTGTTGCTCACTCAGCATTTTGTTGGGGCAGAGTTACCAGAAAGTTTTTGCATGCTGATCCGGAAGATCGCAGTCGAAGATTTCATAGGGTGCGCGACCAGCGCTCCCTATGGGAGTAGCCCCCGAGTGTCTGTTCGAGTCGTAGACTCGAGCGGAGACTTTTAGTGCAAGCATTGCTCAGTTGTTTAGTCCGTAGGACTCGAAAATTTTCGGATGCTTAAATCCTTCCTCCCTATGGGAGTAGCCCCCGAGTCCGTAGTGGAGTCGTAGACTCGACGTAGGACTTAGAGAAGTGCTTTGTCTTCATTTGTCTTTCGGGTGCGCGGCCAGCGCTCCTGATAGGAGTAGCCCCCGAGTATTTAGTCGAATCGTAGATTCGAGTGAGTACTCTTAGCTGTGAAGCCGAAGAATTGTCGGTTGTGCTAGTATAGCTTTTTGATGACATCAGTGCTGACGATCGATGACCTCAAGCATCTGCTACGCCAGAGATGATTTGACTGGACGAAGAGTGGGTCCCACTTGCTAACTTTGAATTGACCGGTCACGCGCGGCGTGGAGATGATTACGGCGTCTCCTCGATTTCCGCGCGTAGTGGACGGCGTGGTAGAGACGGTTTGTTGTGATGCTGACACGTGTACGGCCAGATCTACCGTTGTCGTTAGGTCTTCTCGATGGACGGCCAGCGTGCATCGTCTCCGCTGTTATAATCCGTGGTGAAATCGTAGTTTGTTTTCACCGCACCAGTTCTTGAGTTTCACTGCCTCCTTGCGCTCGAGCGATTCTTGCTTCGCGCTGAGATTTCCTTCCACATTTTCGTCGTCCTTGGTACGTTTTCGCCGCCGGCGCCACCGTAGCGTGATGGGGAAACCAAAGAAGTCCTCCTCTGTAGTTGGGACCAGCGCTGCCGGAGGAAAGAAGGGCGCCGCCGCTGCTCGCATCACCGATGGTGGCTGGCGGCGATCAGAGACGCGGGAGAGCGATCTCCGCAAGCTGCACGAGCGGAGCCTGATCCCGCAGGACACGACGGCCGTGAGACTCCCCGGCAATGAGGTAATCCCCCGTCCCCCATCTGGGTACCGGGTTATGTTCCTCGCCTTTGTTTTGCGTGGGTTTTCGTATCCAGTCCATGACTTCCTTCGTGGACTGCTCTTCTTCTATGGGGTTCAACTTCATCATTTGTCTCCCAATTCTCTTCTCCACATTGCATGCTTTATCACACTTTGCGAGTGTTGGCTTGGCATTGAGCCGCACTTTGGCCTCTTCCGGAAGCTTTATTCCGTGAAGAGGCAGTCTGGTTCGGATGGTGTGTATCCCATTGGGGGTTTCATCATCTCCCTTAGTCCCAATGTGCAATTCTTTTCCTTTTCCATGTCCGAATCTGTCCAAGATCAAGCGGAGGAAATGGTTTTACATCCGTGACTGCATCGCTGGGCAAGATTTTGGTCTCGTTCCTTTTGACCCCTCCCAGTTGATTGAGAAGAAAAGATCCTGGAAAAACCAAATCTTGGATGGTGAGGTGGCAGAGGTAGAGGTCCTGTACCGTCGGGTGGAGGAGCTCCAATTGATTCCTGAGAAGGAGGTGAACGGTGTTGACATCATCCGGACGTTTCTTAAGCGTCGGGTGCAGCCTCTCCAAGCGAGGGCGCATCCGATGTTTCTTTACTCTGGGCGCCGTGATCCGACGAGGGTTTCGAGTGAGAAAATCTCCGAGGTGGAACTTGACAAAGCTCTTCGCGTGCTGTTGAAGTTCAAGGCCGACGAGAAAATCCCGGGGAAGTCGCTGGCTCCTCCCTTTTCTTCGATGTTGGCTGTGCCAGAGGTGTAGACTTATGCACGTAGTGCTCCCCTTTTGTTGTTGGGTGTTTATTTGTGTCCTTTGTTTGCTAACAAAGTTTCTTCTCATCTCGTAGAGCTTCAAAGTGCCAGGCGTGGCACCACCATTGCCCGAAAGGTATCCGAATGTCCCGGATAATGAAGTGGTGGATTCCGTGTCCGAGCTTCCTTCGGCGTGATCTCCGGCGGAGGATGCCGACGAGTCGGGTGAGGACCATTCGCTCGAACGATCACTGAGCTCGAGCGAGTCTTCGGATGCTTCAACTCCTCTGACTCCCAGGAATCCTCTGGGTCTTGAGCGTCATGATGATGGTCATGGACGTTCTTCCTCTCCCCTTCCTGCCATTCCTGTGCGGGCTGTTGCTCCACACCCGCCAGCAAAGCGGAAGAAGGAAGAAAAGAAGGAAGAGAAAAAGGAGGAGAAGAGAGAGGAGAAGAGGGCCCGAAAGGCTTCTCCTATCTTCGACCTGAGCGCATTGGGCTCGTAAGTGTTCTTGTTGCCCCTGTTATTTTTGCGCCTGTGTTGATTGATTCGTATGCAGGCAATCCTCCGACGGCTCTAGTGATGGAGCGCGCGAGATGATGGGGGAGTCGAACATTGCGTCGCCTCCTCCTCAGACGGTGGCGACTTCAGGTGGCGCCGCTCCGGATCCTCCTGTGCAGGAGAGGCTGGTGGTTGCGCCGTAATTTCGCAGCGGGCTGTGGGTTCTCCTTCGAGCACGTAAGTTTTTCTCGCTTCATGTCACGGGGAGCCCCAGCCGCCTCTTCGTGCTGATGTTGTGTTTGCTTCTTTGTGTTGGGCGAGCCCCCAATCCTTGCTGTTGCTGTCGCAGCCTTTTGTCCAAGAGGCCAAGCTGGTGGAGGAACGCCGACGCCGAGGCGAAACCGCGTACCGCAGGGTATTCGGCTGCCTGGTAGTACTTCTCTTGCTTATCCTGGTCCTGTTCTTTCACACTTGCTTGTTGTAAATGCAGAGGAGCATAACGACTCTCTCCGTGAGGTCGATGCTCTGAAGAAGAGCCTTGGCCAACTGGAGCAGAAGGTCAAATCGCCGAGGCGAAAGAGCGCCTTGATCTGGAGCTGACGAAGGCAGCCGAAGCGAAAGAGCGTCTGCAGCAGGAAGCCGCAGATTGTGAGAAAGGGGTTGCGGAGAAGCTCATGGCTGCTGCCAAGGCTATTTCGGGTGAGTGCTAGCTTTTGCACTTGCTTCTTTTTCTTCGGATCTTCTTCTATGTTGCCTTTCTTCATGTTTCTTCTTTTTTTTTTGTCTCAGATGCCGCAGCATCGAAGTTCGACTGGTGCTCGGAGCACGGAGTTCTCTAGATGATGCCACCGGTCAAGGCCGCCGCAGACCGCTGTCAACTCCCTTGCCAAGGCGAAGAGGTCCTTGGTCGCTTCTACCAGAGCTCTTCCCGGGGCGATAGCTTGAAGACGGGTGCCTGGCAGAGGCTCTGCCGGTTACCGCAGCTGCATAAGCGCAAGCAGAAGGGCATCGGCGCGTCCGTCAGGCTGGCGATGGCCATGGCGGCTGGGGCGGAGCTAGACCTGCCCCAGATTACTTCTCGGATGCCTACAGCTGCAGATGGATCCGAGGTAGCCTTCGCCGCCTACTCCGCTCGCTGCATTTATATGGGCCCAAGCTCATTGACTTGTCGTTCTGTACGTACGCAGGCAAGGCGAGGCCAAAACTAGGCGCCTGGTTCCGAGGCGATTTCGCCCTCCGCCATAGGCGTAGGAGATGTAGGGTAGTATGTAGTTTACTTTTGCTGTAAATATCTTTTGTAGCACCATCCTTGTGCCACGCAGTGGCCTTTTTTAATGAATTCCTCCGAGCTGTGCTCTATCCTTGGCTGAATGTCTGTGTGCTTTCTTTTTTCTTCTGCTATAGGTTCCTTCGGGTGCTGACCCGGTTGACACTTCATCCGAAAGGCCCTTGCGAGTGTCGTTGGATGACTCCTCGCAGCTCGCTTTTCTTCGAGATCGCGTGCGCAGCTTGGAGAGAGATTTGCTTGGGTTACGCGGTCGCGCTGACGTTTGGAAGTCCAAAGCAGATCGTGGCGCAGCCAGAGAGGAGTATCTGATGGCGGAGCTGGGTCGGCTGTCCGAGCAGCTGCAATGTAAGTTGATCCTTATTTCAGGCTGTAGCTCAGTTCTTCGGTTGAGCCTGCTGGCCTTAATCTTGTTTTGTGCGGTTGTCGCAGGTGCCAATCTTGCTCCGAGGGAAGAAAAGGAGCGCATTGCTATTCGAGTCAATTGCTTGACTCAACAGGACATGGAAGCCGGCGGCTTCTTCTGGATGGATCGTGATCATGCCATAGTTCTGGCGACGGTGCAGGATCGTGTCTACCAGGTTTCGCGGGTGCTCCGCCAGTGCGTACATCGCTCCCTCGGTGCTGCACGTCATGTTTCCATTGGATGGCGTGCCGACGACCCTTGCAGGTCTTCTGACGAAGTTTCGGAGTGCCAGCAATGTCAAGGAGCTGGTGCGGCAGCAGCTCGTGGCAGGGGTGAAGGCTGCCTTGTCTCTTGTGAGGGTGCATCGCCCTGATGTAGATTTGGCTGCTGTGGCAACTGGGCCACCTCCTCGACCAGATGGTGGCGAGTGGAATATGCGTCTCAGATTAGCAAGATGTAACAGATTGTAGATTTGTTTGAGCAGCGTGCTCAGGTTATTCTTCAGAATAGGTAGTACCTGAAAATAAACAGATAGATGTAAAATTTGGATATTGCGGCTGGGCGTGTATGTGCCCTTTGTTGTAAAGGTTCGCTTGTTAGCGAGCACGCAGTGCTTTGATTTAGTACGTGTCCTTTTCGTTAGCCTGATGTGGTCAGCTACTCAGGTGTACACGTGTTGTCCTCAGTCGATGAAATCGTGAGGTGGGGGGAGCCCCCGAGTGCATTTGTAGCATGTAATAAAGTTGCAGAGAAATAGTCAACCGAAGGTTGGGAGCGAGACACTTAGCTTTATTTGTAGCGTAATGGAGGAGGTACATGGTTCGGCTGAGTAGCCTTGGCTGTAAGCCTTATTGAAGGTAAAAAGGGGTACATTGCTATGGGTAGAATCGTCGCAGGTGCGAGATGTTCCATGGGTTGGAGTATGCGACTCCAGACTCCACGTGCTTAAGGCGATAGGCGCCACCTGGGATGACTTCGGTGATGGCATAGGGTCCTTCCCATGGCGACTCGAGTTTATTCGGTCGCTTTTGCTTAAGTCGCAAGACGAGGTCTCCTTCGAAAGGACTTGGGCGCACCGGGCGGCCGTGGTAGTTGCGGAGATCGCTGGTACACCGCGGATCTAGTCCGCCGCTATATCCCGTGCTTCGTCGAGTGTGTCGACGGCATCTTCGAAAGTGCAGCCGTGATTCGCTTAAGCTTTACTCGTGGAGCCCGTGGCGATTTTGGCTGGTAGCACGGCTCATCCGTGCACCATGAAGAATGGTGTGTAGCCGTTGAGCTGTTTGGCGTAGTACGTAAGCTCCATAGACGACGGTAGCTCTTTCGCCCGCTTCAGCTTTATTTATGCTCGAGTGAGCTCATGAGGCGCTTCTTGATGCCGGCGCCAATTAGGCCGCTGGCCTTTTCCACTTGCCCGCTTGTTTGCGGTGCGCCATCGAGGCATATGTGATATTGATCCCAGGCCTTCGCAAAAGTCCCGGAATTCTTCGGAGATGAAGTTCGATCCATTGTCGGTGATGATGTCCGCGGCACGCCAAATCAGTAGACAATGGATTCAAGAATTTGACGGCGGTTTTGCCCTTCCGTTGGTGATCGCATGGCTTCAATCCACTTGGTGAATTTGTCGATCGCGATCAGAGGAAGACGTGTCCCCTTCGAGGACTTTGGCGCTTGTCGACCATGTCAAGGCCCCATTGGGCAAAAGCCTGTGCTATGGGTATGGGTCGAAGTTCGGACCGGTGCGTGGCGGTTTGTCGGCGAACCATTGGCACCGTTGCATCTTCGGACGATGTCCTTCATGGCCGCTGGCACAAGAGAATCTGCCGCAGAGCTTTGGCGACGAGGGAGCGACCGCGCATGGTGGCCGCAGATGCCCTCGTGGATGTCTTGGAGTATGGCTTTGCTGCCGCTGATGGTGACGCACCGCTGTAGGACGCCTGTAATGCTGCGCTTGTACAGCTCGCCGCTGATGATGGTGAAGGCCTTTGACCGACGAGATATGCGCCGCATCCGCCGAGCTTCGCACCGCTTATCGTGAACCGGAGGTATGGGCGTGTCCAAGTTTCTTCGACTTCCATGACCTGCATTAGGTTGACCATGGCGACTTCGTATCCAACTTTTCGGTCCTTCATGACCTTCGGTAGCGTAGCCCCGAAAGTGTTCTCGCTTCTTCGGGTGATCCTTGGGGAATTTCCGCTGATGGATGGCACGCAGATCTGTTCGAGGAACACACCGGTGGTATCTTTGCACAAGTGGAGCCGATGTTGGCGTAGTCTATCGGCCTCCTTGTTGCTCTTCCAACGCGTCAAGTTCGCAGCCGTCAATTCTCCTTCGAAAAGGCGTTGTATAGCGCGATGTACGCGATCATGTTTTCGGCGTAAAGGCGCCGACTCATTCATCGCTTGTCAGACGACAAGGTTGGAGTCACCAGATGACCAGCGCTGCGCCGCATATTTTTGCCATCTTCATGCCATGGATGAGGGCTTCAGATTCGCCTCGTTGTTGGAGGCTCAATTTCATCCAAAGACGATTTCATCTTGTCACCTTGCGGGAGGTCAAGATGACTCGCTTCGCCCGGCTTCTGCTTGGAGCCGTCAAAATGCATTGTCCAGATCGCGACATGTCTGGGTGTCGTGCAATGTAGCTCCATCCAAGGCACCAGGAAGTCCGGAAGGACTTGAGATTTGATTATGTCGCTTCGTAGATGATGTCCAGGGTGATAGTTCAATGCCCCACGCGGCCCCGTGGCCTCCGGGTTATTCAGATGCCGTTTAGGGTGCTCGCTGACCACCATCACCGATGTTCCCGGAAGTAGTGGCTCGCCGAGCCGCCATGAATACGTCAGAGGCCAGCTTCGGTAGCGGGTACCGCTGTTTTGTTGGAGTGAGAACCTCGCCGAGGTAGTAAATTGGGCGTTGTACCGTGGGTCTTGCCTTCTTCGGTCGTTCGACTACGAGTACCGTGGTCGACCACCGGTGTGTGGCTACTATGTACAAGAATGGGGGCTCGCGTTTTTGGCGTGACCAAATCTGGCGAGGTGGAGAGGAGCCGCTGAGGCTTTCAACGCGCCGCTGGCTTCTAGTGTCCACTCGAACTTGTTCCGCCGGCGCAGCAGCCTGGTAAAATGGTAGGGCCTTCTTGCCCATGCGGCCGATGAACTCGCTTAGTGCCGCCATCGCCTCGCGAGTCGAACGCCTTGAGGTTTTTCGCTTCCATTGTCATGATAGCTTTGATTTTCTTCGGTTCACTGATCCCTCGTTGAGAGATGAAGTACCCGCAACCGATCGAGGGGACGCCAAGGCGCACTTTTCGGATTGAGCTTGATCCTATAGCGATCAAGGTTGTCGAACGCCTCACGGAGATCGCCGATAAGTGTTCTTGCTTCCTTGGTTTTTATGACTATGTCGCCGACATAGACTTGGACGCTATGACCGATCTGGTCCTTGAGGCAGGCCCGCATGCATCGCCGGTACGCGGCACCTGTGGTTCTTTAGCCCAAGGGCATTGTGTTGTAGCAGATACTCGAATGGTGTAATGAATGCCGCTTTTCTTGATCTTCGATCTTGAGTCGAATCTGGTTCTAGCCTGAGTAGGCGCCGAGGAAGGAGAGTTTCACAACCCGCACAAATCGATGATTTGGTCGATCCGAGGAAGAGGAAGTGGTCCTTAGGGCGGTTTATTTAGTGACGGAAGTCCACGCACATCCGCAGGATGTCCGTGTCCTTTTCGACCATCACCGTGTTTGCCAACCACTCGCTTTCCTTGATTTCCCGATGAAGTCCGCTGCGAGTAACTGTTGATCTCCTTGCCGATAGCTTCGCTCGTGGTCTGGCAGCCTTCGGATGGACCGCTTGACGGCTTGGTGTCCGGAAGACATTGAGTGCGTTTCGCGAATTCTCGAACTCGGCATGTCCGCAGGACACCAGCGAAGATTTCAGCCACGGAGGAATTCGACGAGCGCGCTTTCCTATGCGGTGCCGAGGTCGTTGGCATCAGCGCCGTTTTGAGGCATCCGTTGGATGGACCTGTACTTTTTGGTGTTGATGGTGGAGTCGAAAGACATATCGTGCGTTCGCTTGGTGACCGGGGTAGCCCATTGTTCGCCACTTCATGGAGCCTTACAAGCTCGCCTTTGCATGCCTAAAGACCGGGAGATTTGTTGAAATCGTCGCATTGGTCCGATCGGGTGAAGCTCCGTGGACTGTGATGACGCCTTGGTCCCGACATCTTGAGTAGTAGGTATGCGAGTGGGACGGCCAGAATCTTCGCGAATGCTACGCGTCCCAGGATGGCGTGGTATTGCGACGGCCAGTCTACCACTTCGAATTCTAGGCGCTCTAGTCGAAAGTTGTCCGGCTTCCAGAAGATGACGTCGAGCCCTATTTTGCCCAGGGGGAAGATGCCCTTCCCTGGAACAATGCCGTGGAACATTGTGTCTGATTGTTCTAGGCTGCATTGCGGGATCTGCATAGCTGCTAGAGTACTTGCGAATATTAGGTTGATGCCGCTGCCGCCGTCCATGAAGACGCGACTCATCTCGAAGCCTCCGACCGCCCCAAAGACCAGGCGGCATGACCTGGGCGAGGATCCGCAAGGTGATCCGCGCGAGTGAATGTGATGCAGACGATCCGCCGAGGTACTGTGGATTGCAGCGAGTTGCCACGCCATGTTGATTTGTCGGTGATTTTCTTCGCACTCGCTGGTTGGGCGCCCTTCCGGATCATATTTAGTGCTCCCTTTGGTGGGGGGTATGCGACCGACGCGTTGTTTTGCGCTGCGCGCTGGTTGATGTGGGCCTCAATAGGCGGCGGAGGAGCTCCGTGTGCTATTTCACCGGCGCGAAAAGCGCTTCAACGCAGGAATTGGAGCTTGTTGCCTCATCGCACCATGCTTTCGCTGAGTTTCTGGAACTCACGGCAGTCCTTGAGCATGTGGCTAGCTTTCTTTTTGCCATCTTGTTTGTCGATGTAGAAGTGGATGGTGCATGGACCCGAAAGTTTGTCGAGTGCTGAGGGTCCGTTATCACGGTCGCGGCGTTGCCACGACTGCGTTGGTCGTCCGCTGTCGCGAAGTTTCCGGCGGTATCCTCCGGCGCGGTTGTTGTCGTTACGGCGGTCGGCGTGGCCGCGACCATGTCGGGTCTGTCGCGTCCTCGAGACGCGCGATCTCCTCTTGCTGCGGCGTTTCGCCTTCGTCAGAAGTTGTCCTCTTCATCCGATTGCGCCCGCTGATGCAATCTTCGCCGCCCTGCCAACCGTTGGCGATTTCATGAGCTGGTCGAGTGTCTTGGGCTTTACACGCCAAGTTTCTCCTTGAAGTTCGCGCGCTTGACGCCGCCCCTCAAGGCGCCGATGGCCCGCTCTTCGAGATGTGTGTGTGGAGTTCTTGGTCGAGATCAGCGTAGTATGTACGAGTAATAGATTCACCCGTTTCTCCGAGTGCAGGCTCGCAACTCTTCGATTGAGGCGTGCCTTTTGCTGGTGCCTTTGAAATTTCGGATGAAGGTATGCGAGCTCCTCCCAGCTTCGGATGGATCCCGATGAGAGGCTACTAAGCCGGATTTCGCGCCCGCTACCGTCACCGCAGCTGAAGGCATTGCATGGCGGTTTCTTTGTTGCCTCCGTGAAGCTTGACGGATGATGATGGTCACCGAGCCAGACTTTGGATCTTGCGTGCGTTAAACTTTGGAGTATCCGAAGGAAGCTTGAAGTTGCGTGGCATCCGTAGCGCCGGACGGATTCGCTGAAGCATCGAGCCCCGCAGTTCTCCTTCGCCTTCATCCATCTCTGACGAGCATGCGCTTGGCGCTGCGGCTTTGTCGATCTTGCGCTATGTAAGCCTGTCTCTGGCGTCGTAGTCGTGCTTATGGCGGTGCGAGCTCTTCTTTCTTCGAGGAAGATCGTGTTCTTCTTCATCTTCGGATGAGGGTGGGGCCCGGCCGCTACCGGCCGAGCTTTCTTCTTCGCCCGTGAGGAGCTGCCTTCGTGGAGCGCAGCTCCGATTAGTCCTAGTCCAGTGAGTGCGGACCTATGCATGGCCCTTTTCGGATCTCCCTCCGGAGGTGGGTGAGCCGCGAGATACGCAGTGGCTGCCATGATCGCAACTTGTGGTGTCTTCAGGGTGATGTTGCCGTCGGCGTCCATATCCATGAACGATGTGTGGAGAGTTCGGGTCACATCACGCCGCTCCTTCGGGTCCATGTTTTCCACCCAAGAGTGGTGCTTGTTTCCCTGGTTTCCGTTTGTGCTAGAGCCAGGTCCCATGGCGGAGAGTGCAGCTCGTCACAAGACCGGACTCGTGAGGCTGCTTTTTTGCGTTTGTCGAGCGTCTCCTGCATCTTGACTTGCTTCTTGTGCTCCTCGATGAGGAGGTAGTGGTATGCCATGAGTAGATCACGTGGGTAGTCCAGAGGTAGGACTATTTCGCCTGCGACGGCGCGGCGTGCTTCGGCCCATCCTTCTTTGCTAAGTTGGATGAGGTGGCCCCTGTTTTCCCTGCTTCGCTTCCCCTGCGGATTGGGGTTGGGCGGCGGTTAGGCGCTTCTCGCCGGTTTGATGATCGCGTACGTATAGCGCCGCAGATTTGTCGCCGCTTGCCGCAGCTTTCGGATCCGGAATCGTAGGTTCCTTCATCCGAAGGTGGATCGCATGATCGGAGTTGCAGCCGCTGGCCGAAAAACTCATCTGTTGATGGTGACGCGCGAGACGTGGTGTGGAGCCGACGAAGCGGGCCTGATTGACGGCACGGGCACCCGCTCCGGGAGGCGGAGGGTGCCAGTTTGTCCCACCTGGAAGCAGAAGCTCCCGAACAAGATTTCGAGTCCGTCGCCTACGGGCTCGAAATCCTTCATGGTACTCGGCGAGTGGGCGGTGAAGTCGAAAGCGCCGAAGAGGAGGTGATTCTCCGTCGCCGCGGAGTTGTAGATCGATCGGGTCGGAACCGCCACGCCAAGACAATAGCAGCCCCAATTCCCACAGACGGCGCCAATTGACGAGGTTTAATCTCGCCAATTCCCATTGTTATGGACTTGGGTTTTGGAGAAGATGGGGATGCCGGAGATCGTGGCACGGTTAATGCATAAGCAAACAGGGACACGAGATTTACCTGTGTTCAGCCCCGAGGGAAAACCCTACTCCGCTTGTTCCGCTCTTTTATTACGGCGAACCGGTTACAGGTGCGCAGATTCGATCCGGCGTGGAGGTGTGTATGTCGTGTGTAATCATCGTCAGATCTCTCCTCCTCTCGTTGGACCCTCCTAGCCTTTATATATGGGGAGGCTAGGTCTCAGGTGCCAATACGAGTAGGTTACAAGTTGTATTCAAACTCTAGTCTTGCTCTCCAAGGATCCGAAGGCGTCATGGGCCTTGGTCACCCGAAAATCTTGATGGGCCAGCGTATGTCTGCCGTGGGCCTTCCTTGGGCTGGACTAGGTATGCTGAAGTTATGTACCCGTAGGGTATAACCATGTCACTATTTTTGTCTCTGGAATGATATGTAATAATGACCTTTGTTTCTGTGTACTTCATCTTAAACTGTGGATGCTAGCATTGATCCAGAGACTAGCATTGCAATCACAGGGATCCTTACCTTTATAAAGGGAGGGATCTTACAAAAACTATGGGTAATAGCTCATGACATTGGCCATAAAACAAAAAACTATGAGTTTTTGGTCATGCCCTCAAACATGTATCGGGTATTATGGTTGTTGTAAATCGCCCTGGAATCCCAAAATTGTGGGGAATAACTCATGAAAACGTCCATAAAATGCAAAAACAACGAGTTTTTGGTCATTCCTCTCAAACATGTAAAGCGCCACGGAACCCTAAAACTATGAGCAATATAACATGAAAACGACCATAAAATACGAAAACGACGTGTTTTTGGTCATGCCCTCAAACATGTATCGAGTACTATGGTCGTTATAAATCGCCCTGGAACCCCAAAACCATAGGGAATAACTCATGAAAACGTCCACAAAATGTAAAAAAATATGAGTTTTTGGTCATAACTCTCAAATATGCAAATCGCCCTAGAGCACCAAAACTATGGGCAATAGGAAAATGGCCATAAAACGCAAAAACGACGAGGTTTTGGTCATACCTCTCAAACATGTAAATCACCCTGAAACCCCAAAATTGTGAGAAATAGCTCATGAAAATGGCCATAAAACACATAAAAAACGAGTTTTTCGTCATAACTCTAAATCATGTAGAACGCCCTAAAACCAAAAAAAATGTGGGCAATAACTCATGAAAACGTCCATAAAATGCAAAAAATATGAGTTTTTGGTCATAACTCTCAAACATGTAAATCGCCATGGAACCCCAAAATTGTGGACAATAGCTCATGAAAACGGCCATAAAACACAAGTTTTCGTCATGCCTCACAAACATGTAAAGCGCCCTGGAACCCTAAAACTGTGAGCAATAGCATAAGAAAATGGCCATAAAACGCGAAAACGTTGGGTTTTCTGTGATGCCCTCAAACATGTATCGGGTACTATGGTCGTTGTAAATAGCCCCGGAACCTCAAAACCGTGGGGAATAAGTCATGAAAACGACCATAAAACGCAAAAACAACGAGTTTTTGGTGATAACTCTCAAACATGTAAAGCGCCCTGGAACCCCCAAAATGTGAGCAATAGCACATGAAAACGACAATAAAACACGAAAACGAAGATTTTTTGGTCTTGCCCTCAAACAAGTATCGGGTACTATGGTCATTGTAAATCGCACTGGAACCGCAAAACCATGGGGAATAACTGATGAAAACATGCACAAAAAACAAAAAATATGAGTTTTTGGTCATAACTTTCAAACATGTAAATCTCCTTAGAGCCCCAATACTATGGGCAATAGCTCACGAAAATGGCCATAAAACGCAAAAACGACGAGTTTCTGGTCATACCTCTTAGACATGTAAATCACCCTAGAACCCCAAAACTGTGGGCAATAGCTCATGAAAATGGCCATAAAACGCAAAAAAGACAAGTTTTTGGTCATAACTCCGAAACATGTAAAACGCCCAAAAACCCAAAAAATGTGAACAATAGATCATGATAACGGCTATATAATGCAAAAAAGATGAGTTTTTTGTCATAACTCTCAAACATGTAAATAGACCTGGAACCTCAAAATTGTGGGCCATAACTCATGTAAACGACCATAAAACACGAAAATGACAAGTTTTTGGTCATGCCCTCAAACATGTATCATTTTTTAATATCTTTTTAAATCGCCCTAGACCCCCCAAACTTTGGGCAACAACACATGAAAATGGCCATAGCATGCGAAAACGATGAGTTTTTGGTCATAATTCTCAAACATGTATCGGGTCTTACGGATCATGCACATGCCCCTGGAACATCAAAAATAGGGGAAATAGCTCATGAAAACGTCCATAAAACAAAAAACTACGAGTTTTTGGTCATGCCCTCAAACATGTATCGGGTATTATGGTCGTCGTAAATCGCTCGGAAATCCCAAAACTATTGGGAATAACTCATGAAAACGTCCATAAAACGCAAAAAAATATGAGTTTTTGGTCATAACTCTCAAACATGTAAATCGCCCTATGACCCCAAAAACAATGGGCAATAACTCATTAAAATGGCCATAAAACGCAAAAACAACGAGTTTTTGGTCATACCTCTCAAACATGTAAAGCGCCTTGGAAACCCAAAACTATGAGCAATAGCACATGAAAACGACCATAAAACACGAAAACGACGAGTTTTTGCTCATGCCCTCAAACATGTATCGTGTACTATGGTCGTTATAAATCGCCCTGGAACCCTAAAACCATAGGGAATAACTCATGAGAACGTCCACAAAACAAAAAATATGAGTTTTTGTTCATAACTCTCAAACATGTAAATCGCCCTAGAGCCCCAAAACTATGGGCAATAGGTCAATAAAATGGCCATAAAATGCAAAAACGACGAGTTTCTGGTCATACCTCTTAAACATGTAAATCACCCTAGAACCCCAAAACTGTGGGCAATAGCTTATGAAAATGGCCATAAAACGCAAAAAAGACGAGTTTTTTGCCATAACTTAGAAACACGTAAAACGCCCTAAAACCCCCAAAATGTGATCAATAGATCATGATAACGGCCATATAATGCAAAAAATACGAGTTTTTTCGTCATAAATCTCAAACATGTAAATAGCCCTGGAACCCCAAAATTATGGGCAATGGCTCATGAAAACGACCATAAAACACGAAAACAACGAGTTTTTATTCATAACTCTCAAACATGTAAAGCGCCCTGGAACCCCTAAACTGTGGGCAATAGCTCATGAAAATGGCCATAAAACGCAAAAAAGACGAGTTTTTCGCCATTACTCAGAAGCATGTAAAACGCCCTAAAACCCAAAACTGTGATCAATACATCATGATAACAACCATATAACACAAAAAATACGAGTTTTTTTTGTCATAACTCTCAAACATGTAAATAGCCCTAGAACCCCAAAATTGTGGGCAATGGCTCATGAAAACGGCCATAAAACACAAAACGACGAGTTTTGATTCATAACTCTCAAACATGTAAAGCGTCCTGGAACCCCAAAAACTATGGGAAATAGCTCATGAAAATGGCCATAAAATGCAAAAAAGACGACTTTTTCACCATAACACAGAAACATGTAAAACGTCCTAAAACCCAAAAAAATGTGATCAATGGATCATGAAAACGGCCATAAAACACAAGTTTTCGTCTCGCCTCACAAACATGTAAAGCGCCCTGAAACCCCAAAAATTGTGAGCAATAGCACAAGAAAATGGCCAAAAACATGAAAACAACGAGTTTTTAGTGATGCCCTCAAACATGTATCGGTTACTTTGGTCGTTGTAAGTCGCCTTGGAATCTCAAAACCGTGGGGAATAACTCATGAAAACAGCCATAAAACGCAAAAACAAAGAGTTTTTGGTCATGCCTGTCAAACATGTAAAGCATCCTGGAACTACAAAACTGTGAGCAATAGCACATGAAAACGACCATAAAAAACGGAAACGACGAGTTTTTGGTTATGCCCTCAAACATTTATCGGGTACTATGGTCGTTATAAATCGCCCCGGAACCACAAAACCATAGGGAATAACTCATGAAAACGTCCACAAAACAAAAAATATGAGTTTTTGTTCATAACTCTCAAACATGTAAATCGCCCTAGAGCCCCAAAACTATGGGCAATAGGTCAATAAAATGGCCATAAAATGCAAAAACGACGAGTTTCTGGTCATACCTCTTAGACATGTAAATCACCCTAGAACCCCAAACCTGTGGGCAATGGCTCATGAAAATGGCCATAAAACGCAAAAAAGACGAGTTTTTTGCCATAACTTAGAAACACGTAAAACGCCCTAAAACCCCAAAAATGTGATCAATAGATCATGATAACGGCCATATAATGCAAAAAATACGAGTTTTTTCGTCATAAATCTCAAACATGTAAATAGCCCTGGAACCCCAAAATTATGGGCAATGGCTCATGAAAACGACCATAAAACACGAAAACAACGAGTTTTTATTCATAACTCTCAAACATGTAAAGCGCCCTGGAACCCCTAAACTGTGGGCAATAGCTCATGAAAATGGCCATAAAACGCAAAAAAGACGAGTTTTTCGCCATTACTCAGAAGCATGTAAAACGCCCTAAAACCCCAAAACTGTGATCAATACATCATGATAACAACCATATAACACAAAAAATACGATTTTTTTTGTCATAACTCTCAAACATGTAAATAGCCCTAGAACCCCAAAATTGTGGGCAATGGCTCATGAAAACGGCCATAAAACACGAAACGACGAGTTTTGATTCATAACTCTCAAACATGTAAAGCGTCCTGGAACCCCAAAAACTATGGGAAATAGCTCATGAAAATGGCCATAAAATGCAAAAAAGACGACTTTTTCGCCATAACACAGAAACATGTAAAACGTCCTAAAACCCAAAAAAATGTGATCAATGGATCATGAAAACGGCCATAAAACACAAGTTTTCGTCTCGCCTCACAAACATGTAAAGCGCCCTGAAACCCCAAAAATTGTGAGCAATAGCACAAGAAAATGGCCATAAACATGAAAACGACGAGTTTTTAGTGATGCCCTCAAACATGTATCGGTTACTTTGGTCGTTGTAAGTCGCCTTGGAATCTCAAAACCGTGGGGAATAACTCATGAAAACAGCCATAAAACGCAAAAACAAAGAGTTTTTGGTCATGCCTGTCAAACATGTAAAGCATCCTGGAACTACAAAACTGTGAGCAATAGCACATGAAAACGACCATAAAAAACGGAAACGACGAGTTTTTGGTTATGCCCTCAAACATTTATCGGGTACTATGGTCGTTATAAATCGCCATGGAACCACAAACCCATAGGGAATAACTCATGAAAACGTCCACAAAACGAAAAAATATGAGTTTTTGTTCATAACTCTCAAACATATAAATCGCCCTAGAGCCCCAAAACTATGGGCAATAGGTCACGAAAATGGCTGTAAAATGCAAAAACGACGAGTTTCTTGTCATACCTCTCAAACATGAAAATCACCTTGGAACCCCAAAACTGTGGGCAATAGCTCATGAAAATGGCCATAAAACGCAAAAAACATGAGTTTTTTGTCATAACTTGGAAATATGTAAAACGCCCAAAAACCTAATAAATTTGAGCAATAGATCATGATAACGGCCATACAACGCAAAAAATATGAGTTTTTGTCATAACTCTCAAACATGTAAATAGCCCTGAAACCCCCCAAAATTATGGGCAATAGCTCATGAAACCGACCATAAAACACAAAAACGACGAGTTTTTGGTCCTGCCCTCAAACATGTATCGGGTACTTTGGTCGTTGTAAATCGCCCTGGAACCTTAAAACCATGGGGAATAACTCATGAAAACGGCCATAAAACGCCAAAACCACGAGTTTTTGGTCATAACTCTCAAACATGTAAAGCGCCTTGGATCCCCAAAACTGTGAGCAATAACACATGAAAACGACCATAAAACACGAAAACGACGAGTTTTTGGTCATGCCCTCAAACATGTATCATGTAATATGGTCGTTATAAATCGCCCTGGAACCCCAAAACCATAGGGAATAACTCATGAAAACTTCCACAAAATGTAAAAAAATATGAGTTTTTGGTCATAACTCTCAAACATGTAAATCGCCCTAGAGCCCCAAAACTATGGGCAATAGGTGACGAAAATGGCCAAAAAACACAAAAACGACGAGTTTTTGGTCATACATCTCAAACATGTAAATCACCATGAAACCCCAAAACTATGAGAAATAGCTCATGAAAATGGCCATAAAACGCAAAAAGACGAGTTTTTTGCCATAACTTAGAAACATGTAAAATGCCCTAAAACCCAAAAAATGTTATCAATAGATCATGATAACGTCCATATAATGCAAAAATATGAGTTTTTTTGTCATAACTCGCAAACGTGTAAATAGCCCTAGAACCCAAAAATTGTGGGCAATGGCTCATGAAAACGGCCATCAAACACGAAAACATCGAGTTTTGATTCATAACTCTTAAACATGTAAAGTGCCCTAGAACCCCAAAAACTGTGGGCAATAGCTCATGAAAATGGCCATAAAACGCAAAAAAGACGAGTTTTTCCCCATAACTTAGAAACATGTAAAACGCCCTAAAACCCAAAAAATGTGATCAATAGATCATGATAACGGCCATATAACGCAAAAAAATACGAGTTTTTTTGTCATAACTCTCAACCAAGTAAATAGCCCATGGGATCCCAAAATTGTGGGCAATGGCTCATGAAAACGGCCATAAAACACGAAAATGATGAGTTTTGATTCATAACTCTCAAACATGTAAAGCTCCCTGGAACCCCTAAATCGTGGGCAATAGCTCATGAAAAAGGCCATAAAACGCAAAAAAGACGAGTTTTTCGCCATAACTCAGAAACATGTAAAACGCCCTAAAACGCCAAAAATGTGATAAATAGATCATGATAAAGGCAACATAACACAAAAAATACGGGTTTTTTTGTCATAATTCTCAAACATGTAAATAGCCCATGGAACCCCAAAATTGTGGCAATGGCTCATGAAAACGGCCATAAAACACGAAAACGGCGAGTTTTGATTCAAAACTCTCAAACATGTAAAGCGCCCTATAACACCTAAACTATGGGCAATACCTCATGAAAATGGCCATAAAACGCAAAAAGACGAGTTTTTCGCCATAACTCAGAAACATGTAAAACGCATTAAAACCCCAAAAAAAGTGAGCAATAGCTCATAAAACGGCCATAAAATGCAAGTTTTCGTCACGCCTCACAAACATGTAAAGCGCCCTGAAACCCCTAAAATTGTGAGCAATAGCACAAGAAAATGGCCATCAAACACGAAAACGACGAATTTTTAGTGATGCCCTCAAACATATATCGGGTACTATGGTTGTTGTAAATCACAATGGAACCTCCAAACCGTGGGGAATAACTCGTGAAAATGGCCATAAAACGCAAAACCAACGAGTTTTTGATCATGCCCTCAAACATGTAAAGCGCCCTAGAACCCCCAAAATGTGAGCAATAACACATGAAAACGACAATAAAACATGAAAACGACGAGTTTTTGGTCATGCCCTCAAACATGGGGAATAACTAATGAAAATATGCACAAAACACAAAAGATGAGTTTTTGGTAATAACTCTCAAACATGTAAATCTCCCTAGAGCCCCAAAACTGTGGGCAATAGCTCATGAAAATGGCCATAAAACGCAAAAACGTCAACTTTTTGGTCATACCTCTCAAACATGTAAATCACCCTGAAACCCCAAAACTGTGGGCAATAGCTCATGAAAATGACCATAAAACGCAAAAAGAGGAGTTTTTCGTCATAACTCCGAAACATGTAAAACGCCCTAAAACCCAAAAAAAAGTGAGCAATAGATCATGATAACGGCCATATAATGCAAAAAAGATGAGTTTTTTGTCATAACTCTAAAACATGTAAATAGCCCTGGAACCCCAAAATTATGGGCCATAAAACACGAAAACGACAAGTTTTTGGTCATGCCCTCAAACATGTATCATTTTTTAATATCCTTTTAAATCCCCCTAGACTGCCCAAACTATGGGCAACAACTCCTGAAAATGGCCATAGCATGCGAAAATGATGAGTTTTTGGTCATTATTATCAAATATGTATCGGGTCTTACGGATCATGCACATGCCCCTAGAACATCAAAACTAGGGGCAATAGCTCATGAAAACGGCCATAAAACATGTATCGGGTATTATGGTCGTAAAAAATCGCCCTGAAACCCCAAAACTATAGGGAATAACTTATGAAAACATCCATAAAACGCAAAAAATATGAGTTTTTGGTCATAACTCTCAAACATGTAAATCGCCCTATAACCCCAAAACAATGGGCAATAGCTCATTAAAACGGCCATAAAACGCAAAAACAACGAGTTTTTGGTCATGCCTCTCAAACATGTAAATCCCCTTGGAACATCAAAACTATGGGCAATAACTCATCAAAATGGCCATAAAACAAAAAACTACGAGTTTTTGGTCATGCCCTCAAACATGTATCGTGTACTATGGTGGTTGTAAATTGCCCTAGAACCCCAAAACCATAGGGAATAACTCATGAAAACGTCCACAAAACGCAAAAAATATGAGTTTTTGGTCATAACTCTCAAACATGTAAATCACCCTGGAATCGCAAAACTATGGGAAATAGGTCACGAAAATGGCCATAAAACGCAAAAACGACGAGTTTCTGGTCATACCTCTAAGATGTAAATCACCCTGGATCCCCAAAACTATGGGCAATAGCTCAAGAAAATGGCCATAAAATGCAAAAAAGACGAGTTTTTCGCCATAACTCAGAAACATGTAAAACGCCCTAAAACCCAAAAATGTGATCAATAGATCATGATAACGGCCACATAACGCAAAAAATATGAGTTTTTTTGTCGTAACTCTCAGACATGTAAATAGCCCTCGAACTCCAAAATTATGGGGCAATGGCTCATGAAAAGGCTATAAAACACAAAAACAACGAGTTTTGATTCATAACTCTCAAACATGTAAAGCGCCCTGGAACCCCAAAATTGTGGGCAATAGCTCATGAAAATGGCCATAAAACGGAAAAAGACGAGTTTTTTGCCATAACTCAGAAACATGTAAAACATCGTAAAATCCAAAAAAATGTGATCAATAGATCATGATAATGGCCATATAACGCAAAAATACGAGTTGTTTGTCATTACTCTCAAACATGTAAATAGCCCTAGAACCCCAAAATTATGGGCAATGGCTCATGAAAACGGCCATAAACACGAAAACAACGAATTTTTGGTCATGCCCTCAAACATGTATCATTTTAATATCATTTTAAATCGCCCTAGACCCCCCAAAACTATGGGCAATAACTCATGAAAATGGCCATAAGACGTAAAAACAATGATTTTTTAGTCATAATTCTCAAACATGTATCGGTTCTTACGGACCATGCACATCCCCCCGGAACATCAAAACCATGGGCAATAGCTCATGAAAATGGCCATATAACAAAAAAACTATGATTTTTTGGTCATGACCTCAAACATGTATCGGGTATTATGGTCATTATAAATTGCCCTAGAACCCCAAAACTGTAGGGAATAACTCGTGAAAACGTCCATAAAATGCAAAAAAGATGAGTTTTTGGTGATAACTCTCAAACATGTAAATCTCCGTAGAACCCTAAAACTATGGGCAATAGCTCATGAAAATGGCCATAAAATGGAAAAACAACGAGTTTTTGGTCATGTCTCTCAAACATGTAAAACGCCCTGGAATCCTAAAACTATGCGCAATAGCACATGAAAATGGCCATAAAACACGATAACGACGAGTTTTTGGTCATGCCCTCAAACATGTATCGGGTACTATGGTCGTTATAAATCGCCCTGGAACCTCAAAACCATAGGGAATAGCTAATGAAAATGTCCACAAAACACACAAAAAATGAGTTTTTGGTCATAATTATCAAACATGTAAATCGTCCTAGAGCCCCAAAACTATGGGCAATAGGTCACGAAAATGGCCATAAAAGGCAAAAACGACGAGTTTCTGGTCATACCTCTCAAACATGTAAATAATCTTGGAACCCCAAAACTGTGGGCAATAGCTCATGAAAAGGGCCATAAAACGCAAAAAAAACGTGTTTTTCGTCATAACTCAGAAACATGTAAAACGACCTAAAACCCAAAAATGTGAGCAATAGATCATGATAATGGCCATACAACGCAAAAAATACGAGTTTTTGTCATATCTCTCAAACATGTAAATAGCGCTGGAACCCCAAAATTGGGGGCAATATCTCATGAAAATTGCCATAAAACATGAAAACAACGTGTTTTTGGTGCTGCCCTCAAACATGTATCATTTTTAACATCATTTGAAATATTCCTAAACCCCCAAAACTATAGGCAATAACTCATGAAAATGGCCATAACACGCGAAAACGATGAGTTTTTGGTCATAATTCTCAAACATGTATCGGGTCTTACGGACCATACACATCCCCTGGAACATCAAAACTATGGGTAATAGCTCATGAAAATGACCATTAAACAAAAAACTATGAGTTTTTGGTCATTCTTTCTACGGTGAACCAGCATACCACTACATGTGTAGTACACTATAGTCGTTGACATGACAGAACACCGTTCCGTAATTATGACACCCCTCAGAGTGGTACAACAGAAACATTGCGGGTCCATATTACAAACATACACACATTATTATTACAATACCAGAGGTTCAAGACTTCAAAAGATTCAACTTACAAACTAAATATAAAGTGTTTCAGCGGAAGTTTTAAAGTGACTACTTCAACTCCAAATTGAGCTCAGCAACCTATTCTTATATATTGTTCATGTTGCTCGGCTCAATTGGTTCCTAGTACTATGGTAATTATTTTGACTCATGGTGCTCTCCTCCATAGACGACGTCATAGTCCACCCCTTCTGCGGCATCGTACACATCTAGGTCTTCATAGAAACCTCATCTTGGCTTTCAGCTGCATACATTGGTGTATCTTCTGGATCCTCAGAGTCTAAGCAGGGGATCAAAGGAAAAGGTGAGTAACAGCGTTACCCAACAAGGTCAGTATATGCAAGGTGGGAAGTTTGATGCTCTATCTACCACCTCGGACTATAAGTCCTTGGCACTATGTAGTTTTCGTAAATCTTTCTTCAAATATTGATTTTATTGTTGAAAAAAATATGCCCATCACCCTTCACAGGTTTACCAAAACTTTCATGGAGTTCCTTTCCTGCCGCGTTCGTAGCGCCTTCCCGTAACAGGGAGTAACAAGTTACAATTCTTACACTCTGCAGAGGTGCGTTAATTTACCCATGATAGATCAACTCCTTGTTGCACAACCGGGCATACTTTCCCATCCACATTGCCATGATAGGGGGGCCAGTAGGTGATCCAAGCCAATCACTTCCCTTTCCGCGACCCCATATGTCTGCTCGATCCTTCGGAGCTGGCTCACCTCCATTAAGCCCCCTTTCGGGTAGGCTAAAACCCTGATGAGTTCCTGAAGAGTCTATGAGCTGGTGATGTCCCTGGCAAGTACCTTATAGGTCTAGATAAACCTCCGACAGCCACTCATAGATAATCTTGACACCAAAAACGTGAGGCCTAAGGGTGCCCACCCATATGATGGATCCAAACAAGGAATCATAACGTCACGTTAAGGTCGTCTTGCCTCCATACTAAAGGAAAAGAATACATCTTACTTCTCTGTCCCATTCCAAATCTCATGGCTAATGCGTTATATACGGCGCTAGAATCACTGATGTCATGGGTTGTTAAATTCTTAGGTGATTATCATTGTTGCAAATAGAAACCTAAGTTCTATTGCTTCATTATATCATCACTTAGGATGATATCAACAATTTATTTACTTGAGAAAATAATATTTTATTTCTTTGAAACATAGATGATAACACACAATTTGCAAATACTTTGGTAAAAACTCTTCAAAGGACATGAGGAAGTGATGAACTTGCCTTGTGATTGCAAGGTAGTGAAGTCGGATGCTTGCACTGGACCTTGAGCTTATATGTCTACAAAACATCATTATTGCTCGATAAGGACAATATTTAAAGAAGCAAAATGAATATGCATAGTAATGTAATGCATTATTTATTATTTATCTTCTTTGTGTGTTTTACCCAATATTTTAGTTTCTGGAACTTCTTTAAGTAATAAAGGAATTCATTTTAAGCAATAACCTTTAATATTTTATAAATATTGCATTTAATATATTAATAATATAGTTAAAGACTAATTTTTTATTTAATATAAACTCTTATATTTATTTGTTTAATAATTCTTTTAATAATTAGAATTTAAATAAAAGAGAATTTCTTTTGGTAATTCTAAATATTTATTTAGTATTTTTCTAAAATACTACAATAACAAAATATAATAAAAGTGATATTTATTTATTTTTTTTCCTTTTTCTTTAATTTTATAAAATTCCATAAGGAATATATATTATAAAATTCTTGACCAAAATTATATATATATAAATTATTTCTTAATTTAATTAAATAAGTTGGATTATTATAAATCTAAAAATATATTATTTGCATTTTTCAGACTTCTATTTTATTTTCTATAATTTTATTTAATTCTTAGGGTATTTTGGTCTTTTATTAATTATTAAAATTTCTTTTAGGTTTTTGGGCTAACCTATGGGGCTTATTGGGCCAGACTTGGCCCAAATGGCCTAGTCAAAATTCCTTCCCGAAGAGGTACTGGCCTTATCGGCCCATCCCTCTGCCTCTCCTTCTCTCGTCCTCGTCCTTTTCTCCTTCTCGACCCCGTGGTCGCTGGCGTCGCCGCCGTGGTCCTCCCTGGCCGCCTCCGTGGGGTATGGCGAGGTTATCAACCACGCTCCTTCGTCTTCTCCAACTTGATTTGATTTTGGGGCACTCCTGTGACCAGGCTAGCCCCGTCCCGGACCCTAGGGTTTGGGGTGGTGCTGGTGACGCCTCTGATACGTCGGAAATGTATCTATAATTTTTGATGATCCATGCTTGTTTAGTATCTACTTTGCTTTGCTTGTATACACTTTGAGGTGCTTTGTACATGTTTTCTGGTACTAACCTATTAACAAGTTGCCACAGTGCCAGTTGCTTGTTTTCTGCTGTTTTTGGTTTCAGAAAAGCTAGTAAAGAAATATTCTCAGAATTGGACGGGACAAAAGCCAAAGTCAATTACTTTCCGTGGGGAACAAGAAGTCCAGAGGGGAGCCAGAGAGGCGGGCTAGGGCGCCCAGACCCCCTAGGTGCGGGTGGGCCCTGCCCCGCACCTGGGAGGGTTGTGGGGCCCCTGGCCGCCGCCTCGGCCTCTCCCTTTCCCTATAAGAAGCCCCCGATGCAGAAACCCTAAGGACTCGATAAAATCTCCACGAAACCGTCTGTAGCCCCCGCCACCATCATCCCTAGATCGGGGGGATCTGAAGTTCTTCTCGGCACCCTGCCGGAGGGGAGTTCATCCCAGAGGCCTTCTCCGGTATGATTCATGAGTAGTTCCACCTTGGACTATGGGTCCATGTTGTAGCTAGATGGTTGTATCTCCACCTTTGTGCTTTCATGTATAGTTCTTGTGAACTCCATTCATGATCAAGATCTAATCTATTTGTAATCATGCATGTGATGTTTGCGGGGATCCGATCAATATTGAGATTATTATATTGGTTTGATTAATGGTTTTGTCTTTATGATTCTATCATGTCTGTGTTGATTGTGATCTTGCATTCTCTTCGTTGTTAGTAGCTATCTTGGCCAAGTAGTTGCTAGTGACTCCAAGAGGGGGTATTTATGCTCGATAGTGGGTTCATTCCTCTAGTTTCCAAGGGAATTGACAATAATCTCTTCGGTTGTAGATGTGTTGTTGCCACTAGGGATAAAACAACAGTCTCTTGTTCATGGAACATGTGTACTGTTTACCTTACACACTTTGCTTAAAGCAGTTGTCTGTTGCTTGCAACTTAATACTAGAGGGGGTTCGGATGATAACCTGAAGGTGGACTTCTAGTCATAGATGCAGTTGGATGGCGGTATATGTATCTTGTTGTATTGCCCAATCGAATATCATAGGATATTTCTGACTAGTAATTGCATTGTTATGCCTTGATCAGTTCATGTCAATTGCCCTGCTGTAATTTATTTACCCTTCATGCCATGTTGTTTATCTAAGGAGAGCACCTCTAGTGAACTATGGACCCCGGTCCAATCTTTACCATTGATACATCCTCCACTGTTACTTGTTTATTTTCTACAAACCATTACCTTACACACCATACGTTTAATCCTTTGTTACAGCAAATCGGTGAGCTTGACAACCTCACTGATTCGTTGGGGCAAAGTCTTGAGTTTGTGTTGTGAAGGTCTCCGCGTTGCTAGCAACACCTATGTGACGTTTCCTTCCTCATACTGGTTCGATAACGCCAGTTTCTTACTGAGGGAAGAATTGTTGTTTTGCTGCTTCACACCTTGCTCTTGGGGTTCCCAACAGACTCCACATCAAGCACCAAGTTCTCTGGCGCCATCAAGGAGTCATCAACAAGTTTTCTGGTGCCATTGCCGGGGAGGCTAAGGACGTCTTCACAAGGGGAGTCCTCCACTTCCTTTCTCTTTACTTTGTCTTTAGTTTTCTTTGTTTCTTTTGTTTGGTTTTTGTTTGACTCTTTCCAAAAAACCCTAAAAAATTAGTCTATTTTGGTTTTCTTTCTTTATTCAAAAACACAAAAAATTAGTTCCCGCTCTAGCTGCTGCTGCTGTTTTTGGCTTGCCCACCTTTGCCAAATTGAACTCTGCTGAGAATACTAAGTTGTGTGACTTCACTAGCACCAACAACAATGATTTCCTAAGCACTACCATTGCTCCACCTACTCCTGATGCTTCCTTTTATGAAATTAAGCCTGCTTTGTTGAATCTTGTGATGAGAGAGCAATTTTCTGGTGTTGGTTCTGATGATCCTGCTGCCCATATCAATAGCTTTGTTGAACTTTGTGAGATGCAAAAATATAAGGATGTAGATGGAGACATTATTAAGCTCAAGCTTTTTCCTTTCTCCTTGAGAGGAAAAGCTAAAGAATGGTTGCTTTCTTTGCCTAAAAATTGTATTGATTCTTGGACTAAGTGCAAAGATGATTTTATTGGAAGATACTATCGTCCTGCTAAGATTATATCTATGAGAAGTGACATTATGAAATTTAAACAACTTGATAGTGAACATGTTGCTCCAGCTTGGGAAAGAATGAATTTTTTGGTTAAGAATTGCCCTACTCATGGACTCACTGCTTGGATGATTATCCAGACTTTTTATGCAGGTTTGAACTTCTCCTCAAGAAATCTTTTGGATTCAGCTGCTGGAGGTACTTTTATGGGGCTCACTTTGGGTGCTGCAACAAGGCTCCTTGATAATATTATGGTTAACTACTTTGAATGGCATGTTGAGAGATCTCAGCATGGAATGAAGGTAAATTCTGTTGAGGAAACATCCTCTTTGTGTGAAAAGAATGATGTTATTATGGCTATGCTTGTTAATGGCAAAGCTCCTCTAGATCCTAATAGGGTTCCCTTAGCTTCTTTGGTTGCTCAAGAAGAGCAAGTTGATGTGAACTACATTAGAAACAACAATGCCTATAGGAATAAAGCAACAAAAATTATAGGCCTTATCCTCCTAATAATGGCAATTCCTATGGAAGCTCTTACAATAATGCTAGAAGTGCCCCCTCTGAACTTGAAGTCATGCTCAAGGAATTTATTAGTAAACAAACCACTTTAAATAAGACTATAGAGGGAAAGCTTTTAACCGTTGAGAAAAATATATCCTCTTTGTCTGAAGCTCAGTCCTGCTTGATTAATAAAATGGCTGCTAAACCTGAAACTATGGAAAACACCTTTGCTACTGCTCATGCCATACAAGTTACTATTGATGAAAATATTAGGTTGTTAGCTCAACTCCATGCTAAGTGGGAAAGGGAAGCTAAAATTGATAGAAACAATAGTGTGTGCACCATCACCACTAAACCACAAGTAGTCCCTATTCCTCCTCCTACTATGCCTAAGCCTATTGAGCCTACTACTAGTGATGCCAAGTTTGACTTTGATATTGATGGTTGCAATATTTCTGAACTGATTATGTTTCTACAAAAGCTTGCTAGAAGTCCTGATGCTAGTGATATGCATGTTGCTTTCACCAAACACATTACAGATGCTCATGTTAAGATTAAGCAAGAGAAGCTAAAACACAAATCTTCTATTCGTAGGAAAGTAGAAGATAGTTGGGAACCCTTTATTAATATACAAGTGAATGACTTTGATCTCAAAGCTTCATGTGATCTTGGTTCTAGTGTCTCTATTATGCCTTGGAAGATTTATGAAATGCTTGATTTGCCACCATTGGAAGATTGTTATTTGGATGTCGCACTTAATGATAATGCTAAGAAGAAACTCATGAGGAGTATTAATGATGTTCTAATTATGGTAAACAATTCTTATGTCCCTTTTGATTTCTATGTTTTGGATGTTGAATACAATGCTTCTTGTCCTATTACTTTGGGAAGACCTTTTCTTAGAACAGTTGGTGCTATCATTGATATGAAAGAAGGCACCATTAAATATCATTTTACATTCAACAAAGGTATTGAAAACTTCCCTATGAGGAGAGAGAAGTTTCTTTTTCCTCCTCATTTGAAAGCACGATTTGATGTTAATGCTTCTTCATTTGAAAATACTTGATTCTTCTTACTTCTTGTGCCTAACTTAAAGGCGTTAAAGAAAAGTACTTGTTGGGAGATAACCCAAGAGTTTCCTTGAGTCTTGGAAGTTATTACTTTAGTAATGACCTCTCCTTATCTTTTTTGTTTGCTTTTTGTGCCAAGAATGACCTCTAATGAGAGGGAAGTAAGATTTGGGGAGTTGATATCCTGAAACAGATTTTTGTCCTCCACCATAAAAATTCGCGAGGAGTCTCTCTAACTCGGATTGAGCTCAAAATTTACGAATAAATCCCCCAGTATGTTAGATAACTTTCGTTAGTTCAACACTTTTTTAGTTGAGAAACATAAGATGTTTGAAAATATCGGTTTCTACCTGCTGATATGTTTTGACAGATTTCTGCCATTATTTGCATTTGCTTCTTATTGATTCCTTTTTGAGTTCTATTTAGGTGAATTGAGCTTTTTGAAGGATTTGCTACAGTAGCATGTGTTTTTAATGAAAAGGCTTGCTGTTCCAAAGCTTTATCTATGGGTCTATTATCTTTTGAATACACTAATGTTGCTAATGAAGATTGTGTGAAGTTTTGTATGAAGTAAAAATTTCAGGTGTAGAGAGAGGATGATGCAATGAGATGAAGAATGGACAAAAGCTCAAGCTTGGGGATTCCACCATGGTGTCATCACAAGAAATATCCAAGAGGTACATGCGTCAAAGCTTGGGGATGCCCACGGCATCCCCTTCTTCATCAATAAAAAGCTCAGATCTGTCTAGACACTTCGTTTTCATTGTTTCATGCATAGTTGTGTTGTTCTTGGAGCGTCTTAGTTTTTCTTTGATTTGATTAGGTTGTTTAGTTTGCTTGAATAAAGCAGTTTGGACCCCCGTTCTTGCTGTGTTGTTTTGCAAATAAGTTGCTTGGTGTTGGAAAGGAGTAGTAAGTTCTTGCTTGAAGTGCAAGAGGAGCTTGCATTGATTGGACATAGACTTTAGCATGACATGCTAGGAGTTGTTTTGACCTTATGCTTTGTGATTATTGCTGTAGCATGTATTGTTCCAAACAATTGGGATTGCTTAGTGTGCCTTGAAGAAATTAGGCGTTGTTTTAGCATGCAAAATCATAGTATTGTGGTATTCTCTTTTGATGCTTTGCTTGGGTTGACTTGGCACATACTCACACCATGTTATGACTATGACAAGTCACCATTAGCCTCTATGATCATTTAGTCCTTGACTTGTAGTACCACTCTATGCTTTTATTAGTCATGCTTTGTTGTTCTGCATGATTATTGGCCATTATGCTCTCTTAGTTGGTTGCTCCTAGTCGTTTGCTAGCCTCCACTTGTATGAGTAAGTTCTACTCATGCTTCCAACTCCCAAGAAACCAAGTTATTCCAAAGTGTCCACTATAAACTCCTATCCATGGTGTGTTACACCATTCTAAGTATATTCTTGTTTTCAATTATCTTCCAATTAAAAACTATTTTATTATGTGAAAACTTAGTGATTAAAGCCCTCACGAACTTGATGGCACACTTTATATTCTTTGCCCCTAATAAACTTGAACCATTGTGACATCTTTGTTGTATATGCTTGCACTTATACGTTGGAATTGGCATAACCGTGCTGTCACGGGGAATGTTTTCAACATTGCACTTGTACTTTGTACTCACTTGATATCATGCTCTTTTGTCTATGGATGTCACCGGTATGAAATAAAGAGGGAACTTGTAAGTCCATGGTGTTTGTATCCTCTGTTAGAGAAACACCTGGGCCGCTAGCCTACGCCATTCCTAATCATGGTTGAAACTTGCAGTATCACTATAGTGAGCTATCTATGAAGCATCCTCAATAAAAAGCTATGCATATAGTAAATAAAAAGATCGCTGAGATGCTCATTGTATGCTTGCTTTGTCATATTGGTTATGGGAAAGCTCCTATACCATGTGCAAGGGGTACCCCGTTGGCGGTTCTCAATGATATGCAAATACTTACAATGACAAGAACTTACCTGTGACCGAAGTTGAGTATGCATGAGGTGTGGCCCTCGTATTCAAGGGACTTGAGATTGCCAACTTATACTTTGTCAAGCATATACTCCATCTTTGTCACTTTAACCTTAATCACTTCAAGATGCTTATGATAGGGGAAATGAGGGCTGAAAGCTAACAAGTACCATAATTTTTGGAAGCTCTTTTTGAAACTTGTAATCCCTGCTTCCTTTACAAAAAGGCCTTTCTTCCACCACTATTGAGTCTCCACCTTCTACCTTTAGGCACCATTAAGAGAGCATAGTTGTCATTCTGTGTGCACTGTTCCAAAGCTTATTGATTGATGCATATTGTGATATTACTTGTTCTTGTACTATTTGTTTCTAGTCACGCTTGTGAACTCTGAAGGTTTCCTATGCATCTATTTGCTACTCTATGAGGGACAAGTTGAATGCCACTATGCTATGTTTTCTGTATGTGAAACAAACTAACGTTTTTCAATGCATATTATTCATGATCTTTGTTTGTAGCTTGTCATGTTGTATCCATAGTTACTCTGTCCTATTGTTAGAACTCCATCTTTCATGCACATGTTTAGAGTTCTTTGATCCCAGCTTTCAATGCTTGCAAATGGTTGGATCTTTATTGTGAGGATGCATGTCACCTCAAAAATTATTCTTTTATCACTTACCTACTCGAGGATGAGCAGGAGTTAAGCTTGGGGATGTTTGATACGTCGGAAACGTATCTATAAATTTTGATGTTCCATGGTTGTTTAATATCTCTTTGCTTTGCTTGTCTACACTTTAAGGTGCTTTTTACATGTTTTCTGGAACTAACCTATTAACAAGTTGCCACAGTGCCAGTTGCTTGTTTTCTGATATTTTTGGTTTAAGAAAATCTAGTAAAGAAATATTCTCGGAATTGGACCGGACAAAAGCCAAAGTCAATTACTTTCTGTGGGGAACAAGAAGTCCAGAGGGGAGCCAGAGAGGCGGGCTAGGGCGCCCAGACCCCCTCTAGGCGCGGGTGGGCCCTGCCTCGCGCCTAGGAGGGGTGCGGGGCCTCTGGCTGCCGCCTCGGCCTCCCCCTTCGCCTATAAGAAGCCCTCAATGCAGAAACCCTAAGCACCCGATCAAATCTCCAGGAAACCGTCTGTACCCACCGCCACAATCGTCCCTAGATCGGGGGGATCTGAAGTTCTTCCCGGCACCCTGCCGGAGGGGAGATCATCCGGAGGCCTTCTCTCCGGTATGATTCGTGAGTAGTTCCACCTTGGACTATGGGTACATGTAGTAGCTAGATGGTTGTATATCCACCTTTGTGCTTTCATGTATAGATCTTGTGAGCTCCGTTCATGATCAAGATCTAATATATTTGTAATCATGCATGTTGTGTTTGCAGGGATCCGATGGATATTGAGATTATTATGTTGGTTTGATTAATGATTTTGTCTTTATGATTCTAGCATGTCTGTGTTGTTTGTGATCTTGCATGCTCTCCGTTGTTAGTAGCTATCTTGGCCAAGTAGTTGCTAGTGACTCCAAGAGGGGGTATTTATGCTCGATAGTGGGTTCATGCCTCTAGTTTCTAAGGGAAGTGACAATAATCTCTTCGGTTGTAGATGTGTTGTCGCCACTAGGGAGAAAACAACGGTCTCTTGTTCATGGAACATGTGGACTGTTTGCCTTACACACTTTGCTTAAAGAAGTTGTCTATTGTTTGCAACTTAATACTGGAGGGGGTTCGGATGATAACCTGAAGGTGGACTTATAGTCATAGATGAAGTTGGATGGCGGTCTATGTATCTTGTTGTATTGCCCAATCGAATCTCATAGGATCTTTCTGTAGGGGTTCGTAGCATGGAAAACAAAAAATTTCTACCGCATACAAACAAACAAGCCAAGATCTATCTACTAGATTGTAGCAACGAGTCGATAGAATAACTCACCCTCGAAGATTCCAAAGTGTTTAATGAGAGCGGATTCTCGTGGGTGATGTAGTCGTACTCTTGCCGACCTCAAGATCGTGTAGACGATCCTTCCGGCCAATGGCTCAAGCAGCGCCTGTAGTCGGTCACACGTTGGTACTGATGAAGACCTTCCTCTCCTTGTTCCAGCAGAAGCGGAGGTTGTAGCACTCTCGTGATTCCGGCAAAGACGACGGCGTGGTACTGAAGTGGAGGAGATCTCGCAGGGCTTCGCCTTAAGCCGGAGCGAGTATGGTGGACTATGAGAGAGGCCTTGGCGATCTAGGGTTTAGAGGCACCAAGGAGAGAGGGCTAGGCCGGCGGCTAGGGAAAGGGTAGGGCCCCAACTCGGCGGCTAGGCAAACGCTAGGGGCGGCGGCGACTTGGTGGAGGCCGGCGGCTAGGGATAGGGTTTAGAGGAGAGAGGTGTAGGTCTAGAGGGGCAGCCCTGCCCCTCCTTTTATAGGTGGGAGGGCGCCGGCTAGGGGAGGAGAGTCCTCCCCCAACTCGGCCTCCAAGGCCGGCGGGTGGAGGGAGGGAACTCCTCCCCAAGTAGGTTTCCTACTCTCCCTCCACCAACCAAACTTGCCGTTTGACTTTTCAAATTGGCGTTTGACTTTTCAAACTAGGATTTGATTTATCCCTTTATTTTTCTCAGAGATGACACCTAGTACATGATGCAACCATTCCAACTTGTTATGACACATTCATGTACCCTTCCCCCTAGAGTGCCGGACCTTCCGGACCCTTCTAGAACATTCCCGATGAAAACACCGGAATCATTCCCCAACTCCGAAACAGGACTTACCTTATATGAATCTTATTCTCCGGACCATTCCGGATCTCCTAGTGATATCCCAGATCCCATCCGAGACTCCGAACAACATTCGGTCTCTTACTCATCATTCCATAACTACTCAACAACATCGAATCCTTAAGTGTGTCTCCCTACGGTTCATAAATTATGCGGACATGATCGAGACACTTCTCCGAACAATAACCAATAGAGGAATCTGGAAATTCATATGGCTCCCACATATTTTTATGATTACTTTGTGATCGAATGAACCACTTACATACGATACCAATTTCCCTTTGTCTCACGATAGTTTACTTATCCGAGGTTTTGATCATCGGTATCTCTGCATACCTAGTTCAACCTCGTTACCGATAAGTACTCTTTTCTCGTTCCCGTGATATGTGATCCCTTGTGAGCCAGTCACATGCTTGCAAGCTAATTGGATGAAATTCCACCGAGAGGGCCCAGAGTATATCTATCCGTCATATGGATGGACAAATCCCACTCTTGATCCATGTGTCTCAACCAATACTTTCCGAACACTCAATGCCACCTTTATAGCCACCCGATTCACGGTGGTGTTTGATGTCATCAAATCATCCATCCGGTAAAGGTGATATGCATGATCTCGTGGTCGAAGGAATTAGTTTACTATGTATCAGAAAGCATATAGCAATTGAACTATTAAAATGACTTGATCTTTATGCTACGCTTATCTTTAGGAGTATGTCCATCATATCATTCTCCTAACGATATGATGTTGTTGTTAATAACATCTCAATGTTCATGATAGGGAAACCACAATCATTTATTAACCAACAAGCTAGTATTATAAAGAGTCTTTACTAGGGACTCTAATTTAGTTTACAAATCACACAAATATTAATGTTTCCTTGTTAATACTGTTATAGCATGAATGTCAACATTTATCATAAACACAAAGATATAATAATAACTATATTTATTATTGCCTCTAGGGCATATCTCCAACAGTCTCCCACTTGCACTAGAGTCAACTAATCTAGATTACATGGTAATATACCGAACACCCATGGAAGTTTGGTGCTGGTCATGTTTTGCCCTCGGGAGAGGTTTAGTCAACGAATCCGCCACATTCAGATCTGTGTGTACTTTGCAAATCTTTATGTCCCCATCTTGGACATGTTCTCGAATAGCGTGAAAACGTAGCTTGATGTGCTTCAGCTTCTTGTGTGACCTTGGTTCTTGCGCATTGGCTATGGCGCCCATGTTATCACAATAGATAGACATTGGGTCCAGCGCACTTGGAACCACACCGAGCTCTGTAATGAACTCCTTCATCCATATCGCTTCTTGTGAAGCCTCTGAAGCAGCTATGTATTCCGATTCAGTTGAAGATCTCGCCACAATGCTTTGCTTTGCACTCCTCCAGCTAACTGTTGCACCATTCAAAGTAAATACGTATCCGGATTGAGATTTAGAATCATCTGGATTGGTGTTCCAACTAGCATCGGTGTAACCATTAACAACGAGCTTTTCATCACCTCCATAAGAAAGAACCATATCCTTAGTTCTTCTTATATAGTTAAGGATGTTTTTGACTGCTGTCCAATGATCCACTCCCGAATCACTTTGATATCTGCTAGTTAAACTAACAGCATATGAAATGTCGGGTCTAGTACATAGCATGGCATACATTAGAGATCCTATGGCTGAGGCATAGGGAGTCTTACTCATCCTTTCTCTATCTTCTGCCGTTGCTGGACTTTGAGTTTTACTCAAGGTCGTATTAGGCAACATGACCAAGAACCCTTTCTTGCTATCTTCCATTCCAAACCTCTTTAGAACTTTGTCCAAATATGTACTTTGTGACAATGATATTAGGCGTCTTGATCTATCTCTATAAATCTTTATGCCTAATATGTAAGCTGCTTCGCCAAGATCCTTCATTGAAAAACTATTATTCAAATATTCCTTGACACTATTAAGAAGGTCTACATCATTCCCAATCAACAATATGTCATCTACATATAGTATTAAGAATGCTATAGAGCTCCCACTCACTTTCTTGTAAATACAAGCTTCTCCATAAGTTTGTATAAAACCAAAACTTTTGATTACCTTATCAAAATTTTGATTCCAACTTCGGGATGCTTGCTTCAATCCATATATGGACTATTGAAGTTTGCATACCTTGTTAGCATCTTTAGGATCGACAAAACCTTTGGGTTCCATCATATACAACTCTTCATCAATGTCTCCATTGAGGAACGCTGTTTTGACATCCATCTGCCATATCTCATAATCATAATATGCAGCGATTGCTAACAAAATCCTCACAGACTTTATCTTTGCTACTGGTGAGAAAGTATCATCGTTGTCAACTCCTTGAATTTTTCGTAACCCTTTTGCGACAAGTCGAGGTTTATAGACAGTAACATTACCATCAGCATCTGTTTTCTTCTTGAAAATCCATTTGTTCACGATAGCCTTCCGGCCATCCGGTAAGTCCACCAAAGTTCATACTTGGTTTTCGTACATGGATCCAATTTCGGATTTCATGGCGTCATGCCATTTATTGGAATCTGGGCTCATCATCGCTTCCTCATATGTCGCAGGGTCATCGGTGTTGTCCACCAACATGACACTCATAACGGGATCATACCAATCAGGAGTGGTACGAGTTCTCGTTGACCTGCGAGGCTCTGTAGGAACTTCAACCGAAGTTTCATGATCATCATCATTATCTTCCTCTCTTATTGGTGCAGGCACCACAGGAACTTCTTCCGGTGCTGCGCTACTCGCAAGTTCGAGAGAAGGTTCGACAACCTCGTCGAGTTCTACTTTCCTTCCAGTCACTTCTTTCAAGAGAAATTCCTTCTCTAGAAAGGATCCATTCTTGGCAACGAAGATTTTGCCTTCGGATCTATGATAGAAGGTATACCCAATAGTTTCCTTTGGGTATCCTATGAAGACGATTTTTCCGGGTTCAAGCTTGTCCGGCTGTAACTTCTTTACATAGGCTTCGCAACCCCAAACTTTAAGGAACGACAATTTAGGTTTCTTCCCAAACCATAATTCATACGGTGTCATTTCAACGGATTTAGATGGTGCCCTATTTAAAGTGAATGCGGCTGTTTCTAATGCATAACCCCAAAATGATAGCGGTAAATCTGTAAGTGACATCATAGAACGAACCATATCTAAGAGAGTTCGATTACGACGTTCGGACACACCATTACGCTATGGTGTTCCTGGCGGTGTCAATTGTCAATTGTGAAAGTATTCCGTAACTTAGATATTCACCTCCACGGTCAGAACGTAGAAATATCTTCTTGTTACGTTGATTCTCTACATCACTTTGAAATTCCTTAAACTTCTCGAAAGTTTCGGACTTATGTTTCATGAAATAGATATACCCATATCTACTCAAGTCATCCCTGAAGGTAAGAACATAACGATAACCACCACGCGATGCTACACTCATTGGACCACACACATCGGTATGTATGATTTCCAATAAGTCCGTAGCTCGCTCCATCATACCAGAAAATGGAGTCTTAGTCATTTTACCCATCAGACATGCTTCGCATCTTTCAAGTGATTCGAAATCAAGTGATTCAAGAATTCCATCGGAATGGAGTTTCTTCATACGCTTCACTCCAATGTGACCAAGACGACAGTGCCACATATAGGTCGAGTAATCTCTCAATTTCAAACGTTTAGCTTCAATGTTATTAATATGTGTATTTTCACTATCGAGATTCAATAAGAATAGACCATCTATCAAAGGTGCATGTGCATAAAACATATTACTCATATAAATCGAACAACCATTATTCTCAGACTTAAACAAGTAACCGTCTCGCAATAAACAAGATCCTGATATAATGTTCATGCTTAACGCAGGCACCAAATAACAATTATTTAAGTATAAAAATAATCCCGATGGTAGATGAAGAGGTAGCCTGCCGACCGCAATCACATCAACCTTTGATCCATTTCCAACGTGCATCGTCACCTTGTTCTTCGCTAGCTTCCGTTTATTCTGCAGCACCTGTTTCGAGTTACAAATATGAGCAACCGAACCAGTATCAAATACCCAGGCACTACTACGAGTACTAGTGAGATACACATCAATTGTTGGAATTATGCCCTAGAGGCAATAATAAAGATGTTATTATTATAATTCTTGTTCATGATAAAGTTTATATTCCATGCTAGAATTGTATTAAGCGGAAACTTTAATACTTGTGTGGTTTGTGAACAACACCATGTCCCTAGTATGCCTCTATGGACTAGCTCATTGATTAATGATGGTTAAGGTTTCCTAACCATAGACATGAGTTGTCGATTAATAATGAGATCATATCATTGGGAGAATGATATGATGGACAAACCCAAACTAAGCGGAGCAATTAGATCGTGTCATCGTGTTCATCTTTGCGAAGCTTTTCTTATGTCAAATATTGTATTCCTTAGACCATGAGATAATACCACTCCCTGGTATCGGAAGAAAGCTTTGAGGTCATCAAACGTCATCCTATGAGAGGGTGATCATAAATGTGTCTCTCAGGTGATCGGAAAGTGCTTGTTGGGTTGTATGTATCGAGATGGGATTTGTCCCTCCCAAGTCGGAGAGATATACTTCGGGCCCACTCGGTAATCGATATCAACACCGCTTCCAAGCATGTGGTTAAGGAGTTAATCACAAAGTGATATCGGATTACAGAACGAGTAAAGTACTTGCTATGAACGAGATTGAACTAGGTATGACGGTACCGACGATCGAATCTCGGGCAAGTAAAATATCGCGAGACGAAGGGAATATATATATGGGATTGATTGAATCCTGCCATCGTGGTTCATCCGATATGATCATTGATGAATGTGTGGGAGTCAATATGGGTTTCGCACTTCCCGTTGATTATTGATATAAGATCATGTCTGCATGTTCTCGAACCCGAAGGGTCACACACTTAACGTGTCTCGACGCTAGGATAGATTGGATAATTGGTTTATGAGTTTTTGTTCGGGGTCTCGGATGGGATCCGGGACATCACGAGAGGTTCTGGAATGGTCCAGAGAATAAGATTCATATAAGGCAGTGCAGTTTTTGGAGTTCGGAATTGTTCCGAGTTAATCGGTATTGTACCGGAAGCTTCTAGAACCTTCCGGAGGGGGACCAACGTGGTCCCACCTGTCGGGAGGGGGCATGGGCCTATGAGGGAGTGCCCTGGCCGCATTGGGCCAGGGGCACAAGGCCCCATAGGGCCCAGCTGGCCAAACAAGGGGAAACCCTAATTGGAGCTTCTAGAAAGGGCGGATTACTTGCCCCCCACTCCTCCCTCCTTGGCCGCCGGCCTAGGGCTTGGGGGAGGGGTTAGGGCAGGCGCCCACCCCTCTATATATAGAGGGCTGGGGCGCACCACCCCCCCACACCTCCTCCTCAACCCTAGCTGCCATGTTGCCCTCCTCTCTCTCTCTCCCTCCCGACTGCGTGTAGGCGAAGCCCTGCTGCAGAAACTCTCCACCACTTGCACCGCGCCGTCACGTTGTAGATCCAATCCGTCTCTCCACCATACTTGCTGGACCGAGGAAGGAGGAGACGTCGAGGTGCCGCACGTGTGCATCTCTCGGAGGCATCGCCACTTGCGGTGTTAGATCGGATCGGATCGCGAGGAGGAGAAGCGAGTACGACTACATCACCCACGTTCCGACGAACGTTCCGCTATGCGAATCTTCAAGGGTATGAAGATCTCATCTAATCCCTCTCATTGTTTGCATATCCTAGATTAGATCTTGGCTTTCCTCTGTTCGCATCCGTAGAAAATTTTGATTTACTATGCCGCGAAACCCTTCAAAGGGTATCGAGCTAGATCTATGCGTAGATGTGTTTCACGAGTAGAACACAACATGGTTGTTGCGGGCGTTGATGTTTTCTGTTGCAAGCCTCTTGTTTGTGTTCTTCTTATGACGCGGGATAGTGAGATTGAAGCGGTCCAGGCCAACCTTACGCGACGCCGTTCGCGAGACCGGCTCCGCACTTGACGTGTGGCTTGTTCCACACATGCGGCTGGTGGATGCATGTTTCTCTCACTATAGTTGTCATGGGATTAACACCGGAGTTTGGCAACCATAATATCACCGTTGTGGCTTTCCGTAGGTAAGAATCATTCTTAGCTTGCTACTCCCATAAGCCACGTAAAACATGCAACAACAAAGTAGAGGCGTCTAACTTGTTTTTGCAGGGAGTGTTTTCTGTGATATGGTATGGCCCAAGATGTGATGTGTATGTTGTATGCAATGATCATGTTTTGTAATGTTTCACGACTTGCATGTCGATGAGTACACAACCGGCAGGAGCCATATGGTTGTCTTTATAATTATGTATGACCTGTGTGTCAACTTCTTATACGCCATGTAATAGTTTCACTTCATCGCTAAGTAGTTAGCAATAGTTGTAGTTGCTATTTGTGGTGGAGGCAATCATGGTGGAGTGATGGAGATCATGCCGGAACGCACAAGATGGAGATCATTGCGCGAAGATTGGCTATACCATGTCACATAAAGTTATATGCATGTGATGTTTATCCTTTTATGTATCTTATTATGCTTAGATCGCGACGGTAGCATTATAAGATGATTCCTCACTTAAAGATCAAGATAAAACTGTGTTCTCCCCATGTATGCACCGTTGCGAAAGTTCGTCGTGTCCAAGCATCACGTGATGATCGGGTGCTATAGACTCTACGCTCACATACAACGGGTGCAAGCCAGTTTTGCACACGCGGAAATACTTGGGTTTGACTTGACGAGCCTAGCATGTACAGACATGGCCTCGGAACACAAGAACCGAAAGGTTAAACATGAGTCATATGAATGATATGATCGACACTTCATTGTCCACCATTGAAACCACATCTCTTCTCGTGAAGATCGGATTAGGTGTGGTGAATTTGGATCATGTTCTTCAAACAACTTGAGGGATGTTGAATTTAGTGGGAGTTCATCTAGTAATTTGATTAAAAGTTGAACTAGTTATCATGAACATAGTCTAATTTGTACTTGCAAATATTGTAGATCAAATGGCTAAGTCCAACTTCAACTTCAACGTTTTTGCTGAGAAAGAAAAGCTTAAGAACAATGGGTCTAACTTCACCAACTGGTTCCGCAATCTGAGAATCATTCTCTCTGGCAGTCAAAAGGACTATGTCCTTGAGAGTGCGCTAGGTGACGCCCCTGCTGTCAATGCGCCGGCTGATGAGAAAGTTGTCTATCAGTCGCGCAAAGATGATTATGGTGTGATTAAGAGCACCATGTTGTTTGCTATGGAATCGGACCTTCAAAATCATTTTGAAGACTATCCCGGGCCCTTTGAGATTCTTGAGGAGCTGAAAACCATGTTTCAGACTCAGGCCCGTTCTGAGAGATATGAGATCTCTGAGAAGTTCTTTAACTGCAAGATGGAGGAAGGGAGTTCCGTTAGTTAGCACGCCATAAAGATGTCGGGCTACACTCAACGCCTTGAGCAACTGGACTGCAAGATTCCAGAGGAGCTCAAGATTGATAGGGTTCTGCAATCACTCCCTCCCAGCTACAAAAGTTTTGTAGTGACTCATAATCAGATTGGTTCCACTGATACGATCACCGAGCTCTTCGCAAAGCTGAAGGCTGTAGAGGTGGACATCAAAAAGGATAATCATGTGTTGATGGTCAACAAGCCCACCTTCAAGAAAGGTAAGGGTGCAAAGAAGCCCTTCAAGAAAGGAGGCGGCAAGCGCGTTGCCCCTGCTGAGAAGAAGCTCAAGTCTGGACCCAAGCCGGACACTGAGTGCTTCTATTGCAAGGACAAGGGTCACTAGAAGCGTGAATCGTCCAAGTACCTAGCGGACAAGAAGGCCGGCACCATCAAAGGTATATTTGATATACATGTTATTGATGTTTTCCTTACTAGCCCTCGTTGTAGTGCCCGGGTATTTGATCTTCGGTTCAGTTGCTAATATTTGTAACTCGAAACAGGAGCTACGGAATAGACGGCGGCTTGCGAGGGATGAGGTGACGATGCGCGTTGGCAACGGATCAAGAGTTGATGTAATGGCCATCGGCACGCTCTCCTTAGTTTTACCTTCGGGGTTAGTTTTAAACCTTCATAAATGTTATTATGTGCCTGCGTTGAGCATGAACATTATTTCTGGATCGTGTTTATTGCAAGACGGTTATTCATTTAAATCGGAGAATAATGGTTGTTCTATTTATATGAGTAACATCTTTTATGGTCATGCACCTGCTGTGAATGGTTTATTTCTTCTGAATCTCGAAAGGGATGAAACACACATCCATAACATTGAGGCTAAGATATGCAAAGTAGATAGTGATAATACTACTTATTTGTGGCACTGTCGTCTAGGTCATATTGGTGTAAAGCGCATGAAGAAACTCCATTCTGATGGACTTTTGGAGTCTCTTGATTTTGAATCATTTGACACATGCGAACCATGCCTCATGGGCAAGATGATCAAAACCCCGTTCTCCGGAATGATGGAGCGAGCAACGGACTTGTTGGAAATCATACATACCGATGTATGCGGACCGATGAGTGTTTCGACACGCGGTGGATATCGCTATTTTCTCACTTTTACCGATGACTTAAGTAGATATGGGTATATCTATTTAATGAAACATAAATCTGAAACATTTGAAAAGTTCAAGGAATTTCAGAATGAAGTGGAGAACCATCGTAACAGAAAGATTAAGTTTCTACGATCCGATCGTGGAGGTGAATATTTGAGTTATGATTTTCTCACGCATCTTAAAGCAAGCGGAATCGTTTCGCAACTCACGCCACCCGGAACACCACAGCGCAATGGTGTGTCTGAACGCCGGAATCGAACCCTATTAGATATGGTTCGATCAATGATGTCTCTTACTGATTTGTCGTTATCATTTTGGGGTTATGCATTAGAAACCGCTGCATTCACTTTAAATAGGGCACCATCTAAATCCGTTGAGACAACACCGTATGAACTGTGGTTTGGTGCTAAACCTAAGTTGTCGTTTCTTAAAGTTTGGGGATGCGAAGCTTACGTCAAGAAGTTGATGCCGGACAAGCTCAAACCCAAAGCGGAGAAATGCGTCTTCATAGGATACCCTAAGGAAACTATTGGGTATACCTTCTATCACAGAACCGAAGGCAGTGTTTGTCGCAAAGAATGGTTCCTTTCTTGAGAAGGAGTTTCTCTCGAAAGAAGTGAGTGGGAGGAAAGTAGATCTAGATGAGGTTATTGAACCTTCTCTTGAATTGGAGAGTAGCGCAGCACCTGAAATTGTTCTAGTGCTGCCTGCACCAATAATAGAGGAAGCTAATGATAAGGATCATGAAGCTTCGGACGATGCTGATACTGAACGTCGCAGGTCGACAAGGTCGCGTGCCCCTCCTGAGTGGTACGCCAACCCTGTCTTAACTGTCTTGTTAGTAGATGACAGTGAGCCTGCGAACTATGAGGAAGCGATGATGAGCCCAGACTCTGAGAAATGGCTAGAGGCCATGAAATCCGAATTGGGATCCATGAGCGAAAACCAAGTATGGACTTTGGTGGACCCTCCTAGCGACCGAAAGGCCGTTGAGTGAAATGAATTTTCAAGAAGAAAATGGACGCGGATGGTAATGTTACCGTCTATAAAGCATGGCTTGTCGCGAAAGGTTTTCGACAAGTTCAAGGTGTTGACTACGATGAGACTTTCTCTCCCGTAGCGATGTTTAAGTCCATTCGGATTTTATTAGCAATTGTTGCGTTTCATGATTATGAAATATGGCAGATGGATGTCAAGACTGCGTTCCTCAATGGCACCTTTGATGAAGAGTTGTATATGATGCAACCCGAAGGTTTTGTCGATCCTAAGGATGCTAATAAAGTATGCAAGCTTAAGCATTCCATTTATGGACTGAAGCAAGCATCTCGGAGTTGGAACCTTCGTTTTGATCAAGTGATCAAGAGCTTTGGATTTGTTCCAAATTGCTACGAAGCTTGTATCTACAAGAAAGTGAGTGGGAGCTCGGTGACATTTCTGGTACTATATGTGGATTACATATTGATTATTGGAAATGACATTAACATGCTTAACGATGTGAAGAGTTATTTGAACAAATGTTTTTCAATGAAAGAACTAGGTGAAGCTGCTTATATATTGGTCATCAAAATCTATAGAGATAGACAAAGACACCTGATAGCTTTAAGCCAGAGTACATACCTAGACAAAGTTCTGAAAAGGTTCAGAATGGATAAGGCAAAGAAAGGTTCAGTGCCTATGTTGTCAGGTAAGATATTGAGCAAGGCTTAGTGTCCAACTACGGTAAATGATAGAGAAGCTATGAGCAAAGTGCCTTATGCCTCGGCCATAGGTTCTATCATGTATGCCATGCTATGTAATAGACCGAATGTGTCCAATGCTCTTAGTTTGACGAGCAGGTACCAAAGTGATCCAGGAGTGGAACACTGGACAGCCGTGAAGAACATCCTAAAGTACCTAAATAGGACTAAAGAAATGTTCTTAGTCTATGGAGGTGATGAAAAGCTTGTCGTAAAGGATTACGTCGACGCTAGTTTCGACACCGATAAGGATGATTCTAAATCTCAGACAGGATACATTTATATTTTGAATGGAGGAGCTGTGAGCTGGAGAAGCTGCAAGCAAAGCGTGATCGCGGGATCTACAGTAGAAGCGGAATACATGGCTGCTGCAGAAGCGTCAAGTGAAGGAGTTTGGATCAGGAACTTCATCACTGAGCTTGGGGTGGTTCCAAGTGCATTGGACCCACTGGAGATATTGTGTGACAACACTGGCGCCATAGCACTCGCTAAGGAACCAAGATATCATCCAAAGACCAAGCATATCAACCGCAAGTTTCATATAATCCGAGATTATATAGAAGATGGAGATCTGAAGATTAGCAAAGTACATACAGATCTGAATGTCGCAGATCCATTGACTAAACCTCTTCCACGTAAACATGATCAAGACCTTAGTGCCATGGGTGTGAGATTGTTGCCAAATGTAAACTAGATTATTGACTCTAGTGCAAGTGGGAGACTGGAATTATGCCCTAGAGGCAATAATAAAGATGTTATTATTATAATTCTTGTTCATGATAAAGTTTATATTCCATGCTAGAATTGTATTAAGCGGAAACTTTAATACTTGTGTGGTTTGTGAACAACACCGTGTCCCTAGTATGCCTCTATGGACTAGCTCATTGATTAATGATGGTTAAGGTTTCCTAACCATAGACATGAGTTGTCGACATAATGAGATCATATCATTGGGAGAATGATATGATGGATGACCCAAACTAAGCGAGCAATTAGATCGTGTCATCGTGTTCATCTTTAAGCTTTTCTTATGTCAAATATTGTATTCCTTAGACCATGAGATAATACAACTCCCTGGTATCGGAAGAAAGCTTTGAGGTCATCAAACGTCATCCTATGAGAGGGTGATCATAAAGGTGTCTCTCAGGTGATCGGAAAGTGCCTGTTGGGTTGTATGTATCGAGATGGGATTTGTCCCTCCCAAGTCGGAGAGATATACTTCGGGCCCACTCGGTAATCGATATCAACACCGCTTGCAAGCATGTGGTTAAGGAGTTAATCACAAAGTGATATCGGATTATGGAACGAGTAAAGTACTTGTTGTGAACGAGATTGAACTAGGTATGACGGTACCGACGATCGAATCTCGGGCAAGTAAAATATCGCGAGACGAAGGGAATATATATATGGGATTGATTGAATCCTGGCATCGTGGTTCATCCGATATGATCATCGATGAATGTGTGGGAGTCAATATGGGTTTCCAGACCCCACTGTTGATTATTGATATAAGATCATGTCTGCATGTTCTCGAACCCGAAGGGTCACACACTTAACGTGTCTCGACGCTAGGATAGATTGGATAATTGGTTTATGAGTTTTTGTTCGGGGTCTCGGATGGGATCCAGGACATCACGAGAGGTTCCGGAATGGTCCGGAGAATAAGATTCATATAAGGCAGTGCAGTTTTTGGAGTTCGGAATTGTTCCGAGTTAATCGGTATTGTACAGGAAGCTTCTAGAACCTTCCGGAGGGGGACCAACATGGTCCCACCTGTCGGGAGGGGTCATGGGCCTATGAGGGAGTGCCCTGGCCGCATTGGGCCAGGGGAAAAAGTCCCCATAGGGCCCAGCCGGCCAAACAAGGGGAAACCCTAATTGGAGCTTCTAGAAAGGGGGGATTACTTGCCCCCACTCCCTCCTGGCCTAGGGCTTGGGAGGGTTAGGCAGGCGCCACCCCTCTATATATAGAGGGCTGGGGCGCACCACCCCCCACACACCTCCTCCTCAACCCTAGCCGCCTCCGCCTCCTCTCTCTCTCCTCCCGATCGTGTAGGCGAAGCACCTTCGCAGAACTCTCCACCACTTGCACCGCGCCGTCGCGTTGTAGATCCAATCCGTATCTCCACCATACTTGCTGGACCGTGGAAGGAGGAGACGTCGAGGTGCCGCACGTGTGCATATCTCGGAGGCATCGCCACTTGCGGTGTTAGATCGGATCGGATCGCAAGGAGGAGAAGCGAGTACGACTACATCACCCACGCCCGATTCCGCTCAGGCGGTAATCTTCAAGGGTATGAAGATCTCATCTAATCCCTCTCGTTGTTTGCATCTCCTAGATTAGATCTTGGCTTTCCTCTGTTCGCATCCGTAGAAAATTTTGATTTACTATGCCGCGAAACCCTTCATCAATAACATGTATATCGGATATACCTTTCTCCTTGATGTTGCCGTTCTTCAAATCCGCCAAGTACTTTGGGCAATTCCGCTTCCAGTGACCCTCTCCCTTGCAGTAAAAGCACTCAGTATCAGGCTTAGGTCCAGCCTTGGTCTTCTTCGGTCAAGGCAACTTTCTTACCACCCTTCTTGAAGTTTCCCTTTTGCTTAGACTTGCCTTTCTTGAATTTGGTGGTCTTATTGACCATCAACACTTGGTGCTCTTTCTTGATCTCCACTTCTGCAGATTTCAACATGGAGAAGAGTTCTGGCAACTCCTTGTTCATGTTTTGCATATTGTAGTTCATCACAAAGTTCTTGTAACTTGGTGGCAGTGATTGGAGGACACGGTAAATCCCCAAAGCATTAGGAATCACTATACCCAAGCTTTGGAGTTTGTTTATGCCTGACATCTTAAGCACATGCTCACCGACGAGTCGCCTCTTCCATCTTGCGCTTAAAGAAATTTTCGAAGCCTCATAACTCTCAATCACAAGTGAGTCTCAAATATCAATTTGAGTTCACGGACAATATCATGTGGGTCTGAATTCTCAAACCTTTTCAAGCTCGATTCCAAACCATACAAGATAGCACATCGAATGTGGAGTACCGATTCTTCCGAGCGAGGTAAACATTCTTTAATTCATCGGTAGCATCACCTGGCGGGTCACCCAATGTGCATCCAAAGACATAGGTCAAATTACCAACATTGAGGACAATCTCAAATTGGAACCAATCCGAAGTTGCTTCCATTGTTTTTCAACTTTTCTTTCTCTAGGAACGCATTAAAATTGATGGTAGGGGCCGCCATTGATCTACAACATATTTGCAATAGTTTAGACTAAGTTTATGACAAATTGAGTTCTAATTAATAGTTAAATTAATCTAGGTGAACTCCCACTCAAAACAATATCCCTCACATTGTTTTAGTGATCACACGAACCAAATCCACCACATCAAAACCGATCATCACGAGAGTTGATGTATCTTCAATGGCGAACAATCAACATGTTCATCATATCTACTATATGACTCATGTTTTACCTTTCGGTGATCTGTGTTCCGAGACCATGTCTGTACATGCTAGGCTTGTCAAGATCAAACCTTAGCTTCCGCATGAGCAAATCTGGCTTGCCATGTTGTATACACTTGCAGAATCTAACACACTCGATCATCACGTGGTGCTTCGAAACAACAAGCTTTAGCAATGGTGCTTACTAAGGATGAACACTTTAGAACTTGAAATTTATGTGCATGAGGGATCATCTTATAATGCTACCGTCGTTAACTAAGCAATACAAGATGCATAAAGGATTAACATCACATGCAATTCATAATATGTGATATGATATGGCCTTTCTTCTTTGTGCTTCCGATCTCCATCTTCAAGCACGAACATGATCTCCATCATCACCGGCATTGCATCAAGGTCAATGAGGCTGCTCCATGATTATCATCCACCAGCTTCAGCTATTACAACTACTTTGAATAGACACGCTGGTCTTAACAGAAATTAAAGGCAACCATATGGCTCCTGCCGGTTGCCAACTTACAATAAGGAACATTGCATACATCAAATATAATCACAATCATGGCCATATCACATCACAGCACACCCCTGCAAAACAAAGTTAGACGCCTCTAATTTCATTGCATATTTTACGTGGTTTGGGGCTTTTAATAAGTGTTGATCTAACTTACGAACAAGAACCACAACGTTGATGTTTGAACTATCAAGTGCCTGTTGTAAATTGGATCTATAATACAATGGGAGAGACAGACACCCACAAAGCCACTTATGCAACACAAGTTGCATGTTGAGCGTGGAGCAAGTCTCATGAACGATGTCATGTAAGGTTAGCCCGGGACGCTTCATCCCATCATACCGCAAGATGCAAAGTACACAAGAAGCAATTGATAATAAAAGCACCACCGCCCACAATGACCATTCTGTTCTACTCGTGCAACAGATCTACATATAGACCTGGCTCTGATACCACTGTAGGGGTTCGTAGCATGGAAAACAAAAAATTTCTACCGCATACAAACAAACAAGCCAAGATCTATCTACTAGATTGTAGCAACTAGTCGATAGAATAACTCACCCTCAAAGATTCCAAAGTGTTTAACGAGAGCGGATTCTCGTGGGTGATGTAGTCATACTCTTGCCGATCTCAAGATCGTGTAGACGATCCTTCCGACGCCAAGCTGCGTTTAGCGCTTCGATCGGTCACATCGTTGATTGATGAAGACCTTCCTCTCCCTTGTTCCAGCAGGCAGCGGAGGTTGTAGCACTCTCCTCGTGATTCCAGCAGCACGACGGTGTGGTACCGGAAGTGGAAGGGAGATCTCGCAGGGCTTCGCCTTAAGCCGGAGCGAGTATGGTGGACTATGAGAGAGGCCTTGGTGATCTAGGGTTTAGAGGCACCAAGGAGAGAGGGATAGGCCGGTGTCTAGGGCAAGGGGAGGGCCCCAACTCGGCGGCTAGGCAAACCCTAGGGGCGGCGGCGACTTGGTGGAGGCCGGCGGCTAGGGCTAGGGTTTAGAGGAGAGAGGTGTAGGTCTAGAGGGGTAGCCCTGCCCCTCCTTTTATAGGTGGGAGGGCACCGGCCAGGGGAGGAGAGTCATCCCCCAACTCGGCCTCCAAGGCCGGCGGGTGGAGGGAGAGGAACTCCTCCCCAAGTAGGTTTCCTACTCTCCCTCCACCAAGCAAACTTGTCGTTTGACTTTTCAAATTCGCGTTTGACTTTTCAAACTAGGATTTGATTTATCCCTTTGTTTTTCTCAGCGATGACACCTAGTAAATGATGCAACCATTCCAACTTGTTATGACACATTCATGTACCCTTCCCCCCGGAGTGCCGGACCTTCTGGACCCTTCTAGAACATTCCCGATGAAAACACCGGAATCATTCCCCAACTCCGAAACAGGACTTTCCTTATATGAATCTTATTCTCCGGACCATTCCGGATCTCCTCGTGATATCCCGGATCCCATCCAAGACTCCGAACAACATTCGGTCTCTTACTCATCATTCCATAACTACTCAACAACATCGAATCCTTAAGTGTGTCTCCCTACGGTTCGTGAATTATCCGGACATGATCGAGACACTTCTCCGAACAATAACCAATAGAGGAATCTGGAAATTCATATGGCTCCCACATATTTCTACGATTACTTTGCGATCGAATGAACCACTTACATACGATACCAATTTCCCTTTGTCTCACGATAGTTTACTTATCCGAGGTTTTGATCGTCGGTATCTCTGCATACCTAGTTCAACCTCGTTACCGATAAGTACTCTTTTCTCATTCCCGTGATATGTGATCCCTTGTGAGCTAGTCACATGCTTCCAAGCTAATTGGATTACATTCCACCGAGAGGGCCCAGAGTATATCTATCCGTCATATGGATGGACAAATCCCACTCTTTATCCATGTGTCTCAACCCATACTTTTCGAACACTCAATGCCACCTTTATAACCACCCAGTTACGGTATGGTGTTTGATGTCATCAAAGCATCCTTCCGGTGATGGTGATAAGCATGATCTCATGGTTGAAGGAATTAGGTTACTATGTATCATAAAGCATATAGCAATTGAACTATTAAAATGACTTGATCTTTATACTACGCTTATCTTTAGGAGTATGTCCATCATATCATTCTCCTAACGATATGATCTTGTTGTTAATAACATCTCAGTGTTCATGATAGGGAAACCACAATCATCTATTAACCAACAAGCTAGTATTATAAAGAGGCTTTACTAGGGACTCTAATTTAGTTTACAAATCACACAAGTATTAATGTTTCCTTGTTAATACTGTTATAGCATGAATGTAAACATTTATCATAAACACAAAGATATAATAATAACTATATTTATTATTGCCTCTAGGGCATATCTCCAACACTTTATGACTAGTAATTGCATTGTTATGCCTTGCTCAGTTCATGTCAATTGCCCTGCTGTAATTTGTTTACCATTCATGTCATGTTGTTTATCTAAGGAGAGCACCTCTAGTGAACTATGGACCCCGGTCCAATCTTTACCATTGATACATCCTCCACTGTTACTTGTTTACTTGCTGCAAACCATTACCTTCCACACCATACGTTTAATCCTTTGTTACAGCAAACCGGTGAGCTTGACAACCTCACTGATTCGTTGGGGAAAAGTCTTGAGTTTGTGTTGTGAAGGTCTCCGCGTTGCTAGCAACACCTATGAGACGTTTCCTTCCTTCTACTGGTTCGGTAACCTCGGTTTCTTACTGAGGGAAGACTTGCTGTTGTGCTACTTCACACCTTGCTCTTGGGGTTCCCAACAGACTCCACATCAAGCACCAAGTTCTCTGGCGTCATCAAGGAGTCATCAGCCTCCACCGATGATTTCGTGGTGCGGTGAGGTGTTCGTGAGTTTCTGTGGTGGTGTTGTTCGTCCTCCTACGCTGTTGTGGCTGCCATCATGCCCTCAGGCGGGTTGCACCCTTTGGGTGCTCCCGTGTGCTGCGCCGCTCGCCCCTCTGCTTCCTCTTCTATTCTATAGCGAGGACCACAAGTGAGTTGGTTCTTGGTTATCACCCGTGCCTCTATCTCCTCTGAGTACATCTGTGTGTAACTAGTGGCCATCCCTCATTAGGGTTCATACTGGTTCTAGGGTTCTTCCCTGGTTCTAGGGTTCATCCCTCTGTGTGCTTGTAAGATGATGATTTGATTAAGTAGTTATGCCTAGTAAGGATTATGCTCACTGCACTTTAGTGCTTACCTCATGATTTGATTATCTGATTCTATTGTTGATCTGATGCTAGTGGTTCTATAGTGTTGCCTCTAACTGGTAATCGATCTTGATTAAGCTGATGGTATTATTGTGAAACCTTGTTGGTTAGGTTGATGCTTAGTGAGTTCCTCTACTATTAGTACTTCAGTACTGACAGTAACACTGTCAGTGGTTATTCACTGCATCAGTAGATGTTGTCTTGTATGGTTATCAATAGACTAAACTTAATCATTTGATTTTAATGATGCTCTTAAGATATATGGATATGTTTGATGATCTCTGAGTGTAATCTCAGGGAAATGATATCAATGGCTTGCCACTTTCTTTATTGTAACCTGTTAATGGTTTTATTTGGTTGATAGAGTCTATTCTTGTGACACCATTTAACTATGGCACATAAGTTGTGATTCTACTACTGGCTTTACTTTGGTCAGTGCTTAAGATTGGATAATTGCCAAAAATAAGTTGTAAGCTTCTCTTAATATTTATGCCTATGATGTTGGTCTGAGGCTCTAGGAACTAGATTCCTATCTTGCTGTCCCTCAAAGATATGCTTAAGTATCATGGTTGCTCACTGGATCTTGGATCCTAGTTGGTTAAGATGATTGGTTTGCTTATAGCTTAATGTTGGTGCATATAGTTTATGAAATCTGAGGTGCTACTCCATTGGGAGATGTGCCCAGATTTATAAGCTATATGAGCACATGTTGGAATATATAACTTGTTTTGTTATCACCAGGATCTATGATGTTGGCATGAGATCCTAGTTAATTTGGTAGATTTACTGTTGGCCTTTGTATTCCCAAAACCTCTAGGATAGATTCACCCCACTTGGGTGATTACTGAGAGGTTAGTTCTAAAACAACACATGATTTTCTGTTTATATAAGATGAACATATTATGTGGATGTTTTGTGGTACTCACCACAACAGTTGTTGATTGTGGTGGTTGTTGGTTCATTTGGTGACTTGATCTTGTTGGTTGTGTTGCTGGCCTAATCTCGTCCTTCACCTCCTGGTTCCTGTGAGCTTGGCCTTGATCTGTCCTTCACCTCTTAGCTCCTGCAACTTGACCTTGCTATCCACCTGATCCACCCCCTCCTTATGTCACCATCTGGTGATGCTAGTATGATCTGGTGTGTGGTTTTGGCTGGTGGTTTGCTGGGCTTTGCTAAGCTGATTGTGTTCTTGGTGTGGTGTTTGAGATGCAAGGATGACCTAGTGGGCTGACCACGGCTGTGCTTGCTCCTTTTACTTGTTTGAGATGTTGTTGCTATGTCGACAGCACACACCATGCATTTGGTGATTGTTCTACCTGTGTGCTTGGTACATGGTTGTGGATCAAACCAGTAAGGTGTCTCACCTGTTGATCTTTTAACTGTTAACCTTCCTGGTGAAATTTGCCCCTCTTACTTGCTATGAATATTTAACTTGTGGCTTATTTATTATAAAAGATCAAATTATTTCATATTGGTGAAACTTGCCCCTATACAATTACTCAATGATGTAATTTTGAGCAGTGCACTTCACTGCTCTCTACTTAGAGTAAAACTAATAATTCAACTTTTATTTTCATTTTTGTTTGCTTTCTATTTTTGCAGGTACAAGATCTGAAGATTCAAGTTTTACTATAGGATTTCTTAGCCAGATTGATTCCTTTGTAATCTTTATTTTATTCTTTTGTACGAATATTTTAATAGTTTATTCATATTTGAATTTATCTTTTTGTAATATCTTTACTGTAATTTCTCTTTTTGACTTAATGAGTCAATCTTTGTAATTTGTTTATGGAATAAAGATAAGGATTAAAGATTCATTTCTTATTTGAATTTCTTTATTTTGAATTCCTATTACTATTTATTATATCTTTATTAAAACAAATACTATTACTAAATCATGTTTGGAATTCATTATAAAATACCAAATCCTAACTTTAAAATATAAGTTCAAATTTCAAATTTAAATTCAAATTCTTTCCCCCAAAACACACCAATTTATAAAGATCATGTCAAAATTTATAACGATCACTCTCCATAGCTATTCCTACACCTAGAGAGTGAAAGAAACTCTGATCACTTTAGGTTTTTATTTGGCGAAAAAATTTACCCACATTTTACAGATGAATGCATGCATATGCACGAATTCCTAAATCTACCCTTCGTTGGTTCCTAAATGCTGGAATGTTACAGACTTCCCCCCTTAAATTAAACTTTGTCCCAAAGTTTGCTGAAGTGTACTTGAATAGTTCTGGATAGGCTTCTCTTAATTCCTTCTCTTTCTCCCAGGTGGATTTTCTCTCGGGGTGATGCTCCCACTGTACTTTGCGGTACTTGATTGCCCTGTTTCTCAACCTTTTCCAGTTTGCTTCCAGAATTTTACAGGGTTTCTCAACATATGTCAGGTCTGCTTGTAATTCCACCTCTTGATGTGTGATTGCATCATCAGGAACCTTAAGACATTTTAAGAGTTGTGATACATGAAAACATTGTGAACTTGAGCTAATGTTGGTGGTAGCTCTAAAGCATAAGCTATGGTCCTGTTCTGGCTCAGTACTTTGAATGGTCCTATATATCTGGGACTCAATTTTCCCTTAACTCCGAACCTCTTAACTCCTTTGATTGGGCTTACTTTGAGATATACCATGTCTCCTAATTCAGGATGCCATGATCTTCAACTTAGATCGGCATAACTTTTCTGCATACTTTGAGCTATTTTCAATCTATCCTTGATTACATCGATGATATCTTGCATTTCCTTGATATAGTCTGGCGCAATTTCTTTGCTACTACCCGACTCATACCAAAATATTGGTGATCTACATTTTCTTCCATAGAGTACTTGATATGGAGCTGCCTTCAGACTACTCTGATAACTGTTGTTGTAGGAAAATTCTGCCAATGGTAGATGATCTTCCCACGAACCTCCAAAATCTAATGCACAAGCCCTAAGCATGTCTTCCAATATTTGATTGGTTCTTTCAGTTTGACCCCCAGTTTCTGGATGATAGGTTCTGCTGAAATCCAACTTTGAACCAAGTGCTTCATGTAATTATTTCCAAAATGATGAAGTAAACACATATCCTCTATCAGTTACGATTTTTTTGGGCACTCCGTGCTTACTTACTATCTCCTTGATATAAACTTCTACTAACTTCTCGGCATTATCTATATGATTTACCGGAATAAAATGTGCACTCTTAGTGAGTCTATCAACAATCACCCATATCATATCTTTCCGTTTTGGTGTCATGGGTAATCCTGTGATGAAATCCATAGCAATTTCCTCCCATTTCCACTCGGGAATTTCCAAGGGTTGTAATGGTCCTGCTGGACTTTGATGTTCAGCTTTTACCCTTTGGCAAGTATGGCATTCTGACACATATTTTGCAATGTCCCTTTTCATGATATTCCACCAAAATAATTCTTTCAAGTCCATGTACATCTTGGTACTTCCTATATGGATGGAATATGGTGTTTCATGTGCCTGTCGGAGTATTACTGATCTTGGAACCAAAGACGATCTTGGAACCATAAAGATTCATAATCTCCTAAGCAAAAAACTGATGCTTGACCTTGAGATATCCTCTGAATTGCTTCAGCAATAAAAGGATCTTCTGCTTGATGTCTAAAAATTTCGTGCTTGAGATCACTATTCTGTTCTGCAGCTAAAACCCAAAAAAATGTTCACGCAAAAAAGACGAGTTTTGCGCCATAACTCAGAAACATGTAAAACACCCTAAAACCCAAAAAATGTGATCAATAGATCATGATAATGGCCATATAACGCAAAAATACGACTTTTTGTCATAACTCTCAAACATGTAAATAGCCATGGAACCCCAAAATTGTGGGAAATGGCTCATGAAAATGGCCATAAAACACGAAAACAATGATTTTTGATTCATAAACATGTAAAGCGCCCTGGAACCCCAAAACTATGGGCAATAGCTCATGAAAATGGCCATAAAACGGAAAAAGACGAGTTTTTGTCATAACTCAGAAACATGTAAAATGCCCTAAAACCCAAAAAATGTGATCAATAGATCATGATAACGGCCATATAACGCAAAAAATATGAGTTTTTTGTCATAACTCTCAAACATGTAAATAGCCCTAGAACCTTAAAATTATGGGAAATGGCTCATGAAAACGGCCATAAAACACGAAAACAACGAGTTTTTGGTCATGCCCTCAAACATGTATCATTTTAATATCATTTTAAATTTCCTTAGACCCCCAAAACTATGGGCAATAACTCATGAAAATGGCCATAAGACGCGAAAACGATGATTTTTTGGTCATAATTCTCAAACATGTATCGGGTATTACGGACCATGCACATCCCCCTGGAACATCAAAACTATGGGCAATACCTCATGAACATGGCCATAAAACAAAAAAACTATGAGTTTTTGGTCATAGTGTTTGGTGATAACTCTCAAACATGTAATCGCCCTAGAACCCCAAAACTATGGGTAATAGCTCAAGAAAATGGCCATAAAACGCAAAAACCACGAGCTTTTGGCCATGCCTCTCAAACATGTAAAGAGCCCCGAAACCCAAAACTGTGAGCAATAGCACCTAAAAACGGCCATAAAACACGAAAACGACGAGTTTTTGGTCATGCCCTCAAACATGTATCATTTTTAATATCATTTTAAATCGCCCTAGACCCCCCAAAACTATGGGCAATAACTCATTAAAATGGCCATAAGACGCGAAAATGATGATTTTTTTTCATAATTCTCAAACATGTATCGGGTCTTACGGACCAAGTACATCCCCCAGGAACATCAAAACTATGGGAAATAGTTCATGAAAATGGCCATAAAACGAAAAACTACGAGGTTTTGTTCATGCCTTCAAACATGTATCGTGTACTATGGTCGTTGTAAATCGCCCTGGAACCCCAAAACCATAGGGAATAACTCATGAAAACGTCCACCAAACGCAAAAAAATATGAGTTTTTAGTCATACCTCTCAAACATGTAAAGCGCCCTGGAACCCCAAAACTGTGGGCAATAGCTAATGAAAATGGCCATAAAACGGAAAAGGACGAGTTTCGCGCCATAACTCAGAAACATGAAAAACACCCTAAAACCCAAAAAAATGTGATCAATAGATCATGATAACAGCCATATAACGCAAAAATATGACTTTTTTGTCATAACTATCAAACATGTAAATCGCCCTAGAGCCCCAAAACTATGGGCAATGTCTCATGAAAACGATCATAAAACACGAAAACAATGAGTTTTGATTCATAACTCTCAAACATGTAAAGCGCCCTGGAACCCCAAAACTGTGGGCAATAGCTCATGAAAATGGCCATAAAGCGCAAAAAATACGAGTTTTTCGTCATAACTCAGAAACATGTAAAACAACCTAAAACCCAAAAAATGTGAGCAGTAGATCATGATAACGGCCATACAATGCAAAAAATACAAGTTTTTGTCATAACTCTCAAACATGTAAATATCCCTGGAAGCCCAAAATTGTGGGCAATAGCTCACGAAAACGGCCATAAAACACGAAAACGACGAGTTTTTCGTCCTGCCCTCAAACACGTATAATTTTTAATATCATTTTAAATCTTCCTAGACCCCTAAAACTATGGGCAATAACTCATGAAAATGGCCATAACACGCGAAAACGATGAGTTTTTTGTCATAATTCTGAAACATGTATCGGGTCTTACGGACCATACACATCCCCTGGAACATCAAAACTATGGGTAATAGCTCATGAAAATGGCCATAAAACGAAAAACTATGAGTTTTTGGTCATGCCCGCAAACATGTATCGGATATTATGGTTGTTGTAAATCGCCCTGGAACCGCAAAACTGTGGGGAATAACTCATAAAAACGTCCATAAAATGCAAGAAAGATGAGTTTTTGGTGATAACTCTCAAACATATAAATCGCCCTAGAACCTCAAAACTATGGGCCATAGCTCATGAAAACGGCCATAAAATGCAAAAACGACGAGTTTCTCGTCGTGTCTCTCAAACATGTAAAGCGCCCTGGAATCCCAAAACTATGTGCAATAGCACATGAAAACGGCCAAAAACCATGAAAACGACGAGTTTTTGGTCATGCCCTCAAACATGTATTGGGTACTATGGTCGTTATAAATCGCCCTGGAACCTCAAAACCATAGGGAATAACTCATGAAAACGTCCACAAAACGCAAAAAAATGAGTTTTTGGTCATAACTCTCAAACATGTAAATCGTCCTAGAGCCCCAAAACTATGGGAAATAGGTCACGAAAATGGCCATAAAACACAAAAACGACGAGTTTCTGGTCAATACTCTCAAACATGTAAATCACCTTGGAACCCCGATACTGTGGGCAATAGCTCATGAAAATAGCCATAAAACGCAAAAAAGACGAGTTTTTCGTCGTAACTCAGAAACATGTAAAACGACCTAAAACCCAAAAAATGTGAGCAATAGATCATGATAACGGCCATAGAACGCAAAAAATACGAGTTTTTGTCATAACTCGCAAACATGTAAATAGCCCTGGCACCCCAAAATTGTGGGCAATAGCTCATGAAAACGACCATAAAACACGAAAACGAGGAGTTTTTGGTCCTGCCCTGAAACATGTATCATTTTTAATCTTCCTAGACCCCAAAAACTACAGGCAATAACTCATGAAAATGGCCATAACACGCGAAAACGATGATTTTTTGTCATAATTCTCAAACATGTATCGGGTCTTATGGACCATACACATCCCCTGGAACGTCAAAACTATGGGTATTATGAAAATGGCCATAAAACTATGGGAAATAGCACAAGAAAATGGCCATAAAACACGAAAACGACGAGTTTTTAGTCATGCCCGCAAACATGTATCGGGTATTATGGTTGTTGTAAATCGCCCTGGGACCTCAAAATTGTGGGGAATAACTCATGAAAACATCCATAAAATGCAAAAACAACGAGCTTTTGGCGATAACTCTCAAACATGTAAATCGCACTTGAACCCCAAAACTATGGGTAATAGCTCAAGAAAATGGCCATAAAACGGAAAAACAACGAGCTTTTGGCCATGCCTATCAAACATGTAAATGTTGGAATTATGCCCTAGAGGCAATAATAAAGATGTTATTATTATAATTCTTGTTCATGATAAAGTTTATATTCCATGCTAGAATTGTATTAAGCGGAAACATTAATACTTGTGTGGTTTGTGAACAACACCGTGTCCCTAGTACGCCTCTATGGACTAGCTCATTGATCAATGATGGTTAAGGTTTCCTAACCATAGACATGAGTTGTCAATTGATAATGAGATCATATCATTGGGAGAATGATATGGTGGATGTAACCCAAACTAAGCGAAGCAATTAGATCGTATCTTTGTGTTCATCTTTATGAAGCTTTTCCTATGTCAAATATTGTATTCCTTAGACCATGAGATAATACAACTCCCGGTATCGAAGAAAGCTTTAAGGTCATCAAACGCCATCCTATGAGAGGGTGATCATAAAGGTGTCTCTCGTAATCGGAAAGTATCTCTGGGTCAGACGTATCGAGATGGGATTTGTCCCTCCCAAGTCGGAGAGATATACTTCGGGCCCACTCGTAATCGATATCAACACCGCTTGCAAGCATGTGGTTAAGGAGTTAATCACAAAGTGATATCGGATTACGGAACAGTAAAGTACTTTGCCGTGAACGAGATTGAACTAGGTATGACGATACCGACGATCGAATCTCGGCAAGTAAAATATCGCGAGACGAAGGAATATATATATGGGATTGATTGAACTGGCATCGTGGTTCATCCGATATGATCATCGATGAATGTGTGGGAGTCAATATGGGTGCCTGCACCCGCTGTTGATTATTGATAGAAGATCATGTCGCATATTCTCGAACTCAGGTCACACACTTAACGTGTCTCGACGCTAGGATAGATTGGATACTTGGTTTATGAATTTTGTTCGAGTCTCGATGGGATCCGGACATCACGAGAGGTTCCGGAATGGTCCGGAGAATAAGATTCATATAAGGCGGTGCAGTTTTTGGAGTTCGAATTGTTCCGGGATTAATCGGTATTGTACGGAAGCTTAGAACCTTCCGGAAGGGGCCAACGTGGTCCCACCTTCCGGAGGGGGCATGGGCCTATGAGGGAGTGTCCTGGCAGCAATTGGGCACAAGGCCCCATAGGGCCCAGCCGATTCTAGATAAGTTTAAACTCGTTTAAACTAGAGATAGAATTTCTGGATAACGGATAAGTTTAAATCGTTTAAACTAGAGATAGGCTTGGAGGAGGGGCTAGGGCTGCGCCCCCCCTCTATATAAAGAGGGGTGGGGGCGCACCAACCTGACACACCTTCCCCTCCAACCCTAGCCGCCTCGCCCTTCCTCTCTCCCTCCCGACCGCTTGTAGGCGAAGCCCCGCAGTAAATTCTCCACCAATTGCACCGCGCCGTCGCGTTGTAGATCAAATCCATCTCTCCACCATACTTGCTGGTCCAAGGAAGGAGGAGACGTCGAGGTGATGCACGTGTGCATCTCACGGAGGCACCGCCACTTGTGGTGCTAGATCGGATCGGATCGCGAGGAGGAGAAGCGAGTACGACTACATCACCCACGCCCGATTTAACGCTCATCAGGCGAATCTTCAAGGGTATGAAGATCTAATCCAATCTCTCTCGTTGTTTGCATCTCCTAGATTAGATCTTGGCTTTCCTCCGCTCGCTCGTAGAAAATTTTGATTTACTATGCCGCGAAACCCTTCATGGTATCGAGCTAGATCTATGCGTAGATGTGTTTCACGAGTAGAACGCAACATGGTTGTTGCGGGCGCTGATGTTTTCTCGCTGCAAGCCTCTTGTTTGTGTTCTTCTTATGACGCGGATAGTGAGATTGAAGCGGTCTAGGCCAACCTTACGCGACGCCATTCACGAGACCGCTCCAGACTTGACGTGTGGCTTGTACCACACATGCGGCTAGTGGATGTCGCTTTCTCACTATAGTTGTCATGGGATTAACACCGGAGTTTGGCAACCATAATATCACCGCTGTGGCTTTCCGTAGGTAAGAATCGTTCTTAGCATCTACTCCCATAAGCCACGTAAACATGCAACAACAAAGTAGAGGCGCCTAACTTGTTTTTGCAGGAGTGTTTTCTGTGATATGGTATGGCCCAAGATGTGATGTGTATAATGTATGCGATGATCATGTTTTGTAATGTTTCACGACTTGCATGTCGATGAGTACACAACCGCAGGAGCCATATGGTTGTCTTTATAATTGTGTATGACCTGAGTCAACTTCTTATACGCCATGTAATAGCTTTACTTTATCGCTAAGTAGTTAGCAATAGTTGTAGTTGCTATTCGTGGTGGAGGCAATCATGGTGAAGTGATGGAGATCATGCGGAACGCACAAGATGGAGATCATTGCGAAGATTGGCTATACCATGTCACATAAAGTTATATGCATGTGATGTTTATCCTTTATGTATCTTATTATGCTTAGATCGCGGTAGCATTATAAGATGATTCCTCACTTAAAGATCAAGATAAAACTGTTCTCCCCAAGTATGCACCGCTATGAAAGTTCGTCGTGTCCAAGCATCACGTGATGATCGGTGTATAGACTATGACTCACGCCACATACAACGGGTGCAAGCCAGTTTTGCACACGGAAATACTTGGTCTAGCTTGACGAGCCTAGCATGTACGCATATGGCCTCGAACACAAGAACCGAAAGGTTAAGCATGAGTCATATGAATGATATGATCGACACTTCGTTGTCCACCATTGAAACCACATCTCTTCTCGTGAAGATCGGATTAGGTGTGGTGAATTTGGATCGTTCACTAAACAACTTGAGGGATGTTGAATTTAGTGGGAGTTCATCTAGTAATTTGATTAAGTTGAACTATTTATCATGAACATAGTCTAAATTGTACCGCAAATCAGAGATCACATAGCCAAGTCCAACTTCAACTTCAACGCTTTTTGCTGAGAAAGAAAAGCTTAGAAACAATGGGTCTAACTTCACCAACCGGTTCCGCAATCTAAGAATCATTCTGTTCGGCGGACAAAAGGACTATGTCCTTAAGAAAGCGCTTAGGTGACGCCTCTATAGATGCTACTGATGAAAAGCTGTTTATCGGGCGCAAGGATGATTATGATTTGATTAAGATCGTCATGTTGTATGATATGGAATCGGATCTTCAAAATCGCTTTTGAGGAGTTCGCCCCTTTGAGATTCTCGAGGAGCTGAAAACATGTTTCAGACTCAAGCCCGTTCTCGAGAGATATGAGATCTCTAAGAAATTCCTTAACTACAAGATGGAGGAAGGGAGTTACGTTAGTGAGCACGCCATTAAGATGATGGGCTACACTCAACGCCTTTGAGCAACTGGATCAAGGTTCCAGAGGAGCTCAAGATTGACACTCCTAGTCGCAAAAGTTTTGTAGTTGATCACAATCGATTGGTTCCACGATATGATCACCGAGCTCTTTGCTAAGATGAAAGTAGCGAGGTGAACATCAAAAGAATAATCATGTGTTGATGGTCAACAAGCCCCCACCTTTAAGAAAGGTAAGGTGCAAGGAAGCCCTTCAAGAAAGGCAGGTAAGCGCGTTGCCCCTCGCCGAGAAGAAGCTCAAGTCCGGTCCTAAACCGACCGAAAGTGCTTCTATTGCAAGGACAAGGGTCATCGAAGCGAATCGTCCAAGTACTTAGCGGACAGAAGGCTGGCACCATCAAAGGTATATTTGATATACATGTTATTGATGTTTTCCTTACTAGCCCTCGTTGTAGTGCCTAGGTATTTGATACGTTCGTTGCTAATATTTGTAACTCAAACAGAGCTACGAAATAGACGGCGGCTTATGAGGATGAGGTGACGATGCACGCTGGCAATGGATCAAGAGTTGATGTGATGGCCGCTTGACGCTCTCCTTAGTTTTACCTTCGGATTAGTTTTAAACCTTAATAAATGTTATTATGTGCTGCGTTGAGCATGAACATCATTTCTGGATCATGTTTATTGCAAGACGGTTATTCATTTAAATCGAGAATAATGGTTGTTCTATTTATATGAGTAACATCTTTATGGTCATGCACCTCTTGTGAATGGTTTATTTCTTCTAAATCAAAGGGATGAAACACACATCCATAACATTGAGGCTAAGAGATGCAAAGTAGATAGTGATAATACTACTTATTTGTGGCAATCGCTGCTCAGGTCATATTGGTGTAAAGCTTACGAAGAAACTCCATTCGATGGACTTTTGAAGTCTCTTGATTTTGAATCATTTGACACATGCGAACCATGCCTCATGGGCAAGATGATCAAAACCCCGTTCTCCAGAATGATGGAGCGAGCAACGGACTTGTTGGAAATCATACATACCGATGTATGCAGACCGATGAGTGTTTCGACGCGCGGTGGATATCGCTATTTTCTCACTTTTACCGATGACTTAAGTAGATATGGGTATATCTATTTAATGAAACATAAATCTGAAACGCTTGAAAAGTTCAAAGAATTTCAGAATGAAGTGGAGAACCATCGTAATGAAAGATTAAGTTTCTACGATCCGATCGTGGGGCGAATATTTGAGTTATGATTTTCACGCATCTCAAAGCAAGTGGAATCGTTTCACAACTCACGCCACCCGGAACACCACAAAGACAATGGTGTGTCTGAACGCGGAATCGAACCCTATTGGATATGGTCCGATCGATGATGTCTCTATCGATTTGCCGTTATCATTTTGGGGTTATGCATTAGAAACCGCTGCATTCACTTTAAATAGGGCTCCATCTAAACTGCTGAGGCGACACCGTATGAACTGTGGTTTGGTGCTAAACCTAAGTTGTCGTTTCTTAAAGTTTGGGGATGCGAATCTACGTCAAGAAGTTGATGCCGACAAGCTCGAACCCAAAGCGAGAAATGCGTCTTCATAGGATACCCTAAGGAAACTATTGGGTATACCTTCTATCACGTAACCGAAGGCAAAGTGTTTGTCGAAGAACGGTTCCTTTCTTGAGAAGGAGTTTCTCTCGAAAGAAGTGAGTGGGAGGAAAGTAGAGCTAGGCGAGGTTATTAAACCTTCTCTTGAATTGGAGAGTAGCGCAGCACCTGAAATTGTTCCAGTGCCGCCTGCACCAATAATAGAGGAAGCTAATGATAAGGATCATGAAGCTTGGACGATCGCATCGAACGTCGCAGGTCGACAAGGTCGCGTGCCCTCCGTAGTGGTACAAGAACCCTGCCTTAACTGTCTTGTTGGTAGAAGACAGCGAACCCACGAAACTATGAGGAAGCGATGATGAGCCCAGACTTCGAGAAATGGCTAGAAGCCATGAACCAATTGGGATCCATGAGCGAAAACCAAGTATGGACTTTGGTGGACCCTCCTAGCGACCGAAAGGCCGTTGAGTGCAAATGGATCTTCAAAAGGAAAACGGACGCGGATGGTAATGTTACCGTCTATAAAGCACGGCTTGTTGCGAAAGGTTTTCGACAAGTTCAAGGTGTTGACTATGATGAGACTTTCTCTCCCGTAGCGATGTTTAAGTCCATTCGGATTTTATTAGCAATTGCTGCTTCATGATTATGAAATATGGCAAATGGATGTCAAGATCGCTTTCCTCAATGGCAACATTGATGAAGAGTTGTATATGATGCAACCCGGTTTTGTCGATCCTAAGGATGTCGATAAAGTATGCAAACTTCAGCTGCTCCATTTATGGATCAAGCAAGCATCTCGGAGTTGGAACCTTCGTTTTGATCAAGTGATCAAGAGCTTTGGATTTGTTCCAAATTGCTACGAAGCTTGCATCTACAAGAAAGTGAGTGGGAGCTCGGTGACGTTTTTGGTACTATATGTGGATGACATATTGATTATTGGAAATGACATCAACATGCTTAACGATGTGAAGAGTTATTTGAACAAGTGTTTTTCAATGAAAGACCTAGGTGAAGCTGCTTATATATTGGGCATCAAAATCTATAGAGATAGACAAAGACGCCTGATAGCTTTAAGCTGAGTACATACCTAGACAAAGTTCAAAAGGTTCGTAATGGATAAGTCATTGAAAGGTTCAAAGGCCTATGTTGTCGTAAGATATTGAGCAAGGCTCTGGTCCAGCCACGGTAAATGATAGGGAAGCTATGAGCAAAGTGCCTTATGCCTCGCCATAGGCTCCATCATGTATGCCATGTGTGTACTAGACCGGATGTGTCCAATGCTCTTAGTTTGACGAGATATCAAAGTGATCCAGAGTGGAACATCGGACAGCCGTGAAGAACATCCTAAGGTACCTAAATAGAACTAAAGAAATGTTCTTAGTCTATGGGGTGATGAACATGTCAGAAAAGGTTACGCCGATGCTAGTTTCGACAATCGACAAGGATGATCATAAATCTCGCATGTGATACGGTATATTTTGAATGGAGGAGCTGTGAGCTGGAGAAGCTGCAAGCAAAGCGTGATCGCGGATCTACAAGAGAAGCGGAATACATGGCTACCGCAGAAGCGCCAAGTGAAGGAGTTTGGATCAGAAACTTCATCATCGAGCTTGGCGTGGTTCCAAGTGCATTGGACCCATCGGAGATATTGTGTGACAACACCGCGCCATAGCACTCGCTAAGGAACCAAGATATCATCCAAAGACCAAGCATATCAACCGCAAGTTTCATATAATCCGAGATTATATAGCGATGGAGATCTGAAGATTAGCAAAGTACATACATCCGAATGTCGCAGATCCTTTGACTAAGCCTCTTCCACGTGTAAAATATGATCAGCACCTCGCCATGGGTGTGAGATTGTTGCCAAATGTAAACTAGATTATTGACTCTAGTGCAAGTGGGAGACTGTTGGAATTATGCCCTAGAGGCAATAATAAAGATGTTATTATTATAATTCTTGTTCATGATAAAGTTTATATTCCATGCTAGAATTATATTGCGGAAACATTAATACTTGTGTGGTTTGTGAACAACACCGTGTCCCTAGTACGCCTCTATGGACTAGCTCATTGATCAATGATGGTTAAGGTTTCCTAACCATAGACATGAGTTGTCAATTGATAATGAGATCATATCATTGGGAGAATGATATGGTGGATGCACCCAAACTAAGCGAAGCAATTAGATCGTATCTTTGTGTTCATCTTTGAAGCTTTTCCTATGTCAAATATTGTATTCCTTAGACCATGAGATAATACAACTCCCTGGTATCTAAGAAAGCTTTGAGGTCATCAAACGCCATCCTATGAGAGGGTGATCATAAAGGTGTCTCTCGTGTAATCGGAAAGTATCTCATTGGGTTGTACGACGAGATGGGATTTGTCCTCCCAAGTCGGAGATATACTGGGCCCACTCGGTAATCGATATCAACACCGCTTGCAAGCATGTGGTTAAGGAGTTAATCACAAAGTCATATCGGATTACGGAACCAGTAAAGTACTTTTGTGAACGAGATTGAACTAGGTATGACGATATACCGACGATCGAATCTCGGCAAGTAAAATATCGCGAGACGAAGGGAATATATATATGGGATTGATTGAATCCTGGCATCGTGGTTCATCCGATATGATCATCGATGAATGTGTGGAGTCAATATGGGTGCCTGCACTCCGCTGTTGATTATTGATAGAAGATCATGTCGCATATTCTCGAACCCGTAGGGTCACACACTTAACGTGTCTCGACGCTTAGGATAGATTGGATACTTGGTTTATGGATTTTTGTTCGGAGTATCGGATGGGATCCGGGACATCACGAGAGGTTCTGGAATGGTCCGGAGAATAAGATTCATATAAGGCAGTGCTGTTTTTGGAGTTCGGAATTGTTCCGGATTAATCGGTATTGTACCGAAAGCTTCTAGAACCTTCCGGAAGGGGGCCAACGTGGTCCCACCTTCCGGAGGGGCATGGGCCTATGAGGGAGTGTCCTGTCCGCATTGGGCCAGGGGCACAAGGCCCCATAGGTCCCAGCCGATTCTAGATAAGTTTAAACTCGCTTAAACTAGAGATAGAATTTCGGATAAGGGATAAGTTTAAATCGCTTAAACTAGAGATAGGCTTGGAGGAGGGTTAGGCTGCCCCTCTATATAAAGAGGGTGGGGCGCACCAACCTGACACACCTTCCCTCCAACCCTAGCCGCCTCCGCCCCTTCCTCTCTCCTCCCGATCTTGTAGGCGAAGCCTCCCGTAAATTCTCCACCAATTGCACCGCTACCGTCGTGTAGATCCAATCCATCTCTCCACCATACTTGCTGGTCCAAGGAAGGAGGAGACGCCGAGGTGTCTGCGTGTGCATCTCACGGAGGCACCGCCACTTGTGGTGCTAGATCGGATCGGATCGCGAGGAGGAGAAGCGAGTACGACTACATCACCCACGCCCGACGAACGCTCCGCAGGCGAATCTTCAAGGGTATGAAGATCTAATCCAATCTCTCTCGTTGTTTGCATCTCCTAGATTAGATCTTGGCTTTCCCTCTGTTCGCTTCCGTAGAAATTTTTGATTTACTATGCTGCGAAACCCTTCAGTAAAGCGCCTTGGAACCCCAAAACTTTGATCAATAGCACCTATAAACGGCCATAAAACACGAAAATGACGAGTTTTTGGTCATGCCCTCAAACATGTATCATTTTTAATATCATTTTAAATCGCCCTAGACCCCCCCCCCCCCAAAACTATGGGCAATAACACATTAAAATGGCCATAAGACGCGAAAACAATGATTTTTTGTCATAATTATCAAACATGTATCGGGTCTTATGGACCAAGCACATCCCCGTGGAACATCAAAATTATAGGCAATAGCTCATGAAAATGGCCATAAAACGAAAAACTACGAGGTTTTGTTCATGCCCTCAAACATGTATCGTGTACTATGGTCGTTGTAAATCGCCCTGGAACCCCAAAACCATAGGGAATAACTCATGAAAATGTCCACAAAACAAAAAAATGAGTTTTTGTTCATAACTCTCAAACATGTAAATCGTTCTAGAGCCCCAAAACTATGGGAAATAGGTCACGAAAATGGCCATAAAACGCAAAAACGACGAGTTTCTGGTCATACCTCTCAAACATGTAAAGCGCTCTGGACCCCAAAACTGCGGGCAATAGCACATGAAAACGGCCATAAAACGGAAAAAAGACGAGTTTTTCGTCATAACTCAGAAACATGTAAAACGCCCTAACACCCAAAAAATGTGAGCAATAGATCATGATAACGGCCATGAGATGCAAAAAATTCGACTTTTTTTGTCATAAGTCTCAAACATGTAAATAGCCCTGGAACCCCAAAATTGTGGGAAATAGCTCGTGAAACATGTATCATTTTTAATATCATTTTAAATCGCTCTAGACCTACCAAAAATATGGGCAATAACTCATGAAAATGGCCATAACACACGAAATCGATGAGTTTTTGGTCATAATTCTCAAACATGTATCGGGTCATACGGACCATGCATAACCCCTAGAACGTCAAAACTATGCGTAGTAGCACATGAAAATGGCCATAAAACTCAAAAAACGATGAGTTTCTGGTCCTACCTCTCAAACACGTAAATCACCTTGGAACCCCAAAACTGTGGGCAATAGCTCATGAAAATGGCCATAAAACGCAAAAAAGACGAGTTTTTCGTCATAACTCTACAACATGTAAAACGCCCTAAAACCCAAAAATGTGGGGAATAACTCATGAAAACGTCCATAACGCAAAAAGATGAGTTTTTGGTCATTACTCTCAAACATGTAAATCACCATGGAACCCTAAAATTGTGTGCAATAGCTCATGACAACGGCCATAAAACGCAAGTTTTGGTCATTCCTCACAAACATGTAAAGCGCCCTGAAACCCCAAAACTGTGAGCAATATCACAAAAAAATGGCCATAAAACACGAAAACGACGAGTTTTTAGTGATGCCCTCAAACATGTATCAGGTACTATGGTCGTTTTAAATCGCCCTGGAACCTCAAAGCCGTGGGGATTAACTCATGGAAAGTCAAAACTATGGGTAATAGCTCATGAAAATGGCCATAAAACAAAAAACTATGTGTTTTTCGTCATGCTCGCAAACATGTATCGGGTACTATGGTTGTTGTAAATCGTCCTGGAACCCCAAAATTGTGGGGAATAACTCATGAAAACGTCCATAAAATGCAAAAAAGATGAGCTTTTGGTGATAACTCTAAAACATGTAAATCACGCTAGAACCCCAAAACTATGGGTAATAGCTCAAGAAAATGGCCATAAAACGCAAAAACAACGAGCTTTTGGCCATGCCTCTTAAACATGTAAAGAGCCCTGGAACCCCAAAACTATGAGCAATAGCACCTGAAAAGAGCCATAAAACACGAAAACGACGAGTTTTTGGTCATGCCCTCAAACATGTATCATTTTTCATTTCATTTTAAATCGCCCTAGACCCCCCCCAAACTATGGGCAATAACACATTAAAATGGCCATAAGACGCGAAAACGATGATTTTTTTGTCATAATTCTCAAACATGTATCGGGTCTTACGGACCAAGCACATCCCCGTGGAACATCAAAACTATAGGCAATAGCTGATGAAAATGGCCATAAAACGAAAAAGTACGAGGTTTTTTTCGTGCCCTCAAACATGTATCGTCTACTATGGTCGTTGTAAATCGCCCTGGAACCCCAAAACCATAGGGAATAACTCATGAAAACGACCACAAAACGCAAAAAAATATGAGTTTTTGGTCATAACCCTCAAACATGTAAATCACCCTGGAATCCTAAAACTATGGGCAATAGGTCACGAAAATGGCCATAAAACGCAAAAAGACGAGTTTCTGGTCATACCTCTCAAACATGTAAAGCGCTCTGGACCCCAAAACTGTGGGCAATAGCACATGAAAACGGCCATAAAACGGAAAAAAGATGAGTTTTTCGTCATAACTCAAAAACATGTAAAACGCCCTAAAACCCAAAAAATGTGAGCAATAGATCATGATAACGGCCATACAATGCAAAAAGACGACTTTTTTTGTCATAAGTCTTAAACATGTAAATAGCCCTGGAACCCCAAAATTATGGGCAATAGCTCGTGAAACATGTATCATTTTTAATATCATTTTAAATCGCTGTAGACCCACCAAAAATATGGGCAATAACTCATGAAAATGGCCATAACACACGAAAACGATGAGTTTTCGGTCATAATTCTCAAACATGTATCCGGTCTTACGGACCTTGCACATCCCCTAGAACATCAAAACTATGGGTAATAGCTCATGAAAATGGCCATAAAACGCAAAAACGGCGAGTTTCTGGTCCTACCTCTCAACCATGTAAATCACCTTGGAACCGCAAAACTGTGGGCAATAGCTCATGAAGATGGCCATAAAACGCAAAAATACGAGTTTTTTGTCATAACTCTACAACATGTAAAACGCCCTAAAACCCAAAAAATGTGGGGAATAACTCATGAAAACGTCCATAACGCAAAAAGATGATTTTTTGCTCATAACTCTCAAACATGTAAATCTCCATGGAACCCCAAAATTGTGGGCAATAGCTCATGAAAACGGCCATAAAATGCAAGTTATGGTCATGCCTCACAAACATGTAAAGTGTCCTGAAACCCCAAAATTGTGAGCAATAGCACAAGAAAATGCCCATAAAACACGAAAACGACGAGTTTTTAGTGATGCCCTCAAACATGTATCGGGTACTATGGTCGTTGTAAATCGCCCTGGAACCTCCAAACCTTGGGGAATAACTCATAAAAATGGCCATAAAAGACAAAAACAACGAGCTTTTGGTTATAACTCTCAAACATGTAAATCGCCATAGAACCCAAAAACTATGGGTAATAGCTCAAGAAAATGGCCATAAAACGCAAAAACAACAAGCTTTTGGCCATTCTTCTCAAACATATAAAGCGCCCAGCAACACCAAAATTGTAAGCAATAGCACATGAAAACGGCCATAAAACACGAAAACGACGAGTTTTTGGTCATGCCCTCAAACATGTATCATTTTTAATATTAGTGTAAATCTCCCTAGATCACCCAAAACTATAGGCAATAACTCATTAAAATGGCCATAAGACGCCAAAATGATGATTTTTTGTCATAATTCTCAAACATGTATCGGGTCTTACGGACCAAGCACATCCCCCTGGAACATCAAAACTATGGGCAATAGCTCATGTAAATGGCCATAAAACGAAAAACTACGAGGTTTTGTTCATGCCCTCAAACATGTATCGTGTCCTATGGTCATTGTAAATCGCCCTGGAACCCCAAAACCATTGGGAATAACTCATGAAAACGTCCACATAACGCAAAAAATATGAGTTTTTGGTCATAACTCTCAAACATGTAAATCACCCTGGAACACCAAAACTGTGAGCAATAGCTCATTAAAATGGCCATAAAACGCAAAAAGGACGAGTTTTTCGTCATAACTCAGAAACATGTAAAACACCCTAAAACCGAAAAAAATGTGAGCAATAGATCATGATAACGGCCATAAAACGCAAAAAATATGACTTTTTTGTCATAACTCTCAAACATGTAAATAGCCCTGGAACCCCAAAATTATGGGCAATGGCTCGTGAAAACGGCCATAAAACGCGAAAACGACGAGATTTTGGTCATGCCCTAGACCCACCAAAAATATGGGCAATAACTCATTAAAATGGCCATAACGCGCGAAAACGATGAGTTTTTGGTCATAATTCTCAAACATGTATCGGGTCTTATGGACCATGCACATCCCCTAGAACATCAAAACTATTGGTAATAGCTCTTGAAAATGGCCATAAAACACGAAAACGACGAGTTTCTGGTCATACCTCTCAAACATGTAAATGGCCATAGAACCCCAAAACTATGGGTAATAGCTCAAGAAAATTGCCATAAAACGCAAAAACAATGAGCTTTTGGCCATTCTTCTCAAACATGTAAAGCGCCCTGGAACACCAAAATTGTAAGTAATAGCACATGAAAATGGCCATAAAACGCAAAAATGACGATTGTTTGGTAATACCTCTCAAACATGTAAATCACCGTGGAACCCCAAAACTGTGGGCAATAGCTCATGAAAATGGCCATAAAACGCAAAAAAGAAGAGTTTTTAATCACAACTCTAAAACATGTAAAACACCCTAAAACCCAAAAAAATGTGGGGAATAACTCATGAAAACGTCCATAAAACGCAAAATGATGAGTTTTTGCTCATAACTGTCAAACATGTAAATCGCCATGGAACCCCAAAATTGTGGGCAATAGCTCATGAAAACGGCCATAAAATACAAGTTATGGTCATGCCTCACAAACATGTAAACGCCCTGAAACCCATAAACTGTGAGCAATAGCACAATAAAATGTCCATAAAACACGAAAACGACGAGTTTTTATTGATGCCTTTGAACATGTATCGGGTACTATGGTCACTGTAAATCGCCTTGGAACCTTAAAACCGTGGATAATAACTCATGAAAACGGCCATAAAACGAAAAAACAATGAGTTTTTGCTCATAACTCTCAAACTAGTAAAGCGCCCTGGAACCCCAAAAATGTAAGCAATAGCACATGAAAACGACAATAAAACACGAAAACACGAGTTTTTGGTCATGCCCTCAAACATGTATCGGGTACTATGGTCGTTGTAAATCGCACTGGAACCGCAAAACCATGGGGAATAACTCATGAAAACATCCACAAAACGCAAAAAGATATGAGTTTTTGGTCATAACTCTCAAACATGTAAATCGCCCTAGAACCCCAAAACTGTTGGTAATACGCAAAAACAACGAGTTTTTGGTCATACCTCTCAAACATGTAAATCACCCTGGAACACCAAAACAATGGGCAATAGCTCTTGAAAATGGCCATAAAACGCAAAAAAAGAGGAGTTTTTCGTCATAACTCTAAAACATATAAAACGCCCTAAAACCCAAAATATGTGGTGAATAACTCATGAAAATGTCCATAAAACGTAAAAAGATGAGTTTTTGGTCATAAATCTCAAACATGTAAATCACCATGGAACCCCAAATTTGTGGGCAATAGCTTATGACAACGGCCATAAAACACGAAAACGACAAGGTTTTGGTCATGCCCTCAAACATGTATCATTTTTTAATATTTTTTTAAATTGCCATAGACCCCCCTCCCCCCAAACAATGGGCAATAAGTCATGAAAATGGCCATAACATGCGAAAACGGTGAGTTTTTGGTCATAATTCTCAAACATGTATCGGGTCTTATGGATCATGCACATCCTCCTGGAACATCAAAACTAGGGGCAATAGCTCATGAAACTACGAGTTTTTGGTCATGCCCTCAAACTTGTATCATGTATTATGGTCGTTGTAAATCACTCTGGAACCCTAAAACTGTGGGGAATAACTCATAAAAACGTCCACAAAACGCAAAAAAATATGAGTTTTTGTTCATAACTCTCAAACATGTAAATCACCGTGGAACCCCAAAACTATGGGCAATAGGTCACGAAAATGGCCATAAACGCAAAAACGACGAGTTTCTGGTCATAATTCTCAAACATGTAAATCACCCTGAAACCCCAAAACTTTGAGCAATAGCTCAAGAAAATTGCCATAAAACACAAAAAGACGAGTTTTTCGTCATAACTCAGAAACATGTAAAACGCCATAAAACCCTAAAAATGTGAGCAATAGATCATGATAACGGCCATACAACAAAAAAATACGACTTTTTGTCATAACTCTCAAACATGTAAATAGCCTTGGAACCCCAAAACATGTAAATAGCCCTGGAACCCCAAAACGATAAGGAATAACTCATGAAAAACGTCCACAAAACGCAAAAAAAATATGAGTTTTTGGTCATAACTCTCAAACATGTAAATCACCCTAGAACCGCAAAATTGTGAGCAATAGGTCACGAAAATGGCCATAAAACGCAAAAGTGACGAGTTTCTGGTCATACGTCTCAAACATGTAAATCACCCTGGAATCCCAAAACTGTGGGCAATAGCTCATGAAAATGGCCATAAAACGCAAAAAAGACGAGTTTTTGGTCATAACTCAGAAACATGTAAAACGCTCTAAAACCCAAAAAAGTGAGCAATAGATCATGATAACGGCCATATAACGCAAAAAATACGAGTTTTTCGTCATAACTCCCAAACATGTAAATAGCCCTAGAACCTTAAAATTGTCGGCAATAGCTCATGAAAACGGCCATAATACACGAAAACGACGAGTTTTTGGTCATGCCCTCAAACATGATCATTTTTAATATCATTTTCAATCGCCCTAGACCCCCCAAAACTATGGGCAATAACTCATTAAAATGGCCATAAGACGCGAAACAATGATTTTTTGGTCATAATTCTCAAACATGTATCGGGTCTTACGGACCATGCACATCACCCTGGAATATCAAAACTATGGGCAATAGCTCTTGAAAATGGCCATGAAACAAAAAAACTAACGCTTTGTTTGGACGCACAGAATTGAATACAGGAAATGAATTAGGTGGGAATTCTAATTCCTTCCTGGAAAGGAAATGGCTGCTAATTTGAATTCTGTTGTTTGGATGGTTGGAATCAGAGGGTTGTACCCAATTCTAATTCCTGTTTGGATGTTAAAACCATGGAATTGATGTTTTTTTTTGCTTTTAGCTATTTTATACTTGTGTACATATTAGAATGCATGCATAGTCACATGTGTACATATTAGAATGTATACATATTATTTTCTAGACATAGTAACATTAAAATTATCTAAATAAGATCACAAGAAGCACATATGTAATTTATGTCTCTTACACATAGAATAAACTTAGCATGTGCGGATAGTTCATAATCAACCAAATACATAGTAGTTTAGTTTAACATCCACACATCATAGCAACCATCATGGCAAGGTCAAGAGATATGTCTTCTTGAAGTTCGCGGGGAGCGCCATGAATGCGTCAAACAAGCGCTCATTGATGATCAACTTTTGATAAGCCTTGATCATATCAGAATCCTCCAACTCAGGTACCTTTTTTAGTGCATCAAGAATTTCTTCCGGAGGAGTCACCTTTGGCAATGAAAGTGGCTTAGTTGTCTTCAAAGCCTCATCAAAAGATGTCCTCATTTCTCCCATCATGCACAAAATGGCTTCCCGAGTGTGTTGCTTCTTCTGAGGCACCACCAGAGACTCTTCAGGAACTGATGTGTTTGAACCACCTGCATGACTCCCATGATCTTCTTAAACAAACTCAGCTGCTGTCCTAGCATCAGCACCTGTTGCATGGTCTTTTGAATAGATAGTCTGGATGGCATCCCAGTTCCTGATGACCTTATTCCGGTAGCAAGCTGTTTCCTTGTTAGCCTACATAATACACAAATATATTATCATACATGACATTGTAGTTGTAAATGCTAGCACAAAATACAATGTAGTGTTACGTACCTCTACATATCGAGTCAACACTTCATCGCTATCAACCATCACCATGTTCTTATCCCAATCCCATCCGAAGCCACTCTAAGCAAGCATCTTGCTAATGACCTCGTAATGCTTGTCAAATGTTTTAATTCTTGCTTGTATTTTGTTCTTGTTGATAACAACATCACATTTCTCCTTCACATTTTTTATGCAAGCATTGTACACATGTGGCTTCCAACCATTTTGAGCATAGTCACCATTGTTGTGATGCTCAACAAGCATGTCCAATAATGTTGTGTCCATATCAGGAGTCCATGCAAGGTATGACCTGCTACCTTTCTTTCCTTTCGGATCAGCCATGCTTCTACAGTTAAACAAAAGTAAGGACAAAATATATAATTGCAGTGCGGTAAAACATGTCTATATAGTACTATCAAGATGATGAATGGACATTCTCAAAAAAAAGATGATGAATGCACAAAATTGTCACACAAAATCCACCATCATATAACTGGCACAAATGGACATCGTAGAACAAAAAATGGACACCGTAGAAAAAATGGACACCGTAGCACAAAAATGGATGCTAATTTATCTACTGCTCCACCACTAGTTCAGCGTGCGCAACAAGATAGTCAGCAAACATATATATCATCAGCAAATTCCTGTCTAAAGTTGGGACATGACGCTACAATTCACACAATATTTAAATTTATCATGAAACTTCTTTGTCAATATTTATGCACGAGATGTCAATATTTAATTTTTGAATAAACTACAAACATCTACATGATGCAACAACACATACACACATATATATAATATCACAAGAGTTTAATACCTTCAACTCGTAAATCCAACCGTGCATACAACTTGTCTCGCGTCCTGCAATAAAATGAGGTTGGACAAAATTAAACAGTGCGTACAAAACAGACTAGAATTAGACTGGTTATAGTTTCTAAGTTTCTTTAATTAGATGGGTTTGTACGTTTCTTTAATTAGACGGACAAAATAAACAGTGCGTACAAAACAGCCTAGTTTGCATGTTTCTTTAATTAGACAGCTGCGAACGAGTGTAACTGATTGTGTTTGTTTATAAGATAGAAGGCAGTCGGGGCGTTTAAGATAACAATAGTAAGCACAACTAGTTAGCTGAAAAATAGAACTAGCTAGCTCAACGAAGCTGCTGGATCATATCTCATGTACAGAACTAGCTAGCTGAAAAAGGCATGCTGGCAGTGCCGTTGTGCATGTGCTTGGGAAAAAAGGCATGCTGACAGTGGCGTGGCTCCCAGGCGGTCGATCACGTGCACGGGCGAACGGTGTCGATGGCGACATGTCCAAGATCTGCAGAACATGAACTCAATCGCACATGTCCAGGATCTACAGCGCACATGTCTAGGCCGGAGGTTGCAGCGCACATGTCCAGGATGTATAGAACATGAATTCAGGATCTGCCCTACTTGGTAACGTGCAGCGCACATGTCCAGACTAGATGTACTACGGGATTATACACAAGACACATGAAATATTGATTTTTGCCATGACGCATGAACTGTATACACAGGCTTGTATGAATCTGACGCATGATGATATCTGCCAAAAACAAAAGGAATGGGACATGTAAATGATGGGGAATAGAATCCCGCCGCCGCCACGCCTCAACCCGCCGCCGACATACCTCAAACCACCAACAAAAACGAATCTGTCGGCCGACAGGAAGGGGAGAGGATGGGGAGGAAGGGAGGAGGGAGGGGAAGGGGCGACGATGGGAGGGAGGAAGGATGGCGGGGAGAGAGGATCGGGAGGGAGGGAGGTAGGTGATCCATACCGGTGAACGATGGGAAGGCGGCGGCAGTCGTATCCTGTCGCGTGAGGAGGAAGAGGAGGATACGATCGAAGCGGTACGCGTGCGTTTCCAGGGTGATTCAGAGGGGTAAGGCTCCGAATTGGATACAACCATATAACAGGCCTCGCAGGGGGGTCGTGGAATTGGGTCATCATTTCCAAGGTTAAATTCCAGGACAAAACAAACGGTAGAAATCAGTGTCCATTTTCAATTCCTCAATTCTGGGCCAAGTTGAGTACATCAAAACAGGATGTAAGAGTTTTTGGTCATGCCCTCAAACATGTATCGGGTATTATGGTCGTTTTAAATCGCCCTGGAACCCCAAAATTGTGGAAAAAACTCATAAAAACATCCATAAAATGCAAAAAAGTTGAGTTTTTGGTGATAACTCTCAAACATGTAAATCGCCCTAGATCCCCAAAACCATAGGGAATTACTCATGAAAACGTCCACAAAACGCCAAAAAATATGAGTTTTGCTCATAACTCCCAAACATGTAAATCGTCCAAGAGCCCTAAAACTATGGGCAAGAGGTCACGAAAATAACCAAAAAACACAAAAACAACGAGTTTCTGGTCATACCTCTCAAACATATAAATCACTCTCGAACCCCAAAATTATGGGCAATAGCTCATGAAATGGCCAAAAAACGCAAAAAGGACGAGTTTTTCGTCATAACTCAGAAACATGTAAAATGCCCTAAACCCAAAAAAGTGAGTAATAGATAATGATAATGGCCATATAACGCAAAAACCACGAGCTTTTGGCCATGCCTCTCAAACATGTAAAGAGCCCCGAACCCCAAAACTGTGAGCAATAGCACCTAAAAACGGCCATAACACACGAAAATGACGAGTTTTTGGTCATGCCCTCAAACATGTATCATTTTTAATATCATTTTAAATTGCCCTAGACCCCCCAAAACTATGGGAAATAACTCATGAAAATGGCCACCAGACACGAAAACGATGATTTTTTGGTCATAATTCTCAAACATGCATCGGGTCTACGGACCATGCACATCCCCCTGGAGCATCAAAACTATGGCAATAGCTCATGAAAATGGCCAGGAAACAAAAAACCACAAGTTTTTGGCCATCACCTAAAACATGTATCGGGTATTATGGTCGTTGTAAATCACCCTGGAACCCAAAAAATATGGGGAATAACTCATGAAAACGTCCATAAAATGCAAAAAAACATGAGTTTTTGGTCATAACTCTCAAACATGTAAATCGTGCAAGAAGTGCAAAACAATGGGCAATAGCGAATTAAAACGGCCATAAAATGGAAAAACAATGACTTTTTGGTCATGCCTCTCAAACATGTAAAGCGCCCTGGAACCAAAAAATTGTGAGCAATAGCACATGAAAACGGCCATAAACCACAAAAATGACGAGTTTTTGGTCATGCCCTCAAACATGTATCGGGTACTATGGTCGTTATAAATCTCCCTGAACCCCATAACCATAGGGAATAACTCATGAAAACATCCAAAAAACGCAAAAAAAATATGAGTTTTTGCTCATAACTCTCAAACATGTAAATCGCCCTAGAGCCCCAAAACTATGGCCAATATGTCACGAAAATGGCCATAAAACACAAAAACGACGAGTTTCTGGTTGTACCTCTCAAACATGTAAATCACCCTGGAACCCCAAAACTATGGGCAATAGCTCATGAAAATGGCCATAAAACGCAAAAAGGACGAGTTTTTCGTCATTACTCAGAAACATATAAAACACCCTAAAACCCAGAAAAGTGAGCAATAGATCATGATAACAACCATATAACGCCAAAAATACGACTTTTTTGTCATAACTCTCAAATATGTAAATAGCACTGGAACCCCAAAATTGTGGGCAATAGCTCATGAAAACGTCCATAAAAGACGAAAACGACGAGTTTTCGGTCATGCCCTCAAACATGTATCATTTTTAATATCATTTTCAATCGCCCTAGACACACCAAAACTATGGGCAATAACTCATGAAAATGGCCAAAACACGTGAAAACGATGACTTTTTGGTCATAATTCTCAAACATGTATCGGGGCTTACGGATCATGCACATCCCCTTGGAACATCAAAACTAGGGGCAATAGCTCATGAAAACGGCCATAAAACAAAAAACTACGAGTTTTTTGTCATGCCCTCAGACATGTATCGGATATTATGGTCGTTGTAAGACGCCCTTAAACCCCAAAAATATAGGGAATAACTCATGAAAATGTCCATAAAACGCAAAAAAGATGAGTTTTTGGTCAAAACCCTCAAACATGTAAATCGCCCTAGAACCGCAAAACAATGGGCAATAGCGAATTAAAACGGCCATAAAAAGCAAAAACAACAAGTTTTTGGTCATGCCTATAAAACATGTAAAGCGCACTGGAATCCCAAAACTGTGAGCAATAGCACATGAAAACGCCCGTAAACCACGAAAATGATGAGTTTTTGGTCATGCCCTCAAACATGTATCGGGTACTATGGTCGTTATAAATCGCCCTGGAACCCCCAAACCATAGGGAATAACTCATGAAAACGTCCAAAAACGCAAAAAAAAATCAGTTTTTGGTCATAACTCTTAAACATTTTTATGACCTATGGTCAATAGGTCACGAAAATGGCCATAAAACGCAAAAACGACAAGTTTCTGGTCATACCTCTCAAACATGTAAATCATCCTGGAACCCCAAAATGGTGGGCAATAGTCATGAAAATGGCCATAAAACGCAAGAAGGCAAGTTTTTTGTCATAACTCTAAAACATGTAAAACGCCCTAAAACCCCAAAAATGTGGGGGAAAAGCTCATGAAAACGTCAATATAACGCAAAAAATATGAGTTTTTTGTCATAACTCTGGAACATGTAAATCGCCATGGAACCCCAAAATTGTGGGCAATAGCTCATGAAAACGGCCATAAAACACAAGTTTTGGTCATGCCTCACAAACATGTAAAGCGCCCTGAAACCCTAAAACTGTGAGTAATAGCACAATAAAATTTCCATAAAACACGAAAACAACGAGTTTTTGGTGATGCCTTCTAACATGTATCGGGTACTATGGTCGTTGTAAATCGCCCTAAAACCTCAAAACCATGGGGAATAACTCATGAAAACGGCCATAAAACACAAAAACAACGAGTTTTTGGTCATAACTCTCAAACATGTAAAGCGCCCTGGAACACCAAAAATGTGAGCCATAGCACATAAAACGACGAGTTTTTGGTCATAACTCTCAAACATGTAAAGCGCCCTGGAACACCAAAAATGTGAGCAATAGCACATAAAACGACAATAAAACACGAAAACGACGAGTTTTTGGTCATGCCCTCAAACATGTATCGGGTACGATGGTCGTTGTAAATCGCACTAGAACTGCAGAACCATGGGCAATAACTCATGAAAACATCTACAAAACGCAAAAAAATATGAGTTTTTGGTCATAAATCTCAAACATGTAAATCGCCCTAGAGCACCAAAACTATGGGCAATAGCTCACGAAAATGGCCATAAAACGCGAAAACGACGAGTTTTTGGTCATAACTCAAACATGTATCATTTTTAATATCATTTTAAATCGCCCTAGACCCCCTATAACTATGGGAAATAACTCATGAAAATGGCCATCAAGCACGAAAACGATGATTTTTTTGTCATAATTCTCAAACATGCATCGGGTCTTACGAACCATGCACATCCCCCTGGAGCATCAAAACTATGGGCAATAGCTCATGAAAATGGCCATGAAACAAAAAACTATAAGTTTTTGGCCATGCCCTCAATAATGTATCAGGTATTATGGTCATTGTAAATCGCCCTGGAATCCCAAAACTGTGGGGAATAACTCATGAAAACGTCCATAAAATGAAAAAGGATGAGTTTTTGGTCATAACTATCAAACATGTAAATCACGCAAGAACCACAAAACAATGGGCAATAGCGAATTAAAACGACCATAAAATGGAAAAACAACGAGTTTTTGGTCATGCCTCTCAAACATTTAAAGCACCCTAGAACCCCAAAACTATGAGCAATATCACATGGAAATAACCATAAAACACGAAAACGACGAGTTTTTTGTCATGCCCTCAAACATGTATCGGGTACTATGGTCATTATAAATCGCCCTGAACCCCATAACCATAGGGAATAACTCATGAAAACGTCCAAAAACGATGGGTATTATGGTCGTTGTAAATCGCCCTGAAACCCCAAAACTGTGGGGAATAACTCATGAAAACGTCCATAAAATGCAAAAAACATGAGTTTTTGGTCATAACTCTCAAACATGTCAATCGTGCAAGAACCGCAAAACAATAGGCAATAGCGAATTAAAACGGCCATAAAATGGAAAAACAACGACTTTTTGGTCATGCCTCTCAAACATGTAAAGCGCCCTGGAACCAAAAAACTGTGAGCAATAGCACATGAAAACGGCCATAAATCACAAAAATGACGAGTTTTTGGTCATGCCCTCAAACATGTATCGGATACTATGGTCGTTATAAATCGCCCTGAACACCATAACCATCGGGAATAACTCACGAAAAACGATGAGTTTCTGGTCATACCTCTCAAACATGTAAATCACCCTGGAACCCCAAAACTGTGGGCAATAGCTCATGAAAATGGTCATAAAACACAAAAAAGAGGAGTTTTTCGTCATAACTCAAAACATATAAAACACCCTAAAACCCAAAAAAAAATGTGAGCAATAGATCATGATAACGTCCATATAACGCAAAAAATACGAGTTTTTTTCATAACTCTCAAACATGTAAATACCCTTGAACCCCAAAATTGTGGGCAATAGCTCATGAAAACGGCCATAAAACACGAAACGACGAATTTTTGGTCATGCCCTCAAACATGTATTATTTTTAATATCATTTTACATCGCCCTAGACCCCCCCCCCCCCAACTATGAGAAATAACTCACGAAAATGGCCATAACACGTGAAAACGATGAGTTTTTTGTCATAATTCTCAAACATGTATCAGGTCTTACAGACCATTTATATCCCCTGGAACATCAAAACTATGGGCAATAGATCATGAAAATGGCCATAAAACAAAAAACTATGAGTTTTTGGTCATGCCCTAAAACATGTATCGGGTATGGTCGTTATAAATCTCCCTAGAACCCCAAAACTGTCGGGAATAACTCATAACAACGTCCATAAAATGCAAAAAAAGATGATTTTTTGGAGATAACTCTCAAATATGTAAATCGCCCTAGACCCCCAGCTCATGAAAATGGCGATAAAACGCAAAAACAACGAGCTTTTGGCCATGCCTCTCAAACATGTAAATCGCCCTGGAACCCCAAAACTATGAGCAATAGCACATGAAAACGACCATAAAACACGAAAACTACGAGTTTTTGGTCATGCCCTAAAACATGTATCGGGTACTATGGTCGTTATAAATTTCACTAGAACCCCAAAACCATAGGGAATAACTCATGAAAAACGTCCACAAAACGCAAAAAAATATGAGTTTTTGGCCATAACTCTGAAAAATGTAAATCACCCTAGAACCCCAAAATTGTGAGCAATAGGTCACGAAAATGGCCATAAAACGCAAAAGCGACGAGTTTCTGGTCATACCTCTCAAATATGTAAAGCGCCCTGGAACCCCAAAACTATGAGCAATAGCACATGGAAACGACCATAAAACACGAAAACGACGAGTTTTTTTTGTCATGCCCTCAAACATGTATCGGGTACTATGGTCGTTATAAATCGCCCTGAACCCCATAACCATAGGGAATAACTCATGATAAACGTCCACAAAACGCAAAAAAATATGAGTTTTTAGTAATAACTCTAACATGTAAAACACCCTAGAACCCCAAAATTGTGAGCAATAGGTCACGAAAATGGCCATAAAACGCAAAAGAGACGAGTTTCTGTTCATACCTCTCAAACATGTAAATCACCCTAGAACCCCAAAATTGTGGGCAATAGCTCATGAAAAATGGCCATAAAACGCAAAAAAGACGAGCTTTTCGTCATAACTCAGAAACATGTAAAACACCCTAAAACCCAAAAAAAAAAGTGAGCAATAGATCATGATAACAGCCATACAATGCAAAAAATACAAGTTTTTTGTCATAACTCTCAAACATGTAAATAGCCCTGGAACCTCAAAATTGTCGGCAATAGCTCAAGAAAACGGCCATAAAACATGAAAACGACGAGTTTTTGGCCATGCCCTCAAACATGTATCATTTTTAATATCATTTTCAATCGCCTAGACCCCCCCCCCCCCCCAAACTATGGGCAATAACTCATGAAAATGGCCATCAGGCACGAAAACGATGATTTTTTTGTCGTAATTCTCAAACATGCATCGGGTCTTACGGACCATGCACATCCCCCCGAAGCATCAAAACTATGGGCAACAGCTCATGAAAATGGCCATGAAACAAGAAACTAGAAGTTTTTGACCATGCCCTCAAACATGTATCGGGTATTATGGTCGTTGTAAATCACCCTGGAACCCCAAAACTGTGGGGAATAACTCATGAAAACCTCCATAAAATGCAAAAAAGATGAGATTTTGGTCATAACTATCAAACATGTAAATCGCGCAAGAACCGCAAAATAATGGGCAATAGCGAATTAAAACGGCCATAATATGGAAAAACAACGAGTTTTTGGTCATGCCTCTCAAACATGTAAAGCGCCCTAGAACCCAAAAAACTGTGAGCAATAGCACATGAAAACGTCCATAAACCAAGAAAATGACGAGTTTTTGGTCATGCCCTTAAACATGTATCGGGTACTATGGTCATTATAAATTGCCCTGGAAACACAAAACCATAGGGAATAACTCATGAAAACGTCCACAAAACTCAAAAAAATATGAATTTTGGGTCATAACTTTCATACATGTAAATCGCCCTAGAGCCCTAAAAGTATGGGCAATAGGTCACGAAAATACCCCTAAAACGTAGAAACGACGAGTTTTTCGTCATACCTCTCAAACATGTAAATCACCCTAAAACCCCAAAACTGTGGGCAATAGCTCATGAAAATGGCCGTAAAACACAAAAAAGACGAGTTTTTCGTCATAACTCTGAAACATGTAAAACACCCTAAAACCCAAAAAAAATGTGGGCAATAATTCATGAAACGTCCATATAACGCAAAAATATGAGTTTTTGGTCATGCCCTCAAACATGTATCGGGTACTATGGTCATCATAAATCGTCCTGGAACCCATAACCATACGGAATAACTCATGAAAACGTCCAAAAAAACGCAAAAAAAATATGTTGGTAATAACTCTCAAACATGTGAATCGCCCTAGAGCCCCAAAACAATGGGCAATTCGTCACTAAAATGGCCATAAAACGCAAAAACGATGAGTTTCTGGTCATACCTCTCAAACATGTAAATCGGCCTGAAATCCCAAAAATGTGGGCAATAGCTCATGAAAATGGCCATAAAACGCAAAAAAGACGAGTTTTTCGTCATAACTCAGAAACATGGAAAACATCCTAAACCCAAAAAAAAATGTGAGCAATAGATCATGATAACGGCTATATAACGCAAAAAATACGAGTTTTTTTTATAACTCTCAAACATGTAAAAATCCCTGGAACCCTAAAATTATGGGCAATAGTTCATGAAAACGGTCATAAAACACGAAACGGCGAGCTTTTGGTCATGCCCTCAAACATGTATTATTTTTAATATCATTTTACATCGCCCTAGACCCTCCCCTCACCAACTATGAGAAATAACTCACGAAAATGGCCATAACACGCGAAAACGATGAGATTTTTATCATATTCTGAAACATGTATCCGGTCTTACAGACCATTTACATCCCCTGAAACATCAAAACTATGGGCAATAGCTCATGAAAATGGCCATAAAACAAAAAACACTACAAGAGAACCCTCCCCCTCCCTACAGCAACACACTAATCTGTATCTAGAATCCAATATAACCGTTGCTAGCATATTTACCAACGGATTTTGCATGTGTTGCGTTTTTGAGCGTTGCTAGGATATAATGCAACACATATACATCCGTTGGTAACCAGTGTGTGAAGTGTTGCAAACTAGCAACAAATACAATGCAACAACTGTATCCGTTTGTTGTGAACGTACACAAATTGGATACTTTTCTTATCAAAAAAATTATTTTCCTAGACTAGGTTGTTTGATCACTTCAAACTATAGTATTATTTCTTTCATCTGCAAGAATATACACTATAAGAGGCATAGCACAACACTCACATATCGCAAAATATGAATTCATTGCATTAAACAATAATCCATTTGGATTACTTGAATCTTCATACCATACATGAGAATTATCTTAATACTACAAAGCGTACAATCTTGTTTGAAAATATTGAGTCTCTAACTAATCCTATATTTATTCCTTCTATAATCTTCTGACTTGTGACATGTACAGATCTGATATCCCAATGTAGAAGTCCTTGATAATTTCTTCCGGGCTTGCAATTGCATAGTTGTTTGTAGCCTATAAAAAATATCGGAGTTGTACATAGTGTAGTATTTAGATGAAAGAGATCATGAGCTCCAACTCTCCAAGGTCTGCAAATTATCCAAAACTGTTAACATGAGAATCTGAAAAAGCCTTAGAATTTTACCGACTGATACGTACATTCTCAGTGCCAACTTTTAAAATGAAAGGTTTCATATATCATGCAACTAACTTTCACCTTTGGTTAAAACATAAGTATAGCTTCAATGAGATGAAATAGTCATGTGCAGATTCAGCTTGATAAAAGAAGAAAGGAGTTCAGACCAAATTAGACTGCATGAAGGTTTGAGTTTCAGACTGGAATAAAATGGGGGAACAAATCAATTTGGGTATTTGAGTATGGCTACAAAACATAGAAAGTATATAGTAAATTCTGCTATGTACTTACTCAAATATATAGAGATGGTATATATTCACAATGCAAAAATTGCGAAGGACATACATATATGAAATAGGGAATATCTTGACGATACAATGCACCAGTCTTGATATTTCTATCGCAGATAACACAGATTTAAGAATTATAAGACCCTGATTGTAGGCGCTCCATTCTGATGTACATATAGAGAATGTCTTGCAATATGAAAAAATGCAGAATGTTCATCTCGTTTGATGAATACCTTTAAATGCACATCTGGGTGTTGCTTTGAATTTCTTTGAGCACATCAGTGTACATGCCAAAGCTAAGTCAGCAGGAAATATAAATTTTCTATGCCGTGCATTTGGTCAATGTCCGTATAGGATACTGGACTACAGTCATATATGTTCTCAAAAAGGAATCGGTTTGATCTGCTACTCACTTCCTGCATATATAACATCTACTATATATTAGTGGAAAATAGCTGCATATGCATATGGTTTGCAGGTACCTTATGATACAGTGCGGTCATGGTGGATGCATGTTAGGGTACAGATATCTCTCTCGATTTTCACCGATTGTCTCATGAATTTTGGTTACAAACCGTGCTGGAACAGAAAGAAAGGTAGCTACTATAGAATGAAACATGCCGCCGCCGTTGTCGTGATCCCGAGGATGATGAACTTGTCCCTACCAGCGAGTATATGTAGATGGAACACTGTCGTGTCAAACTCACTTGTCCCAGTCCGGCCCAAGGTAGCGTTTGTTGGGTTGCACCAGTCTCTTGGGCCGGTCCCTGCGCTGAATTAGGTGCACGTCGTTTGGAGCGGTAGGGGTAGCATTAGGAGTGCTGACATCCCCTCCTCCTTGAGTATCGGCTTGTCCCCAAGCCGGAGAAGCAGGGAATCGTTGCTGGAGCTCCAATTGATCTTCCCAGGTAATGTCAAGGACGGTAGGGTCAGACCATTGAACTTGCACTTGTTTGCGGCGACCCGCCGGCGAACGCCACCATCGATGAGCTAGGATCTTGAGAGGGAAAGTAGCAACATCAGATGGATTGGGAGGAACTGTTGAAGCTTGCGTACCTGGCAGCAGTGCCTTGCGAAGTTGAGATACATGAAAGATCGGGTGGATTCTTGATTCTGGCGGTAATCCCACTTCATAAGCCACTGGATTTATCACTTTCTTGATGACGTAAGGTCCAAAGTAGCGGAATGCCAATTTATGGTTTGCACGTCGAGCAACCGAGGACTGAACGTATGGCTGAAGCTTCACAAAAACAGAATCACCCAGCTGGAATGAGCGAACAGACCTCTTTTTATCAGCTTGTGCCTTCATTTGTTGGCGTGCATGATTAAGATTATGCTGCAGCAGATCCTGAATGAGCTTGCGTTCTTCGAGCCAGTCCTCAAGTGTTGGAACAGTACATGTGGATGCAGCTTCAATCCCCCAGTGCCTTGGTTCCCTGCCGTAGAGGGCCACAAACGGAGACATCTTGATCGCTGAATGGAAACTGGTGTTGTACCAGTATTCTGCGAGTGAGAGAAAGCTGCTCCATTTGGCCAGGCAGGCATGGGCGAAGCATCGGAGATAAATCTCCAAGCACTGATTGACACGTTCCGATTGCCCGTCAGTTTGTGGATGGTAGGCAGAACTCATTCTCAATTCACTGCCGACCTGAGAAAATAGGGCCTTCCAAAAGTTACTTGTGAAGATGGGGTCCCTATCTGAAATCATAATCTTGGGCAGGCTGTGAAGCTTGAATACATTGTCAATGTAAGCAGTGGCAACTTTTGCCGCCGTGAAGGGATGGTGAAGAGGAATAAAGTGAGCATAATGTGTAAACTTATCCACTACCACCATAATGCTGCTGGCAGAGCCAGAAGAGGGAAGGCCTTCTATAAAGTCCATGGTAACCATCTTCCAAGCTTCGTCGGGTGTTGGTAAAGGTTCAAGAAGTCCTGGGTACTTGACCCTCTCAGGTTTTGCTTGTTGACATGTGATGCACGACTGGAAAAATGTTCTGGTATGTTGTTTCATTTTGGGCCAGGCAAATAGCCGACGCAGGCGATGATATGTGACAGGGAATCCTGAATGACCAGCCACTCTGCTTGTGTGAAATGCCGTGAGAATCTTTTCCTATAATGGTACAGAACCTCCCAACCAAATCCTTTTTCTAAAATATAGCATGTTGTTTTCCAATGAAAAGCGACCTTTCTTGTCAGGTCCATGTTGGAGGCGTTGAATCCACTTGCGTGCGTGTGGATTAGAGTCGTAGCTTGCTTGGATATCGTCGAGCCAGGTAGGTTCACAGGAAGTGACAGTCAACAGGTTTTCATCTGTTGGATGCTTGCGCCGAGACAGCGCATCAGCAGCATTATTTTCTGGGCCACGTCTGTAGGAAATTTCGTATTGCAACCCTAACAGCTTTGTGAAGGCTTTTTGCTGCCAGCTTGTGTGTAGTCGTTGATCTTCCAGATGTACAAGACTCTTTTGATCAGTTCGAATGTGGAAATCTTTATGTTGGAGATAGGCACGCCATTGGTCAACAGCCATGAGCACTGCGAGACATTCCTTCTCGTACATGGACAGCCCTTGATTGCGTGGCCCTAGAGGTTTACTCATATACGCAATTGGGTGTTCGTCTTGTTGCAAGACCTCCTACTCCAGTATCGCACGCATCCGTGTCTATGACAAAAGTTTTGTTGAAGTCTGGAAGTTTAAGCACCGGTGCCTCAACCAAGAACTTTTTCAGAAGTTGAAAGGCAGTATCTGTAGCTGATGTCCACACGAATGGAGTGTCCTTCTTCAGCAAATTGAAAACTGGTCTAGCCAGAATGCCAAAGTGTTTGACGAATTTGCGATAATATCCTCCTAGGCCAAGAAAGCTGCGTACTTCTTTGCTGTTCTGAGGTGTTGGCCACTTAGCAACCTTAGCAATCTTTGTTGGGTCTGATGACACCCCTTCCTTGTCGATGACATGCCCTAAGTAGGCGATGCGCTGTTGCCCAAATGAACAATTGGACTGTTTTACTTGCCACTGGTCTTTGCGGAGTAATTCCAGCACTGCTTTCAGGTGAAGAACATGTTCTGCAAGAGTGCTACTATAGACTAGAATGTCGTCAAAGAAAACGACAACACACTTGCGCAGGAGTGGTTGCAATGTCGCGTTCATCGCTCCCAAGAATGTGGCTGGAGCGCCAGCCAGACCAAATGGCATAACTTTGTATTCCCAGTGTCCGGCATGTGTTTGGCATGCCGTCTTGAATTCCTCCCCTGGTGCCAAACGAATCTGGTGATAGCCGGCGCGAAGGTCTAGTTTGGAGAACCAACGCGCTCCGGCGAGCTCATCCAAGAGTTCGTCGATGATAGGTACCGGGTATTTGCTGACTATGGTCATAGAATTCAGTGTGCGGTAGTCCACACACAGGCGCCAGGTGCCATCCTTCTTCTTGACAAGGATCGCAGGTGATGAAAAGTTGCTGGTGCTGCGCTGAATGATGCCTGATTTGAGTAATTCTGCAACTTGTCGCTCAATTTCAGACTTCAATTCTGGCTTGTGCCGGTAGGCTCGTATATTGACAGGCTGAGCTCCATGCATCAGGGGAATGCGATGATCGCAAGCTCGTCGTGGGGGTAGCGATGTTGGTTCTGCAAACACATCTGAAAACTGTGAAATGAGAAGCTGAATTTCCTCTGGTGCCACTTCCTCAATGCAGACTGTATCATCCAGAGCATAGACGTGCACCAAGTGTGCAACCGAACGCTGCCGACAGAGAGATGTGAGTTCAGTTGCAGAAATTGCAGAACATTGTGCTTGTTGTGATCGATGCCCTTGAAGAGTAATGGTGCCTTGAGGACGCTCGATTTTGAGTGATTTTGCAACCCAGTCGATGTGGGGGTTATGCTCTTCCAACCAATCAATTCCCAAGATAGCATCAAACGATCCCAATGGCAGAATTTTCAGATCAGTTTGAAACTGATGGCCTTGTGATGTCCACTGACAGCTAGGAATGTATGACGTGCACCTATGCTGTGAGCCGTCGGCAACCTTGACCCTACAGGGAATTGGTAGTTGCTGAATACCAGTGAGTTGTTCTGCCAATTGCTGATTTATGAACGAAGTTGAACTGCCCGAATCAATGAGGATGAGAATCTCGTGATCATTTAGGTATGCATGTAACTGGATGACCCCTGAACTGTCAGACGCGGCACCTGTGAGAGCCAGCAGAGAAATTGAACATATTGTTTCTTGTTCTTCAGAAACTGTCTCATCTGCACCCCTGCCAGCTACTTCATCTGAAGTGAACAAAGCAAATAGTTCCTCCACAACGTGCATCTGTACTGTAGCTGGGCATGTGTGCTCGTGTCCCCATCTTTCTCCACATTTAAAGCATAGCCCTTTTGCTTTTCTGTATGCACGTAGAGCAGCAACCTTGTCATCAGTACTAGTTTGCTGCCTCCAGTCCACGATTATCAGTAGCTCTTGTGGAAATTGCCAATGGAGTTGTGGCCTGTGGTGGAAGAAACCTCTTACTTGGAATTCTGACATAGCGATGTTCTGTAGTGTGGGGAGGTGAAAGTTGCTCCCCTTCTGCCACTTCTTCTTGCAAGAGTGCCAAGGAACAAGCTGTGTCCAGATCGGTGGGTCTTTGCACCATAACCACTGCACGTATGTCGGCACGGAGTCCCTCGATGAATCGTGTAAGGAAATAAAAAGGATGAGTAGTATCCGAGTAAGAAATAAGATGATTCATCAAAATGTCAAATCGTTCTATGTATTCAGCTACTGTTGTTGTTTGCTTTATGGTGTAGAATTGTCTGATGAGGAGTTGGTGTCTATCTCTACCAAAACGAGTGCATAAAAGGGATGTGAAAGATATCCAGTCTAGATTAGCGAGTTTTTTTCTGAACCGACTGCAGCCAAATGCCAGCAGCACCTGTGAAGTGCAAAATTGACATGGGGATCCAGTACATTTCATGAGTGGCAAACGTGAGAAAATACTGTTCGGCCAAAGTTTTCCATAGATTTGGATTATCTCCAGAAAACTTTGGGAACGGCATCGCAGGAGCATTGGTGCCTAAACTGGACAAAATTTGGGCTGCTACGATATTGTTGTCACCTGAAGAAGTAACCATGGGATTTTGCAGGGACGACATACCCGTGACCGGAGGCGCCAACGGTGACGCACAGGTCACCGCCGGGAGACCTCCGGGAGTAGTGCCGTCGCCGTGGCCGAATTGCCCGTGGAACGCCTCGTCATGATGATGGATAGGCTTGGTGGCGAGATGGGCCGCCACCGATCCACTCACAGCCGCCGCACCCGAGGGAGGCGCGCGCTGCATCTCCGCGACCGTTGCTTCGAGTTTGGCGAAGCGGGCTTCCAGATCTGGCTTCCAATTGCACAAATCATTCAGTTGTGCAGATTGCGAAGCGATCTGGTTTGCCATGGCCTCCTGTTTGTCGAACATCGTATCGGTGCGAGAGATGAACGACTCCTTCAGCGAAGCCGTCTCCTGGCGCATCTGGTCCAAGTACTCCTTGAGGGCTGGATCCATGGTGGTGAGAAGACGACGGCGATCCGCAGTATAGCGACGGGTTTCCAGGATTTTTGCGTGGGTGGGAAGTGAGTGGAAGGGGATCTCTTGGCAATCTGATACCAGATGTTAGGGTACAGATATCTCTCTCGATTTTCACTGATTGTCTCACGAATTTTGGTTACAAACCATGCTGGAACAGAAAGAAAGGTAGCTACTATAGAATGAAATATGCCGCCGCCGCCGTTGCCGTGATCCCCAGGATGATGAACTTGTCCCTACCAGCGAGTATATGTAGATGGAACACTGCCGTGTCAAACTCACTTGTCCCAGTCCGGCCCAAGGTAGCGTTTGTTGGGTTGCACCAGTCTCTTGGGCCGGTCCCTGCGCTGTATTAGGTGCACGTCGTTTGGAGCGGTAGGGGTAGCATTAGGAGTGCTGACAATGCAGCCATCAGTAAATATCTTGAAATACACTCAAGTAACACCTGTTTAAAAGGCATTTAGATGACGCTTTGTTGTTACCTGCCATAATTTGACGCTTCCAACAATCAGAGATCTATAAAAGTTGCAATTGGATACTATCATTCTTTCCACCAGTAAACATCGATTTGAAGCGAACAATTCGAAATTAACTTTTATTTTCCACAATTAATAGGAGCAGACCAGTGAAGAACATAAGATTAAATAAATTACGGTCCACTGCTTGAGGACAGTTTGCATCAAGATTCAAAATAGACAGCCCATAGTATGATTTGAGAAAAAAATATAAATCACCCTAGAACCCCAAAATTGTGAGCAATAGGTCACGAAAATGGCCATAAAACGCAAAAGCGATGAGTTTCTGTTTATACCTCTCAAACATGTAAATCACCCTAGGACCCCAAACTGTGAGCAATAGCTCATGAAAATGGCCATAAAACGCAAAAAAGACGAGTTTTTCGTCATAACTCAGAAACATGTAAAACGCCCTAAAACCCCAAAAAAGTGAGCAATAGATCATAATAACGGCCATATAACGCAAAAAATACGAGTTTTTTGTCATAACTCTCAAACATGTAAATAGCCCTGGAACCTCAAAATTGTCGGTAATAGCTCAAGAAAATGGCCATAACACGAAAACGACGAGTTTTTGGCCATGCCCTCAAACATGTATCATTTTTTATATCATTTTCAATCGCCTAGATCCTCCAAAACTATGGGCAATAACTCATGCACATCTTACGGGCCATGCACATCTTACATACCAAACTATGATTTTTTTGTCATAATTCTCAAACATGTATCGGGTCTTACGGACCATGCACATCTCCCTGGAACATCAAAACTATGGACAATAGCTCACGAAAATGGACATGAAACAGAAAACAACGAGGTTTTGGTCATGCCCTCAAACATATATCGGGTATTATGGTCATTGTAAATCGCTATGGAATCCCAAAGTTGTGGGCAATAACAAATGAAAGCGTCCATAAAATGCAATAAAATATGAGTTTTTCGTCATTACTCAGAAACATATAAACGTGCTAAAACCTAGAAAAGTGTGCAATAGGTCATGATAACGGCCATATAACGCCAAAAATACGTAAATGGTCTTGGAACCCCAAAATTGTGGGAAATAGCTCATGAAAACGGCCATAAATCATGAAAACGACGAGCTTTTGGTCATGCCCTCAAACATGTATCATTTTTTATATAATTTTAAATCGCCCTAGACCCCCCCTCCCAACTATGGGAGTAACTCATGAAAATGACCATCAGGCATGAAAACGATGAGTTTTTGGTCATAATTCTCAAACATGTATCGGATCTTACGGACCATGCACATCCCCTAGAACATCAAAAATATAGGCAATAGCTCATGAAAATGGCCATAAAACAAAAAACTACGAATTTTTGGTCATGCCCTCAAACATTTATCGGTTATTATGGTCGTTGTAAATCGCCCTGAAACTCCAAAACTGTGGGGAATAAATCATGAAAACGTCCCTAAAATGCAAAAAAGATGATTATTTGGTCATAACTATCAAACATGCTAAATCACCCTGGAACCCCAAAACTGTGGGCAATAGCTCATGAAAATGGCCATATAATGCAAAAAGATGAGTTTTTCGTCATAACTCTCACACATGTAAATAGCCCTGGAACCCCAAAATTGTGGTCAATAGCTCATGAAAACTACCAAAAATCACGAAAACGACAAGTTTTTTGTCATGCCCTCAAACATGTATCAGTTTTAATATCATTTTAAATCGTCCTAGACCCCCCAAAACTATGGGCAATAACTGATGAAAATGGCCATAACACGCGAAAACGATAAGTTTTTGGTCATAATTCTCAAACATGTATCGGCTCTTACAGACCATCCACATCCCCTAGAACATCAAAACAATGGGCAATAGCTCATGAAAATGGCCGTAAAACAAAAAACTACGAGTTTTCGGTCACGACCTCAAACATGTATCAGTTATTATGGTCGTTGTAAATCGCACTGGAACCCCAAAACTATGGGGAATAACTCATGAAAACGTCCATAAAATGCATAAAAGATGTTTTTTGGTGATAACTCTCAAACATGTAAATCGTCCTAGAACCCCAAAACTATGGGCAATAGCTAATAAAAACATCCATAAAATGCAAAACAATGAGTTTTTGGTCATGCCTCTCAAACATGTAAAGTGCCCTGGAACCCCAAAAATATGAGCAATACCACATGAATATGACCATAAAACACAAAACAACGAGTTTTTGGTTATGCCCTCAAACATGTATCGGGTACTATGGTTGTTATAAATCGTCCTGGAACTCCAAAACCATGGGGAATAACTCATGAAAACGTCCACAAAACGCAAAAATATATGAATTTTTGGTCATAACACTCAAACAAGTAAATCGCCCTAGAGCCCTAAAAGTATGGGCAATAGGTCATGAAAATGGCCCTAAAACGCAGAAACGACGAGACCTTGTCATACCTCTCAAACATGTAGATCACCCTAAAACCCCAAAACTGTGGACAATAGCTCATGAAAATGGTCGTAAAACGCACAAAAGACGAGTTTTTCGTCATAACTCTAAAACATGTAAAACGCCCCAAAACCCCCAAAAAATGTGGGCAATAACTCATGAAGCGTGCATATAACGCAAAAAATACGAGTTTTTTTCACAACTCTCAAACATGTATATAGCCCTGGAACCCAAAAATTGTGGGCAATAGCTCAGGAAAATGGCCATAAAACACGAAAACGACGAGTTTTAGGCTATGCGCTCAAGCATATATCATTTTTTAATATCTTTTTAAATTTCCCTAGAAGCCCCAAGCTATGGGCAATAACTCATGAAATGGCCATAACACGTGAAAACGATGAGTTTTTGGTTATAATTCTCAAACATGTATCGGGTCTTACGAATCATGCACATCCCCCTGGAACATCAAAACTAGGGGCAATAGATCATGAAAACGGCCATAAAACAAAAAACTACGAGTTTTTGGTCATGCCCGCAAACATGTATCGGGTACTATGGTCGTTATAAATCGCCCTGAACCCCAAAACCATAGGGAATAACTCATGAAAACGTCCAAAAAACGCAAAAAAATATGAGTTTTTCGTTATAACTCTCAAACATGTAAATCGCCCTAGAGCCCCAAAACGATGGCAATAGGTCACGAAAATGGCCATAAAACGCAAAAACGAAGAGTTTCTGGTCATACCTCTCAAACATGTAAATCACCATGAAACCCCAAAAATGTGGGCAATAGATCATGATAACGGCCATATAACACAAAAAATATGAGTTTTTTGGCATGACACTCAAACATGTAAATGGCCCTGGAACTCCAAAATTGTGGGAAATAGCTCATGAAAACGGCCATAAAACACGAAAACGACGAGTTTTTGGTCATGCCCTCAAACATGTATCATTTTTATATCATTTTAAATCGCCCTAGACCTCCCCCAAACTATGGGAAGTAACTCATGAAAATAGCCATCAGGCATGAAAACGATGAGTTTTTGGTCATAATTCTCAAACATGTATCGGGTCTTACGAACCATGCACATCCCCTAGAGCATCAAAAATATAGGCAATAGCTCATGAAAATGGCCATAAAACAAAAAACTACGAGTTTTTGGTCATCCCCTCAAACATTTATCTGTTATTATGGTCATTATAGATCGCCCTGGAACTCCAAAACTGTGGGGAATAACTCATGAAAACGTCCATAAAATGCAAAAAGATGATTTTTTGGTCGTAACTCTCAAACATGCTAAATCACCCTGGAACCCCAAAATTGGGGGCAATAGCTCATAAAAATGGCCATATAATGCAAAAAGATGAGTTTTTCGTCATAACTCAAAAACATGTAAATAGCCCTGGAACCCCAAAATTGTGGGCAATGGCTCATGAAAACGACCATAAAACACGAAAACTACAAGTTTTTTGTCATGCCCTCAAACATGTTTCATTTCTAATATCATTTTAAATCACCCTAGACCCCCCCCCCAAACTATGGGCAATAACTCAAGAAAATGGCCATAACACGCGAAAACGATGAGTTTTTGGTCATAATTCTCAAACATGTATCGGGTCTTACGGACCATGCACATCCCCTAGAACATCAAAACTATGGGCAATAGCTCATGAAAATGGCTAGAAAACTAAAAACTACGAGTTTTTGGTCATGCCCTCAAACATGTATCAGGTATTATGGTCGTTGTAAATCGCCCTGGAACCCCAAAACTGTGGGGAATAACTCATGAAAACGTCCATAAAATGCAAGAAAGATAAGTTTTCGGTGATAACTCTCAAACAGCTAAATCGCCCTAGAACCCAAAAATTATAGGCAATAGCTCATGAAAATGGCCATAAAACACAAAAACAACGAGCTTTTGGCCATGCCTCTCTAACATGTAAAGCGCCCTAGAACCCAAAATTGTGAGCAATAGCACATGAAAACGGCCATAAAACTCGAAAACGACGAGGTTTTGGTCTTGCCCTCAAACATGTATTGGGTACTATGGTCGTTATAAAATCGCCCTAGAACCCCCAAAACCATAGGGAATAACTCATGAAAATGTCCACAAAAAGCAAAAAAAAATATGAGTTTTTGGTCATAACTCTCAAACATGTAAATCACACGAAAATGGCCATAAAACGCAAAAACGACGAGTTTTCGGTCATACCTCTCAAACATGTAAAACACCCTGAAATCCCAAAACTATGGGCAATAGCTCATGAAAATGGCCATAAAACGCAAAAAATAACGAGTTTTTTGTGATAACTCTAAAACCTGTAAAACGCCCTAAAACCCAAAAAAATGTGGGGAATAACTCATGAAAACGTCCATAAAACGCAAAAAGATGAGGTTTTGGTCATAACTCTCAAACATGTAAATCGCCATGGAACCACAAAATTGTTGGCAATAGCTCATGAAAACGGCCATAAAACGCAAAAACGACGAGTTTTCGGTCATACCTCTCAAACATGTAAAACACCCTGAAACCCCAAAACTGTGGGCAATAGCTCATGAAAATGGCCATAAAACGCAAAAAATAACGAGTTTTTTGTGATAACTCTAAAACCTGTAAAACGCCCTAAAACCCAAAAAATGTGGGGAATAAATCATGAAAACGTCCATAAAACGCAAAAATATAGAACATAAAAAATGTGGGGAATTACTCATGAACTATGCACATCCCCTAGAACATCAAAAATATAGGCAATAGCTCATGAAAATGGCCATAAAACAAAAAACTACGAGTTTTTGGTCATGCCCTCAAACATTTATCTATTATTACGGTCGTTGTAGATCGCCCTGGAACTCCAAAACTGTGGGGAATAACTCATGAAAACGTCCATAAAATGCAAAAAGATGATTTTTTGGTCGTAACTCTCAAACATGCTAAATCACCGTGGAACCCCAAAACTGGGGGCAATAGCTCATAAAAATGGCCATATAATGCAAAAAGATGAGTTTTTCGTCATAACTCGCAAGCATGTAAATAGCCTTGGAACCCCAAAATTGTGGGCAATGGCTCATGAAAACGACCATAAAACACGAAATCGACAAGTTTTTTATCATGCCCTCAAACATGTTTCATTTCTAATATCATTTTAAATCACCCTAGACCCCCCCCCAACTATGGGCAATAACTCAAGAAAATGGCCATAACACGCGAAAACGATGAGTTTTTGGTCACAGTTCTCAAACATGTATCGGGTCTTACGGACCATGCACATCCCCTAGAACATCAAAACTATGGGCAATAGCTCATGAAAATGGCAAGAAAACTAAAAACTACGAGTTTTTGGTCATGCCCTCAAACAAGTATCGGGTATTATGGTCGTTGTAAATCGCCCGGAACCCCAAAACTGTGGGGAATAACTCACGAAAACGTCCATTAAATGCAAGAAAGATAAGTTTTCGGTGATAACTCTCAAACATGTAAATCGCCCTAGAACCCCAAAACTATAGGCAACAGCTCATGAAAATGGCGATAAAACACAAAAACAACGAGCTTTTGGCCATGCCTCTCTAACATGTAAAGGGCCCTGGAACCCCAAAACTGTGAGCAATAGCACATGAAAACGGCCATAAAACTCGAAAACGACAAGGTTTTCCTCATACCCTCAAACATGTATCGGGTACTATGGTCGTTATAAAATCGCCCTAGAACCCCAAAAACCATAGGGAATAACTCATGAAAACGTCCACAAAACGCAAAAAAAATATGAGTTTTTGGTCATAACTCTCAAACATGTAAATCACCCTAGAAACCCAAAACTGTGTGCAATAGGTCACGAAAATGGCCATAAAACACAAAAACGACGAGTTTCCGGTCATACCTCCCAAACATGTAAAACACCCTGAAACCCAAAACTGTGGGCAATAGCTCATGAAAATGGCCACAAAACGCAAAAAATAATGAGTTTTTTGTGATAACTCTAAAACCTGTAAAACGCCCTAAAACCCAAAAAATGTGGGGAATAACTCATGAAAACGTCCATAAAACTCAAAAAGATGAGTTTTTGGTCATAACTCTCAAACATGTAAATAGCCATGGAACCACAAAATTATTGGCAATAGCTCATGAAAACGGCCATAAAACAAGAAACCGACGAGTTTTTGGTCATGCCCTCAAATATGTACTCCCTCCGATCCATAATAAGTGTCGCTCATCTAGTACAAAGTTTGTACTAGCTTAGTACAAAATGAGCGACACTTATTATGGATCGGAGGGAGTATAATTTTTAATACCTTCTTAAATAGCCCTAGAACCCCAAATTATGGGCAATAGCCCATGAAAACGGCCATAAAACACGAAAACGACAAGTTTTTGGTCATGCCCTCAAATATGTATCGTTTTTTGTATCATTTTAAATAGCCCTAGACCCCTCAACCCTAAACTATGGGCAATAACTCTTGAAAATGGCCATAACACGTGAAAACGATGAGTTTTTGGTCATAATTCTGAAACATGTATCTGGTCTTACGAACCATGCACATCCCCTGGAACGTCAAAACTAGGGGCAATAGCTCATGAAAATGACCATAAAACAAAAAACTATGAACTTTCGGTCATGCCCTCAAACATGTATCGGTTATTATGGTCGTTGTAAATCGCCCTAGAACCCCAAAACTATGGGGAATAACTCATGAAAACGTCCATAAAATGCATAAAAGATGAGTTTTTGTTGATAACTCTCAAACATGTCAATCGTCCTAGAACCCCAAAACTATGGGCAATAGCTAATGAAAACAGCCATAAAATGCAAAACAACGAGTTTTTGGTCATGCCTCTCAAACATGTAAAGCGCCCAAGAACCCCAAAACTATGAGCAATAGCACATGAAAACGGGCATTAAACACGAAAACGACGATTTTTTGGTCATGCCCTCAAACTTGTAACGGGTACTATGGTCATTATAAATCGCCCTGGAACCCCAAAACCATAGGGAATAACTCATGAAAATGTCAACAAAACGCCCTAGAGCCCTAAAAGTTTGGGCAATAGGTCACGAAAATGGCCATAACACGCAAAAACGACGAGTTTTGGGTCATACCTCTCAAACATGTAAATCACCCTGAACCCCCAAAACTGTGGGCAATAGCTCATGAAAATGGCCGTAAAATGCAAAAAAGACGAGTTTTTCGTCATAACTCTGAAACATGTAAAACGCCCTAAAACCTGAAAAGTGTGGGCAATAGCTCATGATAACGGCCATATAATGCAAAAAAGATGAGTTTTTGTCATAACTCGCAAACATGTAGATAGCCCTAGAACCCCAAAATTGTGGGCAATAGCTCATGAAAACAGCCATAAAACGCAAGTTTTGGCCATGCCTCAAAAACAAGTAAAGCGCCCTGAAACCCCAAAACTATGAGCAATAGCACAAGAAAATGGCCATAAAACAAGAAAACGATGAGTTTTTAGTGATGCCCTCAAACACGTATCGGGTACTATGGTCGTTGTAAATCGCCCTAAAACCTCAAAATCAAGGGGAATAACTCATGAAAACGGCCATAAAACACAAAAAAAATGAGTTTTTGGTCATAACTCTCAAACATGTAAAGCGCCCTGGAACCCCAAAAATGTGAGCAATAGCACATAAAACGACAATAAAATACGAAAACGACGAGCTTTTGGTCATGCCCTCAAACATGTATCGGGTACGATGGTCGTTGTAAATCCCTCTAGAACTGCAGAACCATCGGCAATAACTCATGAAAACATCCACAAAACACAAAAAATATATGAGTTTTTGGTTATAACTCTCAAACATGTAAATCGCCCTAGAGCCCCAAAACTGTGGGCAATAGCTCATGAAAATGGCCATAAACACAAAAAAAGACGACTTTTTCATCATTACTCTAAAACATGTAAACCGCCCTAAAACCCAAAAAGATGTGAGTAATAGATCATGATAACGGACATATAATGCAAAAAAGATCAGTTTTTTGTCATAACTTTCAAAAATTGTCCTGGAACCCAAAAATTGTCGGCAATACCTCAGCAAAACGGCCATAAAACACGAAAACGATTAGTTTTTGGTCATGCCCTCAAGCATATATAATTTTTTAATATCTTTCTAAATCGCCCTAGACGCCCCAAACTATGGGCAACAACTCATGAAAATGGCCATAACACGCAAAAAAATATGAGGTTTTGGTCATAACTCTCAAACATGTAAATCGCCCTAGAGCCCCAAAACTGTGGGCAATAGCTCACGAAAATGGCCATAAAACGCAAAAACGACGAGTTTTTGGTCATACCTCTCAAACATGTAAATCACCCTGGAACCCCAAAACTGTGGGCAATAGCTGATGAAAATGGCAATAAAACGCAAAAAAGACGAGTTTTTTTTGTGATAACTCTAAAACATGTAAACCGCCAAACCCAATGAATGTGAGCAATAGATCATGATAACGGCCATAGAAACTATAGGGAATAACTCATGAAAACATCCATAAAACGCAAAAATGGTGAGTTCTTGGTCATAACTCTCAAACATGTAAATCGCCCTAGAACCCCAAAACAATGGGCAATAGCTTATTAAAACGGCCATAAAACGCAAAAAAACGAGTTTTTGGTCACGCCTCTCAAACATGTAAATTACCTTGGAACCCCAAAACTGTGGGCAATAGCTCATGAAAATGGCCATAAAACGCAAAAAAAAGACGAGGCTTTCGTTATAACTCAGAAACATGTAAAACACCCTAAAACCTAAAAAAAGTGAGCAATAGATCATGATAAACGGCCATATAATGCAAAAATATGAGTTTTTTGTCATAACTCTCATACATGTAAATAGTCCTGGAACCCAAATATTGTGGGCAATAGCTCAGGAAAATGGCCATAAAACACGAAAACGACGAGTTTTTGGTCATGCCCTCAAGCATATATCATTTTTTAATATCTTTTTAAATCGCCCTAGACCCCCCAATCTATGGGCAATAACTCATGAAAATGGTCGTAACACGAGAAAACGATGAGTTTTTGGTTATAATTCTCAAACATGTATCGGATCTTACGGATCATGCACATCCCCCTGGAACATCAAAACTTGGGGCAATAGCTCATGAAAACTGACATAAAACAAAAAACTACGAGTTTTTGGTCATGCCCTCAAACATGTATCGGGTACTATGGTCGTTATAAATCGCCCTGAACCCTAAAACCATAGGGAATAACTCATGAAAATGTCCATAAAACGCAAAAAAATGAGTTTTTCGTCATAACTCTCAAACATGTAAATCGCCCTAGAGGCTGATGGGGATATGCCTACCGGGGTATACCTAGCAGGACGTTTCCTACTGGCCCAGGTGCTAGCGAGTGGGCCTACAGGACGGCGACTGGATCAAGATCTGGCGTGGACTCAAGCGACTGGAAGCTGAAGGCCCAGAAGCGTAGATAGGCCCAGTCGAATTAGGTTAAAGAATCGCTAAAACCTTAACTGATTCGGTTGAGATCTGTAAACCCTAGGGAGGTGAGTCTATATAAACCTCCCTAGAGGGCGCATAGAGGATACGTTCCATCATACACCCAAGCGACGCGCTGCCTAGCCGCCGAGCTCACCCCATTGTACTCTCACCATAATACAATCTAGCAGGACTAGGTCTTTACCCTCCGGGGGGCCGAACCTAGGTAAATCCTTGTGTCTCAGCCCTCATCTCGCACCGTAGATGGCTGGACGCCCTTGCCCCGTGTTCTACTACTCGCTGCCGATTGCAGCACCTGCCGTGGTCATTTCCACGACAGTGGCGCCCACCGTGGGGCTAGCGATGCTTGGAGGGTGATAATCCGGACGGTATCCCTCACCGTCAGGTCGCATGTAGCTGGTTCATCTGCGTCGCCGCGACCAACTACATCTTCACCGAGCACGGCTTGGGGGCTCAACGCCAAAAGAGCCTTCATGCGCGGCCATACGCGTGCGTCGGCGAACTGCTATTTGGAGACTAGGCTGGGAGCCGGTCGGTCTCACGCGTCTGCAGATGTCTACCTGAGAAAATTGGCGTAGAAACATACGAGATCTGTTTCACAAGGCAGCTAAGTTTTTAATTCCTTCCTATCTCACACGGCTGCTAAGTTTCTAATTTCATCATATCTCCCTGATTGATTACCTTGTGAATTGATATTTTATTGGATTCTAATCACTGCGTGCATAATTGTCGCGTGCATTCTGTAGACGATTGATACATGTCCAGCAATATCGAAGGAAATTCTAAAGCCACGCCAAAAGGAAAGTGCGATCGTACATGTCTTTGCCTAATTCCCCACGGCAATCTCTCTCCACTTAATTATTTACTGTTATTTATTTTAGATCGTATCTACTGATTTATTCTAGATCACATCTACTAATTTAATTGTTTTTATAAGTATAAGGCGAGTCCTGAAGCAATGGGCAATCCGCGGAACGACATGCGCCTATATACAACCCACCGCGACTCGCCATTTTCCGAAACTTGCCTAAACGCGGACACGCTTAAACGCGGCCTCGCTAGGCTTGGTGACTCACCCGCCGCATAGTCGCCGCGCTCGGAGACTCCCCCGCCGCGTCGACTCATCTAAGTTTCTTTATACTCTTACATGCTATGAGTCCAAAACATATATGTATTTCCATTTATTCTCCAAAGCCGACCATGCAGTCGCATATGACCCTTTCAGGGACCAAAATCATATTTGGGATCGGTTACAGTTTTGTCTGCTGTTTATTCGCGTTTGTCGAAGTAGTGAGGCTGGGTACCAAAAGACCGACCTTGTCTCCGGGTTCAACAGTCTGGCATCACGTCCCTGTTACCCGGATGCTAGAGTCTGCCTACTCAAGAAAAGACACGCATAAACCTTACATACTGCCCATCGATCCACATAACAAACGTGCATTTTATTTCAGCGTCTACAATTCGCATGTCTTACAATTATTCAATATATTATGCAAGTACACCTTAATGCAATTGTATCTTTTCTCCTTCTCAGCAAAACGGTGTCTTTCTCGCCACTCGGCACGCTCCAGACAGTGACACTCGATGGTCGCTCGACGTCGCTTCGCCGTCGTTTCGACTCGCCGCTTCGCCCGGCCGGGGACTCGGCGCCGCCATTCGCTTATCTCGCCACTCGGCCGCCGCCGGGGACTCGGCGCTCGCCGATTCGCCGCTGGGTTTCTCGGGACTGGCGTCACGGTCGCCGACTTCGCCTCGCCGCGCCGAGAATCGGCGCCGGTCGCTCGGCCTCGCCACCCGCCATGCTCGGCAACAACCACTACTATTTTCAGAATATGCATCTCCAAAGAGCCTCAAGTCGCCTCTACAAGTCAACTCGAGCCTCGGGGACTACTCCTAGGCATGCTGCGTGTACGCGTGGTTCCACGACCGCGGCTCTCCCTCGTCGACTCGCCACCGTGGACTCGCCCCCGCGTGGTCAACACGCTCGGAGACTCGCCACCGCGGACTTGCCCTCGTGTACACAACACGCTCGGGGACTCGGTGGGCTACAGACAGCGCCACTCGGTGCGCTCGGGACTTCGGTCGCTTGCCGCTCGCCTGCGCCACTGCCGGGACTCGGCACGCTCCATGTTCGGGGACTCGCCGCAACTGGCGGCTTCACCGACACCCTGCGTCTTTCGCCAACCGGCCATCACTGGCTGGATCACGCCGACCGCCTCCCGCTTCACGGTTCTTTTCTCTGTTCAGGAGCTCGTCACCGATTCGCCACGACCCATCGTCAAGACTCACCGCGCCCTGCCTCAAGCCCGCGCCGAATTGACAACGCGCTCGGGGACTACTGATTGGGGAATACCAATCGGGGTATACCTGGGAAAGCGAAGCCGACTGAAACCTAGCCTGAGCGGGTCGATCATAATCACGACCCGGCATATATCGACCGCACGAGTGGCGCCGACTAGAGGCCCAAGACAGCGACTTTAATACAAAGCCCACCAAATACTTGTAAACCCTAACTGGCTGCATATATAAAGCCACCAAGGGCACCCCCACGAGGCATGTTCTCCCACAACTCTCATATTAGATCTTCTTCCACGTTAGACTAGATCTAGTCTCCCTCCGCCTACGACGGCTCCCATGTAAACCAATCTGTGATCATATACTGGATTGATAGCAGGACGTATATACTGGATTGATAGCAGGACGTAGCGATCCTCCATCGAGGGGACGTGAACCTGGGTACATCGTGTGCCAATCTCGCTTCCGGATTTTCCTACGTCGCCTTGTTCCCTCTACGTAAACTACCCCCAGTAGCATCTGCCGTGCAATACCACGACAGTTGACGCCCACCGTGTTCCAACACTGCGTTCAACCCGCTGAAGGGAGAATCCAGTACCCAGGTTCACTGTGTTCCAAAGCTACCCCCAGTATTCATCTGCACCATGCACGCTCAGCTGCACGCGGCCACAGCGGCGGATGATTTCCCTAATCTGATCTCATCTCTCTCATTGATCGTTTTATTAGTTGATTATTTAATTTGGACCTAACAATCTCCCGTCATGTTTTTGATATGCAATGTTCTGAGTATTAATTCGGAGATTCAAGATCAGAGTGAAACGTTTTGTTTTGCTTGGCGGCGACCCATTGCGCGAGTGCGGCTGTCCGGGCACTCGGAGGTTAGGATTGGGAGCTGATTCACCTGATCGGCCGTCTCCTAACAAGGCACATGCACCTACGGACGCATCATAGAGAGAATATGCATGCGACATGCAAGATCGGTTCTATTCAATCTGTCTCTTTTCATCAATGTTCTGCCAAATTGTTTATTTTATTTAAATCCAATCTTGTATTAGGATTGACTATCAATACAGGATTGAATCAGAGTAGTGTTTATATTGCTACAACCCGTGAGCCACTCCGATCATGCATCTCAGCTGCGGCCAACATCAACTGTAGAAGTGCCATGATCGATTCCGTCTTCATCATTTCCGAGTGCGCAGTCAACTCGAAATCGGCAGCTCCGTAGTCTCTGGCTTTTCTACAAGAGCACGCCAGATTAATTTGACATCTACTTAATCCCTTCAAGCTAGTTAATTCTGTTTTATTTGATTAAGTTATTTGGATCTAATCCCGTGTATACATGTTCTTGGCACGTACGCACCGTTGGCGTGAATTGAGCCATGGAGAAGACCAGAACGGCACAATTCTCCAGATGGTATGTTGACCGCCTCTGTATGCGCCACTCGATGTCTTCTACGTCTGCGACTCGCCGACGTCTACATCCATGACTCTGCTCGCTGCGACTCGATAGTCGCCAGGCTCGGCGCCATGCTCCGGAACTCGCCTAAACGCGGTCACGCTTAAACGCGGACTCGCCATCGCGACTTCGCCATAGCGCGACCTCCGTCCACCGTGTCGACTACGCGTCCTCCGTGTCGACACTCTCCGGATCAATGCCATACAGTACTTCCGCCGCGTCGACTTTGTCCGCATTTGACAGCTAAGTTTCTTTATATTCGTACATGCTATAAGTTCAAAATATATATGCATCTTCATTCATTCTCCAAAGCCGACCATGCAGTCGCATATAACCCTTTTAGGGACCAAAATCGTACTTGGGATCGGTCAGTTTTGTCTGCTGTTTATTCGCGTCCGTCGAAGTAGTGAGGCTGGGTACCAAAAGGCCGACCTTGTCTCCGGGTTCAACAGTATGGCATCGCGTCCCTGTTACCCGGTAAGCGTTTGATGCTGGAGGTCTGCCTACTCATGAAAAGACACGCATAAACCTTACATAGTGCCCATCGATCCACATAACAAAATTGCATTCTCTTCAACATCTACAATTCGCATGTCTTATAATTATTTAATATATTATGCAAGTACACCTTAATGCAATTGTATCTTTTCTCCTTCTCAGCAAAACGGTCTGGTGTCTTTCTCGCCACACGCCGCGCTCAGGGCCTCGGCGCTCTCCGGTCGCCGATTTGCCACTGCCAAGGCCGGCTCGACGTCTGTCGCCGACTCGCCATCGGCTGGCTGGGATCGTGACGCGATAGCGTCGCTCGCCAGTCACTTGACCTCTCCACTCGCAGCGCTCGAGAACTAGGCGCTCGCCGGTCGCGTGACCTCGTCACTCGCCGTGCTCGGGGACTCGGCGCTCGCCGGTCGCTCGACATCGCCACTCGCCGCGCTCGGGGGCTCAGCACTCGCCGGTCGCTCGACCTCGCCGTTCGCCGTGCTCGCCGGTCGCTCGACCTCGCCACTCGCCATGCTCGACAACAACCACTACTATTTTTACAGTATACATCTCTAAAGAGCCTCAAGTCGCCTCTACAAGCCAACTCGAGCCTCGGGGACTACTCCTAGCCATGGTGCGTGTACGCGTGGTTCCGTGACCGCGGCTCGCCCTCCTCGACTCGCCACCGCGGACTCTCCATGCTCGGGGACCCTCCATCATGGACTCGCTCGTACCGACACGCCGGGGACCCTCCATCATGGACTCGCTTTGTACTGACACGCCGGGGACCTTCATCATGACTCGCCCTCGTGTACTCGACACGCCGAGGACTCGCCATCATGACTCGCCCGTGTACTCGACACGCCGGGGACCTCCATCATGGACTCGCCCGTGTACTCGACATGCTCGGGGACTTGCCACTGCAGACTCGTCACAGATTAACACGCCGGGCTCGCCATCATGGACTCGCCGCATACCGACACGCCGGGGACTTCGCCACCGCAGACTCGCCTTGCAGATTACCACGCCGGGCTCGCCATCATGGACTCGCCGCATACCGGAGTAGGCTCGGGGACTCTCCATCATGGACTCGCCTCGCAGATTAACGCGCCCGGACTCGCCCTCACGTACTCAACGCGCTCCGGGACTCGGTGTGCTACAGACAACGCCACTCGCCGGTCGCCCAACCTCGCCACTCGGCGTGCTCGTGAACTCGGCACTCTCCGGTCGCTCGACCTCGCCACTTGCCACGCTCGGAACTCGGCACTCTCCGGTCGCTCGACCTCGCCACTCTCCACGCTCGGGACTCGGCACGCTCCATGTTCGGGGACTCGCCGCAACTGGCAGCTTCACCGACACCCTGCGTATTTCGCCAACTGGCCATCACCGACTGGCTCACGCCGACCGCCTCCCGCTTCACGGTTCTTTTCTATGTTCAGGAGCTCGTCGCCGATTCGCTACGACCCATCGTCAAGACTCTTCGTGCCCTGCCTCAAGCCCACATCAAATCGACAACGCGCTCGGGGACTACTGATGGGGGAATACCAATCGGGGTATATACCCACGAAGCGGATTCACCAGCTGGATTGAGCCGACTGGAACCTAGCCTTGAGCGGGTCGACGCCTAACACGGGCGATCGGCGACATCGATCAGACGAGTGGCGCCGACTGGAGGCCCAAGACGGCGACTCCAATACAAAGCCCATTAGTGCACTTGTAAACCCTAGGTGGCTGCATATATAAAGCCAACAAGGGGCACCCCCACAGGGCATCCTCTCTCACATTAGATCAGATCTAGTCTCTCCCTCCGCCTACGGCGGCTCCCTTGTAAACCAATCTAAGATCATATACTGGATTGATAGAAGGACGTAGCGATCCTCCACCGAGGGGACGTGAACCTGGGTACATCGTGTGCCAATCTCGCTCCCGGATTCTCCTACGTCGCATGGCTCCCTCTACATAAGCTACCCCCAGTAGCATCTGCCGTGCAATACCAGTAGCATCTGCCGTGTTCCAACGCTGCGTTCAACCCGGTGAAGGACGCAAAATTCTCCAAGACATTCACTCCGGCGACTGCAGTCACCATGCCGGCGCCCGCTCTCTGGTCGCAAAGGCTATGAGTCACGGCTTCTACTGGCCCACCGCACACGCAGACGCTGTCGACATTGTCCAGGCCGGATGCCGGCACGCCAACCAGACCACGTGTCGAAGCCCGCCAAGACAATCCCCATCACTTGGCCGTTCGCCGTGTGGGGCATGGACATGGTAGGCCGTTTCAAAAAGGCCCCCTTCGGCTTCACCCACCTCCTGGTCGCAGTCGACAAATTCACAAAATGGGTGGAGGCCAAGCCAGTCCGGAAATGCGACGGGAAGACCGCCACCAAATTCCTACGCGAGCTCATCTATCTCTACGGGTTCCCAAACAGCATCATCACGGACAACGGCACCAACTTCGCCAAAGGAACCATGGCCGAGTTCTGCGAGGAACATCACATCCGACTCGACCTCGCCTTAGTTTCCCACCCGGAGTCCAACGGCCAGGCGGAACGAGCCAACCAGAGCATCCTCCATGGCCTGAAGCCATGGCTCCAAGTACCACTCGAGCGCACCGCCGGGTGCTGGGTCGAGGAGCTACCCTCTGTCGTTTGGGGCATTCGCACCTCTGTCAACAGGTCGACAGGATTTACACCCTTCTTCGTGGTGTACGGCACCGAGGCAGTCATGCCCACCGACCTCGAGCACGACGCTCCAAGGGTGGTCAACTACACGGAGACTGCAAACGAACTCGCACGACAAGACGAAGTCGACCAGCTCGACGAGGCACGGGACCTAGCTCGCTCCCGCACCGCCATCTACCAGCAAGGGCTCCGCCGCTACCATATAGCCAAGTAAGGATCAGACTTTCCGTGAAGGCGACCTGGTACTACGCCTCATCCAGGACAAGAAGGGCATGCACAAGCTCTCCCCCCCCTGGGAGGGACCATTCGCCATCGGGAGAGTCCTCGGCAACGATGCCTACTACCTCACCGATGTCCGAGGAGACGGGAAACTCGACGTCAAGCGACCGTGGAATGTAAACCTCCTACGGAAGTTCTACTCCTAGAACTCCATACATGTACCCTCCACCTGCTATGAAATAATACAGATCGGTTACTGCAAATTGCGTCTACTCTCCATGTCTTGTGCCACTCGCACTCGTAATAACAGCGTTAAGCTATTCGCCGAAGTCAACCTTTGGTAAAGCGACCGGCACGGCCAAGTAGTGCGCATAAGGGCACCGGAGACCCTGTGCCTTGTAACGTCCACGAAAAACATCAACCCGAGCCCCATTGAGTCGCTTAGCCCGACCGGCTTAACGAGCCAAGACAATCGCCCTCGCCCTCATAGCAACCAAAGTCATCCGCATCCTCGGCACAGCGACTCGAACGTCCAAGTACCACGCTCGGGGATCGACGTCCAAATATGAGCTAGGGAAAACGCCAAGATGAGAGCGTGCCCAGGACTCGCCATGCGACTGATCCTTCGGGTCAGCCAGGAGTGAAGTGCTTACTCTAACGCACTTAGTCCTCACCTACCTTGGAGCTGCGACTAGAAACACCAAGTACCACGCTCGGGGACTCGGCCACCCAACCTCGTTCGCGCACGGGAAAACGGTCAAGTAAAGAGCACGACGGAGTCGCCTCATCGGCTCTCCGAGCTCGGGCGAGTCGACCTCAATAGCGAAACAATTGACAAAACATTCAAAATCGCAAACACATAACAAACGAGGTAAACCCCATAAAAAGGGCGGACGCGCTCGGGGACTCGTCCAATCAACATTCGAAATCGCGAAACAATCCACAAAACAACACGAATTTCCGTTACAGCGGAACAAAGTCATTCCAAAATACAAGATAAGTCCAATGGCTATTTGTTACTAACGCCCCAGGGCACAATGCTTCTACTCCGCAGGTTTCGACGCCGACTCGCCGCCACCCCTGCGGTTGCAAATGAAGGGCACGTACGGGTTCGACGGGTACGTCGTCAACTCACCCGCCATCTCCGCACGGAAATGCTGCTCGACTTTGAAGTCCAGATGCTTTTGGTTCGATCGCTAGGGGCATAATCGTCTCCTGATAGGGGAGGAGGTCGCCCATCGCCCAAACGCGATCGGAATACACCGCGGCCCGGTCCGTCAGCTTTAGCACCTCGGCAATCTCCACAGAGCCCGTCGACGAGGGGTAGCCACTCGTCACATCATCAAGGTCGAAGTCCTCCGGGAAATGGGCAAGCCCAAGGCTGAGCGCCGTCGCCGCCCCGCGCCGGAAGGCCGACCGCGTCATGAATTCGACGACTGATGGAGCCTTCTCCAGATAACGCCATGCCTCGACGAGGTCGCTAGGAATCACTTCCATGGGCGATATCTCCTGAAGATATGCTCGAATGCAAGTCGCGGACAACGCGGCCGAGTCGACCAGAGTGGTCACACACTGCCGCGCGTCGTATGACTGCGCCTCCTCCGAGTTGTCAATAATCCGGCCTTTGGACAGAGGTCGGCAGTGAGTACACCAACGACTCCACAACACGGCTGTTGCAGGCAGAGGAAGAAAAGTTTACCAATTAGCGGACGGCAGAGGCCCGTGATGAAGCTTGAAGCGAGGAGAAGTCGTTCCGCAGCCCAACAACGAAAAGGCCGACACCTTCCGCCTTTCGCCAAGCAGAAACAGCTTTCGCCGCCTCCGCCGAAGCTTCGCCTCCGACTTCGCTTCCTTGAGCTCACGCTCCAGATCAGCGATCCGCTTCTTGGCCGTACTCAAAGAAGATTGAGCCGCCGTCAGGTCACCCGTCGGGACAAGGCCCCGGCGGACCTCCTCTGCCTCGGCTGCAATCGCTTGGAGTCCCTTGTTCGTCTCCTGGACGGCAACAAGTTCCTTCTCCATGCGACACTTTGCTGCAAGCCGATCGGCCAATTTGCGCTGCAGGCCCTGCGCACAAACTAAACCGTTAACAACATTGAAAATCCTAAGTGCCCACCCGTTCAAATTCAGCGACTAGGCACTCGAGGACTGGACATTGAAAATCCTAAGTGCCCACCCGCTGAAATTCAGCGACTACGCACTCGGGGACTGGACATTGAAAATCCTAAGTGCCCACCCGCTGAAATTCAGCGACTAGGCACTCGGAGACTGGACGCTACAAAAATATTATGAATCCGACCACTGAAATTCAATGGCCCGATCCTCGGGGACTGGACATACCTGGATGGCAGCGCCCAACATGCCGTGAAGTTGCAGCGCGTCCACAGACGCAAGCACGACCGGAGTGTGTCCGCGACGCTGCTCGACGTCCGTCTCGGCGACCCCAGGCGTCCGGCTCGTTGGCGCCGTGCCACTCGCTGAGGCCGCCTTGGCCATGAAGCGGGGGAAAGTCGCAGCAGATGCCGCGGCGCCACTAGGAGCCGGCTCGGCCATTTCGGGCAAGGCAACAGCCTCCTTGGTCTTTGAGGCCACTTCCGCCGCAGTCGGAGGTTCTCTCGGAGCAACCGCCATGTCATCAGAGACCGTGATTTACGCCGCCGCTTCTCTTGGCACCGTCGGTGGGAGCAGCGACTTCGTCGGTTTTCCTCTTCCGTGAGGGGTCCTCCTCGGTGACGACTGGCGGAACCTTGGCCACGGAAGGATGGCCGATCTTTTTAACTCCATTCTTGTGAAACAACGATATGAGTAAAATTGCCCGACTACAACGGAAGACAAGCAGATGAACAAGACTTACTTGGCGACTAATATGAACCGCAGACCGGTGCGGATGCTGGCCGGCCTTTCCAGCTCGGGCCCCAACTTCCGACTGAGGCCCGTCTCGAACACACCGTGTGCCCAAGACATAGAGGGCCTCTTCGAAGATGAGGCCGCGGTAGGAGCCTCCGTGATGACAGCTGTAGGAGCTTTCCGGAGGCTTGCCGCTATGGGCCGAGTAGCCCCAACACGTAGACCGGGCGAATGGGGGTGGAAGCGATACTAGAGGTACTCGCCCGTGGGAGCGTCGCGTTCGCGTTACGGCTGCGGCGCGCCGCTTCGCCCTTAGCCGAGATGGTGACGTCAGAACTGGTCGCAGATCGGGACGGAGACGTCTGCTTCGCCGGCTTCGTCTTCTTCCTCGGCGGAGCCTTCACCTCTTTCTCCTTCTTCTTCAGACCACGGATGGTTTGCAACATTTTGTCGACAACCATCTGCTGATCCACCGGGAGCTTGCCGACTTGGAGTCGACGCGGTTCGGGCCGGTCGACAGAGTACCTTGGAAGCGCCACCTCGCCGTCTGGAGTTGACTCGGTGACGTAGAACCAGGATTTCTTCCATTCGTTTGCCGCCTTGGCGGGCAGCATCAGGTCGAAGAACGACACCTTCGACTTCAGCTGAAAAGTCAGGCCACCCGCAGCCAGCATCGGGCCGCCTGATTCTTCGCGGCTGATCCTCCCATGGAACAGATCTTGCCACAAGGGGAAGTAGGGCCTGCAGCCCAGATAGCACTCGCAGAACGCCACGAAAATGGCGAGCTGCTCGATGCTATGCGGGCCTAGGTCTGATGGCTGAATCCCGTAGTAGGCGCAGAAACGCCGGAAGAAGAGAGAAGTGGGAAACCCCAGCCCCCGCTCCAGGTGGCTGGTGAAGCAGATGAATTCTCCTCGCTGGTCCGAGTCACTTCTTCGCCGGGATGCGCCATCCGCCGCCACAGGATCCCGCCTCTCAAGGACGCTAGTAGCGCCTGGTACACTTGGATTTGCCCATGGTTCGTGGAGGGGCCATTGGTTGGAAGTTCACGAGGTCGTGGCTCTACGGATTGGTTGGTCGCTGGCGCGGAGTGGAAAACGGAGATGGGCTAAATCGAGGAAGGACGAAGGAGTGTTTCCCGCTCACCGCTATTCTCCTTATATAGCGGTTGCTACCCGCCAATTCGGAGTCGTTACTTACGGTAATTACGCCTAAAGTTACCGTTGGATTACCCAAACGGCTAGTTTTGACCCCACTTGACGGTCCAACTTCATCCATTCGACCGTCGCTCCGGCGCGACTCGACGACCGGACCCGATCACTACAATGATGATCGAGTATTCGCCGACCCGTTCGCCGAGCTGCGACCCGATTGGTCGCCGTTATTGCGACTAGAATAACTGGTTTTTCCTTTATTCAGGAGTCCGCCGCCGATTCGACTGGGCGTCCGCATTGGACCTGTATACACCGACTGCCAGCGAACGCCTGCGACCAATCAACGATGCCCTCGGGAACTACTGATGGGGATATGCCTACCGGGGTATACCCAGCAGGACATTTCATCGCCTGCAAAGCGAGTGGGCTCACAGGGCCGATCGATCAAGATCCGGCGTGGACTCAAGCCATCGGAAGCTAAAGGCCCGAGCGTAGATAGGCCCAATCGGATTAGGTTAAAGAATCGCTGAAACCTTAATCGATTCGGTTGAGATCAGAAACCCTAGGGAGGTGAGTCTATATAAACCTCCCTAGAGGACGACAGAGGATACGCTCCATCATACACCAGCGACTCACCGCCTAGCCGCCGAGCTCGCCCATTGTACTCTCACCATAATACAATCTAGCAGAGTAGGTCTTTATTCCCTGGGGCGAACCTAGGTAAATCCTTGTGTCTCAGCCCTCATCTCGCACCGCAGATGGCTGGCCGCCCTTGCCTCATGTTCTACTACTCGCTGCCGATTGCAGCATCTGCCGTGGTCATTCCCACGACAGAGCCCCAAAACGATGGCAATATGTCACGAAAATGGCCATAAAACGCAAAAACGACGAATTTCTGGTCATACCTCTTAAACATGTAAACCACCCTGGAACCCCAAAACTGTAGGTAATAGCTCATGAAAATGGCCATAAAACGCAAAAAAGACGAGTTTTCCGTTATAACCCAGAAACATGTAAAACGCCGTAAAAACAAAAAAGTGAGCAGTATATCATGATAAACGGCCATATAACACAGAAAAATACGAGTGTTTTGTCATAACTCTCAATCATGTAACTAGCCTTGGAACCCAAAAATTGTAGGCAATAGCTCATGAAAACGGCCATAAAACACGAAAACGACGAGTTTTTGGTCATGCCCTCAAACATGTTTCATTTCTAATATCATTTTAAATCACCCTACACCCCCCAAAACTATGGGCAATAACTCATGAAAATGGCCATAACACGCGAAAACGATGAGTTTTTGGTCATAATTCTCAAACATGTATCGGGTCTTACGGACCATGCACATCCCCTGGAACGTCAAAACTATGGGCAATAGCTTATGAAAATGGCCATAAAACAAAAAACTACGAGTTTTTGGTCATGCCCTCAAACATGTATCGGGTATTATGGTCGTTGTAAATCGCCCTGGAACGCCAAAGCTGTGGGGAATGACTCATGAAAACGCTACAAGTTTTTGGTCATGCCCTCAAACATGTATAGGGTATTTGTTGGAGATATGCCCAAGAGGCAATAATAAAATGGTTATTATCATATCTTCATGCTTATGATAAAAGTTTACATACCATGCTATAATTGTATTAACCGGAAATATTAATACTTGTGTGATTTATAAACATAAAAGAGTCCCTAATAAAGCCTCTTGTTAAACTAGCTTGTTGGTTAATATATGATCATGGTTTCCTGATCATGAACATAGAGATGTTATTAACAACAGGGTCATATCATTAGGAGAATGATGTGATGGACATACTCCTATAGTTAAGCGTAGCATAAAGATCAAGTCATTTAATATAGTTCATTTTCTATAAGCTTTCTGATACATAGTAACCTAATTCCTTTGACCATGAGATCATGCTAATCACCATCACCGGAAGGATGCTTTGATGACATCAAACACCACACCGTAACTGGGTGGCTATAAAGGTGGTATTGAGTGTTCGGAAAGTATGTGTTGAGGCACATGGATCAAGAGTGGGATTTGTCCATCCATATGAAGGATAGATATACTCTGGGCCCTCTCGGTGGAATGTCATCCAATTGGCTTGCAAGCATGTGACTGGCTCACAAGGGATCACATATCACGGGAAAAAGAAAAGAGTACTTATCAGTAACGAGGTTGAACTAGGTATGTAGAGATACTGACGATCAAAACCTCGGATAAGTAAACTATCGTGAGACAAAGAGAAATTGGTATCGTATGTAAGTGGTTCATTAGATCGCAAAGTAATCATAGAAATATGTGGGAGCCATATGAATTTCCATGTTCCTCTATTGGTTATTGATCGGAGAAGTGTCTCGGTCATGTCCGCATAATTCACGAACCGTAGGGAGACACACTTAAGGATTCGATGTTGTTGTGTAGTTATGGAATGATGAGTAAGAGACCTAATGTTGTTCGGAGTCTCTGATGGGATCTGGGATGTCACGAGGAGATCTGGAATGGTCCGGAGAATAAGATTCATATAAGGAAAGTCATGTTTCAGAGTTTGGAAATGATTTCGGTGTTTTCACCAGGAATGTTCTAGAAGGGTATGGAAGGTCTGGCACTCTGGAGGGGAAGGGTACATGAATGTGTCATGACAATGTGGAATGGTTGCATCATGTACTAGGTCACTTGGCTAGGAAATATGGAGAGAGAAATCAAATCCAAGTTTGAAAGTCAAACGCCAATTTGAAAAGTCAAATCCGAAGTTTGCTTGGTGGAGGGAGAGTAGGAAACCTACCTAGGGTAGGAATCCCACTCCCTCCACCCGCCGGCCATGAAGAGGAGTTGGGGGAGGACTCCCTCCTCCCCAAACTACCTCTCCCCACCTATATAAGGAGGGGTAGGGCGCACCCCTACCCTACACACCAAAACCCTAGCCCCAAGCGCCACCACCTCCAAGTGATGCCGCCGCCTAGGGCCTCCTCCAACTCTCCGAGTTAGGGTTTCCCCAAACCCTAGCCGCCGGCCACACCACCCCCCTTGGTGATTCTAGTCCGTAGATCCCCAAGGCCCTCTCTTACTCCACCATACTCGCTCCGGCTTAAGGCGAAGCCCTGCGAGATCTCCCCTCTACTTCCCACTGCCGTCGTGTCAGGGGAATCGCGAGGAGGAGAGTGCTACAACCTCCGTTGCCTGCTAGAATAAGGAGAGGAAGGTCTTCATCGAGTCTCAACATGTGACCGATCTGGAAGCTACCAGGAACTTGGCCGGAGGATCGTCTACGCGATCTTGAAATCGGAAGTGTACGACTACATCATCCACGAGAATCTGCTCTCGTTAACCGTTTTGGATCTTCGAGGGTTAGTACTCTATTGACTCGTTGCTACAATCTAGTAGATAGATCTTGCTTGTGTATGTTCATGCGATAGAAAATTTTTGTTTTTCCATGTTACGAACCCCTACAGTGGTATCAGAGCCGTGTCTATATGTAGATCTATTGCACGATTAGAACACAATGGTCATTGTGGGCGTTTATGTTTTTGTTGTCGATTGCTTCTTGTGTACTTTGCATCTTGCGGGATGGTGGGATGAAGCGGTCCGGGCTAACCTTACATGACATCGTTCATGAGACTTGCTCCACGCTTGACATGCAACTTGTATTGCATAAGTGGCTTTGCGGGTGCCTGTTTCTCCCAACATAGTTAAGATTCAATTTACAACGAGTGATTGACAATACTAGTATCAACATTGTGGTTCTTGTTCGTAAGTTAGAACGACACTTATTGAAAGCCCCAAACCACGTAAAACATGCAAAGAAAATTAGAGGCGTCTAACTTAGTTTTGCAGGGGTGTGCTGTGATGTGATATGGCCATGATTATGATTATATTTGATGTATGCAATGTTCCTTATTGTAAGTTGGCAACCGGCAGGAGCCATATGGTTGTCTTTAAATTCCGTTAAGACCTGCATGTCTATTCAAAGTAGTTGTAATAGTTGAAGCTGGTGGACGACAACCATGAAACGGCACCATTGACCTTGACGCCATACTGGTGATGATGGAGATCATGTTCGTGCTTGAAGATGGAGATCTTAAGCACAAGAAGAAAGGCCATATCATATCACATATTATGAATTGCATGTGATGTTAATCCTTTATGCATCTTGTATTGCTTAGTTTGCGACGGTAGCATTATAAGATGATTCCTCAAGCACACAAATTTCAAGTTTTAAAGTGTTCATCCTTAGTAAGCACCGTTGCTAAAGCTCGTTGTTTTGAAGCACCACGTGATGATCGGGTGTGTTAGATTCTGTGAGTGTATACAATGTGAGCAAGCCAGATTTGCTCATGCGGATGCTAAGGTTTGATCTTGACGAGCCTAGCATGTACAAACATGGTCTCGGAACACGGATCACCGAAAGGTAAAGCATGAGTCATATAGATGATATGATGAACATGATGATTGTTCGCCTTTGAAACTATATCATGTCACGTGATGATCGGACTTGGTGTAGTGAATTTGGTTCGTGTGATCACTAAAACAAAGTGAGGGATATTGTTTTGAGTGGGAGTTCAACGGCAATATGATTAAAAGTTGAACACTATTTATCATAAATTAAATCAAAGTGAATTTGCATAGTTGTTGTAATCATTGGCATCCGTTTATCACCTTGCTATTAGTTATAATTGAGATGATAGAACTATAGAATTCTGGTAGTTACTTTACGAACTGGTATCGTATTGTTTTGAAGTGTTAATATAAAGTTTAAAAGTCCCATTGAAAACTTTCAGTAAGTTTTGATTACTCCGTGAAGTTTAATAGTTGGTATTAAATCAAGAGTAACAATTCCAGTGTTGGTATATAAGTATCATGTTTGTCTCCATGATTCTTGATATTCAAAAGATAGTTTTCAATATCAAGGTAATCTAGGAGTTGAAAGAGTTGTTTCAGAAACCATCATGTACGGAAGATATTGCGATATCTGAAATGATGTTTTGGTTACAACATGATAGAGTATAATATGGCAAAGTTTGTGTTCTCATATTTGATGAGAATTTACAAAAGGTTGGAGACACTAGTTGTCCTAATCCTCCAAAAGGTTTTGGAGAGCAACATTATACTCGCGATTCACCGTTATAAGCTAAAAGTAGCTTGATCATGGATAATTCCATGATAAGGGTGAATATTTGATCTAGGTAAAATGTTTACTACACCAAGAGATTACTAAAGAAATGAATTTGAAAGAACACCAAACATTTGATGATGGTGATCTACTTCAAAGTGCAAGTCCAAAGACATTGGTATTTAACTATACATGCTTTGGACTATGTGTCATGTATATGGATCCACTATTGATGTTGATAGATTCTTTCAAACAGAAAAACAAATACTAAAAGAGAGTCTCATAAATATATGGCAGAAAATAAAAGACTAGAATTGTTCAGCTTAGGTATATAGAGGATATACGTGTTATGGCTGTATTCTTTGCTTGTTAAATAATGTGGTTCTTAAGTATTGGATACTGAAATTGTTGGTATGAATCGTCATACGAAACAACAGAATTCATGAACTACAATGGCCTAAGTAACTAGCAAAAGAATATGTGATGATGTTCATCAAGAACAAATAAAGGGTTATTGTGTTGCTTGTTAAACATCAAAGCTTGCCTTCAAGATTTGTTTTATCAGGTATTATGAGAACAAAAGGGTTGTTCAAATAATTGCCATAATCCATAAAAGATGGATGATTTACAAATCTTGTTGGAGAAATCACATCCATAAAACTAGTGCTAAAAATGTCGAAAGACAAATTGATTGGAAGATCACTTAGGAAGTGACATCGCCGTTTAAATTATATTGGAAAGAAAACATGAAGGAACTCCATGTGGATGGAATTTTGGAGTCTTTTGATTTTTGATCAAATGACGCTTGTGAAACTTTCCTAGAGATAATTAAAACTTCGTTCAAAGGCCAAAAGGGAATGAATGACTAGCTTATTGGAACTTGTACATATTGTTGTATGAAGTCCATTATGTGTAGTCAAGAGCGATGGATTTCAAATTCATATGCTTTCTCAGAAATTTTAAGTAAATATATGAATATTTAATTAATAAGGAAAAAGTATGAAACATTTGAAAAGTTTAAAGACTTTCAAGATGAAGTGCAAAATCATTGTAACAAGAATATAAATAGTTTATGATAAGATCATAAAGGAAGATATTTGAGTTACAATTTTAGCATAATACCTAAGATTTAAGGAATCGTTTCGTGGATTTGCATTTCTCGAAACACCATAAGAGTATGGAGCGTTCGAGATATGTAATTAAACTTTGTTTGACATGGTAAGATCAAAGGTGTAATTCATAAAACTGCCGTCATATTTTAAAGATTAAAAGCTTTAGAGACTATCGTTTTTCCACTGAAAAGAGCTCCATCATAATCCGTTGAAATGACACCATATAAAGTTATGGTTTAGGTTAAAACCCAAGTTGTCCTTTCTTAAACATTGGTATGCTATGCATAAGAAAGATGTTTGCAACCAAAGTTGGATGAACCTGTCTTTGTATGTTATTTCGAATAACTGTTAATTATTCCTCCATAACATCGGAGACAAAAGTGTTTGTCGCTTAGAACGTCAAGTTTCTTTGAGAAGGAATTTTTCGTGAAAAGATAAGCGGGAGGACAATAGAACTTTGATAAGGTTAAAAGAACCTTAAGCTATATGTGCAAAGTTGCGTGCCTTGAAAAGTGTTAGGAGGCAACAATGCTCATGGCTCACGTGCCTCAAAGGTTGTGGTCATGGAGGTCTAAGTTTCTATTGAACCTATTGGGTCGGGTAAACAATCAAATACCAAGATTTGAGGGTTGAATCATTATTTGACAATAATGAACTGACTACATGCAAAGAAGCGATGATGGGCCCTGACATCGTCAAATGGCTTGAATCCATAAAATCCGTGATAGTTCCATACACGAGAAATCAAGCTTGGAACTTGAAGAACCCTCGAGAAAGGTGTAAGACCTTACAGTCATGTTTGGATCTATAAAGAAATAGACATAGATGTTTCACATCTATGAAATAGTGGTCATGTTGGGAAAGAGTTCACAACAATGTTCAAAGGTTGTATATGAAAAGATTTGATCTTTCATAGCGATATTTAGTCGAGACGGATTAATGTAGCAACCACTACATATAATTTTGTTATGTGGTAGTTGAATAAACAAAACAACTTCTTCTAATAGAATTGTTACCTAGGACATGTGCTTAACACGGTCCATAAGGTTTTGTTAATTCAAAGGATGCTAAAAGCATATGCAAACTTCAATGGTTGAAGTAAGCATCGCGGAGTTGGAATCTTCACCATGATGAAATTGTTAAAAGAGTTTAAATTCATCAAAGACGATGAAAAAGATGCTTGCATTTGCAAGAAATTAACTGGGAGCGCTAAGACATATTTCTAATACATTATGTGGAAGACATATTATTGATTGAAAATGATGTATCTTTTATTAACACATATTAAGAATTTCATCCCGATGAAAGACTTAGGCAAAACCCAAATATTTGGCATCAATAGACGCTAATATGGTTGTGACGAAAGTACATAGATGATGTATTGAATGAGTTCAATATAGAAACTACAAGAAAGGTTCTTGTCGCACAGAAAGGATTGAATGAGTTCAATATTGATGATATATTCAAGTGTATTGACACTTGGTAAGTGAAACAAAGATTCAAGTATAGATTGATACTTGATGTATGAAATCACAAAGAGTATTTATACCAATCATACTGTGATATGTACAAATCCAGATATGTCCTATGCTCTAAATGTTATGAGCATATACCAGAATGATTCATAAGATGATCATTGGACAATAGTAAGGATATTCTTATGAATTTTTTGGAAGAACTAGGAATATATTGTTTTGTAGAAGTGACAAATAGATGGTTAGTTCATTGTAAAAGTACTACATTGATACTAGTTTTGTCACAAAGTATAAATTAAGTTTATCTCAATCTAAACTAAGGGTGGCACGATATAATGGAAAGTAAGTTCCATAATGGATTTGGATGAGTTCCAAAGTTAACACGTTGTGACAGATACTACAACAAAAGGCTAAGTATATGACTGCTATAATAGCAGCAAAAGAGGGCATTTGTGTCAAGTAGTTTGTTATCAAACTAGGTGTGGTTCACGGCGGGATAGTACTATGAAGATATATTGTACGACAATATTATCAACATGTTTTAACCCCAAAGAACTAAAGGTATCACCAAAGGACCAAATTTGTACAAAGCCATCTCATTAGAGAATGAGTGATGCGTAGAGATGCAAAGACATGCAATTACGCACGGACCTGAAAGTGTCGGATCCGGAGATCAGTTGACCACTAGCAATCGTGTAAATACAACACCGGAAAGCCATAGGTGTTGAATGCACAAAGGTTTGAAACTAGATTATTGACTCTAGTGCAAGTGGGAGACTGTTGGAGATATGCCCAACAGGCAATAATAAAGTGGTTATTATCATATCTTCATTCTTATGATAAATGTTTACATACCATGCTATAATTGTATTAACCGGAAACAGTAATACTTGTGTGATTTGTAAACATAAAAGAGTCCCTAGTAAAGCCTCTTGTTAAACTAGCTTGTTGGTTAATATATGATCATGGTTTCCTGATCATGAACATAGAGATGTTATTAACAACAGGGTCATATCATTAGGAGAATGATGTGAACGACATACTCCTATAGTTAAGCGTAGCATAAAGATCAAGTCATTTAATATAATTCATTTGCTATAAGCTTTCTGATACATAATAACCTAATTCCTTCGACCATGAGATCATGCTAATCACCATCACCGGAAGGATGCTTTGATGACATCAAACACCACACCGTAACTGGGTGGCTATAAAGGTGGTATTGAGTGTTTGGAAAGTATGTGTTGAGGCACATGGATCAAGAGTGGGATTTTTCCATCCATATGATGGATAGATATACTCTGGGCCCTCTCGGTGGAATGTCATCCAATTGGCTTGCAAGCATGTGACTGGCTCACAAGGGATCACATATCACGGGAACGAGAAAAGAGTACTTATCGATGCTTGAGGTTGAACTAGGTATGCAGAGATACCGACGATCAAAACCTCGGATAAGTAAACTATCGTAAGACAAAGGGAAATTGGTATCGTATGTAAGTGGTTCATTAGATCGCAAAGTAATCGTAGAAATATGTGGGATCCATATGAATTTCCATGTTCCTCTATTGGTTATTGATCGGAGAAGTGTCTCGGTCATGTCCGCATAATTCACGAACCGTAGGGAGACACACTTAAGGATTCGATGTTGTTGTGTAGTTATGGAATGATGAGTAAGAGACTGAATGTTGTTCGGAGTCTCGGATGGGATCCGGGATATCACGAGGAGATCCGGAATGGTCCGAAGAATAAGATTCATATAAGGAAAGTCCTGTTTCGGAGTTCGGAAATGATTTCGGTGTTTTCACCGGGAATGTTCTAGAAGGGTCTGGAAGGTCCGGCACTCCGAAGGGGAAGGGTACATGAATGTGTCATTATAATGTGGAATGGTTGCATCATGTACTAGGCCACTTGGCTGGGCAATATGGAGAGAGAAATTAAATCCAAGTTTGAAAGTCAAACGCCAATTTGAAAAGTCAAATCCGAAGTTTGCTTGGTGGAGGGAGAGTAGGAAACCTACCTAGGGTAGGAATCCCACTCCCTCCACCCGCCGGCCATGAAGAGGAGTTGGGCGAGGACTCCCTCCTCCCCAAACCGCCTCTCCCCACCTATATAAGGAGGGGTAGGGCGCACCCCTACCCTACACACCAAAACCCTAGCCCCAAGCGCCACCACCTCCAAGTGTTGTCGCCGCCTAGGGCCTCCTCCAACTCGCCGAGTTAGGGTTTCCCCAAACACTAGCCTCCGGCCACACCACCCCCCCTTGGTGCTTCTAGTCTGTAGATCCCCAAGGCCCTCTCTTACTCCACCATACTCGCTCCGGCTTAAGGCGAAGCCCTGCGAGATCTCCCCTCTAGTTCCGACACCACGCCGTCGTGCTGCTGGAATCGCGAGGAGAGTGCTACAACCTCCGCTGCCTGCTGGAATAAGGGAGAGGAAGGTCTTCATCGAGTACCGAACGTGTGACCGACTGCGGAAGCGCTGCCGAAATGCAGCGCCGGGAGGATCGTCTACGCGATCTTGAGATCGGAAGTGTACGACTACATCATCCACGAGAATCTGCTCTCGTTAACCGCTTTGGATCTTCGAGGGTTAGTACTCTATTGACTCGTTGCTACAATCAAGTAGATAGATCTTGGCTTGTGTGTGTTCATGCGATAGAAATGTTTTGTTTTTCCATGCTACGAACCCCTACAGTATTATGGTCATTGTAAATCGCCCTGGAACCCCAAAGCTGTGGGGAATAACTCATAAAATGTCCATAAAATGCAAAAAAAAGATAAGTTTTTGGTGATAACTCTCAAACATGTAAATCACCCTGAAACCCGCAAACTGTGGGCAATAGCTCATGAAAATGGCCATAAAACGCAAAAAAAACGAGTTTTTCATCATAACTCTAAAACATGTAAAACGCCCTAAACCCAAAAAAAATGTGGGGAATAACTCATGAAAACGTCCATAAAACGCAAAAAGATGAGTTTTTGGTCATAACTCTCAAACATGTAAATCGCCATGGAACCCCAAAATTGTGGGCAATAGCTCATGAAAACGGCCATAAAACACGAAAATGAAGATTTTTTGGTCATGCCCTCAAACATGTATCATTGTTTAATATCTTTTTAAATCGCCCTAGACCCCCCCCCCCAAACTATGGGCAATAACTCATGAAAATGGCCATAACACGCGAAAATGATGAGGTTTTGGTCATAATTCTCAAACATGTATCGGGTAAAATGGATCATGCACATCCCCCTGGAACATTAAAACTAGGGGCAATAGCTCTTGAAAACATCCATAAAACAAAAAACTACAAGTTTTTGGTCATGCCCTCAAACATGTATCGGGTATTATGGTCGTTGTAAATCGCGCTAAAACCCCAAAACTATAGGGAATAACTCATGAAAATGTGCATAAAACGCAAAAAAGATAAGTTTTTGGTGATAACTCTCAAACATGTAAATCACCCTAGAACACCAAAACTATGGGCAATAGCTCATTAAAACGGCCATAAAACACAAAAACAACGAGCTTTTGGCCATGCCTCTCAAACATGTAAATCACCCTGGAACCCCAAAACTGTGGGCAATAGCTCATGAAAATGGCCATAAAACGCAAAAAAGGCGAGTTTTTCGTTATAACTCAGAAACATGTAAAACACCTAAAACCCAAAAAAGTGAGAAATAGATCATGATAAACGGCCATATAACAGAAAAAATTAGTTTTTTATCATAACTCACAAACATGTAAATAGCCCTGGAACCCCAAAATTGCGGGCAATAGCTCGTGAAAACGGCCATAAAACACGAAAACGATGAGTTTTTGGTCATGCCCTCAAACATGTTTGATTTCTAATATCATTTTAAATCACCCTAGACCCCCCAAAACTATGGGCAATAACTCAGGAAAATGGCTATAACATGCGAGAATGATGAGTTTTTGGTCATAATTCTCAAACATGTATCGGGTCTTACGGACCATGCACATCCCCTGGAACATCAACACTATGGGCAATAGCTCATGAAAATGGCCATAAAACAAAAAACTATGAGTTTTTGGTCATGCCCTCAAACATGTATCGGGTATTATGATCGTTGTAAATCGCCGTAGAACCCCAAAACTGTGGGGAATAACTCATGAAAATGTCCATAAAATGCAAAAAATATGAGTTTTTCGTGATAACTCTCAAACATGTAAATCGCCCTACAACCCCAAAACTATGGACAATAGCTCACGAAAACGGTCATAAAATGCAAAAACAACGAGTTTTTGGTCATGCCTCTCAAACATGTAAAGCGCCCTGGAACCCCAAAACTATGAGCAATAGCGCAAGAAAATGGCCATAAAACACGAAAACGATAAGTTTTTGGTCATTCCCTTAAACATGTATCGGGTACTATGGTCGTTATAAATCGCCCTGGAACGCAACAACTATGGGCAATAGCTCACGAAAATGGCCATAAAACGCAAAAACGACGAGTTTTTGGTCGTACCTATCAAACATGTAAATTACCCTGGAACCCCAAAACTGTCGGCAATAGCTCATGAAAATGGCCATAAAATGCAAAAAAAAGACGAGTATTTCGTCATATCTCTGAAACATGTAAAACGCCCTAAAACCCAAAAAATGTGAACAATAGATCATGATAACGGCCATATAATGCAAAAAAGATGAGTTTTTTGTCAGAACTCTCAAACATGTAAATTGCCCTACAACCCCAAAATTATGGGCAATAGCTAATGAAAACGGCCATAAAACACGAAAACGACGAGTTTTTGGCCATGCCCTCAAACATGTATAGGGTACTATGGTCGTTATAAATTGCCCTAGAACCCCAAAACCATAGGCAAATAACTCATGAAAACGTCCACAAAACGCAAAAAAATATGAGTTTTTGCTCATAACTCTCAAACATGTAAATCGCCCTAGAGCCCTAAAACTATGGGCAAGAGGTCACAAAAATGGCCATAAAACGCAAAAACGACGAGTTTTTGGTCATACCTCTTAAACATGTAAATCACCTTGAAACCCCAAAACTGTGGGCAATAGCTCATGAAAATGGCCATAAAACGCAAAAAATACGAGTTTTTTGACATAACTCTAAAACATGTAAAATGCCCTAAAACCCAAAAAATGTGGGGAATAACTCATGAAAACGTTCATAAAACGCAAAACGATGAGTTTTTGGTCATAACTCTCAAACATGTAAATCGCCATGGAACCCCGAAATTGTGGGCAATACCTCACGAAAACGGCCACAAAACGCAAGTTTTGGTCATGCCTCACAAACATGTAAAGCGTCCAGGAATCCCAAAACTGTGAGCAATAGCACAAGAAAATGGCCATAAAACACGAAAACAACGAGTTTTAGTGATGCCCTCAAACATGTATCGGATACTATGGTCGATGTAAATCGTCCTACAACCTCAAAACCATGGGGAATAACTCATAAAACGGCCATAAAAAGCGAAAACAACGAGTTTTTGGTTATAAATCTCAAACATATAAAGCGCCCTGGAACCCCAAAAATATGAGCAATAGCACATGAAAACAATAATAAACACGAAAACGACGAGTTTTTGGTCATTCCCTCAAACATGTATCGGGTACTATGTTCATTCAAAATCACATTGGAACCGCAAAACCATGGGGATAAATCATGAAAACATCCACAAAACATAAAAAATATGAGTTTTTGGTCATAACTCTCAAACATTTAAATCGCCCTAGTGCCCCAAAACTATGGGCAATAGCTCATGAAAATGGCCATAAAACGCAAAAACGACCAGTTTTTGGTCGTACCTCTCAAACATGTAAATCACCCTGAACAACAAAATTATGGGCAATAGCTCATGAAAATGGCCATAAAATGCAAAAAAAGACGAGTATTTCGTCATATCTCTAAAACATGTAAAACACCCTAAAACCCAAAAAAAATGTGAGCAATAGATCATGATAACTGCCATATAATGCAAAAAATATGAGTTTTTTGTCATAACTATCAAACATGTAAATAGCCCTGCAACACTAAAATTATGGGCAATAGCTCATGAAAACGGCCATAAAACACGACAACGACGAGTTTTTGGTCATGCCCTCAAACATGTATCGGGTACTATGGTCGTTATAAAACGCCCTGAAACCCCAAAACCATAGGGAATAACTCATGAAAACATTCACAAAATGCAAAAAAGTATGAGTTCTTGGTCATAACTCTCAAACATGTAAATCTCCCTAGAGCCCTAAAACTATGGGCAAGAGGTCACAAAAATGGCCATAAAACGCAAAAACGATGAGTTTTTTGTCATACCTCTTAAACATGTAAATCACCTTGAAACCCCAAAAATGTGGGCAATAGATCATGAAAATGGCCATAAAACGCAAAAATACGATTTTTTGTCATAACTCTAAAACATGTAAAACGCCCTAAAACCCAAAAAAATGTGGGGAATAACTCATGAAAACGTCCATAAACGCAAAAACATGAGTTTTTGGTCATAACTCTCAAACATGTAAATCGCCATGGAACCCCAAAATTGTGGGCAATAACTCATGAAAACAACCACAAAACGCAAGTTTTGGTCATGCCTCACAAACATGTAAAGCGTCCTAGAACCCCAAAACTGTGAGCAATAGCACAAGAAAATGGCCATAAAACAAGAAAACGACGAGTTTTTAGTGATGCCCTCAAACATGTACCGGATACTATGGTCGATGTAAATCGTCCTACAACCTCAAAACCGTGGGGAATAACTCATGAAAACAGCCGTAAAACGCGAAAATAACGAGTTTTTGGTTATAAATCTCAAACATATAAAGCGCCCTGGAACCCCAAAAATATGAGCAATAGCACATGAAAACGATAATAAACACGAAAACGACGAGTTTTTGGTCATTCCCTCAAACATGTATCGGGTACTATGTTCATTCAAAATCGCATTGGAACCGCAAAACCATGGGGATAAATCATGAAAACATCCACAAAACACAAAAAAATATGAGTTTTTGGTCATAACTCTCAAACATTTAAATCGCCCTAGTGCCCCAAAACTATGGGCAATAGCTCATGAAAATGGCCATAAAACGCAAAAACGACCAGTTTTTGGCCGTACCTCTCAAACATGTAAATCACCCTGAATAACAAAATTATGGGCAATAGCTCATGAAAATGGCCATAAAATGCAAAAAAAGACGAGTATTTCGTCATATCTCTGAAACATGTAAAACACCCTAAAACCCAAAAAAAATGTGAGCAATAGATCATGATAACTGCCATATAATGCAAAAAAGATGAGTTTTTTGTCATAACTATCAAACATGTAAATAGCCCTGCAACACTAAAATTATGGGCAATAGCTCATGAAAACGGCCATAAAACACGACAACGACGAGTTTTTGGTCATGCCCTCAAACATGTATCGGGTACTATGGTCGTTATAAGCATCAAACCCCAAAACCATAGGGAATAACTCACGAAAACATTCACAAAATGCAAAAAAGTATGAGTTCTTGGTCATAACTCTCAAACATGTAAATCTCCCTAGAGCCCTAAACTATGGGCAAGAGGTCACAAAAATGGCCATAAAACGCAAAAACGACGAGTTTTTTTGTCATACCTCTTAAACATGTAAATCACCTTGAAACCCCAAAAATGTGGGCAATAGATCATGAAAATGGCCATAAAACGCAAAAATATGATTTTTTTGTCATAACTCTAAAACATGTAAAACGCCCTAAAACCCCAAAAATGTGAGGAATAACTCATGAAAACGTCCATAAACGCAAAAACATGAGTTTTTGGTCATAACTCTCAAACATGTAAATCACCATGGAACCCCAAATATGTGGGCAATAGGTCATGAAAACAACCACAAAACGCAAGTTTTGGTCATGCCTCACAAACATGTAAAGCATCCTAGAACCCCAAAATTGTGAGCAATAGCACAAGAAAATGGCCATAAAACAAGAAAACGACGAGTTTTTAGTGATGTCGTCAAACATGTACCGGATACTATGGTCGTTGTAAATCGCCCTGCAACCTCAAAACCGTGGGGAATAACTCATGAAAACAGCCGTAAAACGCAAAACCAACGAGTTTTTGGTCATAACTCTCAAACATGTAAAGCGCCCTGGAACCCCAAAAATATGAGCAATAGCACATGAAAACAACAATAAAACATGAAAATGATGAGTTTTTGGTCATGCCCTCAAACATGTATCGGGTACTATGGTCATTGTAAATCGCATTAGAACCGCAAAACCATGGGGAATGACTCATGAAAACATCCACAAAACGCAAAAAAATATGAGTTTTTGACCATAACTCTCAAACATGCAAATCATCCTAGAGCCCCAAAACTATGGGCAATAGCTCACGAAAATGGCCATAAAACGCAAAATCGACGAGTTTTTGGTCGTACCTCTCAAACATGTAAATCACCCTGGAACACCAAAACTGTGGGCAATAGCTCATGAAAATAGCCATAAAATGCAGCCAGCCTTGGCATCGTTAAGAACAGCTTCGGAAGATCATGCTAGACGTCGTCGCCCCCGCTCTCCTCTAAATTTTACTGTGCAGGTTTTGCGAAGAAATTGATCTTATTTGTTGGTTTAGCTTTTGAGGCAAACAGAGTAATTTTATTGTGTAATTCCATGAATCGAATGCGGGTCTTTACTAACTGAGACGAGAGTCTTGTCCCCCGCAGTCAGGACGCGACGATGCTGGCACTACAGGAATAGAAAGCTACGCTGAGAAATTTGAGAGCTCGCGGCGATAACGTCGGGCCGTCGGTAGCCATCGTCGTGCCAGCTCCCCTCAGCGGCCATCGGCGTAGAATTTCCCTCGGCGTATCCTATGCTACGCCGATGGCTTCCCTTGGCGTAGCTATTTTTCCTTTTACCTCATCAAACTTTGAAAAATCATAACTAAATCATTCTAATTTGGAAAAATACAAATAATATATCAAAATTTGCAAAAAAATAAGATCTATCTATCTATACTCAAATATTACATATTTATAAAAAAATTAAGAGAAACATAAAACATTATATATAGTTTAAAATGGGCATAAAAAATTCAAAAACGATCAAAACAATGTGAAACCTTCATGTGGTGTCATATTATGTGACATAGTTACAAGGAAAAATATCAAACCTGGTATATTGATTATGTCTAAAAAAAATCATAAATGACCTATCTCATTCGAGATTTCTTGGCTTTCGGGTCAAATAACCAATGTTATAGCTAGAATCAAGGCATAGTTTGTGATAATGTTCCCATATTGTGTATACATGTGCATCATGGGATGGCGAACAATGTTGTAGGAGGAAGTTTTCCTTTTCGTCGCACCAAAAAGCCATTTTTCATTTTCCAATCACAAAAAATGGACGGTTTTGTGAAGCAGCCACCAAATGGCTAATTCAAAATGCTACCACCACATTTTACAAAATAATACTAGACCACCTTATATGTACAATGTCCCAACAGGGGGATCCGAAACCTTTTCGTCCACCCCTGGTGAAAAAGATAAATTCCTGCCGAATAGGTAGGAAGTGGGTCAGATATGAACTACATGTACATGATCTGATGCTCTTTTTTTACAAAAATCATTTTTAGATTCACAATATGCTATTTTATCAAAGATCCAATGCAAGTTTAACGAGGCTCGGCCCCGTAAGAATCTTCATGCCTGTCGTTCGATAAAGTTTGATGATGGTTTAAAACGGGCATAAAAATTGAAAAACGATCGAAACAATGAGAAACCTTCGCGTTGTGTCATATTATGTAACATAGTTATAAGGAAAAATATCAAACCTGGTATATTGATTATGTCTGAAAAAACCTTCACAAAATGACCTATCTCATTCGAGGTTTCTTGGCTTTCGGGTCAAATGACCAATGTTATGGATAGAATCAAGGCATAATTTGTGATAATGTTCCCATATTATGCATACATGTGCATCATGGGATGGCGAACAATATTGCAGGCGTAAGTTTTCCTTTTTGTCGCACCAAAAAGCCATTTTTCATTTTCCGAGCATAAAAAACGGACGGTTTTGTGAAGCAACCACTAAATGGCTAATTCAAAATGCTACCACCACATTTTACAAAAATACTGGATCACCTTATATGGATAATGTCCCAATAGGGGGATCCGAAACCTTTCCGTCCACCCCTGGTGAAAAAGATAAATTCATGCCGAATCGGTAGGAAGTGGGTTAGATATGAACTATAGGTACATGATCCGATGCTCATGTTTTTTTACGAAAAATCAATTTTATGTTTACAATATGCTATTTTATCAAATATCTAATGCAAGTTTTCCTTTTCGTCGCACCAAAAAGCCATTTTTCATTTTTCGAGCGCAAAAAGGGGGTTTTCTGAAGCAACCACCAAATAGCAAATTCAAAAATGGGGGGTTTTTTATTAGTTGATATGGATATCATATTTGGATTCCTTTCATTTTTTTGATCAATTTAGACATATTATTTATCAAATTCCGATTTACGGATTTAAAGATATTAATTATTCCATATTAAATAAAAAATACAAAAAAGTAAAATTATTATATTTTTATTTGAATTCAATAGTATTTTTATTTTAACCAGTAATATTTTTACTTATTCATTGTTGTTTACTTAAATAAGTGTTTGTAGTTTCAAAAAATAAAAACATGTGACATAATGTTATAAGAGTTAATATGATTGATATCATACTATTGACAACTAGGTACAAATTGCTTCGCGAAAACTGATTCGGAAGGAACCGAGAAGTTAAGCGTGCTGGAGCTGAAGTAGTGCTAGGATGGGTGACCGAGCGAGAAGTTTGTTAAAGACTGCAATTTGATCAAAGATTAAATGTAATTAGTGTTAAAAAATGTTCTAGGTGGGAGATAAGATTTAAAAAAGTTGAGAAAAAATCCAAAAAAAAAATTGATTTTTTACAACCTGTCGTTATTATGCCGAGGGGAAGGCCGTCGGTGTAGTATACGCCGACGGCTAGAGCTACACCGACATGCAAAAGTGCCTCCGCCGAGGGCATTTTGGCCTACGCCGACGGTTTTTTGCCCTCGGCGTAGCGTGCCATTTCGGTAGTGTGGTGTTGTGATATGTGGCGAGGATGCTTGCATGCGTGTTGACCACCACATGTCGGTGACATATGGTATGTCAAATAATAAAACTAAAAAGTACAGTATGGCAAATTATAAAATCCCCCTTGGGTGGGCGTCATTCCCATACACGCGCATATCGAAAGGAAACGACTAAGGCCTAGTTTGGCAACAAAGTTTTTCTAAAACTAAAGTATATCAATACCATAGTATTATAGTGCCAAGCAAAGCAATACTTCAGTTTATTCCCTTTTCTCAGTTTTAGAAAAAAGCAAATATTTAAAAAAACCATAGTTTTAGAAAATATTTCAGTTTTAAAACCACACTATTTGTTGGATACAAACACCTCAAAGTATTTAATACTTTAGTTTTTTTAGAAACCAAAGTATTTCCTTAATACTTTAAAAATATTTTGGGTGCCAAACAGGGCCTAAACATAGAATCAGTTACCGGGATTCCAGGCTACTTAAATGCCATATTTCAGGTTACTTAATAAATGACCATAACTGTCACAAAAATGATTTACTTCCTAAATACTAATTAGAATACCGTTTCAAATCAATGGTCAGATTTTATTTATACTAGTCATCTCTCACTAGTAGTAAAAGGTACCGTCACTAGTGCAGAACGGCCCGTTGGTCCTGGTTGGTAAGGGGCTTTAGTCCCGGTTACCCAACCGGGACGGGGCAATCGGGACTAAAGCCCGAACCTTTAGTCCCGGTTGCGCCACCAACCGGGACAAAAGATCATACGCGTGGCCGCTGCTCCGTGCGAGGGGGGGGAGGAGCAACCGTAATACGAACCGGGACAAATAAGCTTCTGCCGCGGCAGAGATTTGACACATTTCTCTACCACGGCAGAGAATTTATTTTGGCAACTTTTGTTGCCGCGGCAGCATTTTGGCCACTTTTTATGCCGCGGCAGAGAATTCATTTATGTTGTTTTATTATTTATTTAGTGTTTTGCACTCATCAATGAAGGAACCATTATATTACACAAGATTATCATGACAATATTCTATTCGATACACGGATCGAGTTCATGCACTACATACAAAAGTTGCTCTTTTTACAATCCCTATTGTCTATACACAGCCGAATAGTATTCCCCTTGTGGGTTTAGGACTTCTGCATCCAAGAATCCCGCCAATTCCTCCTGAATTGCTCGTACGCGATCCTTTGGCAGAAGACCGTCCCATAGACGTTCAATCTGATTTAAAAAAGGAGTGTGTGCATGCCTTCTTGCAGGTACACAACCTTCTTGCATTTATGCAAATATGTACCTTCAGTCTTATCTAAATAGTGTGTGCATGCCTTATATCCCTTGTTTGTCTGTTCTGAAAGGTTACTAAGAGCAGGCCAATCATTGATGGTTACGAATAGCAACCCTCGTAGATCAAATGGCTCCTGTTTCTCATCCCACGCACATACACCTGGTTTGCCCCACAACTGTAAGAGTTTTTCAACTAATGGCCTAAGGTACACATCAATGTCGTTGCCCGGTTGCTTCGGGCCTTGGATGAGCACTGGCATCATAATGAACTTACGCTTCATGCACAACCAAGGAGGCAGGTTGTAGATACATAGAGTCACGGGCCAGGTGTTGTGACTGCAGCTCTGCTCCCCAAAAGGATTCATGCCATCCGTACTTAGACCAAACCATAAGTTCCTTGCACCGCAAAGTCAGGAAGTCTCTCTCGATTTTTCTCCACTGTGACCCATCAGCGTGGTGTCTCAACTTCCCGCCTTTCTTACGGGCTTCTTTGTGCCATCGCAACAACCTGGCATGCTCTTTGTTTCGAACATGTGTTTCAACCTTGGTATTATAGGAGCATACCACATAACCTTAGCAGAACCCTCTTCCGAGGGGCTCTCCTCAACATCACCAGGTCATCTCGTTCGATCTTATACCGCAATGCATTGCATACCGGCATTTATCTAAATTCTCATACTCCTTACATGGTAGAGGATGCAATCATTAATGTATGCATGTATCTTCGCACATCTAATCCTAGAGGATGAGAGTCTTCTTTGCTTCAGAGGTACTCTCGAAGTTCGTTATGTTTTGAAAACTTCGCTTCATTATTTTCAGCATCTTTTCAAATGAGGAGTCGGTTAGACCACACTCGCCTTCCATCGCAACAATTCCAGCAGGTGCCGAGCTTTGTGCTGCCATCTTCACAATTTGGGTACAACAATTTCTTGTAATCTTCTAACATGCCCTCTAACTTCAACTTCTCATTTTCTGTTTCACAGTCTCGCTTTGCATCAGAAATGACCGTACCAAGTTCATCAGTCGGCTCATCTGATGCCCGTTCTTCACCTTCTTCCTCTCCATTGTCTTCCATTGCAGTATCACTGTATTCAGGAAACATATGATGATAGTTGTTATCATCATCTTCTTCTTCACCGTCTTCCATCATAACACCTCTTTCCCCGTGCTTGGTCCAGCAATTATAGTTGGGCATGAAACCTTTCATAATCAGGTGGCTGCGAATGATTTTCGAGAAAGAGTACTCCTTGTTGTTCCGACATTGAACACATGGACAACGTATAAAACCATTCTCTTTGTTTGCCGTAGCCACATCGATAAATTTATCCACGCCTTTCATATACCCGAGTACACGCCGGTCACCGTACATCCATTCCCGACCGTTCATCTGCATCATATAAGTAAGTTTATCAAAAACAGGACATCATAAATAGTGAAATGACCAATTCACATCGACACATGCATTGTATCAATGACAGAGAAAAGATAAGATTGCTAACCTCGATCGAGAAAAATAAAGAGGAGAAAGCTCAAGTGCGTCTCGGACATCTTCTATATTTGTTCTATGAGAAATTGAACGGGATCATTCACTCAAACATTTCATCAAACACCTTGAATGCATGCATAGGAGAAAAAACTAGCACACCCCTCACACCTTGCACCAAGAAAAAACAGAGTGGAGACAGAGGGCTGGGACGTTGCATTTATAGAGGGCGAGAGCATACGCCCCGGTTTGTCCCAGTTTGTGTTACAAACCGGGACGTATGCTCCCTTACCAATCGGGACACATGCCTCCGGGCCCCGGGCCCGCTCGAACCGGGACGCGTGCCAACATTAGTCCCGGTTCGTGGCGCAACCGGGACTAATGGTCTTAGGGGCGCGAACGGATGGCCTTTTTTCTAGTAGTGCGTAAAAACGGCCTTAATTTATGGCTAGGTAAATTAGTTTCTCACGTGACATAGCTACTGCCCTAGGACATCTGGCGCCATGGCCTCGACCGCTCCACGTAACATCTGTCTCAGCTTAAGAAAACGTCCATACCTGATGCAACCGGACTACCTCTAATTATCTGCGGCCATGGCCATGACCTTGAGCCATCGCATCTGCAACGTAAGGCGAAGTTTTCAAGAAAGAGCAGGCCAGCCGTGGTTCAGAAGTCCCCGCGTCATGGTACATAGCGCCAGTAGCAACCTTGTTGCAGATCGGCCTTTCCCGATTTACCCGGCCAGATGCTAATCATCTTCATCCCTGGTATCTGCTCACAGTCAAACCTCCTAGGAATCTCAGACGTTGCCGCCGCTCGACCTTTTCAACTTTTTGCCCGGCTAATAATCTTCATCTTCATCCCCGGTTGCTCACAATCAAAATAAGGATGAGGTGCAGCCTTGATGTTGAGATGCACACATACTCAAAGGTAATCAACATTACTTTTTTCTAAATTGATCGATGATCACGTGACTACCTAGCAATCTTGCAGTCCTGATCACTAGCTCTCACATTGGCAAACCTCAACCTTGCTACATCTTTAATTGGGTGTATGTTGCTTCGGTTATTTACGCAATCTTAGGCCACCACGGTATACACGGCCAGGTTTCTTGTATCTTCTCCTAGGTTTTATCATTTTTAAATTTTTTTGCACGAAACATACTCTGGAAAAAACATAATCCACCAGCAGTTGCACGTGCGTCATGCCTCTTGGTGACGGTCTTTAGTTAAAACTCAAAACCACGATCAAGTTCCTACACTATGTCACCATGCAAAATACTCATCAAATATTTTATTAAATATTGTTGTATTATTTGTATTTGTAGCAAGTCAGACATCGTTTACCTTTTTCCTTAACAATATACTTATCAAAATATATTTTTTCACTAGTAAAAAACGGACCTTTGGTCTAGAGCATTAGTCCCGGTTCTGTTACAAACCGGGACTAATGCCCTGGTCCCAACGGTTAAAAACGGCTGCAGGGCCCAGAAGACATTAGCCCCGGTTCGTATGGGAACTTTAGTCCCGGTTCGTTTAACAAACCGGTCTAAAGGGTCTGGCGCTAGAAAAGAGCAGATACGTAGACCTTTAGCCTCGGTTTGTTTTTCAAACCGGGACTAAAGTCCCCGACTATATCTTCTTCCCCTTCCCAGCCCAAGCCATTTCAAGCTCACACAAGCATCTCTCTCAAATTTCTCCCCTCAAACTCGAGTTCTTCCCAATTTTTCTCAAGATTTGTGAAGATTTTTTGGCTCCACATCTATCAAGGGTCCTAAGAGGTTAGCAACTTCATCATTTCATCTTTCATTACTTGTTTTAGCTCATTTCATGCTCTAGAAATGGATAGATTTGTGTGGATTCTATCTCTATATATCTGGTTAATTTGCCACATATAGTTCTCGAAATTCATTTGATTCATCGAAACACATAGATACATGAGTTCATCCTATCTACATATCTTGGTTTGACACGTTGTCTTGAAATCCAGACAGTTCACAGTGCATCATGTCACCGTCGAGCAACAAAATATTCTTCTTTCTTCTACCTGTCGTCACAAAATCCATTGAAACAAAAATAAGTACCAAAACTATGAAGGCACGCATATATATAGTGGCGCCCTAGCATTTTAGTTAATCATCGGCCAGTTAAGCAAGAAAGAACAAAAACATGAACACGCCAAGGAGCTACCAAATTAAATTAGAGTGTTTCTGAAACTCCTCGAAGATGTCTGAGGACGAGGCATCCTAAGACATCTTCGAGAAGCTCTGCCATAGTGGTGTCCCTGCTATCGCACACCATCTTTCGGTTCATATCTTTTCTAGCTAAATCAGTATGCTGGTGGAGCTAACTAATTTCACATATTAGGGAGTGCTGAAGCTCCGATGTAGTGGTGTCCCTGGTCTCGCACACGATCTTTCTTGCAGTTGATAGTTCACAAGGAAGCCTATTTATAGATTAAGCAGCACAACATAGTGTCGACACTCACGACATAATGTCGACACTCACCCCTGTCATAGTGTCGCCACCCACTGAAACAGTGTCGCCACTCACTGGCATAGTGTCTCCACTCACGACATATAGTGTCGTCACCCACTTTTAGTCCCTATTGGAGTGTCCTTTAGTCCCGGTTGGAGACACCATTCGGGACTAAACGGGCTTAGGTCGGCCCCAGCCTGCCGCAACCCCTTTAGTCCCGGTTGGTGTGTCCAATCGGGACTAAAGATGTATTAGAAAGTTCTTAAATCAGTGCCTAGTTGTTTGATGTATACGATGTGTTCTTTTATTTTTAGACTAGTACTACTCTTAGCATCGTGATTTTGTTTGATGAACTTATAAAATGCAGATGAGACAGCAATGGATGTACGCTGACCGAATCTCTGACGAGTTCATTAAAGGCGTGTGTTCTTTTCTCGTTGTGGCAGAGGCAAACAAGCGGAATGGTTCTATGTGTTGTCCATGTGGTGAGTGTCGGAATCAGAAGGAATACTCTTCCTCAAGAGTCCTTCATGGCCATTTGTTTCGGTCCGATTTCATGTCTGGCTATAATTGTTGGACCAAGAACGGAGAAAGAGGGGTTATGATGGAAGACAACAAAGATGAAGAAAATGATGACAGCTATCCTATGTCCCCTGAATACGGTGGTACTACAATGGAAGACAATTATGAAGAAGAAGCAGAAGAACATGCATCATATGAGCCAGATGATGATCTTGGTCGGGTCATTGCTGATGCAAAGGGAGAATGTGATAGAGAAAGGGAGAGGTTGAAATTTGAGCAGATGTTGGAGGATCACAACAAATTGTGTACCTGAATTGTGAAGATGGCCAGAAAAAGCTAGGCAGCACACTGGAATTGCTGCAATGGAAGGCAGAGGTCGGTGTGCCTGACAAGGGATTTGAAAAGTTGTTGAAGATAATGAAGAAGCTGCTTCCAAAGGATAAAGAATCGCCCAAGATTACGAAGCAAAGAAGGTTATCCGCCTCTAGGATTAGAGGTGCGGAAGATACATGCATGCATTAATGATCGCATCCTCTACATGGTGAGCAAGACGAGAATTTGGATGCATGCCCGGTATGCACTGCATTGCGGTATAAGATCCGACGAGATGACCCTGGTGATGTTGAGGGGGAGCGCCCGAGGAAGATGGTTCCCTCCAAGGTGATGTGGTATGCTCCTATAATACCACGGCTGAAACGTTTGTTCAGAAACGAAGAGCATGCCAAATTGTTGCGATGGCACAAAGAAGACCGTAAGAAAGACGAGATGTTGAGACACCCCGCTGATGGGTCGTAGTGGAAACAAATTGAGAGAAAGTACCCGGACTTTGCAGGTGACGCGAGAAACTTATGGTTTGGTCTAAGTACGGATGGCATGAATCCCTTTGGGGAGCAGAGCTGCAGTCATAGCACATGGCATGTGACTTTGAGTATATATAAACTTCCTTCTTGGTTGTGCATGAAGCGGAAGTTCATTATGATGCCAGTGCTCATCCAAGGCCCGAAGCAACCCGGCAACGACATTGATGTGTACCTAAGGCCATTAGTTGAAGAACTTTTACAGCTGTGGCACGGACAAGGTGTACGTGTGTGGGATGAGCACAAACGTGAGGAATTTAACCTACGAGCATTGTTGTTCGTAACCATCAATGATTGGCCTACTCTTAGTAACATTTTAGGACAGACAAACAAGGGATACAATGCATGCACACACTGTTTAGATGACACTGAAAGTATTTATTTGGATAAGTGCAAGAAGAATGTGTACCTAGGGAATCGTCGTTTTCTTCCGCCCGCGCATTCCCTAAGAAGGAAAGGCAAGCATTTGAATGGTGAAGTAGATCACCGGAGTAAGCCTGCCCGTCGTACTGGTGATGTTTTATTTGATATGGTGAAGGATTTAAAAGTAATCTTTGGAAAGGGTCCTGGCGGACAGTCCATTCCGAAGGACGCTGGCGGACACGCACCCATGTGGAAGAAGAAATCTATATTTTAAGAGCTACCCTATTGGAAAGTCTTAGAGGTCCGCTCTGCAATCGACGTGATGCACCTGACGAAGAATGTTTGCTGATAATACTAGGCTTCTTGGGCGTGTATGGAAAGACTAAAGATACACCAGAAGCACGGCAGGACCAACAACGTATGAAAGACCGAGAAGAAAGGCATCCAGAGTTGTTTCAAGGTACTACCAGCTACGCTCTTACCAAGGAAGAGAAGGAAATCTTTTTTGAATGCCTGAGTAGTATCAAGGTCCCTTCTGCCTTCTCGTCCAATATAAAGGGAATAATAAATATGGTAGAGAAACAATTCCAGAACCTGAAGTCTCATGACTGCCACGTGCTTATGACGCAGTTGCTTCCGGTTGCTTTGAGGGGGCTTCTGCCGGAAAATGTTAGAGTACCCATTGCGAAGCTATGTTCGTTCCTCAAAGCAATTTCTCAAAAGGTAATCGATCCAGAAAGTCTACCAGGGTTACAGAAAGATGTGGTCCAGTGTCTTGTCAGCTTTGAGTTGGTGTCCCACCATCCTTCTTCAACATAATGACGCACCTTCTAGTTCACCTAGTCGAAGAGATTACCATTCTTGGTCCTGTATTTCTACACAATATGTTCCCCTTTGAGAGATTCATGGGAGTCTTAAAGAAATATGTCCATAACCGTGCGAGGCCAGAAGGAAGCATCTCCAAGGGCTATGGAACAGAGGAGGTCATTGAGTTTTGTGTTGACTTTATTCCTGACCTTAAGCCGATCGGTGTACCTGAATCACGGCATGAGGGGAGACTTAGTGGAAAAGGCACGCTAGGAAAGAAAGCAAAGATATGTATCGACGGACATTCTTTCACTAAAGCACACTATACAATTCTGCAAAGTTCCACCTTGGTGGCTCCGTATATCGAGGTACACAAGAATATTGTACGCTCGAACTACCCGGGGCAGTCTGACAGGTTGATTAGAGATGAACACATGAAGACTTCGGCGGTTGGTTGTAGACACATCTCATGAATGACACCACTGTTGGAGATCAGTTGTACTTGTTGGCCAGGTCTCCATCTTCAACTATATTGACTTTCCAAGGGTACGAGATAAATGGAAATATATTTTACATGCACGCCCAAGATAAAAAGAGCACCAACCAAAATAATGGTGTCCGATTTGATGCAACGGACGAGAATGGGAAAAAGGACACATATTATGGTTACATAGAGGACATATGGGAACTTGACTATGGTCCTAATTTCAAGGTGCCATTGTTTCGATGCAAATGGGTCAAGATGACAGGAGGTGGGGTAATGGTAGACCAGCTGTACGGAATGACAACAGTGGATCTCAATAATCTTGCGTACGGAGACGAATCATTCGTCCTTGCCAATGATGTGGCTCAAGTTTTCCATGTGAAGGACATGTCTACTAGACCGAGAAAAAGGAAAGATAAGCAAAAGAATACAATATCATACGATGAGCCAAAGCGCCACATAGTTCTTTCAGGAAAAAGAAACATGGTGGAAGTTGAGGACAGGACAGACATGTCAAAAGATTATGACAAATTTCATGAAATTCCGCCATTCAAAGTGAAAACTGACCCAAGCATACCGCTAAATAAGGAAGATGCTTCATGGTTACGGACAAGAAGAGAACCAAAACACTAGATGTGGATGTTGGTGATGTAATGTATTAAACCTTTTGTGAATTAATCCTATTTTTCATCGTCATCATCATTTATTAATATTAAAAACTAGGACAAACAGGAATTTCTGAGATTGCTGTAGGCAGGTACCAAAACACTAGACTAGGTAACACTTAGACATTTATTAATATTAAAAACCGGGAAAAGCGGGACTAGCTAACACTAAGGACTAAAGCCACCCCCTTTAGTCATAATCATGCCTAGTCCTATAGTACGCAGCTTCAGGGTCTTCTTCATCATCGTCATCGTCATTGTCATCGTCACGTGCCACTCCGAAGATCCTCAGCCCAGCCATGGCTTATACCGGGGGCACCTGCCACTCTGGCCTCGGATTCACGGCGGGTGGGGGAGGAGTCTCCTGGAAGACAATGCCGCTACCGCCAGGCGGGGGAGGGGCCTTCTTGTGGCTCTGTGGCGGGTGGACTTGTGGGCACCACAGGCGAGGATGGTCTCCCCCGGTGATGTAGCGCATCACGCCGATGATAGTACAGTTCGCCCACCATAGACGCCGGCCGGCTTCATTGTGGTTCACCGGGCGCGGTCCATCACCCTCGTACCTGGCGAGCTCCCTTTCCCTCCGGTTAGCGAAGAAGGCATTCCAGGTGTCGTAGTTGTCGGGGTCCCACTAGGGATCCATCCGCTGCTCCGGCGTGAGCTCGTGGTAGAAGTGGTTCATGATGGCCGCCTGTCAGGCGGAGCCATGAGGCACAGGAGGGACAGGAACCCCTCCAGCGCTCAGCATCCAGCCGGCGGGCGGTCGGTAGCCCGACGGGCAAGGGTAGTTGGAGACGAACAGCGCCTCGGTCTCCTCGAGGGTCAGAATGGCCCAGTAGGCACTGTCCATTGTTGTGAGAGAGGAAGGTGTGTATGTATGCATAACCATGGCGTGGTCGGCCTATATATAGATAGAAAGGGCGGGAAAACATGGCGGGAAATGGTGGGAAATGGCGGGAAATATATTTAGTCCCGGTTAGTGGCTACAACCGGGACTAAAAGCACCGTTCAGACGGAAAGGGCGAGAAAACATGGCGGGAAGCGGTGGGATATGGCGGGAAATATCTTTAGTCCCGGTTAGTGGCTACAACCAGGACTAAAAGCACCGTTCAGAGGGAAAGGGCGGGAAAACATGGCGGGATGCGGTTTGGATATGGCGGGAAAACGGGCATGTTTGTGTGTTGAATCGCGGCATAGTTTGTGATATGGTGCCTATATTGTGCATGCATGTGTATATTGGGATAGAGAACAATGTTGCAGGAGGAAGTTTTCCTTTTCGTTGCTCGGAAAAGCCATTTTCAATTTTCCGAGCGCAAAAAGACGGGTCGTTTTGTGAAGCAGCCACCAAAATGCACTTACAAAATGCTACCATCCCATTTTTCTAAAATACTAGACCACCTTACATGAACTATATCCCAACCGGGGGATCTCAACCTTTCTATCCTTCCCGGGTGAAAAATACAAATGTCTGGCGAAGCGGCAGGAAGTGGGTCCTGAAGGGAATATGCCCGAGAGGCAATAATAAAGTGGTTATTATCGTATTCCTTATTTATGATAAATGTTTATTTTGCATGCTATAATTGATTAATACGGAAACATTAATACATGTGTGTTTAATAAACAAAAAGGAAGTTCCTAGTTATGCCTCTCTCATAAACTAGCTCGTTGATTAACAAGATGATCAAGGTTTCCTGATCATGGACATTGGATGTTGTTAATAACGAGGTTACAACATTAGTGTAATGGTGTGATGAACATTCATCCGAAGTATAGCATTACGATCAAAGTCATTGAGTTTATATTGCTATAACAACTTATGAAGTGATCCTAATCCTTAGACCATGAGATCATGTCAATCACTAACATCGGAAGAGTTTCTTGATAACATCAAACGTCACACCGTAACTGGGTGACTATAAAGATAGATTCAGAACTAATAAAGTGTTATGTTGAGGCCCATGGATTGATAGTGGAATTTGTTCATCCCGATGACGGATAGATATGCTCTGGGCCCTCTCGGTGATATCACATTGATTAGCTTGCAAGCAAGTGATTTGATCCCTAGAATGTTATATCACGGGAATGAGAAAAGAGTGCATGTCAGTAACGAGATCAAACTGAGTATGGAGATACCGATGATCGAATATCGGACATGTAATATATCACGAAAGAAAGGGATTAAGATACTAGCGTAAAAGGTTCCGACGATCATAAGAAAGTCATCGTTGAATGTGTGGGAGTCAGTATGGGTCTCCAGATCCCGCTTCTGATTATTGATCCGAGAGGGGTCTTGATCATGTCCGCATTATTCACGAACCGTAGGTTGGCACACTTAAGAGACACCGACATCCATTTGGAGCAAAATTTTCATGCCGGAAAGAATAGCAAGCGCAGGAATTTATTTCACTAGATACCGAAACGGGTTTTCGGGTGAAATTGCAGAAAGTGTTTTTGCATGTGAAATGAAATACTAGCAAGGGGTTATATGAGAATGTTTGTCATTAAAGTAATTGATAAAATACTGAATAAATAAAAGTATTTTTATTTAATGAGAGTTTGCATTAAATTTGGTGGAAATTTAATGGGAATTTGAGTGGGTTTTTGAGTGGAGGGAATTGAAAGGCATTTGAGTGAGTGGAATCTCCAACCACATGAATGTGGAAGAGGTGGGGGCAGCCCCCATGGATGGGCGCCATGCCCCTTGGGTCCCCCCCCTCTCCCTATAAAAGGCCTCCCTCTCATCCTCTCAAAGCACACCTCCTCATGACGGATCTCTCTCCCCCTCTAGAATGTATCCCCCATGGTCTCGGACTAGCGAGATACATATTCCCGGTGGCTATTCGGTAAGAAATAGTTGTGCTTCCACTGTATCGCTGGAGCGAGGAGGCGGAGGTTGCTCGGTGTCTTGTACGTGTGTGCTAGCACGGCTGCTGTTTTGCGGCGCTAGGACTTCCTCTCGATCTTGAGATCGGCAAGAGATCGTCTACATCAACCACGAGTTTGGACTCGTTAAGCTTTGTCGGTCTTCAAGGGTATGTTCTGTACGGATGACATGGTTATACCCTACGGGTACACGACCTTAGCATACCTGGTCCATCCTAAGTAAGGCCCACGACAAATATACACCAGCCCATGAAGACTTTCGGGTGGCCAGGGCCCATGACGCCTTTGGATCCTTAGAGAGAAAGACTAGAGTAGATAGAAAATTCAAAGGGGTAAACCCTAAAACCTGTAACCGACTCGATCTGTGCCTGGGACCTGCCTATCTCTATATAAAGGCCAGGAGGGCACGACGAGGAGGCTCTCTGACAATCTCTCGCACACCACCGCATACACACCTCCACGCCAGATTGCATCTGCGCACCCTGTAACCTTTGGTTCCACCATAATCAGAGCAGACAAGCAGGAATAGGGTTTTCCCTCCGGGGGCCTGATCCTGGGTAAACCTTGTGTCCCTGTGTTGCTTGTTTGCTAACCGTTCCGCGATCTCCAGCATCCCCATCTTCTCCAAAACCCAAGTCCATAACAATGGGCATTGATGAGATTAAACCTCGTCAATTGGCGTCGTCTGTGGGAACTGGGGGCGCTGATTGTGCGATCGTGACGGTCCCAACCAAAGCGATCTACAACTCCGCGGCGACGGAGAGTCATCTCCCCTTCGACGCCTTCAACTTCACTGCGCACTCACTGGCCACCATGAAAGACTTCGAGCATGTTGGCGACGGACTCAATCTGTTCGAAGCTTACGCTTCCAGTGGGGCACCGGCCTCTCCCCTCGAGCGGGTGCCCCTACCGTCGATCAGGCCTGCTTCGTGGTCTTCACACCCGTGCTACGCACATCACCATCGACAGATGAGTCCTATGACAGCAGCTGCTGCAACTCAGATCTATGCGATCTACCATCGGATAAAGGGACCTACGGTTCTGGATCCGAAAGCTGCTGCAGCAGCGATCCAATCTACAAGCGCTACCAATGCATCGTAGTCATCCAGAGTGACACGGAACACCATGCGCCCAACCCGCCGCCTAACCCACAAGGTAGAAACGGCGGGAACAGAAGAAGCCAGTCCCCCCACCCAACGGGGACGACATTAATCGGGTCATCCACCTCAGCGAGGAGGGATAGGCTCAAGCCGTCAGAAAGGTGCAACAAGATCCTGCCCGTGGGTGCCTCACGGGACCTGCTGATGGCATACCATATGCTCCTAATCGAGGAGCACAAGAAGCAAGTGAAGATGCAGGAGGTGCTTGACAAGCGCAAGCAAGCAGCCTCGAAGTCCAGTGCGCGGTGAGCTGCGCTCTCCTCCATGGGCATTGGCTCCAGCTCGCACGGCAACCATGGCAACAAGCACCATTCTCGGATGGAGAACATGGACCCCAAGGAGCGTCGCGAGGTGACTCGGGCCCTCAACGCGTCCTTCATGGAGATGGACGCCGACGGCAACGTCATCCCGAAGACACCGCAAGCCGCAATCATGGCGACCACCGCGTACCTCGCGTCCCACGGGGATGTATATCCGCCCGTTGCTTATATCTAGCAGATAGATCTTGGTACATAGTTGTTCTCATCGTAGGAAATTTTTTGTTTTCTATGCTGCGAACCCTACAGTGGTATCGGATCCGGATCTATGCATAGATGATTTGCACGGGTAGTACACATATGAGTATGTGGGCGATGATGATCATTTTATTGCTTCTTAGTTGTACTTTGGATATTGGTGGCATAGTGAGATGAAGAGGCCCGGACAAACCTTACATGTCATCGCACATGAGACCTGTTCCACGCTTGACATGCAACTAGTTTGCATAAGTGGCTAGAGGGTGTCTGTCTCTCCTACTATAGTCAATATCTAATTTGCAATGAGTTGTCAACAATTTGGTTATCCTCGTTGTGGTTCATGTTCGTAGGTATGAACGGTTCTATCTTCGAAAGCCCTAAGCCACGTAAAACTTGCAATGGATAAATTAGAGGCGTCTAGTTTAGATTGTTGCTGGGCTAGTGTTATGATATGGTGATGTTGTAAGTAGAAGTATGAGATGATACTCTTACAACACACATAACGTGTAGGTTCCATAGACCTTGGCCTTACACACAGAGGTATGATAGTGATCATACCACGGCACATGATGGAGATCAAGTGCAAGAACCATATCATTTCACTTATTAACATGTGATGTTTGTTGCATCTTATATTGCTAGTTTGGCGTTTTATTAGCATAATAAAATGATCCCTCATTTAGATATCAAGATAAAAAATGTGTTCTTCCTTAAGTATGCACCAATTATGTTTCGTCGCTCCAAGACATCACGTGATGATCGGGTGTTCTTGGATCCACGATCATATTTCGGATGTAAGACAGTTACACACGGGAATACTAAGGTTCTTACTTGGCGAGACTAGCATGTACATACATGGCCTTGGAACATGGACCAAAAGGTTAAAGCATGAGTCATATGAAAGATATGATTCCCATTGGATGCTTGCCTTTGAAGCTACACCGACTCACGTGATGATCGGACTTGGTGTAGTGGATTTGGTTCATGTAATCACCAAAAAGGCACGAGGGATGTCGTTTTTGAGTGGGAATTCATTTCTAATTTGGATTAGCAGAACTCAATTTATCATAAATTAAATCAAAGTGAATTTGCATAATTTATTGTACTCATTGGCATTCGTTCACCACCTTATGCTTAGTTGTAATTGAGACAATAGAACTATAGAATTCTGGATATTTACTTTACGAACTGGTATCATATTGTGTTGAGTGTCAATCAAAGTTTAAAGTCCTATTGCAAACTTTCAGCAAACTCTGTTTACTCCGTGAAGTTTAATAATTAGTATTAAATCGAGAGTAACAATTCTAGTGTTAGTATCTTAAGTATCATGTTTGCCAACATGATTCTTGATTGTTTTAATATCAAGTTTATCTAGGAGCTGAAAGAATTGTTTCAAAAACCATTATGTGTGACAGATATAACGATATATGAAACAATGTTTTTGTTGCAATATGATAGAGTATAATGTATGTTCTCATATTGGATGAGAATTTGCAAAGGTTGGAGATGCTCGACGTCCTAATCATCCAAAAGAGTTTTGGAAAGTCATGTTATACTCACGATTCGTCCTTATAAGCTACATTAGCTTGATCATGAAAGTATTCATGATAAGGATGAATAGAAGATATATGTAAAGTGTTTACTACACTAAAAGATTACTAAAGAATGGATTTTGAAAGAATGCCGATCATTTTGATGATGGTGATCTACTTCAAAGTGCAAGTCCAAAGGTATTATTATTTGAATATACACGCTTTGGACTATGTGTCATGTATATGGCGCCACTATTGATGTTGATAGATTCTTTTAAAAGGAAAAAGGAAATGCTGAAAGAGAATCTATAAAATATATTTGGCAGAAAAGAAAAGATTGGAAATATCCAATTTAGGTATATAGATGATATACATGTTATGGTTGTATCCTTTGCTTGTTAAACAATGTGGTTCTTGGGTATTGGATACCGAATTGGTTGGTATGAAATTTCATACGGAACGACGCAATTAATAAACCACAATGGCCTAAGTAACTAGCAAGAGAATATGTGATGATGTTCATCAAAAACAAACAAATTGTTGTTTGTATTTCTCGTTGACATCAAAGCTTGACTTCAAGATTTTTTTTAATAATTGTTATTTAAATTAGGTATTATGAGAACAAAGGTTGTTCAAATAATTACCGTATTCCATATAAGATGGATGATTTACAAATCTAGTTGTAGAAATCCCATCCATAAAGCTAATGCTAAAATGTCGCAAGACAAATGATTGGAAGATCACTTAAGTGATATCGCCGTTTAAATTATATTGGAAATAAAACATGAAGAATCTCCATATTTATGGATTTTTGGAGTCTTTGATTTGATCAAGTGACGCTTGTGAGACTTTCCTCGGGATAATTAGAACTTCGTTCAAAGGCCAAAGAAGAACGAACGAATAAAATATTGGAATTTATACATATCGATGTATGTAGTCCATTATGTATAGTCGTAAGCGATGGATTTCAACTTCATATGCTTTCTCCAAAAATTTGAGTGAATATTCACTTAATGAGAAAGAAGTATGAAATATTTGAAAATGTTTCAAAGACTTTCAAGATGAAGTGGAAAATCATTATAACAAGAAAATAAATGATTTTATCATAAAGGGATTTATTTGAGTTACAAGTGTAACAAGAAAATAAATGAATTATGATTTTATCATAAAGGGATTTATTTGAGTTGCAAGTTTAGAAAAACACCTAGATTTGCATCTCCCGAAACACCATAGGAATATGGAGTGTTTGAGATTTGTAATGAAACCTTATGTGACATGGTTGGATCAAAGGTGTTATTTATAAAACTGCCATTATGTTTTAAAAGACTAAAGCTTTAGAGACTACCGCTTTTACACTGAAAAGAGCTCCATCTTGATCCGTTGAAATGACACCATATGAGTTATGGTTTGGGGTAAAACCCAAATTGTCCTTTCTTAAATTTTGGTATGCTAAGCATAAGTAAGATGTTTACAACCAAAGTCGGATGAGCATGTCTTTATAGGTTATTTTGAATAACAATTGGTTATTCCTCCATAACACCAAGGACAAAAGGGTTTGTCGCTTGAAACGTGAAGTTTCTTGAAGAAGGAATTTTTCGCAAAAGTTAAGTGGGAGGACAATAGAACTATGATAAGGTTAACGAACATTAGCTAAATGTGCTGAGTTGCGCAGCGCCGGAAAATGTTCCGGAGGCAGCCTGAATGCTCATAGCTTATGTGCCTCAAAGGTTGTGGTCACGGAGGTCTAAGTTCCTATTGAACCAAGTAGGTCGGATAAACAATCAAATGTTGAGATTTGAGAGTAAATCATTATTGTTTGACAATGATGAACCGACTACATGCAAAGAAGCGATGATGGGCCCTGACTCTGTCAAATGGTTTGAAGCCATAAAATCCGTGATAGTTCCATACACGAGAAATCAAGTTTTGAACTTGGAAGACCCTCCGGAAAGGGGTAAAAACCTATCGGTCATATTTGGATCTATAAAGAAACAGACATGGATGTTTCATATCTATGAAATAGTCGACATGTCGGTAAAGTTTTTACGACAATGTTCAAGGAGTTGACTATGACAAGATTTGATCTTTCATAGCGATATTTAGTCTGGACAGATTAAAGTAGCAACCACTACATATAATTTGGTATATGGTAGATGAATAAACAAAACAAAGTTCTTCTAATAGAATGGTTACCTAGGACGTGTACATGACACGGTCCAAAGGGTTTTGTTAAATTCAAAGGATGCTAAAAGGGCATGCAAACTTCAATGGTTGAAGTAAGCATCACGGAGTTGGAATCTTCACCATGATAAAAAAGGAATTTTCATCAGGAGACGATAAAGATGCTTGCATTTGCAAGAAATTAAGTGGGAGCGCTAAGACATATTTCTATACATTATGTGGAGGACATCTTGTTGATTAGAAATGATGTATCTTTTATTGACAAAGGTTAAGAATTTCATTTCGATGAAAGACTTAGGCAAAACCCGAATATTTAGCATGAATGTCTATAGTGGATAGACTATGACGCTAATATGGTTATGCCAAACGTACATATATGATATATTGAAGGAGTTCAATATAGAAACGACAAGAAACGGTTCTTGTCGCATGGAAAGGAATTGAATCAAGATTCAAGTGTATCGACACTTGATAAGTGAAACAAGATTCAAGTGCTTTGACACTTGATGAGTGAAATCACAAGAATGTTTTGATCAATCATACCATGATATGTACACATCCAGATATGTCCTATGCTCTAAGTGTTATGAGCATATACCAGAATGAATCATAAAATGATCATTGGACGATAGTAAGGATATTCTTATGATCTTTTGGAAGAACTAAGAATATATTTGTGTAGTGGTGACAAACAATTACAAATAGTTTATTGTAAAGCGTTACATGGATACTAGTTTTGTCACAAGATACAAATTAAGTTTATCTCAATTTAAACAATGGGTGGCACAATGTAATGGAAAGAAAGTTTTCATGATGGATTTGGATGAATTCCAAAGTTAAGACATTGTGACAGATACTACAACAAAAGGGCTAAGTATATGACTGCTATAGTAGCAGCAAAGGAGGGCATTTGTGTCAAGTAGTTTGCTATCAAACTAAGGTGTGGTTCGCAACGGGCTAACACTAAAGATATATTGTACGACAATAGTATCGACATGATTTAACCCCAAGGAATAAAGGTCTCACCAAAAGACCAAATTTATACAATGCCATCTCATTGGAGAATTAGTGATGCATGAAGACGCAAAGACATGCAAATACACACGGACCTAAAAGCGTTAGATCCGTAGATTATGTTAACCACTTGCAGTTGTGTATAAGGAACACCAGAAAGCCATAGGTGTCCAATACGCAAAGTTTTCAAACTAGATTATTGTCTCTAGTGCAAGTGGGAGACTGAAGGGAATATGCCCGAGAGGCAATAATAAAGTGTTATTATCGTATTCCTTATTTCTGATAAATGTTTATTTTGTATGCTATAATTGTATTAATACGGAAACGTTAGTACATGTGTGTTTAATAAACAAACAGAAGTTCCTAGTTATGCCTCTCTCATAAACTAGCTCGTTGATTAACAAGATGACCAAGGTTTCCTGAACATGGACATTGGATGTTGTTAATAACGGGATCACAACATTAGTGTAATGGTGTGATGAACATTCATCCGAAGTATAGCATTACGATCAAAGTCATTGAGTTTATATTGCTATAACAACTTACGAAGTGATCCTAATCCTTAGACCATGAGATCATGTCAATCACTAACACCGGAAGAGTTTCTTGATAACATCAAACGTCACACCGTAACTGGGTGATTATAAAGATGGATTCAGAACTAATAAAGTTTTATGTTTAGGCCCATGGATCAAGAGTGGAATTTTTTCATCCCGATGACGGATAGATATGCTCTGGGCCCTCTCGGTGATATCACATTGATTAGCTTGCAACCAAGTGATTTGATCACTAGAATGTTATATCACGGGAACAAGAAAAGAGTGCATGTCAGTAATGAGATCAAACTAGGTATGGAGATACCGATGATCGAATCTCGGACATGTAATATATCGCGAAACAAAGGGATTAAGATACTAGCGTTAAAGGTTCCGACGATCACAAGAAACTCATCGTTGAATGTGTGGGAGTCAGTATGGGTCTCCAGATCCCGCTTATGATTATTGATCTGAGAGGGGTCTCGATCATGTCCGCATTATTCGTGAACCGTAGGGTGGCACACTTAAGAGACACTGACATCCATTTGGAGCAAAAGTTTCATGCCGGAAAGAATAACAAGCGCAGGAATTTATTTCACTAGATACCGAAACGGGTTTTCGGGTGAAATTGCAGAAAGTGTTTTTGCATGTGAAATGAAATACTAGCAAGGGGTTATATGAAGAATGTTTGTCACTAAAGTAATTGACAAAATTCTGAATAAATAAAAGGAGTTTTATTTAATGAGAGTTTGCATTAAATTTGGTGGAAATTTAATGGGAATTTGAGTGGGTTTTTGAGTGGAGGGAATTGAAAGGCATTTGAGTGAGTGGAGTGTCCACCCACATGAATGTGGAAGAGGTGGGAGAAGCCCCCATGGCTGGGCACCATGCCCCTTGGGTGCCCCCCCCCTCTCCCCTATAAAAGGCCCCCCTCTCATCCTCTCAAAGCACACCTCCTCGTGAAGGATCTCTCTCCTCCTCTAGAATTTATCCCCCATGGTCTCAGACTAGCAAGATAGATGTTCCCGGTGGCTATTCGGCAAGAAAGATTTGTGCTTCCGCTGCATCGCTGGAGCGAGGAGGCGGAGGTTGCTCGGTGTCTTGTACGTGTGGGACTTCCTCTCGATCTTGAGATCGGTAAGAGATCGTCTACATCAACCACGAGTTTGGACTCGTTAAGCTTTGTCGGTCTTCAAGGGTATGTTCTCTACAGATGTATATCCGCCCGTTGCTTGTATCTAGTAGATAGATCTTGGTACATAGTTGTTCCCATCGTAGGAAAAAAATTATTTTCTATGATGCGAACCCTACAGGTCCCGTTTGAACTACAGGTACATGATGTAACGCCCGTGACTTTTTGGAAAATCATTTTTACACTCACAATATGTTGTTTCTTCAGAGATTCAATGCAACCTCTAACATTCTCATCCCCTATCTTCACGCATGCCGTTTTGACCTAAGTTTGAAATGGCAAAAAATTCAAAACGGGCATAAAAAATTCAAAAAAGGTCCGAACAATGTAAATCCTTCACGTGGTGTGATATTATGTGACATAGTTGCAAGGAAAAATATCAAACTTGGTATACTGATTATGTCTCGAAAAAACCTTCACAAAATGACCTATCATGTTCGAGGTTTCATGGCTTTCGGTCCAAGAGAAGGATGTTATGTGTTAAATCGCGGCATAGTTTGTGATATGGTGCCCATATTGGGCATACATGTGTATATTGGGATGGAGAACAATGTTGCAGGAGAAAGTTTTCCTTTTCGTCGCTCGGAAAAGCCATTTTCCATTTTTCAAGCGCAAAAAGACGGGTCGTTTTGTGAAGCAGACACCAAAATGCAGTTACAGAATGCTACCATCCCATTTTTCTAAAATACTAGACCACCTTACATGAACTATATCCCAACCGAAAGATCTCAAACCTTTCTGTCCTTCCCGGGTGAAAAAGACAAATGTCTGCCGAAGCGGTAGGAAGTGGGTCCGGTTTGAACTACAGGTACATGATCTAACGCTCGTGATTTTTTGAAAAAATCATTTTTAGACTCACAATATGTTGTTTCTTCATAAATCCAATGCAAGTTCTAACATTCTCATCCCCTATCTTCACGCACGCCGTTTTGACCTAAGTTCGAAACGACAAAAAATCAAAACACACATAAAAAATTGAAAAAAGGTCCGAACAATTTAAATCTTGGGAACAATTATTTTATTTAAATCTATATAACAGAGTAGATGTAAATTTTATTTCTGCAAATTTTGATATAATAATTAATTTTCCTAACCCTAAACCCACAATCATTTTTTTGTTTTTAAAAAAGTTTTAAAAAGGACCTTTAGCTCCGGTTTGTAGTAAACACTGGGCTAAAGGGGTACGGGGCTGCGCGCAAAACGTGGCACGCCGAAAACCCTTTAGTCTCGGTTTGTGGGAGCCGGGGCTAAAGGGTGGGTGGGTATAAATACCCACCCCGTGTGCCCTGGTTCGTGCACCAAACCGGAACACACAGATCGATCCGCCGCCGTCTTCCTCCTCGCGCAGAGCCACTGCGCCGCCGCGCCGTCAACCATCGCGCCCCTCCTCGCGCCGCCCCTCCCCGCGTCGCCCGTGTCGCCCGCGCCTCGTGCCGTCCCGCTCTAGCGCCGCCCCTCCCTGGCGCGCCGCCCACGCCGTCCCTCATCGGAGCCCACCGCGCCGCCCGCGCCATCCACCACCACCGGAGTCATGCCCCTCCCCGCGGTGAGCTCTAGTTAATTAGTAGTGTTAATTTTGTTAGTTATTTTGGTAGTGTTAATTAGTTAGTGTATATAATTTTGTTAGTGTATTTTAGGGTTATTTTAGGGTTAATTAGTTAGGGTTATTTTAGGGTTAATTAGTTAGTAAGTTTAGTGTAATTTTTTCTTAGAGATTTTAGTTAGTGTTTAATATATTTTATTTTGATAGTGTAATTTAGTTAGTGTTTAATATAGTTTATTTTAGTGGATACTATTTATTTTCGTCATGGTTAAAGTATATAGGTTTAATTTTAGTGTTTAGGAAATTATGCCGATTCCTCATCCTCGTTCACTGGGCGTGAATAACGGAGCGCTACTAGACAGTGTCGCCGGGCATCCACGGGGCTGGCGTGCTACCAGCCGGGGTACATCGTCTGGTGAGGAATCTAGGTGTCGTAGTTGACCCGGATCTTCTGTGGTGGCGGCCGAGTGGTCCAGGTGTGGTGCAGAGGGAGCCGGCCCCCGACGAGGTGATACAGCGTCGTGTCAGGGAGGAGGACGAGCACGTCTGACGCTATATGTACATTTTAGAAGTCCGGGTCGCCAATACCTAGCAGCTTCTTCGGGCACCTTACCCGAGATATTCTCCGGTGATGGTTCCTACTCTTTGGGTGCACACCTCCCGCGGCTCAGTAGCCGCGGCTCGACGTCTTCGCTGAGCTAGATATGTAATAGGGTACCTTCTTGTATTTGAGATGTATTGTTGTTTAATTGGTACTTTATTGTTGTACTAGCTGGATTATTCGAGATGTATTGTTGCTTAATTGGTACTTTATCTTTCTTTATCGCATTGTTTAAGCTGTATTACTTTATCTTCCTTTATTTTATCGCATTAAGCAAAATGGTTTTATCTTTGTTCTGTATTAGTTAAGTTATGGACGGTAGAGACAACGAAGCGAACATCATGTACAACATGATAGATGAGGGTACAGGAGGTTATCATTATGATAGAGCAGACGACGATGGAGATGATGATGGCTCCCAATACCTCAACTTGGATGAAGCCGACAGAAGAGACGACTATGATGAATTTTTTGGTGGAGACGACGGTGGAACTGACGGTGGAGACACCATAGCAAAGACCGGCGAGGTATATAAAGCCTCTGCTGATCACGAGCTAGTAGATGCATTAGTTGATTCATATATATATATGTACTAACGATTGTTTCTTCTCTTAGACCTCCGCATCGGGCGAATCTTCTGCAAGGAAATGAGGCCCGACCAAAAAGTTGGCATATGGTGCACGTTTCACTATTGATTTAGTGTCTAAGTTCGGCGAACCTTTGGAGCCGAAAGAGGCCGCAAGTGTATTTGTATACCAATGCGGAGCGATAGTCAGGGACGCCATCCCGATCACCACTCATAAGTGGAATAAGCCAGGAAAGAAAAGTGATCGAGTTGGAGAAACTTTTTTCGATGACAGAGCCAAAGAGGGTCTTGGAATTCACTCATGGCACACTTCTCTCTGCCTGAATTGGACACTCGTGAACTCAATGAGGCATTGAGGTTGAATGTCAGAAAGTGGGCCCTTAAGAAGATGGGCGGACAGCTCAAGGACTGGAAGAAAAGATTGTACAACAACTTTGCCAAGAAGGGGCTGACTCCGCCATTCACTAGCCCGCTGGAGAAGCAGCGGGATAACTGAGCCCCATTTGTGACATACAAGGAATCAGAAGTAGCTACGGCCAAGTTAGAAAAGAATAAGTTAAATGCGGCCAAAAAGAAATATCACCATACTATGGGGACAGGTGGCTAAAAGATGGCCGTGCCAAAGTGGGAAAAAACCGAGAAAGAAATGCGTCAAAAGGGGTCACGCCAGCTACAAATCAGTGGCCATGAGGTTAAAAAATTGGCTCCTTGGGCATGGGGGATCGTATGACACTGAAACCGGGGAGATTATTGTTACAAAGAAGGCCATTACTAAACCCAAAGATGAACTTGTTAAAGTGATACAACTAAGAAAAGATGGAAAGTCCATTCCCGATAGAGAGAACGATGAGCTGACATATGCCCTCGGGAATCCGGAAAAAGTTGGACGAACACGAGGCTTTGGCCCATCTGTTCCATGGAAGACAGGGTTTCCCGATGACATCGACACTTATAGAAGCCGATCCAGAAAAACGAACCGGCAGAAGGCGGAGGAGGCGGCGCGGTTGGAGGCGGTTGAAAAAAAGGAACGAGGAATTTCAAGCCATGTTCAAGTTGCAGCAGGAGCAGATTAATGAACTTAAAGTACTAGCCCGACAGCAAGATCCTGCATTAGACAGTTCGGTGGGCCCATCGCAACAGAGAAGCAGCGTGGCTTCCACGGAGATACAAGCTAATAATCTAATGCTGATGGAGAATAATGCACCGGTGATAGATGATACGGCCGGTGCAACGATGGTTCGCTACCCCATAGATGAAGTCGAAGCAAGGACAGCTTGTGAGCTACATGTCACAGTGAAGAACATTTCTATGAAGGTGGCGCTCGGCTTTGCTTTACCTTGTACACCGGAAGCGACCTACCATGGAAGTCAGATTCCAGCTGGCTATGCTCGTGTCTGTGTGTATGAAGTTGAACCGACATGTCGATCACTTGAGCTTGACATCCCTGTAGGCGAAGGGGAGAAAACACTGGGAGAAGTGGAGGGTGGGATCATTCTTTGGAAAAAACAGCACATCATGTTTCCAGGCTGGGCGCCAAGGCAATCTTCTCCTCCGAGAAGCAATCCATCACCTCCGAGGCCACCATCACCTCTGAGTCCACCGTATCCACCGAGAAACAATAGTCCACCCCTTCCTGAGAGGGATCGCAGCGCGACTGCATCTCCATCTCTGGCGCCTCTGCCTCCGCCCACTGAATCAAAGGGAAGAAAGCGGAAGAATAACACCGCTACATCGAGGGAGACCCGACGCCGAAAACGACAAGATCCCCTCCCAAGAGTTACGCCGTCTCCTCCCAAGTTAGCTTATCACCGGACTGATGAGGAAAGCGCGGTGATCTCCCAGGCCGAAGTGAAGGCCCATTTTGCACCAAAACAACCCGAGCCACAGGTGCAAGTTGATCCAAAAGTCAAGAAGCACTTCAAGGCATTCCTTGAGCAACCACCCCAACATGTGTTAAATAGGAAAGATGACTATACACGTTGTCTTACGAAGACACTAAAAGAGAAGTCATCAAGCAGTACTGCAAGCGGGAGAAAATCAAAAGAAGTTGCCCATCTCGGCAAACAGGCAAAACAATCCATCGCGCCGCTCAAGGTGTTACCCCAGCCCACACAAGGTGGAATAGATATGGAATTAGCTATTAAATTAGCCAAGGAGTGTAACGTGACCCTCGAAGCACTTCTAGCCGGCAGAGATAATGTCGCCAAGGGACCAATAGCACGGAAATTTGTCTACGGAGAGCCTTTGGTCAGCGATGAGGTATTCGATGATCTGCCAACACATATGCGACTATTGCACATCTGGTCCTTGAAAGTCACAAAGGAAGGGCGACAATTTCTCGTATGTAAAGTTGGAGAGGAGTACTTCCGTCCAGACGAGATCTCCATTGAACTTTGTGAACTATTTCAGTTATTCAACCTAGACGCCCTCGACAAGTCCCTCCTCGGCTGCTATTGTCTGTAAGTAATTAAGTCACTAACTCAACTCGTTCAATTCATTTCCTGTCGTTATCCTCACTATATCTCCTTCTGTATGCTATTATATATTCAGAATGAAGATTCAAGAATGTAGAAGAAAGTCAATCTACAGCATTGGGTTCATTGACCCAAACAGAGTTAATGGACATACGCTAATAAATAACCTTGAGAAAACGGAGGATAACTTGCTAATGTTTTTAATGGAGCAACATTACAAGACACAAATACTATTTCCTTACAACTATAGGTAAGAGTCTTACTGTCTTGTACATGTTCAATTTTTGTTTACTAGATGTTAAGTGTATATAAATATGCGCAGCTACCACTGGATTCTTCTAAACATTGACGTTGACCGTGCAAAAGTGGAAATCTCGGACTCGTTAAAGAAGCCGATGGAAGACTACTGCGGCATAATTGATTGCCTCCAAAAGTAATTTCAATCATTATCGCACTATATTCGTCTCTTTCGTTCATTCTCTGAGATGTAAACTAATTAATAACTCATTCATTTATTTTTTGCCGGACAGGATTTGGAAAAGGTTGACGAAGGAGGTTCGGGGTGAATGGCGTGAGGAGCTCACTTTTCGTACAGTCCCGGTAAGTAGTATGAGAGCTAGGGGACTAATTTATATGGATATTACAATTATCATGCTTGATTATTATTTGATTGAATTATATTCTCGATCGAAAAGTGTGTGACGTAGCCATAGGGGACTAATTTATGTGGATATTACGTATGTGAGTTCATTCGTGAGTGTATGGTGCAGGGCACAGACTTTCTTCGAGTACGTAAAAAATATATTCGTAATTTATTCTATACCATAGTTTTTGTTGAGTTCCGTTCATAATGATCCACTTCTTTATATATAGTTGGATGTGTAGGGGTTCGTAGCATGGAAAACAAAAAAATTCTACCGCATGCAAACAAACAAGCCAAGATCTATCTACTAGATTGTAGCAATGAGTCGATAGAGGAACTCACCCTCGAAGATTCCAAAGCGGTTAGCGAGAGCAGATTCTCGTGGGTGATGTAGTCGTACTCTTGCCGATCTCAAGATCGCGTAGACGATCCTTCCCAAGGCGCTAGCTGTGCAGCGCTCTTGATCGTTCACACGTTCGATTTTCGATGAAGACCTTCCTCTCCTTGTTCCAACAGCAGCGGAGGTTGTAGCACTCTCCTCGCGATTCCTAAAGACTGCGATGGCGTGGTGTCAAGTGAGGGAGATCCCAGGCTTCGCCTTAAGCCGGTGTGAGTATGGTGGAGTATGAGAGAGGCCTTGGTGATCTAGGGTTTAGAGGGCACCAAGGGGAGGGTGTGGCTGGCGGCTAGGGCTTGGAGAAGCCCCCAACTCGTCGAGTTGGAGGGGAAACCCTAGGCGGCGGCTGCACTTGGAGGTGGAGGCTCCAAAACTAGGGTTTTAGGTGTGTGGGAGAGGGGCATCCCTACACCTCCTTATATAGGTGGGAGGGTGCGGCTTGGGAGGAGGTGGTCCTCCTCCAACTCCTCCTCCTTGGTCGGCGGGTGGAGGGAGGAGACTTCCTCCCCAAGTAGGTTTCCTACTCTCCCTCCACCAAGCAAACTTGTCGTTTGACTTTTTCAAATTGGCGTTTGACTTTCAAACTAGGATTTGATTTCCCTCTTTATTTTGCCTAGCCAAGTGACCTAGCACATGATGCAACCATTCCATATTGTCATGACACATTCATGTACCCTTCCCCTCCGGAGTGCCGGACCTTCCGGACCCTTCTAGAACATTCCTGGTGAAAACACCGGAATCATTCCCCAACTCCGAAACAGGACTTTCCTTATATGAATCTTATTCTCCGGACCATTCCGGATCTCCTCGTGATATCCTGGATCCCATCCGAGACTCCGAACAACATTCGGTCTCTTACTCATCATTCCATAACTACTCAACAACATTGAATCCTTAAGTGTGTCTCCCTACGGTTCGTGAATTATGCGGACATGATCGAGACACTTCTCCGGTCAATAATCAATAGAGGAATCTGGAAATTCATATGGCTCCCACATATTTCTATGATTACTTTGCGATCGAATGAACCACTTACATACGATACCAATTTCCCTTTGTCTCACGATAGTTTACTTATCCGAGGTTTTGATCGTCGGTATCTCTCCATACCTAGTTCAACCTCGTTACTGATAAGTACTCTTTTCTCGTTTCCGTGGTATGTGATCCCTTGTGAGCCAATCACATGCTTGCAAGCCAATTGGATGATATTCCACCGAGAGTGCCCAGAGTATATCTATCCGTCATATGGATGGACAAATCCCACTCTTGATCCATGTGCCTCAACCCATACTTTCCGAACACTCAATGCCACCTTTATAGCCACCCAATTACGGTGCGGTGTTTGATGTCATCAAAGCATCCTTCCGGTGATGGTGATTAGCATGATCTCATGGTCGAAGGAATTAGGTTACTATGTATCAGAAAGCTTATAGCAATTGAACTATTAAAATGACTTGATCTTTATGCTACGCTTATCTATAGGAGTATGTCCATCATACCATTCTCCTAATGATATGACCTTGTTATTAACAACATCTCAAATGTTCATGATCAAGAAACCATGATCATCTATTAATCAACAAGCTAGTATTATAAAAAGGCTTTACCAGGGACTCTAATTTAGTTTACAAATCACACAAGTATTAATGTTTCTGGTCAATACTGTTATAGCATGAATGTAAACATTTATCATAAACACAAAGATATAATAATAACTACATTTATTATTGCCTCTAGGGCATATCTCCAATAGGATGCGATGCGGGATAAGCTCCTACCACATAAACGCCTACTAGCAATTCAAGAGGAGTTGTCGGGATTTTTGCTCAGCGACATCATAAACACAAAAGGAGAGTACAACGTGGATAGACCTTTGTGTAATTGTGGATAGACACAAAAGGACAGTATCCGTTGTAATGATCTTCGTGTAAATCAATTAGACGAGCTCTAGTCTCAGTTGTGTATATATTTATATATCTTTATGTAATCGTGAGAGAAATTATATTATATATGCATCAATGTATACAGCATGTAGTAGCGTAGAATAATATGTATATGAAAACACAAAATGAAAAATAATCAAACACAAAAAAAGAAAACCCTAAAACCTCCTCACCTCAGTGATTAGCTTATGCAAAACGCTTGTCATAAGAAACTTATAATACCGGTTCGTTACTTAACCGGGACTAAAGATCATCTAGCCCAGCGCGCGCAGCGGGGCCACGTGGAGACAATCTAGTCCGGTTTGTAACAGAACCGGGACTAAAAGCTAGGCCTTTAGTCCCGATACGTTAGTCTCGGATTGCAATCTGGGACTAAAGCCTCTTACAAACTGGGACTAGTGTCTTGTTTTCTACTAGTGTTTGAAATTTAGAGTGACAAATAGAATTCATTAAAAACTAAAAAAAAGTTCATGACTCACATTCTATTTACCATCAGACTTCGAATCCAAATTAAAACCATAGCTCGATAAAAAAAAGTACAAAAACACCTATGGCAATATCATGGGATCAATCATAACAAATTTGAATTAACTAATATTCATTATATGATTTATCGTAATATATTGAAGTTGCATGTCAAATTATGAATTCATAATTTCTGAAAATGATAGAAGTAGATGGATGTTGTGTCCATGTACTCAATTATATTTGACTATTTTCATGACGTCTAGAAGGTGGCTTATAGTGCAATGTGGGAACCTGAGAGGAAGTAGTCACAAGATAGGGGTGAGTTTTACCATAGATGTTAAGTTAATATTTACATATTATCACTTAATGGTATTCACTATGTTGTTTATATAGGTACGATGAAACATACTAATTAATCTTATAATAACATCACAACGAATTCAAACATATATATTCAATAAAAATAATTGTAAGACAAATTTGTCATCTATTATGATCATGTCCATGTATAAAATTCCATTATGAAACATATGAATGCAATAGTTTAGGTTGCTATGGGTTCCATGCTTTCGAAAAATTAATATTGCATCATTGTTATCCTTTTAGTATGGAGAACCAGTCGACTCGTACAATTTGTGAATTCTCAGTGGAAATGTAATAGCTTAGGCTGCCTTGGGTTTCATGTTCTGTAAAAATTAATATTGCATTATAGGTATCGTTTCGGTTTGGAGAACCAGTCGACCGTTAGAATTTGTAAATTTTAGGTGGATGTTGTGTCTATGTACTCAATTATTTTCAGACCAATGTTACTAATTCTAAACGGTGTTTTAGAGTTCCAATGTATTGTCTCTACGGGACATGCTCTATACGCATGAACATAAGAAGTGGTATTTACGGGAGAATTTGGAAGGCACCATTGGAAAGAGGTGGAAGATGTAGATGTTACACCTATGCCTGGAGCAACGTTTTCGTGCACCCCTCCTCGCACATGAACGCACGGTGGTGGAGATGAGGCCGGGGAGACAGCCTAAAGGAGTTGCAGATGAGCGGGCTTAGTGTGGTAGCAGTCAAAGAATCGTAGGTGGAAGCCGGAAACCCTAGCCCGGAGCTCTCGAGGAAGACGGATAGAGAGGGTCAACTCCACGAAAAATTGCTTTAGAGCACAGGCTCCATGGAGCCCTATTTGAAAAAAAAATCCTCAAATATTTTAGAAAAAATACATGCGTGTAGCCAACATTATAAAATACACATCTGCAAAAAATTAATGAAAAAATAATATTTTACCCACAAAAACAAATAATGAAAAATATATTATATTTCGGGCGCAACAAAAGAGACAAATATGACAAATTTTGGGAAAAGGAGGCCCATTCAAAAATTGCACTCGATTTTTTTCTTTTTTAGGACACCAGAATACAAAATATTTTCACATAAGATTTTGTACGCTTGTATTATAAATTATTATATGTATCCTGCTATTTTTACTGAAACTTTCTAAATCTTTAAATTTGATTTTTTTTTATAAAAAAATCCTCCATGGAGCGTGTCCAGGACCACACTCCATAAACACGGGACGTGCAAGTGCCCTCATTAGTCATGCATGTCATCAAGCTTAATCTACAAGATTAAAGAAGTCTTCGCTTTTTAGGGGGTGTCATGGCACCTATGACACGCCCACTGGATATGTCCCTGTTGTGAGGTTTGTTAATCCTTTAATTCTTTGTAGTACTTTCTTATTATCATGTCCCTATTCTTAAAAAAAATAAGTCCTAAAATATGTTAAGTTCATTTGTTCTATAGTTTATTGTATAGTATTTACCTTATTTATATAGGTACAATGAAACATGATCATATATATTTTAAGAGTGTAACTGAGATTTTTTAATACATTGAATGAAAAATATTGGTTATTTTATTTTGCATCTATTAAGATTGTGCCATGTATAAAGTGTCATTTTGTAACGTATGAGTGTTTTAGTCACTTGGCACTTAAAGTCATTTGAGTCCGGGAGGAAGACGCTGCCGTCGGGGAAAGTGATAGGAGCTGCAGCGCCGCATGCGAGGAGGAGCGCCTCGTCACCGGCGACCACCACCACAAGGTGGAAGAGGACGAGGGTCAAGCCGGCGGCGATGGAGTAGGCGGTGGCCATGGCGCAATCTCTCACTCACTCCACATTGCCGCCCGAGTCACCGAGCTTGACTGCGAAGGCAAACAGTGGAAACGGGCTTGGGCCGAAACGAAAGCCCGAACCCAAACCGAGCCCAACCTAACTAAAAGAAGGAAGGGGACCGGACGATGGCCGGAGCGACCCAGCGCCATGCCGCCCCTGGCCGCCGCCGACGCCTTCCTCGTCCTGGAGTACCTCGCCGGCAACCGCCGTGTCCCTCACCCCGTCTTTTCCGCCCTCCTCGCCGCTCCCCCGCCCGTGACACCCCACAATTCCCCGCGCCTGCGCAAAGGCGTCGCGCTGCGAGCACTCGATCTCGCCCTCTCGGATTCGGACGCGGAAGCCTCCGTCCTCTTCCTCAGCGCAAGGGCCGTCCTCGCTGAACCTGATCTCGTGTCCTGCTTCCCCGACCATCTCGCTCTCTGCGATGACGTGGTCGTCCTCAAGCGCCTCGTCGACGCCGAGTGGGCGAGCCTCCCTGCCTCCTCGCTCGAGGCCGCCGCCGACCAGATCGTCGGCGCAGGAGCCCCCCACACGTGGGCCAACGCCGACCAAGACACGCGCAGAAAGCTTCACCTGCTCGGTGAGCGTCGCCTTCCCTTCCTATTGATTTTTTCCTTAAGAAATTCCAATATTAGAATTTCCGTGGTTCATGTTGAACAAAGAGGAGATCTCTGTTCTGGGACTTGATCTCGCATTGAAATAGCTGGGAAATTGCATCTCAATTTGTCATTTTTTTTTGTCGGTTAACGCAGTAGGGGAGTCCATGGAACGTGAGATTTTAGGCAAGCTTGGGCAAGATCGGTCCACCGATCCTCAAGATGATGAAGTGGCCAATGCGCCCAGCACAAGCGGTGCTAATGAAGCCGACCGTGCTCAGCAAGATGATGAAGCTCATCTTGATAGGGGAAATGGCAATGCCGACCATGTTCAAGAGGACTGCGCTCATCGGCCACAAGAGCCAGTAGAAAAAACAACCGATGCCCGACTTCCTAAAAAGCCGGTAACAAGCACATCAATTAAAGGAAAGGGCATAGCTACATCTTCTCATGTCACTGAACAGATTGCCCCTGACAATAACAAGAGCCATCCAGTAAAAGGTTCTAAGCCTAGTCTCATGGAGAGGAATCCTACTGCATGCGCTTATGAGGTGATTTCTCTTTAGCTGTTATTGATGTTCTGGTAAATATACGATTATCTTGAAGGTTGCGCGTATTAGAGTACTCTCGTATACTAGTAGCATATAAAATTACCCAGCTTCAAGAAACTTTGTTTTGGACATACATTCTTAGCTCTTCATCTCTGATGATATAAAAGTAACTTTTTAGCATAACTGTTGCTGCCCTGATGTTGCATTTCTCACTCAACACTTTGCTATGGTCAGAAAGTACAGATTTAGATAAAGCACTTAATTTAGATAATCACAGAGATATCTCCTAGGAGTAAAACTATCAGTTCAATAAAGCACTTAATTTTTACCCCTATTTTTATGTTTTCTGCAAGGGGGGATCTAGGGGATCTCATGTTTGTCTTATCAGAGTAACCATTGATATGGTCAGGAAGTACAAATTTAGATGATCACATAGATGTCTGATCCGGGGCTTCCCCTTTTCCGAAAAAACATGGATGTCGGATCACAACTTAAGTTACAGACTTTCCACAATATTTAACAAAAAGCCTTGCTGAAAATGCGCATGTCTGGTTTTTTACTATGGTCATCTATTTTACCAGTTTAAGTATACTACTAGTGCACAGAGAATTCCAAATTCTTCAATGTTGTTTTCCGTTGCAACGTAAACTAAGCAGTATTCTGACGGTATGTTGGTCCTCTTGTAAATGCAGTGGGATGATTCCGGCGACTCTGACCATGAAAGGCCGCAACGTAAGCGTCAGCTACCCACGTATGAAAGGGAACCGAGACCTCTAGGACCTCGACCTCCATTTCTGAACAGAACAAGAAAGAGGTGGACTGAGATAGAGGAGAAAACCTTGATCGAAGGGGTTGAAAAGTAATTATCTCTCCTTTTATCGCTCCTACATTTCATATTGAAAAATATTTCGGGGTATTGATGATGATGCATGAAGGTATGGCAAAGGCAACTGGATGCAGATCAAGATCGCCTACCCTACCGTGTTCGCAGAGAGATCCACGGTACTTATTCTGTTGCGTGTACATATGTTACCCGGATTAGTTCCGATGACGCTGTCGTGTTCGGCCCATAAACAATGTCTTCTCTGCGCAGGTCGATCTGAAGGACAAGTTCAGAAACATGGAGAGGTACCATTGATCACTCAACGTTGTCCGAACATAGAAGGCCACGCGACCTGCAGGCGTACATATAGGCGGCACGGAGTCGCCATCCTGCAAAGGGCATGAGATATCCGGTTGTTGTGAAATGCAGATAGGAGGTGGGAGAGCCCAGCGCTTTCTCTTGTACAGAGAGATCCGAGCTATGCCTGTAGCAAACGGTCTGGTGTTCTCTGGAAGTAACCGATGAGCTTTTGATGATGGCTTCTCTTGTTGCTGTCGTGATGCAAGGTCTGTGGGTTTTTTTTTTTTTGGAAGGGAGAGTAGCCTAGACGTCTGCGTCTGGTGGGTGGGGTTAGTGTCGGTGTGGCGGTAGATTATTCCAACTCCAACGGTCCCCGCATTTCGTTCATCGATTTCGCTTGATTCGGTCTATTTGCAGGATGGAGGATAGGCCATCCAGACTCATCCCGGTTGCTGTGCCCTCAACGGCCACTCACTACAAACAAAAAGCGTAGAAAAAAAAAGAGACCAAAAATAATTAAACATATTATATAAATAGGTCCTGGTCCTGAAAGTGAACCGGCGGGCGTTGATGGCCGGCTGGCACCCTCATCCTACGGCTGCGTGCCGCCTACTCGTCGTGGGCGGCGAGGTCGATGAAGACCTAAGGCGGTGGCCACGCGTCGCCCTGGACCGGAGCGGGAGGCGGTGTCGGGAGCGCGGGGGGCATCTAGACCTGCGCGACCATCCAGGACTCGTGCAAGGCCTGCGCGGTGTCGTCCCACCGCTTCTCCAGATGTGATGCGAGGATAGTGGCCTGGAGCTCCTCCTTCGTCATCGGCCGAGGTTGTGGCTTCGGCCCCTCCTTTTGCTTGACCGCCACCAACCGGGACTGCGGCTCCAGGTCCTCCTCCGCCATTGTCCAAGGCCACACCTCGGACGTGACGGTGTCGGCGCCCCGATAGCGCGACTAGTCCGGGGTGCCAGGCTGCAGCGGTGGAAAGTGGAGATCGTTCTCCTCCTCCATTCCGGAGTCCTCATTAGACCCCCTCCCAGTGGGCCTCGATGGTCTTGGCGCCGCGTGCTCCGCCTCGAACCACCGGTCCCAAACCGGGGAGTCGATTGCGTAGGCCGGATCCCGCCGTAGATCTGGCGGCAGGAAGGCCCGGCACCGGCAGATCTCGCGGCGACGCGCAGGGCTGAGCCTAGGATGGCCGGCACAAGCACGCGGGCGCCGTTGAGGGCTAGCTCTCAGCCCTTGTTTTGCGACAAGTAAATAACAAAGAACGGAAACAAAATCACAGCAAACAAACACATATTTACCATAGAAAAACCTCTCCAACAAAGAGAGGAAAAAACCAGGGCGCTAGCCTGCGAAACTTCACAATATCGGGGAGTGTTTACAAACGTCGGGGATTTCACAGATGCAACACATCCCAGCCGGTGGCTTTCGAGAGGTTTATATAGTGGTGAAAACCTAAATCTTCAGCGATTCCACTCGGCCTAAGTCCCCGACGACGAGCCTTGCTCCGCTCGTCAGAAGTTGGCATATACTTTATAGAATTTGTATCTACATATAAAACTAGATGTGGTAGTTGTTGTAATGGTGTGGCTTCAACTCTCTGGCAAACAATGGTGCATCGAAGAACGTGGGCCCTTTTTCAGATTCAAATGTATGCAGCCATCTCTCATGGGCCGCGTTTCCTGTTCAACTGTCCAAAAAAAAACACCCATTTTTGTATTTACAGTGTCGTCTAATATGGTCTGCTGCAGATGCTCCACCTGTCGGCTAGGGGATATATATTGGCTCGTATCAAAAGATATGTACTCCACTCCGTCCAAAAAATGTATAAATACATTCGAATCTAGACAAATCTAAGTCGGTTATTTTTGGACGGAGGAAGATACATTCGAATTTAGACAAATCTAAGTCGTTATTTTTGGACTGAGGGAGTATAATCTCATGAGGCGTTGCTATCAATAATGTTTTTCATAAAATGTGTATCATCGGACTAGATAAGATCTGCAATTACGGTTAGCTCTTTTAGTATCAAGTAGCAAGCAGCGATAATACCAAATCAATATCGTTATTATATTATATTAATTCAGTACTGTTGATGTTGATATTATTTTCTACAAACTTGAAATGGAGAAAGTATTGTACTGCAAGTAGTCACTCGCAGACCACCAGGATCAAATGACATGTTCCCCAATGCTTGAACATTGGACATCGCCAAGCATTAGACGAACCCCAATGGCCGATGAATGGAAAGATGGACTAGACCAACAGCAATCTCATTATTGCTGTATTCAAATGAAAGCAGAAAAAATCATGACATGTCAAAGTGTACAGCACTGAACAATGTAGTGATGCTTGACATACACGAAAATGGTGACTCGGGGACTATCGAGAACCAGCAAGATGCAATCTTGAAATGGACAGAACAGGCAACTGTCAGTACGTCATAATCCCCCATTAAATTAAAGGAATAAATACATCTACTAGTAGTAGAAACCACAAGAGTGCAAATTATATCAAACTGAACCACACAATCAAAAGCGGCAAGCAACACAAACTCCGCGCACCAGGTCACTACCCCCAGCTAACTTTGTACATCTTCTCCCAGCAGAAAACCTCGATCACCGTCGGGTTAGTTGCCGCGCCACCAGTCTCCGCAACTTCTGCTTGGAATGCTTCAGACAACCTATGCACCACCCTATGCTCAAAGAACGCAGCCTGTAATAACCTTCATGGCAACCTTCTGCGCGTTCTTTAAACGGGAAAGCGTGTCTGTCACGCCATTACTGCGTTCAGTGGATGTCATGTCACATAGCACCCTGCGACATGCTTCCATCAACTCTTTGTGAGGTTGTGCGCAAACCAGACCAGCCTCTCGAGAGCTTTCACGTGCTTCCATTAGCCTCAGCAGCTTATTTTCCTCGCGATCGCTCAACTCTTCTTGCAGTTTGGCTGCCATCACCGATGCCCGCTTAATACATCTTAATGGGAGCTGCAACCAGGATAACATTTAGTGTTTCACTTTGGTATGTTTATGTACAGACTACACCCACTGAGCATAAAGTCGACATGGAGAAAAGAAAGATAGCTGGTACTACCTCTGTTCCACAATATAAAACGCTACTTTATCCTACCAAAGCGTCATATACTATGGAAAGAACGAAACCACGAGCCCAAGGGCATGTGAACCTATTCATTTTTCACGTAACTGAGACAGTAGCATGTAAATTACTGCAAAGATTCTAAAGATGATGAGCATTGGCATGTGGGAATCTCTTTGCATGTAGATGACATTATTCAGCTATGAAAAGGTAGGGAGAATAGAGAACAGAAACTGAACTATTTTCTTGCTTTCTTGAAACTAATTATATAGGAAGAACTGTCTCCTAACATAAGCACCTCGCTCTTAACTTGTCTCTAACTTATAAACTCTCTATTGCTCACTTATGGACTCAGTTTAAAACTAGGCTCAGCCTTTCCTACTTCGTCCTGATAGAAACCATATGGGACACTTCACACAAGTTGTTGATCCCCTTCCTAACATGTACATTGGCTTTTGCCATACCCAGTACGAGTTCAGTAACATAGTGATTTAGAAAACAGAGGAAAACGACTCACTTGGACACCAAAAGAACACTGCTTGTGTTAGGAGCACACATAAAGATAGAAACATGCGCCATAATAACTCAGAAAAGAATAGAAGGACATAGAAATTCGCATATGACTAACCTGTGCAAGCAGCGCAACATTAAGGCCAAAGCTTCTGTCTGAAGCTCCAGCAACAAGTTTATACAAGAAAGTAATTTCTCTGAGATCCTCTGTTTCTGTGCTAATATCCATCTTTTCATCAGTGATTTCTATAAGCTTCCTTGTCGATAGATATGAAACATGGTATGCCCCAACAGAACCTTCAAATTCTCTCTGGATATCAAGAATTTTTGGATAATGAGTGACAAAAATGACAATGCATTTTTTCTCTTCAAGGAGATAGTGCAACGTGGCGTAAGCTATAGCAACACCATCATGTGTGCTTGTTCCACGACCAAGCTCATCAATGATAACTAGGGACCGTGATGAGCAGTTATGCAATATGTTGGAAGCTTCATTCAACTCTTCGTAGAAGGTACTTGTTCCTTGTTGAATACTGTCAGATGCACCCATCCGAGTATAAATTGCATCAACAACATGCAATCTTGCTGATGAAGCTGGTACAAAAGAACCAACCTAATAAAACCAGAGCCACAGTTTCAGAAAACGCCTCAGAGAGAAAGTTTCAGTGTAACAAAAAATATAGCAACTTAATGGGAACCTATACCTGTGCCATAATGGTAATTAGTGCAACTTGGCGAATATAGCAACTTTTTCCTCCCATGTTTGGTCCTGTAACAATCTGGCAGTATTCCCCATCTGCTTGTAGGTCTGTATCATTTGGAACAAAATTCTCTCCAAGCAAGGACTCTAGAACCTAAATTCAACAGCATACCATACCATACAATCATCATTATCGTCAGAGGCTCAAAGCTAAAAAGTGTTTGGTGCAAAACTGAAAAAAAGGTACTAATATGATCAAACTCCAAATGCTTGATCTTCAAATTTGGCAATAGAATGGACAGTGATCTAAAACTAACCGGATGGCGGCCATTTTTTACGTGAATCTGGCTTGCTTCATTCTCAGGGACAAAATTAGGTTTTACATAATTCTGCAAAAAATGAAAAACAGACGGTGATTGATTGCATATAGGAAAAAAGGTGCATGTAGAAAGGTAAACGTTCGTCAGGGATAGTGTATAACATTTTGTTTTGCAAGAGTGGCAAGAGAGTATAAACAGTCCAGAGCTGCAAGAGATTCAACAGTTGCTTGAAACTGCGCATAATATTTGCCGAAGTCCATAAGGAATGTATGCCATGTCGTCCTGCAGATAACTGCTAGCTCTTCCTTAGCCAGTAATAAACTGTTTAAGTTTTTCAAGATTTCAGGAGTGTGGTATCTGATAGTCTTTTTGGTGCTATTTACTTTCATCCAATTTGAAGGCACCCTTCTATCTACTGGTAGCTGCAGGCACAAATAGGAAATGTTAATGAACTAATGGAAACTACAAGAAATGTTCTTCACTTGAAACTAACAAGGTAACTGGATTCAACTATAATCGACTTAACTTCGATCAAATAGGTTGTTCCAGCTACAGTTTTGTACTCCAAGTTGCGCATGCCCAGCTGCTTCCGATACTCAACAATTAAGAAATCCAGTTTTTGTTTGACCATTTCCACAGTCACGTGGCCCTCAGCAACCTATGGAAAAATATCCGTGTGATGCATCAGAAAAGGTAAAGACTAAAAGATGCTCAACTCATTAACAGCAAATTATTTACCTCAGGAAACTGATCAACAGATGCAACAAATAGATTTAGCATATCTCCTTGATCAGCAGCGTCTTTGTTAACACAAGACAGAAGTTTCACAGCATTAGCAAGTACAGTGGATGATGAAGCTGTACTTATTAGCCTTCTCAGCAAAGAAGAGCGGACGGTTTTATGCTGAGATGACGCCGTCCCAGTATCCTCGATGACAAGCTTCTTCAGCTGCTTTCCAGCTGTCAGAATAGCCTGGATGACCCCAACAAACTGCAATCTGGAAGTGTAAGTCGTATACACTTGACAGGAACATTTCAATGACAAAACGGACACATAAATAGGTAGTCTAGATACTGAAAAGAGAAGGTGATAAAAGGGCTAAAGGGTCGGGCTGGGCAGGTTATGATTTATGCACAGAACACAAACAAAGGGCATGACAAATAATTCTTTTAAGTGACACATATATACCTTTCCCAGAAAAAGTGATGCATATATACCTTGCCCAGAAAACGTGACACATATATTCTACTAGGTTACACAGAACAGAAAGCGTCAGAGGAAGCACAGACATATTTCTCCAATTAAATTAGTGTATATATTAAATAAGACTGACTTCCCGACATGCAACTTTTGAATAAGCGATTGAAATCGGGGCCATGGTTTCGGTCTAAAATCAATTATAAAGAAAAGAATGTGTTTGACCTCTTTAGCCGTGGCTCTGCAGTGAAAAATCCTTGTTATTCCTCTCTGAGAATCAAGTGATCTTCCCAGCATTGTCAAAACAGATGAAAGAATTGTGCTCAGATCACTTCGCACAAAAGCTGTGCAGCACCCATCCTCTTCACCATGTAGAATGCTAACCGAATCTTGCCGTGATCCCATCGATTCAGAGATCTCAGAAACCGCATCTTGACGAGCACGTATTAGATTTATATCACATAAGGGGTGAGTCAGCTGCAAGAACACAACAAGATTAAGAAAAACATTACGGCTTTAGTTGACATAATGAGAATAGCTATTTGGTTTGTCACTGCAATTTCTTTTGGTTAAGTGAAATGATACGTCATGGTAACAAGTTATGTCATGACCAGGTATACAACATCTTACCCAGTGTCTAAACGATCTAGATCCAAAAGCTGTACATGTGTTGTTCATACTTTGGAACAAGGACCCTTCTGTTGAACCATCTGAGTTGTTCTTCAATACCTAAAAGAATCCAGGTCTTACCGCATAAATCATAATTAGAATGGAGGAGAATCTGAGGTGTTGCAAAAGAATATACCTCGAGTTGCTGAAGAGTGTTTGCTGATAGAGACATTTCAGTATTGGCACTAAAAGGCCGGAACGAAGAACCAAAGCAGATAAGCCTTTCCATACCAAAACCCTTGAGATAGCGAACACTCAATGCCATTGCTTGTACAACTAGCTCTGGCATAGCCATGACGCCCTATATGAACAAATGAAACTTATTGAACTACATTATGGTCACTAAGCTACAAGGTGGGACACAGTTAATTGTGTAAACTCCATTTAGAAGAGTTACAAAGGCTGACAGTACCTCGATCCCATGAAGATTGCCATTGATCCCACGAAGATTGTTGTCAGCTTCATTTACTACTATCATCTGTGTATTGTTTTCAATGGTTGGTGAGATGACCTCTGACTTCTCCAACAGAGTCACAAGTTCAGCTAAACCGCCACCCTCACCAAAAGATGCAAGCGGCGTGCATTCAACCCGGACATTAGAGGCAGGTCCCGCATATGCCCTCATCAGCTAGAAAACAAGTGGGTGAACACATCAACCAGAGACCTCGAGCAATATAAAACTGAAAGGAGTATAGTAACACTTACTAAAATGTGCAGTAACTATAAAATGTAGTCTAAGAAGAGGTAATAAATCTCCCCATAGGAACAATTTGCTTGAACTGAAGTTGGTATGAATAAACAAGATATCATACTTTATGCAGGGGACTGGAAAGTATAAACTGAAAATTATTGCAGAATCTACAATCTGCTAGTTAATGTATGAGTACGTCAGTGCAACATAAGCTAAGTGCATTGTGAATCACAAGGATTCAGCTGGCTATCAGATTACCTTTTCCGTAGGGAAGGAGAGCGGGGTGCCGAGGATGACCTCGACGGGCGCCAAGCCAAGCAGCACGGCCTCGAGGCCGCTCCTGGAGGCACCATCCATGAACTCCCCGTGCACGACCTCGCCGGTGGACACCTCGATGGCCACCACACCTACCTTGACTTCGAACCCCTCCCTCCCGACCGTCTCCACCTCCCTGTCCACCACGCACACGAGGTACCTGCTGCCCTCTTCAGGCGCGCCCCCGCCCTCCATCTCCCCGGCGGCGGCCTCGATGGTGGCGCGCGTGTACACCGCCGACAGCTCCCGCGCGAAGGTGGCCGCACCGCCGTGCGAGGCGGCCTTGATGGCGGCGGTCTCGGTCTGGCGGACGACGCCGACCTTGTACCCGGCGTCGACGAGGCGGCGGACGTGGAAGCCGAGGCGGAAGGTGGGGACGCTGGCGGTGAGGAAGCTGCGGTCCGGGTGCGCGACGATGCCGAGGACGGAGGCGGCGGCGGCCGCGTCCTCCCCGAAGAAGCGGAAGCGGTAGCCCACCTCGACCATGAGGAGGATGTCCGGGTGGCGGGACTTGAGGTCCGCCACCTGCTGCTCCAGCGGGGTGTAGCCCCGGGTGGCGGTAGCGACGGCGGCGGTAGGGTTCGGGCCGGGGGAGGGCGTCGGCGGAGGCTCGAGGAGCTTGCGGCGGACGGCATCGGGATTGGGTCTGGGCTTCTTGGCGGGGGGTTTGGGGGAGCGGGAGAGGGCGCGCGCGCGCTTGGCGGGGGAGAAGGTGGCGACGGTGGAGGGGGAGGGTTTAGGGGGAGGAGAGGGAGCGGCGGAGGTGGAGGGTGGTGGTGGCTTGGAGGAGAAGAAGCGGGAGAGGACCTGCTGCTTCGGCTGCTTGGCCATGGTGGTGGCGGTGGCGGTGGCGGTGGCGGCGAGCGCGGGAAATGGGGGCGGCACCGAGGTGGGGGAAGGGGTTTTCAGAGGGAGGCGGCCGATGGAGCCGGAGGAACCACTGCCAGCCAGTCCCGTTCGGTCGGTTGAGTAGTCCAGTCCAGGACTCGAGTCCAAACCTGGCCAACAGGCCAGCCACCCGCCACGTGGCTGGCCCGTTTAGCTCGCGGGCCATGCCGTGACCTGTCTTTAGGCCCTGGCTAAAAAAACAAAAATAAATAGAAAAATATAAAAAATAGTATAATGAGGCAAGGTTTTATATATATAAAATAAGGAGTGTGCTTTATTAGTGATTTCTTATTAAAAAATCTTAAATCCCTATTAAGAAAAAAGTACTACTTGCTCTAAATTAAAAGAAAAAAAATTACACCAACTACAACTAATTAATTCGCTCGTACTTGCTTCTCATGAAACAAAATGTGCCTAACCAAGTGGATGTTTCCACCTCTAGGCATGAATTCAAGGCAGTGGTTGCATCTTCTGCACTTAGCTCTCTATTTCGCAACGCCATCCTCCTCATATTTTTCTTTTGTCAAACCACTCATGCACCTTAGGCTTTCCTCTCACATGTGCTAGATTTTCTGCGAACCCCCATTGGTTGGGATTGGGTTCATCAGCCATGTCTAGATCTAAATGGATGGCGGAGAATAAGACTATGAGAGTTGAGAGGGGAATTTCTGCCCCTACCGACTCGAGAGGGAAGAGAAATTGGTTGGGGTCACTCATGTTTTGGTGTAGGAAATGCGAAAGGTGTTGGGTTGTGGAGAATGAGAGGGGTGTGATGCCCTTTTATAGCAAAATATTGGTCAGATTTGGACCAAAACAGCATTCCCAGCGGACTAAAACCCTAGAAATGCACTAAAAAGGACAAAAAAAAAACCTAGCCCCTCCTCCCAATGGGCAGCACAACAGCTGCAGCTGTCACGACAGCTCGCTCCTTCCCCGCTCCACCCTTTTTAAAAAATCAAAAAATGGAATCTCGCCTGCACCCCGCTCCCTCGCTCCCCTAGCTGGCAGGCCCCTACGCGTGCATGGTGAGTCGCCTGCGTGCCGCGGCCTCACATGACGTTTCGGGCGGGCTCACGTGCTCCAAGCCACGGTCCAGGCACAGACCCAGCATGGCATGGGCCGACACGGGCCCGTTTTGCTGTGTCGGGCTGCTGGCGGGATGGTCCCACGTGCCACGGGTCGGCAAGCCCTAAACACGTCCCGATGGTCAGGTTTGCTGGAGTTGAGAACTTGTTTCATCTAATTGGATTTCAATTTTCAGATCTATAGCAAGATTTAAGTTATTTATAAAAACAATTTTGGTCCTAATTTTTACATTTGGCTATCCACCAGAATCAAGTCAAAAGAACACCTATATTTTTTTGTCTCGGAGTGAAACAAATGTAAAGTTTGAACAATTTTATAAGAAAATCATCAACAACATTAATACTATTTAGATATCATGTGAGAATATGTTAGGTGATTTAGGGCGAGGAGCACGGGCAGGCGGTTGGACTTGGACTTGGGCTTGGCGAAGATGTGAGAGAACACTTGCTACTTCGGGCGCTTGGCCATGGTGGCGGTGGCGGCGAGTGTGGGAGGGGCAACAGCGAGGTTGTGAAAAGTTTTTGAAGGAGTCCGGTGGAGCCAAAGGAACCATTGGGTGGTCTCGTTCGGCTGACTCAAATAGTCATACAATGTAATATTTCATCAAATTTATAAAAGAAAATCATCAACAGTAATACAATATACAAATACCATATGAATCCTCGTCGTTCCTGAGAGACTGATGTCCCACAAGTATAGGGGGTGTATCGTAGTACTTTCGGTAAATAGGAGTGTCGATCCCAACGAGTAGCAGAAGGTGTTGACTAGTGGTATGGAGCAGGAAATCTCTGTAAATACTTAGCAAACGGATTTTTAGGGGTTTTATGATAAAGCAACAAAACAAAGCGCAAGTAGTAAAGACAACGAGCAAACACAACAAGTGCCCCAATCCTTTCTTAGCAAAGGACAAGCCGGTGGAAATACTTATTGGGACCAAACGTTCTCGAGGACATATGGGAATTTTGTCAAGTGCTTTCGCTTCAAATAGCTGAGTACTCTTCCTTGGTATTGTAAGTTTTGTATGGGTGAACCTGTGTTAATGTACCGACCTTAATTGGACTAATACATACTTGTGATTAAACCCCCTGCAAGCATCCACAACTACATGAAAGTAATTAAGATATAAACCTAACCATAGCCATAAACTCTGAGATCCTACACTCCCTTGTGCAAAGGTGTCCTAACGGGGGTTCAGGTTTCTGTCACTCCGGCAACCCCAGGATTAGTAGCCAAATACACAATATATTCCTCTAGTCCCATAAATGGTGAAGTATCATGTAGTCGACGTTCACATGACACCACTAGAAGAATAGCACCACAACTTAAATACTAAACCATTGAATAATAACTCAACACAAATCCACTACTAACAACATGAATTCTCCCATGTCCTCAAGAACTAAATGAACTACTCACGAGACATCATATGGATCAAGATCAAAGATGATATGGTGATGGATAACAATCTGAACATAAACAATAATCCAATGGTTCCACTCACAAGCATCAACTACAATAGTAATCAACACCAGGAAAGTTTCCCCTAAGAACTATGCAAGTATTCAACACGATTGTTATAGCGGGATGGAGTGGTGATGATGGTGCTGGTGGAGATGATGGTGTGGATGATGATGATCCCGATGAAGTCTAGCTTGATGATGGTGTTGATGGCGACGATCTCCCCTTTCCGGGAAGGAATTTCCTGTGCAGAAATCTGTCTCCATGAGAGCTCTTTCTCTCTCGGTGTTTTCCACCCTGCAGAGGCGGCGGAAATCTTTATGTGGTCGCTCCCCTAGTATTAGGGTTCCGAGAGGAAGTTATAGGTGAGAGGATGGAGTCGGAGGCCGGCCAGGTGGGCCATACCTGCCCTAGGCGTGGCCCAGGGGGACCCGCGCCTAGGGGGTGTGGGCCCCCTGTGGCCCAGCTACGCCTCCCCTTCTGGCTTCCTTTGTCTTCTAGGAAAATATAATTTTCCAATATTTTTCTGGTATTTTTCTGATCTTCGCGAAATTGCATCAAAACACCTCTTTTTTCCATCAGAATCCTGACTCCGACAATTCATCCTCCAAGAATCATCCAACATGCAAAAACAGAGGAAAAGACATAAGCAACACCTTATAATAAGACATATATCAATGAATAGAGGCAAATTATGATATAGAATGGTGATGCAAATTGGACGTATCAACTCCCCCAAAGCTTAGGCCTTCGCTTGTCCCCAAGCGAAAACTGAGCTCAGTAAACATGTCCACGGGTTTATGGAGTGAAGTGTCGATAAAAGAATACGGACAAAAAGCATCACACTTACCATTGCACATCTCATAGAAGAAAGCAACTCACCATTATATAACTTAGCTGCAACAAGGGAGTCACAATAGAGATGCATAAAGATAAATCATAATTGGAATTGGCAAACTTTGTTCTTGGTCAGAGAACACCTGGCAAACAGTTTCACAAAAAGTTTTTGTAGAAGTCTTCAAAATAGGAGAACTCTTTGCTCAAAAAGGTTTTTCACAATGAAGGCTTTCAAAGTAATACTCAATAGATAAGATTTTTTTGCAAACAAGGAAGATAAAGAACATGGTTAAATAATAACCATATGATTGCTTGAAACACAACAACTCAAATGCTTGTTGGGGATAGAGAGGAAGTAGGCTTACTGACTCAACTTGGAAATAGGAGAAAGGACCCTTCATAGAGGGAAGTAGAGATTTCAAGTCATAAAGAGCTTCCAAAAGATTATGGTACTTACTAGATTTGATCCCTCATTGCCCCTATCATAGGCATCTTAAGATGATTAAGGTTAAAGTAAACAAGGATGGAGTATATGCTTGACGAAATATAAGTTGGCAATCTCATGTCCCTTGAGTACGAGGGCCACAACTCATGCTACTAAACTTCAGTCACCTGTAATTTCTTGTCATGCGTATCATAGAGAACCGCCAACAGGGTACCCCTCGCGCATGGTACAGGAGCTATCCCATAACCAAAATGATAAGGCAAGCAGACAATGAGCATCTCAGCGATCTTTTTATTTACTATTTGCATAGATTTTTATTGAGGATGCTTCACAGATAGCTCACTATGGTGATGCTGCAAGTTTCCACCATGGTTAGGCATGGATTAGGCTAGCATCCCAGGCGTTTCTCTAACACACATGCATCACTCCATGGACTTACAAGCTCCCTTTTTATTTCACACAGGCGGCATCCGCAAACAAAAGAGCATGATATCAACTGTGTACAATGTACATGTGCAATGTTGAAAGCGTTCCCCGTGACAACACGGTTCTGCTAATTCCAACGTATAGATGCAAGCATATACAACTTCGATGACATGATGGTTCAAGTCTATTAGGGGCAGGAAAATAAGGTGTGCCATCAAGTTTGTGAGAGCTTTACTAACTAGTTTTTACATAACAAAATATTTTTTAATTCGAAAGATAGATGAAGTTTGAGAAATTGCTTGGAATAGCAATAATGGTAATAGGTAGATATGGTGGACACAAATGGCACAGGTTTTGGTTCAAAGGGATTGGATGCATGAGAAGTATGCCTTCTCAAAACAGGTTTTTGGCTAGCAAGGCTGGGTAGCAAGCAAAAGAGTTGAAAGAAACAAGCAAACATACAAGTGATAAAGCCAAACATGCAATCTTCCTTGAAGACACAAAAAGAGATCTTAAATAAAGAATACTAAGCTTATGAGCTAATCAAGAAAGAAAATAGATGATACAAAATACCTGTAAGCTTTTTCTCTTTTCCTTTCAAACCTCAAAAAGTGTTGCTACTGACCAGAGCTCGGTTTGCCAAAACCAATTTAGATCTACTTGATGCTCCCAAAGTGATGCCAATACTGATCAACAAGATCAATCATGTAATGGAGATTGCAAACTAAAATAAGAAGTGCAAAAAGTAAGAGATGAGACTTCTCATTAATATTCCATAAAGGCACTCACACCAAGGGATACATAGATAATCAACTAAAGGAGAGATACTTACACATGCAAACCAATCTATAAGATAACTTCTCTACCAAAGATATGAATCCACTAAAAAGGTAAAAGATAAAAGATAATGATGGTGATACCGCGACACTCCCCCAAGCTTGGAACAAGCCAAGGGGATGCCAAACCTGATGACGAATTACTCCTTCGGTGGTGGTGGTGTTCCCTTGTAATCATGAGACTTCCAAGGTAAAGGTTCCCCATCCAAAAAGGATGTCTTGGTTTCTACAATCCTGGAACTAGCAGCAAAGCTTATGCGATCAAATCTAGCCTCATACTCATAGTTTTGGTTTTGTATGCCGTAGAGTTGTGCTTGTAATTGGTTGGTGGCCTGATGGAGTGAAAGGATTTCATCCCGGAGCTCGTCAACCTGCTCCTTGTGCTTGGTGATGAGTTCTGAACTTATCTTATGGATGATATCCACTCCGCGTTCTGCCATCTTCTTGTACCTGAAAACTTCCTGTTCCAATGCTTCCATCCTATCTTCCAGACTGCCTTCTCCTTCAGGGCCTTGAACTTCTTTCATCTGCACCTTCCCATCATTGAGAATTAATTCCTTGGGATGAATCTTCAAATCATACATGTACGGGTTGATAGCATCCGAGGAGGAATCCTCTATGGGTGATCCAGAGGAAGACATTGTAGCTCCAAAACTGAGAGTTTGCTTGACAGAAACAGATCGAAACGAAAACACGATGAGAACACGATGCACAAACCTCAGGGGATCCGGGGAGTTATATATTACGAAGTTTCAATGCATAAGGAAGGTACTGGTACAAAAAAGAGGCGGAGACGGAGCTCGGGGGGGCTCACACCTCCAGCGCGCCAAATAGGGCCGTGCACAGGGTGGGTGTGACACCCCGCCTTCGCTTCCCCTACTCTGGCCTCGTAACCTTTCGTATGTATTAAAAACATCAAAAATATAAAAAGATAGGGTTTTCACAAACCTTCTGTTTTCACCACTTTTACCTATTCAAAGGCAGACTCTACAGATTCTGGTGTTTGGTTTTTGATAAATTCTTCCGGAGTCACCATTTGAATAATATCAACATCTTCGTTATAAGAATCTCCAGAAATATAATGTTTGAGTCTTTGACCATTCACCACTTGTGTTGTTTCATCCTTCAAAGAAGATATTTTGATAGCACCTGAACGATATACTTCCTTAATAACAAAAGGTCCTTCCCATTTTGAGAGTAGTTTCCCTGCAAAAAATCTGAGACGAGACCTATACAAAAGTACTTCCTCACCAACATGGAACTCCCTTTTGAGAATTCTCCTATCATGCCATATTTTTACCTTTTCCTTAAAGAGTCTAGCATTTTCATAAGCTTCACTTCTCCACTCATCTAAGGTACTCAAGCCAAGCAATCTTTTCTCACCAGCAAGCTTAAAATCTCTATTCAATTCTTTCACTGCCCAATAAGCTTTGTGTTCTAATTCTAAAGGCAAGTGACAAGCTTTCCCATAGACCATTTTGTAAGGAGACATCCCCATAGGATTTTTATAAGAGGTTCTATAAGCCCATAAAGCGTCATTCAACTTTTTAGCCCAATTTTTCCTAGATCTACTAAGAGTCTTCTGCAAGATGGATTTAATTTCCCTATTGGAAAGTTCCACTTGCCCACTGGTTTGGGGGTGATAAGCTGAAGCAATTCTATGGTTAACATCATATTTAGAAAGAGTTTTCCTAAAACCACCATCAATTAAATGAGAGCCTCCATCAGTCATGAGATTCTAGGCACACCAAACCTAGGAAAAATAACATCTTTAAGCATTTTTAAAGAGGTCTTACAATCAGCACTATTTGTAGGTATGGCTTCTACCCACTTTGTAACATAGTCAACAACAACAAGAATATGAGTATACCCTTTTGAAAGAGGAAAGGGACCCATAAAGTCAAATCCCCAACAATCAAAAGGTTCAAATACAAGAGAATAATTCATAGGCATCTCATTGCGTCTAGAAATGTTACCAACTCTTTGACATTCATCACAAGATAAGACAAACTTCCTTGCATCCTTGAAAAGGGTAGGCCAATAAAATCCAGATTGTAAAACTTCTTATGCAGTCCTATCCCCAGCATGATGTCCTCCATAAGCACTGCCATGACACTTTCTCAATATCTCTTGTTGTTCAAATTCTAGAACACATCTTCGCATAATACCATCTAATCCTTTTTTTTATATAAGTGTGGGTCATACCAAAAGTAATGCCTTAGATCATAAAAGAATTTTCTTCTTTGCTGGGCTGTAAAGGTTGGAGGCAAATACTTTGAAACAATAAAGTTAACATAATCAGCATACCAAGGATTCTCATGCGGACTTACCCTTATTGCAGCCAACTGCTCATTTGGAAAACTATCATTAACAGGCGAAGGGTCAAAAGAAATATTTTCCAAACGAGGTAAATTGTCAGCAACATGATTTTCAGCACCCTTCCTATCTACAATATGCAGATCAAACTCTTGTAAAAGCAGCACACATCTAATAAGCCTAGGCTTAGCGTCCTTCTTTGTCATAAGGTACTTGATAATAGCATGATCAGTATAAATAGTAACCTTTGAATCAACAATATAAGGTCTAAATTTATCACAAGCAAAGATTACAACTAAGAACTATTTTTCAGTAGTAGCATAATTCTCTTGAGCAGCATCTAGAGTCTTGCTAGCATAATGGATAACATTCAACTTCTTATCAACACGTTGCCCAAGGACAGCACCCACAGCAAAATCACTAGCATCACACATAATTTCAAAAGGTAAACTCCAATCAGGTGGTTGAACAATAGGAGCAGTAGTCAAAGCTTTCTTCAAAGTTTCAAAAGCTTCCTTACAATCATCATAAAAACAAAAGGTACATCTTTTTGAAAAAGATTAGTAAGGGGCTTTGAAATTTTGAAGAAATCTTTAATAAACCTCCTATAGAAACCAGCATGACCAAGGATAATACGATTACCTTTAACATCTATAGGACAAGGCATCTTCTCAATTGCTTCAATCTTGGCTCTGTCAACTTCAATGCTTCTTTCAGGAATTTTGTGTCCAAGAACAATCCCTTCATTAACCATGAAATGACATTTCTCCCAATTAAGAACAATGTTGGTTTCTTCACATCTCTGCAAAACTTTATCAAGGTTGTGCAAACAGTTATCAAAAAGAAGTTCCATAGACAGAAAAATTGTCCATGAAAACCTCCACAATTTCTTCGCAAAAACCATGAAAAATAGCAGTCATACATCTCTGAAAGATAGCAAGAGCATTACATAAACTAAAAGGCATACACCTATAAGCATAAGTGCCATAAGGATAAGTGAAAGTGGTTTTCTCTTGGTCTTGCGCTTTCACAGCAATTTGAGAGAACCCAGAATAACCATCAAGGAAACAAAAGTGGGTCTTTTTAGACAACCTCTCAAGCATTTGATCAATAAAGGGCAAAGGATAATGGTCTTTCTTAGTAACTTTATTAACCTTTCTAAAATCAATGCACATCCTATACCCAACCACTACTCTCTGGGGTATAAGCTCATTATTTTCATTAGGCACAACGGTAATTCCCCTTTCTTTGGAACACAATAAACATGGCTAACCCATTGACTATCAGCAATAGGGTAAATAATACCAGCATCAAGGAGTTTTAATACCTCATTTTTTATCACATCCTTCATCTTAGGATTTAAACGGCGTTGGTGCTCAACAACTGGTTTTGCATCAGGTTCTATATTAATAGCATGCTGACATATAGTAGGAGAAGTTCCTTTTAAATCATCAAGAGTATAGCCCATAGCTCATCGGTATTTCTTCAGTATCTCCAATAACCTCTCTTCTTCCTTTCCTGAAAGTTTAGAGCTAATAATAACAGGATAAACTTTCTTATCATCAAGATAAGCATATTTAAGATCATCAGGTAAATGTTTTAATTCGAAAACAGGGTCCCCTTTAGGTGGTAGTGTGGTACCCAGATCTTCCACAGGTAGGTTATGCTTAAGTAACTCAGACTGACGAAGGAAAACCTCGTCAATCTCATTTCTTTCCTTCATGAAGACATCGCTTTTATGATCTTCCATATACTGCTGCAAGGCATTGTTAGGAGCAAGAGAAATAGCAGAAAGTTGTTCAACCCTGAAATCTTCATTAGGCAGTTCATTTTCATAAGGAGTTTTAGCAAATTTGGAAAAACTAAACTCATAAGACTCTCCATCAAACTTAGTCAAAACTTTTTCCTTCCTAAAATCTATGATAGCTCCACAAGTATTCAAAAAGGATCTACCAAAGATAATAAGATAGGTTTTACTAGCTTCTTTACCAAGTACTAGAAAATCAGCATGATATTTAATATTACCACAAAGAACCTCCACATCTCTTACGATGCCAATGGGACATACTATCTCTCTATTAGCAAGGTGAATAACCACATCAATGTCCTCAAGCTCACAAGGACCAATTTCATGCATAATTTCCCTGTAAAGCTCATAAGGACTAGAACTAGCACCAATATCACACAAACCATAATAGCTATGATCACCGATTCTAACAGAAAGCACAGGGACACTAGCTTTTCTAGCTTTTTTTAGGATGAGAGATAATATTAGAAGCGTCTTCACAGAAGACAATGTGCTCATCCTCTATATTTCTAGTGACAAGATCTTTCACAATAGCTACCACATGTTCAATATTTATTTGCTCATCGGGTTCCACAATTTTCATTGTACTTTTGCAAACCACATTAGCTATGATAGAATGCTCCTTTACCTTAGCAGGAAAAGAGATTTTCTCAACATAAGGTTTAGGCAAAATAGGATCAACAGTACAAACCTCTAAGCTAGCAGGAACATGAGTAACAATGTCTTTAAAAGGAGCATGGTACTTGTCCCACTCCTTTTTAGGAATATCTATGTAACAGGCAAAATCCTCAAAACATTTTGCAAGAACTTGAGAGTCAAGACCGTACTCATTGCTAATATCACGGAAGTCATCTGTTCCCATAAAAAATTTAGTGCATTCATAATCATAGTTTATACCTAACTTTCTTCCTTTGTCATTCTCCCAAGCTTCAGTGTTCTCTTGAATACGGTCTAGGAGATTCCATTTAGCTTTTTCCTTCATACGTGTGAATGATCCAGCACAAGAAGCATCTAGTAAATCTTTATCATAAAGAGAAAGCCTAGCATAAAAGTTATTGATAATGATATTGTTAGGGAGTTCATGAATAGGATATTTAAGCATTAGTAACTTCAATCTCTCCCAAGATTGAGCTGTATTCTCTCCATCACGAGGCCAAAAGTTATATATTAGATTTCTATCCTTATGAACTTCACTGGGAGGATAAAATTTAGAATAAAAGAGATATGCAATTTCCTCCCATTCCATGGATTGCCCATTCTTCAGCAGCTTATACCATTCTTCAGCTCTCCCTTTCAAGGATATAGAGAGTAACTTCTTCACCTGTTTAGTTGTGATACCTGCACACTTAAACAACCCGCATAATTCATGGATAAAAATCAAATGATCAACAGGATGGACAGTTCCATCCCCTAAATAATAATTATCCATAACACGATCAATAATACTTGTAGATATCTTTAAAGGATCTATCTCAACAGGTGGTGGTTCATCTACTACCCTAACAGTAGTAGTTTTCCCAAACAGAAAACCAAGTGGGTTATCCATATTGGAAACAAATTAACAAACAAAAACAAAAAGCAATACTCACAGTAGAAGTTTCCTTTACCAATTCCACTCTTCAATAGCGCTTCACTCCCCCGCAATGGCGCCAAAAAATAGTCTTAATGACCCACAAGTATAGGGGGTGTATCGTAGTACTTTAGATAAATAGGAGTGTCGATTCTAACGAGGAGCAGAAGGTGTTGACTAGTGGTATGGAGCAGGAATTCTCTATAAATACTTAGCAAACGGATTTTTAGGGGTTTTCTGATAAAGCAACAAAACAAACTACATGTAGTGAAGACAACGAGCAAACGCAACAAGTGACCCAATCCTTTCTTAGCAAAGGACAAGTCGGTGGAAATACTTATAAGGACCAAACGTTCTCGAGGACACATGGGAATTCTGTCAAGTGCTTTCGCTTCAAATAGTTGAGTACTCTTCCTTGGTGTTGTAAGTGTTGTGTGGGTGAACATGTGCTAATATACCGACCTTACTTGGACTAATACATACTTGTGATTAAACCCCCTGCAAGCATCCGCAACTACAGGAAAGTAATTAAGATATAAACCTAACCACAGCCTTAAACTCTGAGATCCTACACTCCCTTGTGCAAAGGTGTCCTAACGGGGGTTCAGGTTTCTGTCACTCCGGCAACCCCAGGATTAGTAGCCAAATACACAATATATTCCTCTAGTCCCATAAATGGTGAAGTATCATGTAGTCGACGTTCACATGGCACCACTAGAAGAATAGAACCACAACTTAAATACTAAAACATTGAATAATAACTCAACACAAATCCACTACTAACAACATGAATTCTCCCATGTCCTCAAGAACTAAACAAACTACTCACGAGACATCATATGGATCAAGATAAAAGATGATATGGTGATGGATAACAATCTAAACATAAACAATAATCCAATGGTTCCACTCACAAGCATCAACTACAATGGTAATCAACACCGGCAAAGTTTCCCCTAAGAACTATGCAAGTATTCAACACGATTGTTATAGCGGGGTGGAGTGGTGATGATGGTGCTGGTGGAGATGATGGTGTGGATGATGATTATGATCCCGATGAAGTCTAGCTTGATGACGGTGTTAATGGGGACGATCTCCCCTCTTCGGGAAGGAATTTCCCCGCCAGAAATCTGTCTGCCGGAGAGCTCTTTCTCTCTCGGTGTTTTCCTCCCCACAGAGGCGGCGGAAATCTTTATGTGGTCGCTCTCCTAGTATTAGGGTTCCGAGAGGAAGTTATAGGTGAGAGGGCGGAGTCAGAGGTCGGCCAGGTGGGCCACACCTGCCCTAGGCGCGACCCAGGGGGACCCGCACCTAGGGGGTGTCGGCCCCTGTGGCTCGGCTACGCCTCCCCTTCTGGCTTCCTTCATCTTCTGGGAAAATATAATTTTCCAATATTTTTCTGGTATTTTTCTGATCTTCGCGAAATTGCATCAAAACACCTCTTTTTCCATCAGAATCCTGACTCTGGCAGTTCATCCTCCAAGAATCATCCAACATGCAAAAACAGAGGAAAAAACATAAGCAACACCTCATAATAAGATATATATCAATGAATAGAGACAAATTATGATATAGAATGGTGATGCAAATTGGACGTATCAGAGACCCAGGCGTTTCGAGCTTCCCTGCCTCCTGTTACTGCCACCATTGATCCGTCTCACCTCCTGTGACCTTAGGGTCATGGAGGCGGTGTGGATCCTGGTCCTTGTCGGTGGGAGGGGTCTACTTTTATGTTTTTTCTCGATATTTTTAACGTTTGTATCCTACTTAGGAAGGCCCCACACCTGAAGATGGAATAAATTCCTCTCCGTCTAGCCCATGTTCCGGTGGTGCATCTAGCATCATCGAAGGGCGTGTGGAGGAGTGTCACTAGCGGCTCTCGCTGGATTTGGTTGGCTTTCTTTCTTATCTACACTTCCTTCATCGTCGACGGTTGCTTGTCTTGTGTGTTGGTCTTTTGGGGTCTTAGCACGACGATTTTTCGTCCGTCTATTAAAACAGGCTCTATTATGATAAGTTTTTTCGGGCTCCACTGGGGGAGGGGAGAGGACGGTGGCGCGCCATTGTGGTCGTCACTAGGTGGTCCAAGTATATATTTTCATTTTTTTTATTAATTTTGAGTTTCCATGTACTTCTATTTATAAGTATGAATCAATCGTTGGAATTTCACAAAGAAATACCATATTAAAATATGTCACATGATGTGTCCAACGATATCGATTTGGTTTCGTCGATGTAAATAGTTTTCTCTAAAAGCTTTGTAAAAACCGTTGGCTTTGAAAAAATATATTAATTTTTTGGAGGTAGTAAGAACTAAACCATGACACCCAAAACCAAAATGCATACATAGACAAAGAGTTGCAAGAAGTCCATACAACACTCCTGAGGAATAGATACATATACAAAGCATTGGAAGAAGTTCGTACAACCCTCCTCAGATTTCACTATCTACACGCTCGTTCATTGAGTGCTACCTATGGGATCTGTCGATCACGAGCTCAGACAAGAAGAAGGGAGCGATCAGCTCCACACCAGAGCATCCCAAGTGAATCCATCTGAGTGCAGGGTGTGAAGATGAATGTAGACGCAGTAATGGAGAAATCCATCATGGGTGGTGTTGTCGGTGTTGTTTGTGGAAGTGAAGAAGAGGGTGTTCCTAGGTGCGTCTACACTACCATCCAAGTGATCTCGGATCCGACCATGATGTAGGCCCTCGCTTGTAGGGAAGTCGTTGGCATTAGCGCGAAATTTGGAAATCCAGCACGTCATGGTGGCAACTGATTATCTCTCGGTGATCAACGCCATGGAGCGAAATTTCTGTGGTAATTTCAGAATTGTTCCAGAGGATACCAAAGCTAGCACTAGTTTGTTGACAGATGCAAGTTTTTGTCATGAAAATCGAGTTTCAAATTCTAAAGCTTATAGAGCGGCACGTTTCTGCAGTTTCTTGTAGCGTTGGACGTCAAGTCTAGTTACTCCAGCCACCCGATGGTCTTTGTATTTCAAGCAACATTTTTATCAACAAAGTGTCATGAATTTCCTAAAAAGATTATAACTTCCTGACATTCAAAACTAGACAAATTATCTCTAGAAGGCTTGCAATGTGTTATTGGCCACGTGTATCAATAAGATTTAGTTGTTGACTTGACTGGTACCTCATCGCATAGTGTCTTATTTTTTTATGCTCCTCTATCTCATGAAAAGGGAGATACTATGCTCCATCAACACCGACACCACCATAATTCTACTTTGTGTTGTGTCTAATTCTAACCTTCTAGTAGGCTTAGGCTTCACATCATGGGTGCCAATGATAGATAACTAGCACACGCATTATTGTCGGAGGATGGGCTAGTGTAGGTAGCCCACACGATTAGCACGAGGTTACACATCAAAAAAAAGACACGGCCTTTTCAATCTGCCTAGTATAAATCTGGAAGGGGGCACTATATGAATGTGTGGTCGTCAATCAGCCAGGGAAGGACCCAGAGCCGCCAGAGTGAGTCCTTGTCGACCTGATCGTTCCTGAGGGAGACGAGGACGAGGCAATGTCCACGCTGGCTCTAAGGAGCGACAACTTCTACAGCGTGAGGGTCATGGTCGTGCAAGGGATTGTCGTATATTTGTACCAAACTTTTTTACTTAAGTACCTTGTTCCATCAAAAAGGTATTATACATGTTTTCTATTTATAAATTATTCAATACATTATATAAATTACAATTGTTTTTGCACTATGAGTAGCAAGCCAAGAAAGTAAACACATTCGTTGGATATTAAGTTATTTTTTTTGGAAATGGATGGATATTAAGTTATGGTGGTCAATATTACAATATCTAACTCGTCTTTGGGTTGCACGTGAGTCTAAACATTATCTTGTGAGAGGAATTTCACCGCTTTGTGGTAGTGGTGGCTTGTTAATATAGCATCATTACATATCGATATATCCTGCTAGAGTTTTCTGGAGCATGTGAGTCTAAGCATTATCCTGAGAGAGGTTCATGGTCAAATATGCCAGTCATGCTCCATCTAGGGCTACATAATTACTTATTTTCAATATAGCAACATTTCAAGGGCATTTTCACATAGACAACGTTGACGAGTCCCTGAAGTGATCTAGAGAAGAGAAGTAGAATTTCGGGATTGTAACTCTGGTGTGTCAATATGTGCATAAGGTCAGCCTAATGCTTTAAAACCCACGAAGTATGAACACATAACTCATCGAGGATCCAAACTCGATGCTGCTGCGGTGTCGCCCCGAAGAAAGCAATCGACATGAGATACACGTCCTTCTCCGATCTTACGAGTCTTTCTTCTTGGAATCCGCTCGTGTATATACTATGGGGCGCTTTAGTTGATTTTTACGTGCCACTCAACAAAGGTATCAAAAATTCAAAATTGGTTTCAAAACAAGTGATACCTTAATTAGTTAAAAAATATGATGGCGTGACACTCAAGTATACAAAGTAGCAATACCTCATAACAAATTTGTGGTGCACCCATGCCAGTAAGCGGCATACTACTGGTCTTCAGGCCAAGGCACTTGCACGTCGGCGACGGTCCTCAACGCCTCCCCTTGCTATACAACCTCCCACTTATTCGTCGGTGAGGAGAAGACGTGCAACATCATGGGAGACGGCGGCCACTCCCATCCCTCCACCCGCCGGTCCACCCACTTTGCCCCTTTATGTGGCAACACGACAGGGTCGAACAAAATGTAAGCAACGTTGCAGCCGCAGGGTGGGCGGCATGGCCCACCGCCGAGTGGCGGGATTAACAACATAGCAACAATAGAGAAGGAGGAGGCCATTGTAGTGGTCCTCGACGACCAACAGGGGCAGACATGATGGCATGTATTGGTGGAGCTTTCTACCGACCGTCGTGGTAGAGGGCAGCGTCGACCGGGCGGAAGAAAAGCTCCGAGAAGTCACGGTCGTTGAAGTTGATGAAGATACAGGCAACAATAGACTCGTGAGAAGCTACTGTCAATGGTGGCGCACCAGGATGTGTGGACCCAGTGTGTTGTGGCGAGGTCCTGCTCTAGGAGACGTCGGAGGATGTCGGCGAGCGGGTTCTCTAGCAGGAACTCCATGGTCGGTCGATCGATCAATCGACCTGCTAACTCTCTCCATGGTATGGGCTCGGCACTCCGGATATGGGCTAGCTAGAGGCGTTCTAGACCGGATTGGATCTCGATTGGTCTCACCTGGAAGAGGTTGCATCCAACACAAGATCCGGAGAAAATCCTATATGCCGACTAGGTCGGTACCGTGCGCCCAGCTCAGGTTTCCTTCTCCTTCTTTTTCTATTTTTTCTTTTTCTTTGTTTCCATTCTATTTTTCTGTCTTTCTTTTTTTTTCAAGCTATTTTTCTGTCTTTCTATTTTACTATTTTTTATTTTTTATTTTCCTTTTTTTAAAACATTTCTAAATAACACGTTCTCTCGAAACAGGCTTTACGCCCAACTTTATAAATAAAGCAACGAACATTTCTAAATAACACATTCAAAAAATTTAGATATAAAAATGAATAGTACAAGGGCTGAAGAAGCTCAAATAGCATTTGAGCGTTTTATTACTTCTGGACGAAGGTAATCTTCAGTACTGCTGGATAACTATGATTCAGCAAGTTACAAAGGGACCAGTCCCAACAAAGATTACGTAATATGGCATGTCCATTCACCAGAAAACAAAAAAATTAAGCTTCTCTCGGACCAATTACCTGCCAGCTGGGTGGAAATGAAGGAGAGTTCGCTGCAAGTTTTCTGCACAAATTTCTTTTCAGGCCCTCAATCTCTAGAGAATTCCAGTCACGTAATCATACATATTATGGTTTCATGTACAAGGGACAAGATAGAAAAGTGGAGCAACAGAAAAACTGACCATTTTCTCCAGGCTTCCACCGCCCACCAGGAAGCTTGCCAACAATCGGATGTTTTCAAGCACAAAAATGTATGCAAAGATAATTATGAGATGGAAGAACAGAAACATACCAACAACATGAGGCAGCTAGGTGCGACGGGCAGCATCATGTGCGATGGCGGCCACTCCCACCCCTCCACCTAGGTATTCACTATATTGTCTCCCTTAGGGCTTATTTACTTATCCGGTATTTTTATCCTCAAAAGATACGGGGATATACGGGGATTTGATGTTCACCCAATACTTTCAAATCCCCGCAAATACCCTTTCCCAAAAATACTCTACCATGACGTAGAGTTTAAATACACTAGTTAGAGCGGATTTGTGGGGATATTCTGGGATTATCCCCTCCAAACCCGGCTAGTAAACAACCTATCGGAAAATTTTGGAATACGAAATAATCCCTTCCCAACCCCTCAAATACCCTTGAAGTAAACAAGGCCTCTAGTTTTTGTTGGGTTCGGTAGATATTTTCCCGGCCCAACCACTAATCCCCGAAAATCCCGCCGACCCTGTTGACTTCTCATGTTTTTTCTGGGGTCATCCCGGCCCATCCCCGAAGATACCGGTCCAGCCCGCACAGGCCTCGTGTATTGTCACACACGACTCTACCCTCGTGTATTGTCGAGGAAGGAAAGCGAGCGCTCAGGGAGGAGGCGGCGTAGATCGAGGCGACGGTGCGGACAGGAGGCGACGGCACGGGCGGCAACCTGGCGACGCCGCTGACGGGCACCTCCTCCGGCTTCACCAAGCCCTTCTCTCCGGTGAGTCCTCCTTTCCCCGTGCCTCTTCCCCTCTCCTCCCATGCTAGGGTTTCTTGGCCGTCGCCTCCGGTCTGGTTCTTTGGAGCGGCGGCGGACTCCTCCCGCCCTCCGGTCTCTGTTCCTCTTTGGAGAGGCACGGCGGGATCCACTTCCTGCTCCGACATCTTTCCCTGCTGCCCGATTTCTTGCTCTGTGCCCACGACCAGGCTTACCGTGCTCATGAATTTGTGGCACCTAGAGCACCACGGGCACTTATTTATAGCGTATTAGTAGTATGTATAAATGGTGATTCCGAATCCCCTTTGGAGATGATCAGTGGAAGGAGAGCATCTCTCTTCTGAGCTGATTCGGGATCAAGGCCTGATGACTAGTGGTTGATTTCTGGGCTCTTGTATGTTTTAGTTGCCTTTCTGTAGTTCTTCTTTTGTGTAGTTCCATCCTTGAATTGTGTTGTAGCTAGAAAACCAGGAAGTTCTCACGCCATAGAGCCAAAGCTCAATACCCACACCTCTGCAAGAAATATTTGTGAGATGGAACCTTGCTCTCGAAAAGTTTACTGAAATTACCAATCACTATCAATCATGCCTTGCTATTGCTAGAGTTTATTTCCTTCAAAATTAGTATGGCATATAGGGAATTCGTCTATGCTGATGAAATGATAACAGTTACACAACAGGAAGGCCCAATCTAACCTTCTTGGTACTACAGGCACATCATTTGAAAATCTTGAAGTAGTGAACTGGGTGGGCGACGGATACAAAGTAGTGGGAAGTGTCTTTAGATGCTCTTTGGGTTTGCAGGATACATGTTGCTTATTAGTATTGTCTTTCTCTATCAGAGTGTGTTGACATCCGATACTTATCATTTGAGGCTGCAAACGAGTTCAGCTTCTTCTTTCCTTTCCCTGTTGTAGCTTTGTACTGTCTTTGGTTTTCCTAGTCTGTCAATTTTGTTCACCTGAAAATAGGAAAAGAAACATATCTTTAGTAGCACTTCATCGTATTAATCAAATATATTTACCCATAACGATCTTTGTGTCTGCATTTCAAATCAATCTTAGTACTGCTAAGAAACCTGGAGCACGTGATATTCCCGTTTGATTCCTTGTTATTTTACTTGCTTAGAATGATGTTCCTAAATCAGGAAGTGAAAAATACTTTGCCCGTTTCTCAACAGTTTTGAAAATCCCATACAGGAAAAAAAAAGGTTTTGAAATTCAACATTTTGCAACCGAGAACGGAGGGGAAAATGCAATCATGAGCTTTATATCAATTCAATTTCCACTGCTGGCCAAAATGTTTAGAGATAATGCAGATACAGAAAGTGTAGATGCTTTTATTTTCTAGGTTCTCTTTTTGTTGTAGTTTCACAAGCCACAATGGTCTCTAGAATCATGTAGTCACAAAGCACAATGACTAGTGTCACAAACCACAATGGTCTCTAGAATCATGTAGTCAAGCTATTTGAATTTGACGCCTTCTGTCTAGTAGCTCATTTTTGGTATATGGCATATATCCCCTGAAACATGTAGTTTGGCTGCTACCATTGATCAATCACGGCTAAGCTGAAAGATTGCTGGCCATTAAGCAAAATACTGACTGCTGGTCTCATTGTTTTTTAGGATTGCATGATATACTTATTTTACATTGGAAAGGTGGCATCCCTGATAATTTGGTTTTCCTGGTTGTGAAATTAAGTTTGGTCAAACTATATAATTTCATAACAATGGACATGGTATTTGTTTGGTTCCATTCAGCTATGCAACATGCCTCTAGGAAGTCTAATGTACTGTTTATTAAGCATTAGGTTCTGACTGGCTGGAAGCCAAGTTCTTTAGCTCAAGTCCAAGTTTAGTGTTACGAGGACCATTTTTATCGGGCTTTAGGAATTTTTCAGTTTGCCTATTTGAATTTGATGCCCGCTACCTTATTTGGGTAGATGGTATATAATATCCCTTGAAACATGTAGTCAAGCTGAGAGATTGTTTTACCATTAAACAAGATACTGACTGTCTTTTAGAATTCCAGGATATATATATATTTTCTATCATGATGTTGTTTCTTTTGGTATACTATATCTGAGGATGATGGTTTCAGTTCCCTGTTCTTTTTTAGGATGATGCTTTGCAAGATAAACTCCAAGGGCGGGGCAATGAATGTTTACGGGTGCTATTGTCTCGTTGTCAAGGCAATCAAGTGTTTGAGTGTTTGATCAAGATTTTGAAGCTACAGATGTGCCCATGATTGGGTTGTAATAATGTTTTATAAATGCATCTAGATGTCTTGCTTACTGGGTATATTTAAACTCCACGAAAGTACATGTTTAAGATCCGTCCAAATTTATTTAGTGCAAAGATTGGATAGATATTTATATATTTGGTGCAAAGATTGTATTTTTATTTGAGCTACTATGTCCATGTATAGGTAATTTTTAGTTTATATTATCAAGCTCAATACTTCACAATCCCCTCCCATCCTAGAAAACTGAAGTAAGCAAACAGGATTGGAAAATATGGGGAAATTTAGGGAACTGTGAGTATTGGGTGAAATGAGGGATTCACCAAATCCCCTCAAATCCCCAAACCACTAGGGGGTGGGAATACCCTAGAGGTTTGGCCTTGTTTACTTCAAGAGTATTTGAGGGGTTGGGAAGGGATTATTTCGTATTCCAAAATTTTCCGATAGGTTGTTTACTAGGCCGGGTTTGGAGGGGATAATCCCGGAATATCCCCACAAATCCGCTCTACACTAGTGTATTTAAACTCTACGTCATGGTAGAGTATTTTTGGGAAAGGGTATTTGCGGGGATTCGAGAGTATTGGGTGAACATCAAATCCCCGTATCTTTTGGGGATAAAAATATCGGATAAGTAAACAAGCCCTTATTGGGAAGGTGGGGGACTTCAACCACCTCGTAGTGAGGCAACATGGCAGGGTCGAACACGATATAGTCGTACCAAGGGAAGCACTATCTGCTGAAGCCTGAAATGATAGGACAGCCGTGGGAAGGGCAGGGCGGCCCACCGGCATGTGGTAGGGTTCACCACGTAGGCGCAGCCAAGGAGGAGGATGCCGATGCAGACAATGAGTTTTCCTAGGACCCTGATGCCACATAACCTGATAAGTAAACTAAATATGATGGTTTAAATACTTTAAGGTGTTTGCATTTAGCAAAAACAAGTCTTCTATATATCGAAGTATACATGATACTACACTATTTTTTAGTACAGTAAAAAGAAGTCCGGGCCTCTTTTTTGACATAATCATACCTCTCTTTGTTCATTTGATATAGAAGTTACATCATTGACAAGGAGAGGAACAAGACCTACTTTTTCTAAAGCTGAAGTATTGGTTGCCTTGGCATGAAAATAAAGCATCTTCAGAAAAGTTTGGTTTTATAAAAACTAGACTGCCAAACATAACCTTAGACTTGGTAACTGAAAGTGTCCTTCACAGTCCCAAACATGATGTGCGAGCAAATCGAAGAGGCGGTAGAACTTTCCTAAATAGTAATATGTGTTCCTTCACTTCCTTGTTAAGCAACCGAGAATTGCTTTCAACACTTTGGTTACACGTTACATGGGTAAGAACCTTAAAACGGTTGATTTCAACAGCATCATAGCGTATCATATCATAGCGTATCATGGTTACCGCGCGTGGTAGGTCAGGAAGCCAAAATGCTACTTTCTCCGTCTTAAAATAAATGTTTTAGATTCACTTTTCCTAAAAAACAGCTAGCTATCTGGCAATTGAGAAACAGACACCTTTTGGGCTGTCAGATCTCTCTGCCAATCTCGGCGCTGGGCGCCTCTCTCTTTTCTTTTTTCCGGCTCATTTTTTCTTTTTTTGAATATCATTCCAGTCTGGATCCCACCGCTATGCTTTGTTTTCGTCGGGAGAGAGACAGGCGGTAGGTATATGTCAATTCCCGTGTCATGGCGGAGAGGGCGACGGTCAGCTCGGCCGATGCCGGAGGGGGTGGGGATGTAGGGGTTCGTAGCATGGAAAACAAAAAAATTCTATCGCATGAACACACACAAGCCAAGATCTATCTACTAGATTGAAGCAACGAGTCGATAGAGTACTAACCCTCGAAGATCCAAAGCGGTTAACGAGAGCAGATTCTCGTGGATGATGTAGTCGTACACTTCCGATCTCAAGATCGCGTAGACGATCCTTCCGGACTGCGTTCCTGGCGCTCCTTGATCGGTCACACGTTGATTTTCGATGAAGACCTTCCTCTCCTTGTTCCAGCAGAGGCAATGGAGGTTGTAGCACTCTCCTCGCGATTCGGCCTGACGGCGTGGTGTCAAGTAGAGGAGATCTCGAGGCTTCGCCTTAAGCCGGAGCGAGTATGGTGGAGCAAGAGAGGTGCCTTGGCGATCTAGGGTTTAGAAGCACCAAGGGGAGGGCTTGGTCGGCGGCTAGGGTTTTGGGAAACCCTAACTCGCCGAGTTTAGAGGAGGCCCTAGGCGGCGGTTGCACTTGGATGGAGGCGCCAGGAGCTAGGGTTTTGGGTGTGTGGAAGAGGGGCACCCCTGCCCCTTCTTTTATAGGTGGGAGGGAGGCGCCTAGGAGGAGGGAGTCCTCCTCCAACTCCTCCTCCTTGGCCGGCGGGTGGAGGGAGTGGGACTTCCTCCCCAAGTAGGTTTTCTACTCTCCCTCCACCAAGCAAACTTGCCGTTTGACTTTTCAAATTGGCGTTTGACTTTTCAAACTAGGATTTGATTTATCCCTTTATTTTGCTCAGAGATGACACCTAGTACATGATGCAACCATTCCACATTGTTATGACACATTCATGTACCCTTCCTCCGAGTCTTGGGACCTTCGGACCCTTCTAGAACATTCCCGATGAAAACACCAGAATCATTCTCCGACTCCGAAACAGGACTTTCCTTATATGAATCTTATTCTCCGGACCATTCCGGATCTCCTCGTGATATCCCGGATCCTATCCGAGACTCCGAACAACATTCGGTCTCTTACTCATCATTCCATAACTACTCAACAACATCGAATCCTTAAGTGTGTCTCCCTACGGTTCGTGAATTATGCGGACATGATCGAGACACTTCTCCGAACAATAACCAATAGAGGAATCTGGAAATTCATATGGCTCCCACATATTTCTATGATTACTTTGCGATCGAATGAACCACTTACATACGATACCAATTTCCCTTTGTCTCACGATAGTTTACTTATCCGAGGTTTTGATCGTCGGTATCTCTGCATACCTAGTTCAACCTCGTTACTGATAAGTACTCTTTTCTCGTTCCTGTGATATGTGATCCCTTGTGAGCCAGTCACATGCTTGCAAGCTAATTAGATGACATTCCACCGAGAGGGCCCAGAGTATATCTATCCGTCATATGGATGGACAAATCCCACTTTTGATCCATGAGCCTCAATCCATACTTTCCGAACACTCAATGCCACCTTTATAGCCACCCAGTTACGGTGTGGTGTTTGATGTCATCAAAGCATCCTTCCGGTGATGGTGATTAACATGATCTCATGGTCGAAGGAATTAGGTTACTATGTATCAGAAAGCTTATAGCAAATGAACTATATTAAATGACTTGATCTTTATGCTACGCTTAACTATAGGAGTATGTCCATCACATCATTCTCCTAATGATATGACCCTGTTGTTAATAACATCTCTATGTTCATGATCAGGAAACAATGATCATATATTAACCAACAAGCTAGTTTAACAAGAGGCTTTACTAGGGACTCTTTTATGTTTACAAATCACACAAGTATTAATGTTTCCGGTTAATACAATTATAGCATGGTATGTAAACATTTATCATAAGTACGAAGATATGATAATAACCACTTTATTATTGCCTCTTGGGCATATCTCCAACAGGGGATACATCCGACGGAGATGGCGGTTACCCCCGGTCGCCGATAGCCGGGATGGAGAGAGTCTTGGCTCGCGAGCGTGGTCGACCTGCGGCGGGGAAGAGCTCCGATTCGCGTCCGTGGAAGTCATGGCCGCCGCTTGCAAGACGGGTAATCTCCAATCCTACTCCCTCCTTCTACCTTTCTGTTGTCTGATTTCAGTCCCTACTTAGTTCGTCCGCTCGTTCTACCTTTCTGTTGTCTGATTTCAGTCCCTACTTAGCTCGTCCGCTCGATGATTCTATTTTCTATGGATGCTATCGCCGGTGGCTTGGTCGCGAGACACCCGCGAAGTCCTTGAAGGGGGTGGAGCACAGCGGGTATTCTGCGGCGAGGTGTATGTCATATTTCTTGGATGTATCACGGTGGCTGTATTGGGGGGAGCTTGCAATTTTGGTTTGGGGAATTTCCATCCTCATTCGTTTTAGTCCTAGTGTTGTTGTTATGTGAGCTCCCTCTCTTTTTAGTTTCAGTTCTAGGTGTGCAAATTTTGCATATCATCTTAGGGTTTTACTTGTTTTTCAAGTGGGGGCATGCTATCTGTTTATTAAGTTTGTGTTTTAGTTGTTTTTCACTGGTAGGATGATCTCCCAAAAATCAATTGTTGTGCATATGAATAACTGGGGAGAGGTTTTAAATAGGGGAGTTTAGCTGTGGTGGAACATGAAGCCTATCATCAGGTCGTAGCTAAGGAAAAGGTTTGATTCTCTAATCCTCCTCATAGTATGGACACTTTGGAAAGAACGGAACGCCCGGGTTTTCGAGCGATCAGTGGAGACCCCGCGGACCATCTGCCGATCAGATCGAGGTTTGGAAGCTATCAGGAGAGGCTGGTCTGAGATATCTCTGGAAATAATATCTTTCTTTTGGGGGCATTGTAGCGTTGGCCGTATAACATTGACGAATGCCCATCCTTCAGTTCATGGCCTGTAATCTGTAACTGCATTGCCATGGTGCCTTATTCGCTGTACCTTGCTTTCTTCTTCTAATGCAATGACACACAATTGCGTGTTCATAAAAAAAAGTAGGGGAGTTCAGTTCATTTTTAGTGGGGGCATGCTGTTTGGTGATAATGTTTAGGATTTTAGTTGATTTTTTAGGGTAGGCTGGTCTGCAAACATTTAAATGATGTCCAGATACATAATTGGGGAGAGGTTTCAGTAAGTTAGTGTTCTCGGTTCATTATGTTTTGAAGCTTTTGACTATATCATGTATTTTAGTTGGTATCCAGGTTATGCTGATGTTGTGCTCACATGTTTTGATTAGTGGACATTATGATTTTTTTCTGTTTTGAGTTATAATGATCACTAATGTACGATTATTAGTCTAGTGTGAAATGCTTCGTCTATGTTCTTTGCTTTTCTGAAGGGTTATGCAATGACTTTTTATTTTTTGCAGCGATCTAAACATGAGGATATTTGGTGATACTATGTCAGTAGGGAATTCAAGAAATATCTGTTCTCCAGATTATGACCCTGATTATGAGGTGTCCTATATTGATATCTTTGATTTTGTTCGTCGTGTCACTAGACTGCCAAACAGCGGTTCTGTCCCGATCCCAGATAGTGAAGGCGACACTAAGTTCATCATGTCTATGTTTGGGTTGGCAGAGTTGCCCCATATCGTGTTCTTCGGTAACAAGCTGAAATCCAAAGAAGTCTTAACTCACATATACTTTTTTAATGTGTTTTATGGTTGTTGCATTCAAGTGTTTCCTGTTTCCCACTGCGGATGAGTATCCAAACACTAACTTTAGGTTGTACAAAGATATTTTATCATGAAATCTTCAAACTAAGTATATTATAGTATCTTTTGAAAAAGTAATGTGTACAAGGTATCTTATTGACTCTCTATCTTAGTATCTTTCCTCATTTATGAATATTATTCTTAGTTAAATATCTCAGTATCTTATTCTCTCGTTGTTTTATTTTTCTTTGTTCTTTCATTTTATGAATTCTTAAAATTTTAAGCTTCTCTCTTTCAGTGCAAGCCTTTAGTTTTTTCAGTTTCTTATTCCCTTATTGTTTTTGTTAGCTTTCTGTGATATTGATTGTTTTTTCATTTCTTTTTCAAATCTCGTGTTAACTAGGCTTCTCCATAATTCAGCCTCTCAACGTTCAACCTCTCAATTTCCTCAGTTTGCTCATTCTCTGCCTCTTTTTTCTCTCATTTCTTCGATATCTTCACTCCTTAGTTTGCTCATTCTCCCTCTTCTTTCTCTCATTGTTCATTTGTTGTTTTCTTTTTCTCTCATAGTATCTTATTGTTTATTTTGTCATTATTTTAGTATCTTACCACTTCTTTGTTTATTATTTTCTTCATTGTCTCAATATCTTATTGCCTTAGCTATTTATATTATTTGCTCAACATATTAATTCCACTAATTTCTCATTGCTTCAGCCTTTTAGTTTGCTGTCATAATTATCTGCATTCCTTAGTTATCTTATTTTCATGGATCAATCTTCTAGTCTTTCAGTCCACCTTCTTTTATCTTTCCTCAATCATCAATCGGCTTTTTCTTCACTTTTTCTTTCGGTCTTCCATCCTTCCTCAGTTTTCTTCATTATTTCAGTCTGCATTTTCAGTTTTGACTTGCATTTTACTCAATTTTTAAGTATCTCAGCTTTTCATTGTTGCCTTTCCTCGAGTTTACATTCTTTTCGTCATTTTCCTCAATTTTTTCTTCAGATTCTCTTTTGTCAGTCTTTTAGGGGGATGGGGTATTTTGGGGAACTTCGCCTCTGCATTCTTAAGATTTTCTTAAGTTGGATAGCCGGTTCCAAGCCGGGAAAAGGAGGAGGGACAAGTTAGGGTATATTTTTATAATTTTTATTAGTCATGGTTAATTAGTATTTCCACTTTTCACTTTTCTAAATCTGAATAGTTTAAAGGCTAGATTTTGAGGTACCACCATACTATAGCACTACATGCAGCTTCCAGTTATATGCTCCAGAATGTTTGTTTTTCAAGCCCAAAGTACATAACTCTAAATTCAAAAAAAAGTACATAACTCTTACTTCTGCTCCATTTCAGCTATTGCATCATCAGACATTAATCACTATTAGCCAATGCTTGCTAGTAGGAAGTAGGAACATGGTGTGCAGATTTAAACTCGCATACCGTTTCTTTGGTTCCTTTCTTTTCCCAGCTGCACTTTTCGATTGAGTCACTCATGAAATTTCTGGTAGTATTTTCTTGCACGTGTAATACACATGTTTGACTATAGTGTTAAAAGCACGAAGAATGCGTCGCGTGCTTGCGGTAAGGGTATAAAAATAGGTAAAATCCTAATACACTGGGATGGAGACAGTGGACAACAAGTTGGGTGTTCTTTTACATATAATTTCTCTGTAAATGTTCATGAAAATAATACACTTCAGCAATTCTGTGAGTAAATCTTGTTTATCTTCCATGTCCAGCTCATATACCACAAGTTTCCCATGGATATTGCCGAGCATCATGTTCTACTTATGGATCGTGTGCCTGGTACAGGTTAGTGGTACATATCTTTCAAGTCTTTGCTAGACATATATCTAGCCAGCTAGGTACTCCAACTTGTTAATCCATTGATCGATGCATGTGTGCGTGCTGAGGCGTATGCTGGCCGCTCGAACGAGAAGGACAGCGCGTACTTACGCATGCGTGTAGCATACATGTTCTGGAATGAGACGTACATAAGGATACTCCAGAGTACATGCGAACGTACTTCTTTCGATTAGTTGCTAGCTTTGCCGTGGCAACATGCTACTCAATGTTTCATTTTAGTCATTCTTTTCCTAGTTTTAGATCCTATAGTTGATTCAGTTTTGTCAATCCTAATTTTACATGCATTTTCTATTTTGTTTTCTTGATTTTTTTTAGTGCAAAGCATGGTTGTCGGTCAAGGTTAATTAGTATTCTTCGGTTTGCGATGATTGTCACTCATAGTCGTCAAGCACGATTGTTATTCTTAGTCTTCAGAATCAAGTTTCAGTCTTAACAATACCTTAGTACTTCAGGATGTGTCATCTAGTAATCTCTCTTTTGTTTAGTCCCTCAAAATTTACGACTTTCCCCTTTTGGCAGTCCCTCAAATTCTTGTTTTCATTCATCAGTCCATGAAGTAGTGATTTCTTATAAGAATTGGATTCTTCTGTTGTGTCGCACATGATTGTTTTCTCAAAAAGAGCAAGGGAGTAAGTCAAAATGGATGGAGCAGTGATTGTCATGCGGTAGTCTGGTGGTTCTCCACTTCAAGTTTTACTCAAGGTATAATTATCTACATAGACTCATTTGTCACTTTGTTTTACTCTTCATCTATGTTTCATCGGTCTCTCATTATTCAGAGTTTAATATAACTTCAGTTTCTTTTTTTTTTTTTGAGGGTATAACTTCAGTTTCTCAAAGCGTATTCTTAGCATTCGAGAATTCTTTTGATGATGAGGTTGCAGCCGCTCTCAAAAATCATTGGGCTAGTGCAGCTCGCGGCTAGGCGTGCACCTTCAGCTAGAGATCCCCAAGCCTGGAGTGGGACAGCAGCTTTGCCTGGAGTTGGTCGATGCTTTTCTCATGGGAGCAGAAGATCGGGTTTGTGCCACGTGGTGGTTCTTTTTCTTGTTGGATAGATGCTCAGATGGGCCTTTAAACTCTGTTGTGGACTCAGTACTGAGAGTGGACTCTAAAATGGCAGTCGTGGACTTAAAACTCAAAATAATGAAGGGTCCGAAAATGTGTCTGATTTTGGGTGTAAATGAAACAGACACCTTTTTTCTCATTTCTTTCTTGAGTATTTCAGTTATTCCAGCTGTCAACTTTGTATTGGTTTAAAAAGTGTCTGTTTTTGAATTAAGAAACAGCTAGCTGTTCAATAGTCACTCCCACTTTAGATTTGTCAAAATTTCGATTAATCTATATACTAAATAGAGACTAGATTCATCTAAATTTTGACAAATCCTCGCAATTAAACTCATCGAGGATCCAAACTCGAAGCTGATTCCCCGAAGAAGCAATTGATGCAAGATACACTCCCTTCTCCGATCTTTCGAGTCTTCGTTCTTGGGCTCCGCTCCTGTACATATCATGGGGCGGCTTAATTGCGCGGTACTTCCCCCTTGACAAAGATATTATGCGGATGGACAGATGCATCAGTTGAGTTAACGGAAAGGAAATTCAAAATCTATTTAAAAATAAGTGAGATACTGTAATAATTAACTAAACACTTGATGGCACAGCGTTCTACCTCATAACAAAAACGTGGTGCACGTAGAGGTGCCCACGCCAGTAAACGCCGTACTCCTGGTCGCCGGGCCAAGGCACTTGCACCTCGGCGACGGTCCCCAACGCCTCTCCTTGCCGCACGAACGACCTTTTCTCCCACCCATTGGTCGCGGAGGAGAAGACGGACAGCATCATGACCGACGGCGGCCACTCCAACCACTCGACATCGACCTCGGGTGGTTTCGCATTCCTTGACCCCTTAATAGGAAGGTGTGGGACTCCGACCACCTCGTAGTGAGGCGACACGACAGGGTCGAACGCGATGTAGTCGTACAGGCGGAAGCCCTCCCGACTGAAAGGACATGGCGGCCACGGGGAGGGTAGGGCGGCCCACCTGCGAGTGGCGGGGTTGACCACACATGCGTAGGCCCCGCAGCCAAATAGGAGGAGGCCATTGCAGTGGTCTTCGACTGGGGATGCGATGGTGGTCGGCATGTATTGGTGGAGCTTGCCGCTGACCGCCATGGCAGAGGGCGGCGTCGGGCGGGCCAAGAACTCCGACAAGTCGTGGTCGTTGAGCGGGAGAGTCGGGAGGAGATGCATCAGGCGGTGGCTGTCGATGGTGGCCCACCAGGATGTGTGGACGCAGCGTGCTGCGGCGAGGCGAGGTCACGCTCCGGGAGACGGCGGAGGATGTCGGCGAACAGGTCCTCCGGCAGCAGATCCATGATCGGTAGATCGATCGATCTATTCCCGCTGCTGGCTCTCTCCCTGGGCCGGGCCTGTAACCAACTCCCGATATATGGGGCATTCCGGACCGGATTGGATCTACATCGATCTCCCGTGGAACGGGCTGCTGCCTCCTAAACTAGATCGGACTACTCTACTGTCATGCGTAATAATTGATTTATTTTTCACCGATTATTACATGAAATACGTTTGATGTCTGTACAATAATCCAGTTTTTACTGTGAGATGTTTACCTGACAGAAAAGTTATACTCCGTCAAGCCATTTTGAAGCCTAAACACAGCTACTTGTAGGAGACTCCACTACTCATCATGTATGTTAATTACTCTCTAATACTGATCTCAAAGCAATCTGGTGATCTCCATTCCCTGGGGCTCCACAGAGGCCTCAGCTAAATTTCAGCTTCGTAATGCCAACCGATATCATACACTTAAAACGTGAAAAACATGACAACACACGAGAATCATCCATAAGTGCAAGTCTGCAAGATAATTTAGCCGCAATCAATTCCAGTTAAATATTCATCACAAGAAATTGTGTTTCCACACTGCGGAGCATTTGTCTAAGCAAACAACCACCCGTCACGGGCATGCATACATCAACAGCCCAGATGCCTAATCTTACACATGAACAATACAACTTAAAAAAGCTTACGATTTGAACAGACGGTAGCTCTTTGCAGAACACGGCAGGAGGTTCTTCGCCAGAAGAGAGGAGGCCTAAAGAGTTCACTACAACAGACCACCCAAATCATACAAACATACATCAGTACATACACACACGAACATATTAGCTCAGCAGAACTACAAATGATTATCTGAAAGTACACCACCACGTACCCAGTATTGAGTTTTGATAACCGAAGCGCCAGATAAATAAACAGAAGTCAGAGTGCACGTCTAGTTTATGGAGACTAACGGTGGTGTATATAATTCATTAAATTCGGTCACTGAATAAAAGTCATGCTAAGTTGATCAGCCAGTTTGATTTCGAAGAGCTATCTGAACGCGTCGCCGAGAGAGGCCTTGTGCCATCATCGCCCTTACGAGCTCACCATGTTGAACTGGAACCTGGACAGCTGCTGTGGGATGGTGGAAATGACAGGCCCGTACCGCTGCATCCACATAAAAAGCAAATTTCAGGCCTCAGTAACACACATTTAAGACAACTAGATAAAAACACAATGTAATAAACCTGCATGGGAAAATATAGCCATGCGAAATAAGAATACTCTTGATAACAGAACAGACTTTCAGTTTGAACTTGCTACTAAAAACTGCAGGTTAAAACTGAGCCACAACTGATGGCACCAATGAGAATCCAGATTGAAGAGGGTTTTTTTATTTGAAACGGCAGATTGAATAGGTTTCATGATTAGAAGAGACAGCTACGTTCCCGCATAAATCAACTCCATATTGTAATCATTCTTTCATGTGAATCAAAACAAAATTGGCTATATTGTGAAGGAAAACACTCTCGCATTTATTGAAGGCATAGGGACAAGTACAATATCTTTTCTAAACATCACGGAAAGCTAACTATCAGAGTGGGGGGAACTACCACTTACCTGAACATTGTCATAGAGTTCAAACAGTGGAACAGCGAGTAGCTTCAGGTTCCTTGGAACAGCGAAATACTCCCTTTCAGTCAGGTGAACAATGAAAAGCTTCTTGCACTCCTGTTCATCACATTGGTCATTTAAATTGTCTACTAATCCCAACTCCCAATAATAGATGGTAGCAAAAACTTCTTAAAGCAAGAATGTACCTTGGGCTTGGTTATATGTGGAGGGCAGTAAGGATACATCACGGTCTCAAAGTTTGGCCTCCACCAGACAGCAACACACTCACCAACCTGGGAGTGAAAACAAAATTATACCTTTATCAGAATGCACACAATTCACATTATGCAGTAGCTACTAGCTAAGATCAAAAACATCTCATAACAACAATGTCACCAAGTTTTTAACAGAACTCGAAACCAAAATTACTGTAAGCAAACTAGACAGCCAAGTTTACACTGCTTCCACGTATTTCATACTTCAGTAAGTACATAACAAACACTATGCAGAAAGACCACAGTGCGGCGTGGCATGTCTACCTACATGTCCACTTTGAATATTTTTGTATAAGCATATGGACACAGAAAATAACATTGCAGTTTTTGTAAGATAGTCTGTAGTTCATGCTTTACATTTTGAAAATTGTGGACATGATTTCTGCAGTTAGCTAAACACTCATCACCAATGTCACTGTTCCATTTAGGTACAGCTGCCATATAGGACATACAGAGCTGTATAATGTTCATAACGTACCTTAAATAGGATATATTATATAAGTATAACTACAATAACCATGATTAGTAGATGGGCTATAGAACCTCAAATAGCTGTTCAGTATTTTATTACTTCTAGATCTAGATCAGATAATCTTCAGTACTGATGGATTAACTATGATTCAGCAAGTTACAAAGGGACCAGCAACAAAATTACCTAATATGGCATGACCATTCACCAGAAACAAAACAAATTGAGCTTCTCAGAGACCAATTACCTGCCAGTTGGGTGGAAATGAAGGAGAGTTCACTGCAAGTTTGCTGCACAACTTCCTTTTCAGGCCCTCAATCTCTGCAGAATTCCAGTCACGTAATCATAAATATGATGGTTTCATGTACAAGGGACATGATAGAGAAGTGGAACAACAGAAAACCGACCATTTTCTCCAGGCTTCAACCGTCCACCAGGAAGCTTGCAGAATGTGTTCCCAATTTGCAATAGCAGTATGTGGGGGTGATTGTGCTCTTGCACCTGCATAGGACAATGCAAGTGAACATTTCAGTTTATTTGCCAAAAGTCCACTGATCAATTACTATTGCATGAAGTTGCCAACAATCAGATGTTTTCAAGCACAAGAATGTATGCAGAGATAATTATGAGATGGAAGAATAGAAACATACCAACAGGATTGCTTCAACACTTGTCCGCATTCCTTCTTTCATGTAGCTGCCATTTGCCACAGTAATTAGTAAGTTGTTCGATTTGACAGAACAAGGTTATAAACATACTTAGCAAAATGCACATGTTGACTTGACATATGGGTTTGACAGAATGGATATTTCAATCAATTGAAGAAACAGCATGGTTTCTATATGGGTTTCCTTTATGACATATGTTGACTTGACCTTTTTTTTTTTGAGAAAACACAAAAGACAGGAAGACATCAGGGGTACAACCTCTAGAGGTGGGACACACACACACAGACGACCGTCGTCGCCAAGTGACTACAACTAGGTGAGGAGGTGCCTCCAACTTCAGAGCACAACAACGGGGAGCACTAGCTAGCGGTCGACCGCGCGTCAGCCCGTGAGCGGTCAGTTTTAGAAAAGAGAATGAGTGTAGTAGCCCGCACTATGTATGTGCATGTGAGAGAGAAGAAATAAAATGAGAAAAGCCACGGCACAAGACCGATCGAACCGAAGCAGTAAGTCGCGCGTTGACCCCACCTGTTTGTCGTATCTGCATGCGCGCAAGGAAAGAGAATTGATTCGCGCGAGCGCGAGTGCTGCCGCGCCACGGCGTCAGCCTGACCGCAGCGCGCGGTCGACCGTGGAAAGGAGAATCCGCACAACAACATAAGAGCAGCTGACTAACAAATTATCATGTATATAGCTATTTGTTACAAAATGCACCATAAATACTAGTTACCTCCTTAGAAGAAGAATGGATGTGCCAAGCACCATAACAATCGTTGATCCCCTGCTACAGAAATCTAGCGAAGGGACCACTCTAAGTAAATACAACACTGAAACAAGAGGGACTGGTCGACCTCATAAACTAGATCGCAGCACTTGCCAGCTTAGAACCCTCAATCTAAAGCCAACGAACTTAAAATTCCAACATTATCATGCAAATTTCACATACACTAGGTTTTCACGGAGCAGTTCCCAGAGTACCAAAATCCGAGCTAGAACAAAGCAATCTTGGCTGCGTGGTGTTCGAAATTTGACTAAAAATATGCAGTAATTTGGCCGTCTCCCATCAATGCCCCGCGGTACTCTCCGATGCAAGGACCTCGAAACTAACGGCTGAGATCTTCAAATGGAATAATACGCGGAAATGATCTGAGGTCTAGGGTTTAGGGTTTCCGGCGAGAGGAGGACAGCGAGGGTCTGGATCAGGGGGTGTGGGGGCGGGGGACGGGCCGGAGGTAGCACTTACTTGACCTTCATGCGGGCGAGGCGGTCGGCGACGGAGGTGTCCTTCTCCATCTTGGGCTCCTTGGTGCCGAACGTGTAGTTGGCGAGAGGGTACACGTTGACCACCGACGACGACGAGGCGCCCACCATCTCCCCTCCTCCGCTTCGCCGGGCACTCGCTCTTCTTTCTCGGGGTTCCGGTGGTCGCCGGAGGTGGCGGCGGCGGAGAAGAGAGGGAGGCTGGTGGTGGGCTTTGGTTCGGGTCGGGCCGGTTTGGAGGGGAAGGCGTTGAGAAGGGTCTCGTCTCGTCTGGATCGAAATCGCATGTGGGCTCGGTCGGTTTGTTATATATATTCTGGTGCGGTGCGCCGCGCGAGCTGTTAATTCCTGGCCGTCGGATACAGCTAACATGCGATCAGTGCCGTTCGTCCATTAAGCATAGGGAAAACATTTCTTATTACCGACCAATAAAACACTCTAGCAGAAATATAAGAGCAGCTCCGCTCATTCGGCCTTTCTAGGCGAAATCCGGTGCTCTTTAGCGCCGGATAGATATACTCTAAAGACGGTCAGTTTTTCGTTCGCGTTTTCAGTCGCGGTTCTCACACAAGGCAATATCAGTGACATTTCGTCCCAAATTCGTTTTGAATTTGGCCTAGTTTAGCATAGTGTGGCCTAGTTCTTTCCACTAGTAAGTGGGCGCGTGCAATTGTACGTCTCCGTGGATACTTATTTTTCCCGTTTTCTCTCTTCGTGATTATAGCTAAATAAAAAAACCATAAATATCGATCTTGTGATTTGTTAACCTTCTATGTTTTGACTGCAATACCTTGTACTGTCTTTTCAATAGAATTACATTTTCCATGTTACCAAAATATCATATAACCGGTTTTTCGAGGGCAGAGGTCACCCAGGGTGTCTTAGTGTTAACGTCTTTTGACAAACAACCATCGATGTTCTCTTATTGCCGCTAATTCACCATGTTTACAAGTCATAATACTTCAGGAGCATTTCTTTTCTATATATGCTTTCACACCAAGCATGTTAAAAAGGCTATTCAAACATGTGTAACTAAGAAGGCATAAAGTTCTATCATAATTACAAAATTTGATCCCATACACCAACATGATATATGTTCATGCGAAATGGTGTTATACAATCTATATCTAGATAGTTATTCTTAAGCATGAAACAATCTGATTACTTCACTCTCTTGATTAACCACTAAACAACATCAAAGATACTATCGTGCGTGAGAAGACAAGTAGCCCTCACATGTAGATGATACATCTTCAAGTACTCCCTCCGTCAATCTAAAAAAAAGTACTCCCTCCGTCTCAAAATAGATATTTTAAATTTATCAAAATTTGGATAAATCTATACACTATTTAGTGTATAGATTCATCTAAATTTTTAAAAACCTAAGACATCTATTCTAAGACGGGGTAGTAGTAGAAGGAAAGGAAAAAACTTAGCCGAGAAGGTGTGCTTGTGAAAATGGAAACATGACTTTGTTTTTGTTTGGACGTCGGTGCTTGGGGTCCACAATCTACAAAAGAACACATGCATTGTGCAAGCTCTTAAAGTTAGTATGCTCTCAAAAATAGCTAAAAATTGAACAAAGAGGAACATGACTACATAACATGTATGGTCATAGAGACAACACGCAAAATGGGAGGGATCCAGTGCACGCGTGTGTAAAAATATTAACTCAACTTATACAAAATGACTAAAATATATTTGCCCTCTAAATACGAAGCATTGGAAAAAAATCTCCAATAACAATGAGATTCTATTTCGCCGATTTATAAACTAAAGGAACTTCAAAAGAAGACAGGCTTAAGATGTAGTTGACTCAACACCATGTGCAAGATGTGTAAGATAATACCAACTCTTTTCACTTTGATAGCAAAGAAGACCAAATAAATTAGATCTTTTTGGATTCAGAAACCATTAAACAATTTTCAAATGCAAAATCATCAAAAAAAAAGGATGAACAGTAATATACATACCAAGGTATAAGTTTATAAAGACGTCGCTGCCATCTAAACCTTGACCCCAATTGAGAAATACATATATATGATATATAGAAGAGCATGATTTAGGAGCTTGTGATGTATTTGTGTTTTTCTATGACAGCAAGGAATCGTCACTACTAGAGCATTGGCACATATCCTTGATGGTCTACATGGTTCTCCAACAGAAAAAAGAGAGGAGAGGACTAAAAAACTTAGCAACAGACATGCCACAGAAGTTTGCACATTTGTCCTCACCTTCTGTCTTGCTCCTCCCACCGTGAAATAAAAAAATCTAAACAAGCAAGAACCAAAAAAAAAACTGCAAGTGAACAATCAAGCACCAATTTGCAGTGATAAAAGCTAACTATCCTACGAAATTTCTCGCAAGGAGTTGGTTTAGCAAGGTACTAAAAATAAATTCTGACTAATTTCAGTGTGAATACATGAGAAGGTCATAATAGGCACAATCCGTAGGTTTGGGGATACATATATCAACCTGTAACTTGATCCCAAAAAATAGCAGATCCGATGTAAACAGAGTTAGGGAAATTAAAACTCAACGCTTTGAAATGTTCTGCAAGATCAGCTAACCTCCTCAAACTGAAAAACAAGAGGGAATCCAAGAAAATTCACTGGCACTACTGATGATTCAACGCCTCATGTCAACTAATCTTAAAGGTTAAACGTAGCCTTTGGAAGGTAACTTATTAAATGACCGAAGCCTCAAACCGAAAGCGGAAGTTACTTCTTCTCTGGTCATAACTGAAGAAGTTGATGAGATGACTACTGTTGCTACTTATAAACACCAAGTAGTTATACTGGTCAGCTTCAGTCACATAAGTTCAGCCTACTTTCGAGCCTATTGTTTGCACGATGAAAAAATTACTCGAACAATTTCCTCATACGTGTGAACCATGGGCTATCCTACATTTTGTTCTAAAAAATGTTATTGCTTCTAGCTCCTTAAGTCCTCCATGGAATAGCCTAAAGAATAAAGGAGACAATATTAGTATTCTTCTTCAGAACACGGTCATCATCTGAATGAACGCATGAAATTGTGACTAAACAATACATCCAATCCTGAATCAGTTGCACGGCAATCGTAGATTGCTCGACATTGATGAGGAGTACTGCCGGGTCTTCAAGTCTACATCCTTCCTTCCTCGAACCCTAGTCGCAGATTCACCGCAGCCTCATGCACACGCAGTCCCCGGGCTCATGCTCGAGCGTGCCACCGGGGGTGCCATGGCTGATGGCTGACACGGCGTGGAGGCGCTCCTAGTCGAGTACTTGATCATCATGCGAGAGAATGCTCCGCCCTGCTCCTCCTGCGTGACGCTGACGGCGTGACAACCCACTCTCTCCGGTGGGCTTCCATCTCGTCGGGTACTACGGCACGCACGCATTGCACCCTGCTTTTCCAGCGCCTCGTGGTGGCGTAGAGCCGGCTGCGGAAGATCACCCACGCCGTGTGTGTGGCTGCCAACGATCGTTGCCGCGTCTGCAGCTATCGTGGTGGACTCGGTCGTCCTCGCCAGACACCAGTACCAAGGCGTGCACCATCGAGAAGCTGCCCTGCGCCGCCACGGGCAAACGACGCTCTAGAGAACAGCCGGCTGTGGATGTTGTGGTGAGGGATCTGGACAGGTTGAGTCCCATGATCCGTAGTGAGGAGCTGAGAGCAGAATTGTGGCTTTGTTTCCGTGTTCGTCGGGCGGCGGCGATTAGGATATGCGAAATTACATGGGGAGGAAGGTCGCGGAGGACTTCAAGGAGGGGAGTGTATTACGCTTTGACTGAACACGATATTTGAAAGAAGAATTCTCGGTGGACTATATTTCGCCCGATTGTTATTGCTAATTGCATGCTTGACGTTGAATTAGATTAGTCTATGCGGTTAAATCTGGTTAGGTGGGAAATCAGAAGATAGTAATGAGTCTGGGTACATTAAGCGGAGTGTCACTAAGAAAGAACAAGTTTGCTCGTTTTATATTGGAACATTTCTGAACTTTCCGGTTTTACCCTCACTGGTACAGTCAACGACATGGTCCTTTCTCTCCTGTATCAGATCCAGCAAACCTCATTCTGTTCCCCGTTCTCGCCGCAGTCGCCGGCGCATCGCCATGCCGCAGTCGCGCCGTCCTTTCCCCTGAATTTAGAGGTAACCACCTGGTCTCGCGCAGCAGGAGGCCACCGCGCGGGAGCTCCAGAACCTACATCAGGCGTCCCGGCCGTGTAGGCGCGCCTCCTCGATCTCAAGGCAGCAGAGCTAGCGAGGGCGAGGAAGCCCAGAGCAAGGCGGGGGCGCTCCGGGAGAGGTGACGGAGTGGCGAGGAGATTGTGAATGCGCTGGCGGCAGAGGCGGCGTCGCTGCGATAGGCGATAACTTCTAATGCTCTGTCTCCCATTCCGTTGGTCTAACTCTTCTTCCACCTTCACAGCAGCCCAGTCCAGGTACTATTGCTTGGGTTATGCTCTGTTACCTTTCTCCATACTTTTTATTTACTGCTTACGTTTTCTTTGGTTTGATTCATTAGTATCTTCTTGCTGGACTCGCAGGTTTTTGTATGTCAGGGTACTCACCTGTCTCAGTACATATTATACCAAGCTTTATTGTACTTAATAATTTGCTGCTGCTAGATGTGTATTAATTGCTGATGAGTTACTTCTTTTTTAAGCTATTGCGGCATGCCAGTTATTTCTTAAAAGTTTCCGACAATACATTCATTCATTTATCTATTCTTTGTAAAGGTTAGGCATATCCATTTACATGAACTCACCGTGTGTTAAAAGTTTCCGTGGTACCAGGTGATGGATAATACAATGTTACACACGTCACAACACACAAGTGGGGGGACATCACAATTCAAGTTCGAGTTCTTAAAACAAATTACTAATGATTTTTCCGAGGACCGTATAATTGGTGATGGTGCCTATGGTGTGGTTTACAAGGTATCGTTGTTATTTGCATCTTTTACTTGGGCTCTTACTTCTCAAATAAAACGGCCACTAATTAGAGGAGCCCGTGAAAATGGTATTAATAGAAAGATCTTTAACAGGGAGTCATGGACAATGGGGAAACGATTGCTGTCAAGAAGCTCAAATACATGCCTCCAGATCATGACAGCGAGAAACAATTTCACAATGAGTGTACTAACCTTATGAGAGTCCGACATCAAAATATTGTGCGGTTAGTTGGCTACTGCGATGAAACACATCGTCGATGTGTTAAATACAATGGAGAATATGTTTTTGCTGACGAGAATGAAAGAGCTCTCTGCTTCGAATACTTGCAGGGTGGAAGCCTCGACAAACACGTCTCTGGTAAGATCATGCAATACATATACAATATTATTATGCATGAAGAACAATGTTTCCTCTATATTTTTGTCAGTCTGTCAATTGTCGTCTTTGTAATACACGTCACGTTTACTTCTGCAGACGAGCCATGCAGACTTGATTGGGGCATGTGTTACAAAATTATTAAGGGAGTCTGCGAGGGCTTAAATCACCTCCACGTCGGATACAAAGATTCTATCTTCCATTTGGACTTAAAACCTGCAAATATATTGTTGGACAACTACATGATTCCGAAAATTGGAGATTTTGGTTTATCAAGACTCTTTTCTACAACCAAAACATGTACCACAACAACACCTTTGGGAACAGTGTGAGTTCATACCCGACGTGAAGTAATCCACTTTGCATATAACTTTGTTACAAAGTAATTATATTTGATGGTATGCAGGGGATATACACCACCAGAATACGTGGACAAACAAGAAATCTCACCGAAATATGATGTATTCAGTTTGGGAGTTGTCATAATACATATAATGGCAGGAAAAAAGTACTACTACGACCACGTGGATACCCCATCCAAAATCATTGAGCTTGTCAGTAAAATATTTCTGAATCATGAATATTTCTTCATAGAATTGTTTGGTCTTACCCATGCTGTGTGCATATGCAACATGTCAACATTTTGCTTCCATTGTGCAGGTATGTGAAAACTGGGAAAAAAGGCTAGATGCAATGATGTGGTCACGTGCATTAAAACAAGTTAAGACATGCATCGAAATAGCTTTGAGATGTGTCAAGTCTAATCGGCAGGAAAGGCCTACTATAAGCAAGATTGTCGATGAACTTAATCAGACTGATATTGCAAAAGCTCCGCTTACACACGAGGTATTAAAAGATGAGTGATATTATTCATTCTATCTATGGCAACTTTTTGAAGAAATATTGAAATAATAGAGATACAAACCAACAACAACAAAGCCTTTTGTCCCAAGAAAGTTGGGGTAGAATGGATATGAACTTGCTACAAACCAATAAAAAATAATTTCTGATCATTTTTTGGATATTGCATTTAATGGGTAGAGTTTAGGTTTTTTGTAGCTATAATTAAGTAGATTGTTGGGTTTGTAATAGTCCAGCATACTAGTTTCTCGCATGACTAAATCATCAATCATTATCATTGCCCATAAAAATGTATCCACTCGTAAACTGTACTAAATATATACTATAAATGCCAAATAAATCCCATGTTTGACACTAAATATTTTGTAATTAGTTTGCTTGAAATTGTCTCGTGTAGTAACCCGATAAATAATTAATTATTGATACTCTTACCTGGTTTATGCATCTTTTAAAATGTTGTTGGGGATACAAAGATGGACTAAATCTCTACAAACTTGTTGTTTGTAGGCCACCAGCTTACAAAGAAGAGAGGCCTTGTGTTACAACCAATGCACTAACTCAGGTAAGCATCTTAATTAAAACAAGATTTATGTGTTTTGGGAAGTTCACAAATTTCGACATGGATCAATGATGAAGATTCGAAATAGTCTAATATTCTCATCAGTTATTAAGAATGTTTGGCTCCTAAAGACGCCTGCTCTTGTATACGAGGCAATCATGTTTGCACTGGATCACCATGCCAAATGACATTGTCTAAGTCATACATATTTTTCACCTTGAGTTGAGGGTGTCACACACTATAAATGAATGAAATATAACAAAGAAATTATTTTTTACTGGGTGTCCTGTGACCCCTGCTACCATTACATGGGTACGCTCCTGCAGAAGAAGGAAATCCTAAGGTGTGATTAACTACATTTTCAGGTTTCGCACTTTTGAAATGCCTTAACAACCAAGAAGCTGTTTGGTTCAACTAGGGTAATGTAAACGGAAATGATATCAGATTCCGGGAGGCATCAGCACCGGAATGGTAAAATGGCTATTTTGTTTGGTTCGGCTGGGTAATGGAAACACTTTCCTTAACGGCGTTTGGTTGAGCAAAGTTTGTATCAGGTTGCTTGTAACACGCTTAAAAATTACAGATTTCCATCTCAAAATCATTCTAAACTATTACAAAATGCTTAAAAATGCCAGTTTTGGTAGAATAATTTCCACATGCAGTTCACAAGTGCTTGACTAGCACACTTAACCGGCACATAAATTAAATAGATTCAAATTGTTTCTAATAAGGCTACATTCAAAGTTCAAATTTGGCGATCATCTGCGCCCGCGATCCCAGGCAATCACTGGCACCCACGATCCCCGGCATCCGCCCACGATCCCCATCCCTGTGTGTCGTCTTCAGGGGAGGTGGAGGCCAGTCCAGTTCCACCGCCATCGTACAATCGTGAACTCCCTAGAGTTCCCTTGCCGTCCGCCAGGCTCCGACCATGATCCCCTGCGTCCACCCATGATCCCCATCACTGTGCGTCGTCTTTGGGGGAGGCGGAGGCCAGTCCAGTTCCATCGCCTGTCCCCGCCACCGTCATCCAATCGTGAGCTCCCTAGAGTTCCCTCGCCGTTCGCCAGGCTCCGGCCGCGATCCCCGACGTCCGCCCATGATCCCCATCCCCTGCCTGTCGTCTTCGAGGGAGGTGGAGGCCGGTACAGCTCCACCGCATGTCCCCGCTGTAGTTGTCCAATCGTAAGCTCCCTGGAGTTTCCTCGCCGTCTGCCGTTGTTGTGAGACAAGGTCGCAGCTCCCTCCGCTGCCCTAGAAAGGGAGGAGAGCCTATCTCCGGCGGGAAGGGAGGAGAGCCCAGTTCCGCCGCGGGACAGGTGCCTTCAGGTAGAAACTTGTTCGCCACAATCAAAATTACAGCATCCAAATTCTGCAGTGGTGAAAATATATGACGAGCTGTAAGTTGTGTGCATGACCAGGATTTGTGCATTTTGATTCATTGTGATCATACGAAGCTTGCCTGGTAAACCATCCGAAGAATCCTCTGTAGAAGTGGCGCTCAAGCCTTATTCACTTGGCTAAAAGACAGAGAACAATGTGATTTTTGTCAGGAACAATGTTTTTTTGCTTTCTATAAATAAATGGTCGTGGATACAGTGCACAGGCATACAATGAGAAGAAAATTCAGTGTTGTAAACCAAGTTCAATCCATTAATGTCTATAGCACATGTATACCATATACAAGAAATTCTCTAGTTCCACCTTGTAAAGTACTGCATGAATACAATTCCAGTGATGCATAAATAGCTAGTGACTAGAAAGGTTTTGTAGTCATAGGCAGATCAAACAACTGGCAAGTGTACGCTTCTTTGAGTTCAAGCCCACGGAGAACTAATCACTATGCCCAACAACATTGCACCAGATAACACTGTGCCAAGAAGTACATATTCATTTCAAGTTTTCAACTCATTGTGCATGAAAATAAAGAAGAAACCACAAGCATGTTGAAGTTGCCCTAATACTATTCAGGTGAAACCAGATTTGTTCACCTTTGAGCCATACATACCTGTTGAAAATAAATAAAGAAGAAACCACTCTGAACCATACATACAACATTAGTAGAAGTCGAATTATTCACTTCTTTGAGTTCTGCATATTCCTGCATTTTGTCATTTTATCTTCTTGTTCATAATATTGTTATCAGGATGTGCATTTCAAAAAGTACGAGCATGACTATGGACTATGGACACAATACTTATCTAAATAAGTATAAGTAACTCAAAAGACTATGGACACAATACTTCTATAACTTGAAAAGAACAGATTCAAGCCAAGCATGACATACCAGAATGAGTGGTATCCGGTTCATAATTTTAAAAGGCAGGTACAGCTGGATAAACGGTGTCTAGTTCAGATCACACTCAGGAAAGAAACAATGAAAAGTGGAATACATATAGATAAGCATATGTACTGTACAAAATAAGCTTTGAGCATATTTTGTTGTGAACAAAGAATCCAGCTCACACGCGAGGTAAATAAGTGGCATAGAAAACTACCGAACGCATCAAAATTAAATAGCAAGGGAGTAATTAGAAGGGCCAGCCGAGGTACACATCAATTTCATCACAAGAAATTACTAGCGAATGTACCAATAATCAGAGCAACCTTCAGATTTGGAAGTGGTGGACCTAATCTAAACAAAGATCTGGAGGGAAACCTGTATGACGGCATTGAACAAAAGAAAAAAAAAACCTAATCTAAACAAAGATCTAGAGGAGACCTCCAGGACAGCCGGAAAGAGGAGGAGAGGATCCAGAGAAGGGCAGTACGTACCTCAAGCTTGGGGATCGGTGGACGAAGTTGCTGCTCCCGTGCCGGCACTGCTCCTTCCTTGTCACCGCCGCTCCTAGCCTGCCATCGCATGACGCTGCGGACGGTGAAGTAGAAGACGTCGAGGAACGGGCCGCTGGCACTCCCGGCGTCGTCGCCGGCGGCCGGACTCGGTGGGAGAAGGTGTGGGAAGAGGGGACGGGAGGTGAGGTCGGGATCCAAAGCAAGGGACTCGCGGCCGGTAACACGATGTGTTTCCGGAGGGGTGCGACCGGAAACGAGTTTGTACCGGGATGGGATCTATTTCCAGGGTATTTGATTACGGAGATTTTGAACCAAACATGATTTAATGGTATCGGTTATCGATGTAATCAGGTTACGATACAAAAACTCGAACCAAACACGTTCCAAGTACTTTGTAATAATGACTTTTGGTTGATTGTACCCTCTGATGCTGATGCTGGACAGCTGCAATGCTTATTTTAAACAATTTCTTCAGTGTGTTTTAATAACATAGAGCAATATTATTTTGGTTAATCTAAAAAGTTGTGATGTGTTTCCTATATCGTCAGTTTTGATGGGGGTGCATGGCAACACCACTGGGATTGATTCAGCAGAGGGTATAGACTATATACCTGCAATGTTCAATGAGGTGGGAGGCAGTGATAGGTCAATGCATGACCCCATGAATTATGTACCGCAGTGCAAAGAGTCCATCCTGAGGTTAACATATTATATTTACCATTTTCCTTTCCACAAAGATGTACTCGCCGCTGTCCCAAAATAAGTGACTTCACTTTGTCTAGATACGTATGTATCTAGTCATAAAACATGTCTAGGTACATACGTATGTAGACACAGTCGAGTCACTTATTTTGGGACGGGGGAGTACATATTGTGTCTGCTTCTTACTCACTATAGACTTGTCATTTGAATGTTTTAGGGACATGGTGGCCGGTGCTATTGGAGGGCGTGCATCTAGAGCTATTTCAGAGCCTCAAAATGTTGGCATTCTTGTTGATGGCCATCCTAGGAGGAACACAGAGCTTAGGTTTGTTTTTGAACAAATATGTCGTTTGAGATTTCATGAATTAGAACATTCTCGTTTAGCCCTTTTTTCTCAGGTTCTCTGCATTGCTGGTGCAAAATATGTGTGTATTTGCAGTGATATAAGTTTAAACTTTTAAAGCCTTATCTTTTTTCTTCTATGGTGTGCATTTTTTCACACTAACAAGTATAGCTTCATCTATTTTGAAATAGGTGACGCTAAAATAAGCATGTAGAACTATAGAGTTTCTTATACTATTAGTTTTTACATGAAAGTTAGTTCAGCAAATGGTTGAGTGGCACATACGCGTCCTTGCCTGCATGGGGCGCGTGTGAATTAGGCGCTGCTGGAATTAGCTAATGTGTACCCTTGGAGTAGCATTCAAACATAAACATTTTACTCAGTTTATTTATACGGTGGTGCAATTGCGCCCATCTACTACCGGTAATTAACTGCACCGAGTGAGGGCTCAGTTTCATCTTTTTCTTTAGCAAGTTGGCATGTATCTTCTTTTGTTTGTTTAGGTACTAGCAGGTAAAAATTTACTTAATACATATATAGAAAATTGTCCCATCTTTTTTTTTTTGAATCCAAGCCGCTATAACTCAGCCTCACAAGATGGAGAACATTTTTTTGTTTCTTCGTGGAACTTCTAGAGACTTTATAATTAATATTTTAATAAACAATGTGGCACTTGTCATAAACTAGCATTGCACTGTAAGTTTAAGGACCTATAATACAATATAACCGCTTTTCAAAAGCATACATTTGGGGTTAACATTGCAAAGAAGAGTTCAACAGTTACAAGGCACCAAATAGGTGTTGATTACAGAGTTTGGTGGTATCTAATCAGTGGACTTCCCAGTCTGTGGGGATGATGACGCGCAGGCCGGCCGCTCTGGCTCTAGCCCACAACGCAGCTTCTTCCTTGATCTTCCTGTTCAGCCATGGAACGGAAGGGCTGTCGCCGTCAAACACGCAGGCGTTGTGTTGCTTCCAAAGCATCCAGGGGGTGACAAGTGTCGCGGAGGCCAAGCCTTTGCGCATCGGTTTGGGGGTGGCCTGGGCGGCAGCGACCCACCTATCATGCAGGGATGGTTCATTCTCAGGTGGTCTGCAGGGGATCCGTAGCCAGGCTAAAGTGTTGTGCCGGACGTGTCTCGAGAAGGGGCAGGCCAAGAGCAGGTGCTGCATTGATTCTGGCTCCTGGTCGCAGAGTAAGCATTGCAGGTGATGATTCAGCCTGTGTTGCTGTAATCTCTCTGCAGTCCAGCATTTATCCTTGTTGGCTAGCCAATGAAAAAACTTGACGTGTGGGGGTGCCCAAGTTTTCCATATAAGCTTCCATGCTTTGCAGCTTGTGGATCCATGGAACGAGGCAAGATGGCAGGATTTTGCTAAGTAGATGCTGCTCGAGTTCCATTTCCACACGAGCTAGTCTGGCTGGCTGTTAAGAGTAATATTCTGAACTTGTCGCCATAGTGCCAGGTACTGACCAATCTCATCAATGCCCACCACTCCCTGAATGTCGCGCGCCCAATTGTTGGCGTGCAGGCCATCAGCTATGGTCCTGATCTTGCGACGACGTTTGGGGATGCAAGCGTAAAGCTCGAGTATTTGCCGAGGAGAGTAGGATGGGCAGCCAATCCAAGAACTTATCGCCGAATCCGTGGTGCTTTAGAACCTCGAACAAGAATGCCCCGTGTCGAAAGCCCGTGCGAGATTAAGCTTGAGCAGTACCCATGGCTCATGTGGACGGTGCAGGAGGCGCATGGATTGGCGCACAAGCATGAAGTTGTCATGTAGGCTTCGGCCTTGGATGAAGGTGTTTTGGTTCTTGCTGACGAGCTTGTTCAGTTTTGGCGCAAGGCCTAGGGAGAGCACCTTGGTCACGACCTTGTCCATGAGGTGCACCAGACTGATAGGGCGGTAGTCGCCTAGGGTCTGTGCATCAGGTTTCTTGGGCAGCAGGATGAGCAGCGCTTGATCCAATCCGTGGAATCCCCTGCCTTAGAGGTTGTCAAGCTGCCGGAAAACCTCAAGGAAATCTTGCTTCACCAAGGGCCAGCAGGCCTATAGAAATTCTGCGGTGAATCCATCAGGGCCCGGCGATTTACGTGCTGGTAGACGCCTGATTGCTCTCCAGATTTCTTCCTTGGTGAATGGCATATCCAGGTCGTGTAGATCTACAGCCGGCTTGATCAGGTATTCCAGGTTGAGTGTGCAGTCGCAGTTGCCCTCAGTTCCCAGCAACGCATCAAAGTGCAAGAATGCCGCTTCAACCATGTCAGCGGCCTCGGTCAGGATGCGGTCGCCAGTGGCGAGGCTCAGGATGCAGTTCTTTCGTGGTAGTGTTGGCACCACCGTCTTTGAGCACCGCAATCCTTGCCCGCTCACGAGCAATGGTGCGATTGAGAGATGCATAGCCAAGGTAGGAGAGCTTGAGTGTCTTGTGAATCCAGATTTCGTATGGTGTTAGTACTCTATCCTCCTAGTGACATGGTTATACCCCACGGGTATATGACCTTAGCATACCTAGTTCAGCCCGACGGAAGGCCCACTCGACGACCTGCCAGGGTCCATGACGCCTATGACGGTTTGGCTGATATGAAGCCCATGTGGACACGGACTCTCAAGCGTACAAGACAAGGAAACCTCAAGACTAGAGTTTGGATACAACTTGTAACCTACTTGAATCGGTACCTGAGACCTAGCCTCCCCATATATAAAGGCTAGGAGGGGCCAACGAGGAGGGCACCCCCCAATAGACTAGACCACAACACCTCCACATATATAAAGGCTAGCACTTCATACCATTGCATACACACCTCCACGCCAGATTGCATCTGCGCACCCCTGTACTTTTCGGTTCCGCCGTAATCAAGAGCAGACAAGCAGGAGTAGGGTTTTCCCTCCGGGGGCCTGAACCTAGGTAAACCTCGTGTCCCCGTGTTGCTTGTTTGCTAACCGTTCCGCGATCTCCAGCATTCCCATCTTCTCCAAAACCCAAGCTCATAACAATGGGCATCGACGAGATTAAACCTCGTCAATTGGCGCCGTCTGTGGGAATCGGGGGTGCTGATTGTGCGGTCGTGACGGTTCCATCACCTGCAATCCACGATTTGTCGGCATCGGAGAAATAGATCTACGTCAGATCCTTCATCATCGACTACACATGGGCTCGAGGGCTCTACGTCAGCTCCGCCCTCTCGCTCGGCTGATCGGATTTACCACTGCAGACCAGGACTTGTTGGATTGAAATTTCTTTCGGAAGGCATCCTACGTACGCCAGACTGGATAAGAGCAAGAGTTGCGATGTCGTCAATTGGCCTCAGAAGCCTATCTGGTATCCTCTCCGGACACGCACGCGCGCACGCTGCCGGTGCTGGACAAGACATATAGGCAGAGAAAATTTACACCGTAAACTAGAAGAGCCAAACCGACATCAAGTTTCGAGGCATTGAAAAGTATTGAATCAGAGAAGCTATGGGTGTAAGGAGCATGCATGCGTCGAATCAGTGAAAAAAGAAGAGGACCCACGCAAGGAATATCACGTTCTAGCGTGAGCAAGGTTAAAAAAAGAGCACATACGGTGCAGAAGCACTAATTGCATACACGAACATGGACTCAGCAAATTAAATCCGATGGGTGCCAAGAAAAAGGCTAGAGAAAAAGATCAATCAAAGCTAGCTACATCAGATCTGTCGAAAGCAAAAAAAAATGACTCTGAATGATAAAAAATTCGGTGTCCAATGTTTTGTCGATTCCTTCACCCTCAGCTCTCCGCTCGGTGGCTGTTCCAACCCGCTGCTGCGTCGACTCTTGTCCATCGGTAGACGCTGCTCCGATGATCCCGTGACCCATCAAGTACACAAGGGAGCTGAACCTGGGTAAGCTGATTTATAGCAGGAGTAGGATTCCGCCACCGTCGTGGGATCTAAACCTGGGTAAGCTGTGTTACCTCGTACCCGTCAACCGTCCGCCTTACCCCACGTCTCTAAACACGCACTGTGAGGACCCCTCCATGGCGCATACTGCCGGCAATACCGGGGCGGTTAGGCGACCGGCCGCGTGTGACTGTTGTGGTCTTTGATTGCGGCAAACTGCCACCATCGGCCTTGGCGACCGGCCGCGTTGACTAATATCGCCACGGCTCTCGAACGCCATCTCGACTACATCGATCACATCAACTACACGCCTGGGGGCTACGACGACTCCATCGCGTGACCAGCTGAATCTTCGACACCCGCGACCCGCTATGGCCTTCGGCTTCGGCGGCTCGGGGGCTCCTTCGACTCCGTCGCGCAACCCGCTATGTCCTTCGGCTTCGGCGGCTCGGGGGCTCCTTCGACTCCGTCGCGCAACTCGCTGTGGTCTTCGGCTGCGGCGACCGGGGGCTCCTTCGGCTCCAACGAACCACTACTTTGATGCCTGTGACCTGCCGGTCACAAGGGCTCTCAAGACCACGACCCGCCGGTTGCGTTGGCTCTCGCGACCCGTTTCACCTCGTCAACAACCGACAAAGCTAAGTTTTCCTCTACTTAGAGCTGATTTCCTTTTTTAACTTGCACTCGAAACACTCGGGGGCTATGCCCTCTTCGAGTAACCTAATGTGCCATTGGCTCCACGCACTCGAGCACCTCGAACGCAACAGCCCGAGTAGCTAATTCTGCCTAATCGTCGAATCCTTGAACTCCGAGTGCCTCGGCAAGCTATTGAGACTAAGGGTAATCAGGCTAACGAAAAGGCCTAGCATACAGTGCAAAAATGTTGACTCGATCGGCACCAGAATCTTACTATACAAGCCAAAAGGCAAATATTCTTTACAAGATACAAATACTTCACAATTTTTTATGTTTTCTGCAGCTTACAAGGACGTCGACTGCACCGAGCTATCGGATCCTCCAACAGGAGTCGACGAAATAACTGGCTACGCCATAAACTCAAGACCCGAGTCGAGGCCCTCCTCGGATGGTTGCATCGCTTGATGCTACAAAGGCGATCGGTCGCGCGACCCGAGCAACGGCATCGACTTCATCCGCAACGTCGAGTCCTTCCGGCTAAACGCCGCATGACTCATACGTCAACTCCGGCGCATCGATTCTTGGCTCCTTATGCATGAGACACTGACTCGATGCACTTCCGGGTCAGTGGTTTCTCTTCGCATGAGTCTCCACTCGAGTCTGCGACTCGACTAGACACTCGGGGACTACTCCTATCAGGAGCGTTGGTCGCGCACCAGATGTACTTCCGGGTCAGCGGTACGCCCACGAGATTTTCGGCTACAACTAAATTATACAAGATTCGAGTCTCTGCCCGTGTCTACGACTCCGCCAGACACTCGCGGGTTACTCCTATCAGGAGCGCTGGCCGCGCACCCGAAGCATGAATAACGTAGTACGCCAATGACTTATTCTTCGAGTCCTATGTCGAGTCTACGACTCCACTACGGACTCGGGGGCTACTCCCATAGGGAGGATTGATTCAAGCATCCGAAAAATTTGTGTCCTACGGACCTGAAGCCCATAATGGCTGAATTAAAGTCTCAGCTCGAGTCTACGACTCGAACAGACACTCGGGGGCTACTCCCATAAGGAGCGCTGGTCGCGCACCCTATGAATTCTTTTTGGCAACTCTGCCCCAACCAACGCTAAGTGAGAAGCATTCTCCTTGGCCACCCGAAACACCTCCGCGGAACTTCGGATGTTGTGTGCGACACAAAGATAAGACCTTCAGATATCATCGATGGCACAGCAACGCTCACGATCAAGGCTACGCTAGTAAAATCCATGCCGAAAGCGATGGAAATCCCGACGGACGCGTTGGGTACATCATTTGAAAATCACTGGAATTCCACTCCTGTAAGTCCTCAACGGCTTGAGTCGAATTACGCCAGCATATGTTCCGGTTTCGAGTCGAGGGACTCGAATCTGAAGAAGATCGTGTTGTTTTGTCCTAAGACAGTTAACTGGCCTTGATCCGTCGGGAGAGTCAGGCACACGCATCAACAATCCCTACACACTAAAATCATTCTTCGATAAACAGAAAACAACTGCACCCGAAAAGATTGAAGAGTCCTCAGCCGAATCTACGATTCGACCGAACACTCGGGGGCTATTGACATGGTTATACCCCACGGGTATATGACCTTAGCATACCTGGTCCAGCCCGACAGAAGGCCCACTCGACGACCTGCCAGGGTCCATGACGCCTATGACGGTTCGGCTGATATGAAGCCCATGTGGACACGGACTCTCAAGCGTACAAGACAAGGAAACCTCAAGACTAGAGTTTGAATATAACTTGTAACCTACTCAAATCGGTACTTGAGACCTAGTCTCCCCATATATAAAGGCTAGGAGGGGCCAACGAGGAGGGCACCCCCAATAGACTAGACCACAACAGATCTACAGATCTAGCACTTCATACCATCGCATACACACCTCCACGCCAGATTGCATCTGCGCACCCCTGTACTTTTCGGTTCCGCCGTAATCAAGAGCAGACAAGCAGGAGTAGGGTTTTCCCTCCGGGGGCCTGAACCTGGGTAAACCTTGTGCCCCCGTGTTGCTTGTTTGCTAACCGTTCCATGATCTCCAGCATCCCCATCTTCTCCAAAACCCAAGCTCATAACAATGGGCATCGACGAGATAATCTCGTCACCTGGGCTTTGTCGAATTTGAGGATTAGCTCTCTGGATATTGCCATCTTCTGTCTGATGTTGCCCACTGATCTAGCACTATAACTCGTGAGCTTGCGAGCGGTGGCTTGCATCCGCAACATTAAGCGCCAAAAGGGGTCTGAACTGTCCACTGATTGCCAAGCTTCCGCTATGGTATCCTGGAACCCATCGAGGCGAAGTCAGTAGTCCTCGAAGTGGAACCGGTGATGCACGGGTGGCGCGGGGAGCAGTCAAGGAGTAATGGGCTATGATCTGAAACCACTGATGCCAGGCAGTGTAGGTTACAGTTGCCAACAACCTATTCCCAGTCAGACGTGTAGAGGACGCGGTCAAGGTGCACAAGCATGGGCGGGGTTGAGTGTACGAGTTTATGAGTTTATCTGGCAGTAAACATTACTCAGCCATAAGAAAAGAATAATTTAGTTGGTTGAATTTTGCATGATCCTGTTTTTAGTTTATTATCATTTTGAACAAGTTAACTAAATTGGAACGAGACCACAAACTTACAATGATATATATTTTTATTCCAAATTTGGAGAACACATGTATGAGTGTATGAGTTTATCTGGCAGTAAACATCACTCAGCCATAAGAAAAGAATAGTCAAAAAATAAAATAATAGTTGGTTGAATTTTGCATGATCCTGTTTTTAGTTTATTATCATTTTGAACAAGTTTACACTAATACTAGTATGCATTTCTATTACGACATATGTTGATTATTAGGAACTTGCTTAAAGCACACCTTGAAATTTCATTACTCTTTCCGAACTTGATGATAAATATCACAGGGTAATTATAAGAGCTTTCCTTTTATAAGAAACAATAGGTGAAGACTATAATTACACCACAACCAGCTTCGTATTTATACCTTTAATATTATCTGACCAGGCAATACGCCATGCTCATTCGCTCCACCTTTTCAACAGGGCGGAAGGAAACATTCATACTCCTTTAACAATGGATACTATTGGCAGTCTTTTTCAGTGGGCTAGATGTACTATTTCATCCCAATGGGGCAGCACAGAGGGGCAAAGGCTTCATCAGGAGTTATGTTGCCTCGAAAGTGGCCTACAATACCTTATGGATACTCTTCCCGCAATGTATGACCTCATTGATCGAGCAGAGTGGAGGAGCCACAAACATCGTGTGGCTGAGCTCCTTCCTAACCTCAAGGATGCAGTGTACGATGCTGATGATCTTCTTGATGAGTTCAAATGGTATGTGCTAAATGTGAAAGTGGAGGGGAATGGAAGCCAGTCTCTTTCTAGGGATTTTTTTGATAGTGTCATTCAAGGAAGCTTTATCAAGTCAGTGAATGGTATCAGGGATAGGCTGGATAACATTTCCAATCGCCTTCTTAGCATGGGTTTACATGAAGTAACAACACGGTTTGACAAATCAGTCAGACCAGAGACTAGCTCTTTCCCGAATGAAACAAAAATATTTGGTCGTGACATGGAGCTAAAGAAGATAATTGAATTTCTTTGCAAACCTAGAAATAGTAACAGTGCTAATACCAAACGCCAAAAAGGTAATAGTGCAGTCGATGTATCAACAAGCACATCAGCAAGTAACCAAGTCAACAGCGAGTCAAGCATATCAGATCTTATTGTTTTACCAATAGTTGGAATTGGGGGTGTTGGAAAGACCACTTTGGCTCAACATGTTTGTAGTGATACACAAGTGAAGTCTCATTTTGACCTGATAATTTGGGTTTGTGTCTCAGATGACTTTGATGTGAAGAGGTTAACTAAAGAGGCCATAGAGTCCTGTCCTGGTAAACAAGCAACAACTGAAAACTTGAATTCCCTTCAAAATATTCTTTCTGATATTGCGAGCAGTAAAAAGTTCTTGATTGTCCTTGATGATATGTGGGATGATGTTTTGAAGGATAATGGGAAGTCCTGGAAGACGTTTTGTGCACCTTTAAAGAATGTTCTTCATGGAAGTGCGGTGTTGGTCACTACTAGATGTCAGAAGGTTGCTGACAGAGTTGGCACGAGGTATCCAATTACATTGGAAGGTTTAAAGGATGATGTCTTTTGGAATTTCTTCAGATTATGTGTGTTTGGTTCTGGGAGTTCCAACAATAGTGATCCTGAGTTGGAGTGCATTGGTAGAAGCATAGTTCATAAGTTGAAAGGTTCTCCTTTAGCCGCCAAAACTCTTGGACGGATATTAAGAATGAACCTTCAAACAGAATATTGGAATACAATACTAGAGAGTGAATTGTGGACGTTGAAGCAAGAGGATACTGAAATTTTACCAGCCCTTCGGTTGAGCTACATGTATTTACCATTCCATTTGAAGAGATGCTTCGCACTTTGTGCCTTGTACCCGAAAGATTACAAATTTCAAAAGGATTATTTAGCTGAAATTTGGGTGGCAGAAGGCTTTGTGGAACCTCAAGGAGACATTCCAGTTAGAGATATTGGTTGTGAATACTTTAATGACCTTTTATATCGGTCCTTCTTTCAGGAAGTTTATGGTGAATACGTAATCCATGACTTGCTGCATGATATGGCACAGAAAGTTTCAGAGGATGACTGCTTCATCGTAAAAAAAAGGAGTGACTTCAAAATTATTCCGCAGAACGTTCGCCACTTGGCAATACTCTCTAACACAGACATTGACTATTCCAATTTGTTGGGTCTATGCTGTTTCACAAAGCTCCGTACCTTATTTTGCAACCAGCCTCTAACGGGTAACAAAACTCTAGCAGGTACTTGGTGCAGTAAACTTCTATGTCTGCGCGTGATTGCTTTTGCCTCTATCCATGAGTTACCAGCTAGTATTGGCAACTTGAAGCATCTTAGATACATTCAGATCTCCAAAGCATGCCCTTTCAAGAGTCTTCCCAACGAGCTCTGTTGGCTCTATAATCTGCAGATTGTACATGTGCAGAAATGCAAGCTTGAAAGCTTGCCTACTGACTTCAGTAAGCTGATATGCTTACGGAGATTTGAATCACATGGCTTTCTCTGTGATTCAATGTTTAGAAGATTTCAGAGAGAAGAATTTCATTATAAAGTATCGCTTGATGCAGCCAGTAACAATCAAGGACTAGGATTTAGGTTGATAAAGAATATTAACCAACTCGGTGAATTGGTGATATATAATATTCGCAAGCCAATAAGCAAGGAGCAGGCAGCAGAAGCCCAACTACAAAACAAGAAATGTCTTGAAAAGCTGAACCTAGAATGGCCTTTGTGGTTGAAGCCGGGGGACAATGACATAGAAGTGCTTCGATTTCTACAACCTCCCGCCTGCCTCAAGTCTCTGCTCCTCCATGCTTATCCAGGTGCGTCATTTCCAGGCTGGTTTAAGCCACAGAATTCGTCAAGCCCCGAACATATTATACATCCAGCCCTCAAGAAAATGACAATTAAAAATTCCAAGAATTTACTATCAGTACCAGCTGAAAGATTTGGGGAACTCCGTTGCCTTGAAGAATTAGAGGTACAGGAATGTTCAAATATATATTCCCAAAGTTTGATTGCACCCTCTCTCAAGAGGCTTGTGCTTGGTACTAAGGATGGGTCTGGCTACCATACTTGTGGAAATCTCATAGACAATATTGTTGACTGCTGCTCCCTCACCTACTTTTTTTTGTCATGCAACAACTTGTTATCCATCCAACTACAAAAGTGGAATCTTCCAGCACTAGAGGAGTTGCACATTTCAGGATGTCTATCTCTTAAATATATTATTGGACAATCTGGACAGGCCATCAGAGGTACTAGAGGCATTAGAACATTCCCATCTCTTACTTCCCTAACCATTGAGAAGTGTAATACACTGTCAAACACCGGCGATCTCCTAGCTGAAGAACATCTACCTGCCATCGAGAGAATTTGTGTTAAACATTGTCCCAAGTTGGTGTCCCTGCCCAGTGAAAGGTTTGGGAAATTTTCTTCTCTGAAGGAATTGGAGATCTCTGGTTGCTATATACTCAGATGGAGGAGGGGAGTTGTGTTACCATCTTCCCTCCAAATTTTGTCCTTGTGTCAATGTGGGGATATCTCTGCATGGATTCCCAGCCTACAAAACCTTGGATCCCTTGTTACGTTAATGATACTTCAGTGTCGGCATATAAAATTCATTCCAGGCAACCTTTGGAGCACCAATCTCAGATCACTTGAGAATTTAGCGATTCAGCAATGTTTAGACATTGTATCAATTGGTGGAGAAAACGCAATTTCAGAAATAAAAAATGTCTCGATCCGTGGCTGTCCAAACTTGGAGAAACTAAAACAGCCCATGTTAAGAGGCAGCTACTTAGTATGATGAGAATGGAGCTAGTCCCCCCCCCCCCCCCCCAATGGTATGTGTGTTTACACAAACTTCTTTTCAGACTGTACTAATATATTTTTGGCACTCATTGCTCGATATGAGCTGACTTTTGCTCATAACTATATGTGCACTTTTAGTTCCAAAAATTTAACGAACCTAGACGTTGCTGATCAATGTTCCTTTTTTCTTGTCGTGCAGCTTCTCAGTGAGTTAGCAATCAATTGGGAGGAAAACCTGAGCTCCTGGCTGAATCAGCGTTACGCCATGGCAGGCCGTATTACTCAAGTTTTACTCTATCCGTCACTCTATCCTTGGTCTGAATACTTAGCTGAAGCTTGCGAGTTGAAAGGTACTGCGAATAACGCCATGGTGTCGTCGAAAAGGAGTTTATACCATTTTTTATATTTGTTTTGAGGAGAACAGTCACCCGATGTCGTCATGCTCCATTTTGCAATTTCTATACGGTGTGAAATAAGTGATGGAAAAACATGTATGTTGTCATACCTTCCATGGTATGTATGTGTGCCATTATTTTGCTTTTTGGTGCGGTGATGTTCGATAACTGAATGTCTGAATTATAGTTGAGCATTTTGCACAGCCTTGGCATCAAAGATGATCAACGACATTAGAGTTTTTTTTCCTTTGAGCGGTGGCTGGTTGCAATGTTCAAGAGCATAGATTTGCTTTTTTGCTTAGCCGGTGTGCTAAGCTCAGTTTTAATCTGGATACTCTCCTCCTGTAGGGAGTGCATAGCCGTTCTCCTGGCAAGGCTGTAGCAGTTCAGTTACTGAAGAACTTGTTGATGCCATGTGTGATAGCTGAATGTCTGAATGATGATTGTGCTTTTGCACAGGCCTTCCATCAAAGATGTCTGAGTGATGGTGAGAGCACCCGGTTTTTTTGTAGCCCATGTTAACAAGTGTGCCAGCGGAGGAAAGAAAGGACTGATGTCTGACTAATGGTCGGCTCGCTCACATTTTCGTTTGGGAGGAGCGACATGGCCATGGTCCATGCCCAAGCTCAGTTGTGTGGTTAGGCAGGCGATGGAGTTTTTTTTTTTGAGGCTATCCCCAACTGAATCCTTGAGTTGGTTCTGTACGAGCTTCCTGTTGCATGATGTTTTTTTCTGGATTGAACTAATCTGGTTTATTATTTTACAATTTTACTCATAGATGCTTGGTCTTGTGATACCTGAATCTTCTTGTACATAGTATTTCATGATCGTTTTCAAATATGCAGTATTCTGATATGTTTGAGAGTCCTGATCTGGTTTTTGCCAAGGAGCAACTGATGTCAAGGCCTGTAACTAGAAGACCAGAATGTCTTGCTCACTGGAGATCTAATTTTTGATGTGTACAAGTGTTTGAGAGTCCTGATCTGATTTTTTTAAAAAAATTGAACTTGATGGTAGTATGGTGCCATAGGCCATAGTGTCATCTCACCGTGTCATAGATAGTATGGTGCCATATGTGCCATTGCACTGGATTAGCGAAATGGATGCACCCACAAGTCATCCACCTTGAGTACAAATTAGCTCAAATAACCAACATTACAAGAAAAATTCATTTGAGTTGCCTGTTTCCACTTCAGGATTACACACACAATAAAGAAAATTACAGAGACACATTTGGTATTTCCTGCCGGCCACGACCGCCCAAGCCAGGGAGATTCACGACCGGATGGGCGGCGCCCGCCTGATGGCATGAGTGCTTGCCGCCGGGATGTCACTTGGTGCCACGCATTTTTTTATACAGTTGCTGGTTTATCATTATCACTTTAGTTTCTCCATCACATCGCTTGATGCTAGCCAGTGACTCGGTGCAAATATGTGACTGTCAGTAGTTGGTTTTCAACTTAGAGATCGCTTCGATGCCACACTCGTCATCATCCCCCATCTGAAACACCTTATGCCCCTCGGCTGACCCGAGGCCGGCCTTCTGCATCGCGTCGAACGCCCGGATCCCGTTGCCGATGAGGCCTCGATCCGCGGCTGCACGCCAGCAGAGCAGGACGCTCATGAAGGTGAAGTGGTCGGGCTAGAAGCCTGCCTCTTCGTGAGGTCGAACAGCCTAAGAGCATGTCTAACAGACCCCTTAAAAGGACCAAACCCGTATAATAACCGCCGGAATACGGGTTTGAGCTCCACCCGGCCGTCTAGCAGGCCCCTAAAAACAGCGCCCGGCTCCGATTTTTGCTGTTTTCGATTATGGGGCGGGCCTTCGCCCCTACTTGTGCGGGGTGGGAGCGGGAATAGAGGGCCAAACCAGTATCCACCCCTCCACTGCGCGCGAACGGTTTCAGCGAAACCCAACCGCCGCCGCCGCCGCCGCTCGATCTCCTTCGCCCCGCCCTTCCCGGCAACATCGCGGCCGGATCCCGCTGCCATGGATCCTCCGCAAGGGCCGCCTACCGCCGGCGGTGCATCTCCAACGGCCGCGGTGGTTGATGTCCCCGTCGGAGGTTCACCCAACGCTGGCGATGTGTCGGCCATGATCTCCGCCACCATCCCGTCGAAGAGGAAGAGGATTCCGAAGCCCCTTCGGCGGCCGCAGCTCCGCCGGCCGCAGCCCCGTCGGCTGCCAAGAAAGAGGACAGGATGAAGACGAAGGCGGCCGGGCCGAGGGGTGCTCCGCAGCCCAAGGTGAAGACAAAGTAGGTCAGCCGCATCGGCCTCGCGCCTCCACCGTCTTCCAAGGCCACGGCCCCTCATCCCTCCGTTCCGTCCGATGCGATGCCCGCACCGCCGCCACCCATCATGGACGTAGATAAGGTGTTCGATGTTGAGTCCACAACATCGTACATGGACATGCTCAATGAATGCGCACCGACGACATGGACGAGGATCAGCTGGCGTGGTGGAAGGAGACCAAGGCGGACATCATGGCGAGGAAGAAGGCTGCGCGTGAAGCTCGTGCTGCAAGTGCTCAAGGTGAGTCTCCGGCGAGTGGTGGCGCCGCTGGCGATGGACTCGTTGATGGTTGATCACATTTGGGAACTTCCGTGGCTTGAACATTGCCTATGATCGCGTTGTGATGTTAAAAACTATGAATTATGCATCACATATTTTGGATGTGCTATGTTTGATCTGAAATTGTTGTGCAAATTGTTGTCTAAAACCCTGTTTTGAGGGGTCGAAAACTCGGACGAGCTAGCAGAACCCGTGTCCCCACCCCGTAAAACAGAACGGGGATACGGGTTTTGCTAGCTCGTCCGAGTTTTCGGCCGACGAAAAGTGAATACAGGGCCCTCTACTCGCGTTTTAAGGGGCGAAAATATACGGGACCTGTTAGACATGCTCTAAGGGCGTCGCCCCCGCTCGCCCTTGCCAGGCTTCTGATCATGACGTTCCAGGAGAAGAATTCATTGCTGCGCATCTTAGTGAAGACAAATGAGCGCGCTGGCTATGTCGCCGCACATGGCACTTCACCTTCATGGATGTTGACCTGCAGCGTCGGCGTCAGCAGGTTGGCATTTACCCATCATGCTTCCCGATGTGCTCGCAGGCTGAGAGGACTGGGACGACCGTGAAACTGCCGGAGGTGAGGCCTTCGGGTAGCATCCACAGGAAGAAGCAGAGGGCTAGCGAGAACCTGTCATGCCGGGTGTAGCTCGAGAGCACGCAGTTCCAGCTTCCAGGACACCAGGTTCCTCTCGGGGATCCGGCCGAACAGGCTTATCATGCCACGAATTCCCCTGCGACAGACAGTGCCCTTAGCATTGTAGCCCAGGATACCACGTCCTTCGCCGGCATCCCCGCGGGGACAGCTCCTTCGCAGCCGCGACATCGCCCGACCTGATGTGAGCGGGGAGCATCGAGTTCCATGGCACGATGTCCTTGTATGGTTGTGAGGATTTCTCTGCATGGGTTCCCAGCTGCCTACACCACCTTTCATCCCTTATTACGCTAAAGATTGATACATGTAGGTGTATAACAATCATTCCAGGCAAGCTTTGGAGCACTAATCTCACATCGCTTGAGAATTTAATGATCTCCGGGGATAACTCAAACCGATGCACCAAATGCAATGGCAAGAACACAAGTAGTGCTCAAATCCCTCTCTCCCAAATTCCACCAAAGCTACAAAATCTTGTGGGGGAATAAGAGAGGAAGAACAATGGAGGAAATCCAGAAAAGACTCCAAGATCTAGATCCCAAGATGTTCCCCTCACTCAGAGGAGAGATGGATTGGTGGGATTGTAGATCTAGATCTCCTCTTTCAAATCCCTAAAGTATATGCAAGAATCAAGGGATGGATTGAAGGGGGAGCAAGATCAAGAGGGTCAAGAATGGAGGATAAAGCTTGTGAAACTCGAGCTTCGACATTGGGGAAGAAGGGCCCCTTTTTTATAGGCCCACAGATTTCTAACCGTTTTCTGCCTGTTGGGGAAAAGTCAGACCGGAGACTCTGGTCTACACCGGAGACTCCGGCCCAACCTCCGGACTAGCCTCCGGACCACCTATCAGACTGTCCCAGCGCCTCTAGGAACCAAGTGGACCGGATACTCTGGTCCAGCCACACCGGAGACTCCGGTCTGAGGCATGGACCGAAGACTCCGGACAGTCTCCGGACCTTCCTCCGGACCACCCATCAGACTGTCCCAGGCTGAATTCTGGAGCCCCCTCCGGGGACTCCAGGGTACACTCCGGACCACACCAGAGACTCCGGTCTGGACCAAAATAAGAGGCAAACTTCAAATGACGATATCTAGAGTTTGGAAACTCCGATTGACCCGAAACCAATTTTGTTGGAAAGAGGACAACAAGAGTTGCCCAACAAAAAGTGAAAATATTGGATACCACCAAGAGAGATCATTTCATGTATTATAAAGTGAGATACCTCTCTTGGTGAGAAACCGGACAACCTCAAAGATCAAAAACGCAATATGATATTAAAGGGAAATCTATTTTTTTATGAACTAGAGCTTGTTATGAATATTACCACAAGCTCTAGAACCTCACATGGATAAGATCCAATAACAACCAAGAAAGAATGATGCTAAGTATGCAAAGGTTTGAGCTCTCTCAGAAAGATATGATCGAGTTACTCACTTGAGATCCCCTCTTGATAGTACAGTTGTCTATCCTATAAACCAGTCTACCCAACTAACACCACGAGACCGGTAAGAAAGAAACCCTATCAAGATCATACCTTTTCCGTGTGCATATTCTACTGCATATTCCACTTGATCTTGATATATACGATCTTGTCCTTCTCAAGATGAAACACCTTTCTTGATTGCTCTTGCACGCACTCGCTTGATGAATACTTGCAAGTTGCTCCCCCATCGACATGGGGAAACCTTTACTTTGACCTTGTCTTCATCGATCCATGATCACCGAGAATGGCAAGCTTCAAGCATGAGATCTTCTAGATATTGCACATCTTTAGCTTGCACATCATTTCTTCATTATGTTGATGCCTTGAAGGTGTATTAGAGATATTACTCCATCTTATTCTTCAAGACATACTTGCCATAGGTTTAACTGTCACATGACCAATCCGTGGATCACTCTTTGAACACCTTGGTCACCACTTGATCCTCTTCACTTTCTTCTTCTCCAAACCTTGAAGCCAACATATGGTTCAAGCATTGCCTATGGACAATTCCTACAAGTACAACTTGATACAAGCATTAGTCCATAGAGATTGTCATTAATTATCAAAACCACACATGGAGGCCCACATGTTCTTTCACTCTTGCACTTTTCAAGCAAGAACTTTCTACTTCTTTCCAACACCAATCAAATTATTTGAAACAACACAGCGAGAACGGGGATCCAAACTACTTTATTCAAGAAAACTAAGCAAATCAAACGAAAACTAGGATGCTCCAAGAACAACACAGTAGTGCATAAAACAATAAAAACGAAGTGTCTAGAAAGACCTGAGCTTTTTATTGATGAAGAAGGACGCTTGTACCTCTTGGATATTTCTTGGGGTGACAACGGGGTGGTATCCTCAAGATTGATCTTTTATCCATTCTTCATCTTATTACATCATTCTCTCTCTTGCCATCCTGGCTTGCGACCGGCGGCAAGCACTCATGACATCCGTCCGATGTAATAGTACAATCCACCATGTCAAATCAATCCCAGTGCGCTGGAACTCTGAAGTACTAGTATTTTGAAATGAAATCATTTTGAAAGATTAAAGATCAGAAACATGAGAAAGGGCGCTCGATCCAAGATAACTTCCTATACATGAGAAATGTGATAAAGAAGGTGCATAAGAAGAGATCCTCGCTGATTTTCCTCAAATTGGACATCGAGAAGGCGTTCGACTCGCTGAATTGGGGTTTCCTGCTGCAAGTGTTAAAGCAAATGGGGTTTGGTCAGAGATGGCGTGATATCATCTCCCTGATCCTTGCCTCCTCCTCCTCGAGAATCTTGCTGAACGGTAATTTGGGAAGAGCTTTTCGCCACAGGCGGGGACTGCGGCAGGGGGACCCACTCTCGCCGATGTTGTTCATCCTGGCGATGGAGCCGCTGCAGCGGCTGCTCGAGCGGGCCACAAGCCAGGGGGTGCTGTCTGCTCTCAAGCTGCGTGAGGCCCGTTTGCGCGTCAGCTTCTATGTGGACGACGCCGTGGTGTTTGTGAATCCGGTAAAAGAGGATATTGTTGTGGTGCAACAGATACTGAATCTGTTTGGCAGGGTGTCGGGGCTGAAAACGAGCTTCGCTAAGTGCGTGCATATCCAGTGGCTTGTGCTGGGATGGACTTGAATGACACGCTGCGGCACTTTCCCTTGCAGGTACCTGGGGCTGCCTTTGGGATTCAAAAAGCCACGAAGGATCGAGGTCCAGCCGTTGTTGGACCGAGCAATTGGCAGACTCAAAGGATGGAAGGGGAGATTACTGAATAGGAAGGGCAGACTCACACTGGTCAACAGTGTCCTCACGAAAACGGCAACCTATTTTCTGACTGTGTTCCCGGCGGCTGAGAAATGGATGATCAAGAAGTTCAACAAGATCAGACGAGATGTCTTGTGGGCGCCGGAGGCAGAGGCTAGCGGTGGGAAGTGTCTGGTCAACTGACAGAGAATCAGCGCGCCAACCAATTGCATATGGAGGGCTGGGCATCAAGGATACGGATGCTTTTAGTAGAGCTTTGCGCTTACGTTGGGAATGGTTCAGCAGGTGGCAAGATCGACCAGGACAGACCATGGATTGGAACTGACACTCCCTGTGACCAAAAGGACAGGGACCTGTTCGCGGTCTGTACCTCGATTCATATTGGCAATGGACAAACAGCAAGATTCTTGGCGGATGCTTGGGTAGATGGAATGGCTCCAATGCAGCTCGCCCCTTTGTGTTTCTGTCTTGCTGCGCGCAAGCATCTTACGGTCAAAGAAGCTATGACAAATGGAAGATGGATGAGAGGCCTGGACAAGCTGGATAGTGAGGATAAGCTTGAGCAATTCGTCGCTCTTTGGACAAAACTGCAGGGCGTCTCTCTTTCGGACGTGAAGGACTCCATCTCCTGGAACATCACTGCAGATGGCCAGTATTCTGCTAAAAAAAAACGCACCTTGATTCTGTTTGGCGGATTCATGCTGAGGGGAAGGTGAAATTTTTTCTATGGCTCATGCTCCAAAACAGGAATTGGACGGCAGAAAGACTGAGATCGCGAGGCCTGCAACATGACGACTGCTGCTCCCTCTGCGAGCAGGAGTTTGAGACCTCGCGTTGCACATATGGCGCATTCGCGAAGGAGGTGTGGTCAAGGTTTCAGACTATTTCAGACTATCTACTCGCAGGCAGTCAATATCGCCACTACCTCTACTTGCATCAGGGGATGGTGAAAGAAAATACGTAGAGGTAAATTGGATGAGTCGGAAAAAAAAAAGCATCGCTGCCTCGGTCTACATCATCTGGCACATATGGAAGGAAAGAGGCCAGCACATCTTTCAACACGAGTCGATGACGGCAGAAGCTGTGGTGGGTTTGATCAGGGCTGACTTGGAGGTGCACCTGGTAGCCAAGGGTAGTCTGTCTAGTGTTTAGGAAGATTGAAGAGTTGTAGCACCTCCAAGGGGGGCCTTAGGGCCACTGTAATGTTGTAATGTGACTTTTTTTCCCTCTTCTATAATGCAAAAGCAGAGCTCCTGCTGTTCTCGTCAAAAAAAAAAAAGATCAGAAACATCAATCTGATAGGTATACATGATCTGCCAACAGTGACAGGTTATATTAACACATATATAATGGATAAAACTGAGAGAGCATTCAAACATACATAATATAGCAGCCTTCTGACATCCGAAGATACTCGAGCTTAAACCATATGGACAAACGAAAAGTAACTAATGGTTGACATGCCCAGCCATGTAGCAAAATAGCAACATGCTAATCCTTTGGCAGATGCAGTCCTGCTCCTCCAATTCTGATGACACCGTCAGATGACACATACAGCACCATACTACCATCAAGTTGAATTAAAAAAAAATGATATATCAAGCCTGTTCAAAAACCACTTGCCCTTTCCCAAAGACTAGATCAGGACTCTTTCCAACATATCAAGCCTGTTCAAAAACTACTATGAAATACTATGTAAAAGAAGACGATTCAGATATAACAAGACCAAGCATCTATGACTACAATATTGTCAAATAATAAACTAGTTTAATTCTATTGAGAAAAAACATCATGCATCTGCAGGCTCTTCAGATGATAAGCTGCTACAGCCATAACACAAGAACACCTATACACTTATCACAGGAGGAGAATATCATGATCAAAACTGTACTTAGCACACCAGCTCAGGTTAAAGTTGATTCATCCAGTAGCTCATATTTTTCACCCCAATTGGTTGTTGACTCAATAAGTAGCTATATATACACCAAAATAAAACATTGATCAGTGAAGTCAAGGATGGTTAAACTTTTGGAAATACAAGTGCGCGTATAGTTATGAGCAAAAAGTCGTCTCATATACATGTTCAGTCCTACGTCAGAGGAGTGCAAGAAATATATGAGTACAATCTGGAAAGTTTGTATAAACATGTGTACAATAGGGGAAGACTGGCTCCGTTCTCATGATCGTAAGTAGCTGCCTCTTACCATGGGCTGTTTGAGTTCCTCCAGCTTTGGACAGCCGAGAATCCAGACATTTTTTATTTCTGAAATTGCGTTTTCTCCACCAATTGATACAATGTCATCACAATCCCGAATCAATAAACTCTCAAGTGATCTGAGATTAGTGCTCCAAAGGTTGCCTGGAATGGATGTTATATGCTGACATTCATCAATCCTTAATGTAACAAGGGAAGCAAGGTTCTGTAGGCAGCTAGGAACCCATGCAGAGATATCCCCACAATCATGGAAGGACAGAATCTGGAGGGAAGATGGTAACACAAATCCCCTCCTCCCAGCAATATTAAGGCAATAAGAGATATCCAAATGCTTCAGAGAAGACAAAATCCCAAAGCTTTCATCGGGCAGGGACACCAACTCGAAACAAAATTTAACATGAATTCTCTCGATGACAGGTAGATATTCTTTTGCTAGGAGATCAGCAATGGTTGATAGTTTCTCACACCAGTCAATGGTTAGGGAAACAAGACATGGAAATGCTCTAACACTGCTGGTGTCTCTGATGACCTGTCCCGATTGTCCGATAATAGATATAAGACGTCGACATTCTGAAATGTGCAACTCCTCTAATGCTGGAAGATTCCACTTCTGTAGTTGAATGGAAGTGAGGTAGTTGCATGACAAAAAGAAGTAGGTGAGGGAGCAGCAGTCGACATTTTCTGCAAGATTCCCACAAGTGTAGTCGCCACTCCAATCCTTAGAACCCAACACAAGCCTCTTGAGAGAGGGTGCGACCAAAATTTGGGAACATATATTTGGGCATCCCTGAACCTCCAATTCTTCAAGGCAACGGAGATCCCGAAATCTTTCAGCTGGTACTGATACTAACTCCTTGCAATCTTTAATTTTCATTTTCTTGAGGGCTGGTATGTAAGCTGGATGTATAACATGTTCGAGGCTTGATAAATTTTCACACCCATCAATGATTAGATCTGTGATACCGCGTACAGATGAGCTCTCAAGTCCACTAGAACCTATGAATGAAGGTGACATTAAACTTGGCAAATTCTGTTGCGGAAACCAGCTTGGAAGGGAAAGACCTCGATAACCATGGAGAAGCAGAGACTTGAGGCAGGGGGGCAGAAATTGAAGCACTTCTATGTCGCTATCCTGTGGATTCCGCAACAAAGACCATTTCAGGATTAGCTTTTCAAGATATTTCTTATTCTGTAGTTGGGCTTCTGCTGCATGCTCCTTAAAATTTGACTTGCCAATATTATATATCACCAATTCAATGAGTTGGTTAATATTCTTTATCAACCTAATTCCTAGTCCCTGCTCATCATCTTCTGCATCAACCCATACTTTGTAATAAATTTCTTCTTTCTGAAATCTTCTAAACACTGAATCACAGCGAAATCCATGTGATTCAAATCTCTGCAAGCATATCAGCTTCCTGAAGTCACTAGGCAAGCTTTCAAGCTTGCATTGCTGCATACATAAAATCTGCAGATTATACAGCCAGCATAACTCTGGGGGAAGACTCTTCAGAGGGCAACCTCTGGAAATTTGAAGGTACCGAAGATGTTTCAAGTTGCCAATACTAGCTGGCAAGTCATTGGTAGAGGCAAGAACAATCACGCGCAGACGCAGAAATTCACTGCACCAAGCTGCAATCAGACTGGGTGGAGCTTTGTTATTCGCTAAAGACTTGTTGCAAAGAAGGGTACGGAGCTTTTTGAAACGACATAGACCCAACAAATTGGAATAGTCAATGTCTGTGCTAGAGAGTATTGACAAATGGCGAACGTTCAGCGGAATACTTTTGAAGTCACTCCTTCCTTTTATGATGAAGCAGTCAAACTCTGAAACTTTCTGTGCCATATCATGCAGCAAGTCATGGATTACGTATTCACTTTGAACTTCCTGAAAGAATGACCGATCCAAAAGGTCATTAAAGTATTCACAGCCAATATCTTGAAGTGGAATGTCTCCTTGAGGTTCCACAAAGCCTGCTGCCACCCAAAATTCAGCTAAATGACCCTTTCGAAATTTGTAATCTTTCGGGTAAAGGGCACAAAGTGAGAAGCATCTCTTCAAATGGAATGGTAAATACATGTAGCTCAACCGAAGGGCTGGCAAAATTTCAGTCTCCTCTTGCCTCAACTTCCACAATTCACTCTCTAGTATAGCATTCCAATGATCTGCTTGAAGATTCTTTCTTAATATTCGTCCAAGAGTTTTCGCAGCTAAAGGTGAACCCTTCAATTTAGGAACTATGCTTCTACCAATTCGCTCCAACTCAGGATCATTATTATTAGAACTCCCAGATTCAAATACACATAGTTTAAAGAAATTCCAAAAGATATCATCCTTTAAACCATCCAGTATGATGGGATCCGTTGTGCCCACTCTGTCAGCAACCTTACGACTTCTTGTAGTGACCAAGATCACACTTCCCTGTTGCACATTGTCGAAAGGTGAACAGAACCTATCCCAGCCCTGCCCATTTTCCTTCAAAACATCATCCCACATATCATCAAAGACAATCAAGAACCTTTTTTTACTCAGAATATCAGTAAGAAGAATTTGAAGAGTATTCAAATTTTCAGTTGATGCTTGTTTTCCAGGACATGACTCTATGGCCTCTTTAGTTAACCTCTTCACATCAAAGTCATCTGAGACAGAAACCCAAATTATCAGGTCAAAATGAGACTTCACTTGTGCATCACTACAAATATGTTGAGCCAAACTAGTCTTTCCAACACCCCCAATTCCAACTATTGGTAAAACAGTAAGACCTTCTATGCTTGACTCACTGCTAACTTGGTTACTTGTTGATACATCGACCGCGCTGTTTCCTTTCTGGCGTTTGTGATTAGCACTGCTACTATTTATAGGTTTGCAGAGAAATCTAATTATCTTCTTTAGCTCCATGTCACGACCAAATATTTTTCTTTCATTCGGAAAGGAGCTAGTCTCTGGCCTAAGTGATTTGTCAAACCGTGTTGATACTTCATGTAACCCCATATTTAGAAGGTGAGTGGATATGTTATCCAGCCTATCCCGGATACCATTCACTGACTTGATAAAGCTTCCTTGAATGATACTATTGAAGAAGTCTATTGAAAGAGATTGGCTTCCATTCCCCTCCACTTTCAAATTTAGTGTATACCATCTGAACTCATCAAGAAGGTCATCGGCATCATACACTGCATCCTTGAGGTTTGGAAGGAGCTCAGCCACACCATGTCTGTGGCTCCTCCACTCTGCTCGGTCAATGAGGTCATACATTGCGGGAAGAGTATCCATAAGATATTGTATGCCACTTTCTAGGAAAAATAATTCCTGATGAAGCCTTTGCCCCTCTATGCCGCTCCATCGTAATGAAATAGTACATCTAGCCCACTGAAAAAGATTATCACACAATTTGGAGCCACTTGTGACCACAATAGTATTCATTATGCCCATAGTGACTGGAGTATGAATATTTCCTTCCGCCCTGTTAACAAAGTGGAGAGAATGAGCATAGTGTATTGTCTCGTTAGATAATATTAAAGATTACCATAACCCAGATGTGATGTAATTATATTCTCCACATATTGTTTCTTATTAAAGATCATAGTTGTGCAATTGCTCTTTGAATCAGTTTCCACGTATAATTTATTGCCAAGTTCAGAAAGAGTGATGAAATTTCAGAGTATGTTTTAAATAAGTCCTTGATAATCAACACACATTTTATAATAAAGATTTGATTCGTAAAAAAACAAAGCAAAGTAATAATAATGTAAACACGTTACTACTTGAGAAACCCACACGATTCTAGATGCAGGAGCCCAACCACCTCCCACCTCTAGCCCCAGCGCCGACGAGCCCTCGCCGGTAGCCCTCCCATCACCCTCTCCCCCAACGCCATGTCCTCCGACGGAAGCAACGTTGATCTGCACCACCAGCACGGCGACCGGTGGCAAGGTTCCGACGGCGGATCCTTGAGCTCCGCCTCTCGCTCCTACAGCAACGTGGCCCGCTCCCCCCCACCCCCCACCCCCCAACAGCACAGCCGCAGCCCGCGTCAGCTGCCACATCGACTGAGGCACGACGTGCACCCGCCGCCACTCACCTCTGCCCTACTCCAAGGTCCGCGTCGCCAACAACACGCCGCGCAGGCCAGACGCCAACGGCTGGGAGCAGCCCCAACACAGGAACCACCAGCGCCGTCACTCGTGCCACAACGACGACCAGCCCCGTCGGTGAAGCCCGTCGCCTGAGCTAGAGGCCAGGCTCTACTTCCGCTGCCTCAAAGCTGGGCACCCTGTGCGCGACTGCCCAAACGAGATCCGCTGCCGCAACTGCCTCCTTTCGGGGCACCACACCTGTGGCTGCATGCTGGAGCAACAAGCGCACAACCGTGCCCGTGCAAGGCTGCTGACCCAGAGTGGCGTGCCTAGGATGACGACCGCATGGCCTGCTGCACGGAGCGCACCTCCGTCCCCGTCCCCGTCCCCGTCCCCGCCCCCGCCGCCTCCACCGCCCCAAGCACCCTCTTGCGCCAGTGCGTCCGCCCCTGATCTTGACGAGCCGGTTCGAGTTCTAATCTCCCACTCCGTCGAGATCGAGGAAACTGAGAGGGTGCAGCAACACACGTTCGTGGCAAAAAGCACGGGCACCAGGCCGGACGTCTTCGTTGATCAAGTGGAGGCGCTGATCCCGACTCCTCCGTGCTTGTTGCCGGCAACTTCTCAGCCATGCTCCATAGCCCTGAGGATTTCCTCATCCTGTTCCACTCCAAGGCTGCTTTTGACCGTCTGTCCGGCGAGCACTTCGTCAGCAAGCCCAACATCTCCCTACTCTGCCCGTGGTGCAAACTCGCCCACGTTGACATGGGATGGCTGGATCAACGCATCGAGCTTGAGCTACGCGACATTCTCGCCCACACCTGGCACGTCTCCACGGCTGAGCACATCCTCGGGATGGGTTGTTGGATCGAGCAGCTTGACGCTCGCGCGCTGACCTCGCCACCTTCTGCCTGGCGACACGCACCAACGACCCAGCAGGCATTTGCTGCCGCACAGTCCTGGAGATCGCCGTGCTCATCCCCGCTCGCTACCACACCGATCCGTCGGCTCTACGAACCCTCAAGTACCCGGCTGCCAGCTCGGTCATTGTCCATGACACGACATTGCTAGCTAACCCTGCGGCCGGCAGCGATAATGATGCTGAGCATGCCTCGTCGTCAAGTCCTGGGCGCCGTGGGCATGGGCGCAAGAGACGCTGCACTGGCTTGGCCCAAGGTGGGCACGCAGACGACATGGCTGTCGATGCTGGTGGCTGGACCATCGTTGCCCGCCCACTACGCGCGAAGGGCGTTGCCGTCAACGGTGGCTGGAACCCGAGCGGTGCATTTGAGCTTAGAAACAAGCCTCCTAAAATGGGGAGTGGTGTGTTTGAGCTTAGAAACAAACCTCCTGAAGGGGTCAGGGTCCCCGTCTATGGTCGCCCAGGCTGTCACGCGTCCAACTTCATCCAGAATTGCTCAAATGAAACCATCCTCTCGCAGCAGCCACCGGTGTTCAGTCCAGAAGCAATGGGCCGTCGTCCAAGATGATCGTAGAAAGACAGCGCAAAGAGCAGTTGTTATGCATCTCATCCCAATTTGTCGTGTGTAACACACTGTCGAGCCTAACAAGCGTGGGATTCTCTCGCTCGTTAGACCACGTATACTTCCTGTCACGGAGATAGACCTTCAGCACGCAGTCGTTCAGAAATCTACTAAAACGACCCACGATGCGACGGTGGAGGTTATCGTTGTTTTTATACCCATCACGGTAGATCATGTTGAAGTTCGCGCATCACAACCAAGGATCTAGTCATGTCCTCCTAACCTCCTGTAGCTCCGAGAGGAAGGCGGTCTTGTCCACATCAACATGTGGTCCGTACCGTACGACGCGCATGATCATTAAGACCACGCATGTTAAACACTAAAATCATGGGATCGTATGACATCGAAACGATGTAAACACCCGCAAAGGGGCGACCACCTGGTCAAACTACCACCAGGTGGCCACCTGAGATCCCCACCATGGGCGTAGCGCAACCCCTGATCGCCGAAAGGGTCCACCCGTATAACTCTCCGACCACCCCGATCATATCGTCCGTGAGATGGGTCTCAATCATCCTGTGGAACGCCTTTAGGGTAGCCTATGAAGGCGCCTCTTCCTCGGAGATTTAATCCTAGCTTCTTCATGAGGTTGTGGATTGCCTTCTTCTCAGAGTTCAACCCTCCTGGTTGTCTAGCGATCCTCGAGCTCTGGCGAGGGTGAAAGTTCAGCGCCATGAGTCTACGCTGAACCGGTGGTGCCAACAACAGCATGTCAAAACACAGCTTAGCCACAACCATGAACTCGCCTAGTGTTCTAGGGTGCGCTAGTGCCGATGTAGCAGGCGCTGCGGAACCCATGGCTGATGACCTCTGATAGACGAACCATATCGGCGACAAGGCAAGACTAACTAGGGTAAAAGGGTCGTGATTACTCGCGCGCTCATCTCCTGATTGTCCAGGTCAAACAGCCACCTGGGCATCCCCAACCCCTCGTCACGCTACGATGAGAAAACGTTGATCTATGATGTAGCAATAGAGTCCAACAGCTGATCCTAGATCACACCTTCCCCACATAACATATCAAAAACAATCAAAGCAGAGGAAACGGCCCGTGGGCTTGTAGTCACCAAAGACGACGCCTCGTGGGCAGCCCTAGACTTTCGTGGCCCAGCACCATCGTCCATAGCGGGCTCAAGAACCTAGGCCGGATCGAGTATAGAATCCCCAGAGTACGAGGCTCGCACCCGCGATCCTAGTTGGGCCAAACACGGGCTTGCAGCCCAGCTCCCCTGCCACCCAACTGGTCCACCTCATTCCCTTCTTTCCCTTTATCTAGCGAGACAAAAAGGGGAGAGGCAAGTCTCTACACCTCTTCCTCCACCGTGGCAGAGAGAGGAGGGTGGCCTTCGCCCACACCCAATGGTCCTAGCCTGTCCGGGCAGCTAGCATCAGGGTGGCCACCCCATTCCCTTACCCGTCCCCTCCAATCATAACCATACCCGTCAATGTGTATAACATTTTCCCATACCCGTCACCCGACAGGGTAAATGGATACCCATGAGTAAAAAATATCCATCTTTACAACACATAAAATCGGAAAAAATGGTAAGACATCATAAACATCGACACGTTATAAACAGCGGCCAAACCTGGAATAGAGGCACCAATAGTCTTGCAACAACCCTCTCGTTTACGAAGTTGTGGTGGTATGAGAAATATGAGATCGATATTGATCACGCGAAAATCAGGATGTGATCACATAAACAAGCTCGAGAATCAGGATATGATCACATAAAGAATATACATACGACAGAAGGCGGTTGTCACTTGGCGGGAGGCGAAGCGAACAAACCTATGAGCGATCGTGGAGCTAGAAAGCATGAGATGACTTAGCTAGAGTCAATGCCTCATTAAGAAAAATAAGAATTTTAGCATATCACCGAGGCCACATCTATCAAATTTTGGATGGGTAGATGGATACGTGGGTATGAGTTCTACGATCCCACGCCCGTACCCGTTGTACCCGATGGGTATGAAATTCTCCTATTTAGATACCCATGGGTAATTTCTTGTCCCATGCCCGTACTACTAAGGCCTTGTTTGGTAGTTAAGGTTTTGTGGGGATTAGAGGGGATTATCCCCACCAAACCTCAATTCCCCACTTATTTTTAAAATAGTGTTTTGTTCTAGTTTATTAGAGGGGATTATCCCCACTTTTCCCAACTTTTCCCCAGTTTTTCTGAAATCCCTAGTGCATTTTTCTCAATACCCAATACACTACCCCTATCTAGTGTATTGTTGGGGATTGGATTTTTGTGGGGATTTGAGGGGATTGGGTAAAAGTATAGATGGATAATCCCCACTAAACCTCTAGTACCAAATATAGCCTAATGGTTTTTACCCGGCGGGTACGCGGGTCATGGGTACCCATTGCCATCCCTAGTCCTATGCGGGTCATGGGTACCCATTGCCATCCCTAGTCCTATGCCACTACTGGCGTTGCTTCTTCGGTTGGCTTCGAGACAACTAGTCACCACTGCAGATAATCCAGTCGGCCGCTTGCATCTAGAGGGCATTGCCCGTCACCCTCGGGTCGGCTCTTCTTCCAAGTGCCCGATACTGTCGAGATGGTGGTGTCACCACGACCGGTCGGTCTTTGCAAACCGGCCGCACCGCTTTGGCGTCGCGACAAACCAGTGGCGTCCCCACCCACTGACGCGAGCTGCATCGCCAACTGGTGGTGGCGGGACCTACAAGAGATCCCACGTACATGAGCGCTTCGACATCACTAGAGCCACCTCTTGCGCCGTCGTGGGTCAGCAGTTCAGGCGTGCCCTTGTCTTATGAGTAGCGTTGTGAAGTGGGGTAGCCCGACGCAGGCGGCAGGAGGCCACCGTAGATAGTTCGTGAAGCCGTTGACATGGACAATCAATGGATGAATCAACGTCACCTGTGGCAGAGTGATCGTGCTCATCAGCGCCGCCATCGTCTCCGGCAATAATGGCGTCGTGTTTGGTTCCACCATGTGGAAATCAACCTCTCCAGGGATGAGAGAGGGGTCAAGACACCAGGCTAATAGCCTGAAGATCTCCATGTCAGCACACAATCGCATCGGAGGTTCCAGCCGCTCCACCCAGGAAATTGGTGCAAGCCTTGTCTCCACCGCCACGCTACATGCGTTAGCCAGCACACCTACATATGCAAATTGACTCTGCCGGCCATCGTGTTTGTCCGGTGCGACCATGACTTCATCAGCAGCACGTACTGATCAGCCAACACACGGTCCTCCCTGGCGGCGAAGTAGATGAGCAAAGTCCCGCCACCGTGCTTGTGCACCGAGAAGACCTCTGGCGAGAAACCATAACTTGCCTCGATGGCATCGACCACCTCCACCGGCGAGGCATCCGTGCTTGTGCACCGAGAAGACCTCTGGCGAGAAACCATAACTTGCCTCAATGAGCGCGTTCTGCAAGGCGTGAGAAGATGCACGCGCTTCATGCAAGGCGACGGGCAGCTCCCCGCCATAGGTCATTGGTGTCATGACGCCAGCGCCGTGCCAGATGCGCACTCCAGCTAGAGGCAGAGGCGCGACGACGGCGCGTTTGTCCACACTCGCCACCTTCGTTGACATCGACCTGGCCGGCGAAGGAGTGCGATCGTAGCGTGATGAACCCACGGCCTGGCGGCGGGCGCCGCGCGCGCCGCCTCTTGTGTCGACATCCCCAAGCAAGGAGGCGCAGATTTAGCAGCGCGACCCGTCGGAGTACAAGCCCTGGCGCTTGCCCCCTGCATGCCATGGGCACTACAGAATTTTCACCCGTAGCAACATGAGAGCCAGGAGCCCAACGCAACCCTTGAGTCGCGTACGCCCGCCGCAGTGCCATGCTGGCCAGCCGTGGCAGCTCTAGAAGCAGGGGTGCACGTGTCGCCATCGCGAGGCGCCCTATCTTGGCGCAAGACATGCCTAGAAGCTTCGTCAGCATTCCGCTTGCTTGTAGGTTCGTCACCATCGTCCGAGGGCGTTTGCGGCCTCGGCGGCATGCATTCCCTAGCCACATGGCAAGCCTCACCACATCGAATGCAAACCGGCCCAACCGTGGCAGTCTTTGGCCCTATGGCCCGGCTCATGGCAGAGGAGCCAAAGGCCCTTGTTGGCGTCATATGCGCCAGCCTCGCGTCCAGCCCATGACGCCCTTGCCGCCACTACCTTCCTGTCAGCGCGTGGACCCCGCGCACGCTTGTTCTTGGGCTGCTCCCACGGCGCGTCGGTGCCGCCCTCGAGTGAGTCGTCAGAGTTGTCGAGCTCGTCAATCGCGTCGGTGATCGCTCCCTGTGCACCTCAGAGCGCGGCACGCGCGAGGCTCCTTCCTTCTGCTCCATCAGATGCTTACCTTTTAGCGCTTTCATGTAAGACCCTGGCGATCCATCGGAGTCAGAGTCGCAGCCACCGCGCCACCTATCCTCTTGGCCACGCACGCATTGCCAGTGGAGTCGGGGAAGTGGGAGCGAGGCCATGGGTGAGGTGGGCGTCAGCTCCGGAGAGGGTGCGAGGGGCGAGGGCACCGGCACCGGAGTGGCCACCGGCGGAAGGGAGGGGGTAAGGTGCTCTCATGTGCGCCAGCACCTCCCTTGCCTCTCGATTCATGTGGATTTCGCGTTAGCTGATGAGGTGTGTTTTCATAAAGAGGTTATGTTGTATTGTAGGCCCTTCAACTTATAGTGCAATGCTAGTTACAGTAAGTGGCATATGTCCATTACAACATTAATTATAAAGTCAGAATTAATTATAAAAAGATGTACATAGTATGCTTTTTTACCAACAAACAAGAGAAGATCCGTGCCAACTTGATGTGCGCTATGAGTAAAACAGATGGGACGCATCACTCAGCACCATTAATTACAGGTACTAAATGGGCGCCACTGCACACAATAGCTAATTCCAGCAACGCGTAATGCACGCACGCCCCAGGCAATCCAGGACACGTATGTTTTTACATCAAAACCATTGTTGAACTTAGTTACATCAAAACCTTTCAGTGCTATTTCTACAAAAAGAACATCTACAATTCTATATGCTTTTTTTAAGCGTCACTAATTTCAAAAACAGTTGGAGTAATACTCTTTAGTGTGAAAGAATGCACACACCATAGCAGAAATAGGATAAGGCTCTAAATATATAACCTTATATCACTGCAAATACACACAAATTTAGCACCAGCAATATAGAACACAAGTAAAAATGGCTAAAATGAGAATGCTCTAATTGTTGAAATTTCATATGACATATTCAAAGAAAAACAAACCTTAGATATGGGTTCCTCCTAAGATGTCCATCGTCAAGGATGTCAACCTCGGTTGTCTGATTCACATCTCGATGCTCCGAAATAACTCTAGATGCATGCCATCCAATAGCACGGGACGTCGGAGCCCTAAAGTATTTAAACGACAACTCTACACTGAGTAAAAAGCATACTATGTACATCTTCTTGAAAAGGAAAAAAGGGTAAATATAAATGTTAACCTTATGATGGACCCATGCACATAATCCATGGGGTCGGCAGCATCCTGGTACATACTGCCATGCATTGACCTATCATCACCTCCCACCTCATCCGGCACTGCTGGTATATAATCTATACCCATCACTGAGTCAAACCAGACGGTGTTGTCATGCACCCCCATCGAAACTGCCGGGATAACCAATAAATCACAACTTTTAGATAAAACAAAAAAGTAGCGCTCTACATTATTGCAATACTCTGGAGAAATTGTGTAAAATAAATATTCCCACTATTTGGCACTAGAAGGTACACTCAACCAAAAATGATTATTCTAAATTACATGCCTATTCACCCTTTAGGATTTTCATTTAGGAATTTGTATTAGCAGAAATGCAATTGTAATATTCAGAATACAGAAACAAATGTTTATATCTTTTCAAATTTGTGGTTCTTTTCAAATATTGTAACACAATCTGCTGGCTCTTTTAATCCTGCACATTTTGTTAATTTGGAGAAATGGATGCATGTATGCATTTGTAGCACACCGGGTTGTGTACAACAACCCTCTCCCCTCCTTAGAATGTACGCATATATGGATTAAAATCTATCCTTACGGAAACTATTTCATTCTTCTGGCACGCTGATTCATGTGCAAACTTAGTTGCCTCATATTCAAGAGCACACGTCCTTAGGAGACAATTCTTAATAATTGTCGACAATATTAGACCATTTCGCATCCTCATCATTGATCCGTATGACCCATATTGAATTTGCAAACTTTTCAAAACACACATATCTTGTTTGATCGAGATAATTACCTGAGTTGGTGTATTGGTTCCAGTCTGCCTCCCTATTTTGTAAGTTAGTGGCCTACAAACAACAAATTTGTAGAGGTTTAGTCCATATTATTTGAAGAGGCCACACCAGTGGTAGTATCTCAATTTTTTGTAATCATGTACACCTAACATTTCAAAAGATACATAAATCAGATCTCAATCAATTACTGATAAGGAGTTACTGCATGAAAAAACTTCTAACGAACTAATTACAAAATATTTAGTGGCAAACATACAAAACAAATTTTGGACTTCATAGTATGTACAGTAGGGTTTACTAGTCCAATGCATTTCTATGGGGAGAACTAACGATTTGCGATTTACTCATCTAAGAAACTGTTAACTGTTAGTACAAAACCAACAATGTTAATTATAGCTACAAATACCCTAAAACCCCTATCATTAAATGCAACAAGCAAAAATTGATCAAAAATGATTTTTTTCATTTGCTTATAGCTCTATTATTTCTTCAAAAAAGTTGCCAATAGATAGAGGGAAAAAATATCACTGATCTTTCAATACCTCGTGTGTAAGCGGCAATTTTTCAATATCAATCCTATTAAGTTCATCGACAATCTGGCTTATACTAAGCCTTTTCCGTCGGTCAGACTCCACACATGTTAACGCTATTTCAATGCATGTCTTAACTTCTTGTGATCCATGTGACCACATCGTTGCATGTAGCCTTTTTCCCCAGTTTTCACATACCTGATAAAAATGAAAGCAAAATGTTGACATGGTGCATACATTCAGAGCATGAGTAAGACACAACACAACTTTATGAAGGACATGTATTCATGATTCAGAAACTTTTTACTTACAAGTTCAATGATCTTGGATGGATTACCCACATGGTCATAATAATGCTTCCATCCTGCCATTATATGTATTATTACAACACCTAAACTAAATACATCATATTTATGTGAGATTTCTTGCTTGTCGACGTATTCTGGTGGTGTGAATCCCCTGCATGGTATCAAATATAATTACTTTGTAACAAAATTATATAAGTTGATTACTTCACGTCATTAATGATGAACTCACACTGTTCCCAAAGGTGTGGTCGTGGTACATGTTTCGACTGTAGAAAAGAGCCTTGATAAACCAAAATCCCCAATTTTCGGAATCATATTATTGTCCAACAATATATTTGCAGGTTTTAAGTCCAAATGAAAAATAGAATCTGTGTATCCATTGTGGAGGTGATTTAAACCTTCACATACTCCCTTAATTATTTTGTAACACATGTCCCAATCAAGTCTGCATGGCTCGTCTGTAGATGTAAACATGGCATGTATCACAAAGACAACAATTGAGTAGTCGATTAAAATAGATCACAAGTTTACGGATAACATTTTTCTCCGCGTGTCATAATATTGTCTATGTAGTGCATGATCTTACCAGAAACGTATTTTTCAAGGCTTCCACCCTCCAAGTATTCGAAGCAGAGAGCTCTTTCATTCTCCTCTGCAAAAACATATTTTCCATCGTATTCAACACATTGACGACGGGTTTCATAGCAGTAGCCAACCAAGAGCACAATATTCTGATGTTGGACCCTCATAAGGTTAGTACACTCATTATGAAATTGTTTCTCACTGTCATGATCTAGAGGCATGTATATTAGCTTCTTCACAGCAATCTTTTCCCCACTGTCCAAGACTCCCTGTTAAAGATTTGTTGTTAATATCGTCCACGGGCACTTGTAATTTGCCTTATTTTATTTTTGAAAAGTAATTAAGAGCCCATGTAAAAGGAATGCAAATAACAACGATACCTTGTAAACCACTCCATATGCACCACGACCAATTACACGGTCCTCAGAAAAATTATTAGTAATCTGTTTTAATAACACGAACTCGAACTGCGTTGTCGCCCCACTTGTGTGCTGTGACCTGCTCAACGTTGTATTCTTCATCTCCTAGTACTAAAAACACACAGGTAAGTTTGCATGTGTATAGATATGCATAACTTTTACAAATAATAGATGAATGCATGTATTGTCAGAAGATAAGTATATAACAAATAATTGGCATGTACCTATCGTTAGAATAGAAGTACTTTTATCAGCAATTAAGATACATAGCAGCGGCTAATAATGAAGAACAAGTTGAAATTGTACTATAATAAGCATGGTATATATTTTGAGACAGTTCAGTTCCCTAACATAAAAGCAGACAGCTTTCTCATGTACAGAAATAAGAAGGATTCGACCAAGCAAGAATACCTGTGTGCAGGTCAGAAAAAAAAGAATACCTATGTGGGCTGCGCTGAAGGTAGTATTAGTAGAGTTCGACCAACGGAGAGGAGCGGGATCGGAGACAGAGCAGTAAAGAAAATATCCTATATATATCTAGATCTCCACCAGTACGGATGTCGCCTTGTCTTCGAGCTCCGTCGCCCTCTCCCGCCTCGCTTCGGCTTCCGCCCGCTCGCCTTGAGCGCCCTCAGCTTCTCCTTGGCGCACCTCCTGCTGCCTGAGACCCGATGTGGACTCCTAAATCCAGGGGAAAGGAATGCGCGGCGGCGGCGGCGCCTGCAAGCCGATGGGGTCGAGGCGATGCGTACTGGGGTCGAGAATGAGAAAGAGGACTGCGGCGTTGACCGAGCATTGAGAGCATCAGCTATGGGGGAAGTCGTATGCCGCTGCGCCATGATCTCCACGTAGGAAAAAAAAGTGAGGCAGCGGTCTATAGAAAAAACTCCCAACGCATTGATTTCAGGCCACTATTTACTGGACCCACACCTTTTTACCCTTTTGTGCTTTATTTTGCCCCTGTTCATCTTCTTTCCCATGACCTTTCCCAAGCTCCTCTTTCTCCCCCAAAATTTCTTTCAGATCTGCCTCCACAATAGGTAGAAAATCCAGGAAATCTTTAAATTCGAAGCCCAATTCCACCAATTCATCCATTTTCACAGCCTTTTTTCTTGATTATTTGTGTTTCTCGGAATCTGATGTTTCCATGAAAAACAAGAGGAGGCACCCGGACCTGCGCCATGGTCTCGTTCGAGAGCTTAGCGCCCCTTTGAAACAGTTTCCCCTTTTCTCTCTCTCTTTCTCTTCTTCCTTTCCTTTTCTCTTTCCGCTTTTGGCAAGGAAGCCGCAAGCCTTAATGGCGACAGACTACAGGCATCGCCCTAACAATCCGAGCCTAGCTGGCCTTAGGGGCAGCGGGCTAGGGCGACGCGTTGGCCGTGCGTGCCCTGAAGAGCTCGTAAAAAGAAGAACGATAACATGATATTACTGTATGGGGGAAAATGTCTCCTGGGAGCATCTCTAGCGTACCGGTACTACAAAACGCGAATGCGCTATAGTGCAAAATATTTTTTTTATTTGTAAATCGTCGACGCGAATAAACCTGGCCAACGATCTCAAGGCCCGGCACGTGTTAAACGGGCCGGCACATGGCATGGCTCACCATGGCCCATCAAGCAACGTGTCATGTCGGGTCGGCAAGCGTTCCCCGCCTGGCGCCCCAAGCCCGGCCATGTCTCTACGTGGGCCAGCTCACGGCACGTTGGGCCCACAGGGCCTCTCTTGGCCCGTTTAGCCTGTTTTGTCTGATTTTCTTTGATTTGAGTCCGAAAAAATAGTAAAAAATGTTTAAAAATGCAAAAAAAAATAGTAAAATGACATAAATTTTTATATGGGATAAAAAGTGAGCTTTATTGATGTTGTCTCATTAAAAAAACCTTACATCCCTAGCAAGAAAAAAGAGTACAACCCACAACTAATTAGTTCCCTCCCTATTATCTCTGATGAAACAAGACATGTCTTTGCAAGTGACCAGTTCCAGTTTCACGGCACAAGATGAAGATACAGCCACATCTTCTGCACCTAGCTTGGTTCACTTGGACACCATCTGCCTCAGCAACTTCATCGAAGTCGTGCTCCCAAATGCGGCTTCTTCTTGGTGGATAGGGGGTATAGGTTGGTTGGGATTTGGTTCAGCAGCCATGACTAGAGCTAAATGGATGATATGGATAATGAGAGTGGTGGTGTGAAGAATGAGAGGGGTGGTAGGGAGAATGAGAGGGGTGGTGTAGAGAATGAGAGGGCGTGTTGCTCTATTTAAAGGGGAAAAAGTAAGGGAGGGACAATATGGGGATATAAGATTTACAAATTCTTGCCCTTGCCCTGACCTTGTCCTTCTCCTTCTCCTAGGTAGCTCTCGCCTTCTTACCGAAAGGCAACATGAAGTCATCATCGTTATCCTCGACTGATGCCTCACCCTTACCCTTCGACGATGCCTCGTTCTTGCCCTTTGATGATGTCTTTTTCTTGTCCTTCTTGGCCTGCTCCTTCTCCCAGGCAACCCTCGCCTTCTTATCAAAAGGCGGCATGAAGATATCATCTTCGTCCTATCTTTCTTCTATCCACAATGAAGGTTGATCAATACACCTCTCTCCTGAAGCTTTAGTCTTAAATTTCAGCTTGGTCCACCTTGCATTGATCCTAAAAAGTTCTTGTCATATTTTCTCAGATTTCCTCGATGGCCATCCTTTTGTACGTAATTCCTCACCCGGCTCATTGAGAAAAACATCACTACCGATGAGTTCCTCAAATGGAACTTGGATTTTGTCTATTCTAAAATTTCTAGCAAAACCCAAAAGGTGTTCAGACATCAGGAGTAAAAGACTACGATCGGATAGAAACCCCGACATATTGGCAGGCTTGCTCACCTTAGTGGAGAGAGGGTTTTTATAGACTCGAAAGGAAATGGCAGGAATAAAAGGGAGACAAGTTTTTATGGGGATAAAAATTGGCCTTTATTATTAGTTGCCTTATCAAAACCTTCCATCCCTAGGAAGGGAAAAGAGTACAACTGGCTCTAAAAAGAAGAGAAAATTACACAAGAGATTAAAAAATCCTACAACTAAGTTTTTTCTTGGTCTTCAGACCACCGCATAGCTTAGAACGAGGCTATCAGTTTTGGGTTCTCGGTGGTGTGATGGGCTCTTCTTCTGGCTAGTTCTCCATCTTTGACAAACATTAGTGTTTTCACCATATCTGGAGTGAGACTAGTTCTTCTATCATCAATTATTCTTCTAGCAAGACTAAAAGCAGACTCCGATGAGATAGTTGAGACATGCATCGATAGCACATCATGTGCTAATATGGAAAGCACCGGATACGTTGACCTTTTATCCTGCCACCACTGAAGTATGTCGAAGTCGTCATCGTCATCATCATTAGTAGCAACTACTGCACTATTCAGATACTTTGCTAACTCCCCTCCATCTTGAAGCACAGGAGTTTGTGTGGAAGAGCTCGGCGTGGCCGTGGAAGTACCAAATATTTTTCCCCACACTTTTTCTTACCCCTACCGGCTGTTGGTACTGCCGGAGGTCCGTGTAGCATAGATGAGCCATACTTAAGCTCATATTTAGCATAAACATCATGCAGCTTATCCTTTATCTCAAGTGAATATTGATCATAGCTAACATTTATGGTATAACTTAAGAGTGAAAGAACCCCACTAAATCCTTCCAGTTTGTCTAGAGACTGGTATAAAACTAGGGGTGTGAGCAGTTCTAATATATTCGACAAAACCAGAAGACTCGCCAAATCCTAATGATAAATTATTCACGACAATCAATGTTGCAAGAGCCTTTGACGAGCTGAATCATAGACAATAATACCTCGGAAAGTGCCGTCGGGGTTGAAGTTGATCCTGCTCTGGATCGTCACGGCCGCTCCATCTGCCTTAGCATGGGTTGCCGTGTGCCTCGTCATGTGGTCGTTCCCTCCTCCCATCTTTAGAGAAAATAGACTCGAGCAACCCGGATGCAAGCACCGAGCTCTCATCTTCGTCACACCATAGCCGTCAACATATTCTTCTTTCGCAAAGTTGAAAGGATACGGATGTCGCCTAGAGGAGGGTGAATAGGCGATTAAAACTTTTCCTAGAGTGGCTCAACAAAGGCGGAATAAAACTAGTGTTTTACTTTGTTAAGAACAACCTATGTGCACCAACAACTTATGCTAAGCAATATAAGCAACAAAGTGATAGCAAGATATATATTACTTCAAGCACGAAGGCTATCACAATGTAAAGTGCATAAGTAAAGAACTCGGGTATAGAGATAACCGAGGCACGCGGGAACACCGATATTTTACCGAGTTCCTCCCAATATGGAGTACGTCTCGTTTGGAGAGAGGGTGGTATCAAACCACCAACGCCACAAAAGGCCTCCCTTATTCTCCGGTGAATCTCACCCCAATGGGATCGATCCACGCTTCCACTATCAGTGCACTTGTCGGTGACAACCAGAACCTCTCACAAGGTTGGGGCACTTCTCCACAACTTAATTGGAGGCTCTCAACAAATGCCACAAAAGGCCACAATGCCACCAAGGCCACAAACCGTCTAGGGTTCCAAGAACCCAAGAGGGACAAGCTCCAATGAGCAACTCAAATCAAATCCTCCAAAGAGAACTCAAACCGATGCACCAAATGCAAATGTCAAGAACACCACAAAGGTGCTCAAATCCCTCACTCTCAAGTTCCAACAAAGCTACTAAAACTATTGGGGGAACAAAAGAGGAGAAATCAAAGAGAGACACAAAATCCCCCAAAATCTAGATCTCCAAAGATGCACTCACAAAGAGATGGATCGATTAGGTCAAAACGTGAGGCTAGATCTTCTCTCTTCCACTCAAATATAGACAAGAATTATCGGAGGAAAAAGATTAGACAAGCTTCAAGATCTAGAGCAAGTGTGGACAAAATTTAGCCTAATAGATAATAAAGGAGTTACTAAAACTAAAAAAGGGCAAAGCCTTAAATAGGGGCCCAGAAAAACTAGCCGTTTGGAACGTTTTTTGAGGACCGGGAGAAAATCAGCAGCAGCAAGATCAAGCGCGAGCGGCAGCAGTGGGCCAGGGCGTACGCGCGCATGCGAGCGGCGGCTAGCATGCTCGGCAGCAGCAGCTGCTAGCGCTGCACGCGGGCAGGCGTGGGCCAGCTGCATGTGGCAAGCGCGCGGCAAGCGAGCCACAGCAGCAGCAGCGAGCAGCGCCAGCGGGTCACGGCGCGCGAGCGAGCGCAGCGATGGCAGCGGGTCAACGCGGGACAGCCTATGATGGATCTTTTTTTTTAGCCTATGATGGATCTAGATCTGAGGAAAACTGGGCTGCGAGGCGCTGGTAGAAAAATATCTGGGCCGGCGGGCCAGGCCGGTACAGCCGGATGCGCGTATCGTGCCGGACTGCGTGCGTCAGGCCCGATCGGCACAGTGCTGTGGTAGTATCGTTGGCCCAGTTTTTCTTTTTCTTTTTCAATTAAAACGGCAAATATTCAAACGGATATAACTTTTAAACGGTAGCTCCGATTGATCCGATTCCAATTGCGTTGGATAGAGGATAACAAGGGCTTTTCAATAAAAAATGGAAATATTGATTATCACCAAGTGGGAGTGTATCAATTAATATAATGTGAGATACCTCACTTGGTGAAAAACCGAAAAGCCGCATAAATCAAAATCGCAACAAGATAATATGGGATATCCGATTTTGATGAACAAGAGCTTGTTATAGAGATTACCACAAGCTCTATATCCCCATATGGATAAGACCAAATAACAACCAAATACGATGATGCAAGTATGCAAAGGTTTGAGCTCTTTCCGAACGATGTGACTGAATTACTCATACGAGAGCCCCTCTTGATAGTACGGTTATCTATCCTAAACCCGGTCTCACACACACAACGTGAGACCAGCAAAAGGGAAAACCTATCAAGATTATATCTTTGCCTTGAGAATTCCACTTGAGCTCGATGTAGACGATCTTGCCCTTCTCAAGATGGAACGCCTTTCTTAATTCCTCATCATCGACCTCGCATATTATCTTCTTTGCATTTCATCGACCTTGAAGCCAACGCATGCTCCAAGTAATGCCAATGGACCAATCCTACACGTATAACTTAATACACACATTAGTCCATAAAGATTGTCATTAATTACCAAAACCACACATGGGGGCCCAACATGTTCTTTCAAAAGTGCTGCCAGATCTTCGAGGTTTTTTCCGCCGCTTGCTACTGGTAGCGGTCGAAGTTTGGCTAGCAGAAGTGGTGGATGTATTGGGAGAACTTTTGTTTGTTGGTTGATCGGATAGGGTATATGGAAATTGCATGGTGTCGATGTTGTCGTTGCCGCTGAAGGGAGAAGTATTGAAGTTGGGAGGAATTTCGACCCCCAAATCTTCGGCATCGAAAAGAAACTGGTTGGGATTAGCCATGTGTTGGTGTAGGATATGAGAGAGAGGGGTGTCGCATGGTGTGGAGATTGAGAGGGGTGTGCTACCCTATTTATAGCAAAAATTTGATCAAATTCGGATTAAAAAACCCTTCCTAATGACCTAAAACCCTAAAAATACACAAAAAGAACCAAAATGCCCCCCAAACCCTCCCAACGGCAGAAAAAACGACCACCCAGCAGCCCCCACCCCCCGCTCCCCCTGCCCCGAAAATTTTCAAAATATCGCCCCCCTCCTCCTGGGCCCCACGAAAATTCAAATCCTGTACCTCCCGTGGCGGGCCGGCCCGCGTGCTCCGGGCATGCCCTGTTAAATGGGTTGTGTCGGGCTGGCCCGCGTGCCCGAGGAGGCAGCACGGGCACGGCACCCCGTGTGCCATGGGCCGGCATGGGCCCACCAAGCCATGTGCCATGTCGGGCTTGTGCCGGGCCGATTTTGCGTGCCGCGGGTCGGCCCGCCCCAGGCACGGCCCATTGGCCAGGTTTGGACGCGAATACCGCAATACAGAATATACCCGTGAATATTTTACCGTCTTCTTCGTAAACACATGGATCTAGATCGGGCATGTCGTGTGTCCGTCGTTGCTTCGAGAAGCCGTCCCAATTCATGCCGTTGATGGCTGAAATCGCGTCGCCGCCGCCACCCGGCTGGATTGCTTGTTGCGCATGCTGCGCGCGTGAATAGGTGGTAGCTTGCGGGAAAAAATCCTATGAGACAGGGTCTATCACCCCAGCAGCATAGACCTTGGACACGTGTAATCTTAAAGCAACAAAGCTCACTTACCGATTCGTTTTTGACTCCAACTCTGCTATTCCCGGTTCTCCTTCTCCAATGCTGTGTCCGACGGACTAAATTTTTTTTTGCTGATTCTGACGCTAGCACACTATTACATTTCCGTGAACATTCTACCATGCCAATCATATAAAAATGAAGCAGCGGCGCAGCAGCCCGGCAAGTTAGCGATGTGCGTTATGTCGGACAAGCAGCCCAAGCAGCTGCAGCATGTCACCTCAATGGCCGACGCGGCCGGCCGAAGCCAGGCGACACCATTTTTCTGAATGCTTGTGTCTATGAATAGGAGTCATAGAGTTTTCAGTACTCAGTGTTAGTACAGAAATAGAATGTGTCGAGCTGCAAGTAACTGACGTAGTAGTGCAAAATATGCAGAAGGAATTCAGACATGTCGTGAAACTTAGTTGGCATGATGGTCCTTAGAACATTTACTAAGAAAATAATATATCTGTTTACATGTCGGTAAAAACAAATCCAGACAATAAAAAGGTAAAGACACACATGAGCTTAGTCCTTCTGCATTTATCCACGTGTTCTTTCCCATCTGGGCGATGACTAAAACATGTGTCACCCCTAGAACCTTTTTGTACTAGTTCCTTCATTGAAATCCAATCGTCTATTAGTAGAAGATGTTGTGTTTTGCCCATGAGCTTGAAGTAAGAGACTTGTAAACTCTCCTGGGATAGGTGGAGCAAAAAACTCAGGAAAGTCCCCAAGTGCCATGGTTGGAGCCGAGGAAGGGGCTACATCATTAAAATAAGCATTCGAGTGGAACGACCCCTGATGAAATAAAGAGAGAGGAAATATATTATATGTCCAGCAAAAAAAGAAAGCATATTACATATTTGCAATAAGCTTACTGTCAATGCTGAAGGTCCAACCGAATTTATAAATCCTGAATGTCCAACCGTATGTATATACTCTGAAGGTCCAACTACTTGTGTTGGAAATTCCCTTGTGTGTGGCATTGTTAAATTTTCTGTACCCTCCCCTGCATCATGTTTGTTGTATGTTGATACATATATGACATCATGGAGACATAGTAAACTATACAGATCTAGATAAATAAATAGCAGGCATATCTCTCTTTTTTCCACCCTTGGACTTTCCTTTCTTTGGTCCCTCAAGTGGATCTTTTGATCGCTTCTTTGTTGGACCTTTTTTCCGTACAGGAGCTTCAAATGACACATGTGTATTGTCGACATGTTCATTAGATTCGGCAACACAATCCGCGTCCTCGTTTTCCTCCAAGCTCACCTTACTAAGTAAGTCATGCTTTAGAAGCCAACTTATCAATACCATCATCTAGGTGTTGAAGAACCTCCCTCGAGGGTTTACACTTCAATGCAAGAGATATCATCTTTCGAGAAACATGCGCAAAGAGGAATTCTAAGCTATCATTTCCCCTTGGTTTAGAACTAAAGATATCTTGTTTTGCATATTTTGTCCATCTATTCAGTATGTATTGTCTTGGCAAGGTGATAATATTGCAGGAAGTCAACACTTTGTGAGCATGCTTGCATAGAATACCTATAAAATACAAAGATAACATTAAGCTAAATCCAAGAAGCTCATACTGAATGTATTCAAAGCATGTATACATACCTACACATCCATACAACTTGCAAGAGCAAGCTATATCCAATGTCGTTGGGTTAAAATCTACTATGGCTTCTTTGTCCTCACGAAAAAGGGATGTAACTTTGTAAGTGTTAGATGTGGTTTTACTCACTAGTGGAATGCATGACCAAGTAAACTGCCTGATTCTTCTTCAAAAAAAGAATAAAGTGTCCGCGTGTATGATACAACTGCTGCCTTCAACAAAGGATGTCTAGGTATACATAGAACTGGATTTGAATGGCGAGACTTAAAGTCTTCATACTTCTCCTTCCGGCGAAGACGAGCAACACACTTGTCAACTTTTTCTAACATTTCTGAAAGCGAGAGTCTTCCACAAAATGTTTTCTTGAAGACATTGTTCATTCCTTCACTCCTCTGGGTTGATGTCATGTCCCCACTAAATGAATCCCGCCTATAAACAGTTGCCCACTTCTCACGAAACTTGAACATGTTATTTATCCAAGAATTCTCCTGAAGGTTGTATTTAGACAACAAATCATGCCATTTCATCTCAAAATGTTCCATTGACCTTTCTTCATATACACACTCTTTGAGTTCTGGAAGAAATAGTGGAGTGTTGGCAATAACATGACTGAGATGCTTGGTTGCATTCTGGTACAAATGCCATAAACAGAGACGATGTATTGCCGTGACAAATACCATTCCAATTTCCTTTATAATTGCAGCACTTTGATCGGTAAATATTGTTTCAGGCTCCTTACCAGACATTGCTTGCAGGAAGGTCCTAAAAAGCCACGCAAAAGACTCGGCACTCTCGTTGAATAATAGTGCTGCCCCAAAAAGAATAGTCTGCTTGTGATGGTTAACACCAAGAAGTGGAGCAAATGGCATGTCAAACTTATTTGTTGAAAATGTGGTATCAAAAGAAATAACATCTCCAAATGTAGAATAATCCATTATTGATTGTCCATCTGCCCAAAAGAAATTAGCTATCCTACCATCCTCTTTATCTAAATCCACAGCATAAAAGAATGATGGGTCTTCGGCTTGTTTGTTCTTCAAATACTCCAAGAGAGTTTGTGCATCTTTGGTTTCTAAGTACTTCCTGCGCTCAGTTCTGATATAATTATTAGAATCCATTTCTAAGAAAGGAACATTTTCAGCTCCACCACACCATTCTTCATAGAAGTTGTATATTTCAGATGGTCGAATTCCCGCTGTACGCATCTGGTTAATCATATGCTTGTCGGAATCTAGCAGCTTCCGTTGGGATCTCAGCATGTGTGACTTGTCCGGAGTTACCATTGGATGGTTGTGCTCAAGGATAACTTTCTGAATATTCCAAATGCCCTCCCGAGTGATACGAAACTGAACACGAGCCTTGCAAGATGTTCTAGTAGCAGCTTGTTCTTTCCTAGTCTCATGTGTACAATGTTTATCCTTTACACCATCCTTACTACAAACTAAATATCTGGCAGATATACTACGGTCTGCTCTAATTTTTTTGTGCGTCCACCTAATACTGAATCCTGTCTTTTTGGCATATGCATTATAGAACTTGTACGCCTCTTGTTCGGACTGAAAACACATTCCTTCCATTGGCACATTTTCACATGAAGATGCAATTGGATTATCCTGCTAAACATGTGGAATACACCAATGTCATGATCCGAGTAGTATATATAGTTAGTTCACAAAATGGAAAACGTTTAGGATATACGTCTAACCTTATTTGAACAATTTCCTTCTCCTGAATGATCATCGACGAACTGTACGTCAGGATCATGAGTCACCATGCTACTCGCCAACATAGGCTCACGGCCGCACTCGCCCGTCATCATGCTTGTCGAGTCCTGATCCATCATGCCGGCATGTCTGATCGTCTCCGGCCCATGTCCAGTTCTATGATTCATATGCACATTCTCAAAAATACCATCCGTTCTTCTTGGCTTTGGAACTGCACAGCCTTCAATATTACCAAAATGATTTAGTTCATCACGGAACTAATGCTATGAGAGTTTTATCTAGCAACAGACTACAAAAACCAGTCACCAACTTTGCTACCGAGATAGGGTATCTTATATATTTGTTTCAGACTCACCGTAAGAGGAGTAGTCCTTGACGGGCAGGTTCCTGAGATCGGAACTTGCACGACCGGTGTGGAGTTTGCCGCCATGACCGGCGGCGGACTTATGGAGCAGCTTGATGCTTCTTGCCGCATCGCCGGCGGCGGCCGGAGTGTGTTGTACTGCCCCGCGTCACTGTTGCCAACAAGGTCTGGCCGCGCGGCCGCCATGGACGAGAGCAACAACAAAAGCCCTAGCTCTGTAGTTTATCTCAGATATTAAGTAACCGTCCATAGAATCTTAGATATATACTCCACGGAAATAAAGGCTGGGAATCGCTGCTTTGAGATTCAAGGTCTATGCTGCTGGGGTGATAGACTCTGTCTCATAGGATTTTTTTCCGTAGCTTGCTGCCCATGCTAGCTTGCTGCGCGCAGGTCGCTTGCGTGTTTGGCTAGCTGCTTAGCTGCTTGTGATCCTTTGCAGCTCATCTCACATCACTTGAGAATTTAATTATTGAGCATTGTACAGGCCTCATATCAATTGGTGGAGAAACCGCAATTTTAAAAATAAAAAATGTATCGATTTTCAGCTGTTCTAAGTTGGTGGAACTAAAGCAGCCAATTTTAAGCGGCAGCTAATGGAGGCAGCTACTTAGTACGTGAGGTCTTTTTTGCTCGTAACTATATGTGCACCTATATTTCCAAAAGTTTAACCATCCTTGACTTCACTGATCAATCTTTTACTTTTTGGTGTAGCTTTGACAGCTAATTGGGGTGAGAAATCTGAGCTCTCCTGGCTGAATCAACGTTACGCCACGGCTTACCTTATTACTCGAGTAGTAGGAGGTTAACTTGTGAAGAACTTGCTCATGCCTGATGGCTGATGTGATAACTGAATGTCTGAATGGTGGTTGAGCATTTACGCAGCATTGGCATGACAGATGATCGTCGTCATTATTGTTTTTTTGTTTGTTTAGGGGTGATTGGCATTATTATGGTTGGGTCTGTGAGAGGCTGTGGCCATTTGCAATATTTAAGAGCATGATTTTCTTTTTGCTCAGCTTGTGTGTTAAGCTTGCTGGCTGCTGTATTTTAATCAGGATACTCCCTCCGTAGATAGTGTATGGCCTTAGTTGGTGCTGTGTTTGTTCCTTGCTCAGTGGTGTGGTGCTGTAAATAGGGATCATGATGTTCTTGAAGATGTTGTTGCGGTTGATCCTATTAGACGTATTTGAACTGACACGGTATATTGTTGTAACAGTTCTGAATAGACTAGAATCCTAACCATAGTCTATTGACGTGATTAGCAAGTTGATTAGCTAATGTATTTATCTGTAACTTGACCGTGTTATATATATATACGAGGACAGCCGGCCGGTTGTGCCGTGCAACTCACCCCAAACCAATCTCTATTTTCTTTCTTATGGTATCAGAGCCTGAGATCTAATCTCCGCTCCGTCGCCATCAGTCCATGCTCTCCGACGACGAGCGCTCACCAACATCTGCCGTCTCGTCCGCTGTCGTGCGAAGGAGCTCGATGGCATCGTCCTCAACTCCCGCTGGTCCGATCAACATCACCAACCAGCTGACCATCAAGCTCACCGAGGATAACTACCTTTTTTGGCGTGCCCAGGTGCTTCCTGTTTTGCGCAGCAATGGCCTCATGAACTTCATCAGCAAGGAGTTCTCTGCTCCGCCTGTGGAAATTGCAAATCCTCAGGCCGGGGATGCCGGGGCTCCGGCGAAAATCCCCAATCCTACGTACACGGCTTGGTTCCAGCAGGACCAGGCCATCCTCTCGGCGTTTCTCGCGGCGCTCATGCCGGAGGTGTTCGGCATCATCGTCCTCGCCACCACGTCCGAAGAGGCATGGTCCACCTTGGCGGGAAGCTTCGCCAGCCAGTCGACGGCGAGGAGCATGCAACTCCGGAACCAGCTCTCCATCACCAAGAAGCTGGACTCATCTGCGTCAACCCACTTCCACAGGATCAAGGCCCTCTCCGACACCTTGACGTCAATTGGGCAGCCTCTGCGTCCCGAGGAGTTCACCTCCTACCTCCTTGCCGGCCTCGACGCCGACTACGACGCGTTTGTCGACCGCGTGTCGGCCAGCGTAACCCCCATGCCGGTGCGTGACGTCTACGCCCAGCTACTCAACACCGAGCAGCGCGTGGAGACGCGTAAGGCCGAGCTCCGCGGTGAAGGTCTTCACGCCGCCAACCTTGGCTTCCGTGGCGGGCGGTGGTGCGCGCCCAGTACCACGCGATCGATCCGGCTACTTCAACAACCCGCAGCTCCATCTCCAGCGCACTTCCAATGCCCAACTTCAGCCATGGCGGTGGCTCCTTCTCTCGGGATCAGCACGATCTCCCACGCCCCGTGTGCCACTTTGCGGAAAAGTTGGGCACATTGCTCGAGGTGTTACAAGCGCTTCAAGAAAGAATTCCTCGGCATCGGTAACGATGGGAGAGACCCTCGCAACTCCGGTCGTCAAGCTGCTGCAGCCACCCACGGTGGCCAAGGCAACCATGGAGGTCACGGTGGCCACGGTGGTGGCAACGGTGGCCATGGTGGCGCCACGTCTGGAGGCCACACGCCCTCCTACACCGTCGACCCTGGATGGTACGCGGACTCCGGCGCCACCGATCACCTCACCTCCGAGCTCGACAAGCTTTCGGTGAAGGAACGCTATGGAGGCAATGACAAGGTGCATACTGCAAACGGATCAGGTATGCATATCCATCATGTTGGTCATTCCACAATTCCTAGTTCATCTAGATCTCTTCAACTTCGTGATGTCCTCCATGTTCCTAAAGTCACCAGAAATCTCCTTTCTGTTCCTAAATTTACTAGAGATAACAATGTCTTCTTTGAATTTCATCCCTGGCATTTTTTTGTTAAGGATCGGGAAACGAGGGAAATAATCCTTAGAGGAGGCGTTCATGGTGGTCTCTATCGCATTGATGATTCGTCTGTCAAGCATGTCTTCAGCGGTCTCAAGGTGTCACGGGAGAAGTGGCATGCGCGTCTAGGCCATCCTTCTACACAAATAGTTCAGCATATTATCCATAGGAATAAACTTCCATTAGATTCATTGAATAATAATGTAATTTGTGATGCTTGTCAGCAAGGCAAAAGTCACCAATTGCCATTCTCTCTTTCAGATCGTGTAATCTTGAAACCTCTTGAGTTTATTTATTCAGATATGTGAGGCCCTGCCCAAACTTCTATCAGTGGTCATAGCTATTATGTTAGTTTTATTGATGGCTATAGTCGTTTTACTTGGATATACCTCCTTAAGCATAAGTCAGATGTGTTCCAGATTTTCCTTGCATTCCAAAAACACGTTGAGCGCCTCTTAAATCACAAAATTATTCATGTACAATCTGACTGGGGAGGTGAATATCTCAAGTTAAACAAATTCTTTGATGACATTGGCATCTCTCATAGGGTCTCGTGCCCCCATACACATCAACAAAATGGCATGGCAGAACGCAAACACCGTCATCTTGTAGAAACCGGTCTTACTTTACTCGCGCATTCCTCTGTTTCTTTTAGGTTTTGGAGTGATGCGTTCACCACCGCATGTTTTCTGATTAATCGTGTTCCTAGCCGTGTCATTAACATGCAAACACCTCTTGAGCGGCTCTTAGGAGATAAACCTGATTACACGTTTCTTTAAAGTCTTTGGTTGCGCCTGTTGGCCTCATCTTCGACCCTATAATAATAGGAAACTCGAATTTCGCTCTAAAAAGTGTGTATTTCTTGGATACAGTCCACTTCATAAAGGATATAAACGTTTGCATGTTCCTACAAATCGTGTATATATTTCTAGAGATGTCGTTTTCGATGAGAATGTTTTTCCATTCTCTAATCTTCCCGTGTCATCTTCTGATTCATCTTTACACCGATCCACACCTACACGTGACCAACTTGATGATATCACATACACTCCAGTTTTGTTTCCTAACCACGGTGCAGGATATGGACATGGCGCTCGACTTGAAGAGATTCCTGACAATTCAGGTGATTGTACTGGTCTTCACGATGCAGCTGATCGCCATGCAGCCTCAGGAAATGATCGGCATGCAGCTGATCAACCACATGCAGCTGATCGCCATGCAGCCTCAGGAAATGATCACGTTGATTCAACTCCTGCACGGTCCACTCCTGCTTCGGGGGCGAGCACACGAGTCGATCCGCGATCCACTCCTGGCCAGGTTGTGGATTCCGACGCGGACGATTCGTCAACTAGGCGAGCTTCGTCGACCCATGAGAGCGTGGGCTCTCTGTCGCCATCAGCCTCTCCGGCTAGTCCGCCTCCTGTACGTCGCGGCATCACCACACGGCTTCAGCAAGGCATCCGCAAGCCCACAAGCGCATTAACGGGACCGTCGCCGATGGCGGCGTGCATGGTACATGCAACAGATCCCACGTTCATCAACCTCCAGATTTTCGTCATGCCATGACCATCCCTCGGTGGAGAGAAGCTATGCATCAGGAGTTTGATGCACTCCAGAAAAATGGTACGTGGCGTCTTGTTCCTCGACAACCCGGTATCAATGTCATTGACTCAAAGTGGGTGTTCAAGATAAAACAACGTGCAGATGGTTCAGTTGAACGGTATAAAGCACGCCTAGTGGCGAAGGGGTTCAAGCAGATATGGACCGGATTATGCGATACATTCAGTCCGTGGTTAAACCCACAACTATTCGCTTGTTGTTGTCTCTGCGTCTCGGAAGTGGCACCTTCGTCGATTTGGATATTCAGAATGCCTTCCTTCATGGCATTTTGGATGAGGAGGTGTACATCGTCACCGCCGGATTTGAGGATTCGGATCATCCATATCATCTTTGTCATCTTGTGAAGGCTATCTATGGTCTGAAACAAGCACCGCATGGCGTGGCATGTCGGGTTGAGTTCAGTGCTTGGTAAACTTGGCTTTAAGCCCTCGATTGATACTTCATTATTCATACTTCAGCGCTCAGATATTCTGTTTATCTACTTGTATATGTGGATGATATAATTGTGGTCAGTTCATCCTCTCGCTAGTACTCAACTTGTTACTGACGCCGTTCCGACTTTGCGATTAAGGATCTTGGTCCTCTACATTTTTCCTCGACATTGAGGTTTTGACAGGCCTCTCGTGGTCTTGTGCTCACTCGGAGGAAATATGCATTTGAGCTTCTCCATTGCGAGGATGCTTAAGTGTCACCCAGCCGTCACTCCAATGACTGTAAGTGATCCATTAAGTACTTACGCTGGTGTTCCACTTCAACTTGATGATGCTACTCGATATCGTAGTGTGGTTGGAGGATTGCGGTATCTTACGATTACACGTCCAGATTTGTCCTATGCTGTTAATAGGGTCATCGGTTTCTTCATGAGCCTCGAGACACTCATTGGGCTGCTGTGAAGCGCATTCTTCGCTATGTTAAATTGACGGTAATCATGGACCCAATGTTCGTTCTTCTCCGCCACCGTTGTCCGCGTTTACGATGCTTGATTGGCTGGGGACTCTAATGATCGGCGATCAACCGGGCTATGCTATTTTCTTTGGTGGAATTTGATGCTTGGAGTGCACGGAACAGGCTACGCCTCGCTCAAGTACTGAGTCTGAGTATAAGGCTCTTGCCAATGCTACGGCAAAACTGATTTGGGTCCAGTCAGTTATTCAGGAACTGGGAGTTAAACAGGAGCGTTCTCCTGTGTTATGGTGTGATAATCTTGGAGCAACCTATTTATCATCCAATCCAGTGTTTCATGCTAGGACTAAGCATATCGAAGTTGATTTTCACTTTGTTAGAGAAAGGGTTGCTCAGAAACAGCTTCAGATTCAGTTCATCTCTTCAAAGGATCAAGTTGCAGATATTTTTACTAAACCACTTCCTTTGCCAGCGTTTAATGCATGTCGGCACAATCTCAACCTGTCTTCAGTAGGCTGAGATTGCGGGAGGGTATTAGACGTATTTGAACTGACACGGTATATTGTTGTAACAGTTCTGGATAGACTAGAATCCTAACCATAGTCTATTGACGTGATTAGCAAGTTGATTAGCTAATGTATTTATCTGTAACTTGACCGTGTTATATATATATACGAGGACAGCCGGCCGGTTGTGCCGTGCAACTCACCCCAAACCAATCTCTATTTTGTTTCTTAGATCCCACTTCCTGGTTCTCCTGTTGAAAACCATTGATCTGGAGAGGATCTACGGTACCAGGACCTCCTCGGAGGCGTCATCTTTGGAGTCTACTGTTCTCTTCTCTTGTTGAGTGGTGTCGGTAGTAGTGGCTCAGCCAGCTGGACTGTCCGTAGGTGCTATGGTTGTTTCCCCATGTTATCTTCCTGCTACCTTCGGGAGTTCGGGTGTCGTTGTTTCCGCCTGGTGTTGGTGTGGCCTCATGCTCTATTTTAGCTGATGTTTGTCCTAGTGTGTGCCGTGCCGTGTTGCAGGCTGGTTTCAACAATCGTATTCTCATGCGAGTCTGGGCGCCAAATACGGGTCATGTGTTGCTGACGTATAATGTCCCTTTGTTAATACGAAGTACTCATAAATACGATCTTCGAATTTTTTAAACTCATAAATATAATTTTCGAATTTTTAAAATAACATGAGCACTTGAGCTTGGATCCACTGAAAACAATGCATTTTGGGTGATTGTACCTTAAAATAAATTACAACCTTAGATACCGTGCTATTAGCCAACATGTCGTCGTCAACATGACCTACGAGAACCGCCCTGCCAAAGGAAGAGCCAAAGAATTGATTTGTTGGGTAGCCTTGCTTTGTTTGTACTTTTGACTTTTTATTATGCACTTGAGCTGTATTTTATTGTTGTTCTAACAGCTCCCAATAATTTTGCAAATGTGTGGAGTACCCAAAATACCCTTTATATACGCCCCTGCACTCTGCTGAACTTCCCGTCAGCTTCGTTTCTTAAACATATGGGGAAAATACCTTTGATCCTCAAACGATGTATCATGTGCGGTTTACATAATTGATGCCTCCCTGATATCAAGAAGGACAAAAGCAGAGCTAGCTGCACCTACTTTCTCTCCGTTTTAAAATATAAGATATTTTAGTTTTCTCTAAAAACATATGTGTTTAAACGTTTTTAGTGTGCGAATTTACTCATTTTATTCTGAATGTACACTAAATAATATCTAAATACATACGATTTCAAAAAGCTATAACATCTTATAACTTGAAATGGATGGAGAATTAAAACAGTGTGACTTAATTGATTGAGATGCCGAAGATGCTGTTGGAATTTGAGGCATATTTGATGTTGGGCTTTTGGCCCATAACAAATACAAATTCTGAAATCCTCTTTGACCCATTATTATGGCAGCTCATGTGTGTGCTAGTGGTGCCAAAGTTTAGTCCCACATTGCTAGTGGAAGGGGAGTTTGACCACCTTATATAGTAGAGTGTTGCACCACTCACTAAGGTGTGAGAAGAAGAGAAGCCCTCGCGCACTCCTCCTTCGACGCCGCCCGCCTCGCCTCGCCTCCTCACGACGCGCGCGCGCCGCGGGATGCGGGAATCTCGTCGAGCCGAGCTTTATTTCGCTCGTTGGGAAAATTAATTGTGTATTAATTATGAGTCATTAATGCGTTACGGACGCGTTAATTAACCGGCCGTTTCCATATCTCTGTGCGAAAACTGTCTATCTGCGCATCGCTGTTCCATCTCTCTGTGCTGCCCTCTGCTACTCCATCCCGCCGGCTGCGTTCACGGTCGTCCGGGAGAGCAGGCCTCCGGAACCCCGTCTCTCTGATCCTGCACCGGGAGAGAGGCGATAAGGTTTTTGGGGAGCGTCTAGACGCGACTGCTCAAGCTCTTCCTCGACTTCATCGCCATGTCTGACGACGCTGCTGCTGGTGGTGGCTCCACTTCTGTTGCGCCGTTGGTCATACCATCGATGAATTCGTACGTGTTCTTTGCCCTCCTGCTGTTTCCTATGATGATCACTAGTATTGCAGTATGCGTAGATGTGCTAGATTTTCACTTGCCTGTATGGTGCATATCTACTATGCGTATGCTAGTTAGTCTTGAAAATTGTTTTGTCATGATTTATACTTGGATTAAATTGATGCGAAAACTGCTAATTATTTCAACAATCCAAAAACCTTATTTTAGGCTGTTTTCGCGTCAAGGCTTTGCCGCTTGTCTGAAACCGAACGCGTTTACGGGTGCGCACTTTAAGCGCTGACAAACCAAGTGTACCCTCTGGCTGATGGCTATGGACGCCTTATACGGTATCGGTAATCCTGAAGGAACGATCACTCCTGAACAGGAGAAGACGTTCAAGGAGACCACCATATTCTTTGTGGGCTGTGTCATAAGTGTCATTGAGGACAAGTTGGTGGATGCATATTTACATATGCGCAATGCCAAAGAACTGTGGGATGCACTCGAAGCAAAATTCGTTATCGATGTCGGCAAAGGAACTGTATGCCATGGAGCAGTTTCATGACTATAGGATGGTTGAAAACCGTTCTGTCGTTGAACAGGCTCATGAGATTCAGTGCATTGCAAAAAAACTTGAGCTCCTGAAGTGTGCGTTGCCCGGCAAATTTGTTGTGGGATGCATCATTGCAAAGCTTCCTCAATCCTGGAGGAGTGTTGCCACTAACCTCAAACACCAGAGGCAAGAGATGTCTGTTGAGAATCTCATTGGGTTTCTGGACCTTGAGGAAAAGGCAAAGGCAAAAGACGCACACCCAAACGGAGCCGAGGCACCCCAAATAAGCGCCAATGTGGTGCGTAAGAACTTCCACAACAAGTTCAAGGGAAGACCAAGGCCGTCACTACCAACTTCAAAAAGAATAAGAAGGACAAGTCACAGGATCCTGCTTTGTGTGCGGCGAGGTTGGACATTGGGCTCCAAACTGCAAGCAGCGCAAAGGAAGGAAGAATCCAAATGGACAGAACTCTAAATCTGTCAACGTGACTATGAGCAACAATGATAAGGGTGCATCCGGGTATGGTAATTTACCTACTGTTTTGTCAATTTGTCAATCTACAGATTGGTGGATCGACACCGGTGCTAATATTCATGTGTGTGCTGATATCTCTTTGTTTTCTTCTTATCAGATCACAAGAGATCTCTCCTTTTTGATGGGAAACGGATCGCATGCTTCTGTTCGTGGTGTTGGCACGGTGGATGTGAAGTTTACTTCGGGAAAGATCGCGGTGAAGAACGCAAAGCATGTGCCCTCAATAAATAAGAATCTCGTTAGTGGTTCCCTTCTTTGCAAAGAAGGTTTTAAGTTGGTATTTGAGTCCAATAAAGTAGTCATATCTAAGTATGGACAATTTATTGGTAAAGGTTATGAGTACGGCGGTTTGTTCCGTCTTTTCCTATCAGATTTTTGTAATAAGGTTGTGAACCATATTTGTGCCCCTGGCAATGATACCGATATTTGGCATTCACGACTTTGTCACATTAATTTTGGTTGTATGACGCGGCTAGCTAAGATGAATTTAATTCCGAGTTTCACTTTAGCCAAAGGCTCTAAATGTCAAGAGTGTGTTCAAGCTAAGCAACCGCGCAAGCCTCACAAGCCTGTGCAGGAAGCAAGAAACTTGGCACCACTAGAGCTTATACATTCAGATCTATGTGAGATGAATGGTGTGTTGACCAAAGGTGGAAAGAAATACTTCATGACGTTGATTGATGATTCTACTAGATTTTGCTATGTATATCTTTTGAAAACTAAAGATGAGGCTCTACACCACTTTAAAAACTACAAGGCAGAAGTTGAAAATCAACTTGAGAGAAAGATTAAGAGAGTCCGGTCAGATCGTGGTGGAGAGTATTTCTCTAATGAGTTTGATTTATTTTGTGCGGAACATGGCATTATTCATGAGAGGATGCCTCCCCATTCTCCCCAATCTAACGGAGTTGCCGAAAGGAAAAACCGTACTCTAACAGACTTGGTTAACGCCATGTTAGGTACTTCAGGTTTATCCAAGGCATGGTGGGGGGAGGCGATATTGACATCATGTCATGTCCTGAATAAAGTTCCCACAAAAGACAATGAAACTGCTCCCTATGAATTATGGGAGAAGAGAAAGCTAACACTCTCGTACTTACGTACTTGGGGCTGTTTGGCAAAGGTGAATTTGCCAATTCCCAAAAAGCGTAAACTTGGACCAAAGACCGTAGACTGTGTCTTTCTTGGCTATGCTCATCATAGCGTTGGATACAAATTTCTAGTGGTGAAATCTGAGGTACCTGACATGAATATCGGTACAATTATGGAGTCTAAGGATGCTACATTCTTTGAGGATATTTTTCCGATGAAAGATATGCCTAGTACATCTAGACAGGAATCTGTTGAAACTCCTGAACCTGCTATTCCCATGGAATATTATGAACGAGCACATGATGAAATTCCTGAGGAGGTAGACAATGAAGTTCGGAACAAGAGACAGAGGATTGCAAAGTCCTTTGGTGATGATTTCATTGTCTATCTCGTGGATGATACTCCCACCTCTATTTCAGAGGCTTATGCATCCCCTGATGCAGACTACTGGAAAGAGGTTGTTCGTAGCGAGATGGACTCCATCATGGCAAATGAAACTTGGGAGATCACTGATCGTCCTTATGGGTGCAAACCTGTAGGATGTAAGTGGGTGTTCAAAAAGAAGCTTAGGCCTGATGGTATGATTGAAAAGTATAAGGCTCGGCTTGTTGCCAAGGGTTATACCCAAAAAGAAGGCGAAGACTTCTTTGATACTTATTCGCCTGTGGCTAGATTGACCACTATTCGAGTTCTACTCTCATTGGCTGCCTCACATGGTCTTATCGTTCATCAAATGGACGTCAAGACAACTTTCCTTAATGGAGAGTTGGATGAGGAAATTTATATGGATCAGCCAGATGGTTTTGTAGTAGATGGTCAAGAAGGCAAGGTGTGCAAGCTATTGAAGTCTTTGTATGGACTGAAACAAGCACCTAAGTAATGGCATGAGAAGTTTGATCAAACTTTAACATCTGCTGGCTTTGTTGTAAATGAAGCTGACAATTGTGTATACTATCGCCATGGTGGGGGCGAAGGAGTTATACTTTGTTTGTATGTTGATGACATACTGATTTTTGGGACAAATATGATTGTCATCGAACATGTCAAGAGTTTCTTGTCTCAAAGTTTTGATATGAAAGACCTTGGAGAAGCTGATGTTATTCTAAACATTAAGCTGCTGAAAGATGAGAATGGCGGAATTACACTTCTGCAATCTCACTATGTGGAGAAGGTGTTGAGTCGCTTTGGCTACTCAGATTGTACTCCTTCACCGACACCATATGATCCTAGTAATATGCTTCGAAAGAACAAAAGAACAACTAGAGATCAGCTGAGATACTCTCAGATAATTGGCTCGTTAATGTATTTAGCTAGCGCAACAAGGCCTGACATCGCATTTGCTGTGAGCAAACTTAGCCGGTTTGTTTCCAATCCAGGAGATGATCATTGGCATGCTCTTGAGAGAGTAATGCGCTATCTAAAGGGTACATCGAGTTATGGTATTCACTATACCGGAGACCCTGCGGTACTTGAAGGGTATAGTGACTCAAATTGGATTTCTGATGCTGATGAGTTGAAAGCCACAAGTGGATATGTATTCACTCATGGTGGTGGCGTTGTTTCATGGAAGTCTTGCAAGCAGACCATCTTAACAAGGTCAACAATGAAAGCAGAACTCACAACACTAGATACAGCTACTGTCGAAGCAGATTGGCTTCGTGAACTCTTGATTGACTTGCCGGTTGTTGATAAACCTGTGTCGACTATTCTTATGAACTGCGACAATCAAACTGTCATCGTCAAAGTGAGTAGTTCAAAGGATAATATGAAGTCATCAAGACATATAAAAAGAAGATTGGCATCTGTTAGGAAAATGAGAAACTCCGGAGTAATAGCATTGGATTATATCGAAACAGCTAAGAATCTAGCAGATCCTTTCACAAAAGGTCTATCAAGAAATATGATAGATATTGCATCAAAGGAGATGGGTTTGAGACCCACATGAGTTACCATGGTAGTAACCCAACCTATGTGATCGGAGATCCCGTGAATTAGGACCCGGGGAAACAAGCTAGTGGCTAACTGGAGGAGAGTAACTTTTATTAACCCACTCCGCTGAAGATGCATTACTCTCACGATCTGTATGGCAGGTTGACTTATTCTTAATGTGTTCATAGGCTTATATAAGCCAAGATGATATCCTACAGAGCAGTCTTGAAAGAACACACCTATGTGAGCCCGACTGCTGGTCACAGTCTATGAGATAGGGTAATCTCTAGGAAGCTCATGAAAAAGGCCAGGAGTATGACTTATATGCTCCACCGAGGGTAGCCTTGGCACCTAGTATCGATGATGACATTAGGTGAAACTCATTTACACAAACTGGCAATTCAAGGCTTAGTCCATTGACGCTTGTTGATGAGCGTAGTCTAATGCTCTAGGTGGAAGTTCAACTTAACTCCATCGAAAACGTTGGTATATCAAAACAGTGATTTGGAACAGAATGGTGTGATGTGCCAATGAGACTTTGTGGGGGATTGTTGGAATTTGAGGCATATTTGATGTTGGGCTTTTGGCTCATAACAAATACAAATTCTGAAACCCTCTTTGGCCCATTATCATGGCAGCTCATGTGTGTGCTAGTGGTGCCAAAGTTTAGTCCCACATTGATAGTGGAAGGGGAGTTGGACCACCTTATATAGTAGAGTGTTGCACCACTCACTAAGGTGTGAGAAGAAGAGAAGCCCTCACAAGACTCCTCCTCCGACGCCGCTACCGCCTCACGACATCGACACGCAGCATGCTGGTTATGGGTTGCGGGAATCTCGCCGAGACGAGCTTTATTTTGCTCGTTGGAAAAATTAATTGTGTATTAATTATGAGTCATTAATGCGTCATTACAGACGCGTTAATTAACCGGCCATTTCCATATCGTGGGCTGGCACTGACTCGGTCGTGGACTGTTGCCCCGCGTCCCCCGACCCGCACTATATAGCAGGCAGACGCAAACCGTAGCAGTAAGTAGCAATTGGATTGCATCTGTCTACCTGTGCATCGTCGTTCCATCTCTCTGTGCTGCCCTCTGCTACTCCATCCCGCCGGCTGCGTGCACGGTCGTTCGGAAGAGCAGGCCTCCGGAACCCCGTCTCTCTGATCCTGCACCGGGAGAGAGGCGATAAGGTTTTTGGGGAGCGTCTAGACGCGAGTGCTCAAGCTCTTCCTCGACTTCATCGCCATGTCTGACGACGCTACTGCTGGTGGTGGCTCCACTTCTGTTGCGCCGTTGGTCATACCATCGACAAATTCATACGTGTTCTTTGCCCTCCTACTGTTTCCTATGATGATCACTAGTATTGCAGTATGCGTAGATGTGCTAGATTTTCACTTGCCTGTATGGTGCATATCTACTATGTGTATGCTAGTTAGTCTTGAAAATTGTTTTGTCATGATTTATACTTGGATTAAATTGATGCGAAAACTGCTAATTATTTCAACAGATGCTTGATTGATTGTATGCTGCAATCATTAGGTGGTGTAGCTCATATCTCCACCTCCGCTTCCCACTAGTGGAACCGCTGAGAGGCCATGTTCATCAAAGAAGAGCCACCAAACATCACTAGCACAGAACGATCCATGGAACGATATCGAAGTCCTCATTGATAACAAAAATATGGTCTGTCACTGGAATCATGTCGATATACATTGTTAAAAAATAGCGTGATATTAGCATGCTATAACGCGATATAACATGCTAATAGAGGATTTTTAAGGATGACGATATTTTTTATAGCGCACTATGTTTTTCCTTGGTGATATATGAATGCCATAGCAGTAACTGAAGCTCAAGCCCGGACAAACCGCCTTCGAGGGCGACCATCTCTGCCATCTCTAGGAGTAGGCCACTTGGATCAGCTGAGATACTTACTATTGGAATTTGATGAGTTTTGGACTGCTGGCCTATTAGACATTCTGAAATTCTCTTTAACCCACTTCTATATGGCAACATATGGCTGTGCTAGTGGTGCTAAAGTTTAGTCCCATATTGCTAGTTGAAAGAGAGTTGGACCATCTTATATAGTAGAATCTTGCACCACTCACTAAGGTGAGACAAGAAGAGTAGCCCTCGCGCACCCTCCTCCGACGCCGCCCGCCTCGCCTCGTCACATAGCGCGCGCCGCTGGTTGCGGGAATCTCGCCGAGCCGAGCTTTATTTTGCTGGTTGGGAAAACTGATTATGAGTCATTAACGGACGCGTTAATTACAACCGTTTCCAGTTTTTATGGACGTGGCTGTTATCGACTCGGACGTGGGCTGAGCTCACGATCTTCCTACCCTGCACTATATAAGCGTCTGCGCTAAAACTAATCGGTGAATCAACCCACACACGCACCTACCTCTAGAACCTTGCGCCGCCGCTTTCGTCTTCCCCATCCCGACTTGCGGCTTGCACCAAAGATCGGGACAGTAGGCCTCTGGAACCCCGCCTCTCGTGAACCTGTATGGGTGAGGGGCGATCAGGTTTTTGGGGAGCGCTCAAGCACGACTACTGGCAACCACGACGTCGTCCGACGACGAGTTCCCGAACGACGACTTCTTCCCGGACGTCAACGACCTCTTCGGCAACCTCAACATGGGCGACAGCTCCGCCGTGGCTACTGCCGCAACTGCATTGTATGTGTTTCCAATCTCTCTCTTTCGGATTCTGCTAGAGTTTCTAGTTCTAGCGTTTGGCGTAGATGTGATAGGTTTATCTTGTATAGATGTAATCTGTTTATCTACTTTGCTGATCTGCATGATTGGTTTTAGTACTGTTTGTATAATCATGCTTTATCAGTTTATTATTCGAATGAAATCATATGGATTATTTCTTATATTTCCAACAATCCAAAAACCTGATTATAGGCAACTGAATTTCACTGGTATAGCCGCGGCTACTAGGCCGCCTCCTTTTGATGGCATGCACTATAAGAGATGGCGCAAGAGAGCAGTTCTCTGGTTTGAAAACCTAAACTGCTATAGCGCCACTCTTGGCAAGCCTGAAGGAGATCTTTCTGCTGAGCAGGAAGCGGCCTTTAAGAAAGTCGATACCATGTTTATGGCGGCTTTGTTCAGTGTTCTTGGAGACAACATTTTTGACCCGTATATGTCATTTGATAATGTCAAGGACGCGTGGGAAGCGCTCGAGGCCAAGTTTGGGGTCTCGAGCGCTGGCACTGAGTTGTATGCCATGGAGCAATTCTATGACTACAAGATGGTTGATGAGCGCTCCGTCGTTGAGAGGGCTCATGAGATACAATCACTTGCCAAAGAACTTGAGCAGTTCAAGTGTTCCTTATCGGACAAATTTGTGGCCGGTGGCATTATTGCCAAGCTTCCTCCCTCATGGAGGAATTTTGCTACTTCTCTGAAACATAAGAGACAAGATTTTTTCGTTACGGATCTCATTGGGTCTCTTCATGTGGAAGAGAAGGCGAGAGCAAAGGACAAAACTGCTCGAGGGTTTGAGGGAGGTTCTACTGCCAATTTGGTGCAGAGGAAAAACTTCCAATCCCACAAGTTTAAGAATAAAAACAAAACTGAAGGAAAGGGGAAGTTTGATGGCAAGAACAAGGCCACGCACTCAACCAACTTCAAGAAGAAAAATGATAAGAGGAAAGGCTCTTGCCACGTCTGTGGCGATCCTGATCATTGGGCTCCTAGCTGTCCTAATCGCTTTGACAAGCGTCAACATGGGAACAGCGACAAGGCAGCTAATGTTGTTATTAGCGATACTGAGATAAAGGATGCTGAGTATGGTATTTTACCTACTATCCTTTCAGTATGTCATTTTCATGATTGGTGGATAGACACGGGTGCTAATACACATGTATGTTCTGATATTTCCATGTTTTTATCTTATCAGGTCTCAAGGACTTCTTCCGTGCTGATGGGAAACAACTCACGTGCTTCTATTCATGGTGTTGGTATAGTAAATCTGAAGTTTACTTCGGGGAAGACCGTACAGCTGAAGAATGTGCAGCATGTTCCCTCCATCAATAAGAATCTCGTCAGCGGATCATTTTTATGTCGAGATGGCTTTAAGTTGGTTTTTGAGTCCAATAAAGTTGTAATTTCTAAGTATGTACAATTTGTTGGAAAGGGTTATGAGTGCACAGGTCTGTTCCGCTTGTCTTTGTTGAACTCATGTACTAAAGTTATTAATCATGTGTGCAATGATAATGAGTCCAATGTTTGGCATTCACGACTCTGTCATATTAACTTTGGTTGCATGACGCGGCTAACCAATATGAGTTGAATTCTGAAATTTACCACTGTCAAAGGTTCTAAGTGCCAAGTTTGTGTGTAAGCAAAGCAACCCCGCAAGTCTCATACGGCTACGGAACCGAGAAACTTAGCACCGCTAGAACTTATACATTCAGATCTTTGTGAGATGAATGGTGTGTTGACAAAAGGTGGGAAACGATACTTTATGACGTTGATTGATGACTCCACTAGATACTGATATGTTTATCTTCTGAAATCTAAAGATGAAGCTTTGAACTACATCAAAATCTATAAAGCTGAGGCAGAAAACCAACTTGATCTTAAAATCAAGCGGCTAAGGTCGGATCGTGGTGGAAAGTACTTTTCAAACGAATTTGATTTATTCTGTATGGAACATGGTATTATACATGAGAGGACGCCTCCCTACTCACCTCAGTCAAATGGGGTGGCCTAAAGGAAGAACCGCACTCTAACTGATTTGGTTAACGCCATGTTAGATACATCGAGTCTTTCCAAGGAATGGTGGGGGGAGGCGTTAATGACTGCGTGTTATGTCCTAAACCGTGTTCCTATAAAGGATAAAACCATGACTCCATTTGAGGAATGGGAAAATAAAAGGCTTAAACTCTCTTACTTACGAACTTGGGGTTGTTTGGCGAAAGTCAACATTCCAATACCCAAGAAGCGAAAGCTTGGACCAAAAACCGTTGATTGTGTTTTTCTGGGATATCCTTTTCATAGCATTGGCTATAGATTTTTGATAGTAAAATCTGAGGTATCTGACATGCATGTTGGTACAATTATGGAGTCAAATGATGCGACTTTCTTTGAGGACATCTTTCCTATGAAAGGTATGTCTAGCTCATCAAATCAGGAGATGACTAGTTCATCTAGTCGGGAATTTTCTATAATTCCTGAACCCACTATGCCGATAGAACACTCTGATGATCCTGTGGAGGATGACAATGAAGCTCCGAAAAGGAGCAAGAGACAAAGGACTGCAAAGTCATTTGGTGATAATTTCATTGTGTACCTTGTGGATGATACTCCCACTTCTATCTTAGAAGCCTATGCATCTCAAGATGCTGACTACTGGAAGGAAGTTGTCCGAAGCGAGATGGATTCCATCTTAGCTAATGGTACTTGGGAAGTCACTGATCGTCCTTATGGGTGCAAACCTGTAGGATGTAAGTGGGTGTTCAAGAAAAAGCTTAGACCTGATGATATTATTGAAAAGTACAAGGCACGTCTTGTGGATAAGGGTTATACCCAAAAGGAAGGTGAAGACTTCTTCGATACCTACTCACCTGTAGTCAGATTGACCATTATTCGAGTACTACTATCCTTGGCTGCCTCACATGGTCTTCTCGTTTATCAAATGGACGTTAAGACAACTTTTCTAAATGGAGAGCTAGATGAGGAAATCTATATGGAGCAGCCTAGCGGATTTGTAGTAGATGGTCAAGAAGGAAAGGTGTGTAAGTTAGTGAAGTCTTTGTATGGTCTTAAGCAAGCTCCTAAACAGTGGCACGAGAAGTTTGAAAGAACTTTAACTGTTGAAGGCTTTGTTATAAATGAAGCTGACAAATGTGTGTACTATCGCCATGGTGGGGGCGAAGGAGTTATTATGTGTCTCTACATTGATGACATATTGATATTCGGGACTAACCTCGCTGTTATCGAGGAGGTCAAAGAGTTTCTACCTCGCTACTTTGAGATGAAGGACTTGGGAGTGGCTGATGTAATATTAAACATCAAGCTACTAAAGGATGAAAATGGTGGGATTACATTGCTTCAGTCTCACTATGTGGAAAAGATATTGAGTCGCTTCGGGTATAGCGACTGCAAGTTTTCTCCAACTCCTTATGATCCGAATGTGCTACTTCGAAAGAATCGAAGGACTGCTAAAGATCAATTGAGATATTTTCAAATTATTGGCTCGCTCATGTATTTAACCAGCGCTACTAGACCTGACATCTCCTTTGCTGTAAGCAAACTGAGTCGATTTATGTCAAATCCTGGAGATGATCATTGGCATACTCTTGAAAGAGTTTTGCGCTATTTGAAAGGCACTGCGAGTTATGATATTCACTATACTGGGTATCCACGGGTACTTGAGGGTTATAGTGATTCAAACTGGATATCTGATGCTGATGAGATTAAGGCCACAAGTGGTTATTTGTTTACACTTGGTGGTGGCGCTGTTTCCTCGAAGTCTTGCAAGCAGACCATCTTAACGAAGTCAACAATGGAAGCAGAACTCACAACATTAGACACAACCACTGTTGAAGCAGAGTGGCTTCGTGAGCTCTTGATGGACTTACCCGTGGTTGAAAAACCAATACCCGCCATCCCGATGAACTGTGATAATCAAACTATGATTGTCAAAGTAAACAATTCTAAGGATAATATGAAGTCATCAAGGCATGTGAAGAGGAGATTGAAATCTGTCAGGAAACTGAGAAACTCCGAAGTTATTGCGTTGGATTATATCCAAACATCTAAGAACCTGGCAGATCCCTTCACAAAGGGTTTATCACGTAATGTGATAGACAATGCATTGAGGGAGATGAGTTTGAGACCCACGTTATGAGTTGATCCCAGTGGCAACCCACTCTATGTGATCGGAGATCCCGTGAATTAGAGCTGGGAGATAAGTTGTTGGTCAGCTGAGAGGAGAGTATACTCATATTATATTTACATATCCATAAAGATGCAATACTCTCTTAATCTTCATGACAGGTTGATATTTATCTTAATGTGTTCCAAGTGGCATTTTATAAACGAAGATGTTGTCCTGCAGAACATCTCTCGAGGAACACACCTATATGAGTCTGACTGTCAAACGTCGCAGTTCGTGAGAGTTGAGTGCTCTCTAATAAACTCATGAAAGGCCCTGGAGTATGACGCATAAGCTCCAAACCGCGGGGAAGCCGATGGTAGCCCTGTATCGGTCTAGATTTTGTGTGAAACTAGCGCGCAGAAAACTTGTAGTTCAAGGCATAGTCCACTATTCAAGTTGCTACCTAGTGTAGCATGAAGTTTAACGTGGAAGTTCAACTTAACAGTCTCCACTACACACCAGTATATAAAACAATGTTCTGGAATAAAAGTGATGTTGATGTGCCAATGAGACTTTATGGGGAATTGTTGGAATTTGATGAGTTTTGGCTGCTGGCCCATTAGACAAATTCTGAAATTCTCTTTGGCCCACTTGTATATGGCAGCATATGGCTGTGCTAGTGGTGCTAAAGTTTAGTCCCACATTGATAGTTAAAGGGGAGTTGGACCATCTTATATAGTAGAGTGTTGCACCACTCATTAAGGTGCGACAAGAAGAGTAGCCCTCACACACTCCTCCTCCGACGCCCGCCTCGCCTCGCCACGCCACGCCTCGTCACGACGCGCGCGCGTCGCGGGTTGCGGGAATCTCGCCGAACCGAGCTTTATTTTGTTGGTTGGGAAAACTGATTATGAGTCATTAACAGACGCGTTAATTACAGCCGCTTCCGCTTTTATGGGCGTGGTCATATCGACGGACGTGGGCTGAGCCCATGATCTTCCTAACCTGCACTATATAAGCGTCTGCGCTAAACCTAATCGATGAATCAATCCACACACGCGCCTACCTCCAGAACCTTCGCCGCCGCTTTCGTCTTTTCCATCCCGGCTTGCGGCGTGCACCGCAGATCGGGACAGTAGGCCTCCGGAACCCCGCCTCTCGTGAACCTGTATGGGTGAGGGACGATCAGGTTTTTGGGAGCGCTCAAGCGCGACTACTGGCAACCACGACGTCGTCCGACGACGAGTACCCGAATGACAACTTCTTCCCGGACGTCAACGACCTCTTCGGCAACCTCAACATGGGCGACGCTCGCATGACGCCGCAACTGCATCGTATGTGTTTCCAATCTCTCTCTTTCGGATTCTGCTAGAGTTTCTAGTTCTAGCGTTTGGCGTAGATGTGATAGGTTTATCTTGTATAGATGTAATCTGTTTATCTACTTTATTGATCTGCATGATTGGTTTTAGTATTGTTTGTATAATCATGCTTTATCAGTTTATTATTCGGATTAAATTATATGGATTATTGCTTATATTTCCAACACTTACCACCGCAGTGAGACCGTAGAATATCATCCTGAATGGAGGAAGAACTAAGATCGAGCTAGAACACACAAGCACAGCAAAGTTAAGCCCTTGATCGAAGATAGCGGTGGCAAAATTTTGCCGCCGCTGAGAAATCGCCTCAACCAACGCAGAGTCATGACGTGCCTTACGCAGGTTCCCGACAACCAACCAGCGGTAGTGTTAGTGTATGTTGTCGTCGCTAGTTATCTAATAAATCTATTTGTAATTTTTATTATTTTTAGTTTTTAGTCTTCTTTGTATTATTGTTGATGATTATTAATAGATTGGTCAAATTTTAAAAACAATATAAACAACCAGCGATTTAGCTGAGCACATTGGTTAATGGAGTCACCATTTACCTCTAAAAATATTCACCAAAATCAGTAACAGCTGGATATTAACGTTTAGTTTATGTAAAAATCACTGCCACACCCAAAAATTTAAGTTTTAGGATGGTACATGTTCGACATTCCAACGCGTAGTACGTGCACTATACGTCGGTCGTGGCCTAATGTAGGAAAATATTTTTGCAATAAATTTAAGGAAAATATTTTTAATTACTCTCATAGCGGAACTTTTCTGAATTTTCCAGTTTTACCCTCACTGCTACAGTCAACGAGTCGCTCCTTTCTCTCCTGTATCAGATCCAGCAAACATCCAGGTCAAAAAAAAAAAAGATCCAGCAACCTTCCCTGTTCTCGCCGCAGTCGCCAGCGCAGCGCCTCGCCCCTTCGCCGCCGCGCCTTCCTTTCCCCTGGATTTAGGGGTAACCACCTGGTCTCGCGCAGGAGGAGGCCACCGCGCGGGAGCTCGAGAACCTACATCGGCGTCGTGGCCGTGTAGGCGCGTCTCCTCGAGCTCAAGGCAGTAGCGAGGGCGAGGAAGCCCAGAGCAAGGCGGGGGCGAGGAAGCCCAGAGCAAGGCGGGGGCGCTCCGGGAGAGGTGACGGAGTGGCGAGGAGATTGTGAATGCGCTGGCGGCAGAGGCGGCGTCGCTGCGATAGGCGATAACTTCTACTGCTCTGTCTCCAATTCCGTTGGCCCAACTCTTCTTCCACCTTCACAGCAGCCCAGTCCAGGTACTATTGGTTCGGTTATGCTCTGTTACCTTTCTCCATACTTTTTATTTACTGCTTACGTTTTCTTTGGTTTGATTCATTAGTATCTTCTTGCTGGATTCGCAGGTTTTTGTATGTCAGGGAACTGACCTGTCTCCCTATATTAATAATTTGCTGCTGCTAGATGTGTATTAATTGCTGATTAATTACTTCTTTTTAAGCTATTGCCACATGCCAGTTGTTTCTTAAAAGTTTCTGGCAATACATTCATTTATCTATCTTTCTAAAGGTTTGGCATATCCATTTACATGAACTAACCGTGTGTTAAATGTTTTTGTGGTACCAGGTGATGGATAATACAATGTTGCACACGTCACAACACACAAGTGGGGGGACATCACAATTCAAGTTTGAGTTCTTAAAACAGATTACTAAGAATTTTTCCGAGGACCGTATAATTGGTGATGGTGCCTATGGTGTGGTTTACAAGGTATCGTTGTTATTTGCATCTTTTACTTGGGCTCTTACTTTTGAAACAAGAAAAGATAACCTCTAATTACAAGTGCACTTAGTCGGTATTGATTAACATCGATTCTTCTATAGGGAGTCATGGACGATGGGCAAGAGATTGCTGTGAAGAAGCTTAGAAACAGGCATCTAGACCATGACAGCGAGAAACAATTTCACAACGAGTGTATTAACCTTATGAAGGTCCAACATCAAAATATTGTGCGGTTGGTTGGCTACTGCGATGAAACCCATCGTCAGTGTGTTGAACATGGTGGAAAACTTGTTTTTGCCGAGGAGAACGAAAGATCACTCTGCTTTGAATATCTGCAGGGTGGAAGCCTTGACAAACACGTCTCTGGTAAGATCATGTAGTATGTACCAAATATTATTTGCGTGAAGAAAAATGTTATCCCTAAACTTGTGATTTTTTTAATCAATCCCTTAATTCTCGTCTTCGTAATACATTTCATGTCTATGTCCGCAGACGAACCATGCATACTTGATTGGGACATCTGTTACAAAATAATTAAGGGAGTCTGTGAGGGACTAAATCATCTTCACAATGGATATAAAGAATCTATTCTCCATTTGGACTTAAAACCTGCAAATATATTATTGGATAACAACATGATTCCGAAAATTGGAGATTTTGGTTTATCAAGACTCTTTTCTACAACAGAAACATGTTCTACAGCAACACCTTTGGGGACAACGTGAGTTCATACCTGACTGAAGTAATCAAGTCCTTATATAATTTTGTTACAATGTAATTATATTTGATACCATGCAGGGGATACACACCACCAGAGTATGTGGACAAGCAAGAAATCTCACCAAAATTTGATGTATTCAGTTTGGGTGTTGTAATAATACATATAATGGCAGGACGCAAGCACTATTATGACCATGTGGATAATCCATCAAAAATCATTGAGCTTGTAAGTAAACGTTTCTGAGTTATGCTGTGTCTTACTCATGCTCTGAACTTACGCAGCGTGTCAACATTTTGCTTCCATTTTTGCAGGTATGTGAAATCTGGGGAAAAAGACTACATGCAACGATGTGGTCACATGGATCACAAGAAGTTAAGACTGGCATTGAAATAGCGTTAACATGTGTGGAGTCTGACAGACAGAAAAGGCTTACTATACGCCAGATTGTCGATGAACTTAATAGGATTGATATTGCAAAAATGCCACGTACACACAAGGTATTGAGAGATCATTGATATTTTTTCATTCTACCTATGTCAACTTTTTTTGAAAATACAATAGAGCTATAAGCCAATGAAAATCATCATTGATCTTTTTTTCATATTGCATTTAATGAAAGGGTCTTAGGGGATTTGTAGCTATAATTAAGTACATTGTTGGATTTGTACTAATAGTTCAGCATAAAGTTTCTGAGATGACTAAATTGTCTATCATTATCATTGCCCATAAAGAATGTATCGAATAGTAAACCGCACTATATATATGTACTATGAAGACAAAAAAAAGTTATGTTTGACACTAAATATTTTGTAATTAGTTCGTTAGAAATTGTTTCGTGCAGTAACTCCCTATCAATAATTGATCGAGATCTAGTTTATGTATCTTTTTGAAATGTTGGGGTACAGGACTAATTTTTTTTCAGATACTGCCACAGGAGTTGCCTCCATAAATATGGACTAAAGCTCCACAAATTTGTTGTTGTAGGCCACCAACTTACAAAGCAGGGAGGCCTTGGTCTACAATGAACACACCAACTCAGGTCAGTATCTCAATTAAAACAAGATTTATGCGTTTTGAAAAGTTTGCAAATTTCAGTATGTTTCATATGGATAAATGATGAAGATTCGAAATAGTCTCATTTTTCATCAATCATAAAGAATTGGCTCCTAAGGATGTCTGCTCTTGAATATAAGGCAGCCAAGTTTGCACGGGAATCAGCATGCAAGCAGAAGGAATATTTTCTGTAAAGTTAGAATTTAATCCATATCTGTGTACATTCTAAGAAGTGAGTGGAGAGGGTCGTTGTACATAATCCGGTGTTCTTTAAATGCAGACATGCATGCATTTCTCCAAATTAATAAAATGCGCAGGGTAAAAATATAAACATTTATTTCTGTATTCCTGAATATTACAATTGCATTTCTGCTAATACGAATTCCTAATGAAAATCCTAAAGGATGAATAACTTCATTTTCGGGCTTTGTGTTTTTTAAATTCCTTCAAAACCATCTATTTGTAATAATCCATTTTGGTTGAGTGTACCTTCTGGTGTGGGATAGTGGGAATGATTGTTTTACACAATTTCTCCACTGTGTTGCAATAATGTAGATCACTGTTTTTTGTTTATCTAAAAAGTTCTGATGTATTTACTATCTTGTCGGTTTTGATGGGGTTGCATGACAACGCCAACCGGTTTGATTCAATGGTGGGTATAGACTATATACCAGCAGTGTTGGATGAGGTGGGAAGCGAAGATAGGTCGATGCATGGCACTATGTACCAGGATGCTGCCGACCGCATGGGTTATGTGCACAAGTTCATCAATAGGTTAACATTTATATTTGCCCGTTTTCATTTTCAAGAACATATTATGTGCTTTTTTACTTAGTATAGAGTTGTCATTTGAATTCTTTAGGTACCCGGCGTCCCGCGCTATTGGAGGGCATGCATCTAGAGCTATTTCGGAGCATCAACATGTGGACCAGATAACCGAGGTCGACATCCCTGGTGATGGACATCTTAAGAGGAACCCGTATCTAAGGTTTATTTTTCATTTATTTTTGCTTGGGGCGCTCTGCATTGCTGGTGCCAAATACTACTATGTGTGTATTCGCAGTGATATAAGGTTACATGTTTAGAGCCTTCTCCTATTTCTGCTATGGTGTGTGCATTCTTTCACACTAAAAGGTGTTATTCCATCTATTTTGAAATAGGTGACGCTTATTAAATCATGTACTTCCTCCGGTCTGGTTTATTAGGCACGCACGTAGTTTAAGAACAACTTTGACCAATAATTTTGATCAACAAATTTTACATAATATGTCACAAAAATTATACCATCGGATTCATCTTCAAAACTACTTTCCAATGGTATATTTTTTTGGAACATATGTTGCATATTTTATTGGTCAAAGATTTTTTTAAACTATGTGTGTGCCTAAAAAACTGGACCGGAGTGAGTAGAACTATAGAGGTTCATTACAGAAATAGTACTGCCAGCTATTTATGAAATTATAAGTTCCACAATGGCTGTGTGGCACATGCGTGTCCTTGCTTGCCTGGGGCGCACGTGCATTACGCGCTGCTGGAATTAGCTAATGTGTGCAGTGGCCCCCATCTAGTACCGGTAATTAATGGTGCCGAGTGAGACCTCAGTTTCATTTGTTTTAGTAGTCATGGCGCACAGCAAGTTGGCATGTATCTTCTCTTGTTTGTTTAGGAACCGACAGGTAAAAATACATATATAGAAAGTTATGCATTGTTTTAATCCAAGCCGTTATAAATCAGGCCACATAGATGGAGGCCAATTTTTTCTCCGTGGAACTTTTGGAGACTTTATAATTAATATTGTAATAGCCATGTGCGACTTATTGTAAACGAGCATTTTACTACTCCCTCCGACCCATATTAGTTGACTCAACTTTGTCTAGATTCATCCGTATCTAGTTAAGTATTAAGTCTAGATTCATTCGTATCTAGACAAAGTTGAGTCAACTAATATGGGTTGGAGGGAGTATAAGTTTAAGGGCCTACAGTACACCATAAACTCTTTATGAAACAAATAAGTTTAAGTGCCTACAATACACTATTTTGAGGTTAACTAAATCAAAATGAGACGCATCAACTTGGAATGATATCCTTTTTATTTTGTTCCAAATTTGGACATGTGTGAGTGTTATGATTTGGTATGGCAGAAAACAACACTCGGCTATAAGAAAAGAATAATTTAGTGTTGAATGTGCTTATTATTATGCTTTTACATTAATATTAGGTTAGAATGAGTTTACATTACTATTACTTCGGATTTGCTTTTACGAATGCAAATCTTTATTATTAAAAGACATGTTGATTACTTGATTATCAAGGACTTATTTTAAACACACTTTGAAATTTCATTACTCTTTCTGAACCTGGCGATAAGTTATACATGGAAACTGGTTCAAAGATCAATTACAACTATGATTTTTAATTAGAACCAATGTGTGGACAATATAATTACATCACACCCGGCTTATCATACCTATACCTTTAACTTTAATATTATCTAACCAGACAATATGCTATGCTCATTCTCTCCACCTTGTCGACAGGGCGGAAAGAAACCTTCGTACTCCAGACACCATGGGCATAGTGGATACTATTGGGGTTACAATTGGTTCCAAATTGTGTGACAATCTTTTTCGGTGGGCTAGATCTACTATTTCATCCCAATGGAGCGGCACTGAGAGGCAAAGGCTTCATCAGGAATTATTATGCCTCAAAAGTGGCCTAGAATACCTTATGGATACTCTTCCCGCAATGTATGACCTCATTGATCGAGCAGAGTGGAGAAGCCACAAACGTCGTGTGGTTGAGCTCCTTCCGAATCTCAAGGATGCAGTGTATGATGCTGATGACCTTCTTGACGAGTTCAGATGGTATATGCTAAATATGGAAGTGGAGGGGAATGAAAGCCAATCTCTTTCAATGGACTTCTTCAATGGTGTCATTCAAGGAAGCTTTATCAAGTCAGTGAATGGTATCCGGGATAGACTGGATAACATATCCACTTGCCTTATAAATATGGGGTTACATGAAGTATCAACGCGGTTTGAAAAATCTGTCAGGCCAGAGACTAGCTCTTTCCCGAGTGAAGAAAATTTTACTGGCCGTGAGACGGAGCTAAAGAATATAATTGAATTTCTTTGCGAACCTAGAAATAGTAGCAGTGCTAATTCCAAACGTCAAAAAGGAAATAGTGTAGTCGATGTATCAACAAGCATATCAACACAAGTCAGCAGTCAATCAAGCAAAACATATCTTCCTGTTTTACCAATAGTTGGAATTGGGGGTGTTGGAAAGACCACTTTGGCTCAACATATTTGTAGTAATGCACAAGTGAATTCTCATTTTGATAAAATAATATGGGTTTGCGTTTCAGATGACTTTGATGTGAAGAGGTTAACTAAAGAGATCATAGAGTCCTGTCCTGGAAAACAAGCAACAACTGAAAATTTGAATTCTCTTCAAAACATTCTTTCTGATATTGTGAGTAGTAAAAAGTTCTTGATTATCCTTGATGATATGTGGGATGATGCTTTGAAGGAAAATGGGCAGTGCTGGAAGAGGTTTTGTGCACCTTTAAAGAATGTGCTACAGGGAAGCGTTATGTTGGTCACTACTAGATGTCAGAAGGTTGCTGAAAAAGTTGGCACGAGGGATCCCATTACATTGGAAGGTTTAAAGGATGAAGTCTTTTGGAATTTCTTCAAACTATGTGTGTTTGAATCTGGGAGTTCCAATAATAATGATCCTGAGTTGGAACGCATTGGTAGAAGCATAGTTCTTAAGTTGAAGGGTTCTCCTTTAGCCGCCAAAACTCTTGGACGAATATTAAGAATGAACCTTCAAGCAGAACATTGGAATGCTATACTAGAGAGTGAACTGTGGAAGTTGAAGCAAGAGGATACTGAAATTTTGCCAGCCCTTCGGTTGAGCTACATGTATTTACCGTTCCATTTGAAGAGATGCTTCTCACTTTGTGCCCTTTACCCCAAAGATTACAAATTTCAAAAGTGTTGTTTAGCTGAAATTTGGGTGGCACAAGGCTTTGTGGAACCTCAAGGCGGCATTCCAGTCCAAGATATTGGTTGTGAATACTTTAATGACCTTTTACATCGGTCCTTCTTTCAGAAAGTTCAAGATGAATATGTAATCCATGACTTGTTGCATGACGTGGCACAAAAAGTTTCGGAGTTTGACTGCTTCATTGTAAGAAGAAGGAGTGACTTCAAAATTATTCCGCCAAATGTTCGCCATTTGTCAATACTCTCTAGCACAGACATTGACTATTCCAGTTTGAAGGGTCTAAGCTGTTTCACGAAGCTCCGTACCCTTATTTGCAACAAGCCTTTAGTAAAGAAGACAATTCCACCTAGTTTGGTGGCAACTTGGTGCAGTGAATTTCCTCGTCTGCGTGTGATTGCTTTTGCCACTACCTATGAGTTACCACCCAGTATTGGCAACTTGAAACATCTTCGGTACCTTCAGATCTCCAAAGCATGCCCTTTCAAGAGTCTTCCATCAGAGTTCTTTTGGCTCTATAATCTGCAGATTGTTTGTGTCAAAAAATGCAAGCTTGAAAGCTTGCCTACTGACTTCAATAAGCTAATATCCTTACAGAGATTTGAATCACATGGATTTGTCTGTGATTCAAGGTGTAGAAGATTTCAGGGAGAAGAATTTTATTATAAAGTATCGGTTGATGCAGCAAATGATGAGCATGGACTAGGATTTAGGTTGATAAAGAATATTAACCAAATCGGTGAACTAGTGATATATATTGGCAAGCCAATAAGCAAGGAGCATGCAACAGAAGCCCAACTACATAATAAGAAATATCTTGAAAAGCTGAACCTGAAATGGTATTTGTGGAGGAATCCAGTGGACAATGTCATAGACGTGCTTCAGTGTTTACAACCTCCCACCTGCCTCAAGTCTCTGCTCCTTAATGGTTATCGAGGCGTGTCACTTCCAAGCTGGTTTCAGCCACATAATTTTCCAAGCTTAATGCCACCTTCATTTAGTAGTGTTGATGGACCTGGGAGCTCATTGGTACCTAGTATCATAGATCTGATCATTGATCGTTGTGAAAATTTATCAAGCCTCGACTATGTTATACATCCAGCTTACATAGCGTCCCTTAAGAAAATGACAATTAAAAATTGCAAGAATTTAGTGCCAGTACCAGCTGAAAGATTTAGGGATCTGCATTGCCTTGAAGAATTGGAGGTGGAGGCATGTCCAAATATATATTCCCAAAGTTTGGTTGCACCCTCCCTCAAGAGGCTTGTGCTATCTGCCTGTGGAAATCTTGCAGAAAACATTGACTGCTGCTCCCTCACCTACTTTTTCCTGTCATCCAAGCAACTCACATCCATCCAACTACAGAATTGGAATCTTCCAGCTCTAGAGGAGTTGCACATTTCAGCATGGCGATCTCTTAGATCTATTGTTGGACAATCTGAACGGGTCACCATTAGAGGCACTGTCAGCGTTAGAGCATTCCCATCTCTTACTTCCCTAACCATTGAGAACTGTAATGGGCTGTCAACCATTGATGATCTCTTAGCTGAAGAATATCTACCCGCCATTGAGAGAATTCATGTTATATATTGTCAAGGGTTAGTGTCCCTGCCCGGTGAAAGGTTTGGTAGTTTTTCATCTCTAAAGGCTTTGGAGATCAGTGATTGCGATAGTCTCAGCTGGAGGAGGGGATTTGTGTTACCATCTTCCCTCCAGATTCTGTCCTTGGATGCTTGCGGGGATATCTCTGCGTGGGTTCCCAGCTGCCTACAAAACCTTGCATCCCTTATCACGTTAAAGATTGGTCGGTGTCAGCATATAACATCCATTCCCGGCAGCCTTTGGAGCACTAATCTCACATCACTTGAGAATTTAATGATTCTGTGTTGTTATAACATTATATCAATTGGGGGAGAAAATGCAATTTCGGAAATAAAAAATATCAAGATTTGCCGCTGTCCAATGTTGGAGGAACTAAAGCAGCCCATGTTCAGAGGCAGCTACTTAATACCAGAGTATGGAGTCAGCTGTCCTCCCCTACGGTACGTGCACTCTTGTGATCGATGTACGATTAGACACAAGTATATTAGGTGACATTTTTGCTCATAATTATATGTGCACATGTATTTCCCAAAGTTTAACCACCCTTGACTTTACCGATCAATGTTTTTTTTGGTGTAGCTTCTCGAGTCTACGACCAACTGGGGAGAAAAATCTGAGCTCTTGGCTGAAACGACGACGTTAAACCATGGCAGTCCTTATTGCTCAAGTCTTACTCTATCCATCACTCTGTCCGCAGTCCGCATCTACGCTCATATATAAGTTGTGCTATTTCAATTATCACTTGGCTGGAGCTTGTGAACTGCAAGGAGTTCGGTCTCTCCAGATTCGGCATGCTCCATTTCTGCAATTTCTATAAGCGTGAAATGTGTGAGGACAAAACATGTATTTTGCTGGGTACCTTCTGTAAGCGTGTATGTGTGCCATTGATTTTGCTTTTTGCTAAGCCGGTGTAATAAGTACAGTTTTGATCGGGATAATATCCTCCTCCTGTGGGAAGTTAGTTTATGGCCGTTCTCTTGTCAAGGCTGTAGCAGTTCAATTCCTGATGGGGTTGCTGGTGCCTGATGTGTGATAACTGAATGTCTGAATGATCGTTGAGCATTTGCAAAGCCTTGGCACCAAAGATGATCCACGGCATTATTGCTTGTATTTTGAGCGGTGATCTCATTGTAGGTGAGGCGCTTGTAAGAGGTGGCGGTCGGCTGCAACGTTATCCCTCGATATCTACCTGTAATTATTTTCAGCTCATGTATGGTTAGGTTAGATTGTTGTCTCTGATCATTTATCTTCCAATGAATTCTTGAAAAAAAAATTATCTTCCAATGATTTTATATCACGATACTAGTGCGCGGTCCAAGCACACCGTAAAGGATTTAACAGGAGAACGGTACAGTACCGGATTAACCAAACTGATACGATTCACAGGTCATTCAGGACTAGTACAAGATAGCTCACATACTGAAAATTTCATTTCAGTTGCCTGTGTCCACACCAGGTTTACACACGTACACAATAAAGAAAACTGCAGAGACACATCGATCTGGTCCTTAAAGCATGCAGAGGCTTATAGTATCTGCAGTAGCCTCTTTGGCATTGGTTCTCGATTTGCCTTAGATCCAAACGACCATGGGACTTGAGATGAGCACTCATCAGATCATCTTGCACAAAATTACCAAGACCAAAGAGAAAGGAACACAAGGGACAAGCACACGCCGATCATTCTCGCGATGCCGCCAGCACTGCCACCGCCACTCAAGCCAGGGACAGATCGCAACAAAATCCCTGAGCCGACAAGGCCTCCGTGGCTGCACTCCAGCAGGAACCCCATGAAGGTGAAGTGCTTGGGCCGGAAGCCCTGCCTCTCTTCACCGTGGCATGCGCCTTGAGCGCCGACGTCACCAGGTTGGTGTGCACCCATCACCAGGTGGGAAGAGGCACAGTTCCAGGGACGCCAAGTTCCCCTCGGGCATCCGGCCAAACAGGCTCCTCATCCCAGCGAAATCCCCCGTGACGGACAGCGCCCTGAGCACCGCCGTCCATGACACCACGTCCCTCGATGGCATCGCCGCGAACAGCTCGTTCACCGGCAGTGATGTTCCACGACACAACGTCTCCGTCCTCCATGGCGTCGAAGATATCCCGCGCGGGAGGCGGAACCGGTGTCCCCAGCCTTGGCGTACTCCGCAATCATCCGGTTCCAGATTCCCACGGTCGGTCTTCAGGCGCATTCCGTCGAGCAGCCTCCGCGCGTCCCGCAGGGAGCCGCTGCCGCCAGAGACGTGGAACGCGAGCAAGAGTTCCAACGACCGGCGGCACGTGGTCGAGCACGTCCTTCAGGACCCGCAAGCCGCACCGCCGCCGCGTCCGTAGCCCCGCTCACGCGTCGAGCACGAACGGGTAGGTGAAGCCGTCGATCGGGTTTTTCTCGAACAGCTTCAGCGCGCGCTGGTGGGGGCCGTTGTACGGGCGGCCGCGGATCAAGGCGCGGCCGTCGGGCGGCACTCTGTCGTCCCGGAGGAACCAGGAGAAGAGCTGCTCCGCGTGGGCTTCTGGTTTCTGAATTCCTCGATTTTGTCAATGCATCTGAAACTCTGAATATGTCTACACCCACGGTTGTGCTCTTTCTTGGGTTTTGTTTTCATTCATTTGTTTTTCAATTATAATTTTGGTAAACGCCAGCTAGTTACACACCCACTACTACTGAGTGGTGTAGTCGATCGCTAAAATGCTTACTCTGGTCCACAAACATGGCCATGGTTTATAAAAGTCAGTCGGTACAATTCTTCCAAAAACCCGTTCTTCAAATCCATGTATATATTTATTTTTTCCTACAAATATATGACATCTCTACCGGGCCGACCTAACCCATCCGAGAGTCCGAACGTGTCCGCACGGACATGTGAGACGTGCACGGCCTTCCAGCTGCGCGACCCATCCGGACCAATGCGTCTAGCTTGACCCATCGTGTAACAAATTTGGGCAATGGTTGCGTCAGCCCATGCCAGCGACCCAATGGCTTTCTTCCATTATTCATCAATGGAAGGCTGCTCCAAAGGCTGGTCGTGCCGTCCGACGCCTGTCCTCCTGCTGCGACACTTTAATACCATCACTTCGGCCTCCGCGCCAACATCCAATGCCGGCCTTTTTAACTGGCCACCCGTGGCTATCTTCGTCCATACTACATCACACTCTCCTCCCTCCCATCCTCCCATCCCCCACTACCGGTAGCTAGCCATGGCCGGCGGCATTGGATCTAGGGGAGGGCGTCTAGGATGACCACCGGGTCATGGCCGTGGCGGCCGTCGAGGCAGACGCGGAGGGCGCGAGGACACGGCCAAAGCAGCACGCCGCCACACTCTCCCTCACCATCATCATCGTCCGAGCTCGAGCCAATCGACACCGGATTCGAGTTTGCTGTGACCATCCACTCGGGCATGACGCATGACAGGATGCTCCTTCCTCGCAAATTCGCGTCGCTGGTCAACGGTGCAGAGTCCCAGCAGTTCATGCTACGAGCGGCAGGTGTCAATACCAGCGCGTGGTTGGTGGAGGTGTTGTTCGACCGCCTCGGCCAGATGTTCCCGCCAATAGCTAGGAGGAGTTTGCCCGACGGCACAAAATCGAAGTGGGCAACTTCGTCGTCTTCAAGTACGACGGCGAAGCCATGCTTGTCGTCAGTGTGTTCGATGACACCATGTGTCGTCGCTGCTACCACTCCGACTCTGACGAGTAGGCTTATACTACCGTGTACTCGCCATGTATCGTCTTTGGAATGTGGGCATCGGCCATTTACAATGACAAGTTTTTATTCAAGCATTGAAACATTTTTACAAGCAAACCACACCTACAACTATGTGTCACCTACGACGCTAGGGGCGACGACACTGGCGTGTTGACAAGACCCCATTATTCTTCGAGAGACCGGATGATCGCTTGCTGCGTCTGCACCTCCTCTTCATCTTGGACGAGGCAGGCATGCAAGTAAGCGTCGTCGGGATTGGCCCGCACTGCTTCCAAAAGCTTTCCACGCACGTCTACAAGCGCGTCCCACCACCGGTACTCTGGCATAAAGACGCGGTCCATCACCTCCCACGTGAAAGGCTTACTGGTGGTCCTATTGCGGTCGTAGTTAGTGCATCGTGGCCGGTGGTTGCGGAACATATTGTATATATGCGGCCGTCCTGGAATCGAAGGCGGTAGAATGTCTGGTAACTCCGACGGGTTTAGCTACCACGAGGAAAACGAGTGCTCGGTCTCTTCTGTGTGGATGTAGGAGTTGCCACGGAGGATAGTGCGGCGACACGGAGGGCCTGACATGGTGGTTTATGGTGGTGGTGGTGGGGGGCAGTCTGGTTGTGGCTACTTGCCTAGCCTCTCCTTTTTATAGTTGCGCCTGGACGTGGCGGGAAACGCCCAGAACAGGCGGAAGCGGCGATAAAGAAAGTCGGGAGACGGCGGGGCGGCGGAAACACACTGGAAATACACTGGTGCCGGCATTGGTGAGGGCCTATTTTTCAAGCGCCGATAGATGGGTCACGTCTCTGGGCGCTGTTGGCTGGACAGGCCGGACCACGACTCAAAAGTGACCACGGGCTGTAGCCGTTTGGATCGGCCCGGTGGAGATCCCCTAAGGGCGCAAATTAGACCATGAGTTGAGTACTTCTGTGGATTGGTTGCCCGCGCACTAGCGCAGATAGGGAGGCCGGTGGAAACTGATGCTTGTCGTTTGGTGGGTTGTATTATGATTGGGAGAAACAGAATGTTGTGTTTTGGTCGCGGGCAAATATTATGATGTGATAGCCTCTTTCTTGGACAGTGAGCTTACCGGCTATATGTGAAGAAGTAAGTCATGTAAGAGTAATAACATATTCTATCAAACTACAATATATAGCAGCACGATAGTACAGTCAAGTTCACATTGTAGGGGTTCGTAGCATAAAAAACAAAAAATTTCTACCGCATGCACACAAACAAGCCAAGATCTATCTACTAGATTGTAGCAACGAGTCGATAGAGGAACTCACCCTTGAAGATTCCAAAGCGGTTAACGAGAGCAGATTCTCGTGGGTGATGTAGTCGTACACTTGCCGATCTCAAGATCGCGTGCGATCCTTCCGCACCTGCTCCGTTAAGCGCTTGCATCGGTCACACGTTGATTTTCGATGAAGACCTTCCTCTCCCTTGTTCCAAAGAAAATGGAGGTTGTAGCACTCTCTCGCGATTCCCAAAGACGACGGTGTGGTACCGGAAGTAGAGGGGAGATCTCGCAGGGCTTCGCCTTAAGCCGGAGCGAGTATGGTGGACTATGAGAGAGATCCTCGGCGATCTAGGGTTTAGACGCACCAAGGAGGAGGGTCTAGAGCCGGCGGCTAGGGCTTGGAGCAGCCCAAGTCAGCGGCTAGGGTTTCCCTAGGCGGCGGCAGCAGGAGGTGGCGGTGCCGGGGCTAGGGTTCGCAAGGCGTGGAGGTGTGTACTTGGAGGGGCAGCCCTGCCCCTTCTTATATAGGTGGAGGGGCCGCGCCAGGGGAGGGGAGTCCCTCCCCAACTCGGATCCCAAGTGGGCCGGCGGTGGAGGGAGGGAACTCCTCCCCAAGTAGGTTTCCTACTTCCCCTCCACCTCACAAAATAGCTGTTTGACTTTTCAAATTGGCGTTTGACTTTTCAAACTAGGATTTGATTAAACTCTTTATTTTGTTCAGCGATGACACTTAGTACATGATGCAATCATTTCAACTTGATATGACACATTCATATACCCTTCCCCTCCGGAGTGCCGTACATTCCAGAACCTTCTAGAACATTCCCGATGAAAACACCGGAACCATTCTCCAACCCCGAAACAGGACTTTCCTTATATGAATCCTATTCTCCGGACCATTCCGGATCTCCTCGTGATATCCCGGATCCTATCCGAGACTCCGAACAACATTCGGTCTCTTACTCATCATTCCATAACTACTCAACAACATCGAATCCTTAAGAGTGTCTCCCTACGGTTCGTGAATTATGCGGACATGACCGAGACACTTCTCCGATCAATAACCAATAGAGGAATCTGGAAATTCATATGGCTCCCACATATTTCTTACTTTGCGATCGAATGAACCACTTACATACGATACCAATTTCCCTTTGTCTCACGATAGTTTACTTATCCGAGGTTTTGATCGTCGGTATCTCTGCATACCTAGTTCAACCTCGTTACCGATAAGTACTCTTTTCTCGTTCCCGTGGTATGTGATCCCTTGTGAGCCAGTCACATGCTTGCAAGCTAATTGGATGACATTCCACCGAGAGGGCCCAGAGTATATCTATCCGTCATATGGATGGACAAATCCCACTCTTGATCCATGTGTCTCAACCCATACTTTCCGAACACTCAATGCCACCTTTATAGCCACCCAGTTATGGTGTGGTGTTTGATGTCATCAAAGCATCCTTCCGGTGATGGTGATAAGCATGATCTCATGGTCGAAGTAATTAGGTTACTATGTATCAGAACGCTTATAGCAAATGAACTATATTAAATGACTTGATCTTTATGCTATGCTTAACTATAGGAGTATGTCCATCACATCATTCCCCTAATGATATGACCCTGTTGTTAATAACATCTCTATGTTCATGATCAGGAAACCATGATCATATATTAACCAACAAGCTAGTTTAACAAGAGGCTTTACTAGGGACTCTTTTATGTTTACAAATCACACAAGTATTAATGTTTCCGGTTAATACAATTATAGCATGGTATGTAAACATTTATCATAAGTATGAAGATATGATAATAACCACTTTATTATTGCCTCTTGAGCATATCTCCAACACACATCACGATAGTACTTAGTTCTAGACACTGATACCAATATAACCAGGTCACCTAAACACTTCACTCGTCAACCATAGCACGGGCTGGATCATGCTCCAGGCACTTCATGACCACTTCAGTCATGATGTACTCGAAGACGATGACGTTGAAGACATCGCCCTTGAGCATCTTGAAGGTAAGAAAGTAGCAGATCTTGATTTGTTGGACAATGGCGAATCCAGGCCAACCTTGGTCAAGGCCAACCCTGCCGTTAACATCCTTGAACTTCACCATCCATCTGCATCCAGTGTTAGTCTTTAGAATGATCGTCCTCGGGACTGTGGCAAGAAAGGAACGAAAACCATCAGGAATTGGCAGCATGTCCAACCTAGGTGATATGATCGGCTTGGCAAAATGGGTTGGACCTACTTGGTTATGGAAGTGCCCAATCTTGGCACCTACCCCTCGCCCTCTTGGCAACAGTACCTTCCCCAACATCCTTTTAGCATCCTTCACCATGGTTGGGAAGAGCACCGCCCACTGAGAAAAGAAACAACACATGTTATCACATACAAATGCAAAGGGATTAACCCCGGGACATATATGGACAAACAAATGTTTTTGCACATAAGATTGGTCATGGAGAGAATCCCTAATAAGCATTACATTGCACGGAGATGACACACTTTCGGGCCGCCGCACTTCAGATGGAGCATCATGAGGCGCAACTTCTCCAGTCGGCCCACCCCGGCGTGGAAGGCGAGCACTACCAGATGGTCCGATCGCTGGCGGTTGGGGTGGAGCTTGCCTGCCGCAGAGGCCGCCTAGAAGACGTTGGGAAAGTGGACCATGGTGTTGGTGACTTGGTCTTGTTGTAGGTGACACTTGAAAACAACGTACTAGCTGGGAGGATGGACAGGCTGTTGCGTGGATAGTGCTCGCCGCATGCCATGGTGCCAACGTGTTCTGGCAGCGACACCAGCTGTAGTTGGCGTAGCACGACAGTGGCATTGTGCCACCACCATCAACGGACATCGAGGAGCGGGAACATTTTTGGGATTATGCCATGACCTCCATTGTCCACGGAGAGAATCTCGCCGCCTTCTCGGTCGCGTCATTGGGAACAGAGGACGACCTCGTGGTCGTTGTCCGTGTTGGCTACAACCTCTACACTCTGATCTCACTCACACACACGCGATCTGGAAAGCAAGGAAGAACAGAAGGATGAACACGCGAGAGAGTTTTTGGTGCGGTGTATTGCGTACCGCTTTTCCAGGTTTCTTATTCCTTTTATTCAACAGAAAGATCGATCATGCCGCGATGCTTTCCACGCTCATACATATTCATGCCATCCCACGACTCGAGCGTGCCCACGGCGATCCTACTAATCTGGAGCAGATTGTGCCAAGCAATGACTCTGTCCTATAAACTGAAACTAATCGACTTAGCGTGACAGAACTGACAGACCAGTTATGCACCTTATTTCTGAAACTGAATATCAGCAAACACTAACATCTAGATTATTCCAACAATCTCTCCCTAAACTAGTTGTGTTCTACTTGACACTCACCATACCAATGCGTGTGCGAAGCTCCTGGAACTTTACTCGTGCAAGGGGCTTGGTGAGGACGTCCGCGAGCTGCTCGCCGGTGCTGATATGCTTGACGCAGATCTTCCCGGACTCGATGCATTCACAGATGAAGTGATAGCGAACCTCAATGTGCTTACTCCGAGTGATTCTTGCACAGTTGAATCGCCGATTTGTTGTCGATGAAGATCGTCGTGCCGCTGCCCTTCTCGCTCATCATGTCATCTAGCAGACGGCGCAGCCAGACACCCTGGCACGCCGCGGTGGCTGCCGCGACGTAATCCACTTTGCAAGAAGACAGAGCAACGACCCTTTGCTTCTGAGACTGCCAAGTAATTGGGCTATCTCCAAGCATGACGAGCGTGCCTGTAGTTCTCTTGCGGTTGTCGACGTCCCCAGCCATGTCCGAGTTGCTGTAGCCCCGCAGCTCGCAATCACCACCTCGCGTGTACCTACAGCTGAAGCAGCGCGTGCCGGCGATGTACCAAAGGAGGTGCTTGACTGCGGCCAGGTGTTCCGTCGTAGGCACCTCCATGAAGCGACTTACATACCCGACGGCGAAAGCAATGTCAGGACGGGTGTTCACCAGATAGCGTAGGCACCCAACGATGCTCCTATAGAAGGTGGCATCCGTCGGTGGATTCTTGCTATCCTTGCTGATCTTGAGGCGCGGCTCCATGGGCACCACTGCCGGATTGCAATCTGCCATGCCCGCGCGCTCCAGCAGTTTTGCGGCGTAGCTTCCCCGAGACAGGACGACGCCGTTGCTACTCTAACGCACCTCGATGCCAAGGTAATAATGGAGCAGTCCTAAGTCGCTCATTGATGGTGCTGACGTGAAGCACTTCATTGGAAACTCCAAGAGCAAGGTGTGATGAGCATAGCAGCAAGTCTTCCCTTAGTAGAGACCGAGGTTATCGAACCAGAAGGAGGAAGGAAACGTCATACAGGTGTTGCAAGCAACACGGATACCTACACAACACAAACTCAAGACTTTGCCCCAACAAATCAGTAAGGTTGTCAAGCTCACCGGTTTGCTGTAACAAAGGATTAAACATACTATGTGGAAAGTAATGGTTTGCAGTAAGTAAATAAGTAACAGTGGAAGATGTCTCAATGGTAAAGATTGGACCGGGGTCCATAGTTCACTAGAGGTGCTCTCCTTAGATAAACAATATGGCATGAAGGGTAAACAAATTACAACAGGGCAATTGACAGGAACTGAGCAAGGCATAACAATGCAATTACTAGTCAGAAAGATCCTATGAGATTCGATTGGGCAATACAACAAGATACATAGACCGCCATCCAACTGCATCTATGACTAGAAGTCCACCTTCAGATTATCATCCAAACCCCCTCCAGTATTAAGTTGCAAGCAACAGACAACTGCTTTAAGCAAAGTGTGTAAGGTAAACAGTCCACATGTTCCATGAATAAGAGACCGTTGCTTTCTCCCTAGTGGCAACAACACATCTACAACCGAAGATATTATTGTCACTTCCCTTGGAAACTAGAGGCATGAACCCACTATCGAGCATAAATACCCCCTCTTGGAGTCACTGACAACTACTTGGCCAAGATAGCTACTAACAACGGAGAGCATGCAAGATCACAAACAACACAGACATGATAGAATCATAAAGACAAAATCATTAATCAAACCAACATAATAATCTCAATATCCATCGGATCCCTACAAATACAACATGTATGATTACAAATAGATTAGATCTTGATCATGAACGGAGCTCACAAGATCTATACATGAAAGCACAAAGGAGGAGATACAACCATCTAGCTACTACATGGACCCATAGTCCAAGGTGGAACTACTCACGCATCATACCGGGGAGAAGGCCTCCAGGATGATCTCCCCTCCGGCAGGGTGCCGGGAAGAACTTCAGATCCCCTGATCTAGGGATGATGGTTGCAGCGGCTACAGACGGTTTCGTGGATATTTGATCGGGTGCTTAGGGTTTATGCATCGGGGGCTTCTTATAGGCAAAGGGGGAGGCTGAGGCGGCGACCAGGGGGGTCAAACCCTACCCAGGCGCGGGCCGACCCTTGGCCACGCCTGGGGGGGGGGGGTTGGACACTCTAGCACACTTCCTCGTCTCCCCTCTGGAGTTCTTGTTCCCCACGGAAAATAATTGACTTTGGCATTTGTCCCGTCCAATTTCGAGAATATTTCTTTACTAGCTTTTCTGAAACCAAAAACAGCAGAAAACAGGCAACTGGCACGGTGGCAACTTGTTAATAGGTTAGTACCAGAAAACATGTAAAAAGCACCTCAAAGTGTAGACAAAGCAAAGCAAAGTAGATACTAACAAGCATGGAGCATCAAAAATTATAGATACGTTTCCGACGTATCACTCATCCTGAACTTGTCCATCATCTCCTTCTTTAGCTTTGAGACTTCCTAAGAGTCTGCCCAGTGACAATTAGATCGTCCACGTACACTCCGAGGAGGACTCTTGTTTTCCCTTGGCCACGGGAGTATACAGCATGCTCTGCGGACAACAGACGAAGCTTAGATCCTTCAGGGTGGCATCTAGCTTCGTGTTCCAGGCCCGAGGTGCTTGACGCAGGACGTATAGGGCTTTGTGGAGGCAGAAAACCTTGTCCTTCTCGCCCTCTCGAGCAAATCCTGGAGGCTGCACCACATATACTTCCTCCTCCAAATCCCCGTTCAGAAAAGCAGACTTCACGTCAAGGTGATGCAGATGCCAGTTCTGACGAGCAGCAATGGCTACCAGGAGACGTACTAAGTCAAGGCGAGCAATTGGCCACCAATTTGGCCTTGTGTCTCACAATGCTCCCATCTGCATCACTCTTGGTTTTGAATACCCACTTCAATCCAATCGTACGATGCCCTAGAGGGAGATCAGTGAGTGTACAGGTGCCATTCTCCTCAATCGACACCAGCTCATCCTTCATCGCTAAACGCCAGCACTCGTGTGACTCAGATTCAGCGAAGGTGTTTGGTTCGTCAAGGGAGAGGAGGAGCTCATCATGGTCCGCCTCCGCTGCTGCCTTCTCTAGCATGTCTGCCACCAGATGGTAGTGATGAGGCCTCTTAGCATCATCCTTTTGGTCCAGCATCTGGCTGTCGAAACTTGGTGGCGACACAAACTTGACAGGCGCCTCTGTGCCCATCTCTGCACTTTCAGTGTTGTCTGCCGAGGTTGCCGCATCAGATTTAGGGGTGGTCATTTCTGCCGCGGCAGAGCACTCTCCCGTGCTTGCCGAGCCATTTGCTCTGTCTGACGCTGCTGTCGCTGCCGTGCTGTCCTCCCGCAGCGGTGCCCCCCGTGCACCAGGTACTCAACGACGAGGGGATCAACTTGGTCCCCTTCTTCCTCACTGCTCCAATCCCAGCTAGCAGACTCGTCAAAGGCCATGTCACGTGACACAGTAACGCGCTTCGCTACTGGATCGAACAACTTCCAGGCCTTGGTACCTTGCTCGTAGCCGATGAACACACACTTTGTGGTTCGATCATCCAGCTTCTTGAGACCAGGCCTCACGACCTTGGCGTACGCCACACATCCAAATGTGCGGAGGTGGTCCACATCAGGCTTCCGACCATGCCATGCCTTGAACGGGGTCACGCCATCGAGGGCGCGTGTGAAGGAGCGATTCAGGATGTAGATCGATGTGTTTACCGCCTCGCCCTAGAAGTGGTTGGGCATGGATTTGGCCATGAGCATGGAGCGTGCCATGCCCACCACCGTTTGGTTCCGCCGCTCCACAACCCCATTCTGCTGTGGAGAGTATGGGGCCGTGAGGTGTCGCTTCATGCTGTGGTCAGAGAAAAACGTGCCAAGGGCGATGGAAGTGAATTCGCCCCCCCTCAATCCATGTGGAAAGCGCAAAGCTGTTTCCTTGACTATAGCTCTGCTGCCTTCTTGAAGCGCCTGATGGCCTCGTCGGCTCTGTCCTTGGACGCGAGCAGCACTGCCCACAGGAAGCGACTCTTGTCGTCAACCAGGAGCATGAAGAAACACTTACCGCCCGGGGTAGCTAGCGATATGGGTCCGCACAGGTCCGCATGGACTAGGTTGAGCACGTTCGTGGCTCGATAGTTCGCCGTCTAAGGGAACGATGCTCGCCGCTGCTTGCCCACGAGGCAAGCTTCGCACAGCTGGTGCACGTGCCCAAGCGAAGGGAGCCCATGCACCATGCCTGTCCTGGCCATCTTCTGCAGGGCGCCGAAGTTCTGATGGCCCATGCGCTCATGCCACGTCCAGGCATTGTTGACGCGCGATGCTGACAGGCAGATGGGTGCAGCGATCTGGAGTACAATCATGTATAGCCGGTTTGGGGACCTTGGCACCTTGGCGAGCAGTATGTCGTTGCGATCCCACAGAGACATGTATCCCTCGCGAATCGACGACATGCACACATTCTCGTCTAGCTGGCCAAGGCTCACGATGCTGGTCTTAAGTTTGGGGATGAAATAGACATCAGTCAGAGCCCTGTGCTCGCCCCCACGAATGGTGATGAGCACAGTCTCGCGTCCCCTGCTGTCAACGACGGAGGGTCGCCAAACCGAACAGAGCCAGTGATGCCAGTGTCAAGGTCGGCAAACACTGCACGATTGCCACTCATGTGGTTCGACGCCTCTGTATCCAGATACCAGGGCACGTCCACCGGCTCAGCCTCATCACCAAGGCGCACGCGTGCACGATCTTCATTCAGAAACACCCTGCCCCCGACGAGACTAGGGTCCTCGGCCCCGGTGCATAGCTGCGTCATCAGCAACACGGACTACGCATCGTCATCGTCGTTTCCTTACTTCACCAGATGGGCTTCCTCTCTTTTCTTCTTACGGCAGTCCCGAGCCTAGTGGCCTAGCTTGCCGTAGTACCAGCACTTGTCATCGCAAGCGGCGCCGCCGGTGTTCTTGCCCTTATCGTGGACGTCCTTTCCGCGCCCCTTGTTCCGGCCACCCTTGCCAGAGTTGTTGCCTCCGCTGGAGGAGGGGCCAGTGCCCTTCATGCGGGCAAGCCACTACTCCTCAGTGAGCAGCAGTTTGCCGCCGCCAGCCTCGTCGTCGTCCTCCTCGCACACCTTGAGACGGCCGATGAGCTCCTGAACTGACATCGCCTTTGTTTCGAGGAGGCTCTCGATCGACAGCGCCATCTTCTTGTACATCTTGGGTACAACACGAAGGAATTTGTGGATGACCATCGTGTCGTCGATAAGATCACCCAGCACCTCCAGATGGTACACGATCTCCTGCAGACGCATCCCAAATTCTTCAACGGTCTCACTCGCCTTGAACCGGATGCTCTCGTACTGCTTGTGCAGGTTCTGCGCCTTGGAGACGCGCACTCGGTCAGCCCCGATGCGAATCGTGGCGATCGCGTCCCAGACCTCCTTCGCCGTCTTCTTGACAGCGAGCGAGGGAATCATCTCCGTTGGTACAGAACGGAGAATCCCCTCCAGCGCAGCTCGGTCGTCGCCGTATTCACCTTTTCCCGTCTCGACCATGTCCCACAGATGACGAGCCTACAGGATCACACACATGAGTAGAGACCAGGAGTTGTAGTTCGATCGGGTCAGCATCGGCCAAGCCGTGCCCGATACACCACCCGCCTTGCGCCCGGAGCATGGCATGGCGATCGCCCGATCCCCTGGAGCCGATGGCGATGCCCCGAGGCCAGGGCTCATTGCGCCCCCATCCGACGAACCATCACCCTTCTCGGACGCTTCCCCGGAGTCCTTCGGCTGCCCTCCCTTCGTCATGGCCAAAGCGGCTCTGATACCATATATTGGCTACAACCTCCGTACTCTGATCTCACTCACACACACGAGATCTGGAAAGCGAGGAAGAACGGAAGGATGAACACGCAAGAGAGTTTTTGGTGCGGTGTACCGCGTGCCGCTTTTCCAGGTTTCTTCTTCCTTTTATTCAACAGAAAGATCGATCATGCCCAGGGCCGGCTCTATATTTTGCGGGGCCCTAGGGCGAAGTTACAATGTGGACCCTTAGTCTAATACATATGTATGCATATCTAGATATATAGTCTTTTAAAATATTAAACGTTAAAATCCGACCACTCATTCTTAATCTAAGATGTTCAAATAGTTTTTAAGCACATATACAATGTCATGTTATACAGAAGGGCTAAAAAGAGTAGCAAAATATAACAAGTAGTATTTCCCGGGAGTTCTATTAGCTTAAATAAGAACCAAATTCTAGTGGGTCCATCGACGATAATGTTTCACTGCTTCACAAAGAATCTTCTTTGGGCATTTTTAGATGCAAAATCATTGAGGGTAATATCAAGATCTATGTGGTCCAAGATATCTTTTTCAATACAATAGGCAGATAATTCGTTCAATTCGTCATGTGACGTAGTTGACCTGAAACAATTTTTCAGAAGTTTCAACTTATAGAAACACCTCTGTGTGATTCAATAAGCTTATTCTCATGTTTTTTTTTTTCGTGTTCCGAGCACCCGACTTGTGCTTCGGCATTGTAACGCGTATAGTTTGGAAGAAATAAAAACTACACCCTCCGTTCAAAAATATAACATGTTTTAGCTTTGTGAAGACAACGCCGCCTCGTGGGAGGCTCTACCTCTGCCGTCCGAAGGAGGGGTGAAGGAGAAAGAGAAGCCGCCGTTCCAGGCTTCCAGCCATGGGAGGTGGAGCTAGTAAAGCAGCAAAGGTCGCGTGTCACCAACGACCTTGCGGATAGCACCGGCCTCGTCCTGCCCTCGAGTAGTCGATGAACATCCACCACTCGTGGGTGGCGCCACTGCCCATGGATGCCGGCGTAGTCCCCAGCACGTCAAGGACAAGCTCACTGACGCCGACTACGAGTGGTTCTACTAGCAGCTGCTGCCCCGCGATGACGACTGCGAGTAGATTATGTTATTTTTGTTATAAATTTGGTAGTATTTCATTCATAGTTGTAATATATAATCAAAATTTGAATGAAATATGAAATTTGTCATATTTTAGTTTAATCGTGTTTGGTGTGCGTGGCTGGGGAGAGACGCACCCCATAGACGGCACTTCGTGCTGGTGCACCCAATACACGACTCGGCGCTGTTGCCTGACGCTGTAATGGGTGCTCTTACCATGGTCTTCACTGACCGGTTTGGTTGGCAAACCTGTAAGTCTGACGAACCTGAATCTGCAAAACCTGAGAATGTGTGTACTGTGCAGGAGTGCAAATTTGTTGGATATTGGATGGAACGGAACGGGGAGTTGCGCAATGAGATGGAACCTCGTGGTCGTGGAGGACGTACGGAATCGAGTATATTTACATCAAGTTTTCTGAAGCTTTTGTGTTAGAAAGGAACAAAAGCTGTCGCTCAAGCAGTTTTCCTTTATTTTGCGACAAAGCTTAGTTGGTCAAGTGGTGTGTGAGATATCGATATATAATGACAGTACTTTATTTATGGTACTACTCCACTCACCGGTCACGACTCACGAGTCACCACACCATCATTGTCTCCACCGAACGTCTCTTCCTCCTGTCAGCAGCCGCCATCGACGCGTCTCTCTCTTCCTCCTCGCTCTACTGGAACTGGACTGGACAGACTCCGATCTGGCCGATCTGATCGACCCTTCCTTGTAGTCGTGGTGGGTGAGTGAAGCGATGCTGCTTTTGTCATCGATCGAGCTATACTGATTATTTGATCCAGAGTGCTTTGCTATTGAATATATGTACTATATTGATTCAGGGATCAGGAGGCGCGTGAATCGGAGCGAACAGATCTGGAGCCTCTTCAACTACACACGGGGGCTACCTGTGGGGTGTTCTCGCTAGGACGATTCGGCGGTCCTCGACTTTAAATCCTGCGACATCTTCGATTGATCCGTTGCTCACACAAAAGGGGTGCATGTGCCAGGAGGAGGAGGAGGAGATCATGGAATACTCCCCCTCCGAGCCCAACTCCGGAGATAGCCCGCCTACGTCGTTGACGGACTATCTTAGAGAATTGGGGGATGCTGAATTGGATAGCATGTACACCTGGATGATGGATGGAGCCTCTCCAGATTTTCGTCATGTTGCCAGTAACATACCGGAAACACAGGAGGAGGATGAAGATGATGGGCACTTCACCAATATGCCGCTGCTGATCGATGGCGGCATAACGCTTCCGCTGGATCTTCTGCATGTTCCCAGTAACTTATCACTGGAAACTATATTACAGGATGAGAGCTCAAGACCACACGACATACCGCTACTGGATCTACAAGAGATCACGGATAATTTCTCGGACGAGCGAATACTTGGCCAAGGTGGTTTTGGTGTGGTATATTGTTGGAAATTGGCCCAATATGCGACGCCTTTCGTCGAGTACTTTCCGACAACAGACGACACGATAGCGGTAAAATCACTCGATCAATTCCGGTGAGACGCGCAAAACTAGAACTAACCGATGAGACGCTCACGTACAGGAGCTAAGCAGTCAGCCACACAGGTTGATCAATCTAAGCTAGCTAGCTGAACTCACGTACATGATCGATTATTGCCACAGGAGCATATCGCTTTCTTCGGTCTCTCGGTGTGTCTATAAGACAGGGACTACAGCTTTTTTCGGTCTCTCGGTGTGTCTATAAGACAGGGACTACATGTATATATATACTAGAATCAGCTGACCGACTCAAACTAGCTAGCCTACTCGGTGACTGACTCCTAGTTCTACTCGTATACATGCAAGCATACTATTAGACACACATACCGTGTACTACTAGGAGACATGCACCTATACAACTTGTATACGCCGGGTCGCGTGGTGCCGTGCCGGAGACGCCGGAGTGTTTATTTCTAACAATCACCCCCTAAACACGACATGTGCTTCACCTCGACCTAGGTCCCAAATGCGCCAGCTGCTGCTCGCGGGCGTCATCCACGGCATTGCTTTCGCCGCACCCTTACTCGGTACCCATGTCACCGACTTTGCTTTTGTCGACTTCTCCATGGCTTCACGCCGACAACCCTTTTTGTCCGCGCTTTTCTCCATGCCTTCACGCCGACTCTCCTTTTTGTCCGCGCCTTGAGACATTATACTTGGTTCAATGAAGTATTTTCTCATCGATGCCTCGCATATTTGATCTACCGCTTGCCGGTACTCTTGGATGCAATAGAACAAATATGTAGGAGGTAGATTAAATTGGTTTTCTTCTAGCTTCTCTATACCACGTGAAAGGCCTCTTGATGGATCTGCACCCCCTATTGTTGGGTCTCCTTTATCTGTCTGGCCACCAGTCCACACTCTTGGACCATCGCCTTCTGGCCTTGCTGGCCTGTTTGCTGGGCTCGCTTCAGCTCCCCCTCCTTTTCTTATAGTTGCTGGACAAACAAGTGCAGGTATCGCTACGCATGCATCTGTGCACCCTTCCAGTTCCGTATCTTCTGGCCACAAACTAGCCTTTTCTTCAAACTCTTTATCTTCTGGGAGAATCCCTAGTGCTTCTGGCCTGGTGTCCACGCATGGAGCTTCCCCTAGGCCTTCAATGTCTTCTGGGCCCGAACTTGCTAACAAGGATAAGCTCGATTGATCCATATTTTCTTCATACTCAAGATCCCACATGACGTGAAAAGTTGAATATTCCGGTTCGTTGTAGCCCCAATTCCATGACTTGCCTTCCTCAAAGATTACGTCTCCCTTGAAAACCACCTTATTGGTATAAGGATTGCACAAGCGGTATGTCTTTGAGCCTTCATAGCCTGTCATGATCATTGGAATGTGTTGCTCCGCCAATTCCGCCTTTACATGCGCCACACATCCAAAAGTACAAAGATGATCAACCGAGGGCTTCCATCCGTACCATGCTTCGTACGGTGTTGTACCAACTCCACTCTCAGTAGATTCCATGTTCACCAAATACACAGCCGTATTGACTGCCTCACCCCAGAATTTTCCTGGCAAGCCTTTACTCGTCATCATGCTCCGTGCCATGGTCAACACAGTTTGATGCAGCTCACCCCTCTCATCAATGCATAGGGCTCTTATCTTTGCCTCCACCTTGAACTCTTCGGCTTCCTTGATCTTCTCGAATGCTTGTTGAGCTTGATCCCTACTTTTCAGCAACACAATCCACATGTATTTACTATGATCATCCACCACAAGCATGAAGAACTTATTGCTAGACGGAGTTGCGGGTGAGATTCCAACGCATAGATCGCCATGAACAAGTTCCGAGGCTTCACTTTCCTCAAACGTGGCTTCAAATGGGAACGGGGCACTCTGTTCCTCATGATGCACACACGGTAGATCGTGATCCCCTTGCGCCACAATCTCCGTAGCCGGTGATGGAGGATCCTCCTCATCCTTCAACTCAGTTACTTCGAGCATCAGCATCATCGGTCCATCATCTCCTTCCTGGGCGATGAGAGCCCTCTCCTTTTCCTTTGGTGCTTTCCGGCAATCAGCCTTGAAGTGACCGAGCTCGCCGCAGTTATGACACCTTATTTTCTTTATGTCAAACTTCCTCCGCGGCGGGGCGTCATCTTCGTCCTCCTGTCCTGCGATGTACTTTTTTGCTGGACATTGCTTCTCCTTGCCTCTCATGGAGCCTCCTTGCTTTTCTTTTGAAAGAGTCATCCACTGCTGCTTTGTGAGCATCAGGTGCTCAACCTGTTCTGGATCACCAAAGCTGATCCGGATTCTCTCATCATGAGCCTTGAATCTTCCGACGAGATCCTCAACCGTCAATGTATCAGGTCAAGACATTGTTCGATCGATGTAACGGTATGCATGTAGCGCGCCGGCGCCGCACGCAGGAACCTTCTGACGTTCTTGATCTTATCCAATTTCTCGCCATATCCCCTGATTGCGTTGACAAGGGTAACGAAACGGGCGGCAAACTGATCAACCGTCTCGCACTCCTCCATCTTCAGATCTTCATAGCTTTTTGTCAAAGTTTGAAGATGCGCTTACTTCACGCGGGCATGACCTTGGTGCAAGATCTTGATTGTCTTCCATGCATCCTTCGCCGATTTCTTTCCGACGAGGTGCTGCATCACATCCTTCGGCACGACGGAGTAGAGCGTCGTTAACGCTTGGCGATCCTTCCGATACTTCGCGCCTCCCTTGACGTACTCGTCGCCTCCTGGATCGACGGCCTCCCAAACCTCCTGAGCCTCCATGGCCACCTCCATGTTGAGTGCCCATAGCCCGTAGTCCTTGCGATCGAGGCACGGATACAAAGCCGCCCCCACCGTCTCTGTCACCGGTGCCGATGCCGAGCTCTCGCCAAACTTCACCATCGCCATGACCTCCTAGTACTTTCAGCAGATCACGGACGACGACCTTAGCTCTGGTACCAATTATTGGAAATTGGCCCGATATGCGACGCCTTTCGTCGAGTACTTTCCGACAACAGACGACACGATAGCGGTAAAATCACTCGATCAACTCCGGTGAGACGCGCAGAACTAGAACCAACCGATGAGACGCTCACGTACAGGAGCTAAGCAGGCAGCCTAGCTGAACTCACGTACATGATCGATTATTGCCACAGGAGCATATCGCTCCTGCCTTGTCCTTTTTATTTCTTCGGTCTCTCGGTGTGTCTACAAGACAGGGACTACATGTATATATATACTAGAATCAGCTGACTGACTCAAACTAGCTAGCCTACTCGGTGACTGACTCCTAGTTCTACTCGTATACATGCAAGCATACTATCAGACACACATACCGTGTACTACTAGGAGACATGCACATATACTACTTGTATATACGTCGGGTCGCGTGGTGCCGTGCCGGAGATCGTCGGAGTGTTTATTTCTAACATATATAAGGTAAACCATCAATTATTATAACCCCCACATACAGTTCTCTGTATTTTGTTTTGTGCATCAAACTTATTATACCTCTCTCTAACTACCATCGGTCAAACAACCCATATGCTTAGTAGTTAGTACTAATATAAGGTGAGACTTTTAAGCAGGGTGTTCTTCGAAATGGGAAAATGATTGCTGTAAAGAAGATCATGTCGTCATTGATGCCGGGCCTGCAGAAGCAGTTTGAGAGCGAGGTGTGTCATCTTATGATGCTCAAGCACAAAAATATAGTGCGGTGTGTAGGCTACTGCTACGAGATTAAAAATGCGTGTTTGGAGTACAATGGGAAATATGTATTCGCGGAGACGGCGGAGAGATTACTTTGTCTGGAGTATATGCCAAAGGGAAGCCTTGATAGGTATCTATCAGGTTGGTTGTTTCCTGGTTTCATATTCAGTTCATTTGGGTTTTAGTTTGTGAAGTTTGAGGATCTTTGAGCATAAGTCTACAAAAACTGTATTTAATTTGTCTACCTAAAAGTGTTACGGATGATCAATATGTGGTTCTTCTATCTGTCTATAACCATAGAATTTCTGGTACATCTGTCTCAGTATGCTCTTGTTCATGTCACAAATGCAGATGAATCTTCTGGACTTGATTGGAGCACACGCTACAACATAATTGAGGGGATTTGCTATGGTTTATGTCACCTTCATGTAGAAATCGATAAGCCTATTATTCACCTGGATTTGAAACCTCCAAACATATTGCTCGATGATGGTATGGTTCCGAAAATTACAGACTTTGGTCTGTCAAGGCTACTTGATCAACAACAAACTATTTGCACTTCGTCTCGTGATGGAACATTGTGAGTTGGTACCTTTTTATCCAATAATTTTTGTTATAAGGAAAATGCCTTTCCTCGGTTGTCTTTAACACTTCATATTTCCACTCATGTTGTGGTTCAGTGGTTACATGGCACCAGAATTTTTACATGGAGGCACAATTACGCCAAAGCCGGACATATTCAGTTTTGGCGTAATAATCATAGAGATCATGACAGGACATAGGGACTATCCAGATGTTACTAGGATGTCTTCAGATGGCTTTATCGAGCTCGTAAGGAAAATTTGTCTCACGTTTTCAAATGGAGGCTCTTGCATAGGGACAATGCTGCATTTATTTCTTTGCACACTATAGCAGACTAACATTGTACGTGTTTGTTCTGATTTCATAGACGCTTGAAAGATGGAGAAATGTGCTACAAAGATCACTTGGATATGGATCCACTACAGGACGCGCGCGCTACACCGAGGGCAAAAAGTCGTCGGCGTAGGCTAAAATGCCCTCGGCGTAAGGTACGCCGACGGCTGCCCTCGGCGTAGCCTCCTCGGCAAAGGTCTCCCTCGGCGGAGTACGTAGAGGCCGTCGGCGTATCGGCCTAGCTTGTCGACAGGTTGCAAAACATTAAAAAAAATCATTTTATTTTTTTTCTCAATTTTTGAGTCTTTGAATTGTTTGACTCGTTAATCTCTCACTTGGAACATTTTTAACACTAATTACACTTAATATTTAATTAAATTGCAGTCTTGGTCAAACTTTCCGACCGGTCAACCATCCTAATACTACTCCAGCTCCAGCACGCTTAACTTCCTCGTTCCTTCAGAATCTGTTTCCGCAAAGTAATTTATACATTGTTGTCAATACTATGATATCAATCCTATTAACCCTTATATCAACATGTCACATGTTTGTATTTTTTGAAATTACAAACAATTATCTAAGTAAACATTAATAAATAAGTAAAAATATTATTGAATTCAAATAAAAATATAATAATTTTACTTTTTTCTATTTTTCTATTTAATATGGAATAATTAATATCTTTAAATCTGTAAATCGGAATTTAACAAATAATATGTCTAAATTGATCAGAAAAATGAGAGGAATCCAAATATGATATCCATATCAACTAATCACAAACCCTCCGATTTTTGAATTATCTATTTGGTGGTTGCTTTAAAAAATTCCCTTTTTGCGCTCGGATAATAAAAAATGGCTTTTTGGTGCGATGAAAAGAAAAAATGCATTGAATCTTTAATAAAATAGCATATTGCGAACCTAAAAATGATTTTCGTAAAAAAACATGAGCATCGGATCATGTACATGTAGTTCATATCTGACCCACTTCCTACCGATTCGGCAGGAATTTGTCTTTTTCACCAGAGGTGGACGGAAAGGTTTTAGATACCCCTGTTGGGACATTGTCCATATAAGGTGGTATAGTATTTTTGTAAAATGTGGTGGTAGCATTTTGAATTAGCCATTTTGTGGTTGCTTCACAAAATCGTCCGTTTTTTGTGCTCGATAAATGGGAAATGGCTTTTTGGTGCGACAAAAAGGAAAACTTCCTCCTGCAACATTATTCGCCATCCCATGATGCATGTGTATACACAATATGGGCATATTATCACAAACTATGCCTTGATTCTAGCCATAACATTGGTCATTTGACCCGAAAGCCAAGAAACCTCGAATGAGATAGGTCATTTTGTGAAGGTTTTTTTGAGACATAATCAATATATCAAGTTTAATATTTTTACTTATAACTATGTCACATAATATGACACCACGCGAAGGTTTCGCATTGTTTCGATCTTTTTGAATTTTTTATGCTTGTTTTAAACTATCGTCAAACTTTGTCGAACGCCGGGCATGAAGATTCTTAGCTCGGGACCGAGCCTCGCTAAACTTGCATTGGATTTTTGATAAATAGCATATTGTGAACCTAAAAATGATTTTTGTAAAAAAACATGAGCATCGGATCATCTACCTGTAGTTCATATCTGACCCACTTCCTACCGATTCGGCAGGAATTTGTCTTTTTCACCAGAGGTGGACGGAAAGGTTTTGGATCCTCTTATTGGGACATTGTCTATATAAGGTGGTATAGTATTTTTATAAAATGTGTTGGTACCATTTTGAATTATCCATTTGGTGGTTGCTTCACAAAACCGTCCATTTTTTGTGCTCAGAAAATGGGAAATGGCTTTTTGGTGCGACGAAAAGGAAAACTTCCTCCTGCAATATTGTTCGCCATCCCATGATGCATGTGTATGCACAATATGGGCACATTATCACAAACTATGCCTTGATTCTAGCCATAACATTGGTCATTTGACCCGAAAGACAAGAAACCTCGAATGAGATAGGTCATTTTGTGAAGGTTTTTTTGAGACATAATCAATATATCAAGTTTGATATTTTACTTATAACTATGTCACATAATATTACACCACGCGAAGGTTTCGCATTGTTTCGATTGTTTTTGAATTTTTTATGCCCATTTAAAACTATCGTCAAAGTTTGTCAAACGGCGGGCATGAAGATTTTTAGCTCGGGGCCGAGCCTTGCTAAACTTGCATTGGATCTTTGATAAAATAGAATATTGTGAACCTAAAAATGATTTTTGTAAAAAACATGAGCATCGGATCTTGTACCTGTAGTTCATATCTGACCCACTTCCTACCGATTCGGCAGGAATTTGTCTTTTTTACCAGAGGTGGACGGAAAGGTTTCGGATCCCCCTGTTGGGACATTGTGCATATAAGGTGGTATAGTATTTTTGTAAAATGTGGTGGTAGCATTTTGAATTAGCCATTTGGTGGTTGCTTCACAAAACCGTCCATTTTTTGTGCTCGGAAAATGGGAAATGGCTTTTTGGTGCGATGAAAAGGAAAACTTCCTCCTGCAACATTGTTCGCCATCCCATGATGCATGTGTATGCACAATATGGGCATATTATCACAAACTATGCCTTGATTCTAGCCATAACATTGGTCATTTTACCCGAAAGCCAAGAAACCTCGAATGAGATAGGTCATTTTGTGAAGGTTTTTTTGAGACATAATCAATATATCAAGTTTAATATCTTTACTTATAACTATGTCACATAATATTATACCACGCGAAGGTTTCGCATTGTTTCGATCGTTTTTGAATTTTTTATGCCCGTTTTAAACTATCGTCAAACTTTGTCGAACGCCGGGCATGAAGATTCTTAGCTCGGGGCCGAGCCTCGCTAAACTTGCATTGGATTTTTGATAAAATAGCATATTGTGAACCTAAAAATGATTTTTGTAAAAAAATATGAGCATCGGATCATGTACCTGTAGTTCATATCTGACCCACTTCCTACCGATTCGGCAGGAATTTGTCTTTTTTACCAGAGGTGGACGGAAAGGTTTCGGATCCTCTTATTGGTACATTGTCCATATAAGGTGGTATATTATTTTTTTTAAAATGTGGTGGTACCATTTTGAATTAGCCATTTGGTGGTTGCTTCACAAAACCGTCCGTTTTTTATGCTCGAAAAATAGAAAATGCCTTTTTGGTACGACAAAAAGGAAAGCTTCCTCCTGCAATATTGTTCGCTATCCCATGATGCATGTGTATGCACAATATGGGCACATTATCACAAACTATGTCTTGATTCTAGCCATAACATTGGTCATTTGACCAGAAAGCCAAGAATAAACCTCGAATGAGATAGGTCATTTTGTGAAGGTTTCTTTGAGACATAATCAATATACCAAGTTTTATATTTTTCCTTCTAACTATGTCACATAATATAACACCACGCGAAGGTTTCGTATTGTTTCGATCATTTTTAAATTTTTTATGTCCGTTTTAAACTATATATAATGTTTTATGTTTTACTCAATTTTTATTTACAAATGTGTAATATTTGAGTGTAGATAGATAGGTCTTATTTTTCTGCAAATTTTGATATATTATTTGTATTTTTCTGAATTAGAATGATTTAGTTATGATTTTTCAAAGTTTAATGAGATAAAATAAAAAATAGCTACGCCGAGGGCGTAGTAGCATAGGATATGCCGAGGGCAATTCTACGCCGACGGCTGCTTGGCGGAGCTGGCCTAGACGATGGCTACGCCGACGGCCCCGACGTTTGGCCGTCGGCGTAGCGACCGGCCGTCGGCGTAGCTTCCCATTCCTGTAGTGATCCCTAGAAAGGGACTGCGAACAGATAAAGAGATGCATCCAAGTAGCTCTAATATGCGTGAACCCTGACCGTACTAAAAGGCCCACGATATCGACGATTATCAATATGCTTCAAGGATTGGAAAGTATCCATTGTGACATTAGCGACAGCGCATCCTAATCGGTCAGAAAGGTGTGACCACTTATCTATCATGTGTGTGTGTGTTTGCTAGATTTTTCATTCTCTTTTAGATAAACATTGTACTTCAACATCTATATGTAGTGTTGTTGTGAACCGGTACGGACCTGAGCAAGAGAAAAGGCGATCAGGAGGCGGCTCTTCTAAACCCATCTAGGGTTCCGTCCCCCTCGCCGGCGACGCCTACAGTTCGGTCCTCCTCCGTTGGCCTTAGGGCCTTGGAGGTGTGGCAGACCATGGCCTCTCGCCGGCGGGAGGGTTCTCGTCCTTTGTTTAGGATTTTTTCGAGTGTCTTTTTCAGGATGTTGAGGCGGCGGCTACGTCCTACGTCCTGATGTCACAATAAGGTCCTTCCCGTCCTATCCTCGCTCCGGTGGTGCGTCTAGCGCCGACGGAGGGCGCGCGGAGTCGTGTGTCCGGCGGATCTCTTGGAATCCGGTCGTTTTTCGTATTCGTCGGTGTTGTTTGAAGTCAGTCTCTTCCGATATATGGTTGTCATCTTCGGCGACGGTTGCTGCTCTGGTGCGTTGGTCCTTTTGGGCCTTAGCACGACGACTTTCCGTCAGTCTACTACAACAAGCTCTACTACGACAAGCTTTGCCCGGCTCCGGTGATGGAGGGACGAGGACGGCGGCGCGCCTTCGGCTCGTGCTAGTGTTTGTAGTCGTCGCTAGGTGGTCCAATGACCTACTTGTAATTTTTATTACTTTTAGGACTCTTTGTACTGCTATTGATGATTATTAATAGATCGATGGAATTTTGCAAAAAAAACATCTATATGTAGTATATGAGGAGCTTGCATTCAAATGCAGTGTGGTGAGCTGACTTTTGGAAGAGCCTATGGATGCAGACCATGACAGGAGGGTTGGAGAACAGGATCGGCCTGCCCTGAAAGAGTCATAGCCTTTTGGTGATTTTCGTTCGGTCATATGTTAAATTGTCAATGTAGATCACAGTCATTGGGTAGGTACCTTATGTTTTGGAATGATATTAGTTGAACTAAAATGATGTATGCATGGGATGAGATCAGTTGAATTTAGCCGACCATGGTTTGCTTATATTTATTTATATACAGATCTACACTTCCTCCATTTAAAAATATAAGATGTTTTAATTTTGTAAAGCTAATATATCTAGATCCTTTTTTTAGGGAAACAGCCGGACTTCGTCCTGCTGTGAGCTTTATTAATTATCGATAATCATTATATCGTTTATGAGACTATTAAGAAAAAAACTAGGGGGATCATCATCCCAAATACAAGTCCTTATTAAGAAAACAAAACCTAGCTAGCTCATGAGCAGGTTTATTTGCTTCCCTCAAACAATGCTTAAAAAACACTACCAATATTAGTTGCAGCGTCCACCTAGTCTGCATTATCTAGACCCTTTTAGTATATAGGTCCAGATAGGTTCGGAGTGAACCTACACACTAAAAAGAGGTCTACATTTATTAGCTTCACAAAGCTAAAATATCTTATATTTTAAAACGGAAGGAGTACATAGCATAGCATTATCATCAACTTTACGAGATTTCGTTCACCCATATGACACCTCCCGGTCCTTTCCCCCATACCAGGAGCGCACCTAGAAGCAGACACCGCCGACTCCCTATGTTTCTCCAACGCGGCCACGACGAATTCCATCTCACATATCAAATTTGCGATGACTAAGAGCATCTCCACTCGCCTACCCAGGAGGCCGATCCGGACGCCGAATTTCGGTCCGGACGCTGAAAATTGGCCCAGTCGCGTACCCAAGGACCTATTTTCGTCCGGATTTCGGCGTGTTTTGGTGCTACCTGGCCGAACCAGATCCTGGTGCATACTGGAAACGCAGGACGAAGCGAATTCAGCGAGTGGACCCGCCTAGTCAGCATATATTCGCCCTTATTCATCCAAAGTTCGCCCAAAATTCGCCCCTATTCGCCCATATTCGTCCATATTCGCCCAAAGTTCGCCCATATAGACCATATTCGTCCAAAGTTCGTCCATGTAGACCATATTCGTCCAAAGTTTGCCCAAAATTCGGGCATATTCGCCCAAAGTTCATCCGTATCGCCCATATTCGTCCAAATTTCGCCCAAAGTTGTCCATCTAGACCAGATTCGTCCAAAGTTCACCCAAAGTTGGTCCGTATCGACCATATTCGCCCAAATTTCGCCCATATAGACCAGATTCGCCCAAAGTTTGCCCAAAATTTGGACATATTTGCTCAAAGTTCGTCAGTATCGCCGATATTCGCCCAAAGTTCGCCCATAGTTTGTCCATATCGCCCATATTCGTCCAAAGTTCGTCCGTATCGACCATATTCGCCCAAAGTTTGTCCATATTCGCCTAAAACCGCTTATATTCGCCCAAAGTTTGCCGAAATTTGTTAAATTTTAGCCAAACGCGGGAACTCGCCTGGATACGCGAGTGGAAAACTGGGCGTACCCAGGCCGAAATCAAGCTCCGTCCGGCCAAAAAAAGTTCCGGATTTTGGCCTGGGTTCGCCCAACGAGTGGAGATGCTCTAAGGGAGCGCACCATTCAGCTCACCCCATTAATCACGGACCAAGTTTCCTAATTTATACTTCTTCGGTTTTAAAATATAAGATGTTTTAGATTTATGAAGAAAATATATCTAAACTTTTTTTAATGTGTAGATTTACTTCAAAGCTGAGTGAACCTAGCATTGAAAAGGAACCGAAGCAGTAAAAGAAAATGAATGGTGCCGATAGCAATCACACCAGTTCACTAACATAGCAAACGCTATGTTATACTACTAGTAGTTTAAATTAAACTACTCCCTCTGATCCAAATTAATGGAATGAGGAGGTAGTGGGATACACATACTTTTAAGTCATACGAGTACCACTCTTACTAGGATGCAATATATCCTCTGTCCATTATAGTTAATCAGGGATACACATAAACAAGCACCATAAGTAAATAGTTGCCACAAATCATACAGAAATTGCACATGCAAATCAAATACTTGCTAGCCGGGCAACAACAGACGATCTGATAGCACTGCAGCAGCAGCCTGACGTCTACCTGCGAAATTTTGCACTAATCTGGTCTAGAACATCACCTTGACCACCAAGACACCAATATGGCTCGGACACAGGCCACCTGTCATCCAATACTCTTTAAAAATAAGTTCATTGTCAAATGAATAGCAGCAGATATGCTACCAAAAACAATTAGCACTGAGAAATAGAACAACTACTTGTTTCTCCGTCTCTTCTTCTCAGTAATCAGGTGGTCTTCCATGTTGACAGGACCACTAACCGAACCTCTGGTCCAACATATTTTCAATGTAAGTTAGTGCTGAACGCATGAACCACACATACATGTATATATGCAATAAGCATGGAGAAAAAAGTACCCTTCTAACAGAGCAAACCCTTTGTGCAGAACTTTTAAAATCTTCGTCTTTGGCAGAAAAGGAGTTGTTGGACTTTCATCATAAAAGTTCATGCCGATGAAACTACCATCCAAACTCATAAGGGGGCCTCCAATCCCAACCTAGTACCAAAAATATGTACCAACAGCTTAGTAGGTGTAAAAGATTGGACAACCAACTCAAATAGACTAACTATCTACGCCCGTATCATGTTAAAGAATGACAGAAATTGACCACTATACCTTCTTGATTTGACAAGTGGACAAAAGGAGGTCTTCGCAATCAAGATCCAAACCTGGTGTGGACCAGTCAAATGCTTGTTTTTATCCTTAGTAACAGCATTGTATTTACCCTTCACTTTACCCATTGAGGCCATCAATAATCCGTTAGCTACTTTAGGCGCACGGCCTATAGCTACTACCGACTTATTATTTCTGGACTTCCTGCCAGTGAAGATATCTTGTGGGGAGATAGTCTTAAGACCACTACTTAGACTTAGACGAAAAACGGCAATGTTGTAATTTTCATGATACAGTTCCAATATCACGTTTGCACACTCATCCGGTGGGAGGAACACCTCAATCTGCAACAAAAATAGTGATCGAGCTCAACTAATTAACCAACACCTAACTTATAAGACCAAGAAAAATGAACATGGTCACTAACGCTCAAGCTCGTATCAATCTGGCCCTTAGCATTTCTAACCAAACTGGCCGAAGTAAGGATGTGTGTGCAGCCTTTGCCTTCTATAAGCAGTCCAGTGCAAGCAAAATACCTAATCTTTCTTTCTCCTGCACCTGCACACCATAACTTCAAGCGTGAGTTGGCGAGAATAAAAGACTACTATAGAAGAGTAATAAACATATATAACAGTAGGATCACCGTAGAATGAAGCAATTGAGACAACGCTTTGGGATATTTTCTTAGCTACATATTTTCCAAATTGCTTCCAGATAAGCTTCTCCCCCCTATACTCATCCCAATGATGATATTGACCAAAAGACTCTTCAAACATACCAATCAATCTCCCATTGACTGGATAATTAGGACAAAACTACACAAATTAGCAGTGAAGAAGAGCACAAGGTAAAGTGAGCAAAAGAAAAACACCACTTACACTCAAACACGAGTGGTGGTGGCAGGGGATAACCCAAGTACTGATGAACCTTAGATTTTACCGCAAATCCTGAAGCAATAAGGTGTTTTATTCACATAATCAATATGGTGCACAATTAATGGGCCAACAGGTAACATTCAGAATGATGGCTTGCATGATAGTTCAAACCTGAAGGGATGATTGTCTTTACACCATGAGGCAAAGAATATCCACGAAAGTGGAAAGTTTTACTGCAATAAAACATGTTGAATATAAGTAAAACAAAAATACTTAGATATCAGATTATAAATATTCAAAAAATTGACACGAGGACCAAGGTGTCAAAACATGAATCAGTTTGCCTGTACTTCACCGTGATCTTCTTTGGTTAGACAAATACATAAGCTTGGATATGACATTTCACTCCAGAGCCACCGAATGAAGCCAATGCATAAACAGAGGCCACTAGCTTGGATAGATTCTCTACCATAACACTCTTTGTTCCTTTCTTCCTGTCACTCTTGTATGGGTAGTTAATCTCTTATTTTTCTTTTTCTTTCTCTTTTTGTTTGTACATGAAGACTTAAGGAAGGAATAAAGTTGGGATGTGGGGCTTTTGTGTCACAGTAGTTAGTCAAAAAAAAAATACACAAGCTTCAGCACTGAAGCAAGAGCACTGAATTCACGGGTTACTGTGCGGAAACTTTGAAGACTCCAATGCTTGTTAGTATCCGAAAAGTAGCTGATTAAAAGGGGCAAGTAACACATGAGGAGGGTTTGTAATATATAAATACGACAATCAGAGAATACACAACATATGAATAAGTTGCACCTAGTAGCAGAATGGCACTGGAATCGCACCTTCGGTGATTTGTGATTGTTTTTGAATGAAGATTGGCATTGCTCCACAAGATTGTGCACAAATTCGCTGGAGTGGCCGCTAGGGGTGGATAGGGAAGAGAGGAGCAAAAATGTAGCGGGGGGTTGGTGATAAGCAAAGAAGAAAAGTTTGTTATTTTTTATAATAATGTTTTACTTGATGCTCATTCAACCAATAGGACAACAATTTAATTACTGTTGTATATGTCATCTGTCCATAGCAACCACTGGGCCATTTTACTAGTAGCTCATAAATATTAGACTTGTGCAGAAAATATACCTAGTTATTAGAAGAAGACGCTGCAACCATTCATGAAGCATCTTTGTTGGTAGGAAGGTGGTCTTTTCTTTACAATATCCAGTGATAAGCCCAGCAATGCGTTCAGATCCACAACGACCAAAATACATAACTGGCCCTCCCAGTCCAGTCTAGTAGAAGTGCCAGTGATTAGAATGGAAAAGGTTCACACACATATCATGCCAAGAAAATCAAGAATGTACCTCTGTTATCTTACAATTGACGGACACAAGGCCTTCATCGCTGGAAATAGGATGAGAGCATTTTGCGCCCATCAAAGTGCCATTGGTTGCACGGCCAAATGCAAATAGCTTATTAGTGCGTGTGCCTTGGGGCAGATCCATAAGATTACAGGTATCCATAGCGTAGAGAGGGTGGTAACTCAAGGAGGTGACCATAGCAATATTTTCATCATATACTCCCAGGAACCCATGCATAGTTACATTATCATGGGTGTGCATTTCAATCTATATTGAGAAAACCGTCATCACAGACATGATCAACCCCTATTAGCTTGAAGATAAAGGAAACAAAAAGTAAAGGTAGGAAAACAGTGAGTAGTAGCACTAACCCTCAAGTTATCATCAAGGGTTCTATTCTCATTAAATTTGCGGGCCAAACGCGCCGAAGTCACAAATATTGTATGGCAAACTCGTATGTTGCCATGCCAGTGGCGTACAGCTACTCCCAAGCATGCATATACCATCAGTTTTCCTGCACAAGATCACGATCTGAATCATTAATAACTGGTAGTCTGGTAGCAACAAATTAATAACACGATTTTAGAGAAAAATAAATAAGCAGCAGATACATATAGCAGAATAATCACCACTGAACAAAGCAACTGAGACAACGCCTAGTCTCAAATGCGAAGCTGAAATTTTCTCAAGGCTTTCATCAGCTTGTGGCTCCCAAATCTCATCGCTCGCTCCTCCAGCTTGTGTCTCCATAGTCTCATCACTACTAGCTTCAGCTAGTGTTTTCTTATGCTCATCCATGAACTCATCCATGTACCTCTTCACCAGAGCTTTGCGCTCTTGTTTCTGAATCCGTTCGACTAAAGTAAAAAAGAGCATGCATGCAAGAAAGGAGCAAGTCGATCGTGAGTGCTCTAGCTAGCAGTGAATTATTAAAGAAGAAAGGAGCAAGAAGCACAATATATATATATACTACTACTCGATCCTCCAGGACTCATGGCGCCACATTTTTAAAACGGAGTCACGCACAGTGAACTCAGGCATAAACTGATTGAAGCTCCTCTTCTTCCCGCCGGTGACCACATCATCATCCCTTGCCGCCTCTGTAGCCCTGGAACATAACATATCTTAGACAATGTGTATTACTACATATTTATAAACCTGACGAGATCCGATCCATCCCAGTGTGGCAAATCGCAGAGTTGGTTTAAAGGCAAACTATAAATTGGAATCCCAGTGTAGTAACCGATCGAGTTAATTAGTACTTCTACTACGTATAATCTTTGACTCGGAGGGATCGAGTGGATTGGATATAACTGCTGGTGAGCATCAAGACAGCGGGCGCGGAGCGAGCAAGCAGAGAAGGTGGCGTGGCTTAATTACATGGGGGGACGACGAAAGGAGCAGGGGCGGATCTTGAGGAAACGGACGTCGCCGGAGCGGATCTGGAGGAAACGGACGTACGTCGCCGGGGCGGATGATCTTTTCCGCAGTAGCAATGGTGCCCCCTGGCGGCTAGGGTTTTGACGTCGCCGGGGCGGATCTTGTTACTAGTACAAGGTTGCAGCAGCAGGAAATTTTTGCACTTTGTTTTCCCCTCCTCTCTCCACCGCTAGCTCCAGCCTTGTGAGTCGGCAAGCAAGAAAAGATAGAAACATAATCTCAAGTGTCCAAGGATGCTGAGCGGCCCAAAGCCCAAACGAATTAATTAACCCACAAAGGCCAGCATTGCATTGGTCTCGCCCATGAGAATTAATTAGTTGGATGATGATGATGCACCTATTCATCAATCGATCCGTCTACTCCCTCCGTTTAGAAATATAAGATATTTTAGATTTATCAAGGAGATGTATCTAAACACCTTTTAGTGTCTAGATTCATTTGAAACATCTTATATTTCTAAACGGAAGGAGTACATCAGGCTAGGTCGTCCCACCGGTTGTTCCCGTCAGCTCCAACTCATCGATTTCCCTCGCCGCCCACGCTAGGGTTTCGTTTTGTCAGAGGCCACCGATGACCGGCGAAGGCACACATTAGGCCCTGAGTAGCTGATCTGAACATGTCCCAAGTTCCCAACACATAGCACAGCACAACTCATACGGTCATCATGTTGGGGACACATAGAGATAAAACAAAACCTTTTCCCTCTAACGTGGTGATCCCAAGATCTAGCTGAGGTAGAAGGACACGAGGTTTACCACTAGACGCGCAGTTGCGGATTACTGAAGAAACGCGTTAGTTGATGCAGTGCAGTTCTTACGATCTGATCGTCCTGGTGCTGATCGTACAACACCTATGCTGGTATCCACAGGTACAAGGAGGAGCACCGGCGGCGAACTGCTAGGTTCTTTACGATGGCAGGACTGCTGTGGAGCTAGGGTTTCAACACATGGAATGACCTAACCGATCAACGATTCACCACTTCTGGGTTACTGTCCTCCACTTTATATAGGGAGTGAACGTGGGCTCCACTCACGTGGCCCATTCCCTAAAGCCTATATAATACCAGTCACAGTGAGTCCAACTCACTGACTTAGTCCAAATCTAGCTCGGGTCCAACCCAACCAAATTTCTGGTTCAGATCCAATCCGAACTTGCTCCCGCTCTTAAGTGTGTGACCCCGCAGGCTCATGGCAACTTGGACACGTTTGGAGTCCGACTCTCAATTGATCAGTCGGTAGCGGCTCCTATTAGAACTTGCCGACTCCCAAGTACCAAAGAGTCATGACGACTTGCCTTTCCAATGTGACTTACGTCTGAGTCCCTTTTTCCTCACGATATACCTTGCCAGACTATAGACGAATATTTGTCATCTCTTAAATAGTCCGACTCTCTTTTTGATCCGAGATAAGTGATTCACCCGACTAACTCTTAGTCGATCGCCTCGGTTAACACTTAACCGAGTCGTGCATGGCCATACTTTCCGAATCATATCATCCGAGAGGGCCCAGAGAATATTGACGACTGTCTACGCACAACCTGTTGGGAACCCCAAGAGCAAGGTGTGAAGCAGCAAGCAACAAGTTTTTCCTCAGTTGAGACCGAGGTTATCGAACCAGAAGGAGGAAGGAAATGCCACACGGGTGTTGCAAGCAATGCGGAGACCTGCACAACACAAACTCAAGACTTTGCCCCAACGAACAGTGAGGTTGTTAAGCTTACCGGTTTGCTATAACAATGGATTAAACGTATGGTGGGAAGATAATGGTTTGCAGGAAGTAAACAAGTAAGAGTGGAAGATGTATCAATGGTAAAGATTGGACCGGGGTCCATAGTTCGCTAGAGGTGCTCTCCTTAGATAAACAATATGGTATGAAGGGTAAACAAATTACAGCAGGGCAACTGACAGGAACTGAGCAAGGCATAACAATGCAATTACTAGTCAGAAAGATCCTATGAGATTCGATTGGGCAATACAATAAGATACATAGACCGCCATTATAACATCCCAACATTTAGGAACCAACGAAGGGTAAATTTAGGAATCTGTGCAATTGCATGCATTCAATTGTAAAAATGTGGGTAAATTTTTTCGCCAAATAGAAACTTAAAGTGATCAAAGTTTCTTTCACTCTTTAAGTTTAGGAGTAGTGTTGGAGAACGATCGTTATAAACTTTGACATGATCTTTATGAATTAGTGTATTTTGGGGAAAGGAATTTTGAATTTAAACTTGAAATTTGGATTTATATTTTTAAAAGATTAAGATTATGTGTGAGAATATTACTTAATCAAGAAATGATATCTAGTAACTCAAACTTTAAATAATATAACACAATCAAGTAAATGAATATTTATTTCATATAGTTATTCAATGAATAAGTTACAAAATGTAATTTATGAAGATAATAAAGAAAAAATACATAGTAACCAGAAACTTTATATAAGGTTGACAATTAAATAAATGAATATTCATTTCATTCAATCAATTCATCAATAAGTTACAACATGTAACTTACAAAACTAATAAAAAATCTTTACAAGAGTACAATTACATCCTTATTTATCTAGTACATTGCAGGGGTGGCGCTAGGGGTATGCACCTGTATTCAGGTGAATACCCAAGTTTTGGTGCAAATTGTTTTCTACACGTATTGGTCAACCCAGCCCTATACAGGGACACACGCCATCGTGATGTCTCTTGCCTCTCGGCCTCTTGCTCATCGTGATTAAATATTTACAATGAATACCTAGCCCATGTTTCATGGCGACGCCACTGGTACATTGTATTTACAAAAGAATAAAATAAATATTACAAGGGAACTATTCTATAAAGAAAAAGAAAACCTATTCTAAATCTTGAATCTTCAAGACTTGTACCTGCAAAACAAAGAATAAACATAAAGAAAGAAAATATGGGTTAATATATATATATATTTACTCTCAGTAGTGACAGTGAGATGCACTGTTCCACTTTACATCATTCAGTAAATCTTTAGGGGAAAGTTTCACCAATATGAAAGAATCAAATCTTTCATAATCCATAAGCCACAAGTCAAATGATTTCAATCAGTAAGAGGGGCAAAGTTTCACAAGGCAGATAAGTGTAATCAGATAAAAAGGTAGATCATCCACTAAGCATATCCACAAGGATCACAACTATGCAGCAGGCATACAAGCAGCTCAGTCATCTAACTGCATGGGTGTGCTGTCGACAGAACCCCAACCGTCCAAGCAAGTAAAAAGGACCAAGCATAGCCATGGGGAAGCACTAGTGCATCTTTCCACTGCTCACACCACACAAGAACATCTAGTTTAGCCAGAGCCAAACAAACCAGCCAACACAATCTCACACCAGATCAAGCCACACATCACCTCATGGTGACATAAGGAGGGGGAGGATCAGGTGGACAGCAAGGCCAAGCTCACAGGAGCTAGGAGGAGCAAAGTTGATCAAGGCCAAGCACAAGCATCAGGGGAAACACAAGAACAACATCAGGAGGTGAAGGACTAGATCAGCCCAGCAACACCACCAGCACATCAAGCCATCACAATCATAAATTTTGTGGTGAGTATCATAAACATCCATATGATTTGTTTATCTTATCCAAGCAGAATATATGTGTTGATGCATAGACAACCTCTCAATAATCACCCAAGTGGGGTGAATCTATCCTAGAGGTTTTAAATATAAAGATCAGAACCAAACTCTATTAAAAACACCAAATTCTAATACCAGCCTCACAGAATTGGTGATACCAAAGGCAACTTCTATATTCTATCATTTGTTCTTACAAAATCTTGGCACATCTCCAAGAAGGAGTAGCACCTCAGATCTTATAAACCACAAACAAAACCATACACTTAACCAACTAGGATCCAAGATCTAGTAAGCAACTGATGCCTTTGTCCATTTTGAAATTGACAACAACATAGGAACTTAGTTCCTAGAGCCTCAGACTAGCATCATAGGCATGAGCAATCGTAAGTTTTTCAACTTAATAATAAACCCCTACTAAGTTCCGGTAATGACCATAAGTGAAGCGAGTAACAAGATCAATTTGTGTGCCATTCAAAGATGGTTTCACAAGAAATAACCTTATAACTAAGCCAACCAGATATCCTAGCTTTCACAAATAAATCAGCAGAACAATATAGATCATTTCCCTGAGATATACTCAGAGATCATTTAATTTATCCAAAAATCATTAGACTCTACTAATCAAGTTCAGTCCATGGATAAACATATAAGCCAATACTTACAGATGCAGAGAATCATCACTGACAGTGATACTGCCAGTATCAAGATACTGACAGGAGATGAACATATCAATTAACAACATCACCCAATCAGAGATGGAGCTATGAACCACTAGCACCAGATTACCATAGCATTAGATCAACCACAACATCACATAATCTTAGGATGAAAACAATCACTAAGGAGAGAGCACCCAAATCCTCACTAAACATCATGACCAGACCATAGGAGAATCTTACAAGCACCACAGATGAACCTAGTAGCAATACAAGCACAAACTAAGACTAGATACTAGATACTAGATACACACAGAGGTATTCGAGGTGATAAGATGAACTAGGATCCACGGAGGCACAACTCACCTGGGGTCCTCGCTAACGAATTGAAGAGGAAGCAGAAGGGTCGACATGCTCGCGGCGACACGAGGAGCACCCAGAGGGCGCTGCAACCCGCATCAGCCACAGCGGCGGCCATAGCAGCACGCGAACACTGCACACCACCACAGGAGGGTCCGTAGAGGCGGTGGCATCACCCAACCTCAAACCCTAGGGTTTGGGAACGGGCGAGCCTGGCCACGGGAGGGCTCCGAAAACAAATCGAAGCGGAGGAGATGAACCAGCATAGTCGACAACCTCGCCCTGCACCATGACAACGGCGGGGAGGGCCTGACGACGGGCACTGGCCAACAAAGCACAATCTCACCTGGTCGAGGGAGAGGGGAGATGAGAACGAGAGAGAGACAAAGGGTGTGGGCTGGGAGGGCCAGGACCCCTTTGGGGAGCCCTTTAGGTCATAAACACTTGGGCCAGAACGGCCCAATAAGCCCAACAAGGCTCGCCCAATCACCCAAAGAAAGTTTTAATATTTAAGAAAAGACCAAAATGCCCCTAAATTTAAATAAATTCTAGAAAATAAAAAAAATCCAAAAATTATAAATAAAATATTTTTGGATTCACAATAATCCAATCTATCTAAATAAATTAAGAAATAAATTTGTAGGCATATAATTGTTATCAAGAATTTTATAATATATATATTCCTTATGGAATTTTATAAAATTAATGAAAGAGGATAAAAATAAATAAAAATCACTTTTATTATATATTAATATTGTAGTATTTTAGAAAAATACTAAAGAAATATTTAATATCATTTTTGATAATTCTTAAAGGAATTATTAAACAAATAAAATTCAAATAAAATAAAATAAAATAAAAGAATACAATATTCAATAAATATTAATAATTAATATTTATAAATTCTTTACTACTAACTAGTTGAGTGCCCGTGCGTTGCTACGGTTTTTTAAGTTTTGTTTCTCCATTATGCATGTGAACCGTGAAACCGCATGTGCAAAACTATAGCTATACAGTATTATAAAAGGTTTAAGATTCCATTTTCCCATTTTCCTTCGATTATATTTTGGTAATAATTAATTCCATGTTTATGCATTGAAAGCAAGTAACCAACTACTTATTTGCTATTTGCTGAGTTCGCCTAGATGCCCTATCTGTTCAAACAGTCCGTCTATTCTCTCTACGCTCCTCTCAAAGCCAAGGACTTAAAGCTTCACTTGTAGCTAGTATAGAGTATCTTTGTGTGTGTGTGCACGTGTGCGCTGTATGGATTCATTTATAGGTTTACAGGATCTCCACCGATGCCTCCAAAGAGTGCCCGACAACTATTCCGGCAAGCCTTTGGGGGGGCACCGGCCTGAACTACCTTAATTTTATAGATAGATAATAACAAAAAAAGTACATGGCATTCCTGGCCCTAGCAGCCTCATCTTTTGCCGCCCTTGTCGTCGCATCCCTTGCCTCTAGGTCCTTGATGCCGCTGCGCCGCGGCCCGACGCCGCTGGAACCTTGTCATGGACATTCGCTCTCTATCCTAGGTCGACGTCGTGTTATGGTGGTTCCTCTCCACCCACTTGGCAACCTCTTCTGCATGTGCCAAGGACTCCGCCTCGTCCTTGGCCCTAGCTCTGGCCCTCTTCACCATCGCCCCACCTCCACAAGCACCTCCTTCTCCCTGCGAAAGACCCAGCGGCCGAGCTCCTCCCGCCTCACAGTTTAGAAGGAGAGCTCCATGACGGCCCTGTTGATGGACCCGTACGACGCGCGGATGGTAGCCATCTTCTCCAACCCGTGTATCGATTGGATGGAGGGAAGAAGCACCCGATGGGAGATTGGCTCCTCTGCCTTATCGTAGTAGTCGCCAAAGTCAAAGTTATCATCCCTCTTGTCGTCAGTGGCGTTGACCTCCATATCTTCTTGGGCGATCATGAGAGATGAGTCTAGGTGGTGGGAAGACAGCGAGACATGGTGTTGTGGTGCGGTGTTACCATTTGAGCTCGACCCTTCTTTATAGCCAACGGCAGTAAGCGACGGGAAACTGCGGTGGGAATCCACTCGCATGGTGAAATTGTTGGTGGCAAGGTGACACAACACCATTAACTCTTGCATTGGATGCGCGCCATCATGGGCTTCCGTGTTGTGTGGATGCCAAGGGAGGGGGACGCGTCCAATACAACATGGCGCGAACAGATTCTTGGGTCGCCATGTTGCCGACATTGGTTGGGGGTTGCCGATACGGGCTGTTTTTCGCCGACACCCCCAAAGCCCGTTGGGGGCCGCCGGTGGAGATGCTCTCACTCCGCATTTGTCAATGACTTCACATATCTACACGTTTTGAGCAAATGTCTCCTTGCAAGTTGGCACATCTGAAAACACATTACCCTCAAAATAAATCTGAAAATCAGATTTCTTCATATGCATTTTTCCATGTGAAGCTTCTATATAGAGTCATGCAAATAATAAATTGTAGTTTTGACTTGAGTACAGGATTTTTTTGTAGCTTTTCGAGGTGACACTTTTGGTCTTAGTAAATTGTCTGGAGTAGAAACATTGATGTTTTCACTTCTTACGGAACAAATAGCAAACATCAGTACACGGCAATTCTAATTTTGTTTATTCCAAGGAGTTTTCTTTCTTTAGGTGATTCGGTATATGTCTATACAGAGTTGATGCCATCATAGAGTTCATGTCATACCTGCTTATAGAGCTGGCCCTGAGCAGAACCTTCTTCATCATCATCCTCATCACCACCGTTCCTTCCATTGAATATTTCGATTAGCCAAGGCTCTTGTTCATGAAACTCATTCAAGAACTCTGTTGTCCCTTGCTTCAACTCTGATGAGAGCAACTCTTGATGGCCTCTTTCTGGCCATTCTTCAACTTTCCTCTGCATATTTTAGACCAGAGTCTGATCACTCATGAAGATGGCCCTACCAGTGCTACAGTGAAAATAATCACTTCAGTATGAAGAGTATAATATGTTTCTTTCCAATGATTCAGAATTCTGGAGTAGAGGTTGTAGTGTTTGCACATTGAAATTTCAATTTTTCTAGCACAAACAGGCAAGTGAGCTACCAAGTAGACGCAAACAAAATAGAACTGTCCAAGTTTGTTTCCTAGGCACAAATTTATTGTGGCCTTTTTGGGCTCTTGGAAGGATTAGATTGTCACGTTTTTGTAAAATTATATGTCTGTGAATAGAATAGTGTGAATTAGTTGGATTTCATGATGCTTTGAAAGAACAACAGCTAAGGAAATGTTTACCTATGATCTGTTGTGCAATTTGGCTTCTAAATCTCTGTTCCAATGGAAGCGCTGGAACAATTTGGCTTTTGGGATTTTTTTATTCTACTGGAGCGCAGGAAACAAGTCACTGCTGGAGTATGCAAATTTTCCTCTTCCAAGCTTCGGATACATCTTTCAGGAGCTCACGCAAAGAGTTCGATAACGATAATTACATGAGGAAAAGAAGAGCAGTCAAATGAATTGTAACTGAATCATTTTCTACTTTCCAGATCCTTGTGCAGTGTACATGCTTACTTAAACAGCTACACGATTGCAATTTTATATTCATATTTAGTATAACCATTAGTAAATAGTTAATAGTGTAAAATAAAACTGCTCACTGGATGCAGATCACATTTTTACCCAGTCACACAAAAAATTAAGAAAACTTGCTCATTTGAACACAAAAGTTAAGATGAACTACTCACTTGTGCACCAAGGAAAATATAGATTGTAAAAATAAAGAAGGATTCAAATAGCTATAACGTTGCTTGTGTAAACTGACATTAAAGGTTCACGGATTAAAAGGTACATAATGGTTAGCATTTCTTAATATGCATTCCTTGCAGTGTGTTCCATAAAACTGTATTTTCATATTCAATAGTAAATCACTGACCAGGACCTGGATAGTGAATCCTCACGTCAAGACTTATGTGCAGTTCCCTGTTACAAAAAGAGATAGTCTTTAGAGCTTGGTCCCAAAAAAAGTGAAACATTAGGCATGGTTATTTTTTTTAGATTCACAGAGATGGGGTCACCATCCCCGGTTCCATTGAAACATTAGGCATGGTTATATACCAAACTACTTACTTGTCAATATAGACTGTCACGTGAACTCCTTCCCTAATCTTGGCCCCATGAGCATAACCATGGGATCCACATGAGAATCTTGCCAATCCAAGGATCTAGTTCCATGGCTATGTGCACCATCGCACACGAAATTGCTTAACCACTGCTGCATGAAGTCTTGGATGCAGATAGTGCCGCTACCGTACGCAGCTACGGAGACCACACACACACGCAAGTAAAATGGCCATGGCAAGAAAAAATTGTGATTCAACAATTCATGAAACTTTGTTGTTGGATGTTCAATGTTAAATACATGCATGGTCTCATTTGGAAAAAAATTCAGTTCTTTTATAGGCGTCCAATGATGCCAGCAGCGCACTACATGTTGGATTGCCAAGGTTCCCATAGAAATTCAGTCTGTCATAGACGACGATTGTAACTGGATTGTTAAGGAATGGAAACTTTATTTCCCCGCAAAAAATGAAGTTTTGCTTAATCATAAAAATACCTAAAACCTATGGCACGACAGGTTAAAAGGTACACATCTATGTGAAGAATTGGAACAATCAGTTATACGTGTGTCACGTTTGTCAAATTTTGTATTTCGGGACCAATTGCAGGACTGTGTTTTACAATTTTTTAAGAAAAAACCAATTGCTATAGTGAAAAGCACGTAATCAAATTGAAGATGCTATTTACCGGGCTTAGATGATTAGATCGGGTAAGCTCAACTCAGAGCTCTTATTATACTGGTACGAAAACTCATGACCAAAAACCAAACGGATGTTTCTCATCATGTTTTTTCTCATCGTTAGCATCGGCGTCAAGAGGAATTTCGTCTGTGCCTCCTCTCAGCTTATTGTGTTTGCGAGTCTTGCCTATGTACAAAAAAGTCGCTGGCCAGCGCTCCTCATGGAGCCGTTTTAATTACCATTCTACAAAACAGAGCAGATGAGGCTGAGCTAGCCAAGAAAGAACCGAACGGATTACCAGTTTAGTGGCTAGAGCCGGGGCTCCACGATTGAGTCGGTGTTGGCGGCGGTGACCTTCGTTTGCGGGGAGACGGGTTGGGAGCCCGGCCGGAGGAGGCTGTAGGATGGCCGGCGTAGCGGAGATGACGATGTAGAGGGAGGAGGAGCATGCGTCCCTTCTTGTCACTGCGATCATCCTCCTCCTTGGAGAAGATCCCTGCGGCGGCGGCATGGCCAAAGCGCTGGTTACCAACGCGTTGGCGATTGAACAGGTATAGGGAGAGGTTATCGACGATGAGAGCGGAGAAGATTTCGTTTTTGCTGAATTTGGGCCCCCGTCAATGATTCGTTGGATTTTGCTAGCGTGATTGACCCTAACGACTGAAGGAGGGTAAAAGTTTGGTAGCCAGATTACCGCCTGGAATAGCAACGCCAAATAGCCTGAGCGGCCTATGACACCGGAAGGTTTGGATGGTGTGGATAGGCCAGATGTTTAGTCGAGATGTTTGGATGACCTAGATTACTCCAATGTTTCATGGCTAAAGTGAGCCACCAACTCCCATTTAATAGTAAAGAAAAGAATTTTTGTAATTTAAATAATGGGGAGAACACACACAAAAATAAATAATGCATTACATTACTTTGCATAATCATGTTGCTTCTTTAAATATTGTCCTTACCGGGCAATAATAATGTTTTGTAGACATAGAAGCTCAAGGTCCAGTGCAAGCATCCGACTTCACTACCTTGCAATCACAAGGCAAATTCATCACTTGCTCATGTCTTTGAAGAGTCTTTATCAAAGTATTTGCAAATTGTGTGTTATCATCTATATTCTAGAGAGAAAAAAATATTATTTTCTCAAAATAAATAAAACATAGGTATCATCCTAAGTGATGATATAATGAAGCAATAGAACTTAGGTTTCTATCTGCAACAATGATAAGCAACTAGGGATTAATAACCCATGACATCAGTGATTCTAGCGCCGTATATTATGCGTTAACCATGAGATTTGGAATGGGACGGAGAAGTCAGCTGTATCCTTTTCCTCTCGTATGGAGGCAAGACGACCTTAACGTGACGTTGTGATTCCTTGTGCGGATCTAACATATGGGTGGACACCCTTACGGCCCATACTTTTGGTGTCTAGATTATCTATGAATGGTGTTTAGGGATATAGTCCATCTAAATGGTACTCGTCCGGGCATCACCAGGTCATAGAGTCTTCGGGAACTCATCAGGGTTTTAGCCTTTCCGAAAGGGGGCTTGACGGAGGTGAGACGGCCCCAAAGGATCGTGCAGACATATGAGGTCGCGGAGAGGGCAGTGATTGGCTTGGACCAACTACTAGGCCCCACATCATGGAATTGTGGACGGGAAAGTACGCTCGGTTGTGCAACAAGGAAGTTGACATCTCATGGGTAAAGTAACGCACCTCTGCAGAGTGTAAGAACTGTAACTTTTTACTCTTTGTTCTGGGAAGGAGGTACGAACGCGGCAGGAAAGGAACTCCATGAAAGTTCTGGTCAACCTGTGAAGGCTGATGGTCATAGATTTTCATAATAAAATCAATCTTTAAAGAAAGATTTACGAAAACTGCATAGTGCCAAGGACTTATAGTCCGAGGTGGTAGTTTGAGCATCAAACTTCCCACTTGCATATAATGAACTTGCTGGGTAACACTGTTACTCATCCTTTTCTTTGATCCTTTGCTTAGACTCTGAGGATCCCGAAGATACTCCAATGTATGCAACTGAGAGCCAAGAAGAGGTCTTCTATGAAGAACCCAACTTGTATGGAGCCGTAGAAGGGAAGGACTACGATATCGTCTACAGAGGAGAGTACCAAGAGTCAGAATAATTACTATAGTTCTAGGATCCACTTGAGCCGAGCAACATGAACAATATATAGCAATAAGTTGTTGAGCTCAATTTGGAGTTTAAGTTTTCACTTTGAAACTTCCACTGAAACACTTATATTTTGGTTTGTAAGTTGAAACGTTTAGAAGACTTGAACTTCTGGTATTGTATTAATAATAATGTATGTATGTTTGTAATATGGACCCGCAATGTTTCTGTTGTACCACTCTGAGGGATGTGATATTTGAAGGGTTTCGCAGCATAGTAAATCAAAATTTTCTACGGAAGCGAACAGAGGGAAAGCCAATATCTAATCTAGAAGATGCAAACAACGAGAGAGATTGGATTAGATCTTCATACCCTTGAAGATTCGCACAGCGGAACGCTCGGTTTAACGTGGGTGATGTAGTCGCACTCGCTTCTCCTCGCGATCCGATCCGATCTAGCACCACAAGTGGCGGTGCCTCCGTGAGATGCACACGTGCAGCACCTCGACGTCTCCTCCTTCCTCGGACCAGCAAGTATGGTGGAGAGATGGATTGGATCTACAACACGACGGCGCGGTGCAATTGGTGGAGAATTTCTGCAGCAGGGCTTCGCCTACAAGCAGCCGGGAGGGAGAGAGGAAGGCAGCAGGGCTACTAGGGCTTGGAGGGAGATGTGTGTAGGGGGGAGGGGGCGCCTTTCTTGAAGGGCTTATTTGCACCTTTACCTTTCTTAAAGGAGGGCTTGTTGACCATCAACACATGATTATCCTTCTTGATGTCCACCTCCGCAGCCTTCAGCTTTGCGAAGAGCTCGGTGATCGTATCAGTGGAACCAATCTGATTATGAGTCACTACAAAACTTTTGTAGCTGGGAGGGAGTGATTGCGAACCTGTCAATCTTGAGCTCCTCCGAATCTTGCGTCCAGTTGCTCAAGGCGTTGAGTGTAGCCCGACATCTTAATGGCGTGCTCACTAACGGAACTCCCTTCCTCCATCTTGCAGTTAAAGAACTTCTCAGAGATCTCATATCTCTCAGAACGGGCCTGAGTCTGAAACATGGTTTTCAGCTCCTCGAGAATCTCAAAGGGCCCGGGATAGTTTTCAAAACGATTTTGAAGTTCCGGTTCCATAGCAAACAACATGGTGCTCTTAATCACACCATAATCATCTTTGCGTGGTGATACAGCTTTCTCATCAGCCGCAGTTGCGTAGGGGTTACCTAACGCTTTCTCAAGGACATAGTCCTTTTGTCCGCCAGACAGAATGATTCTTAGATTGCGGAACCAGTTGGTGAAGTTAGACCCATTGTTCTTAAGCTTTTCTTTCTCAGCAAAAACGTTGAAGTTGAAGTTGGACTTGGCCATGTGATCTACAGTATTTGCAAGTACAATTTAGACTATGTTCATGATAAATAGTTCAACTTAATCAAATTACTAGATGAACTCCCACTAAATTCAACATCCCTCAAGTTGTTTAGTGAACACGATCCAAATTCACCACACCTAATCCGATCTTCACGAGAAGAGATGTGGTTTCAATGGTGGACAACAAAGTGTCGATCATATCATTCATATGACTCATGCTTAACCTTTCGGTTCTTGTGTTCCGAGGCCATGTCTGTACATGCTAGGCTCGTCAAGCTAGACCCAAGTATTTCCGCGTGTGCAAAACTGGCTTGCACCCGTTGTATGTGAGCGTAGAGTCTATAGCACCCGATCATCACGTGATGCTTGGACACGACGAACTTTCGCAACGGTGCATACTTGGGGAGAACACAGTTTTATCTTGATCTTTAAGTGAGGAATCATCTTATAATGCTACCGTCGCGATCTAAGCATAATAAGATACATAAAAGGATAAACATCACATGCATATAACTTTATGTGACATGGTATAGCCAATCTTCGCGCAATGATCTCCATCTTGTGCGTTCCGGCATGATCTCCATCACTCCACCATGATTGCCTCCACCACGAATAGAAACTACAACTATTGCTAACTACTTAGCGATAAAGTAAAGCTATTACATGGCGTATAAGAAGTTGACTCGCAGGTCATACACAATTATAAAGACAACCATATGGCTCCTGCCGGTTGTGTACTCATCGACATGCAAGTCGTGAAACATTACAAACATGGTCATCGCATACATTATACACATCACATCTTGGCCATACCATATCACAGAAAACACTCCCTGCAAAAACAAGTTAGATGCCTCTACTTTGTTGTTGCATGTTTTATGTGGCTTATGGGAGTAGATGCTAAGAACGATTCTTACCTACGGAAAGCCACAACGGTGATATTATGGTTGCCAAACTCCGGTGTTAATCCCATGATCACTATAGTGAGAGAAACTGACATCCACCAGCCGCATGTGTGGAACAAGCCACACGTCAAGTGCGGAGCCAGTCTCGCGAACGACGTCGCGTAAGGTTGGCCTGGACCGCTTCAATCTCACTATGCCGCGTCATAAGAAGAACACAAATAAGAGGCTTGCAACAGAAAACATCAACACCCGCAACAACCATGTTGCGTTCTACTCGTGAATCACATCTACGCATAGATCTAGCTCTAATACCACTGAAGGGTTTCGCAGCATAGTAAATCAAAATTTTCTATGGAAGCGAACAGAGGGAAAGCCAAGATCTAATCTAGGAGATGCAAACAACGAGAGAGATTGGATTAGATATTCATACCCTTGAAGATTCGCGGAACGCTCGGCCGAACGTGGGTGATGTAGTCGTACTTGCTTCTCCTCCTCGCGATCCGATCCGATCTAGCACCACAAGTGGCGGTGCCTCCGTGAGATGCACACGTGCAGCACCTCGACGTCTCCTCCTTCCTCGGACCAGCAAGTATGGTGGAGAGATGGATTGGATCTACAACACGACGGCGTGATGTATATGGTGGAGAATTTCTGCACGCAGGCTTCGCCACAAACAAATGGGAGGGAGAGAGGAAGGGCAGCAGGGCAACTGGGTTTGGAGGAAGGTGTAGGGAGGAGGGGGCGCCCTAGCCCTCTATATATAGAGGGGGAGGGGGCGGCCAGCCCTAGCCCCTCCTCCAAGCCTTGGGCATGCGGCCAAGGGATAAGGAGGAGTGGGGGGGATAGGGTTCTATCTCGCTTCCGGTACAATACCGATTAACCCGGAACAATTCCGAACTCCAAAAACTGCACTGCCTTATATGAATCTTATTCTCCGGACCATTCCGGAACCTCTCGTGATATCCCGGATCCCATCCGAGACTCCGAACAAAAAATTCATAAACCAAGTATCCAATCTATCCTAGCGTCGAGACACGTTAAGTGTGTGACCCTGCGGGTTCGAGAATATGCAGACATGATCTTCTATCAATAATCAACAGTGGGGTCAGGCACCCATATTGACTCCCACATTCATCGATGATCATATCGGATGAACCACGATGCCGGATTCAATCAATCCCATATATATATTCCCTCTCGCGATATTTTACTTGCTCGAGATTCGATCGTCGGTATCGTCATACCTAGTTCAATCTCGTTCACAGCAAGTACTTTACTGCTCAGTAATCCGATATCACTTTGTGATTAACTCCTTAACCACATGCTTGCAAGCGGTGTTGATATCGATTACCGAGTGGGCCCGAAGTATATCTCTCCGACTTGGGAGGGACAAATTCCATCTCGATACATACAACCCAACAGATACTTTCCGATCACCTGAGAGACACCTTTATGATCACCCTCTCATAGGATGACGTTTGATGACCTCAAAGCTTTCTTCCGATACCAGGGAGTTGTATTATCTCATGGTCTAAGGAATACAATATTTGACATAAGAAAAGCTTCGCAAAGACGAACACGATGACACGATCTAATTGGTTCGCTTAGTTTGGGTATGTCCACCATATCATTCTCCCAATGATATGATCTCATTATCAATTGACAACTCATGTCTATGGTCAGGAAACCTTAACCATCATTGATCAATGAGCTAGTCCATAGAGGCGTACTAGGGACACGGTGTTGTTCACAAACCACACAAGTATTAATGTTTCCGCTTAATACAATTCTAGCATGGAATATAAACTTTATCATGAACAAGATTATAATAATAACATCTTTATTATTGCCTCTAGGGCATAATTCCAACAATATTTATGGAATGGTGTTCTGTGGATGTCATGTCAACGACTATAGTGTACTACACATGCAGTGGTATGCTAGGTCACCGCAGCCATCGAACTGCATCTATGACTAGAAGTCCACCTTCAGGTTATCATCCGAACCCCCTCTAGTATTAAGTTGCAAGCAACATACAACAACTTTAAGCAAAGTGTGTAAGGTAAATAGTCCACATGTTCCATGAACAAGAGACCATTGTTTTATCCCTAGTAGCAACAGCACATCTACAACCGAAGAGATTATTGTCACTTGCCTTGGAAACTAGAGGCATGAACCCACTATCGAGCATAAATATCCCCTCTTGGAGTCACTGGCAACTACTTGGCCAAGATAACCACTAGCAACGGAGAGCATGCAAGATCACAAACAACACCGACATGATAGAATCATAAAGATAGAACCATTAAACAAACCAAAACATAATAATCTCAATATCCATCGGATCCCCGCAAACACAACATGCATGATTACAAATAGATTAGATCTTGATCATGAACGGAGCTCACAAGATCTATACATGAAAGCACAAAGGAGGAGATACAACCATCTAGCTACTACATGGACCCATAGTCCAAGGTGGAACTACTCACGCATCATACCGGAGAGAAGGCCTCTGGGATGATCTCCCCTCCGGCAGGTGCCGGGAAGAACTTCAGATCCCCCCCTCGATCTAGGGACGATGGTGGCGGCGGCTACAGACGGTTTCGTGGATATTTGATCGGGTTGCTTAGGGTTTCTGCATCAGGGGCTTCTTATAGGCGAAGGGGGAGACCGAGGAGGCGGCCAGGGTAGCCGAACCCTAGACAGGCGTGGGGCTAGGCCCACCCGCTCCTGGGGTGGGTCTGGCCACCCTGGCTGGCCCCTCCGGCTCTCCTCTGGACTTCTTGTTCCCCACGGAAAGTAATTGACTTTGACGTTTGTCCCGTCCAATTCCGAGAATATTTCTTTACTAACTTTTCTGAAACCAAAAATAGCAGAAAATAGGAATCTGGCACTGTTGCAACTTGTTAATAGGTTAGTACCAGAAAACATGTAAAAAGCACCTCAAAGTGTAGACAAGCAAAGCAAAGTAGATACTAAACAAGCATGGAGCATCAAAAATTATAGATACGGTTTCGACGTATCAAATATCTCTCCAACTAGAGGGGCAAAATCCCATCTTGGTTATTCACATCTCGCAGCTTGATTCTCAGTCGACCCGAACTCTGCCTTTATAACTGCCCAGTTACGGATCAGCGTTTGATAGAACCTAAGTCGGTGATCCTCAACTCGGACTATGCAATAACCTCAGGTCTAAGGATTACATTGATTGAGATATACAAATGATAACTTGTTCATTGTACCTCAATATGGGTCAATCCGACTCGCTAAAATCTTTAGCCGAATCTGTGTAAGTCGGAATGGCATCTCCATGCCCATGACAAGTGGAACGGAGTCATCAAGCCGACTTTCACATTGGTCTAAGTTATGTGTCCAGCACAACCTCAATGACCAAGGACATTTGGTACAAACAACATGAATGTATAGTTCCACAACCGAATCACATATTCAATAATACACATCAGATGTTTATGAAAGGACAACTTAATATCTTTATGAATACAATGGGAAATATCATCATACATGATTGCCTCTAGGGCATATTCCCAATAGCACTACCTGAGCCATAAGACTATCCAAACTGTTGGGTTATCTTCTCGATCGGTTAGATCAGTTTCATTACGTACTTGTTTCATTGTAACACCGAATTGTCTTAGGCAGGAGATGAAAATTAAATTTTATCATTTATCTCAAGTCCATTTTGTGATATACTACAGTATTACTGATTTTGATCGACTAGGTTGCTGGTCGTAGAGCTGCATATTCAAGCCGGTATTAATGTACCTTTAGTTTTCAAATTGCAAGGCATATAATATTATTGTCGTTTCACATGAGTGCTATATTTAAGAATTGGTCTGTTATTATTTTATTATAGTGCAATAATTTTCGCAAAAGAATATATAGTCACATTAACTATTTATAAGCATTACCACTCGATATGCTTCTAAATATCGCACAAAACACTTATTTGAAGTTTTATGATTAACTAGTGTGTATACTTTTGTTACATGAATTTTCAAACTTTAGGGCCCCACTTTACATTTCGCACCAGCGTCCCGAATTTTTGGAGATGGCCCCTGATGGAGGCTCAGATCAATGTAGAGCTTCGTTGGAAAAACCCCAAGAGGAAGGTATGATGAGCACAACAGTAAGTCGTTCCTCAGTATGAAACCAAGGTTATCGAACCAGTAGAAGGAAGGAAGCGACTCAAAGGTGTTGCTAGCAACTTGGAAACCTGCACAACACAAACTCAAGGCTTTGCTCCAACGAACAGTGAGGTTGTCAATCTCACCGGTTTGCTGAAAACAAATGATTAAACATATGGTGTAGAAGGTAATGGTGGCATGCATAAAGTAAACAGTAACAGTGAAAGATGTATTAATGGTAAATATTGGACCGGGGTTCACAGTTCACTAGAGGTGTTCTCCTTAAGATAAACAACATAACATGCTGGGTAAACAAATTACAGCGGGGCAATTGACAGGACTGAGCAAGGCATAACAATGCAATACTAGACATTTATGATCCTATGAGATTCGATTGGTCATTACAATAATATACATAGACCACCATCTAACTGCATCTATGACTAGTAATCCACCTTCAGGTTATGATCCGAATCCCTTCCAGTATTAAGTTGCAAGCAACGGATAACTGCTTTAAGCAATTTGTGTAAAGTAAACAATACAATTGTTCCATGAACAAAAGATTGTTGTTTTCTCCCTAGTAGCAACAACATATCTACAATCTTAGAGATTTCTGTCACTTCCCCAGATTCAATAGAGGCATGAACCCACTATCGAGCATAAATAATTCATCTTGGAGTCACTAGCATCTACTTGGCCAAGATAGCTACTAGAAATTGAGAGCATGCAAGATCTCAAACAACACATACATGATAGAATCAATAAGATAAAACCATTAATCAATCTGACATAGTAATCTCAATATCCATCGGATCCCCGCAAACAAAACATGCATGATTGAAGGGTTCGCAACATAGGAAACAAAAAATTTCCTACGATGGGAACAACTATGTACCAAGATCTATCTACTAGATACAAGCAACGGGTGGATTTACATCCATAGAATACATACCCTCGAAGACCGAATAGCGTTAACGAGGTTGTTCTCGTGGATGATGTAGTCGAACACTTGCCGATCTCAAGATCGTGATGAAGTGCATCTGGTACAGCCGGTCCAGCACCGCAAAGCAGTGGTGCATCTGTGATCGCACACACGTCCGGGTACCCTGACAACCTTTGCGCCCTCTCTGCAGCTAAGCAGCGGAAGCAACAAATCCTTCCAGAAAAAGCCACCGGGAACATGTATCTTGTTGATCCAAGACCATGGGGAAATTCTAAAGGGGGAGAGAGATCCTTCACGAGAAGGTGTGCTTTGAGAGGAGGAGAGGGAGGCCTTTTATAGGGAGAGGGGGAGCACCCAAGGGTCTTGGCGCCCAGCCCAAGGTGGCTTCCCCCACATCTTCCACATTCATGTGGGTGGAGCTCCCACTCAAAATGAAAAGCCTCCACACACATAAACATGCCTCCACTCAAAAATCCACTCACATGTATTAAATTTCCACCAAATTTAATCCAAGCTATCATTTAAATAAAAATATTTTATTTATTTATTCAGAATTTTTTTAATTACTCTAATTAACAAATATTCACATAAAACCCCTTATAACATTTCAATTTCACATGCAGAACCAGTTTCAACAATTTCAACCGAAACAGTTCCGGTGTCTAGTGAAATAAATTCATGCGCTTTATTTTTCTTTCTCTGGCATCTTATTTACTCCAAATGGTGTCATTATCCCTTAAGTGTGTCACCCTACGGTTCGCGAATAATTTACACATGATCGAGACCCCTCTCTGATCAATAATCAGTAGCGGGACCTGGAGATCCGTATTGACTCCCACACATTCAACGATGACTTCAGTGATCGTGTGAACCTTATATACACGTAACTTAATCCCTTTGTCTCGCGATATATTACATGTCCGAGATTTGATCATAGGTATCTCCATACCTAGTTTGATCTCGTTACTAACATGCACTCTTTTCTAGTTCCCGTGATATAACATTCTAGTGATCAAATCACTTGCTTGCAAGCTAACTAATGTGATATCACCGAGAGGGCCCAGAGTATATCTCTCCATCATCGGGATGGACAAATTCTACTCTTGATCCATGAGCCTCAACATAACACCTTCGTAGCACTGAACCCATCTTTATAGTCACCTTGTTACGGTGTGACGTTTGATGTTATCAAGATACTCTTCCGGTGTTAGTGATTGACATGATCTCATGGTCTAAGGACTAAGATTACTTTTTATGATGTTATAGCATTATAAACACAATGACCTTGATCGTAATGTTATACTTTGGATGAATGTTCATCACATCATTCCAACAATGTTGTGACCTCATTATTAACAACATCCAATGTCCATATCAGGAAACCTTTGATCATCTTGTTAATCAACGAGCTAGTTTATAAGAGAGGCATAACTAGGAACTTTCTATTTGTTTATTAAACACACATGTATTAACGTTTCCATATTAATATAATTATAGCATGCAAAATAAACATTTATCATAAATAAGGAATACGATAATAACCACTTTATTATTGCCTCTCGGGCATATTCCCTTCAGACTCCCACTTGCACTAGAGACAATAATCTAGTATAGAAACTTTGCGTATTGAACACCTATGGCTTTCTGGTGTTCCATATACGCGATTGCAAGTGGTTAACATAATCTATGGATTTGACGCTTTCAGGTCCGTGTGTATTTGCATGTATTTGCGTCTTCACGCATCACTCATTCTCCAATGAGATGGCATTGTATAAATTTGGTCTTTTGGTGAGACCTTTAGTTCCTTAGGGTTAAATCATGTCGATACTATTGTCGTACAATATATCTTTAGTGTTAGCCCGTTGCGAACCACACCTTAATTTGATAACAAACTACTTGACACAAATGCCCACCTTTGCTGCTACTATAGCAGTCATATACTTACCCTTTTGTTATAGTATCCGTCACAATGTATTAATTTTGGAATTCATCCAAATCCATCATGGAAACTTTCTTTCCATTTCATTATGCCACCCATAGTTTAAATTGAGATAAACTTAATTTGTATCTTGTGACAAAACTAGTATCATTTTTCAATGAACTATTTGTCTCTTATACAAATGGAATATATTCTTAATTCTTCCAAAAGATTATAAGAATATCCTTACTATTGTCCAATGATCATTTTATGATTCATTCTGGTATATGCTCATAACACTTAGAGCATAGGACATATCTCGATGTGTACATATCATGGTATGATTGATCAAAACATTCTTGTGATTTTACTCATTAAGTGGCAAAGCACTTGAATCTTGTTTCACTTATCTTGATTCAATTCTTTTCCATGCGACAAGAACCTTTTCTCGTCATTTCTATATTGAACTCCTTCGATATCTCATATATGTACGTTTGGCATAACCATATTAGCGTCAGAGTCTATCCATGTAGACATTCATGCTAAATATTCGGGTTTTGCCTAAGTCTTTAATTGAAATGAAATTCTTAGCCTTTGTCAATGAAAGATACATCATTTCTAATCAACAAGATGTCCTCCACATAATGTATTAGAAATATGTCTCAGCGCTCCCACTTAATTTCTTGCAAATGCAAGCATCTTCACCGTAAAATAACTGTAGTAAAATAATTTACGACATGTATTAGAAAGATACGTTTGGCTTATGAAAGATCAAATCTTGTCATAGTCAACTCCTTGAACATTGTCGTAAAATAATTTACGACATGTCGACTATTTCATAGATGTGAAACATCCATGTCTGTTTCTTTATAGATCCAAATACGACCGATAGGTTTTTACACCTTTCCAGAGGGTCTTCCAAGTTCAAAACTTGATTTCTCGTGTATGGAACTATCACGGATTTTATGGCTTCAAGCCATTTGACGGAGTCAGGGCCCATCATTGCTTCTTTGCATGTAGACGGTTCATCATTGTCAAACAACAGTGGTTTACTCACAAATTTCAGCATTTGATTGTTTATCCGACCTACTAGGTTCAATAGGAACTTAGACCTCCATGACGACAACCTTTGAGGCACGTGATCCATGAGCATTGTGGCTGCCTTCGGAACGTTTTCTGGTGCTATGCAACTCAGCACATATGACTAAGGTTCGTTAACCTTATCAAAGTTCTATTGTCCTCCCACTTAACTTTTGCAAAAAATTCCTTTTTCAAGCGACAAACCCTTTTGTCCTCGGTGTTATGGAGGAATACCCAATTGTTATTCAAAATAACCTACAAAGACATGCTCATCCGAATTTGGTTGTAAACATCTTACTTATGCTTAGCATACCAAAATTTAAGAAAGGACAACTTCGATTTTACCCCAAACCATAACTTACATGGTGTCATTTCAACGGATCAAGATGGAGCTCTTTTTAGTGTAAAAGCGGTAGTCTTTGAAGCTTTAATATTTTAAAACATAATGACAGTTTTATAAATAACACCTTTGATCCAACCATGTCAAGCAAGGTTCCATTACAAATCTCAAACACTCCATATTCCTATGGTGTTTCGGGAGATGTAAATATAGGTGTTTTGATAAACTTGCAACTCAAATAAATACTTTTATGATAAAATCATAAATCATTTATTTTCTTGTTACACTTGCAACTCAAATAAATCCCTTTATGATAAAATCATAAATCATTTATTTTCTTGTTACAATGATTTTCCACCTCATCTTGAAAGTCTTTGAACGTTTTCAAATATTTCATACTTCTTTCTTATTAAGTGAATATTCACTCAAATTTATGGAGAAAGCATATGAAGTTGAAATCCATCGCTTACGACTACACATAGTGGACTACATACGTCGATATGTATAAATTCCAATAGTTTAGTCGATCGTTCTTCTTTGGCCTTTGAACAAAGTTTTAATTATCCCTAGGAAAGTCTCACAAGCGTCACTTGATCAAATCAAAGACTCCAAAAATCCATGAATGTGGAGATTCTTCATGTTTTCTTTCCAATATAATTTAAACGACGATGTCACTTCGTAAGTGATCTTTCAATCATTTGTCTTGCGACATTTTAGCATTAGTTTTATAGATGTGATTTCTCCAACTTGATTTGTAAGTCATCCATCTTATATGGAATACGTTAATTATTTGAACAATCTTTGTTCTCATAATACCTAATTTAAATAACTATTATTAAAACAAATCTTGAAGGCAAGCTTTGATGTCAACGAGAAATACAAACAATTGTTTTGTTTGTTTTCGATGAACATCATCATATATTCTCTTGCTAGTTACTTAGGCCATTGTGGTTCATGAATTGTGTCTTCTGTATAAAATTTCATACCAACCAATTTGGTATTCAATACCCAAGAACCACATTGTTTAACAAGCAAAGAATACAACCATAACATGTATATCATCTATATACCTAAACTAGATATTTCCAGTCTTTTCTTTTCTGCCAAATATATTTTGTAAATTCTCTTTCAGCATTTCCTTTCCTTTTAAAACAATATATCAACATGAAAAGTGGCGCCATATACATGACACATATTCCAAAGCGTGTATATTCAAATACTAATACCTTTGGACTTGCACTTTGAAGTAGATCACCATCATCAATTGATTGGCGTTCTTTCAAAATCCATTCTTTAGTAATATTTTAATGTAGTAAATAATTTACATAAATCTTCTATTCATCCTTATCATAACAACTTTCATTATCAAGCTAATGTAGCTTATAAAGGTGAATCATGACTATAACGTTACTTTCCAAAACCCTTTTGGATGATTAGGATGTCTAGCATCTCCAACCTTTGCAAATTCTCATCCAATTATGAGAACATACATTATAATTTATCATATTGCAACCAAAACATTGTTTCAGATATTGTTATATCTGCCACACATGATGGTTTATAAAACAATTCTTTCAGATCCTAGATAATCTCGATATTTAAATCAAGAACCATGGAGGCAAACATGATACTTTAGATACTAACACTGGAATTATCACTCTCGATTTAATACTAATTATTAAACTTCATGGAGTAAACAGAGTTTGCTAAAAGTTTGCAATAGGACTTTAAACTTTAGATTGACACTCAACACAATACGATACCAATTCATAAACTAAATATCCAGAATTCTATAGTTCTATTATCTCAATTACAACTAAGCATAAGGTGGTGAACGAATGCCAATGACTACAACAAATTTTGCAAATTCACTTTGATTTAACTTATGATAAATTGAGTTCTACTAATCCAAATTAGAAATGAACTCCCACTCAAAAACGACATCCAATCGTGTCTTTTTGGTGATTACATGAACCAAATCCAATACACCAAGTCCGATCATCACGTGAGTCGGTGTAGCTTCAAAGGCGAGCATCAAATGGGCATCATATATTTCATATGACTCATGCTTAACCTTTCGGTCTGTGTTCTAAGGCCATGCTTGTACATGCTAGGCTCGTCAAGTAAGAACCTTAGTATTCGCGTGTGTAAACTGTCTTACACCCGAAATATGATCGTGGATCCAAGAACACCTGATCATCACGTGATGTCTTGGAGAGACGAAACATAATCGGTGCATACTTAAGGGAGAACATATTTTTATCTTAATATCTAAATGAGGGATCATCTTATTATGCTAATAAAACGACAAACAAGCAATATAATATGCAACAAACATCACATGTTAATAAGTGAAATGATATGGTTCTTACATTTTATATCCATCATGTGCATCGTGGTATGATCCTCATCATTCCTTTATGTGTAAGGCCAAGGTCTATGGAACTTACAAGTTATGTGTGTTGTAAGAGTATCGACTTATACTTTTACTTAAAACATCACCATATCATGACACTAGCCTAGCAACAATCTAAACTAGATGCCTCTAATTTATCCATTGCAAGTTTTACGTGGCTTAGGGCTTTCGAAGATAGAACCGTTCTTACCTACGAACATGAACCACAACGAGGATAACCAAATTCTTGACAAATCGTTGCAAATTAGATACTGACTATAGTAGAATAGACATACACCCGCTAGACACTTATGCAAAACTAGTTGCATGTCAAGCGTGGAACAGGTCTCATGTGCGCGGACATGTAAAGTTTGTGTGGACCGCTTCATCCCACTATGCCACCAATATCCAAAGTATAACTAATAAGCAATAACATGATCATCATATCCCACATATACATATGTGTACTACCCGTGCAAAGAATCTACGCATAGATCCGTCTCTAATACCACCGAAGGGTTCGCATCATAGAAAAAAATTCCTATGATGGGAACAACTATGTACCAAGATCTATCTACTAGATACAAGCAACGGGTGGATTTACATCCATAGAATACATACCCTTGGAAACCGAATAGCGTTAACGAGGTTGTACTTGTGGATGATGTAGTCGAACGCTTGCCGATCTCAAGATCGTAATGAAGTCCATCTGGTCCAGCCGGTCCAACACCATCAAGTCCAGCACCGCAAAGCAGTGGTGCATCCGTGATCGCACACACGTCAAGGTACCCCGACAACCTCCGCGCCCTCGCTCCAGCGAAGCAGCGGAAGCAACAAATCCTTCTAGAAAAAGCCACCGAAAACATGTATCTCGCTGATCCGAGACCATGGGAAAATTCTAAAGGGGGGAGAGAGATCCTTCGCGAGGAGGTGTGCTTTGAGAGGAGGAGAGGGAGGCCTTTTATATGGAGAGGGGGAGCACCCAAGGGGCATGGCGCCCAGCCCATGGTGGCTGCCCCCACCTCTTCCACATTCATGTGGGTGGAGCTCCCACTCAAAACGAATAGCCTCCACTCACATAAACATGCCTCCACTCAAAAATCCACTCACATGCATTAAATTTCCACCAAATTTAATGCAAGCTCTCATTTAAATAAAACTCTTTTATTTATTTATTCAGAATTTTGTTAATTACTCTAATTAACAAACATTCACATAAAACCTCTTACAACATTTCAATTTCACATGCAGAACCAGTTTCAGCATTTTTAACCAAAACAGTTCCGGTGTCTAGTGAAATAAATTCATGCGCTTTCTTTTTCTTTATCTGGCATCTTTATTTGCTCCAAATGGTGTCGGTATCCCTTAAGTCTGTCACCCCACGGTTCACGAATAATGTAGACATGATCGATACCCCTCTCCGATCAATAATCAGCAGCGGGACCTGGAGATCCGTACTGACTCTCACACATTCAATGATGACTTCTGTGATCGTGTGAACCTTATACACATGTAACTCAATCCCTTTGTATCACGATATATTACATGTCCGAGATTTAATCATCGGTATCTCCATACCTAGTTTGATCTCGTTACCGACATGCACTCTTTTCTAGTTCCCGTGATATAACATTCTAGTCATCAAATCACTTGCTTGCAAGCTAACTAATGTGATATCACAGAGAGGGCCCAGAGTATATCTCTCCGTCATCGGGATGGACAAATTCCACTCTTGATCCATGAGCCTCAACATAACACCTTCGTAGCACTAAACCCATATTTATAATCACCCTGTTATGGTGTTATGTTTGATGTTATCTAGATGCTCTTCTGGTGTTAGTGATTGACATGATATCATGGTCTAAGGACTAATATTACCTCGTATGATGTTATAGCAATATAAACACAATGACCTTGATCGTAATGCTATACTTCGGATGAATGTTCATCACATCATTCCAACAATGTTGTGACCTCGTTATTAACAACATCCAATGTCCATGACCATTGATCATCTTGTTAATCAATGAGCTAGTTTATAAGAGAGGCATAACTAGGAACTTTCTATTTGTTCATTAAATACACATGTATTAACGTTTCCTTAATACAATTATAGCATGCAAAATAAACATTTATCATAAATAAGGAATACAATAATAACCACTTTATTATTGCCTCTCGGGCATATTCCCTTCAATGATTACAAATAGATGATCTTGATCATGAACGGAGCTCACAAGATCTAAACATGGTAGCACAAACAAGGAGAAACGACCATCTAGCTACTGTATGGACCAATAGTCCAAGGTGGAACTACTCATGCATCATATCGGAGGATGGCATGGTGATAAAGAAGGCCTCCAGGATGATCTCTCCCCTCCGGCAGGGTGTCAGGAAGAGCTTCAGATCCCCTTGATCTAGGGACGATGGTGGCGGCGGCTACGGACTATTTTGTGGAGATCTGATCAGGTACTTAGGGTTTAGGTATCGGGGGCTTCTTATAGGCGAAGAGGGAGACCGAGAGGGTGCCCTAGCTGGCCGCACCCCCCAGGCGCGGGCCAGGCCTGGCCGCGCGGCCAGGTGTGTGGGCCCCTCGTGGCCCTCCCCCGTCTCGTCTTCTGGCTCCGTGTTCTCCTCGGTAAAATATTGACCTTGACTTTTGTCCCATCCAATTCCAAGAATATTCTTTTTTTTTGGCTTTTCTGGAACCAAAAACAACAGAAAATAGGCAACTAGCACTGTGAGATCTTGTTAATAGGTTAGTCCCAGAAAACATATAAAAATATCTCAAAGTGTAGACAAAGCAAAGCAAAATAGATACTAAACAAGCATGCAACATAAAACATTATAGATACATTTACGACGTATCAGCCTCGCTGGACACGAAGGTGAGCAGGGTAGCTTCTTCTCCCTCCACAAAGAATAAGCCCATGGTTGCTCCGGTTTGGGAAGATCTGGAGATTTTGGTATCGGTTCTTGCTGTCTTGGAGATGGGGAGAGTTGTTGGTGTTAGGATCCTTCTTTGTCTGCCTAGAACTGGAGCTGACGGTGACTTTGCTACGGCTATGTCGAGTTGTTCAACCATGGGGATCTGGTAGAGCTTTCATCAATTGTCTCTAGAGCGGCGTAGTCCTTGGGAGTGCTCTATCGCCAGCATCCACGCCGTCGAATTCTCCGGCCGAAGGGCGGCCACACCCTCCTTGTTTGCTGGCTTCTGATGGCCGGATGAAGTGCAAAATCAACCTTCTACTTTGGAGGCCTTCCATCTTCGGTTTGCTTGGCTCCCACTGCGGCGATCCAAGTGGTCTTGTCCCCGGTGTCACCGTGGTTGAGTAGGGCGAGCTCCGTCAACGTGCTGTAAGTGGAGTTATACATGATCATGTTTCTGTCACTAGATCTAGGGTCCTAGATGAATATTGTAAGGGCCTAGTTGTTATTTTGAATGTTTCATAGGTCCTTTTTGCAACTTGTACTGCCACTGTTGAAAATTAATGCAATCTCTCGATCCTTCAGGACCGATCCCCGTTCAAAAAAAGGATGTAGCGTCCATAAGTTTATTAGCGCAACCTCTAGTGCCATTTGGTAGGCCCTTTGAGTCTTTGGCCCGGACATGCAAAACCTATTTGACCTACTGAGGGAGCCCCTAATCAGTGCTGGTAGTGTCCGCTATGGCTAACTCCTAAAGGGCTCACATGTAGGTTGGCCCATTAATTAAGTCGCCTTTGCTTTCATCATTTTGTCTGCGGAAGGTGCTATGTGCCACCCTGAGCGGCATGCCAAACCCGTGCAGCCTGAAGTTAGATATTGGTGGGCCTGCCCCATCGTCATGCGTCACACCCGCACCCATGTCTCCTTATTCCTCCTCTCCCTCCTTCTTCTTCTTTAATGGTACTGTCGCCCCACCCTGCTGTCCAGCCAACCACCACTGGAACCCTAAGCCATCGCCCCAAGCTTCCTTCTAAGCCCCCTTGCAACCGCCAAAACCCTAAGCCCCCTAAGACTTGATGTTGTAATCATCTTGCAGCTTTTATCTAGCGTCTTTTGCACCAACACCACGATTTTTCTTCACCAATCCCCAATCCTATCAACAATCCATCCGCGTGAAGCCATTGTGCAATTTGAAATCTTCATAGTTGGAAAATTTTGCTCAAATGGAATTGTTTTTATCTACATATGAGAAAACAACTACATAAGTACATGTTTTTATCCACATGGACATCATACATGTACTCATCATCTACTCCAACATACTCCTCAACTATGTCAAATGGATCAGTTTCTATAACTGAGGAAGATGGAACCACTAGTGCAGATTGCTTTAAGGGAGAGGCTGAATGAGATGTTGCAATCTTAGTAGTTGTTAGAGGACACCCTAGGAAACCTAGTAGTAGCATGTCATTATCAGGAATTGTTGGCACATGCACATGAACAATATTGTCAAGCACATGCACTGGAGTTTCAGAACAGAAATCATCAAGCACAAGAACGGCAAGTGCAAGCTTCCTCTCTAGTCTACACCTGTCAAACATCACATGAAATGCGGCATTCTAGGTTAGTCTAATATCTTGCGCTATTATTATTTTAAAATACCACACAGTGATACTATGATCCCTTCCAACTATGAAATATGCTCTTAAACTATCCATAAGCACATCCATTGTGAAATCATCGAGTTCACATTCTACCAGTTTCCCCTTCATGTATGATTTTCTACCATTCGGTTCCTTCAACATAAACCCTTAAACCACAATGTTTAAGCTAAATTGAATCATCAATTTAACCCTACAAATTCTAGAAAAGAAGTGGAATTAACAGATAGAATATACAAGGCTCTGTAAATTCACGCGAAGATTGGGGGAGGATGTTGGGGACTAATGCACTCATACGAATGGTGACTCGGGAACCGGCAACTCCATGAACTCCTAAACCCTAAACCCAACAGATGTGTTGGAGCTGCGGCATCGTGCGTGCACCTCCAGCCATGGGCGATTCTATTGGCCGCCTTCGTCACTAGGGTTCTTTCGGCCGGGTGAGTCGATTTAGCCTTCAGTTTTTACCCTTTTGTTGCAAAATTCCACTGATCTATTAATAATCATCAATAGCAGTACAAAGATCCTTAAAAATAATAAAAATTACAAATAGGTCACTGGACCATCTATCAAGACTACAGACACTAGCACGAGCTAACCCAGGCGAGGTATACATATCCTTATACGTATGCATATGTCACATTGACGAGGTTTGATCTCATCAATGCCCATTGTTATGAACTTGGGTTTTGGAGAAGATGGGGATGCTGGAGATCGTGGAACGGTTAGCAAACAAGAAACACGAGGACACAAGGTTTACCTGTTCAGTTCCCTGAGGGAAAACCCTACTCCTGCTTGTCTGCTCTTGATTATGGCGGAACCGAAGGTTACAGGGGTGCGCAGATGCAATCTGGCGTGGAGGTGTGTATGCGAAAGTATGAGGAGAGAGATCTAGGTCGTGCCCTCCTAGCCTTTATATAGACTCAGGCAGGTCCCGGGCACAGACCTAGTCGGTTACAGGTTCTAGGGTTTTACCCCTTTGAATTTCCTATCTACTCTAGTCTTGCTCTCCAAGGATCCGAAAGCGTCATGGGCCTTGGCCACCCGAAAATCTTCATGGGCCGGCGTATGATTGTCGTGGGCCTTCCTTGGGCTGGACCAGGTATGCTAAGATCATGTACCCGTGGGGTATAACCATGTCAAGAGTCTCGAGTGTTCAAATAATCGTAGATTCGGCTGAGGACTCTGCAATCTTTCGGGTGCAACTATGTATTTCAATAGTTCATGTGCAGGGATTGTTGATGCGTGTGTCTGACTCTCCCGATGGATCAAGGTCAGTTAACTGTCTTAGGATGAAACAACACGATCTTCTTCAGGTTGGAGTCCCTCAACTCGAACCCGGAACACATGCTGGCGTAATTCGACTCAGGCCACGGAGGACTTACAGGAGTGGAATTCCAGTGAATGTAACTGATGTACCCAACGCGTCCGTCGGGATTTTTCATCGCACTTGTTAGCACGGGTTTTTACTAGCAGAGCGCAGTCGTGTGCATTGCCAGGCCATCAGATGATATATGTAGGTCTTATCTTTGTGTCGCAGACATAGCATCCGAATGTTTATCACCGCAGAGGTGTTTCGGGTGGTCAAGGAGAATGTTGATCACTTAACGTTTAGTTGGGGCAGAGTTGCCGAAAAGTTTTTGCATGCTGATCCGAAGGATCACAGTCGAAGAATTCATAGGGTGCGCGACCAGCGCTCCCTATGGGAGTAGCCCCCGAGTGTCTGTTCGAGTCGTAGACTCGAGCGGAGACTTTAATTCAGACGTTGTTGAGTTGTAAGTCCGTAGGACACAAAAAAATTTTGGTTGATTAAATCCGTCCTCCCTATGGGAGTAGCCCCCGAGTCCATAGTGGAGTCGTAGACTCGACGAAGGACTCGAAGTATCAGTTTGCTTCTATTCATCTTTCGGGTGCGCGGCCAGCGCTCCTGATAGGAGTAGCCCCCGAGTAATTGGTCGAATTGTATATTCGAGTGAGTACTCTAAGCTTTGAAGCCGAAGAAATTGTAGTTGTTGTTAGTGTAGCTGTTGATGACGTCAGTGCTGACGATCGATGACCTCAAGCGTCTGCTGCGCTAGAGATGACTTGACTGGACGAACATGGGTCCCACTGTCTAACCTTGAATTGACCGGTCACGCACGGCATGGAGATAATTACGGCGTCGCCTCGATTTCCGCGTGTAGTGGACGGCGTGTTAGCGATGATTCATTGTGATGCTGACACATGTATGGCCAGATCCTGCCGTTGGCGTTAGGTCTTCTCGATGGACGGCTGTCGTGCATCGTCTTCATCTTTATAATCATTGGGGAAAACTTCAGTTTGTTTTCACCGCATCTATTCTTGCTTTCACTGCTTCCTTGTGTTCTGAGAGCTCTTGCTGCGCGCCGGAATATTCCTTCACATTTCCTTCTTCCATCTTGCGCTCTCGCCGCCGGCGCATCATGATGGGGGAAGTCAAGAAGTCGCCGCTCATGTTGGTACCAGCGCCGCCGAGGGAAGAAGAACGCCGCTACCCGTGTCACCGACGGTGGTCGGCGGCGATCGAAGACGCTGGAGAGTGATCTCCGCAAGCTTCATGAAGGGCCTGATCCCGCAGGATAGGGAGGCCGTTAAACTCCCAGGCAATGAGGTAATCCCCCGTCCCCCTGTTGGGTATCGGGTTATGTTCCTTGCCTTTGTCATTCGCGGATTTTCCTTCCCAGTCCACGACTTCCTTCGTGGACTGCTTTTTTGTACGGTGTCCAGTTGCACCATCTTTCCCCCAATTCTCTTCTTCACATTACTTGCTTTATCACTTTCTGCGAGTGCTGGCTCGGTATTGAGCCGCACTTTGGCCTCTTCCGGAAACTTTATTCCATGAAGAGGCAATCTGGTTTGGATGGTGTTTATCCCATTGGGGGTTGCATCATTTCCCTCAAGCCCAATCTGCTTTTCTTTTCTTTTTCCATGTCTGAATCTGTCCAGTACTGGTGGAGGCGATGGTTTTATATCCGCGACTCCGTAGTACCTGGGCAAGATTTTGGTCTTGTTCCTTTCTACCCCTCCCAAAAGATTGAGCCGAAAAGGTCTTGGAAAAAAAAGATCTTGGATGGCGAGGTGGCGGAGATAGAGGCTCTCTATCGTCTGGTGGAGGATCTCCAGTTGATTCCGGAGAAGGAAGTGAACGGTGTGGATATCATCCGCACCTTCCTTGAGCGTCGGGTGCAGCCACTCCAGGCTAGGGCGCACCCGATGTTCCTTTATGCCGGCCGGCATGATCCGACGAGAGTTTCGACTGAGAAGTTCTCCCAGGGAGATCTTGACAGGGCCCTTCGTTTGTTGCTGAAGTTCAAGGTTGCCGAGGATATCCCGGGGAAGTCGCTGACTCCTCCGTTTTCTTCTTTGCTTCCTGTTCCACAGGTGTAGATCCGTGCGTGTAGCGCTACTTTTCGACTGCATTGTATTTATGTTTGTTTTGCTAACAAATTGTTCTTCACTTGTGAAAGTACAAAGGAAGTCGCCTAGAAGGGGGGGTGAATAGGCTTTTAAAAATATTACGGTTTAGGCTCAAGTAAATGCGGAATAAAACTAACGTTTAATTTATTGAGCACAAAATCTAGCCACTAAGTTCACCTAAGTGCACCAACAACCTATGCTAAGCAATACAAGCAACAAGGTGATAGCAAGGTATAAATACTTCAAGCACGATGGCTATCACAATGTAAAGTGCATAAGTAAAGGGTTCGGTTGAGAGATAACCGATGGACGCGGAGACGAAGATTTGTTTCCCGAAGTTCACTTCCAAAGAAGCTACGTCTCTGTTGGAGAGGTGCGATGGCGCAATGCTCTCCAAACGCCACAAATGGCTCACCTCGAGGTGTGGTGGCTCGATGCTCACCCAACGCCACACAAGGCCTCACCCCGGATGCGGAAGCACGCAACTTACCGACGCCACAAAAGGCTCACCCTATTCTCCCAAGTGCGCACCACAAAAGGCGGGCACTTGCTCCACTATGGGACGCTTGAGGGCGGTCACCGAACCCGTACAAGATTGGGGCTAACTCCACAACTCAATTGGAGGCTCCCAACAACAAAGCCACAAAAGGCCAACAATGCCACAAAAGGCCAACAATGCCACAAAAGGCTACAAGACCACAAAAGGTCAACAAGACCACAAAAGGTCAACAATCCAACCACACAACCGTCTAGGGTTCCAAGGAACCCAAGAGAAACAAGCTCACAATCTTGAACTCGCCGAATCTCCGAGGAGAACTCAAACCTATGCACCAAATGCAAGGGCAAGCCCTTCTCCCCCAAATTCCAACAAAGCTACAAAAGCTATTGGGGGAATAAGGGAGGAAGAACACAAGAGTAGAACTCAAACCTATGCACCAAATGCAAGGGCAAGTCCTTCTCTCCCAAATTCCAACAAAGCTACAAAAGCTATTGGGGGAATAAGGGAGGAAGAACACAAGAGGAGAACACAAAACTCTCCAAGATCTAGATCCCAATGATTCCTTCACAAAGAAGGGATTTGACTTGGGGGGATTGTAGATCTAGATCTCCTCTCTCAAATCCCTCAAAAAGATGCAAGAATCATAGGAGGGGAAAGGGAGAGGGAAAGCTTCTTCAAGGTTGACAATGGAGGAGAGAGAGAAAGCCAAGAACCAAGAAGAAAAGCTAATACCCACGAAGGGGAAGAGGAGCCCCTTTTAAAGGGCTCCCAGATCTGCCCGTTATGGGCATTCGCGACACCTGGCCGGAACTTCCGGTGGGATGCCGGAAGTTCCGGTGGAACCCAGCCATCGGTCGAAAACTGCAGAGCGAGAAACAGAAAAAACGAATCATGTCCGGAACTTCCGGCTCTGGGCGGAAGTTCCGCCCAGCCTGGCTCCAGAAGCGCCTGGTCATCAGACCGTTGACGCCCGCTCCAGAAGCGCAACCGGAAGTTCCGATCAAAACAGACCGAAAGTTCCGGTGAACTTCCGAGCAAGTTCTGGCAAATAGAACGCTTCAAAACAGAAGGTTACTGAGCGTGAGCGGAAGAAGACCCGGAACTTACAGCGGCAAAGATGCCCTAGCGGAACTTCCGGTGGGAAGCTGGAACTTCGGTCAGGGAAATTCCAGAAACCAAAAAACCAGAAATGCAATAACTTTTGCATCCGAACTCCAAACGGGATGAAACCAATTTTGTTGGAAAGATAACGACGAATAGAATCCAACAAATATCACCTTGGGAGAAAATATCATGAATATATATGTGATCTATCCCCCAAGGTGTGGAGCCGGAAAACTCGCAAGATCAAAAACCGCAATAAGATATGCAAGTGAAATCCTTAGATGATGAGCTAGAGCTTGTTATGATGGTGACCACAAGCTCTAGATCCTCTCATGGACAAGAACCAAATAATAACCAAGAAAGATGATGATATGAATGCAAAGGTTTGAGCTCTCTCCGAACGATGCAAACGAGACACCCGATTGAGAGCCCCTCTTGATAGTACGGCTATCTATCCTAAACCCGGTCTCCCAACTAACAACACGAGACCGGCAAAAGAGAAGCCCTATCAACATACCTTTGCCCTGAGCATCCCACTTGAACTTGATGTAGACCGTCTTGTTCTTCTATAGTAGGAACACCTTTCTTGTTTGCTCTTGCTTGATGAAGACTTGCAAAATGCTCCCCCATACTCCATGGGGAAACCTCTTCTTTGAACTTGTCTTCATCATTCCATGAGCACGAGGATGGCAAGCTTCAAGCATGAGATCTTCTAGAGATGGCGCATCTTGAGCTCTTCCTTCTTCATCCTTACTTGAGGTTGATCATCTTGATGCAACTCTTTGCACATGCCTTGATCGACCTTCAAGCTCCTTCTTTCTTCATGATTCCAATGGGCACAAAGCCCTTGGACATTTCTTCATCTTCCAACCTTGAGACCAACACATGGCCCAAGCGATGCCAATGGACAAACCTACAAGTGAAACTCAATTTACACATTAGTCCATAGAGATTGTCATTAATTACCAAAACCACACATGGGGGCATACATGCCCTTTCAATCTCCCCCATTTTGGTAATTGACGATAATCCCTTAGCGAGGGTTTAAATATGACAATTAACGACCAAAGCGGTTGCCCCAACATCAAATACTACACAAGTATGTGATGTTGGTACAACCACAATATATAGAGCAAACTCCCCCACAATCTATGCATGTGTGATGAACTTGAATTTCATTGCATAGATTGCCAACCGTTACCGTTGGTTGAGTTTCCTCTATATATTCAACATGCAAAGCAAACACAAAGATGCAATAGCATGAGAGGCAAATGCTTAAGAACACACTAAAGCAAAGGCCAACTTCCCTTAAACTTCTCCGCCATTGGCATCGATTGCCAAAATGGGTGAAAAGTTCTAGACGGCCAACATAGTGAGAATTCCTCCAAAGGTGTGCATATGCATAAGGCAAATGATGAGAACTAGGGAGGAAGTAAAACTATATTGAGGAACCAAAGAAAGCAAAAAGAAAAGAAAGAAAAGAAAGAAAAGAAAAGGGCTTCAACAAATGAAGCGAGCAATCAAAAGATCCAAAAGAAACAAATGAAACACCATCAAATGATGTCAAAAGGAAACAACAACCAAAAGAGTGTTTAAATAAAAATAGAGAAGCTCCCCAAACTTTGTGCAAAGATTAGAATACTTGTATTGAATACAATATGCACAAATATGGAATCCTTGCTCCCCCATAAGCATTTAAACCACAAGAAACGAGAAAGAAGGAACATGTGCATCATTAAATGAATTATAGAAGCTTCCCAAAGATTGTGCACAAATTATAGTAATTATATTTGGAAACAATATGCACAACCATGGAATCCTCACTCCTTCAAAACCATTTAGCAATGCACACAAAATACAATAATTTGGAAACCACCGAAGAATCAAAATGAAGTAAGAGGTGATTTCCAAGAAATGCAAAAACAACCAAATATTGATCTTCTCTTGTGTGTATAAATTTTTTGGTGGAAAATATCACAAAGACATATAACCACAAAGAAACATGCACACACAAAATAGATACTCAAGAAAACACACGAAGACCCAAAAAGAAGTCATAGAATATACCAATAAGATGTTTTGCTTGAAAGCATGCCCAAGGGCTCAAATATATCTTATTGTACATCAATGAGCTTCAAACACTAACATACCCCATACAACACAATTATTCTCAAGGGAAGAAGAGGATAGAAGGAATATATGGAGAAAGGCAACAAAATCACAAGAGAGAAATCAACTTGGCAAAAATACTCACTATTGCACATGGGAGATATTGAGGAAACGATATGCAACAAAATTGCTAGATTGACATATTTGGGATTAGTGCATCATGAGCATGATTTAGTATAGTACCCATTATATGCACTCATCTCAACATACACACATTTGCAATAGAGAGAACTCTTCAAATCCAAAACAAGAAATCCTACATATGGAAGAACACAAATTCATGCCAACAAGCAACCTACACAAGGTTGGGAACAAGATATGTATGCATGAGAGATAGATACTTGTTACCGAGATATAATTGGTAGGATGAAGAAGATATGAATTCGTTGATCATCCTAGCTTGCATCCAACTAACATGTAGACGCCACTTCTTCCTTGTTCAAGATACAAGCACCCAATATATATCTCCAATGTACCTAAAACACAATTAAGTACACTATGGTCCCCAAACAAATTGGGTCCAAAGTAGTTAGTGGAACTACAATACATAGGAGAGACCCCACACAAATATGTGCATATTGATATGAAATTGAATTTCATGCACATCTTAGCCCATTAGGATTTGGTGGAGTTTCTCCTATATATTGGATCAAAGAAAGCAAGCATGCCATAATATATACAAGAAGTAAATATGCATGCATAGGCTTTCAAGAACCAAAAGGAGATACAATTTGAACAAAAACACCAAGTAAACCAATAAGACACACACAAAAGTGTGACTCGACAAAAGGTGTCCAAATTGTATCGAAGAGCCAAATCAACACTTGAAAGAGCACAAGTTCAACAAATGAACTCGAAAGAGCCAAAGAAAAATGATAAGAAAAATACCAAGGCTCAAGGATTTATCTCATCCTAAAGGAACAAGACAAGTGAAACGGAATGAGATAAAGCCAACTCCCAACGAGAGCAAGTAAATAATAACCAAAACAAGCTCTTCACACTTTTCATGATGGCACACAAAGTACCAACACAAAAAGGATCGAACTTCCAAGCAAGAAGGATCAAATCAAGAAGCATAAAACAATGTTCTAGATAATATAGGAGAGCTCTCCCATAAGTAGAGCATTACATATAATTTTGCCTTTGAATGCAAAATGCCCACAAATGAGATCATCACTACTACCTACACTAAATAAAACACAAGGGGAAATAAATAAAATAAGAAGATCCACAAGAGGCAAGGAAAGCTTGGGAGCAAATAGAAAAACATTTTATTGGCCAAAGATAATATAAATAAGAAAAGGCCATCGGCGTGATCTCCGACTGAAGATGCCAACGAGTCGAGCGAGGACCACACTCGCAAACGATCGCGGAGCTCCAGCGAGTCTTCGGATGCTTCGACTCCTCCGACTCCTAGGAATCCTCTGTGTCTTGAGCGTCATAGTGATGGGCATGGAGGCTCTTCCTCTCCAATTCCTGCTCTTCCTGTGCGGGCTGTAGCGCCGCACCCGCCAGCGAAGTGGAAGAAGGAAGAAAAGAAGGAAGAGAAGAAGGAAGAGAAGAAAGAGGAGAAGAGGGTCCGAAGGACCCCTCCTGTCTTCAACCTGAGCGAGCTTGACTCGTAAGTTTCCTTTGCACTGCGTTTTCTTTACTGTTTACTTTGTTCCTGTACTAATTTGTTCGTGTGCAGGCGCTCTTCCAACGACTCCTCTAGCGATGGTGCTCGGGAGATGATGGGGGAGTCAAAAGTCGCGTCTCCTCCTCCTCAGACGGTGGCAACTTCTGAGGGCGCTGCTCCGAACCCTCTTCTGCAGGAGGTGCAGGTGGTTGCGCCTCAGAATTTTGCCAGCGGACCTTCGACGTCGCCATTGGATCATGTAAGTCTCCTACCACGGGGGGAGCCCCCGAGCGTTTGTAAAAGAGTTTTCTTGTTTTGTTCTTCGAGTCTCGGGGGGAGCCCCCGAGCGTTTTCGTGTGTGTCTTTTGCTTCTGTTCTTTTCTGTTGGGCGTAGCCCCCGAGTCCTTTTTCTGACTGGTAGGTCTTCTTCCTGCAGCCTTGTGCAGGATGCTGCTTAATGGTGCAGGAGCACCTGATGCTAGAGGCCAGCCTCAAACAGCTTCAAGGTACTGTTATGCCTTTGATGTTTGCTTCTTCGTGTATTCTTGTCCTGTTATCTGACACCTGTATCTTTTGGATGCAGAGGACCATAACACCTCCCTTCGTGAGATCGATGCTATCAAAAAGAGCCTTGGTCAAGCGGAGAAGAAGGCCGAGGTCGCCCTTGGTGCGAAGGAGCGCCTCGAGATGGAGCTGGCTACTGCGGCCGAGGCTAAGGAGCGCCTGCAGCGGGAGGCCACGAACCGCGAGGAGCAGCTTGCCACTGCTGCGGCTGCGCGTGAAAGATAGGTGGCTGGCAAGCTCATGACGGCTGCCAAGGCTGTTTCAGGTGAGTATCTTCGCTTGCGCTTTCTTGTCTTTCTTCTGTGGAGTTTTTGCTCATTGCTTCTCTTTATTGTCTCAGATGCCGCGGGCATCGAGTTTGACCGCGGTGCTCTGGAGCACGGGAGTGCTCTAGATGATGCTACCACAGCGGTCGAAGATTGCTGCAGCACCATCATCAGCTCACTTGCCAAGGCCAAGGAGGTCCTTGGCCGCTTCTACAGGGAGCTTGTCCCCAAGGGCGCGGCCCTTGATGATGTTGACGCCCTGGCGGAGGCATTGTCGGCGCTGGGCGCATAAGGCGCAAAATGTATGGGCATCGGCGTCGTCGGGTCGGGCTGGCGGCTTTGGCGCCGGAGCTGAACCTCCCCCAGATCACCTCCCGGATGCCGACGGCTACGGATGGATCCGAGGTAGCCTTCGCTACCTATTCTGCTTGCTGCAAGCGATATGGTCCAAAGCTGATCGATCTGCTGGCCGAGTACGCACTACGGCAGCAGGGGGAAGCCAAGGCGAGGAATTCCGGCTCCGAGGCTACTCAGGGTGTCGCATCTTAGGTGTTGTAGCTGTAGGATAGTTGTAGTTTTCTTTTGTTGTAATTATGTTGATGATCAAATCCTTGTGCCACGTAGTGGCCTTTTATGCACTTAATGAATTCCGTTGGGATGTGTTCTCCTCTGTTTGAGTGTTCATGTCTTTTGCCTTTCTGCTGCTCTAGGTTCCTTCGGGTGCTGTTCCCGATGACACCTCGCCTGCCGCGCGGCTGCGGCCATCCTTGGATGATTCGTCACATCTTGCTTTCCTTCGAGACCGTGTTCGTAGTCTCGAAAAGGAGTTGCTTGGGGTGCGTGGCCATGCCGACGTTTGGAAGTCCAAGGCGGATCGCGGTTCGGCCAGAGAGGAGTACTTGATGGCGGAATTGCTTCGACTGTCTGAGCAGCTTCAATGCAAGTTTTTTGAGTTGCTGCTCATTTCTTCGGATGCGTATGCTGGCCTGGCATCTTACTTTTGTGCGAGTATCGCAGGTGCTAACCTTGCTCCAAGGGAGGAGAAAGAGCGTGTTGCTGTTCGGGTCAATTGTTTGACTCAGCAGGACATGGAAGCTGTCGGGTTCTTCTGGATGGATCGCGACCGTGCCATGGCTCTGGCAACGGTGCAGGATCGCGTTCACCAAGTATCGCGTGTGCTTCGTCAAGTGCGCATTTCACTCGTCGGTTCTCGCATGTGATGTTTCCCGGATCTCGTGCCAACAACCCTGTCCGGTCTTCTGTCTAGATTTCGGAGCGTGACTCGTGTCCAGGAATTGGTGAGGCAACAACTCGTCGCAGGGGTGAAGGCTGTGTTGTCCCTTGTTAGGCTGCATCGTCCTAATGTAGATCTGTCTGTTGTAGCGGCTGGGTCACCTCTTCGGCCGGATGGTGGCGAGTGGGATATGCGTCCGCATTATGCGACTGTAAGGTAGTATGCCGAGCAGGTCATAGATTTGTTTGAGCAGTGTGCTCAAGTTATTCTTCAGAATAGGTAGTACCTGTAAAAGAGATAGATGTAAAATTTGTATATTTCGACTGGGCATGTTGTGCCCTTTGTTATGAAGGTTTGGTTGTTGTTTGAGCACGCAGTGCTTTTATTTGAGTACGTGTCTTTTTCGTTAGCCTGACGTTGTCAGCTACTCAGGTGTACACGTGTTATCCTAAGTCAATGAAATCGTGAGGTGGGGGGGGAGCCCCCGAGTGCGTTTGTAGCATGAAGTAAAGTTGCAAATAGCGAACGAAATTTTGGGGCGAGACACTTAGCTTTATTTATATCGTAATGGAGGAAGTATATTGTTCGGCTGAATAGCCTTGGCTGTCAAGCCTTATTGAAAGTAAAGGGGTAGGTAGCTAGGGGTAGAATCGTCGCAAGTGTGCGATGTTCCATGGGTTGGAGTATGCGACTCCAGACTCCACGTGCTTGAGGCGATAGGCGCCACCTGGGATGACTTCGGTGATGATGTAGGGACCTTCCCATGGTGACTCAAATTTCTTCGGTCGCTCTTGCTTGAGTCGGAAGACGAGGTCTCCTTCGACGAAGGACCGTGGGCGTAGCCGGCGGCTGTGGTAGTTGCGGAGACTCTGCTGGTACACCGCTGATCGAGCTGCTGCTACGTCTCTTGCCTCGTCGAGTGTGTCGACGGCGTCTTCGAGTGCAGCCGTGGATTCGGCTTCGCTGTAGGCGACGACCCGGGGGGCCTGGTGGCGTACTTCGGCTGGTAGCACGGCTTCGGCTCCATGCACTATGAAGAATGGCGTGTAGCCGGTGGAGCTGTTTGGCGTGGTGCGCAAACTCCATAGGACGGATGGTAGCTCTTCCGTCCAGGCTCCGGCCTTTCGTTCGAGTGGGCTCATGAGGCGCTTCTTAATGCCAGCGCCGATTAGGCCGTTGGCCTTTTTGACCTGCCCATTAGTTTGCGGGTGAGTCACTGAGGCGTATGTGATGTTGATCCCGAGGCCTTCGCAGAAGTCTTGGAATTCTTTGGAGATGAAGTTCGATCCATTGTCGGTGATGATGCTGTGTGGTACGCCGAACCTGTAGACAATGAATTCAAAGAACTTGACGGCGGTCTTTCCCTTTTGGTTAGTGACCGGCATGGCTTCGACCCATTTGGTGAATTTTTCGACTGCGACCAGGAGGTAGACGTGCCCCCCTTTCGAGGAATTTGGCAGTTTGCCGATCATGTCGAGGCCCCATTGAGCAAAGGGCCAGGCTATAGGTATGGGTCTGAGCTCTGACCCGGGTGCGTGTGGTTTGTCGGCGAACCTTTGGCACCCGTTGCATCTTCGGACGATGTCCTTTGCATCACTCATGGCCGTTGGCCAGCAGAATCCAGCTTGTAGAGCTTTGGCGACAAGGGAGCGGCTGCCTGCGTGATGGCCGCAGATGCCCTCGTGGATGTCTTGGAGGATGGTTTTCCCGTCACCGATGGTGACGCACCTTTGTAGTACACTGCAATATCTGGCTTGTACAGCTCGCCATTGATGATGGTGAAAGCTTTTAACCGGCGAGATATGCGTCGGGCATCCGTCGGGCTGTCAGGCAGTTCTCCGTTTATCAAGAACTAGAGGTACGGTCGCGTCCAAGTTTCTTCGACTGCCATGACCTGCATCAGGTTGACCATAGCGACCTCTGTGTCTAGTTTCTCGGGTCCTTCGTGTCCTTCGGGCAGCGTAGCCCCCGAGTGTTCTGCTTCTTCGGGTGATCCCTTGGGGAATTTCCGCTTGATGGATGGCACACAGATCTGTTCGAGGAATACACCCGGTGGCACCTTTGCGCAGGTGGAGCCGATGTTGGCGAGTCTGCCGGCTTCCTCGTTGCTTTCTCTTCCAACGTGCCGAAGCTCGCAGCCGTCGAATTCTCCTTCGTGTGCGTTGTAGAGTGCGCGGTACGCGTTCATGTTTTCGGTGTGTGCGTCGCACTCGTTCATCGTCTGCTGGACGACGAGGTTGGAGTCACCGTAGATGACCAGGCGCGTTGCGCCGCATATCTTTGCCATCCTCATGTCGTGGATGAGGGCTTCGTATTCGGCCTCGTTGTTGGAAGCTCGGAATTTCATCCGGAGGACGTACTTCATCTGGTCGCCCTGCGGGGAGGTCAAGATACTCGCTCTGCTCCAGCTTCACGCTTGGAGCCGTCGAAGTGCATCGTCCATGTCTGCGACATGTCTGGAGTGTCTGGCAGCTGCAGCTCCATCCAATGTACAAGGAAGTCCGGGAGGACTTGAGATTTGATTGAAGTCGCTTCAGAGAAGCGATGTCTAGGGGTGACAGCTCGATGCCCCATAGGGCCACGCGTCCTGTGGCCTCTGGGTTATTCAGGATGCTATTCAGGGGTGCTTCATTGACGACCATCACCTGGTGCTCCTGGAAGTAATGGTTCAGCCGTCGAGCCGTCATGAACACGCCGTAGGCGAGTTTCTGGTAGTGAGGGTACCTCTGCTTTGTTGGCGTCAGTACCTCGCTGAGGTAGTAGATTGGGCGTTGGACCCCATGGGTCTTTCCTTCTTCGGGTCGTTCGACCACTAGCACGGTGCTGACCACCTGGTGTGTGGCTGCTATGTACAACAGCAGAGGCTCGCGCTCCTTTGGCGTGACCAAAACTAGCAAGGTGGAGAGCAGCCGTTTGAGGCTTTCGAACGCATCGTCGGCTTCGGGTGTCCACTCGAATTTATCTGCCTTGCGTAGCAGCTGGTAGAATGGCAGGGCCTTCTTGCCCATGCGGCTGATGAATCTGCTCAACGCCGCTATTCGTCCTGCGAGCTGCTGGACACCCTTGAGGTTTTTCGGCTTCTCCATCGCCATGATGGCCCTGATTTTCTTCGGGTTCGCCTCGATCCCTTGCTGAGAGATGAAGTACCCAAGCAGCTGACCCGATGGGACGCTGAAGGCGCACTTTTCGGGGTTGAGCTTGATCCGGTAGCGATCGAGGTTATCAAACGTCTCGCGGAGATCGTCGATGAGCGTTCTTGCCTCCCTGGTTTTGATGACTATGTCGTCGACATAGACTTGGACGTTGCGACCGATCTGGTCCTTGAGGCATGCATGCATGCATCGCTGGTACGTGGCACCTGCGTTCTTTAGCCCGAAGGGCATTGTGTTGTAGCAGAACACTCCGAACGGTGTAATAAACGCCGTTTTCTCTTGATCTTCGACCTTGAGTCGAATCTGGTTGTAGCCTGAGTAGGCGTCGAGGAAGGAGAGTTTCTCACATCCTGCGGTTGAATCGATGATCTGGTCGATCCGAGGAAGAGGGAAGTGGTCCTTTGGGCAGTGCTTGTTCAGCGACGTAAAGTCCACGCACATCCGCAGGATATCTGTGTCCTTCTTGGGGACCATCACTGTATTTGCGAGCCACTCGCTTTCTTTGATCTCCCTGATGAAGTCTGCGGCAAGTAGCCTGTTTATTTCCTTCCCGGTGGCTTCGGCCCGTGGCTCGGACAGTCTCTGGATGGACTTCTTGACGGGCTTGGTGTTTGGAAAGACGTTGAGTGCGTGCTCGGAGAATTCCCTGGGAACTCCTGGCATGTCCGCAGGACACCAGGCGAAGATTTCCCAGCGCTCACGGAGGAATTCGACGAGCGCGCTTTCCTATGCGGGGCTGAGGTCGTTGGCGATCAGCGCCGTCTTGGAGGCATCCGTCGGGTGGACCTGCACCTTCTTTGTGTTGACAGTGGAGTCGAAGGACATGTCAGGTGCATTTTGTCGTGCGACTGGGGGTGCCCCATTGTCCGTCACCTCGCGGAGCCTTATGAGCTCCTCCTGCATGCCGAATGATTGGGAGATTCTGTTGAAATCCCTGTCGCATTGGTCCGATCGGGTGAAGCTCCCGTGGATTGTGATGATGCCCTTCGGTCCTGGCATCTTGAGTAGCAGGTATGCGTAGTGTGGGACAGCCAAGAACCTTGCGAATGCTACACGCCCAAGGATGGCGTGGTATTGTGATGGCCAGTCCACCACTTCGAATTCGAGCCGTTCGAGTCAGAAATTGTCCGACTTGCCAAAGATGATGTCGAGCCATATTTTGCCCAGGGGGAATATGCCCTTTCCTGGGACAATGCCGTGGAACATTGTGTCTGACTGTTCCAGGATGCACTGCGGGATTCGCAATGCTGCTAGAGTACTTGCGAACATCAGGTTGATGCCGCTGCCGCCGTCCATGAAGACGCGGCTCATCTCGAAACCTCCGATCTGCGCCTCCAGCACCAGGGCAGTATGACCTGGGCGAGGGATCTGGCAAGGGTGATCCGAACGGCTGAACGTGATGGAGGACTCCGATCCGCTGAGGTACTCAGGGATGGCGGGTGGAGTTGCCACGGCCAGGTTGATCTGTCGGGTGATTTTCTTCTGCACCCTATTCATGGGGCGCCCCTTCTGGATCATTAGTGCTCCTTTCGGCGGGGGATACCCGTTCCCAACGTTGTTCTGTGCTGGTGCGACTGGTTGGTTTGGGCCTCCTACAGGTGGCGGTGGAGGAGCTCCATGCGCTATCTCACCTGGCGCGGTGCGCCTCAATCTGTGAAGTGGAGCTTGCTGCCTCATCTGGACCATGCTTTCGCTGAGTTTCTGGAACTCGCAGCAGTCCTTGAGCATGTGGCTTGCCTTCTTCTTATCATCCTGCTTGTCGATGTAGAAGTGGATGGTGCATGGACCCGAAAGTTTTTCGTATGCTGAGGGCCCATTATCGCGGTCGCGGTGCTGCCACGACTGTGCTGGGCGTCCTCCATCGCGGAAGTTTCCTTCGCGGTATCCTCCGCTGTTGCGGTTGGCGTCGTTGCGGCGATCGGCGTAGCCGGCCGCGACCATGTCGGGTCCATCACAATCGTCGTAGACGCGCGATCTTCTCTTGCTACGGCGCTCTCGTCATCGGCCGTAGTCGTCCTCTTCTTCCGATTGTGCTCGGTGGATGGAATCTTCGCCGTCAGCCCACCTGTTGGCGATGTCCATGAGGTGGTCGAGTGTTTTGGGCTTGACGCGCCCGAGTTCCTCCTTGAAGTCTTGGCGCTTGACGCCGTCCCTGAAGGCGTCGATGGCTCTCTCTTCAGAGATGTGCGCTGCGGAGTTCTTGGTGTTGGACCAGCGTAGTATGTACGAGCGAATGGATTCGCCCGTTCGTTGAGTGCAGGCCCGCAACTCTTCGATTGAGGCAGGCCTCTTGCTGGTGCCCTTGAAGTTTCGGATGAAGCTGTAAGCTAGCTCCTCCCAGCTTCGGATGGACCCTGAAGATAGGCTGCTAAGCTAGATCCGTGTTGCGCCTGTCAGCTGCAGCTGAAGGCATTGCATGGCGGTCTCCTTGTTTCCACCGTGCAATTTGACGGATGACAAGTGGTCGCCAAGCCATGCCTTTGGGTCTTGTGTGCCGTCGAACTTCGGAGTATCCGAAGGAAGTTTGAAATTTCACGGCATCTTTTTTTGTCGAACAGATCTGTTGAAGCAACGGGCCCCGCAAAGTTCTCCTTCGTCTTCGTCCATCTCGGATTCAGACGAGCAGGCGCGCTTGGCTCGCGCTTTGTCGATTTTGCGCCGTGTGAGCGCGTCTCTGGCGTCGTAGTCGCGTTTGTGATGGCGCGAACTCTTCTTCCTTCGAGGAAGGTCATGTTCCTCTTCCTCGGATGAAGGGGTGGGGCTGCGGTCGAACCTGACTGGAGCTTTCTTCTTCGGCTCCGTGGGAGCTTCTTGGTGGAGCGCGGCTCCGACGAGTCTGAGTCCGGTGAGTGCGGACTTGTGCATGGCTCTTTTCGGGTCCCCCTCCGGAGGTGGGTGGGCTGCGAGGTACGCAGTGGCTGCCATGATCGCAGCCTGCGGCGTTTTCGGGATGACGTTGCCTTCGGCGTCCATCTCCATGAAGGATGTGTGGAGGGTTCTAGTCACCTCACGACGCTCCTTGGGATCCATGTTATCCATCCGAGAGCGGTGCTTGTTGCCTTGGTTGTCGTTCGAGATGGAGCCGATGCCCATGGCAGAGAGCGCGGCTCGTCGCGCGCTGGACTCTAAGGCTGCCTGCTTGCGTTTGTCAAGCACCTCCTGCATCTTGACCTGCTTCTTGTGCTCCTTGATCAGGAGCAGATGGTAGGCCATCAGCAGATCCCAGGAGGAGTCTGCAGGCAGGACTATGTTGCCCGCCACGGCGTTGCGTGCCTGGGCCCATCCTTCTTTGCTAAGGCGGATGACATGGCCGTTGTTGTCCCCTTCGGGCAGGAGGGACTGGCTTCTTCTGTTCCCGCTGTTTCGATCTGGCGGGTTAGGTGTCGGGTTGGGCGGCGGGTTGGGTGTTTGCTGATCCACGTCACCCTGTATGACTACGGCGCATTGGTAGAGCTCGTAGATTGGTCCGCTGCTACCGCAGCTTTCAGATCCGGAATCGTAGGTCCCTTCATCCGATGGCGGATCACACAGATCGGAGTTGTAGCTGCTGCTGTCGTAGGAATCATCTGTTGATGATGTTGTGCGTAGCACAGGGTGTGGGGTCCATGAAGCGGGCCTGATTGATGGTAGGGGCACCCGCTCAGGGAGGCGGAGGGTGCCAGTTTGCCCCACCTGGAAGCAGAAGCTCCCGAACAGGATCTCGAGTCCGTCGCCTACGGGCTCGAAGTCCTTCATGGTGGCCGGTGAGTGGGCGGTGAAGTCGAAAGCGCCAAAGAGGAGGTGACTCTCCGTCGCCGTAGAGTTGTAGATCGATCGGGTTGGGACCGTCACGATCGCACAATCAGCACCCCCAGTTCCCACAGACGGCGCCAATTGACGAGGTTTGATCTCATCAATGCCTATTGTTATGGACTTGGGTTTTGGAGAAGATGGGGATGCTGGAGATCGTGGAACGGTTAGCAAACAAGCAACACGGGGACACAGGGTTTACCCAGGTTCAGTCCCCCGGAGGGAAAACCCTACTCCTGCTTGTCTGCTCTTGATTATGGCGAAACCGAAGGTTACAGGGGTGCGCAGATGCAATCTGGCGTGAAGGTGTGTATGCGAAAGTACGAGGAGAGAGATCTAGGTCGTGTCCTCCTAGCCTTTTTTTAGACTCAGGCAGGTCCTGCATGACCTAGTCGGTTCTGAGTTCTAGGGTTTTACCCCTTTGAATTTCCTATCTACTCTAGTCTTGCTCTCCAAGGATCCGAAAGCGTCATGGGCCTTCGCCACCCGAAAATCTTCATGGGCCGGCGTATGATTGTCGTGGACCTTCCTTGGGCTGGACCAGGTATGCTGAGATCATGTACCCGTGGGGTATAACCATGTCACACATAGAACTGAACGGTACGCCTCTATATAAAGCAACACCTAACACGCCGCTGCCTTTCCATCTCTAGCCCCACTCAGACCCCAAAATGTACAAACATCTAGGTTTTGTTCGACGCTTCGAACTAGAATCATCTGACTTATCTCGGCGCTCCTTATCTTGCTCAATACAACTAGACCAAGAGTCCACCATTTCCTACAACACAATGGAACATGAACCGAAATATACTCATTACAACTGCAAAATTATTCAAACATCGAACTATGGGTCAAGAATAAGAGAGAGCACAGAATTACCAAAGAAATGCCGCCACCGATGACAATCAGATCATTCAAAGAACTGCCACCACCGACCATGACCACCTACAAAGGAGAGACCAGCAGGCCGAGCTAGCGATAGGGGATTGGATCCTGGCCGCATGTGGAGCTAGTGATGATCGGTTATGGGAACCTTAGCGAGGAAAAGATCGACAACAGCCGACGTGGATCGGATCATGGATGATCCGGAGCGGCCATGTGATCACCGTGGATCGCGAGGAGTAGACGTAGTAGGACCGATCCGTGCTAGCGAACCCGCTTCCTATGACGGCAACCTGGTAAGCAGCGCCACCGAGGAGATGTGATAGCCCCCGCACATCAATTTCAAAAAATTGTGCATGCAACTACGTGGGTCACGAACGAGAGAGGTGGGATCGCCAGGTGGTTGACCTCCTTTTGTTTCTTTTTATTGGTCATTTTAATTTGGAAATTTTGGTTGAGCTCCGGTTTCCTGTTGAATCTAGATGAAGTTTCTTAGATGGGTCCATTTGAATCTGTATTGAATCCCCTTAGTTTCCGCCGAGTTTATTCATGTTTTTCGCAAGTTTCTTTTTCTATATCTTGGAACGTTTGTAGTGTGGATGTTCCGTGAATTAAGTTTTACTTACGCATGAAACTTGTAAAATCCGTGGTGAATTTGATGTTGGAAGAAAAAATCCATATCCAGTTTGTATGATTTTGTTATGAATCATGAGTGATTATTATATGAATCTTCTATGAATTTGTATCAATGTCTGTGATGTATAAATCCTATGAAACCTACCAGATTTGATAATCTTTGAAAAAACTATATGAAGCATGTACGATTCTTAGCAGAAACATATGTAGACATCATAACAATATTCTGTGAATAAAATATATGAATATGAATATCTTATGAATCTTGTGTGAATTTGTTCACATATCTCTTCCCATTTCAAATCTTGTGTGAAAAATTATTACATGAAAAATCTGTGAAAAATAATATGTAAGAAAAATTCCGTGAATTTTTTGTTCAAAAGATTTATCAAGTTCCATTTGGAGAAACATGAATCCAAAAGGATAACGTGAGAAAACTTGAAAGAAGAGGGGGAGTTGTGCAAAATTTAATTGGACTTGATGAAAGAGATGAAAGAGGCAATCTATGAAACTATTAACACGAATCTTCAACAAATTGAAAGCAAAGATGGTACCGGGGCCCAACTTAAGCACCTCTTCCTGTTTTGTGCTACTGTGGCGCCAACTGGCACGGTTCTCTGTTGTCCATTTGCCCAGATTTCGTTCAGTATTTTGTTTCGTATACTGGCTAGTCGCCGTCGGTACTCGGTACGATCCTACGCGTATTTGTTTTGTCGAGCTTGTACTGCCAATAGGGAATATGCGGAGTAGAATATGCCAGCATAAAATACGCTTTAACACCGGCGCCCTTCCAAATACGGACGCCCGCTGATTCGACCCTGGATACGGAAACTCTCGCTGTCCGAGCTAGTGACAACAGCTGCACCCACGCAGACGCAAGCAGCACGACGATGGAAGCAAGCAAGCAAGCGCTACGTCCGGCGAAAGCTACGGCCCGATTTATCTACTCGCCGTCGTACACCATCGCGATCCCAACCACCGTCGATCGATTAATCTTTCCACGGACCGGACCGATCGATCGCTGTCAAAAATGCCGGCCGCGGCCACCTCTCCGTTGCCGGCCGTCCATGGTCAGCAGCTAGCAGCTAGCAGCCACCACCACGCCACGCCACGCCACGCGCTCCCTCCCTCGGCCCGCGGAGTCAAACGGCGCCGTGCGTATATAAGATCCATCCATGGACACGGCTGATTGATCGGAAGCTGCGCCGTCCGTCCGTTCGTCCGTCAGAGCTTAGCTACTACTCTAGCTAGTCCAGCACCCGGCCGGCGGCGGACACAAGAGCTAGCGGCCGGCGGCGAGAAGAGATGAGGCTGGCGCGGCCCTACTCGGGGGTGTTCCGGGGCGGCGCGACGGCGCGGACGGGCCCGCACGCGCTGCCGCTGGCGCGGATCAAGAAGATCATGAAGCGGTCGGCGGGGGACGGCAGCGGCGGGGACGGGGCAGGGGCCCGGATGATCTCGGGGGAGGCGCCCGTGGTGTTCTCCAGGGCCTGCGAGCTCTTCGTCGCCGAGCTCACGCGCGCCGCATGGGCCGCCACGCTCCAGGGCAAGCGCCGCACCGTGCACCGCGAGGACGTCGCGCAGGCCGTCCGCGACACCGACCTCTTCGACTTCCTCGTCGACGTCGTCAAGGACGACGACGGTGCTGCTGCCGGCGGTGGTGACGGGGCTGGCGATGGCCGCCTCGCGCCGCCGGCCGGTGACGACGACTAGAAGCTAATCATCGATCTGCGCATGCGCGTATGCATGCAGATGCAGGAACGTCCCTTGCTGTGGTTGTGAATCAAACTGTGTATCATCATCACTGATAATAATAATTAGCTAAACTCTTACCCAAATACTATATGGACACGCACTATATAGGTGCTTATAATTGTATCAAACTATATAGCACTACTATATGTGCTAGCCGTTCTTCGTTTTAGTGTACTACCTTTGTTTCGGTTCTTGTTGTTTTGCTTTTTCACTTTCCCTAACTATTACTAGGACTACTGCCAAAAGTGCCAATACAGGCAGAAGTTAAGGATATGTCCACCGCAACTTTGTGGTGCAATTAATCTTAGCATGGTTTATGTTACTAGTACAAACTACTACTCCCTCCAATTCATAATAAGTGTGCTAGTTATACTAATTCAGCGACACTTATTATGGATCAGAGAAAGTAGTATATTTTACTAAATCCTAGTCCCTCCCTTGTACTCTCTTGCCTTCTTTGCTCGAGGATCGATTTCAGTTCTTCAAATTTATTTTCAGGATGTTTCCGATTGCACTTCTCATAAATAAAAACATGATCTGGGAGCACAACCTCTCATACCATGTAGAATTGCATTCATCGGTCAGTTCACCCAGAGTTCAAACTAATGGTGAAGATGGATACTTCAACACAATCCCCTTGAATTTAAGATGGCATGGCTTTGGAATGCAATTGTTTCTATCATTACTTTTCTAGAACCATTAGGATGGAATAATGTGCCCCAACTAGGGTTATTTTTGGAACATCTTATATTTTAGAACAAAGCGAATATATGCTACGGTGCTAGTCAAATATATCATGGGTGAAAGCGCTTGTATGTTTTGTTCTACAGACAATAATAATGTGCGATGACTTTGGCTGTCGTTTGTGCATATCGTGAAAGTGTTTTTTTTGCATTGTTGTATTTTTTTTTATTATGGTTAAATTGCAAATGGTTCTTGACGATCTATTGGAAGCCATGGAGATATATCGTATACTATATATGTATATGTATTTTTTTGTCATGTGTAGTTTGAAACATCGCGTTACTATCCAGAAAAATGGTGCAACGGTGTTGCACACGATCGTAAAAATTGTGAAGTGACTGTTTTTCTTATATTGCAGAAACAAAATTGGGAATACACCACTGTTTTCACAAGTCTTCGTAGGTGCATTTATGATTGCCGCAATCGCTACATAAAAGCGTATGATCAATAAACCGTCTTCGGTTTACCAATACACCTTCTATGTCCGTCGTTCACTTCCCCCGTTGAACTCCGTACGCTGTCCTCCCGCCGCAATGCGCCGCTCCACCTCACCGCCGCCGCCGCGTGACTCCGTCCAGTGGGCCTCTGCCGCCTCCTCGGCCGCCCTCCGCCGCTACGCCTCCCTCCCCAAGAAGGGAAAGCCGCAGGGGCGCGAGTCCACGGTTCTCGCCGCCTTCCTGCTCACCTCCCCGCAGGACCCGCTGAACCCCGCCGTCCTCTCACTCGCCACCGGCACCAAGTGCCTCGGCGCGTCCCGCCTCGGCCCCCTCGGAGACCTCGTCCACGACGCCCACGCCGAGGCCGTCGCCCGCCGCGCGCTCCTCCGCCTCGTCTACGCCGACGTCGGCGCGAGCAGCCCGCCGAGCTGGCTGGTCCCGTCCGGCGCCGACGGGCGGTGGAGGCTGAGGGACGGGCATCAGCTGCACCTCTACATCACCCAGCTCCCCTGTATGACGTACCTGCCTTTTCGACGCTGTCGTTTCAAAGCTGAATTATCTTCTGTGTTGCTGATAATGTTTGTTCAGAGCTAGCACATCGTTTTGACTGATTCAGCGGTTTCTTGGATCGCATAGTATGGTCAATCGATTTATCTCATTGGTTTTGTGAATTGGTGCAGGTGGCGTCATGCCGGTGCCGCAGTCACCCTCACAGGTTCCGAAGGAACAACTGGACAATGTAGTGAATGGATGCAGTGGTATGCTACTTTCTTTACTCGTGGTGTTCAGCATAGCTGTAATTTCATGCCTTGCGCTGCTATTTGTTACGGAGTATGTACTACTGCTATAACCTACAGATCATGCAAAGTGTCTGAATCGGCCCATGGTCTGGTACAAAGGGTTTCGGGGTCATTTAGTTCATGTATCAGATGCGGCTTTCTTTGTGATGCTTTTTGTGAACCCGATTGCTCTTGTTCGGTGGGGCCATGGAAGTATGGTACACTTGGCTAGTTGAAAACTTGACATTAGTGACCACTGAACAATGTGCAAGAGGTTTGCCAGACTTGGAATTGGAGAATTTAGATGTTCTTATTGAATGCTTCACTAGTGGGGTCGCACTATGGACCCGGCTTTGATCATTTTTGTTTGCGTTGTTGTTCATTACACATTTTCTAATTGGCATACTGCTTTGCACATCAGATGGTGGTTTTGTTCAAAGGAAGCCAGGGCGTGGTGATACAACACTGTCAATGAGCTGTTTTGACAAAATTACTCGTTGGTGTGTCGTTGGAATTCAAGGTTTGTTTCCTAATATCACTTGCAGATCCATATTGTGAAATACTACGTAAGACCACCCCTATTTTGACATTTAATGGTATTTATCATGTGGCGTGCACACCAATAGATGGTGCGGATTACTTTAATGGCAACCATTTCTTATTTTTATTTCAGTTATATAATTTGCCCCTTTACTGGTCATGAATTTTCTCACTGTATCGACTGTGATGACATTGTGCATGTTCTTCTACAGGGGCACTCTTGTCACACATTCTGGAGCCCTTGTATTTGTCCACCATTACCATTGGAAAGTCGCCTGATGGTGCGCCTGAAGGGTTTTGTATTCAAAGTAACATTGAGAAAGTTCTTTGTGCTCGTTTGTCCTCTCTATCCAGAAAATTAGCTGGCTCTTTTAAAGTGAACAAGGTTAGTTTTCATTTCTTCTAGCTCGGCAGTAAGACAAAGAAATCTTAGTCATGTCAGTGGACATTTTCTGTGCCTGCAGCCACTATTTTTCGAGGCTTCTATTCCGCCGAAAGAGTTTCAACAGACATCGGGAGATATACCCCCTTTGACATGCGGGTAGTTAGTTATATGGTTTGTTGCCATTTTGAACTCCTTTTCATTTTGTTCTTATTGTATCTCTATGTATAAATAAAAGCTTAGCTTTGACGTTTATCTTTTATTAGGTACTCAATATGCTGGAATAAATCCGGTCTGCATGAAGTTGTTTTAGGAACAACTGGGAGAAAACAAGGGACATCTTCAAAGGCAGCATGTCAACCCTCCACGGAATCATTGCTCTGCAAGTAAGGGGGAGTTTCCTTTTCCATTACTAGCATCCCAATATGAACCTGTTGTGATACTCTGTGTTTGAATGGAAGGATAAGATTGGCAGAGGCCTTCATTTCACTTGAGCATCCATTAGTCACAAAATTCCAGCACGAGAGACAGTCCTATCGTGCAATCAAGGTATTTTCGCTTATACCGCAGGACATAATTACCCAAATGCTTAATCATTTAGATTACGCTAAATTTTTCCTTTTTTTTGTGAGAAATGGTTATGAATGAAAAAAGTCAAGAGTTGAAGGTGTGATCTCTGTTGCAGGATATGGCTTGTGAGTATCAGCAGATGCTTCAGCTTCTTAGAGAGGCCACATTTTTCGGCCAATGGCGTGCTAAGCCAGCATCTCTTGATTCATTCAAAGTCCCACGGTGATAACCATCTACGTCTGATGCCACATCCAGAGGTTGGTGTGTGAAGTTCCCCTGATTTCACTTAGTAGAGCAGTTTTGTATATCAGCTCTTTCAACTTATTTGTAGCATGTGTAACTTTAGTCCTCAATAATTGTAACCTGTAGCAAACCTACAAACCTGTGTTATGTTTGGCACCATGAGGTGTTTTAGGGATTGCTAATTGTGTATTTTTTGTTCATTTAGTTGTTAGCGAGAGGAAGAAAAGATGAAGGAATCGGCATACATTAAATTGTTAACTCTTGCAGTGTAGCTCATTTAGATCTAGACCCCTTGTATTTGTCTGTCTCAAATGCCCCAATATGCATCATCTCATTTAGACTACGGCTGGATCTTTGCTCTTCATCGCGGGTTACTAGCTAGCCACTTCCCCATGCATCACCATTGGGCATGCGTTGTAGCATGGTAAGCTGGAAACGCCTGTTTTTAAAAGAAATAAAAACCACAAGACATAATGCGAAGAAATACATAAAGAGTTTTGTGCATGACGTACTTGCACAGGTAATTCTCGGTTCTGGCATATGTATGTTTAAGGTTGGAGGCAGTTCTGTTTAGTTTTACTTGTGCACTTATGCTGTCCCTTTGGCTGTAAGCATTTCTTATATGAAGTTAATGGTTGAAGGATTGAAGTATGGTCTGTCTTCCTGGTATAACTTTTTTAGTAGCAGAGTTTCTTGGTTCAATCCACGCTTTCTACTTTGTTATGAAGTTATAGATTCTGGTTTATTAGCAACCTTCATTAGATTGTGCTTAGCAACTTCGGTCCTAATTATGCCAAATCATGAGTTGTTCCGCGCCATCTTAGACTCGGCACTCATGTAAGTCTACCGAGTTGTCTGAAGTTACACAAATCAGTATCCAGTTATACACAACATCCTTCATGCCTGATCGAATTAGTCTGTGATATGCTCAGTGCCACTCTCCATTACTCTCAATTACATGCCTGATCGACTTAGCCTTGTTAAGACACTGATTAACACTTGTCAGTTCTTCGCTTCTCTCAATCCTTGAGAGCTTGATTTCGGAGCAGTGGTGCTGGCGCAATTTCTGAGGGCAGGCAGGACTGAAGTAACTTGGCAATCCGAACCGACAGGCGACCTTGGATTTCTGGCCGATTTGCTGGTTGGGGTACTTCATTTTGGCAGCGTGCCGGCCATGGCCTAGGAAAATTGACATCACCAAGATCTTGGTTCAGATCACCGTGTCATCGGCATAATCTGCCACGCCCATGGCAGAACATGATTAAATTCAGTTTAGAAAGAACTGCAAAAGTCAATTCTAGCTTTTCAACCTTGCTGCAGTTTCTCTGTCCTTGTCCAAACTTGTTGCAAAGCAAACTGTTGCGCATTACAGGTTAACCTCTGCTCTCAACAAAGTAGAGTAGTAGTACTGTGGTACTAGCTGCTAACAAACAAGACCTATTTTGAATGAATAAATAAAAGGTGTTGCAACAAGACTGGAGACAGAGAGCGAGAGTTAACTGTTTAGCAGGCCCAAATGCAACCAACTTCCTCTGTAACTTCTGATTGGCCCCAAAAAATGTATGAACAATTTGCCTGTAGTGGTGGGCTGAATCACAGAATGCTGGAATGAAGCAAGAATGGCCTTGTCACTTCTCCATCTTGTTCATGATCAATGACCTAATAAGTAGCTTTTTTTTTGTTGCTCAGATACCTAATAAGTAGCTATCATTAGGTGTCTGATGGCCCTCCCAAATAAATCCACACCAGACTCTCCACTCTTGTCCTCACTCCAGTCCTCTAGCAACAGGCAAGCAGTTGACAACACATCATGCCAAAAGTGCCTACCACAGTGCAACAAGAAGTATCCGATTCTGGCTCCAGTGATCCACACTGTTCCGTTCTAACATTTTTTTCCCTTTCTTGGAGCTGGACAAACTTCAAGCTGGAAAAAGGTTACTGAAGATCTTGAGATTTCTTGTTTCCTTGTTTGTTTGTCTGAATGGCTTTGCTTGCAAGCAAGGGAATCAGCCGTCGCCAGCTGGCTGGCTGCTCCCAATGTGGGATTTGTGGCATGGTGAAGTGAGCAGAGGACCCTTGTGTTGCTTAGGATCTCCTCAAGAAGAGTTGCACAGTACTTGCTTGAGCCTCACACCACTGTTCTACACTACCATTTCACACACGTATTTGTTGGAAGATATAGAGCTTTAGAAAATGTGGTTTGTTCACTACCATCATGTATGACTCAGTGTAGTTTGTTCAGTTTGCCCAGAAACAAACCAGACAAACCCCAATTGGAGGCTTGGTTTTAGGTAGTAGTAGTAGCAACTGTGTGTAATAACAACCCAATTCTCCAGAATCTATGCATCATGTCTCTACTTATGCTCGGAGCCTGGTGCGTGCATGCCGATGGCTGCAATTATCCAACACAAATGACAAAGCATCAAAAGGCCATCCTCTCTCAACTTTGTTTACTCCATCACCTCGCCTCAGCTCCCTTTCCCATTAACTAACTAGCTGCTACTTTGCAAAAGCATTGGCTATTGCTAGCTTCCTGGATCATTGCTAAGTACGCCGCACTTGTCCTCTAAAACGCTTTTTGCCGGTGCAGGTCGAATGGATCATGCTTAGCAGAAGAGAAGCAATGAGATCACGAGGAAGGATAGAAGAAGGGGAGGCTTGATGATGATTTGCTGAGATTAAAAGGTGGCGACATCGGAGAGGGAAAGATGGGAGGCCAGAAAGGCCTGCTGCCCCCCAAGCGAGCACATGCACTGCCTTGAACACCACAGGACGTGCCTGCTTATGATAGCATAGTGTTACCCTTGATCATCACAGTTTCAAAATAAAAGTAAAAAATGGTGCTGACCAGTACCAGTGCACTGCCCTGTTTTCAGCTGGAAGCACGGCCGCTGGGATCTTTAGTAGGTGTGCCGTACCATCATCCTCTAGCTAGGGACAAGGACCCACCCCCAGCTCAAAGAAAAATCCTGACATTTCTAGAGCTGAAAATGAAAATGATCCTCTCAAGAAAAACATACCCTCTTGCGGAAAGGAAAAATGTACTCCCTCTGTTTCAAAATATAAGATGTTTTAGCTTTCACAAAGCTAAAACATCTTATATTTTGAAACAGGGGGAGTAGGTTTTTGGCTTTTGCTTGGATTACAGAAGATGGTGGGCAGATGGACAAGACTAGCTATCTTGGCACTCACTGCAATGATATTGTTACCTACATTCACATGCTTAGCCATCTTCTCAAGGAAATGTGTTTTTGGTCTCTTTCTTTTCATGTATCTTGAACTGTGCAAGCACAGTATACTCTAACCGTTGAAGATTACTATAGTCTCTTCGTGCTGGTCCAAACTTGTTGCAAGTACACAAGATTGCCTACCTCGGTACAACAAGTATCAGAATTCCCTGATTCCGATTCTGACTCCAGTACTCCACTATTCTGTTCTTCCAGCATTTTGTTTCTCTCATGGAGCAAAATTGAAGAATCTGCAAGAGATTTTTGTTTGTTTGTTTCTTTTTTTTGTCTGGAAGGCTTCACTTGCAAGTCAAGGGAATCGGTCAGTGCCAGTTGGAGCCTCCCGTTGTGGGATTTGTGGTGTAGTGCAGTGAGCACTGAGTAGAGAGAACTTTGGTATTGCTTAGGATCCCCTCAAGAAATGATGTACTTGCTTCAGCCTCACACACCACTGTTCTAGACACTTCACACACATTACCGTGAGAAGATGATTATAAAGTAAAAAAAGGGAGCATTTTTTGTTAAATCGTTTCTTTTTGTCGATGCGCGAGAGAGAGTGGAAGATGTAAGTGAACATTTTCTACCTTGTGGAGTTTGCTCAATTTGCCTATAAACAAACTAGACAAAACCAATTATATGCACCAAAAACAGTTTAACACTCCAAATTCTCCAGAATCTATGCATGTTGTCCGTTATGCCTGGCACCTAGCACAAGATTCATGGCAGATGGCTGCAATTATATCCAACACAAATGACAAAGCATCAAAAGACATCAATGTTTTCCTCATCCCATCTTCCTTTCCCATTAACTAACTAACCACCACCAGCACTACCACTTTGCAAAAGCACCACGTCAGAAGGCCACACATTGACACTGAGCATCCGCTTCCTGGATCATTGCTAAGTACGACCGCTTTTGTCCTCTAAAAACACTCTTTTATGGCCCAATCTAATCATGCTTAGCAGAGGCAACAGGTGTTAAAAACACTCTTTTATGGCCCAATCTAATCATGCTTAGCAGAGGCAACAGGTGTTGGGATTGGAATAGAAGAGAGAGGATTGGCCATGGGGGGCCATTTCTTAACGATTTGCTGAAACTAAAAGGCGGCAACATCAGAGGAGATAGATGGAGACCAGAAAGCCCTGGCCCCAAAGTGAGCACATGCACTGCCCTGAATGCTTCAAGACATGCTTGCTTATGATATGATGAGTATAGTGCTACCCTTGATCATCATATTAAAAAAAATTTGTTCTTGATTACTAGTTGTACTGCCCTGTTTTCAGCTGGAAGCACGGCCACTGAGATCTTTAGTAGGTGTGCCGTACCATCATCCTCTAGCCAGGGACAAGGACCCAACCCAGCTCAAAGAAATGATTGACATTCCTAGAGCTGAAAATGAAAAAAAAAAACATATATACCCTCTTGTGGAAAGGATATGTGTATTTCTGGCTTTTGCTTGGATTGTGGATTCAGGAAGATGGTAGGCAGATGGGCAAGACTAGCTATCTTGGCACTCACTGCAATGATAAATGTTACCAACATTCACATGCTTGGCCAGTGCCCATCCTATGAAGGAAATGTGTTTTCTTTCTTTCATGTGCCTCGAATTATGCAAGCAGTGCCCTAATCTAGTGTGACAAAGGAGGCAGCACCCCAATCTTGGGGTAAGTTTTGCTTGCAGATCACTCAAGGCCCCATACATTTTTTTTCACATACAGACATAGTAGAAGTGGTCACCGGCCAAATGTTATTGGGGCCATGTCTTGCTGCATATCCAAGTACCATTTGATGTTTTCAAAATATAAGATGTTTTAGTTTTTTCTAAAATATTTGTATCTAGATGTCTTCTAGTGTGTAAGTTTGAAATAAAATGAGTGAACATATACACTAAAAACATCTAGATACATGTGTTACAGAAAAAAATATAAAACAACTTATATTTTAAAACGGATGAAGCAGATGTTTACCTACATAAATGGTGAGCAGATGTCATTTCTACGTGAGACATCATGCACGGTGTTCCATGTGGTACCTACTAGGTTACATCTATCCAGGAGAATGACGGTCCAGAGGCAGAGAGATGAATTTACAATTAGTACGATCATCCAAGTGGAATTAAGACAGCACTGTCTTGGCAATAATTAGTTAGGTTCTTCTTCTTTCTAAATAAATCGACAATGGTGCAAATCCCTGCGCTTTTAAGTGTGGGAGACTAAAAGCAGGGGAATACTGTAGGCAGTAATTTGGATGGATGGATGGATCCATTGGGTGGTGGCCATGAATGAATGCTGCTTTTGTTTCTTCCTTTCGGTGGATCTGATTTCTGAGCCCCGGTTGGTACTGCCCTTTTCTCATCAATTCATGTGGATGCTTTTCCGTAGCCATGCCCATGGCACTCCAAAGAGCCGGTGAAAATGCAGTGCCCAAATGGACCTTTTGAAAATTTGTCCAAACTCTCCTGGCCATACAAATCGAAAATTATTAGAGAGATAAAAGACATCGGTGAGTCTCTTTTTTTCAACAAAAAGAATATATTAATATCGTGACGATACCAATTACACCCGGTCTCTTTAACAACGAAAAATCTTAAAGACATTACGGATGCACACAGTCATGTTACAAAAAACAAGAATAAAAAATAAAATAAATGATCCCGCTACGATGATAAAAAACCTTATAGCTACAAACACAAACCACAGCCAAAACAGCACCAAAGTCCGCACTTACAAAACAATGCTTCCAACAAGAATATTGCAGGTCTCTTAAAAGAAGGGGTGTATCGACTTTGTCTAGATGCATTATCTAGACAGGCTTTAGTGTCTGAATATATGTATATCTAGACATTAGGTCAATTAACCCGAGACGGAGGAAATAGAAACAGAGTTTTGGACGATATTTATCTATGGGATAGTAGTAGTACTAGTAGACTAAATAAGTAGTAGTAGTAGTAGTAGTAGTAGTAGTAAGTAAATACTACATAGAGCTTGGGCAAATGCAACCATGGGTCGGGTCGCAGGACCATGAATGGGTGCGGTCATGTGTTTCAATTCCATCTGGTCAAGCTGAACCCAGATTCATGGAGTGCCTAAAAAAAAGATTCATTCTGGAAGTGACCGTACCGTAGACTACTTGACAAAAAGTAACACCAATGGAGTAGCACCGGGTACAAGTCGAACTAGTGTAGTAATTGCGTTCTACGACTACTCAGATGTCAAGCCACAGGATCCTAGTAGTCTAGAAGGTTAATTAGTTTGTTTCCACGATGATCACAGGAGCGACCCCAAGATTCTAAAAGAACCAAATGCAAGACAAACTAAATAGTACTCCGTTGCAAGATTTCTTCCTTTCAAAAAACGGCATTTTACCATGGCCTTTTTTTGCATGGATTTTTTTTGACAAAAATAGTAGGGAAGATCCCTATCGTGTCATTTTATAAATTTTTGGTGAGAATGTACAATGGTTGGGATTTTAAAATCCCTTATAGATTACAAAGTATCCGGCCATGATTGCATACCCTCCTTAAGGCTTGGCTTGGCCCTATGCATAATAAGACTAAGGGCCTCTTTGATTCATAGGAAAGGAAAATCAAAGGGATAGGAATAGGAAAGGATGACAGGTACAAAACTTTCCTCTTTCCTTGTGCATAGGATTCAAAGAATGAGGTCCAAGTGGATTTTTCAATTCCTTCATGTTTTGCCTTGAAAGTGAGATCTGGAGAAAATTTTATTCTACTTTTCCCTTGTGTCATTCCTATGAATCAAAGGAAATCTATGGAAAAATTCCTATTCCTATGCATTTCCTTCATCTTTCCTCCAAATCAAAGGAGCCCTAAAAGAGTTCTTGAAGAAACTAAGGCATCTGGTGATACATGGTATCATATCTCTGAATATATAACCATTTCTCTAGTCCCATATGCTCCAACAACCAGTTATGAAAATATCCATAAGGAAAGCATACGGGTATTTGGTATTTGCATCCAGTATCATCTGATGGATATCCATATCAGTGTTCCATTCAATTCCCAGAGCCCACCAGAAACTCTGACTGAAGTTACAATCAAAAAATAGATGAACCAGACTTTCCTAGGGACAAGTACCACAAAGAATACAGTCTTGAAATGTATCAAAAAATAGATGAAGTTGCATCGATTCAGTACGCACAATCCTCAAATCTTATTTTCAAATGATACCTCAAATCTCTAAAGTTGGGCTCTAAGCCGCTTTGACGAAAAGCAGCCAATTTTTAGGAATTAGAAAAAACGAGAGCTCAAACACCATCGCGTGTTCGCGCGTGAAGCGGATCACCATCATGCAAAGACGATGCCCTTGGTTCCGGATCCAGCAAGTGCATTCCATGCTATGAACAATGGAGTCCTGCGACGGCTCCTTTGACGGGATTGTCGCAGGATTTGTTTATACTCTTTCTTCTCGCCGGATCTGCTTATAGTCTTGCTTGGACGCCTGTGTCTTGTTCCTCTTCTTTCCCACCTTTCTCTTACACGCATCTACGGACTCCTAATCCTCGCCCCTTTCCTTCCTCATCCTTGTCGGGCGTCATCATCAAGAGGTAGCGAAACCGCACCTCAAACAGTCGCCCCTCTAAGCCCGATGTTCGTTACATGTGATGACATGTCTTGGGTCATGACCGCTCACTCGGTATTCCCTTGCCCCCGCCATGTCCTTCTTTCCATTTCTTCCTCGGTTATCCTCTATGAGTCATCTCCTCCTACCTCACAAAGCACATCGCGCATCGGCACCCCGCCGTTAGTACGCTCGATGTTTCCTCGAAACATTCGTGGAATCCGCTACTTTTTAAGTAATATTGGAACATGCAAAAAGACAACTTAGACATTCTTTTTTCAAGGGGATTTTAGAAAGCCTCGGCCAGCCAATAGGTACTTTTAAAATAATATTGGAACATGCAAAAAGACATCTTAGACATTTTTTTCCAAGTGGATCTTAGGAGGCCTTATTAGCCAACACAAAGCATCTACCCACAAAAAAAACACAAAGCAGCTCTCAAGAACAGAAGTATTCCCTTCGTTTTAAAATATAAGATATTTTAATTTTGTGAAACAAATGTATCTAGACTTGTTTTAGTGCGTATGTTCACTTTAAACCTAAATAAACCTACACGTTAAAAGAAGTTTAGAGATATTTGCTTTATAAAATTAAAACATCAGGGAGTAGCACTGATTTGACATGGCACTCCTTATCCGTTAGCTCTGATTTACCTCGCACGGTAAAAAAAAAGGTAAGAATCAATGAGCAGACAAAGAAAAGGCAGAGATCGGAGGACCACATGATGGAGAAGGAACGGTCAAAAATAAACCAAATCTCTCACGGAGAAGATTCAAAGGGACAGGAGTCTGCCTCACACATTTTAACTACTGGAGCAACTGTGCAAAGAATACTCTTACTTACTATAAAATTCATTAAAAAAATTACTACTACGCATGGTCAGCAGTCTTAAGAAATTAAGATGAAAAATACTACGGAGTACTACTCCACTGTTGGGTCTCTAATTTAATCTGATGGATTATTACAATTAACGGCAGAGTTAGTGGGCGCAATAACTAATCCGCCACCCTCCTCTTCCTCCCACCCTGCCACGCCATTTATTTCCTCCCCTCGCTCACTAGATCACCACAACATTCTCTCTCTCTCTCTGGACTCGTCTGCACCTGCACCGCTCTCTTTACTCAACTGCTCCCACTCCCCACTCCCCAGCCAACCACCTCCGCTCCCGTCGACGCGGCGGCGGCGGAGCATGGCTCCGTGATCTCTTCTTGGCCATTTCTTGTCCCCCGCCGACCGCGTTGGAGCCGGCGAAGCTTCGGGCATGGGGCGGCATTGGGCCGGGGTGGCGGTCCCGCGCGTCCTTCTCCTCGCCCTGCACTGCGGGGCGCTGCTCCTCCCACGGTGCTCGGCGGCGGCGCCTCCCGTCAGCGGCGACGGTGAGTGCCGGCCGCTGCTCGCGAGACGCGTTTCCCCTCTCTCTCCTTCTCTCTGTACTTGCTCCAGTGTTTTTCCTCGCGAAATTTCTGGCCGTTGCCTCGCCTATCCTGTAGCTTCTTCCTTTTGCGGGATCATGCCTCTGCTCTTCCCTGTTTGAAATTCCTGTCCGAATTTTGGTCCTGATCTGCTCTGCTCGGGTTTTCGGCGAAACCGGTGTCCAAAAGAAAAAAAAATCGAACTTTTCCTCGCATTACTCACCTTCGCATTTCCTGATCTACCGCGAGCTTCCGAATTCGTGCTGCCTGCAATAATCAAGCGAATCACGCGATGCAAATGCGGCATTTCCCTCCTTTTACTGACATGTTTCTCGGCTCGATTCGTGGCAGTGTCGGCGCTCATGGCCTTCAAGCGCGCGGTCATCGACGACCCGCACTCGGCGCTCGCCGACTGGACCGACGCCGACGGGAACGCCTGCGACTGGCGCGGCGTCATCTGCTCCTCGCCGCAGGGCTCCGTCGTCTCCCTGTAAGAAATACGCCCTCGCTCAGCTCGCTAGCTAGCTCGCCTAGATCTCGCTCACTCGCCCTGTGCTTCCTGGTCATCACTGCCACCACCTGCCTGTCACTACCAGCTCAAAAAAGTTGCTGGCTAGCTAGCTACCCACTTAAGCTGGGGTTTGGTGATTAGTATTTGGGTACTTAAACTCTTTTGTTCGAAACAGAACAACGAGGATTGTGTCACCCGTGATGTAGATGCCTCTGATGTCTGATGTGCACCAAATGGCTTGTAAGAATAGAGTACTCTGATGTGCCAGTTTGATCAGTAGTCAGTAGCTTTGCCCAACAGTGAAAGCCCAACTAAGTTTTGTAACTGCTTGCCTAACCGGTCAAAATCATGTGCTGAGATGGAACTGATGGTTACAGTGATGATTTGACACCACGTCTTCTTTGCTTGCAGGAGGCTGTCGAATGCGTCGCTCAAGGGATTCATCGCGCCGGAGCTCGGGCAGCTGAGCTTCCTGCAAGAGATGTGTGTGATGTTCCATTGTGGTTTCAGCTGTTCTCTCTAGGACTCGGTTTCCCTGAACGCTGTTGCTATTTTGGGCAGGTATTTGGATCACAACCTGCTCTTCGGCACGATCCCGAAGCAACTGGGATCGCTGAGGAACCTCAGGGTCTTGGATTTGGGCGCTAATCGGCTCGCTGGCCCTATACCTCCTGAGCTGAGTGGACTGAGCAGCGTGAGCGTGATGTAAGAGACCGACTGCTTTGTTTCTATTCTTGACATTTTCACGTTTTCTGCCGCTTCTTTGCTACTCAAACTAAAGCCTGCTTCATCCATCTCCGGCAGAAACTTGCATTCCAACGGGCTAACCGGAAATATACCATCCGAGCTGGGCAAGCTACAAAATCTAGTCGAGCTTAGGTTGGACAGGAACAGACTAAAAGGATCAATTCCAGGCAGCAATGCTACCAGTTTTTCTCCTATGGCAGATAATGGGTTGGTGACTTGCCCTAACTCTTTTTTTCCTGTATGATGCTCAATATAGTAGATATAGATACATTTGAAACATATGAACTCAATGCTGATGGAAAATTTGATATGATGTAAGGATCGAATCAAATTTTAACTCATGGCATCAAAAGATTCATGGTTCATGCAGAAGGATAGGTTTGAACTTCAGAACGTTAGCTAGAGTAGAGGACCAAAAGGATCAGTTGTAGTACTTGCTAAACTTGTCCATGCAATTCCTGTTACCATTTTCTGTCGATGGTATTTCCAGTATATTATTACATGATCTGAGTACTGTGTGTTTCCTCTGTCAGATCCACGGCTCACAGTGGACTATGCCCATCTCCTCGATTAAATGTTGGAGATTTCTCCTACAACTTTCTTGCTGGAAAAATCCCACCTTGCCTGAAGTACCTTCCAAGGTACTATTACATAAGTCTATTCCCAGTGTTACTATTAGTTAGAAGTCCATCGGTTTACATGGCTAGTTTGCAGGTCAAGTTTTCAGGGGAACTGCTTCCAGGATGAGTACTCTATCCTACAACGAGCTCATCAAATTTGTACAAGTATGTGACTTTAGCTTCTACTAGCTAACACAATTGTTGCAGTATTAAGTACGAAGCTACCCGCAAAAAAACAGTACAAAGCTGATATTTTTCTAGGTGTACTTGAATTCACTCATTTAATCCGCTAAATATCATGCCTTATGATTATATACACACTGCACTTCGGAATTTTCTCTTTAGATTTTAGTCATTTTACCATCACTATGTTCATGATCGACAATATGGTTTTCCTTCTTTTAGCTATGAACGTAGTATTCCTTTTTTCAGAGGAAAGACCGCACAGCCACCCTTTTATAGAAAGCAAGGGACCAACTTAGTAGTAGTACTTTAAATTACACTGCTTATGCAACATGGCATATCCATTTCTTTAAGCTGTGTTTGTTAGTCATTAGATCAGTGTGCTCGGATTAAAAAGAGTTCAGGCCTATCGGCATGCTGCCCAAGATTACAGGACTTGATCAATCTTAAATATTGACCAAGTCAAGTGTCTAAGCTACATGGGGTTGTTTTGACCTTTGCCCTCAATCGGTGCTGAAACTTGGAAACTAATCCAAGGAGGGTACTTAAGAAAAGCCTATATTCAAATCTGTGCACCGCCAGTATGGATTGTGGTTTTTCACTGTATGATTAGCATTTTGTAGTTGCCCGCGGTCATCTTCAACTTCCGTTGACTGAAATTTACTCGTCTGTTTTAGGTGCTTCTACAGCTGGTCATTTAAAGGGATTCAAGCGCTCCCCTCCTGACCATAAGCATGATGGAGTGCAGCAACCAACCTGGCTTCTTGTTTTGGAAATAGCAACTGGTGTGCTGCTGCTTGTTTTTGTGATCACTGGTGCAATTACTGCTTCCAGAAGCTGCACGCTAAAGCCTTCTATAAGAATATCCTCATGGAACAGATCAAAAAGTTGGAGCGATGAGATAACAGTTTTGATTGGTTGGTATTTATTTTACCATATAAATAAGATGTTTGATTACATGATTATTTTGCTCTCCATATATTTGTTGCTAATGCATACATGCTTTCTTCAGATTCTGATATGCTGAAAAGTCTGCCGAAGTTGAGTCGCCAGGAACTTGAAGTAGCCTGTGAGGATTTTAGCAACATTATTGGGTCGACTCCGGAGACTGTAGTCTATAAAGGAACCATGAAGGATGGACCTGAGGTTTCTGTTATATCATTATGCGCATTTGAGGGTCATTGGACTAGCCAGCACGAACTCTTTTACCAAAACAAGGTTGTTTGTTTGACTAAAACCATGGTGCAAAAATGTTTTTTGACTCGACAAATTTAATAAAAAAATGGAATGGGATTAATCTTGTAGGTTATTGATCTGGCGAGATTGAATCATGAAAACACAGCAAAGTTTCTGGGCTATTGCAGAGAGAGTGATCCATTCTCCAGGATGTTGGTCTTTGAATACGCATCAAATGGGACACTGTACGAGCACCTACACTGTAAGTCAACCTCATTGGTTTGTAATGATAAACTAAATGCATGGACTGTAGGTTTGATCTAACTTTTTTTTTCCTTTAGATGGGGAAGCAGCCCAATTCTCTTGGCTCAGGCGAATGAAAATCGCAATTGGTATCGCCCAAGGTTTAAGGTATTTGCACACCGAGCTGCAGCCTCCTTTTGCGATATCAGAGCTGAACTCCAATTCAGTTTACGTGACAGAAGATTTTACCCCCAAGGTACGGCATGCCTTTTTTTTACCTGTACACCCTTCTGTGGTCCTTATCTTTCGGACGAATACACCCTCTCACTCACTAACTTTGTGAAATGAAACGACAGCTGGTCGATTTTGAGTGCTGGAAAATGCTGTTCTCGAGACACGATAAGGCGCTGGGCCACTTGAACAGCAAGGCCTCTTTCCGTGGCCGGGACTCTTTGGAGGAGAAGCAGGCGGACGTCCAGGGCAACACGTTTGCTTTCGGAGTGATTTTGCTGGAGATTGTCAGCGGACGGCTCCCTTACTGCAAGGACAAAGGCTATCTGGTTGACTGGGTGAGCCAACAATCTATCTCTCAGCCTCATTCTAACATAAATGTGTAGTGTAGAGCAAATCCAAATGTCTGCACTGCTGAAATGTTATTTGCGTCTGCAGGCTATCAAGTACCTCCAGCAGCCGGAGGAGATCGGGAAGCTGGTGGACCCGGAGCTGAGCAACGTGCGGGTGGAGGACCTGGCGGTGATCTGCAGCGTGGTGAGCCGGTGCATCGACCCCGACCCGTCGAAGCGGCCGTCGATGCAGATCATCGCGGGGGTGCTGGAGACCGGCATCGACCTCTCGGCGGCGGGCATCCTCAAGGAGTCCTCCCTGGCCTGGGCGGAGCTCGCCCTGTCGTTGTAGCGATGCCCCGCCACTATGGCCTGACTGTAAATCTTTCTCATGCTAATACCGAGACGATCTCTTACAAGTTCTGGTTTAGTTGTAGATTTGAGTGTGGGGGTGTATGCTGCTCGCTCAGCTAATCTGATATGGATATTGTTGTGCTATAGTTATGACTGGGAATAGCATGTTCGCACAGGGAACGGGGATGGTCTTTCTTGGTGGCTTTGAAAGATACACAAAAGGGAAAAAGATATCTGGCCTACCTGATTCGAACAAGTGACATATAGGGAGCTACAATCCCCTGCTCTACCGCTGAGCTAAGGCTGGAAAATTATTTTACCAATCCTATTAAAGGTTTATGTAAACTTTTACCTTGCCCCATCATCGATTTTACTAGCTCGGCTACTTCGATTTGTATGAACACAATAGTTCGATTTTAATAGCTCGGCTAGTTCGATTTGTGTGTGGAAAATGTATGGGCCTTGAGTGATCTGCAAGCAAAGCTTTTTACCCTAAGATGGCTGCCTCCTTGATTTCTCGCAGTACTGGATTATACTATTGCTTGCATAATCCAAGACACTTTCGGCCCATCCACATTTGCAATTTTGGTATGCATTTGGGTTTTGCCACGCTTTATTAACAATATGACCCATCTGTCTTATAATGGTTCCATTTTCTCTGCCACACTTTTGTGGTCACCATAATTGCTAAAGTTAGGCTTGGCAAAGGTTAGCCAAGGTTGCGAATGTATCGTGACAATAGCAATGCGGCGAGTGCCAAGATAGATAGATAGTCTTGTCCATCCGCCTACCATCTTCGTGAATCCGTAATCCAAGCAAGGCAAGGCCGAGAACACACGCTTCCGCAAAAAAAAAGAGGCCGAGAACACACGCATATCCTTTCTGCAAAAGGGCAGTAATGTTTTTCTTGAGCTGGCAAAAGGGCAGATCATTTTTCAGGTCTACAAATTTCGGATTTCTTTTCTGAAAACAGGGCAGTGCACTGGTACTAGTGAGGAACATTTCTTTTCTGAAGTTGTGATGACCAACAACAGGGTAGCATGCACTATCATAAGAAGAGGCATGTCTCGTGGTGTTGAAGGCAATGCATGTGCTCCATCTTTCCCTCTATCTCTCTGACGTTGCCACCTTTCAATTTCAGCAAATCATCAACACATGGTTCTCGGCCTTGTGTTAACAATTGGATAATTGCAGCCCTGGCACTGCACTGCATGCACGCACCATGCTCCAAGCATAACAGACGGCATGCATGCATAGTTCCTGGAGTATTATTGGATTGTTAAACAGTTGCTACTTCGTAAATCCAAGCCTACAATAATTAGTTTTGTCTGGTTTGTTTATAGACAAATTGAACGAACTCTCTCTTCTTCCGCAAAAAAAAAGAACAAAATCTCTTTCACCTGAGCATTCTCTCATGTATCAACATAAGGATTTTTTTTTGTAAATGCATTATTTCACTTTATATACAGTAATGTGTGGCGGGTAGCAGCGTAGAGCAATTGTGTGAGGCTGAAGCAAGTGCATCTTTTTTTGAGGAGAACCTAAGCAATACCAAAGTTCTGTCTACCCACACCAATCCCACAATGGGACATGCAAGTAGTTTCCATTCAGGCATAAAAAAACACAAGCAAGCAAAAAATCTCAAGATCTCCTGCAGCATTTTCCTCCTTGCACTTTGTCCAGCTCCAAGAAGGAAAACAGAACAGTGGAGTCTGGAGTCAGAATCAGATACTACTTATTGTTGTACACTTGTACTCCCTCCGTTCCAAATATAAGATGTTTTAGATTTGTGAAGCAAATGTATCTAAATCCCTTTTAGTGTGTAGATTCATTAGCTTCACAAAGCTAAAACATCTTATATTCTAAAATGGAGGATGTACTGTGCTAGACTTTGGCTGGATGTTCTGTCGACTTCTTGTCAGTTGATCAAGGGCTGGAGTGAGTGAGGACAAGAGTGGAGAGTTTGGTGTCTATTATTTGGAACTTGGGAGGGCCATCAGCCAGTGAATGATAGTTACTTATTATGATCATTGCTCATAGACCAATGAGAACGTATTGTGTATGATGATGTCAGGTGTAAATACAGTACTACACCGTCGAATTACAAACTTGGATCATTTCTTTTCCTTCAGATTACGTATACAAGGCGGTGACAGCCCCACCGTATAACACCTCCATCACACCATTCTTAGATAGTTATCTGTCATCATATCAGACTTGGATCACCAAGACTAAACCACACCAAATTACGAGTCCAACGAGCCGAAAAACACTCAAATCGGAGTTCGTATAAAGAAATGGCTACCAAAATATGAAAGGGTACAGAAGGTTTAACGACCTCCGGTACGGGCAGGTCCGATCATAGGACCCTCCCGTACCGTGGGTTTGGACGCACGGAAAAATCCTTTCTGATATGGAATTTCAGATCGTCAATCGTCCGGCTCGCCCCAACGTTGATGGAGTCGAAGGCCGGGCGCGTGATCGGCGGGTGAAGGGTGAAGTTGAAGGATCTGAGACATATCTTCTCCCTAGGAAACGAAGAATCATAGATCGCCGACGATGGAATAGTCGAAGTCGCAACATCAACACACATGCTTCTCACAGGCGGTGCCAATTGATGTGGGGTCTCCATGGTAATTCCCATAGTTTATGGACTTGGGTTTTTCATGAAGGTGGTGTGCGCTGGAGACTTCGTAGGCTAACAAACAAACAAATGGGGACGTGAGTTTACCCAGGTTGAGGGCCTCGGAGGGAAAATCTTACTCCTGCTTGTATGTTCTTGATTGAATTGATGAAAGTTACAAGTCACCGAGATGGCTATGGTTGCGCAGTTTAGATCTAGCGTGTTTGCGATGAGAGTTTTCATGATCCTCCCCGGCGACCCATCCTAGCCCTTATATGGGGAGGCTAGGTCTCAGGTACCGTCTGAGTCGGTTACAAATTGGAGACTATCACTAAGCTTGCCTAGTTTAGGAGCTTCTTATTGCTTGTCACGCTAGGAGCCGATGTCTTTACACTAGTAGAAAACGGGCCTTTCGTTTGTAGCTGTCATAGGCTCTAGTCCTGGCCCTGTCTGGAAGCACTAGTCCCGGTTCGTCCTTGTAGCAACGTCTAGGAGGCAACACCCGCCTAGTCCCGGTTCGTGGGGGAATTCTAGTCCTAGTTTGTATGCCCCCCCAACAGCTAGAAGCCAGGGGACCTCTAGTACCAGCCTGTACTACAAACCGGGACTAGAGTCCACTAAATAGTCCCGGTTTGTAGTACAGGCCGGGACTAAAGTTCTCCCTATATATTCACTACTTCGTCCAGCCCATGGCCATTGTTGAGTCCTAGCTAGCTCAAGTTCATCCCCATTTTTTGTCCAAGATTTGTCAAGATTTGGTGGCACCCATCAATCCAAGGTTATAAAAGGTTTGCAACTTCATTCTTTCATATCTCATTGTTAGTTTAGCTCAATGCTCTAGAAGTAGAGAGGGATTTCATGCTTTAGAAGTAGAGATAATTTTAGATGTGTTATTTTAGGCAAATTTTCATTATGCAAAAAGTTACTGAAAGTTGAGTTATGTAATTTTAAAGTTTCGGAGCTCAGAATTGAATAAGGTTTTCACTGCTAGATCAATAATAAAAAAATATATGTTATTAGTACACACTAAATTTTTAGATTTCAATGAGTAAATGTAGTGAAAATGATCCAAGATTTTAATTATAATGCAGATGAGCCGTCAATGGATGTACGATACTCCCCGAATGTATGACGCGTTCATTAAAGGTGTGCATTCTTTTCTCAGTGTGGCTGAGGCAAACAAGAGGAATGGTTTTATGTGTCGTCCGTGTCGTGTCTGTTGGAATGATAAGGATTACTCTTCCTCAAAAAACATTCAGATCCACCTGATTCAGTCCGGTTTCATGTCCGGCTATAATTATTGGACAAAACAAGAAAAAAGAGGGGTTATGATGAAAGACAACAAAGAAGAAGAGAATGATGATAACTATCCAATGTTTCCTGAATACTGCGGTACTACAATGGAAGACAATGAACACGATGAAGGTGAGGAACATGCATCAGATGAGAGTGTTAATGATCTTTGTCAGGACATTCTTGATGCACTGAGCGAATGTGAAAATGAAAATGAGAAGAAGAAGTTGGAGCGCATGTTAGAGGATCACAAAAAATTGTTGTACCCAACTTGCGAAGATGGCAACAACACAAAGCTTGATACCACACTAGAATTGCTGCAATGGAAGACAGAGAATGGTTTATCCGACAAGGGATTTGAAAAGTTGAAAATAATGAAGAAGAAGCTTTCAAAGGATAACGAATTGCCTGTTAGTACATACGAGACAAATCAGGTTGTCTTCCATCTAGGACTAGAGGTGCAGAAGATACATGCATACATTAATGACTGCATCCTCTACCGCGGTGAGGAGTACGTGCATTTGGATGCATGTCCAGTATGCAGTGCATTGCATTATAAGATCACACGAGATTACCCTAGTGATGTTGAGGCAGCATCGCCCTAGGAAGAGAGTTCCTGCAAAGGTGATGTGGTATGCTCCTATAATACCATGGTTGAAACAAAGAGCATTCCAAGTTGTTGTGATGGCACAAAGAAGACCGCAAGAAAGACTTGATGTTGAGACACCCCGCTCATGGGTCGCAGTGGAGAAAAATTCATAGAGAGTACCCGGGCTTTGTAGATGATGCAAGGATCTTAAGTTTTGGTCTAAGTACAGATGGCATGAATCCTTTTGGGGAGCAAAGATGTAGTCATGATGCCAGTGCTCATCCAAGTCTCGAATCAACCCGGCAATGACATTGATGTGTACCTAAGGCCATTAGTTGAAGAACTACTATAGTTGTGGCACTACGAAGGTGTACGTATGTGGGATAAGCACAAACAGGAGCCATTTGACCTACGAGCATTGTTGTTCGTAATCATCAATGATTGGCCTGCTCTTAGTAACCTTTTAGGATAGTCAAACAAGGGATACAATGCATGTACACATTATTTAGATGATACTAAAAGTATATATTTAGATAAAGGTAGGAAGAATGTGTACCGGGAGCATCGGTGATTTTTTCGGTCAATCATCCCGCAAGAAATAAAGAAAAGCATTTCAATGGTGAGGCAGATCACCGAAAGAGGCCTATCCGACGTACTGATGATGATATATTTGGTATGGTCAAGGATCTAAAAGTAATCTTTGGAAAGGGCCCTAGCGGTCAACCTGTTCCGAATGACGCTGACGGACATGTGCCCATATGGAAGAAGAAATCTATGTTTTGGGAGCTACCATATTGGAAAGTTCTAGAGGTCCACTCTGCAATCGACGTGATGCACGTGACGAAGAATCTTTGTGTGAACCTGCTAGGCTTTATGTGCGTGTATGGAAAGACAAAAGATACGCCAGAAGCACGGCAGGACCAACAAGGTATGAAAGACCGAGACGGCCTACATCCAATGAAGACAGATAAAGGACGTTTAAGTGCTGCCAGCTACACTCTTACGAAAGAAGAGAAGGAAATATTTTTTGAAGTCATGAGCGGTATAAAGGTCCCATATGGATTCTCGTCAAATATAAAGGGAATAATAAATATGGCGGAGAATTGTTTTTCAGAACCTAAAGTCCCATGACTACCACGTGCTTATGACGCAATTGCTTCCGATTGCATTGAGGGGGATTCTACCGGAAAATGTTCGACTACCCATTGTGAAGATATGTGCATTCCTCAATGCTATTTCTCAGAAGGTAACCGATCCAGAAATTCTACTGAGGTTACAGAATGATGTGGTCCAATGTCTCGTTATTTTTGAGTTGGTGTTCCTACCATCCTTCTTCAATATTATAACGCATCTCCTGGTACACCTAGTCGACAAGATTACCATTTTGGGTCCTATATTTCTACACAATATGTTCCCCTTTAAGAGGTTCATGGAAGTCTTGAAGAAATATGTTCATAACCATGCTAGGCCAGAAGGAAGCATCTCCAACGGCTATGGAATAGAGGAGGTCATTGAGTTTTGTGTTGACTTTATTACTAACATTAATTCGTTTGGTGTTCCCGAATCGCGGAATGAGGGGAGACTGAGTGGAAAAGGCACGCTAGGAAGGACATCAATAATATGTAGGGACAAACATTCTTTCACTCAAGCACACTACACAGTTATACAAAATCCCACCTTGGCAGCTCCGTATATCAAGGAACACAATAATATTGTATGCTCCAACAACCCGGGGAAGCCTGACTCCTGGATTAGAGATGAACACATGAAGACTTTCAACGGTTGGTTGCAAACACATATCATGAATAACAACACTGTTTGTGATCAGCTGTACTTGTTGGCCAGCTCACCATCTTCGACTATATGGACTTTCCAAGGATACGAGATAAATGGGAATACATTTTACACGATCGCCAAGATAAAAAGAGCACCAACCAAAATAATGGTGTCCGCTTTGATGCAACAAGCGATAATGGGTCAAAGGACACATATTATGGTTACATAGAGGATATATGTGAACTTTACTATGGACCCTATTTTAAGGTCCCTTTGTCTCGGTGCAAATGGGTCAAGCTGATAGGAGGCGGGGTCGAGGCAGACAAGAAGTACAGAATGACAACGTTGGATCTCAACAATCATGCTTACAAAGACAAACCATTAGTCCTAGCCAATGATGTGGCTCATATTTTCTATGTGAAGGACATGTCTACCAGACCAAGAAAAATAAAATATAAGCAAACAAATACATCATCAAACGATGAGCCAAAGCGCCACATAGTTGTTTCAGGGAAAAGAAACATCGTGGGAGTGGAGGACAAGACAGGCATGTCAGAAGATTATGATAAGTTTCATAAAATTCCACCCTTCGCAGTGAAGGATAAACCAATCATCATGTTAATTGATGAATATGCTCCATGGTTACGGCCACACGGCCATAAGCAAGCCATATAATGTATTCTAAATTTTGCTTTTGGTGGTTTTTGAGATGCAATCAATATGTACCTGTAGATCATGTACTTGCATTGGATCTATGAAGAAACATCATATTGTGAGTCTAAATATGATTTTTTCAAAAAAATCATGAGCATTAGATCATGTACCTGTAGTTCTAACCGGGCCCACTTCCTACCGGTTTGACAGACATTTATCTTTTTCACCAGGGGTGTATGGAAAGTTTTGAGATCTTTCGGTTGGTACATTGTCCATGTAAGGTGGTATAGTATTTTTGGAAAATATGGTGGCAGAATTTTGAATGAGCATTTTGGTGGTTTCTTCACAAAAAACCCCGTTTTGGGCACTCAGAAAATGGACTTTTCATGCGATAAAAAGGAAAACTTCCACCTGCAACATTGTTTGACATACGATGATGCACATGCATGCACAATATGGGAACAGTATCACAAATTACGCCATGATTCAATCCATAATATTGGTCATTTGACCGAAAGCCAAGAAACCTCAAACATGATAGGTAATTTTGTGAAGGATTTTTCGAGACATAATCAATTTAGCAATTTTGGTATTTTTAATTGCAACTATGGCACATAATATGACACCACGTGAAGGATTTACATTGTTCAGACCTTTTTTGAATTTCTTATGCCCGTTTCAAAATTTTCCTATTTCAAACTATTGTCAAAATGGCGGGCATGAAGATAGGTGATGAGCATCGCTAAAACTTGTATTGGATCTATGAAGAAACATCATATTGTGAGTCTAAATATGATTTTTTCAAAAAATCATGAGCATTAGATCATGTACCTATAGTTCAAACCATGCCCACTTCCTACCGGTTCGGCAGACATTTGTCTTTTTCACCAGGGGTGGAAGGAAAGGTTTGATATTTTATGGTTGGTACATTGTCTATGTAAGGTGGTATTTTTGGAAAATATGGTGGTAGCATTTTGGTGGTTGCTTAAAAAAACTGTTTTAAGCGCTCAGAAAATGGCCTTTTCGTGTGACGAAAAGGAAAACTTCCTCCTGTAACATTGTTTGCCATACCATGATACACATGCGTGCACAATATGGGCACAGCATCACAAACTACGCCCTAATTATATCCATAACATTCGTCATTTGACCCGAAAGCCAGGAAACATCGAACATGATAGGTTATTTTGTGAAGGTTTTTTCAAACATAATCAATTTACCAAGTTTGGTATTTTTCCTTGCAACTATGTCACATAATATGACACCACGCGAAGGATTTACATTGTCCGGACCTTTTTTGAATTTCTTATTTCTGTTTCAAATTTTTCCTGTTTCAAACTATGGCCAAAACGGCGGGCATGAAGATAGGTGATGAGCATCGCTAAAACTTGCATTGGATCTATGAAGAAACATCATATTATGAGTCTAAATATGATTTTTTTTTTCAAAAAATCATGAGGATTAGATCATGTACATGTAGTTCAAACCGGGCCCACTTCCTACCGGTTCGGCAGATATTTGTCTTTTTCACTAGGGGTGGACGGAAAGGTTTGAGATGTTCTGGTTGGTACATTGTCCATGTATTATGGTCTAGTATTTTTGGAAAATATGGTGGCAGCATTTTGAATGAGCATTTTGGTGGTTGCTTCATAAAAAACCCCGTTTTGGGCGCTCAGAAAATGGAAATGGCCTTTTCATGCGATAAAAAGGAAAACTTCCTCCTGCAACATTGTTTGCCATACCATGATGCACATGCATGCACAATAAGGGCATAGTATACAAACTACGCCCTGATTCTACCCATAACATTGGTCATTTTACCCGAAAACCAGGAAACCGGGACTAAAGATGAACCTTTAGAGACCAACCGGGACTTGAGGGGTTACGACAGGCTGGGGCCAGTGCGAACCATGTTTATCCCGGTTGAGATCTCCAACCGGGACTAAAGATGAACCTTCTTTAGTCCCGATTGGAGACACCAACCAGGACTAAACATGAGGAGCAACATTATGCCAGTGAGTGGCGACATTATGCTAGTGAGTGGCGATACTATTTTGGTGGGTGGCGACACTATGACAGGGGTGAGTGTCGATATTATGTCGTGAGTGTAGACACTATGTCGTGCTGCTTAATCTATAAATATGCATCCTTGTGAAGTTATTAACTGCAAACAAGATGGTGTGTGCGAGAGCAGGGACAACACTACGACTAGTTTGAGGGAGATGCCTAAGGATCGATTCCTGAGACATCTCCAACAAACTGGCCATAGATGCACTCTCTAATATGTGAAATTAGTTAGCTCCCAGGCGTTTTGATCTAGTTAGAGAAGTTATAAACTACAAGATGGTGTGCGAGAGCATGGATTGACACTACAGCTTTAGGGAGATGCCTAAGGATCTAGTCCTTAGGCATCTCCAGAAAGCTGGTCATAGAGGCACTCCCTGATATATGAAATTAGTTAGCTCCTCGACACAAAAATAGAACAACATATTCATAGTTCAGGGGCACCTGCCACTCTGGCCTCGGATTCAAGACACGTGGGGGAGGGGGCTCCCGGATGACGACACCGCTACGCCCACGGCCTTCACCACCGCCACCCTTCTTGTGTCTCTACGGCGGGTGCGGGCTCCGCAGGCGAGGATGGTATCCCTGGGCGATGTAGCGCATCACACAGACGATAGTACGGTTCACCAACCACAGGTGGTGGCCGTCTTCGTTGTGGTTCACTGTGGAAGGGACGTCACCCTCGTACCTGGCGAGCTCCCTTTCCCTCCGGTTAGCAAAGAAGGCATTCCAGGTGTCGTAGTTGTCGGGGATCCCAATAGGGATCCATCCGCTGCTCCGCCGTGAGCATGGGGTAGAAGTGGTTTGTGATGGCCGCCTGGCGTGCGGAACCTTGAGGCACATGAGGGACAAGAACCCCTCTAGCGCTCAACATCCAGTCGGAGGGCAGCCGGTAGCCCGATGGACATGGGTAGTTAGAGGCGCATAGTGCCTTGGTCTCCTCGAGAGTCAGAATGGCCCAGTATGCGGTGTCCATTGTTGTGAGAGGGGAAGGTGTGGATGTGTCGATGGCCATGACGGTCGGCCTAGATATAGAGGGAAAGGGCAAGAAAACATGATGGGAAAGCATGTCACGTGGCTTGACGACTCTGAGAATGGTAGGAAATATCGTTAGTCCCGGTTAGTGGCTCTAATCGGGACTAAAGACCCCCAAAATATCTTTAGTCCTAGTTACTAGTTTTTACTAACTATTTTAAAAAACAAAAAATGATTTTGGATTAGTGAATCAAATTCACACACTTTTTATGTTGAAAGTTTTATCAGATTCGAAAGTATGTAAAAGATATAATTTAATGCATTTTAATTAAAAGTATGTAAAACAATATTAGTTTTATAACATTGTATGATAATAGATTTAAATTATAGGTGTTCTTTTTCTGCAATTTTTGATATATAATACATAATTTTCTTTATTATATAATACATAATTTTCCTTTAAAGAAAATAAATTGAAAAATACACCTTTAGTCTCGTCTCATGCCTCGAACCGGGACTAGAGGGATGTGGCGCGCGCGCGAAAGCGCCGCGACCGAAAATACCTCTAGTCCCGATTGAAGCCACCAAGCGGGAATAGAGACCCCGTTTAGTCCCGGTGCGTGGCTCCAACCAAGACTAGAGGGTTTCGGTATAAATACCCATAGCCCCTCCTCCCAGTTCAATCCACGAACTGGGAAGCCTCGCCTTCGTCTTCTCAGCGTCGACGATGCTTCCAGGCCAGCCGTGACTGGTTGTTCTCAAGACCGCCTCCCCGGAGCCATTCCTCAAGGCCACCCGTCCTGACCACCACCCCCGAGCCTTTTTGCCGTCAGCTGCCCGGAGCCTTCGCGCCTCGATCCGCTCGCCGCCGCCTCGTAGTCGCCTCTCGGCACATCGCCCCCCTGTGCCTCACGCCCCACGCCAACTGCCTCTCGCTTGAGTAATTTTTTCTTCTGTTTTTAAGTTTTGTTTAATTAGTTAGATATTAATTGTTTAATTAGTTTAGTTAGTGTAGTTTAGTGTAGTTTAATTAGTTTAGTTAATTAGTGTAGTTTAGTTAGTTTAGTGTATTTTAGTTAGTTTAAGTTAGATATTGTTTGAAATAAACACTTGTTATTATTTTATTACTTACGGATATATAGTATATAGTAATAATGTATTAGTATATAATTTAGTAGAAAATTCCTAATTTAGGATATGCCGCATCCTCGTATTCCACTCGGCGGGAACGACAGAGGAGTACTTTGCTCCCCTGGGGATGTTCGAGACTAGGCTCCGTCGGGTTGGTACTGGGTGGTGCTACCTTCCGGGACGCGTAGCTTGGTGAGGAATCCGGGTGTCGTTGTCGATCCGGAAGTTCTTTGGTGGAGGTCACGTGGTCCAGGCAGAGTGCAGAGGGAGCCGACCCCCGAGGAGGTGGTAGGTCGTCGTGTTAGGGAGGAGGACGAATACGTCTGTCGCTATATGGTGATATTGGACACTGATACGTCGGAAATGTATCTATAAATTTTGATATTCCATGCTTGTTTAGTATCTAATTTTCTTTGCTTTGTCCACACTTTGAGGTGCTTTTTACATGTTTTTCGATACTAACCTATTAACAAGTTGCCACAGTGCCAGTTTTCTGTTTTCTGCTGTTTTTGGTTCTAGAAAAGCTAGTAAGGAAATATTCTCGGAATTGGACGGGACAAAAACCAAAGTCAATATTTCATCGAGGAGAACACAGAGTCCAGAGGAGAGACGGAGGGGCGCCACAGGGTGGCCACACCCCCTAGGCACGGCCTAGGGTGGGCCCGCGCCTGGGCAGGGTGTGGGCCCCCTATACGCCTCCCAGCCTCGCCTCTTCGCCTATAAGAAGCCCCCGATGCCGAAACCCTAAGCACCCGATAAATATTCCACGAAACCGTCTATAGCCGCCGCCACCATAGTACCTAGATCAAGGGGGGGGGGGGATCTGAAGTTCTTCTCGAGACCCTGCCAGAGGGGAGATCATCCTGGAGGCCTTCTTCTTCATCATGCCAACTTCCGGTATGAAGCGTTGATGACCCACAAGTATAGGGGGTGTATCATAGTACTTTCGATAAATAGGAGTGTCGATCCCAACGAGGAGCAGAAGGTGTTGAGTAGTGGTATGGAGCAGGAAATCTCTGTAATACTTAGCAAACATATTTTTAGGGGTTTTCTAATAAAGCAAAGAAATAAGGTGCAAGTAATAAAGACAACGAACAAACCCAGCAAGTGGCCCAATCCTTTCTTAGCAAAGGACAAGCTTGTGGAAATACTTATAAGGACCAAACGTTCTCGAGGACACATGGGAATTCTGTCAAGTGCTTTCGCTTCAAATAGCTAAGTACTCTTCTTTGGTGTTGTAAGTGTTGTGTGGGTGAACCTGTGCTAATGTACCGACCTTACATGGACTAATACAAACTTATGGTTAAACCCCCTGCAAGCATCCGCAACTACAGGAAAGTAATTAAGATATAAACCTAACCACAGCCTTAAACTCTAAGATCCTACGCTCCCTTGTGCAATGGTGTCCTAACGGGGGTTCAGGTTTCTGTCTCTCCGGCAACCCCACAATTATTACCCAAATACACAATGCATTCCCCTAGGCCCATAAATGGTGAAGTATCATGTAGTTGACATTCACATGACACCACTAGAAGAATAGCACCACAACTTAAATACTAAACCATTGAATAATAACTCAACACAAATCCACTACTAACAACATGACTTCTCCCATGTCCTCAAGAACTAGACGAACTACTCACAAGACATCATATGGGTCAAGATCAAAGATGATAAGGTAATGGATAACAATCTGAACAGAAACAATAATCCAATGGTTCCACTCACAAGCATCAACTACAATAGTAATCAACACCGGGAAAGTTTCCCTTAAGAACTAATGCTAGATCCAACACAATTGTTATAGCGGGATGGAGTGGTGATGATGGTGCTGGTGGAGATGATGGTGTGGATGATGATGATGATCCCGATGAAGTCTAGCTTGATGACGGTGTTGATGGCGACGATCTCCCCTCTCCGGGAAGGAATTTCCCCGGAAGAAATCTGTCTGCTGGAGAGCTCTTTCTCATTTGCTGTTTTCCGCTTCACAGAGGCGCGGAATCTTCTGTGGTTGCTCCCTTACTATTAGGGTTTCGAGAGGAAGATATATGCGAGAGGAAGAGTCGAGGCCATCCAGTGGGCCACACTGCCCTAGGCGACCCAGAGGACCCATGATTAGGAGGTGTGGGCCCCAGGGCCCCACGCCTCCCTTCGCTTCCTTCTTCTAGGAAAATATAATTTTCCAATATTTTTCTAATCTTTGTGAAATTGCATCAAAACACCTCTTTTTCCATCAGAAACCTGACTCTGGCAATCCATCCTCCAAGAATCATCCAACATGCAAAAACAGAGGAAAAGACATAAGTAACACCTCATAATAAGACACATATCAATGCATAGAGGCAAATTATGATATAGAATGGTGATGCAAATTGGACGTATCAACTCCCAGAAGCTTAGACCTTCGCTTGTCCCCAAGCGAAAACTGAGCTCAGTAAACATGTCCACAGGTTAATGGGGTGAAGTGTCGATAAAAAAATACAGACAAGAAGCATCACACTTACCAATACACAAATCATATAAGAAAGCAACTCACCATTATATAACTTAGATTGCAACAAGTACATGAGTCACAATAGAGATGCTTAAAGATAAAACATAATTGGAATCGACAAACTCTTGTTCTTGGTCGAGAACAAATGGCAGTCACAAAAATCTTTTGAAAAAAATTTAAAAAAGGAGTACTCTTTGCTAAAAAGGTTTTTCACAATGAAGGCTTTCAAAGTAATACTCAATAGATAAGAGTTTGTGCAAACAAGGAAGATAAAGAACATGATTGAATAAATCATCATATGAATGCTTGCAACACAACAACTCAAATGCTTGCTGGAGATAGAGAGGAAGTAGGTTTACTGACTCAACTTAGAAAATAGGAGCAAGGTCCCTTTATAGAGGGAAGCAGGGATTTCAAGTCATAAAGAGCTTCCAAAATATTATGGTATTTACTAGATTTGAGACCTCATTGCCCCTATCATAGGCATCTTGAGATGATTAAGGTTAAAGTGAACAAGGATGGAGTATATGCTTGTCAAAATATAAGTTGGCAATCCTCATGCTACTCAACTTTAGTCACCGGTAAGTTCTTGTCATTGTAAGTACATGTGTATCATAAATAACCACCAACGGGGTACCCCTTGAACATGGTACAAGAGCTATCCCATAACCAAAATGACAAGGCAAGCAGACAATGAGCATCTTAGTGATCTTTTTATTTACTATGTGCATAGATTTTTATTGAGGATGCTTCACAGAATGATCATTATGGTGATGCTGCAAGTTTCCACCATGATTAGGCTAGCGGCCCAGGCGTTTCTCTAACACACATACATCACTCCATGGACTTACAAGCTCCCTCTTTATTTCACACCGATGACATCCGCAAACAAAAGAGCATGATATCAACTGGATATGTATCCATAAGAGTTGAAAGCGTTCCCCGTGACAGCACGGTTATGCTAATTCCAACGTATAGATGCAAGCATATACAACTTTGATGACACAATGGTTCAAGTCTATTAGGGGCAAGAAAATAAGGTGTGCCATCAAGTTCGTGAGAGATTTACTAACTAGTTTTCACATCACAAAATAGTTTTTAATTCCAAAGATAGATGAAGCTTGAGAATTTGCTTGGAATAGCAATAATGCTAATAGGTAGATATGGTGGAGACAAATGGCACAGGTTTTGGTTCAAAGGTGTTGGAAGCATGAGAAGTATGCCTTCTCAAAACAAGTTTTTGGCTAGCAAGGCTGGGTAGCAAGAAAAAGAGTTAAAAGAAGCAAGCAAACCTACAAGTGATAAAGGCAAACATGCAACCTTCCTTGAAGACACAAAAGATATTAAATAAAGAATATTAAGCTTATGAGCCAATCAAGAAAGAAAATAAATGATACAAAATACCTCTAAGCTTTTTTCTTTTTTTCCTTTCAAACCTCAAAAAGTGTTGCTACTGACCAGAGCTCGGTTTGCCAAAACCAATTTATATTTACTTGATGCTCCCAAAGTGATGCCAATACTGATCAACAAGATCAATCATATAATAGAGATTGCAAACTAAAATAAGAAGTGCAAAAAGTAAAAGATGAAACTTCTCATTAATATTCCATAAAGGCACTCACACCAAGGGATACATAGATAGTCAACTAAAGGAGAGGTACTTCCACATGCAAACCAACCTATAAGATAACTTCTCTACCAAATATATTAATCCACTAAAAAGGTAAAAGATAAAAAGATAATGATGTGATACCGGGGCACTCTCCCAGGCTTGGAACAAGCCAAGGGGATGCCAAACCTGATGATGAATTACTCCTTCAGTGGTGGTGTTCTCTTGTCACAATAAAACTTCCAAGGAAAAGGTTCTCCATCCAAAAAGGACGTCCTGGTTTCCGCAATCCTGAAACTAGCAGCGAAGCTTATGCAATCAAATCTAGCCTCATACTCACAGTTTTGATTTTTTATATCATAGAGCTGTGCTTGTAATTGGTTGGTGGTCTGACGGAGCTAGAAGATTTCTTCTAGGAGCTCAGCAACCTCCTCCTCGTGCTTGGTGATAAGTTCTGAACTTATCTTGTGAATAACATCCACTTCGCGTTCTGCCATCTTCTTATACCTGAAAACTTCTCGCCCAAGGATTCCATCCTTTCTTCCAGACCGCCTTCTCCTTTAGGGCCTTGAACTTCTTTCATCTGCACCTTCCCATCTTTCAGAATTTACTCCTTGGGATGGATCCTCAACTCATACATGTACGGGTTAATGACATCCGTAGAGAAATCCTCCATGGGTGATCCAGAGGAAGACATTGTGGCTCCAAAACTGAGAATTTGCCTGACAGAAACAGATCGAAACAAAAACACGACGAGAACTCGATACAAGAACCTAGGGTAACCGGGGGGGTTATATATTACGAAGTTTCAATGCATAAGGAAGATACTGGTATGAAAACGAGGCGGAGACGGAGCTCGGGGGGCTCACACTCCCACCAGGCGCCGCCAGCTAGGGCCCGCGGTGGGTTTGGCCACCCCGGCCTCCGTTTGCTCCGATGTTCCATCTCGTAACTTTACTTATGTAATAAAAACATCAAAAATATAAAAAGATTAGGCTTTCACGAACCTTCTGTTTTCACCACTTTTACCTATTCAAAGACGAACTCTGTAGACTCCTTTTCCCCTTCTCCTGGAAATTCCTTTTCTCACAAGGCATTACACAAAATTCAAGGGCAACATTAGTGTAAGCAAAAACCATAAACTTTTAGGTTCACACTTCAACTGAAATCCATCAAAACAAAGGCTTTTGTAAGAGGCAAATGCAAATGATGGCAGAAATCTGTCAAAACAGTCCAGCAGGTAAAGATTGTTTTTTCGAAAACCTTCTGTTGCTCAAATCAAAAAGTGCAAAACAAATGAAAATTGGGTAACAACTTGGAGAACGAGCACAGAAAAATACCGCTCCATCCGAAGTATTGAGCTCCCTCACGGATTTTTACAATGCATCACAAAAATCTGTCCCAGGACAGCCACTTTTCACAACTCTTCTACTTATCAAAAGTAGTTGAACTTGACACAAAAACCAAAACAAAAAGGGTAAGGAGCGGTTATTACTGAGGTAATAACTTCCAAGACTCAACCAAACCCTTGGGTTATTTCCCAACAAGTACTTTTCTTTAATGCCTTTAAGTTAGACTTGAAAGTTTCAAAGATGCTCACAAAGGAGATATATATCTGAAGTGAAAGAGAGCATCAAGAAGCAAATAACCAACACATTTGATTCTAACCCACTTCCTATGCATGGGGGTGTCATGAGAAAACAAATTTTTGAAACAAAAATCCACTAGCATAGGAAGACAAAACAAATGCAACTTCCAAGCTTTCAACATAAAACAGGGAAACTTAACATTATTGAGATGCATAAAACCATGTTTCCCTCTCTCATAATAACTTTTAGTAGCACTTTGAATAAAGTTGACAATATAATCGTCACTGTCAACAACTTTATCATCAGAATGAGCATACTTACAATCACCAAAAAGAGGTCCAAGGTCATAAACTGGATCAATAGAAGCAAGTTGTTCCATCCTTAAATCTTCATAAGGCAAACTATTTTCACAAGGGGCTTTAGAAAATTTGGAAAATTTAAACTCATAAGAATCTCCATCAAACTTAGTTAAAATGTTTTCCTTCTTACAATCTATAATGGCTCCACAAGTGTTCAAGAAAGGTCTACCAAAAATGATAGGACAAGTTTTGCTAGCTGCTGAATTAAGCACTAGAAAACCAGCAGGATACTTAATCTTAAGAACCTCCACATCTCTTACAATACCAAGAGGGCAAATGGTTTCCTTATTATCAAGGTGAATAACCACATCAATTTCCTCAAGCTCACAAGGACCAATGCCATGCATAATTTCCCTATAAAGCTCATAAGGAATCACACTAGAGCTAGCACCAATATCACATAAACCACAGTAGCAATGATCACCAATTTTAACATAAAGCACAAGAACACTAGATTTTCTAGCCTTACTAGTATGAGAGATAATATTAGAAGCATCTTCACAGAAGAGAATGTGCTCATCCTCTATATTTCTAGTGACAGGGTCTTTCACAATAGCTGCCATATGGTCAAAAATTGCTCATTAGGCTCCATGCTTTTCTTAGTACCTTTGTTATTTGCATTAATAATCATAGAATACTCATTTAGCTTAGGTGGGAAAGGTATTTTCTCAACATAAGGTTCAGGCCAAATATGATCAATAGTACAAACTTTAGTATTTCTAATAGGAACATGATTAACAACATCTTTATAAGGTGCATGGTACTTGTTCCACTTCTTTTTGGGAATTTCTATGTAAGAGGCAAAGGCCTTAAAACAATTGGCAATACTTTGGGAATCAAGACCAAACTCATTGCTAGTATCACGGAAGTCATTAGTTCCCATAAAAGATTTTATGCAGTCATAATCATAGTTTATACCTGACTTTCTTCCTTTGTCATTCTGCCAAGATTCAGTGTTCTCTTGAATACGGTCTAGGAGATCCCATTTAGCTTCTTCCTTCATACGTGTGAATGATCCAGCACAAGAAGCATCTATTAAATCTTTATCATGAAGAGAAAGCCTAGCATAAAAATTATTGATAATAATATTGTTAGGGAGTTCATGAATAGGACATTTAAGCATTAGTAACTTCAATCTCCCCCAAGCTTGAGTTGTACTCTCTCCATCACGAGGACAAAAGTTATATATCAGATTTCTATCCTTATGAATATCACTAGGAGGATAGAATTTAGAATAAAAGAGATATGCCATTTCCTCCCATTCCATGGATTGTCCATTCTTCAGCAGCTTATACCATTCTTCAGCTCTCCCTTTCAAGGATATAGAGAGTAACTTCTTCTTCACCTGTTCAGTTGTGATACCTGCACACTTAAACAACTCGCATAATTCATGGATAAACAACAAATGATCACCAGGATGGATGGTTCCATCCCCAAAATAATAATTATCCATAACACGATCAACAATACTTGTAGGTATCTTAAAAGGATCTATCTCAATAGGTGGTGGTTCATCTACTACCCTACCGGTGGTAGTAGTTATCCCAAACAGAAAACCAAGTGGGTTATACATATTGGAAACAAAGTAACAAACATAAACAAAAAGAAATACTCACAATAGAAGTTTCCTTTACCAGTTCCACTCTTCAATAGCGCTTCACTCCCCGGCAACGGTACCAAAAAATACTCTTGATGACCCAAAAGTATAGGGGGTGTATCGTAGTAATTTCGATAAATAGGAGTGTCGATCCCAACAAGGATTAGAAGGTGTTGACTAGTGGTATGGGTAGAAAATCTTTGTAAATACTTAGCAAACAGATTTTTAGGGGTTTTCTTATAAAGCAAATAAACAAGGTGCAAGTAATAAAGACAACGAACAAATGCATCAAGTGGCCCAATCCTTTCAGAGCAAAGGACAAGACGGTGGAAATACTTATAAGGACCAAACGTTCTCGAGGACACATGGGAATTCTGGCAAGTGCTTTCGCTTCAAATAGCTAAGTACTCTTGTTTGGTGTTGTAAGTGTTGTGTGGGTGAACCTGTGCTAATGTACCGACCTTACTTGGAATAATACAAACTTGTCGTTAAACCCCCTGCAAGCATCCGCAACTACATGAAAGTAATTAAGATATAAACCTAACCATAGCCTTAAACTCTGAGATCCTACGCTCCCTTGTGCAATGGTGTCCTAACGAGGGTTCAGGTTTCTGTCACTCCGGCAACCCCACAATTAGTATCCAAATACACAATGCATTCCCCTAGGCCCATAAATGGTGAAGTATCATGTAGTCGACGTTCACATGATACCACTAGAAGAATAGCACCACAACTTAAATACTAAACCATTGAATAATAACTCAACACAAATCCACTACTAACAACATGACTTCTGCCATGTCCTCAAGAACTAGATGAACTACTCACAAGACATCATATGGATCAAGATCAAAGATGATATGGTAATGGATAACAATCTGAACATAAACAGTAATCCAATGGTTCCACTCACAATCATCAACTACAATAGTAATCAACACTGAGAAAGTTTCCCCTAAGAACAAATGCAAGATCCAACACAATTGTTACAGCGGGATGGAGTGGTGATGATGGTGCTGGTAGAGATGATGGTGTGTATGATGATGATGATCCCGATGAAGTCTAGCTTGATGACGGTGTTGATGGCGACGATCTCCCCTCTCCGGGAAGGAATTTCCCCGGCAGAAATCTGTCTGCCGGAGAGCTCTTCCTCTCTCGGTGTTTTCTGCCCCGCAGAGGCGGCGGAAATCTTTCTATGGTCGCTCCCTTAGTATTAGGGTTCCGAGAGGAAGATATAGGCGAGAGGGCGGAGTCGAAGGCCAGCCAGGTGGGCCACATCTTCCCTAGGCACGGCCTAGGGGGGACCCGCGCTTAGGGGGGTGTGGGCCCCCTGTGGCCCAGCTACGCCTCCCCTTCTGGCTTCCTTTGTCTTCTAGGAAAATATAATTTTCCAATATTTTTTTGGTATTCTTTGGATCTTCACAAAATTGCATCAAAACACCTCCTGTTCCATCAGAAACCTAACTCTGGCAGTCCATCCTCCAAGAATCATCCAACATGCAAAAACAGAGGAAAAGACATAAGCAACACCTCATAATAAGACACATATCAAAGAATAGAGGAAAATTATGATACAGAATGGTGATGCAAATTGGACGTATCAAGCGTGAGTATCCACCTTGGACTATGGGTCCATGTAGTAGCTAGATGGTTGTATCTCCTCCTTGTGCTTTCATGTATAGATCTTGTGAGCTCCGTTCATGATCAAGATCTCATCTATTTGTGATCATGCATGTTGTGTTTGCGGGGATCCGATGGATATTGAGATTACTATGTCAGATTGATTAATGGTTTTGTCTTATTGATTCTATCATGTCTGTGTTGTTTGTGATCTTGCATGCTCTCTATTGTTAGTAGCTATCTTGGCCAAGTAGTTTCTAGTGACTACAAGAGGGGGTATTTATGCTCAATAGTGGGTTCATGCCCCTACTTATCAAGGGAAGTGACAAAAATCTCTACGGTAGTAGATGTGCTGTTGCCACTAGGGAGAAAACAACAGTCTCTTGTTCATGGAACAAGTGGATTGTTTAACTTACACACTTTGATTAAAGTAGTTATCTGTTGCTTGCAACTTAATACTAGAGGGGGTTCGGATGATAACCTGAAGGTGGACTTCTAGTCATAGATGCAGTTGGATGGCGATTTATGTATATTGTTGTATTGCCCAATCGAATCTCATAAGATCTTTTTGTCTAGTATTGAATTGTTGTGCCTTGCTCAGTCCTGTCAATTGTCCTGTTGTAATTTGTTTACCCATCATGCCATGTTTGTTTATCTAAGGAGAACACCTCTAGTGAACTATGGACCTCGGTCCAATCTTTACCATTGATACATCTTCCACTATTACTATTTACTTGCTGCAAACCATCATCATCTTCCACACCATACAGTTAATCCTTTGTTACAGCAACCGGTGAGATTGACAACCTCACTGTTACTTGGGGAAAAGTCTTGAGTTTGTGTTGAGCAGGTTTCCACGTTGCTTGCAACACCTTTGAGACGTTTCCTTCCTCCTACTGGTTTCTTACTAAGGGAAGACTTGCTGCTATGATGCATCACACCTTGCTCTTGGGGTTTCCCGACAAAGCGCTCCCACATCAACACAGCGCCATCACAACTTTGCTGGCGCCATTGCCGGGGAGTCTAAGGACGTCTTCACAAGGGTAGTCCTCCTCAACCTTTCTATTTACTTTGTTTTTAGTTTGCTTAGTTTCTTTTGCTTGGTTTTGTTTGCCTCTTTTCAAAAACTCCAAAAAAAATAGTTTATCTTGGTTTTCTTTCTCTTATCAAAAATACAAAAAAATTAGTTTCTGCTCTAGTTGCCACCTTGCTCTAGCTCACCATGTTGTTCCCCAAGTTCGCCCCGAAGGACCTTTCGATAGGGAGTGGCTCCATAATTGGGAAAGATAATATTGAAGAATTCTTTAATCATGTTAGCAAGCATGAGAATATTGAGGATAAATCTATAGCAGAGCTTGTTCCTGATTATGAAATTGCCGCAGCTTCTTTAGATCATATGTTGGAGGCTAGGTTTGTTAGCCTTAACCCCATGATGCAAATTTTGTTCCTAAAACTAAAAGAAGAAAAGAATGCTGAAAAGAGAGAATTTATTCTTGAAACTTTACTCAAGGAATTCAATGATGTTGCTAAGGAAGCCAAAAAGGTCTTTGATCGTTTCAATATGCTAGCATCATGTGTAAATTTTGTGGGTACTTCTGATAAAACCAAGCCTAGAGAGGAATTTAAGATACCCATACCCTTTAAGCTTGTTGGGAAGCATGAGGCCTTTGAAAAGAATTTTGATTGGATTGTTCCTGAAAATCCTTTTGATTAAAGTAGTAAACCAAAGAGAGATGAGAAGGGATCCTCCAAAACTCATTTGGATGAGATACCTTTCATAGTTGAAGACTTTGCAAGTATTGATCTTAATTCCTCATTTGAAAATACTTGATTTCTTGCTTCTTGTGCCTAACTTAAAGGCGTTAAAGAAAAGTACTTGTTGGGAGATAACCCAAGAGTTTCCTTGAGTCTTGGAAGTCATTACTTCAATAATGACCTCTCCTTATCCTTTTTTTGCCTTTTTTTGCCAAGAATGATCTCTAATGAGAGGGAAGTAAGATTTGGGGAGTTGCTGTCCTGAAATAGATTTCTTCCCTCCACCATACAAATTCATGATGAGTCTCTGTAAGACGGATTAAGCTAAACATTTACTCATAAATACCCCAGTTTGTTGGCTAACTTTCATTAGTTCAACACTTTTTTATTTGAGCAACAAAAGGTCTTAGAAAAAATCGGTTTCTACCCGCTGGTCTGTTTTGACAGATTTCTGCCATTATTTGCATTTGCTTCTTATTGATTCCTTTTTGGGTTGTTTTTGGGAAATTGGGCTTTTTGAAGGAGTTGATACAGTAGCTTGTGTATTTAGAAGTTTTGCTGTTCTAAAGCTAAACCCAAGGGTCTATTATCTTTTGAATACACTAATGTTGCTAATGATGATTGTGTGAAGTTTTGTATGAAGGAAAAATTTCAGGTGTAGAGAGAGAATGATGTAATGAGATGAAGAATGGACAAAAGCTCAAGGTTGGGGATTCCACCCCGGTGTCACCCCAAGAAATATCCAAGAGGTACAAGCGTTAAAGCTTGGGGATGCCCAAGGCATCCCCTTCTTCATCAATAAAAATCTCAGGTCTTTCTAGACACTTCGTTTTTATTGTTTCATGCACTATTGTGTTGTTCTTGGAGCGTCTTAGTTTTCGTTTTCTTTGCCTAGTTGTTTAGTTTGCTTGAATACAGTATTTTGGACCCCCGTTCTTGCTGTGTTGTTTCAAATAAGCTGATTGGTGTTGGAAGGAGTAGAAAGTTCTTGCTTGAAAGTGCAAGAGGAGCTTGCATTGACTGTGACTTAGACTTTAGCATGTCATGCTAGGTGTTGTTTTGACCTTATGCTTAGTGATTATTGCTGTAGCATGTTATGTTCCAAACAATTGGGATTGCTTAGTGTGCCTTGAAAGAATCATGCGTTGTTTTAGCATGCAAAAGCATAGTATTGTGGTATTCTCCTTTGATGCTTTGTTTGGGTTGACTTGGCACATGCTCACACCATGTTATGACTATGAATAAGTCACCATAGACTCTATGACCATTTAGTCCTTGACTTGTAGTACCATTCTATGCTTTGATTAGTAATGTTTTATTGCTCTGTATGATTATGGCCATTATTGCTCTCTTAGTTGGTTGCTCCCAGTCTTTTGCTAGCCTCCACTTGTATGAGTAAGTTCTACTCATGCTTCCAACTCCCAAGAAACCAAGTTATTCCAAAGTGTCCACTATAAACTCCTATGCATGGTGTGTTCCCTATCTTTGGGTGTTCACATCCCGCGGCTCAGGAACCGGGAGTCGACGTCGAGTTTTAGCGAGATGTGATTCTCATGTATTAGAGATATTTATATCATATTAGTACTTTGTTGTTATTCAAGATGTATTCGAGATGAATTAGTTCTTTGTTGTTATTCGAGATGTATTCGTGATGAATTAGTAATTTGTTGTTATTCGAGATGTTATATGTATTAGTACTTTGTTGTGATATGGTACATTGTTAATTTTATTACTCATATGCACATTATTTCATAGCAGTTATTCTATGGACTTCAACGGCAGAGAAGGTGAAGAGCATCTGTTCACCGTTATATGAGGTGATGAAGAGCTCCCTAGCAGGGTGAAGCGCTCGTCAATCAGGGTGGAGCAGAAGACCATGGAGAAGAAGATGGCTCACAGTTTCCGAATGAGTCCGGTGATGGAATGTAGATAGATCCTTTAGTCGAAGGGAAAACGGTTTTTAATTGCAATGATGACTTCGAAAATGATGGACCGGCCTTAACAAAGTCTGGCGAGGTATATTATTAAGCCTCTTGTGATCACTGGATAGATGCATTAATTGATTTTGTGTGTATATATTAACGAATGTTTCTTATTTTAGACCTCCACATCGACCAAGTCTGGTAAAAGTACTAACTGAGGCCCAGCCAAAGGGACCGCCGATGCACATCTCACTATTGAGCCCGTCTCTCCAGAGGGCTAACATTGATTCCCCTAAGTAACGCAAACACATTTGTGCATCAATGCAGCTTTATTGTTAGGGATAGTGTCCCGATCAGCGTTATCAACTGGAATAAGCCAGCAAAGGAATATGAAAACCCATTTAGTTTTGTCAAGGACAGATACAAAGACATACTATGGGAGAATCTCATTTCACATTTCACCCTACCGGTCTTGGAGACTGAGCACGCCCTGAATTCTATGAGGTCCAAAGTGAAGTGTTTCGCTCTTAAGAAGATGGCCAAACAGTTCAATAACTACAAGAAAAGATTATACAATGAATATCTCGTGGAAAAAAGTCCCAGAATTCACTGGCATGCTAGAGAAGCAGCGGGCTCACTGGGAAAGTTTTCTGGACTACAAGAAATCAGAAGTAGCAAAAAACGGTCTGACAAGAATAAAGAAAATGCTGCAAAAAAGAAATATCACCATAAGATGGGGACATGTGGCTACAGGACTTCCATGCCTAAGTGGGAGGAAGCTGAGCGAGCCTTGCGTGCACAAGGTCTCACTCCAGCTATAGAGGACTGGCCCATTAGGGTAAGAAATTGGTTACTTGCGCATGAGGCGAAGTATGACATGGAAACAGGGGAGTTAATATTGGATGAAAAGTCCAAAGTTGCTACACCCCATGAATCAATTGTTAAAACAATCGAGGAGGTTAAAAAGGGTGAGTTCAAACCCGATAGAGAGAATGACGAGCTGACAAAGGCCCTCGGGAATCCTGAAAAACCAGGACGAACACGAGGCTTTGGACCTTCTATGTCGTGGAAGACTGGGTTTCCCGAGCATAATGAATCTTATAAAAGTCGAGTGAGAGCAAAGAACCGGAAAGAGCAAGAGGAGGCAGACCGGTTGCGTAGCGTAGAAATAAATAACACGGATATATATGCCATGCTAAATTAGAAACATAAGCAACTGGACGAAATGCGCCAAAAAGGGCCAACTCATCAGCGGATGGAAGAAAGTGCCAGTGGCCCATCTTAGCGGAGAAGCAGCGTGGCTTCCACGGCGGACGATCCGATAGATCGTTATCCTGTGGATAATATCACTGAGAATACAAGTTGTGACCTACATGTGGGAGTGATGAACTTATCTTTCAAGGCGGCTCTCGGCTATGCTTTGTCCTGTGAAGCTGAAGCACGTTGGCATTGCAAAAAGATTCCAGATGGCTATGCTCGTGTCGGGGTGGATGAGGTTCTACAGTAATATGAATCACTACAACTGGACATCCTGGACCTGAAGATGAGAGCACACTAGGAGAAGTCAGGGGTTGTATCATTCTATGGCGCAAGAAATACATCGTGTTTCTAGGCTCTGCACCCAGGCCACCACCGTCTCCTCCGCGTTAGCCGAGTCTGCTGCCTCCAGCAAGTCCACACGAGGAGTGGGACGACCACCATAGCGCGAGTCCACCACCAGGTCATCCCACTCCGCCGTCGCGTCAGCCGTAGAAGGCGGCCTCTTATTCAACTAGTACTACTACTCAGAAGAAAGGTAATAGGGCGAAGAAAACCGCGCCGCCTCCTCCCAAGTTACCTTACGAGTGATGGAGATATTCCCTAGAGTCAAATAATAAAGTGTTTTTATTTGATATATCTCTTGTTCATAATACGTTTTTTACCGTGCTATAACTGCATTAATACGAAACATTAATACACGCGTGGTATGTAAACAACCAGGTCTCTAGTTACCTCTAGGAAACTAGCTCATTGGGCAAGTGATGATCTTATGGTTTCGAGATCATGGTGATAGTGCCAATTAACAATGAGGTCACATCATTGGAGAATGATGTGATAGACATTCACCCTAAAGTTAATCATAATGAGATCAAGTTACTTAAAACTTTCATCATTGATGATAACATGAAGACACCATGGATAATATCCTTTGACTGTGAGATAATGCATAATCACTGTTTTGGAGGGAGACATTAATGATATCAAGTATCAGGCTGTGAAAAGGTGATCATAGAGGTATCATTGGGTTTCCTGAAGAAATGGGTTGAGGAGTTTTATCAAGACCAGGATTTTCCAATCCCAGTAACGGAAAGATACATGTGGCCAACTCGGTGACGTTGCATTAACAAAGCTTGCAAGCATATGATTGTGATCAGCTGTACTTGTTGGCCAGCTCACCATCTTCGACTATATGGACTTTCCAAGGATACGAGATAAATGGGAATACATTTTACACGATCGCCAAGATAAAAAGAGCACCAACCAAAATATTGGTGTCCGCTTTGATGCAACAAGCGATAATGGGTCAAAGGACACATATTACGGTTACATAGAGGATATATGTGAACTTTACTATGGACCCTATTTTAAGGTCCCTTTGTCTCGGTGCAAATGGGTCAAGCTGATAGAAGGCAGGGTCGAGGCAGACAAGAAGTACAGAATGACAACGTTGGATCTCAACAATCATGCTTACAGAGACAAACCATTCGTCCTAGCCAATGATGTGGCTCATATTTTCTATGTGAAGGACATGTCTACCAGACCAAGAAAAATAAAATATAAGCAAACAAATACATCATCAAACGATGAGCCAAAGCGCCACATAGTTGTTTCAGGGAAAAGAAACATCGTGGGAGTGGAGGACAAGACAGGCATGTCAGAAGATTATGATAAGTTTCATGAAATTCCACCCTTCGCAGTGAAGGATAAACCAATCATCATGTTAATTGATGAATATGCTCCATGGTTATGGCCACACGGCCATAAGCAAGCCATATAATGTATTCTAAATTTTGCTTTTGGTGGTTTGTGAGATGCAATCAATATGTACCTGTAGATCATGTACTTGCATTGGATCTATGAAGAAACATCATATTGTGAGTCTAAATATGATTTTTTCAAAAAAAATCATGAGCATTAGATCATGTACCTGTAGTTCTAACCGGGCCCACTTCCTACCGGTTTGACAGACATTTATCTTTTTCACCAGGGGTGTATGGAAAGTTTTGAGATCTTTCGGTTGGTACATTGTCCATGTAAGGTGGTATAGTATTTTTGGAAAATATGGTGGCAGAATTTTGAATGAGCATTTTGGTGGTTTCTTCACAAAAAACCCCGTTTTGGGCACTCAGAAAATGGACTTTTCATGCGATAAAAAGGAAAACTTCCACCTGCAACATTGTTTGACATATGATGATGCACATGCATGCACAATATGGGAACAGTATCACAAATTACGCCATGATTCAATCCATAACATTGGTCATTTGACCAAAAGCCAAGAAACCTCAAACATGATAGGTAATTTTGTGAAGGATTTTTCGAGACATAATCAATTTAGCAAGTTTGGTATTTTTAATTGCAACTATGGCACATAATATGACACCACACGAAGGATTTACATTGCTCAGACCTTTTTTTGAATTTCTTATGCCCGTTTCAAAATTTTCCTATTTCAAACTATTGTCAAAATGGCGGGCATGAAGATAGGTGATGAGCATCGCTAAAACTTGTATTGGATCTATAAAGAAACATCATATTGTGAGTCTAAATATGATTTTTTCAAAAAATCATGAGCATTAGATCATGTACCTATAGTTCAAACCATGCCTACTTCCTACCGGTTCGGCAGACATTTGTCTTTTTCACCAGGGGTGGAAGGAAAGGTTTGAGATCTTATGGTTGGTACATTGTCTATGTAAGGTGGTATTTTTGGAAAATATGGTGGTAGCATTTTGGTGGTTGCTTAAAAAACCCGTTTTAAGCGCTCAGAAAATGGCCTTTTCGTGTGACGAAAAGGAAAACTTCCTCCTGTAACATTGTTTGCCATACCATGATGCACATGCGTGCACAATATGGGCACAGCATCACAAACTACGCCCTAATTATATCCATAACATTGGTCATTTGACCCGAAAGCCAGGAAACATCAAACATGATAGGTTATTTTGTGAAGGTTTTTTCAGACATAATCAATTTACCAAGTTTGGTATTTTTCCTTGCAACTATGTCACATAATATGACACCACGCGAAGGATTTACATTGTCCGGACCTATTTTGAATTTCTTATTTCTGTTTCAAAATTTTCCCGTTTCAAACTATGGCCAAAACGGCGGGCATGAAGATAGGTGATGAGCATCGCTAAAACTTGCATTGGATCTATGAAGAAACATCATATTATGAGTCTAAATATGATTTTTTTTTCAAAAAATCATGAGGATTAGATCATGTACCTGTAGTTCAAACCGGGCCCACTTCCTACCGGTTTGGTAGATATTTGTCTTTTCACTAGGGGTGGACGGAAAGGTTTGAGATGTTCTGGTTGGTACATTGTCCATGTATTATGGTCTAGTATTTTTGAAAAATATGGTGGCAGCATTTTGAATGAGCATTTTGGTGGTTGCTTCACAAAAAACCCCGTTTTGGGCACTCAAAAAATGGAAATGGCCTTTTCATGCGATAAAAAGGAAAACTTCCTCCTGCAACATTGTTTGCCATACCATGATGCACATGCATGCACAATAAGGGCATAGTATACAAACTACGCCCTGATTCTACCCATAACATTGGTCATTTTACCCGAAAACCAGGAAACCGGGACTAAAGATGAACCTTTAGAGACCAACCGGGACTTAAGGGGTTACGACAGGCTGGGGCCAGTGCGAACCATGTTTATCCCGGTTGAGATCTCCAACCGGGACTAAAGATGAACCTTCTTTAGTCCCGATTGGAGACACCAACCAGGACTAAACATGAGGAGCGACATTATGCCAGTGAGTGGCGACATTATGCTAGTGAGTGGCGATACTATTTTGGTGGGTGGCGACACTATGACAGGGGTGAGTGTCGATATTATGTCGTGAGTGTCGACACTATGTCGTGCTGCTTAATCTATAAATATGCATCCTTGTGAAGTTATTAACTGTAAACAAGATGGTGTGTGCGAGAGCAGGGACAACACTACGACTAGTTTGAGGGAGATGCCTAAGGATCGATTCCTGAGACATCTCCAACAAACTGGTCATAGATGCACTCTCTAATATGTGAAATTAGTTAGCTCCCAGGCGTTTTGATCTAGTTAGAGAAGTTATAAACTACAAGATGGTGTGCGAGAGCATGGACAACACTACGGCCAGCTTTAGGGAGATGCCTAAGGATCCAGTCCTTAGGCATCTCCAGAAAGCTGGTCATAGAGGCACTCCCTGATATATGAAATTAGTTAGCTCCTCGACACAAAAATAGAACAACATATTCATAGTTTAGGGGCACCTGCCACTCTGGCCTCGGATTCAAGACACGTGGGGGAGGGGGCTCCCGGATGACGACGCCGCTACGCCCACGGCCTTCACCACCGCCACCCTTCTTGTGTCTCTGCGGCGGGTGCGGGCTCCGCAGGCGAGGATGGTATCCTTGGGCGATGTAGCGCATCACACAGACGATAGTACGGTTCGCCAACCACAGGTGGTGGCCGGCTTCGTTGTGGTTCACTGTGGAAGGGACGTCACCCTCGTACCTGGCGAGCTCCCTTTCCCTCCGGTTAGCAAAGAAGGCATTCCAGGTGTCGTAGTTGTCGGGGATCCCAATAGGGATCCATCCGCTGCTCCGCCGTGAGCATGGGGTAGAAGTGGTTCGTGATGGCCGCTGGTGTGCGGAACCTTGAGGCACATGAGGGACAAGAACCCCTCTAGCGCTCAACATCCAGTCGGAGGGCAGCCGGTAGCCCGACGGACATGGGTAGTTAGAGGCGCATAGTGCCTTGGTCTCCTCGAGAGTCAGAATGGCCCAGTATGCGGTTTCCATTGTTGTGAGAGGGAAAGGTCTGGATGTGTCGATGGCCATGACAGTCGGCCTAGATATAGAGGGAAAGGGCAAGAAAACATGATGGGAAAGCATGTCACGTGGCTTGACGACTCTGAGAATGGTAGGAAATATCGTTAGTCCCGGTTAGTGGCTCTAATCGGGACTAAAGACCCCCAAGTTACTAGTTTTTTACTAACTATTTTAAAAAACAAAAAATGATTTTGGATTAGTCAATCAAATTCACACACTTTTTATGTTGAAAGTTTTATCAGATTCGAAAGTATGCAAAAGATATAATTTAATGCATTTTAATTAAAAGTATGTAAAACAATATTAGTTTTATAACATTGTATGATAATAGATTTAAATTATAGGTGTTCTTTTTCTGAAATTTTTAATATATAATACATAATTTTCTTTATTATATAATACATAATTTTCCTTTAAAGAAAATAAATTGAAAAATACACCTTTAGTCTCGTCTCATGCCTCGAACCGGGACTAGAGGGATGTGGCGCGCGCGCGAAAGCGCCGCGACCGAAAATACCTCTAGTCCCGATTGAAGCCACCAAGCGGGAATAGAGACCCCGTTTAGTCCCGGTGCATGGCTCCAACCAAGACTAGAGGGTTTCGGTATAAATACCCATAGCCCCTCCTCCCAGTTCAATCCACGAACCGGGAAGCCTCGCCTTCGTCTTCTCAGCGTCGACGATGCTTCCAGACCAGCCGCCGCACCCGAAGTTTTTCCCCGCGCACCGCCTCCCCCGGAGCCATTCCCCGCGCGCCACCCGTCCCTGACCACCACCCCCCGGAGCCTTTTGCCGTGCCGCTGCCCCGGAGCCTTTCGCCGCGCCGCCGCCCTGGATCCGTTCGCCGCACCGCCGCCTCAGAGTCGTCTCGGCACATCGCCCGTCCCCGTGTGCCTCACGTCCCCACGCCAACCGTTCCCTCGTCGGAGTAATTTTTTCTTCTGTTTTTAAGTTTTGTTTAATTAGTTAGATATTAATTGTTTAATTAGTTTAATTAGTGTAGTTTAGTGTAGTTTAATTAGTTTAGTTAATTAGTGTAGTTTAGTTTAGTTAGTGTAGTTTAGTTAGTTTAGTGTATTTTAGGTAGTTAGTTAGTTTAAGTTAGATATTGTTTGAAATAAACACTTGTTATTATTTTATTACTTACGGATATATAGTATATAGTAATAATGTATTAGTATATAATTTAGTACAAAATTCCTAATTTAGGATATGCCGCATCCTTGTATTCCACTCAGCGGGAACGACAGAGGAGTACTCTGCTCCCCTGGGGATGTTCGAGACTAGGCTCCGTCGGGTTGGTATTGGGTGGTGCTACCTTCCGGGACGCGTAGCTTGGTGAGGAATCCGGGTGTCGTCATCGACCCGGAAGTTCTTTGGTGGAGGTCACGTGGTCCAGGCAGAGTGCAGAGGGAGCCGACCCCCGAGGAGGTGGTAGGTCGTCGTGTTAGGGAGGAGGACGAATACGTCTGTCGCTATATGGTGATATTGGACACTGATACGTCGGAAATGTATCTATAATTTTTGATATTCCATGCTTGTTTAGTATCTAATTTTCTTTGCTTTGTCCATACTTTGAGGTGCTTTTTACATGTTTTTCGGTACTAACCTATTAACAAGTTGCCACAGTGCCAGTTGTCTGTTTTCTGCTGTTTTTGGTTCCAGAAAAGCTAGTAAGGAAATATTCTCGGAATTGGACGGGACAAAAGCCAAAGTCAATATTTCATCGAGGAGAACACAGAGTCCATAGGAGAGACGGAGGGGCGCCACAGGGTGGCCACACCCCCCAGGCACGGCCTAGGGTGGGCCCGCGCCTGGGCAGGGTGTGGGCCCCCTAGACGCCTCCCAGCCTCGCCTCTTGGCCTATAAGAATCCCCCGATGCCGAAACCCTAAGCACCCGATAAATATTCCACGAAACCGTCTATAGCCACCGCCACCATAGTACCTAGATCAAGGGGGGATCTGAAGTTCTTCTCGAGACCCTGCCGGAGGGGAGATCATCCTGGAGGCCTTCTTCTTCATCATGCCAACTTCCGGTATGAAGAGTTGATGACCCACAAGTATAGGGGGTGTATCATAGTACTTTCGATAAATAGGAGTGTCGATCCCAACGAGGAGCAGAAGGTGTTGAGTAGTGGTATGGAGCAGGAAATCTCTGTAATACTTAGCAAACATATTTTTAGGGGTTTTCTAATAAAGCAAAGAAATAAGGTGCAAGTAATAAAGACAACGAACAAACCCAGCAAGTGGCCCAATCCTTTCTTAGCAAAGGACAAGCTTGTGGAAATACTTATAAGGACCAAACGTTCTCGAGGACACATGGGAATTCTGTCAAGTGCTTTCGCTTCAAATAGCTAAGTACTCTTCTTTGGTATTGTAAGTGTTGTGTGGGTGAACCTGTGCTAATGTACCGACCTTACTTGGACTAATACAAACTTATGGTTAAAACCCCTGCAAGCATCCGCAACTACAGGAAAGTAATTAAGATATAAACCTAACCACAGCCTTAAACTCTAAGATCCTACGCTCCCTTGTGCAATGGTGTCCTAACGGGGGTTCAGGTTTCTGTCTCTCCGGCAACCCCACAATTATTAGCCAAATACACAATGCATTCCCCTAGGCCCATAAATGGTGAAGTATCATGTAGTTGACATTCACATGACACCACTAGAAGAATAGCACCACAACTTAAATACTAAACCATTGAATAATAACTCAACACAAATCCACTACTAACAACATGACTTCTCCCATGTCCTCAAGAACTAGACGAACTACTCACAAGACATCATATGGGTCAAGATCAAAGATGATAAGGTAATGGATAACAATCTGAACAGAAACAATAATCCAATGGTTCCACTCACAAGCATCAACTACAATAGTAATCAACACCGGGAAAGTTTCCCCTAAGAACTAATGCTAGATCCAACACAATTGTTATAGCGGGATGGAGTGGTGATGATGGTGCTGGTGGAGATGATGGTGTGGATGATGATGATGATCCCGATGAAGTCTAGCTTGATGACGGTGTGGATGGCGACGATCTCCCCTCTCCGGGAAGGAATTTCCCCGGAAGAAATCTGTCTGCTGGAGAGCTCTTTCTCATTTGGTGTTTTCCGCCCCGCAGAGGCGGCAGGAATCTTTCTGTGGTTGCTCCCTTACTATTAGGGTTTCGAGAGGAAGATATATGCGAGAGGGAAGAGTCGAAGGCCATCCAGGTGGGCCACACCTGCCCTAGGCGCGACCCAGGAGGACCCATGATTAGGAGGGTGTGGGCCCCCTGTGGCCCAGCTACGCCTCCCCTTCTGGCTTCCTTCGTCTTCTAGGAAAATATAATTTTCCAATATTTTTCTAATCTTTGTGAAATTGCATCAAAACACCTCTTTTTCCATCAGAAACCTGACTCTAGCAATCCATCCTCCAAGAATCATCCAACATGCAAAAACAGAGGAAAAGACATAAGTAACACCTCATAATAAGACACATATCAATGCATAGAGGCAAATTATGATATAGAATGGTGATGCAAATTGGACGTATCAACTCCCCGAAGCTTAGACCTTCGCTTGTCCCCAAGCGAAAACTGAGCTCAATAAACATGTCCACAGGTTAATGGGGTGAAGTGTCGATAAAAAAATACAGACAAGAATCATCACACTTACCAATACACAAATCATAGAAGAAAGCAACTCACCATTATATAACTTAGATTGCAACAAGTACATGAGTCACAATAGAGATGCTTAAAGATAAAACATAATTGGAATCGACAAACTCTTGTTCTTGGTCAGAGAACAGCTGGCAAACAGTTTCACAAAAATCTTTTGAAAAAAAATTAAAACAGGAGTACTCTTTGCTAAAAAGGTTTTTCACAATGAAGGCTTTCAAAGTAATACTCAATAGATAAGAGTTTGTGCAAACAAGGAAGATAAAGAACATGATTGAATAAATCATCATATGAATGCTTGCAACACAACAACTCAAATGCTTGCTGGAGATAGAGAGGAAGTAGGTTTACTGACTCAACTTAGAAAATAGGAGCAAGGTCCCTTTATAGAGGGAAGCAGGGATTTCAAGTCATAAAGAGCTTCCAAAATATTATGGTACTTACTAGCTTTGAGACCTCATTGCCCCTATCATAGGCATCTTGAGATGATTAAGGTTAAAGTGAACAAGGATGGAGTATATGCTTGTCAAAATATAAGTTGGCAATCCTCATGCTACTCAACTTTAGTCACCGGTAAGTTCTTGTCATTGTAAGTACATGTGTATCATAAATAACCACCAACGGGGTACCCCTTGAACATGGTACAAGAGCTATCCCATAACCAAAATGACAAGGCAAGCAGACAATGAGCATCTTAGTGATCTTTTTATTTACTATGTGCATAGATTTTTATTGAGGATGCTTCACAGAATGATCATTATGGTGATGCTGCAAGTTTCCACCATGATTAGGCATGGATTAGGCTAGCGGCCCAGGCGTTTCTCTAACACGCATACATCACTCCATAGACTTACAAGCTCCCTCTTTATTTCACACCAACGACATCCGCAAACAAAAGAGCATGATATCAACTGGATATGTATCCATAAGTGTTGAAAGCGTTCCCCGTGACAACACGGTTATGCTAATTCCAACGTATAGATGCAAGCATATACAACTTTGATGACACAATGGTTCAAGTCTATTAGGGGCAAGAAAATAAGGTGTGCCATCAAGTTTGTGAGAGATTTACTAACTAGTTTTCACATCACAAAATAGTTTTTAATTCGAAAGATAGATGAAGCTTGAGAATTTGCTTGGAATAGCAATAATGCTAATAGGTAGATATGGTGGAGACAAATGGCACAGGTTTTGGTTCAAAGGTGTTGGAAGCATGAGAAGTATGCCTTCTCAAAACAGGTTTTTGGCTAGCAAGGCTGGGTAGCAAGAAAAAGAGTTAAAAGAAGCAAGCAAACCTACAAGTGATAAAGGCAAACATGCAACCTTCCTTGAAGACACAAAAGATATTAAATAAAGAATATTAAGCTTATGAGCCAATCAAGAAAGAAAATAAATGATACAAAATACCTCTAAGCTTTTTTCTTTTTTTCCTTTCAAACCTCAAAAAGTGTTGCTACTGACCAGAGCTCGGTTTGCCAAAACCAATTTATATTTACTTGATGCTCCCAAAGTGATGCCAATACTGATCAACAAGATCAATCATATAATAGAGATTGTAAACTAAAATAAGAAGTGCAAAAAGTAAAAGATGAAACTTCTCATTAATATTCCATAAAGGCACTCACACCAAGGGATACATAGATAGTCAACTAAAGGAGAGGTACTTCCACATGCAAACCAACCTATAAGATAACTTCTCTACCAAATATATTAATCCACTAAAAAGGTAAAAGATAAAAAGATAATGATGTGATACCGCGGCACTCTCCCAAGCTTGGAACAAGCCAATGGGATGCCAAACCTGATGACGAATTACTCCTTCAGTGGTGGTGTTCTCTTGTCACAATAAAACTTCCAAGGAAAAGGTTCTCCATCCAAAAAGGACGTCCTGGTTTCCGCAATCCTGAAACTAGCAGCGAAGCTTATGCAATCAAATCTAGCCTCATACTCACAGTTTTGATTTTTTATATCGTAGAGTTGTGCTTGTAATTGGTTGGTGGTCTGACGGAGCTAGAAGATTTCTTCTCGGAGCTCAGCAACCTCCTCCTCGTGCTTGGTGATAAGTTCTGAACTTATCTTGTGAATAACATCCACTTCGCGTTCTGCCATCTTCTTATACCTGAAAACTTCCTGCTCCAAGGATTCCATCCTTTCTTCCAGACCGCCTTCTCCTTTAGGGCCTTGAACTTCTTTCATCTGCACCTTCCCATCTTTCAGAATTTACTCCTTGGGATGGATCCTCAACTCATACATGTACGGGTTAATGACATCCGTAGAGAAATCCTCCATGGGTGATCCAGAGGAAGACATTGTGGCTCCAAAACTGAGAATTTGCCTGACAGAAACAGATCGAAACAAAAACACGACGATAACTCGATACAAGAACCTAGGGTAACCGGGGGGGTTATATATTACGAAGTTTCAATGCATAAGGAAGATACTGGTATGAAAACGAGGCGGAGACGGAGCTCGGGGGGCTCACACTCCCACCAGGCGCCGCCAGCTAGGGCCCACGGTGGGTTTGGCCACCCCGGCCTCCGTTTCCTCCGATGTTCCATCTCGTAACTTTACTTATGTAATAAAAACATCAAAAATATAAAAATATTAGGCTTTCACGAACCTTCTGTTTTCACCACTTTTACCTATTCAAAGACGAACTCTGTAGACTCCTTTTCCCCTTCTCCTGGAAATTCCTTTTCTCACAAGGCATTACACACAATTCAAGGGCAACATTAGTGTAAGCATAAACCATAAACTTTTAGGTTCACACTTCAACTGAAATCCATCAAAACAAAGGCTTTTGTAAGAGGCAAATGCAAATGATGGCAGAAATCTGTCAAAACAGACCAGCAGGTAAAGATTGTTTTTTTCGAAAACCTTCTGTTGCTCAAATCAAAAAGTGCAAAACAAATGAAAATTGGGTAACAACTTGGAGAACGAGCACAGAAAAATACCGCTCCATCCGAAGTATTGAGCTCCCTCACGGATTTTTACAATGCATCACAAAAATCTGTCCCAGGACAGCCACTTTTCACAACTCTTCTACTTATCAAAAGTAGTTGAACTTGACACAAAAACCAAAACAAAAAGGATAAGGAGCGGTTATTACTGAGGTAATAACTTCCAAGACTCAACCAAACCCTTGGGTTATTTCCCAACAAGTACTTTTCTTTAATGCCTTTAAGTTAGACTTGAAAGTTTCAAAGATGCTCACAAAGGAGATATAAATCTGAAGTGAAAGAGAGCATCAAGAAGCGAATAACCAACACATTTGATTCTAACCCACTTCCTATGCATGGGGGTGTCATGAGAAAACAAATTTTTGAAACAAAAATCCACTAGCATAGGAAGACAAAACAAATGCAACTTCCAAGCTTTCAACATAAAACAGGGAAACTTAACATTATTGAGATGCATAAAACCATGTTTCCCTCTCTCATAATAACTTTTAGTAGCACTTTGAATAAAGTTGACAATATAATCGTCACTGTCAACAACTTTATCATCAGAATGAGCATACTTACAATCACCAAAAAGAGGTCCAAGGTCATAAACTGGATCAATAGAAGCAAGTTGTTCCATCCTTAAATCTTCATAAGGCAAACTATTTTCACAAGGGGCTTTAGAAAATTTGGAAAATTTAAACTCATAAGAATCTCCATCAAACTTAGTTAAAATGTTTTCCTTCTTACAATCTATAATGGCTCCACAAGTGTTCAAGAAAGGTCTACCAAAAATGATAGGACAAGTTTTGCTAGCTGCTGAATTAAGCACTAGAAAACCAGCAGGATACTTAATCTTAAGAACCTCCACATCTCTTACAATACCAAGAGGGCAAATGGTTTCCTTATTATCAAGGTGAATAACCACATCAATTTCCTCAAGCTCACAAGGACCAATGCCATGCATAATTTCCCTATAAAGCTCATAAGGAATCACACTAGAGCTAGCACCAATATCACATAAACCACAGTAGCAATGATCACCAATTTTAACATAAAGCACAAGAACACTAGATTTTCTAGCCTTACTAGTATGAGAGATAATATTAGAAGCATCTTCACAGAAGAGAATGTGCTCATCCTCTATATTTCTAGTGACAGGGTCTTTCACAATAGCTGCCATATGGTCAAAAATTGCTCATTAGGCTCCACAGTTTTCTTAGTACCTTTGTTATTTGCATTAATAATCATAGAATACTCATTTAGCTTAGGTGGGAAAGGTATTTTCTCAACATAAGGTTCAGGCCAAATATGATCAATAGTACAAACTTTAGTATTTCTAATAGGAACATGATTAACAACATCTTTATAAGGTGCATGGTACTTGTTCCACTTCTTTTTGGGAATTTCTATGTAAGAGGCAAAGGCCTTAAAACAATTGGCAATACTTTGGGAATCAAGACCAAACTCATTGCTAGTATCACGGAAGTCATTAGTTCCCATAAAAGATTTTATGCAGTCATAATCATAGTTTATACCTGACTTTCTTCCTTTGTCATTCTGCCAAGATTCAGTGTTCTCTTGAATACGGTCTAGGAGATCCCATTTAGCTTCTTCCTTCATACGTGTGAATGATCCAGCACAAGAAGCATCTATTAAATCTTTATCATGAAGAGAAAGCCTAGCATAAAAATTATTGATAATAATATTGTTAGGGAGTTCATGAATAGGACATTTAAGCATTAGTAACTTCAATCTCCCCCAAGCTTGAGTTGTACTCTCTCCATCACGAGGACAAAAGTTATATATCAGATTTCTATCCTTATGAATATCACTAGGAGGATAGAATTTAGAATAAAAGAGATATGCCATTTCCTCCCATTCCATGGATTGTCCATTCTTCAGCAGCTTATACCATTCTTCAGCTCTCCCTTTCAAGGATATAGAGAGTAACTTCTTCTTCACCTGTTCAGTTGTGATACCTGCACACTTAAACAACTCGCATAATTCATGGATAAACAACAAATGATCACCAGGATGGATGGTTCCATACCCAAAATAATAATTATCCATAACACGATCAACAATACTTGTAGGTATCTTAAAAGGATCTATCTCAATAGGTGGTGGTTCATCTACTACCCTACCGGTGGTAGTAGTTATCCCAAACAGAAAACCAAGTGGGTTATACATACTGGAAACAAAGTAACAAACATAAACAAAAAGAAATACTCACAATAGAAGTTTCCTTTACCAGTTCCACTCTTCAATAGCGCTTCACTCCCCGGCAACGGTGCCAAAAAATACTCTTGATGACCCAAAAGTATAGGGGGTGTATCGTAGTAATTTCGATAAATAGGAGTGTCGATCCCAACAAGGATTAGAAGGTGTTGACTAGTGGTATGGGTAGAAAATCTTTGTAAATACTTAGCAAACAGATTTTTAGGGGTTTTCTTATAAAGCAAATAAACAAGGTGCAAGTAATAAAGACAACGAACAAATGCATCAAGTGGCCCAATCCTTTAAGAGCAAAGGACAAGACGGTGGAAATACTTATAAGGACCAAACGTTCTCGAGGACACATGGGAATTCTGGCAAGTGCTTTCGCTTCAAATAGCTAAGTACTCTTGTTTGGTGTTGTAAGTGTTGTGTGGGTGAACCTGTGCTAATGTACCGACCTTACTTGGAATAATACAAACTTGTCGTTAAACCCCCTGCAAGCATCCGCAACTACATGAAAGTAATTAAGATATAAACCTAACCATAGCCTTAAACTCTGAGATCCTACGCTCCCTTGTGCAATGGTGTCCTAACGAGGGTTCAGGTTTCTGTCACTCCGGCAACCCCACAATTAGTATCCAAATACACAATGCATTCCCCTAGGCCCATAAATGGTGAAGTATCATGTAGTCGATGTTCACATGATACCACTAGAAGAATAGCACCACAACTTAAATACTAAACCATTGAATAATAACTCAACACAAATCCACTACTAACAACATGACTTCTGCCATGTCCTCAAGAACTAGATGAACTACTCACAAGACATTATATGGATCAAGATCAAAGATGATATGGTAATGGATAACAATCTGAACATAAACAGTAATCCAATGGTTCCACTCACAATCATCAACTACAATAGTAATCAACACCGGGAAAGTTTCCCCTAAGAACAAATGCAAGATCCAACACAATTGTTACAGCGGGATGGAGTGGTGATGATGGTGCTAGTAGAGATGATGGTGTGTATGATGATGATGATCCCGATGAAGTCTAGCTTGATGACGGTGTTGATGGCGACGATCTCCCCTCTTCGGGAAGGAATTTCCCCGGCAGAAATCTGTCTGCCGGAGAGCTCTTCCTCTCTCGGTGTTTTCTGCCCCGCAGAGGCGGCGGAAATCTTTCTATGGTCGCTCCCTTAGTATTAGGGTTCCGAGAGGAAGATATAGGCGAGAGGGCGGAGTCGAAGGCCAGCCAGGTGGGCCACATCTTCCCTAGGCACGGCCTAGGGGGACCGCTTAGGGGTGTGGCCCAGCTACGCCTCCCCTTCTGGCTTCCTTTGTCTTCTAGGAAAATATAATTTTCCAATATTTTTTGGTATTCTTTTGATCTTCACGAAATTGCATCAAAACACCTCCTTTTCCATTAGAAACCTGACTCCGGCAGTCCATCCTCCAAGAATCATCCAACATGCAAAAACAGAGGAAAAGACATAAGCAACGCCTCATAATAAGACACATATCAAAGAATAGAGGAAAATTATGATACAGAATGGTGATGCAAATTGGACGTATCAAGCGTGAGTACCCTCCTTGGACTATGGGTCCATGTAGTAGCTAGATGGTTGTATCTCCTCCTTGTGCTTTCATGTATAGATCTTGTGAGCTCCGTTCACGATCAAGATCTCATCTATTTGTGATCATGCATGTTGTGTTTGCGGGGATCCGATGGATATTGAGATTACTATGTCAGATTGATTAATGGTTTTGTCTTATTGATTCTATCATGTCTGTGTTGTTTGTGATCTTGCATGCTCTCTATTGTTAGTAGCTATCTTGGCCAAGTAGTTTCTAGTGACTACAAGAGGGGGTATTTATGCTCTATAGTGGGTTCATGCCCCTACTTATCAAGGGAAGTGACAGAAATCTCTACGGTAGTAGATGTGCTGTTGCCACTAGGGAGAAAACAACAGTCTCTTGTTCATGGAACAAGTGGATTGTTTAACTTACACACTTTGATTAAAGTAGTTGTCTCCTGCTTGCAACTTAAGACTAGAGGGGGTTCGGATGATAACCTGAAGGTGGACTTCTAGTCATAGATGCAGTTGGATGGCGATTTATGTTTATTGTTGTATTGCCCAATCGAATCTCATAAGATCTTTTTGTCTAGTATTGAATTGTTGTGCCTTGCTCAGTCCTGTCAATTGCCCTGTTGTAATTTGTTTACCCAGCATGCCATGTTTGTTTATCTAAGGAGAACACCTCTAGTGAACTATGGACCTCGGTCCAATCTTTACCATTGATACATCTTCCACTATTACTATTTACTTGCTGCAAACCATCATCATCTTCCACACCATACAGTTAATCCTTTGTTACAGCAACCGGTGAGATTGACAACCTCACTGTTAGTTGGGGCAAAGTCTTGAGTTTGTGTCGTGCAGGTTTCCACGTTGCTTGCAACACCTTTGAGACGTTTCTTTCCTCCTACTGGTTTCTTACTAAGGGAAGACTTGCTGCTATGATGCATCACACCTTGCTCTTGGGGTTTCCCGACAAAGCGCTCCCACATCAACACAGCGCCATCACAACTTTGCTGGCGCCATTGCCGGGGAGTCTAAGGATGTCTTCACAAGGGTAGTCCTCCTCAACCTTTCTCTTTACTTTGTTTTTAGTTTGCTTAGTTTCTTTTGCTTGGTTTTGTTTGCCTCTTTTCAAAAACTCCAAAAAAATTAGTTTATCTTGGTTTGCTTTCTCTTATCAAAAATACAAAAAATTAGTTTCTGCTCTAGTTGCCACCTTGCTCTAGCTCACCATGTTGTTCCCCAAGTTCGCCCCGAAGGACCTTTCGATAGGGAGTGGCTCCATAATTGGGAAAGATAATATTGAAGAATTCTTTAATCATGTTAGCAAGCATGAGAATATTGAGGATAAATCTATAGCAGAGCTTGTTCCTGATTATGAAATTGCCGTAGCTTCTTTAGATCATATGTTGGAGGCTAGGTTTGTTAGCCTTAACCCCATGATGCAAATTTTGTTCCTAAAACTAAAAGAAGAAAAGAATGCTGAAAAGAGAGAATTTATTCTTGAAACTTTACTCAAGGAATTCCATGATGTTGCTAAGGAAGCCAAAAAGGTCTTTGATCGTTTCAATATGCTAGCATCATGTGTAAATTTTGTGGGTCTTCTGATAAAACCAAGCCTAGAGAGGAATTTAAGATACCCATACCCTTTAAGCTTGTTGGGAAGCATGAGGCCTTTGAAAAGAATTTTGATTGGATTGTTCCTAAAAATCCTTTTGATTAAAGTAGTAAACCAATGAGAGATGAGAAGGGATCCTCCAAAACTCATTTGGATGAGATACCTTTCATAGTTGAAGACTTTGCAAGTATTGATCTTAATTCCTCATTTAAAAATACTTGATTTCTTGCTTCTTGTGCCTAACTTAAAGGCGTTAAAGAAAAGTACTTGTTGGGAGATAACCCAAGAGTTTCCTTGAGTCTTGGAAGTCATTACTTCAATAATGACCTCTCCTTATCCTTTTTTTTGCTTTTTTTGCCAAGAATGACCTCTAATGAGAGGGAAGTAAGATTTGGCGAGTTGCTGTCCCGAAATAGATTTCTTCCCTCCACCATACAAATTCATGACGAGTCTCTGTAAGACGGATTGAGCTGAACATTTACTCATAAATCCCCCAGTTTGTTGGCTAACTTTCGTTAGTTCAACACTTTTTGATTTGAGCAACAAAAGGTCTTAGAAAAAATCGGTTTCTACCCGCTGGTCTGTTTTGACAGATTTCTGCCATTATTTGCATTTGCTTCTTATTGATTCCTTTTTGGGTTGTTTTTGGGAAATTGGGCTTTTTGAAGGAGTTGATACAGTAGCTTGTGTATTTCGAAGTTTTGCTATTCTAAAGCTAAACCCAAGGGTCTATTATCTTTTGAATACACTAATGTTGCTAATGACGATTGTGTGAAGTTTTGTATGAAGGAAAAATTTCAGGTGTAGAGAGAGAATGATGTAATGAGATGAAGAATGGACAAAAGCTCAAGGTTGGGGATTCCACCCCGGTGTCACCCCAAGAAATATCCAAGAGGTACAAGCGTTAAAGCTTGGGGATGCCCAAGGCATCCCCTTCTTCATCAATAAAAATCTCAGGTCTTTCTAGACACTTCGTTTTTATTGTTTCATGCACTATTGTGTTGTTCTTGGAGCGTCTTAGTTTTCGTTTTCTTTGCTTAGTTGTTTAGTTTGCTTGAATACAGTATTTTGGACCCCCGTTCTTGCTGTGTTGTTTCAAATAAGCTGATTGGTGTTGGAAGGAGTAGAAAGTTCTTGCTTGAAAGTGCAAGAGGAGCTTGCATTGACTGTGACTTAGACTTTAGCATGTCATGCTAGGTGTTGTTTTGACCTTATGCTTAGTGATTATTGCTGTAGCATGTTATGTTCCAAACAATTGGGATTGCTTAGTGTGCCTTGAAAGAATCATGCGTTGTTTTAGCATGCAAAAGCATAGTATTGTGGTATTCTCCTTTGATGCTTTGTTTGGGTTGACTTGGCACATGCTCACACCATGTTATGACTATGAATAAGTCACCATAGACTCTATGACCATTTAGTCCTTGACTTGTAGTACCATTCTATGCTTTGATTAGTAATGTTTTATTGCTCTGTATGATTATGGCCATTATTGCTCTCTTAGTTGGTTGCTCCCAGTCTTTTGCTAGCCTCCACTTGTATGAGTAAGTTCTACTCATGCTTCCAACTCCCAAGAAACCAAGTTATTCCAAAGTGTCCACTATAAACTCCTATGCATGGTGTGTTCCCTATCTTTGGGTGTTCACATCCCGCGGCTCAGGAACCGGGAGTCGACGTCGAGTTTTAGCGAGATGTGTTTCTCATGTATTAGAGATATTTATATCATATTAGTACTTTGTTGTTATTCAAGATGTATTCGAGATGAATTAGTTCTTTGTTGTTATTCGAGATGTATTCGTGATGAATTAGTATTTTGTTGTTTTTTGAGATGTTATATGTATTAGTACTTTGTTGTGATATGGTACATTGTTAATTTTATTACTCATATGCACATTATTTCATAGCAGTTATTCTATGGACTTCAACGGCAGAGAAGGTGAAGAGCATCTGTTCACCGTTATATGAGGTGATGAAGAGCTCCCTAGCAGGGTGAAGCGCTCGTCAATCAGGGTGGAGCAGAAGACCATGGAGAAGAAGATGGCTCACAGTTTCCGAATGAGTCCGGTGATGGAATGTAGATAGATCCTTTAGTCGAAGGGAAAACGGGTTTTAATTGCAATGATGACTTCGAAAATGATGGACCGGCCTTAACAAAGTCTGGCGAGGTATATTATTAAACCTCTTGTGATCACTGGATAGATGCATTAATTGATTTTGTGTGTATATATTAACGAATGTTTCTTATTTTAGACCTCCACATTGACCAAGTCTGGTAAAAGTACTAACTGAGGCCCAGCCAAAGGGACCGCCGATGCACATCTCACTATTGAGCCCGTCTCTCCAGAGGGCTAACCATTGATTCCCCTAAGTAACGCAAACACATTTGTGCATCAATGCAGCTTTATTGTTAGGGATAGTGTCCCGATCAGCGTTATCAACTGGAATAAGCCAGCAAAGGAATATGAAAACCCATTTAGTTTTGTCAAGGACAGATACAAAGACATACTATGGGAGAATCTCATTTCACATTTCACCCTACCGGTCTTGGAGACTGAGCACACCCTGAATTCTATGAGGTCCAAAGTGAAGTGTTTCGCTCTTAAGAAGATGGCCAAACAGTTCAATAACTACAAGAAAAGATTATACAATGAATATCTCGCGGAAAAAAGTCCCAGAATTCACTGGCATGCTAGAGAAGCAGCGGGCTCACTGGGAAAGTTTTCTGGACTACAAGAAATCAGAAGTAGCAAAAAACGGTCTGACAAGAATAAAGAAAATGCTGCAAAAAAGAAATATCACCATAAGATGGGGACATGTGGCTACAGGACTTCCATGCCTAAGTGGGAGGAAGCTGAGTGAGCCTTGCGTGCACAAGGTCTCACTCCAGCTATAGAGGACTGGCCCATTAGGGTAAGAAATTGGTTACTTGCGCATGGGGCGAAGTATGACATGGAAACAGGGGAGTTAATATTGGATGAAAAGTCCAAAGTTGCTACACCCCATGAATCAATTGTTAAAACAATCGAGGAGGTTAAAAAGGGTGAGTTCAAACCCGATAGAGAGAATGACGAGCTGACAAAGGCCCTCGGGAATCCTGAAAAACCAGGACAAACACGAGGCTTTGGACCTTCTATGTCGTGGAAGACTGGGTTTCCCGAGCATAATGAATCTTATAAAAGTCGAGTGAGAGCAAAGAACCGGAAAGAGCAAGAGGAGGCAGACCGGTTGCATAGCGTAGAAATAAATAACACGGATATATATGCCATGCTAAATTAGAAACATAAGCAACTGGACGAAATGCGCCAAAAAGGGCCAACTCATCAGCGGATGGAAGAAAGTGCCAGTGGCCCATCTTAGCGGAGAAGCAGCGTGGCTTCCACGGCGGCCGATCCGATAGATCGTTATCCTGTGGATAATATCACTGAGAATACAAGTTGTGACCTACATGTGGGAGTGATGAACTTATCTTTCAAGGCGGCTCTCGGCTATGCTTTGCCCTGTGAAGCTGAAGCACGTTGGCATTGCAAAAAGATTCCAGATGGCTATGCTCGTGTCAGGGTGGATGAGGTTCTACAGTAATATGAATCACTACAACTGGACATCCTGAACCTGAAGATGAGAGCACACTAGGAGAAGTAAGGGGTTGTATCATTCTATGGCGCAAGAAATACATCGTGTTTCCAGGCTCTGCACCCAGGCCACCACCTTCTCCTCCGCGTTAGCCGAGTCTGCTGCCTCCAGCAAGTCCACATGAGGAGTGGGACGACCACCATAGCGCGAGTCCACCACCAGGTCAGCCACTCCGCCGTCGCGTCAGCCGTAGAAGGCGGCCTCTTATTCAACTAGTACTACTACTCAGAAGAAAGGTAATAGGGCGAAGAAAACCGCGCCGCCTCCTCCCAAGTTACCTTACGAGTGAAGGAGATATTCCCTAGAGTCAAATAATAAAGTGTTTTTATTTGATATATCTCTTGTTCATAATACATTTCTTACCGTGCTATAACTGCATTAATACGAAACATTAATACACGCGTGGTATGTAAACAACCAGGTCTCTAGTTACCTCTAGGAAACTAGCTCATTGGGCAAGTGATGATCTTATGGTTTCGAGATCATGGTGATAGTGCCAATTGACAATGAGGTCACATCATTGGTGAATGATGTGATAGACATTCACCCTAAAGTTAATCATAATGAGATCAAGTTACTTAAAACTTTCATCATTGATGATAACATGAAGACACCATGGATAATATCCTTTGACTGTGAGATAATGCATAATCACTGTTTTGGAGGGAGACATTAATGATATCAAGTATCAGGCTGTGAAAAGGTGATCATAGAGGTATCATTGGGTTTCCTGAAGAAATGGGTTGAGGAGTTTTATCAAGACCAGGATTTTCCAATCCTAGTAACGGAAAGATACATGTGGCCAACTCGGTGACGTTGCATTAACAAAGCTTGCAAGCATATGATTGGATCATAGAATGCAACAACATAGAAACGAGTAAACGAGTTCATCGGTAACGAGACCGAACACAAGTATGGAGATGCTTGAGATCATATCTTGGATGACCTAGCTATCGTGTGGCAAAAGGAATAGCACTACGCAGTCAAGGTTCAAGCGATGAGATTAATCGTGAGGGCACGGGGATCATTATGGACATCCAGGTCCTGATATTGATCATGGATACAAGAGATTCTTGGTCATGTCCATTGCAACTCCGAGCCTAGGGGTGGCACACTTAAGGGTAGGAACGCTTTGGGATTGAATCGACATCGAAGGAGAAATGAGAGAGAGAAACCGGAAAGGTTCCGGGTATTATCCGATGATGATCGAAAGAGGTCCGAAAGGAGTTTTTGTGTATGAATATATTATTATATGTGTTTTATATTAATTAGTTGAACTTATATTAAAAAACATTTTATTTTATATTTTAGGGCTAACTTATTACTATTGGGCCGCTTCTAGAAGGGCCCAATAGGGTAGGCGCCTAGGGAGAGAGGGGAGAGGGGCCACCGGCCAAACCCTAGGGTTCCCACCCGTCTGGTGGGGCCTAGGGATGGCGGCGGCCGGCTTTCCCCTGGCGGCGTCTTGGGGGCTCCCACCCCCAAGCCCTAGGGTTTTACCTAGCCCATCCCTACTATAAATAGAGGAGCCCCTCCCCTCTATTTGCGCTCAACAAAAAGTTCTCTCCTGTCTCCCCTAAACCCTAGAGATCTCTCCATTGGATTGGATCTAGACTCTTGGTTTAGTTCTCCACCTCCGTACTACCATCGTGCGCAGGATGGTCCAGCTTCTCTACTACATCGAATACCGGGAGACGTTCCTACACCGTACGTGTGTAGAGCTTCAAGGCGCAACACTTGGGGCGCTGTCTTCAATGTTATATGCCTACCTGCGTAAGGCGTGCCACGGTCTTCAAGGGTATGAACTCTGTTCTTACTCTCTGTTACTTATGTCTACATAGTATAGATCTTAGTGATCATGTTCGTATAGGGATTTTTTTGATTTTCTGCTACGAACCCTTTAGTGGTATCAGAGCCAAATCTATGGGTAGATATGTCGTACGGATAGAACACATAGAAGTATGTGGGCGTTGATTCTCTAGTTGTGACCCTCCTTTGTTTTTTTGTCATGTCACGGGATTGATTGATGAAGCAGCCCGGACCGACTTTACGCGTAAGCTTACGCGAGACTGGTTCCACGCTCAACATACGGCTTGTTCCGTATAAGTGGCTAGCGGGTATTTGTCTCTCTTTCAATAGTGGATATGAATTTTACACCGGAGGGCCCTGAAAGGGAGCGAAGAGGCAATCATTGAATCAACATTGTGGCTCAACATTCATAGGTGGGAAGGGGTTCTACCATGAAAGCCCTAAAGCCACGTAAAACTTGCAAAAGGGTAAAGTAGAAGCATCTAACTTTGTTTTGCAGGGGCGTATGTCATGACATTATAATGGTAAGTTTATGAAACGATTGTCCATTGGAGCTCTCGATGGAGATCAAGGTGCTGCAACCATGCCATGGCACCATGCTTATGAAGTACCTATTTGCTCATCTTGTTTGGCATAGCATATTAAGTTATACAATGGTAGCTAAATAGGATGATCGTTCTAAAATTCCAATGATAGTGTTCCCCTCGTGTGTGCACCACCAAGAAAGTTATTTGGTATGAGACAGACCATGATGATCGGGTGTCAGGCATACCTACTTTCACATACAGTGGGTGTATGAAAGGTTACACTGCAATACACACAAGTTTGAGTTGGCGAGCCTAGCATGTGCAGACATGGCCTCAAAACACAGAGACCGAAAGGTCGAGCATGAGTCACATCGAGATGTGATCGACATTCAGAATGTCCACCTTTGGATCTATTTCATCGGAGGTGACGATCAGGGGTGATATAGAAAAATGTGATCATGTGATCACTAAGACGAATGGAGGGATGTTCGTTTTGAGTGGGAGCCTTGTCAATTTAAGTTTATTGGAAAAACTTAAAACCGGTGCTCGGTGTATTATGAACATGGTCTAAACTCTTTGCAAATCCATTGTAGATGTCTCGCACACCCACCTTCAACCTTAGCTCATTCCTAGCGAAGGAAAAGCTGAAAACCGATGGGACGAACTTAACCACCTGGCATCGTACCCTGAAAATCCTCCTAACCCCCTACAAGCTCAACTATGTCTTAGAGGCAGAACTGCCAGCCAAACCCATAGGCACTGCCACTCAGGATGAAAAGAATGTCTAGCAGTCCAAGGCGGATGATGGTAGCCTGTCACATCCCAAGATTTTCTAAATCTTGTAATGTGAAAAATAAATGAATAAAATAAAACTTTGTTGATTTTTAGGGTGAGAAGAAACTTTTTGAATCCAATTGGAAACCTTCAAACCAATTTGGATCAAATAAAATCCTAAAGAGATTTAAAAAGATAAACATTTAATAAAGGAAAAATAAAATATTTGGATTCACTATTTTGAAATCTTTTAATATTTGATTTTAAAATGAGAAGGAAGAAATTAAATAAGTATTATTTTAAAGAGCCAAATTAAAACTTGGCTAAGCCTTTGAAATAAAATATTTCTATAGTGAAGGTTTATTTAAATAAAATAAAAAGGATTTAATATCCAAGTTTATTAAAAATAAAAGTTTTACTATTTTAATTAAACATCAAAACTTATTTATTTATTTTTTAAAAACAAGTTTTCCAAATATTCTTTATTTTCAAATAAAACCTACTGATTTGGTTTTGAAAATAATTAAATTTCAAATGGAGGTTTAAATAAAACAAAATCTATTTTATTATTAAACAAGGTCTATTTATTTAATTATAAATGGACCCTATAATGAAAATATTGTTTTATTTTGGGAATTGGTTTATGTTGTTAAACAGAACCAAATTCAAATACAAAGTGTGTTGAATGTTTGAATTGATTTGAATATTGATTTGTTGTTTGAATTTCAAAACAGAAAATAGAATTGGAAAAAGATAAAACACTCAAGAAGAAAAAAAATAGAATTTGGACACAGCCCACTAAGCCCAGCAAACAGCCCAGTTCCTCACTCCCGCAGAAAACGTTTCGCACTCGCTCACTGACCCACAGAGACGCTGACCAGTGGACCCAACTCCCCTCTCCTCTCTCTCGCTGACTAACCGACCCCACCCCTCCAGCTCATCTTCTTCCTCGCGCAGACGACGCCCTGCCGTTGCAGCCATTACTCCGGCGATCAATACGCGTTGATTCCGCGACCGTTACTCACCGCGACCACGCCCATTTAACCGCCTGCGTCTCCTCTTCATTTCCCCTCAGACTCCACGCCCTGAACGCCACCAGGCTGCCCTGAATCGAGCTCGCAATGCCACTGCTCCGACCACCGTCTCCGGTCAATTCCGACGAACCACTGCCGCCCCTCACCTTCCCAACCACACGGGCACATTCCCCAGACCTAGGCGCTCACATTCCGCGGGCGCCCCAGGCGTCGACTTGACCATCATCAGCCGCGCGCGCGTCCGCCTCTCTGGCGAAGTTCCCTGGTAAGAACTGACCACCCCGCGCCTTCTCGATCATGCACACATCTTCGCCTTGGTCTCGCGCGTCTAACCATGCCCTCGGTTTGCCTCCTCGAGATCTGCAGCGTTGACCCCGACCACAACCAGAGCCGCCCGACGCCGTTCCCCACTCCGGCGAGGAATTGCTGCTGTCCCTGAGCGCCCCTCGACCAACCGACCACGCCCCGAGCATCACCACGTTCTTGCGATCACGGTGAGCATCCCCACTCCGTTCTTTGCTTCCTAGAACCGCCGCTAGCCACCGTTCGAGCTAAGCCTCTGCCGCCAGTTCTTGGCAAGATTGATAAGAGCCGTTCGATTTAGATCGAAGAGACACGATAGAACCAATTAACAGCTAAGGGGTACGCGTTCTGAACCGTGCGATCTATTTAGATCCAACGCCCACAGAGACCAATCCACCCGAATCGGTATCGACCAGTGAAATTGCGACGCGTGGCCAGTTTCTGTTTAAAACAGAATTTGAAAACAGATTTGATTTGCAAATTGAAACCCTTGTAACTTTTGATCCACACGTCCAAAAATTACAAACTTTATATCATTGGAATCAGTGGAACAATCACTAGCCAACCATGCAGTTTGTTTAGTAAAAAGCCTCTGGTAAAAGGTTTGTTTTTGCAGAAACATTTGTATGCTGGTTTAGGTTAGAAAAATTGTTCAAAAATGTTTTTGAGGTTGAAATCTTGGAAAATTAGTTTGTGATGAACTTACTGACCCTAGGAATCAACCCATGGTTTTGAAAGTGGATTTGGTGAAGTTTAGGATGGATTAATTAATTTAACCCATTTCTAGCCAAATAAAAATAATGGTTTTGTTATGAAAATGTTTTTGGAGTAAAAACTTTGGGAAAATAATTTGAAACAAACCTACTGACCCTTAACACCAAGTTTTGAGAATTAGCAACTTATTTGGTGAAAGACATAAAGTTTTGATTTGATAAAAATATTTTCCACCACATAAAATGATGCATGGATTTAAAAATGGTTTATGAATAAAACCCTTTTGAAAATGACTTTGCCACTTTAGGAAGTGACCACCTTTAACCTTACAAAATTCAGAGCCTAGTGGAGACCATCTTTGCAAATAAAACTACCTTTTGCATGCTTTCATGCATGACTTAGATCCCATTGTTTTATGTGTGTTTTGTTTGATTGATTTGGGTTGGAATGTTAGTTGATATTGTGTTTGCTTGATTGATTTGTAGTGAAGTTAGAAAAGTGTGAAACTAGCAAGATCAAGAAGTGAACCACCATTCCCTACCAAAAAGGCAAGTGACACTACCATCTAAAGTCCTAATATTTTCATTATACTTAGTGGATTTTGAAACATGCATGAAAAGAAATTTCTATACTTATGCTATGCTAAATCCTAATAGGATACCCTATACATTCCTTAGTGAAAACAATGTAGTTGTTACATGCTTAGCCATGCTATATTTTGAAAAGAGATACATGTTGAGATTTTATGAAGTTGAGAAAAGGACTTGTGTTTTTATATAATAAAACAAGGACTCAATGAACCACCTGGGTGGACAAGGATACTTTAAGTTTTGGAGAAGGTGGCAACAAAAGGAACCATGTCTATGGCAATCTCTTTGTGTTGTGCTCCAAAATAAAACCACCCAGGAAACTTAGAGATTGAACATGTTTCTCTAATTGTGGCTTTCGTGTACAACCACATGCTATTTATGGCTCTGGCTTGGTCAACTACATTGGGAAGACCCATGCATTGTCTTCAGGTTACTGAAAATGAGGACCTAGAATCCTACATGGGTACTGAAGACAAGCTAGCAATGGTGTATGGGAGGACCTTCTGGAAAGACTTCGTCACATTCTCAATCTGCCAGTACTCCATCTTGGTGAGCACTAATCCAGTGGCCACTGGTGGCAACAAGATGAGATTGTGACATGTGGGTAAAGTGTACTACTTCTGCAGAAGATAATAAAATCTAAGTACTTAGCCGTGTCCCCGGTTATGGACAATACTGAGCAACTAAAGCTTGAAGCTATGGGAAATCTCGACATTCCAATTTCTAAAAGAAAAACTTTTAAGTGAAAACAAAAGACTTGATGCACTTGGGGGTACCAAGGAGCTCAAGAGATTTTTGATGAAAACTTGAACACTTGGGGTTACCAAGGAGCTCAAGAGATTTTTGATGAAAACTTGAACACTTGGGGTTACCAAGGAGCTCAAGAGATTTTTGATGAAAACTTGAACACTTGGGGTTACCAAGGAGCTCAAGAGATTTTTGATGAAAACTTGAACACTTGGGGTTACCAAGGAGCTCAAGAGATTTTTGATGAAAACTTTAACACTTGGGGTTACCAAGGAGCTCAAGAGATTTTTGATGAAAACTTGAACACTTGGGGTTACCAAGGAGCTCAAGAGATTTTTAACAAAGACACTTGGTGGATTCCAAGGAGGTGAAAAAAGATCAAAACCCTTTTTAAAAGATAGGATAAATTATTGCTTTCTGCAAATGAGCCTAAAACCCTACTTAGCCAAATATGCATGTAATGATAGGATCCACTTATATTCTACATAGTAGTGAAACTTGCCAATACAATTCAAATGTATTGACCCTTGTGGCTGTAACTTGTAATGTTGCAGGTTTGATTGTTTTAGAGAAGATTGATTGATTGATTAGGATTACAAAGACTACAACCAACATGTCTGCCTGTGGCACTTTGAAGATGAAGAACCCCATGCTTATAGTTATTCCGCTGCAATGTAATGTAATAGCCAAATGAGCTATGTAAGATGTAATAAAATTATGTTATTCCTGGTTATAAAGTTATATTATGACCTTTGTTTCTTGATATTACATCTTAACCGTGGATGCTAGCTATTGATCCAGGGACTAGCATTGTAAACACAGGGGACTCCACCTTATATTAAATAAAGGTTGGGACACTCCCTCTACATATGGTATCAGATCATTGTGTTGCCTGTAGGATTAGTAAACCTAGGATTGGACCAAAACCCTTAGAAAAATAGGAGTTGTATTTGTTCCAAAACTTATTCTGAACAAACTTGTAAACTCTTTCCTCAACCATTTTGGTTTCAACTCTACATCTCATCTATTTTCAACTTGATGGAAAAACCTACCCCATGGCCAAAGACTTCACCATGTGCAAAGGACTCCATCAACTCTAATGACTTCAACTTCTTCAACCCTAATGACTTCAACTTCTTCAACTCTAATGACTTCAACATCTTGACATGTACACCACAGACCTCAACTTTGGATACCACTAAGGACTACAAGAGAGACAAGGAAATCTTGCTCAAGATATGGAGACTAAGGGAATGCAAAATTAGAAGGAGTTCACTCCACTAGAAGTTATTGTAACCAAGAGTTTTTCTCAAGGAAACCATGATCTCATGCAAGAAGAATCAACCAAGAAGGAAGGAAAGATCACAAGTGAACCATATAGATGGACCACCATATTTTTAGTAAAGTCAAACACACCAACTTATGTGGTGTAACAAAAATATTTTGTTGCCTAAGTATGTGCTTGAACTTTGTTGTTTGAGTGAAAAGTTGTTTGTGAATGTTTGCACATTGCTTGAGTGAATTGTGATGTGTGTGATTAGAATTGATTCCTTAGAAATATCTTGCCTATTCTAATCTTCATTCAACCCAAACAGATGACTACTCCAAGAGACTCCAACATCAAGGTTGATGACACCAACACCAACCAAAAGGACAGCATGAAAGAACTCATAGCAACCCAACACCAGTTGAACCAGATGACAGCTCAGTTCATAGCTAACACTAGTGGTGAAGATCCAACACTGCAAGTATTCTTGGAAACTCAAGCCCAATAGATGCTTAAGGTGACTGATCAAATGATCAATATGGAAGAAAGCTATTCCAAAAGAGTTTGTGATAACAAGGATGACAGAAATGTTATTCTAGATGGAGCCCCAGCTTGCATTATTTGTGGAGACAAGGATCATACTTCCAAGGAGCATGGAGATCAATGCCCCCACCATGAAGAGAAACATCCTGTTGGACAATGTCCCACCTCTCAAGCTACTTGCTACCTATGTGAAGGAAACAACCATGTCCCTATCCAATGCCCCATCTATTCCATTGTTGAACAAAGGAAACAAGGTGGAGTGCAACAAATGATTGCAAACTATCCAGAAGGATCCAAGTCTACCCAAAAGGTTGATGACAAAGGAAAAGGACCACTTATACCTCCAAACAAGACAACCCAATTCAAAGGACCAAAGAAAGGGCCTATGAATTATCCAAAGAGCAAGAGAAGATCCAAGAAACATGTAGACATTCCTACCTACCAGATAACATATGAACAACATGAACTGGATGCACTCCTAGCTTTGGAGAAACCCAAAAAGCAAAAGAAGGACAAAAGCCATGTGCAATGTCATAAATGTAAAGAAATGGGACACTATTCCAGTGAATGCCCAAAGAACCAGAAGAATAAGGAAATTGGTCAAGTGAGGTGCAACAACTGCAAAGAGCTAGGCCATTATGTAGCAACTTGTCCACAAGAGCCACGTAAAGAACTCAAAGACATCAACTGTTTCAATTGCAACAACCTAGGACATTATGCAAGCAACTGTCCAGAAAAGATGAAGAACAAGTTGAACAAGCCTATGGAGAATGTCAACCTTGGCCCATGAGTCAAGTGTGGAAACCAAGGACACAATGCAAATGTTTGCCCAGAGAAGTTTCCCCAAGATCCCAAGCAAGCCAACATGTAGTTTAGTTTGAAAAATTTTAAGGGTGGTAGTACCCTAGATGTTTTGAGCCTACTTGTAACCCTAGCTTTCCCAAATCTCGGGACGATATTTATTTTAAGGGTGGTAGCCTATCACATCCCAAGATTTTCTAAATCTTGTAATGTGAAAAATAAATGAATAAAATAAAACTTTGTTGATTTTCAGGGTGAGAAGAAACTTTTTGAATCCAATTGGAAACCTCCAAACCAATTTGGATCAAATAAAATCCTAAAGAGATTTAAAAAGATAAACATTTAATAAAGGAAAAATAAAATATTTGGATTCACTATTTTGAAATCTTTTAATATTTGATTTTAAAATGAGAAGGAAGAAATTAAATAAGTATTATTTTAAAGATCCAAATTAAAACTTGGCCAAGCCTTTGAATTAAAATATTTCTATAGTGAAGGTTTATTTAAATAAAATAAAAAGGATTTAATATCCAAGTTTATTAAAAATAAAAGTTTTACTATTTTAATTAAACATCAAAACTTATTTATTTATTTTTTAAAAACAAGTTTTCCAAATATTCTTTATTTTCAAATAAAACCTACTGATTTGGTTTTGAAAATAATTAAATTTCAAATGGAGGTTTAAATAAAACAAAATCTATTTTATTATTAAACAAGGTCTATTTATTTAATTATAAATGGACCCTATAATGAAAATATTGTTTTATTTTGGGAATTGGTTTATGTTGTTAAACAGAACCAAATTCAAATACAAAGTGTGTTGAATGTTTGAATTGATTTGAATATTGATTTGTTGTTTGAATTTCAAAATAGAAAATAGAATTGGAAAAAGATAAAACACTCAAGAAGAAAAAAAATAGAATTTGGACACAACCCACTAAGCCCAGCAAACAGCCCAGTTCCTCACTCCCGCAGAAAACGTTTACTTTTCGCTCCACCTGAGACGCTGACCAGTGGACCCAACTCCCCTCTCCTCTCTCTCGCTGACTAACCGACCCCACCCCTCCAGCTCATCTTCTTCCTCGCGCAGACGACGCCCTGCCGTTGCAGCCATTACTCCGGCGATCAATACGCGTTGATTCCGCGACCGTTACTCGCCGCGACCACGCCCATTTAACCGCCTGCGTCTCCTCTTCGTTTCCCCTCAGACTCCACGCCCTGAACGCCACCAGGCTGCCCTGAATCGAGCTCGCAACGCCACTGCTTCGACCACCGTCTCCGGTCAATTCCGACGAACCAGGCACATTCCCCAGACCTAGGCGCTTCTGCCTGTACCCTCCGTTCAATCGCGGGCGCCCCTGAGCGTCGACTTCGACCATCACTGACCGCGCCGCCGCGTCTGCCTCTCTCCGGCGAAGTTCACTGGTAAGAACTGACCACCCCGCGCCTTCTCGATCATGCACACATCTTCGCCTTGGTATCGCGCGTCTAACCCTGCCCTTGGTTTACCTCCTCGAGATCTGCAGCGTTGACCCCGACCACAACCAGAGCCGACGCTGTTCCCCACTCCGGCGAGGAATTGCTGCTATCCTTGAGCGCCCCTCAACCAACCGACCACGCCCCGATCATCACCATGTTCTTGCGATCACGGTGAGCATCCCCACTCCGTTCTTTGCTTCCTAGAACCGCCGCTAGCCACCGTCCGAGCGAGCACCGCCGTCTGCCGCCGCTAGCGCCGCCAGTTCTTGGCAAGATTGATAAGAGCCGTTCGATTTAGATCGAAGAGACACGATAGAACCAATTAACGGCGAAGGGGTACGTGTTCTGAACCGTGCGATCTATTTAGAACCAATGCCCACAGAGACCAATCCACCCGAATCGGTATCGACCAGTGAAATTGCGACGCGTTGTCAGTTTCTGTTTAAAACAGAATTTGAAAACAGATTTGATTTGCAAATTGAAACCCTTGTAACTTTTGATCCACACGTGCAAAAATTACAAACTTTATATCATTGGAATTAGTGGAACAAGACCTAGCCAACCATGCAGTTTGTTTAGTAAAAAGCCTCTGGTAAAAGGTTTGTTTTGCAGAAACATTTGTATGCTGGTTTAGGTTAGAAAAATTGTTCAAAAATGTTTTTGAGGTTGAAATCTTGGCAAATTAGTTTGTGATGAACTTACTGACCCTAGGAATCAACCCATGGTTTTGAAAGTGGATTTGGTGAAGTTTAGGATGGATTAATTAATTTAACCCATTTCTAGCCAAATAAAAATAATGGTTTTGTTATGAAAATGTTTTTGGAGTAAAAACTTTGGGAAAATAATTTGAAACAAATCTACTGACCCTAAACACCAAGTTTTGAGAATTAGCAACTTATTTGGTGAAAGACATAAAGTTTTGATTTGATAAAAATATTTTCCACCACTTAAAATGATGCATGGATTTAAAAATGGTTTATGAATAAAACCCTTTTGCAAATGACTTTGCCACTTTAGGAAGTGACCACCTTGAACCTTACAAAATTCAGAGCCTAGTGGAGACCAGCTTTGCAAATAAAACTACCTTTTGCATGCTTGCATGCATGACTTAGATCCCATTGTTTTATGTGTGTTTTGTTTGATTGATTTGGGTTGGAATGTTAGTTGATATTGTGTTTGCTTGATTGATTTGTAGTGAAGTTAGAAAAGTGTGAAACTAGCAAGATCAAGAAGTGAACCACCATTCCCTACCAAAAAGGCAAGTGACACTACCATCTAAAGTCCTAATATTTTCATTATACTTAGTGGATTTTGAAACATGCATGAAAAGAAATTTCTATACTTATGCTATGCTAAATCCTAATAGGATACCCTTTACATTCCTTAGTGAAAACAATGTAGTTGTTACATGTTTAGCCATGCTATATTTTGAAAAGAGATACATGTTGAGATTTTATGAAGTTGAGAAAAGGACTTGTGTTTTTATATAATAAAACAAGGACTCAATGAACCACCTGGGTGGACAAGGATACTTTAAGTTTTGGAGAAGGTGGCAACAAAAGGAACCATGTCTATGGCAATCTCTTTGTGTTGTGCTCCAAAATAAAACCACCCAGGAAACTTAGAGATTGAACATGTTTCTCTAATTGTGGCTTTCGTGTACAACCACATGCTATTTATGGCTCTGGCTTGGTCAACTACATTGGGAAGACCCATGCATTGTCTTCAGGTTACTGAAAATGAGGACCTAGAATCCTACATGGGTACCGAAGACAAGCTAGCAATGGTGTATGGGAGGACCCTCTGGAAAGACTTCGTCACATTCTCAATCTGCCAGTACTCCATCTTGGTGAGCACTAATCCAGTGGCCACTGGTGGCAACAAGATGAGATTGTGACATGTGGGTAAAGTGTACTACTTCTGCAGAAGATAATAAAATCTAAGTACTTAGCCGTGTCCCCGGTTATGGACAATACTGAGCAACTAAAGCTTGAAGCTATGGGAAATCTCGACATTCCAATTTCTAAAAGAAAAACTTTTAAGTGAAAACAAAAGACTTGATGCACTTGGGGGTACCAAGGAGCTCAAGAGATTTTTGATGAAAACTTGAACACTTGGGGTTACCAAGGAGCTCAAGAGATTTTTGATGAAAACTTGAACACTTGGGGTTACCAAGGAGCTCAAGAGATTTTTGATGAAAACTTGAACACTTGGGGTTACCAAGGAGCTCAAGAGATTTTTGATGAAAACTTGAACACTTGGGGTTACCAAGGAGCTCAAGAGATTTTTGATGAAAACTTTAACACTTGGGGTTACCAAGGAGCTCAAGAGATTTTTGATGAAAACTTGAACACTTGCGGTTACCAAGGAGCTCAAGAGATTTTTAACAAAGACACTTGGTGGATTCCAAGGAGGTGACAAAAGATCAAAACCCTTTTTAAAAGATAGGATAAATTATTGCTTTCTGCAAATGAGCCTAAAACCCTACTTAGCCAAATATGCATGTAATGATAGGATCCACTTATATTCTACATAGTAGTGAAACTTGCCAATACAATTCAAATGTATTGACCCTTGTGGCTGTAACTTGTAATGTTGCAGGTTTGATTGTTTTAGAGAAGATTGATTGATTGATTAGGATTACAAAGACTACAACCAACATGTCTGCCTGTGGCACTTTGAAGATGAAGAACCCCATGCTTATAGTTATTCCGCTGCAATGTAATGTAATAGCCAAATGAGCTATGTAAGATGTAATAAAATTATGTTATTCCTGGTTATAAAGTTATATTATGACCTTTGTTTCTTGATATTACATCTTAACCGTGGATGCTAGCTATTGATCCAGGGACTAGCATTGTAAACACAGGGGACTCCACCTTATATTAAATAAAGGTTGGGACACTCCCTCTACATATGGTATCAGATCATTGTGTTGCCTGTAGGATTAGTAAACCTAGGATTGGACCAAAAACCCTTAGAAAAATAGGAGTTGTATTTGTTCCAAAACTTATTTACGAACAAACTTGTAAACTCTTTCCTCAACCATTTTGGTTTCAACTCTACATCTCATCTATTTTCAACTTGATGGAAAAACCTACCCCATGGCCAAAGACTTCACCATGTGCAAAGGACTCCATCAACTCTAATGACTTCAACTTCTTCAACCCTAATGACTTCAACTTCTTCAACTCTAATGACTTCAACATCTTCAGCATGTACACCAAAGACCTCAACTTTGGATACCACTAAGGACTACAAGAGAGACAAGGAAATCTTGCTCAAGATATGGAGACTAAGGGAATGCAAAATTAGAAGGAGTTCACTCCACTAGAAGTTATTGTAACCAAGAGTTTTTCTCAAGGAAACCATGATCTCATGCAAGAAGAATCAACCAAGAAGGAAGGAAAGATCACAAGTGAACCATATAGATGGACCACCATATTTTTAGTAAAGTCAAACACACCAACTTATGTGGTGTAACAAAAATATTTTGTTGCCTAAGTATGTGCTTGAACTTTGTTGTTTGAGTGAAAAGTTGTTTGTGAATGTTTGCACATTGCTTGAGTGAATTGTGATGTGTGTGATTAGAATTGATTCCTTAGAAATATCTTGCCTATTCTAATCTTCATTCAACCCAAACAGATGACTACTCCAAGAGACTCCAACATCAAGGTTGATGACACCAACACCAACCAAAAGGACAGCATGAAAGAACTCATAGCAACCCAACACCAGTTGAACCAGATGACAGCTCAGTTCATAGCTAACACTAGTGGTGAAGATCCAACACTGCAAGTATTCTTGGAAACTCAAGCCCAATTGATGTTTAAGGTGACTGATCAAATGATCAATATGGAAGAAAGCTATTCCAAAAGAGTTTGTGACAACAAGGATGACAGAAATGTTATTCTAGATGGAGCCCCAGCTTGCATTATTTGTGGAGACAAGGATCATACTTCCAAGGAGCATGGAGATCAATGCCCCCACCGTGAAGAGAAACATCATGTTGGACAATGTCCCACCTCTCAAGCTACTTGCTACCTATGTGAAGGAAACAACCATGTCCCTATCCAATGCCCCATCTATTCCATTGTTGAACAAAGGAAACAAGGTGGAGTGCAACAAATGATTGCAAACTATCCAGAAGGATCCAAGTCTACCCAAAAGGTTGATGACAAAGGAAAAGGACCACTTATACCTCCAAACAAGACAACCCAATTCAAAGGACCAAAGAAAGGGCCTATGAATTATCCAAAGAGCAAGAGAAGATCCAAGAAACATGTAGACATTCCTACCTACCAGATAACATATGAACAACATGAACTGGATGCACTCCTAGCTTTGGAGAAACCCAAAAAGCAAAAGAAGGACAAAAGCCATGTGCAATGTCATAAATGTAAAGAAATGGGACACTATTCCAGTGAATGCCCAGAGAACCAGAAGAATAAGGAAATTGGTCAAGTGAGGTGCAACAACTACAAAGAGCTAGGCCATTATGTAGCAACTTGTCCACAAGAGCCACGTAAAGAACTCAAAGACATCAACTGTTTCAATTGCAACAACCCAGGACATTATGCAAGCAACTGTCCAGAAAAGATGAAGAACAAGTTGAACAAGCCTATGGAGAATGTCAACCTTGGCCCATGAGTCAAGTGTGGAAACCAAGGACACAATGCAAATGTTTGCCCAGAGAAGTTTCCCCAAGATCCCAAGCAAGCCAACATGTAGTTTAGTTTGAAAATTTTTAAGGGTGGTAGTACCCTAGATGTTTTGAGCCTACTTGTAACCCTAGCTTTCCCAAATCTCGGGACAAGATTTATTTTAAGGGTGGTAGCCTGTCACATCCCAAGATTTTTTAAATCTTGTAATGTGAAAAATAAATGAATAAAATAAAACTTTGTTGATTTTCAGGGTGAGAAGAAACTTTTTGAATCCAATTGGAAACCTTCAAACCAATTTGGATCAAATAAAATCCTAAAGAGATTTAAAAAGATAAACATTTAATAAAGGAAAAATAAAATATTTGGATTCACTATTTTGAAATCTTTTAATATTTGATTTTAAAATGAGAAGGAAGAAATTAAATAAGTATTATTTTAAAGAGCCAAATTAAAACTTGGCCAAGCCTTTGAAATAAAATATTTCTATAGTGAAGGTTTATTTAAATAAAATAAAAAGGATTTAATATCCAAGTTTATTAAAAATAAAAGTTTTACTATTTTAATTAAACATCAAAACTTATTTATTTATTTTTTAAAAACAAGTTTTCCAAATATTCTTTATTTTCAAATAAAACCTACTGATTTGGTTTTGAAAATAATTAAATTTCAAATGGAGGTTTAAATAAAACAAAATCTATTTTATTATTAAACAAGGTCTATTTATTTAATTATAAATGGACCCTATAATGAAAATATTGTTTTATTTTGGGAATTGGTTTATGTTGTTAAACAGAACCAAATTCAAATACAAAGTGTGTTGAATGTTTGAATTGATTTGAATATTGATTTGTTGTTTGAATTTCAAAATAGAAAATAGAATTGGAAAAAGATAAAACACTCAAGAAGAAAAAAAATAGAATTTGGACACAGCCCACTAAGCCCAGCAAACAGCCCAGTTCCTCACTCCATGAAACGTTGCTTTCGCTCAGCGACCCACAGAGGCCGACCAGTGGACCCAACTCCCTCTCTCTCTCGACTAACCGACCCCACCCCTCCAGCTCATCTTCTTCCTCGCGCAGACGACGCCCTGCCGTTGCAGCCATTACTCCGGCGATCAATACGCGTTGATTCCGCGACCGTTACTCGCCGCGACCACGCCCATTTAACCGCCTGCGTCTCCTCTTCGTTTCCCCTCAGACTCCACGCCCTGAACGCCACCAGTGCCTGAATCGAGCTTAGCGCCGCTTCGACCACCGTCTCTGGTCAATTCCGACGAACCACTGCTGCCCCTCACCTTCCCAACCACACGGGCACATTCCCCAGACCTAGGCGCTTCTGCCTGTACCCTCCGTTCAACCGCGGGCGCCTAAGGCGTCGACTTGACCATCACGATCGCCGCCCGCTCGCCTCTCTCCGGCGAAGTTCACTGGTAAGAACTGACCACCCCGCGCCTTCTCGATCATGCACACATCTTCGCCTTGGTCTCGCGCGTCTAACCCTGCCCTCGGTTTACCTCCTCGAGATCTGCAGCGTCGACCCCGACCACAACCAGAGCCGACGCCGTTCCCCACTCCGGCAAGGAATTGCTGCTATCCCTGAGCGCCCCTCGACCAACCGACCACGCCCCGAGCATCACCACGTTCTTGCGATCACGGTGAGCATCCCCACTCCGTTCTTTGCTTCCTAGAACCGCCGCTAACCACCGTCGGCGAAGACCGCCGTCTGCCGCTAGCGCCGCAGCCTGGGTTCTTAGCAAGATTGATAAGAGCCGTTCGATTTAGATCGAAGAGACACGATGGAACCAATTAACAGCGAAGGGGTACGTGTTCTGAACCGTGCGATCTATTTAGAACCAACACCCACAGAGACCAATCCACCCGAATCGGTATCGACCAGTGAAATTGCGACGCGTGGCCAGTTTCTGTTTAAAACAGAATTTGAAAACAGATTTGATTTGCAAATTGAAACCCTTGTAACTTTTGATCCACACGTCCAAAAATTACAAACTTTATATCATTGGAATCAGTGGAACAAGACCTAGCCAACCATGCAGTTTGTTTAGTAAAAAGCCTCTGGTAAAAGGTTTGTTTTGCAGAAACATTTGTATGCTGGTTTAGGTTAGAAAAATTGTTCAAAAATGTTTTTGAGGTTGAAATCTTGGCAAATTAGTTTGTGATGAACTTACTGACCCTAGGAATCAACCCATGGTTTTGAAAGTGGATTTGGTGAAGTTTAGGATGGATTAATTAATTTAACCCATTTCTAGCCAAATAAAAATAATGGTTTTGTTATGAAAATGTTTTTGGAGTAAAAACTTTGGGAAAATAATTTGAAACAAACCTACTGACCCTAAACACCAAGTTTTGAGAATTAGCAACTTATTTGGTGAAAGACATAAAGTTTTGATTTGATAAAAATATTTTCCACCACATAAAATGATGCATGGATTTAAAAATGGTTTATGAATAAAACCCTTTTGCAAATGACTTTGCCACTTTAGGAAGTGACCACCTTGAACCTTACAAAATTCATAGCCTAGTGGAGACCAGCTTTGCAAATAAAACTACCTTTTGCATGCTTGCATGCATGACTTAGATCCCATTGTTTTATGTGTGTTTTGTTTGATTGATTTGGGTTGGAATGTTAGTTGATATTGTGTTTGCTTGATTGATTTGTAGTGAAGTTAGAAAAGTGTGAAACTAGCAAGATCAAGAAGTGAACCACCATTCCCTACCAAAAAGGCAAGTGACACTACCATCTAAAGTCCTAATATTTTCATTATACTTAGTGGATTTTGAAACATGCATGAAAAGAAATTTCTATACTTATGCTATGCTAAATCCTAATAGGATACCCTATACATTCCTTAGTGAAAACAATGTAGTTGTTACATGCTTAGCCATGCTATATTTTGAAAAGAGATACATGTTGAGATTTTATGAAGTTGAGAAAAGGACTTGTGTTTTTATATAATAAAACAAGGACTCAATGAACCACCTGGGTGGACAAGGATACTTTAAGTTTTGGAGAAGGTGGCAACAAAAGGAACCATGTCTATGGCAATCTCTTTGTGTTGTGCTCCAAAAGAAAATCACCCAGGAAACTTAGAGATTGAACATGTTTCTCCAATTGTGGCTTTCATGTACAACCACATGCTATTTATGGCTTTGGCTTGGTCAACTACATTGGGAAGACCCATGCATTGTCTTCAGGTTACTGAAAATGAGGACCTGGAATCCTACATGGGTACTGAAGACAAGCTAGCAATGGTGTATGGGAGGACCCTCTAGAAAGACTTCGTCACATTCTCAATCTGCCAGTACTCCATCTTGGTGAGCACTAATGCAGTGGCCACTGGTGGCAACAAGATGAGATTGTGACATGTGGGTAAAGTGTACTACTTCTGCAGAAGATAATAAAATCTAAGTACTTAGCCGTGTCCCCGGTTATGGACAATACTGAGCAACTAAAGCTTGAAGCTATGGGAAATCTCGACATTCCAATTTCTAAAAGAAAAACTTTTAAGTGAAAACAAAAGACTTGATGCACTTGGGGGTACCAAGGAGCTCAAGAGATTTTTGATGAAAACTTGAACACTTGGGGTTACCAAGGAGCTCAAGAGATTTTTGATGAAAACTTGAACACTTGGGGTTACCAAGGAGCTCAAGAGATTTTTGATGAAAAATTGAACACTTGGGGTTACCAAGGAGCTCAAGAGATTTTTGATGAAAACTTTAACACTTGGGGTTACCAAGGAGCTCAAGAGATTTTTGATGAAAACTTGAACACTTGGGGTTACCAAGGATCTCAAGAGATTTTTAACAAAGACACTTGGTGGATTCCAAGGAGGTGACAAAAGATCAAAACCCTTTTTAAAAGATAGGATAAATTATTGCTTTCTGCAAATGAGCCTAAAACCCTACTTAGCCAAATATGCATGTAATGATAGGATCCACTTATATTCTACATAGTAGTGAAACTTGCCAATACAATTCAAATGTATTGACCCTTGTGGTTGTAACTTGTAATGTTGCAGGTTTGATTGTTTTAGAGAAGATTGATTGATTGATTAGGATTACAAAGACTACAACCAACATGTCTGCCTGTGGCACTTTGAAGATGAAGAACCCCATGCTTATAGTTATTCCGCTGCAATGTAATGTAATAGCCAAATGAGCTATGTAAGATGTAATAAAATTATGTTATTCCTGGTTATAAAGTTATATTATGACCTTTGTTTCTTGATATTACATCTTAACCGTGGATGCTAGCTATTGATCCAGGGACTAGCATTGTAAACACAGGGGACTCCACCTTATATTAAATAAAGGTTGGGACACTCCCTCTACACTCCCTCATCTAGAGTGGAATGCTCTATGCCATGGAGCCGGAGCTTCAAAGGAGTTTTGAGAAGATGGCTGCTTTTGAAATTCTTGAGGATCTCAAAGCTATCTTTGCTCCAAAGTCTTGGGCGGATAGGTATGAAGCTTCCGAGATGTTCTTCTCTGTCAGGATGGAAGAGCATAGCAGTAAAAGTGAGCACGTGGTCAAGATGTCTGGCTACATTCAAAGCTTGAACACACTGGAATGCAAAATCTCGGACGAGCTAGCGATTGATAGGATGTCGCACTCATTTCCTTTTAGATAAAAATCTTTCATGATGAACTACAACATGAAAGGGATGGTTAAACCCTTGCTGAGTTATTCGCCATGCTCAAGACTGCTGAGGTGGAAATCAAGATGGAGCACACGGTGTTGATGGTCAATAAGACCACAAAATTTAAGAAGAAAACAATAGCTAAGGGCTAGAATCCTAGAGGGATGGCAAGAAAGTTGCGCGATCCCCTAAGGTCCCAAAGCATAAGGCTGGCATCGTGTGCTACTACTGCAAGGGAGACAGACACTAGAAGCACAACTGCCCCAGGTACCTCAATGACAAGAAAGCTGGCAAGTTTGCCGCAAAAGACAAATGTATATGTGATATACATGTTATTGATGTTTCCCTTACAAGCACCAGTAGAAACACCTGGGTATATTTGATACCGGTTATGTTGATCATATTTGTAACTCCCAGAAGGAGCTATGGAATAAGCGGTGCCTGGGAAAAGACGAAGGGACGATGCGCGTCGTCAACGGATCGAAGGTCGATGTCAAGGCCGTTGGCGATTTGTCTATGCGTCTACCGTTAGGATTAATTTTAGTTTTGAATAAGTGCTACTTTGTACCCGCCTTGAGCATGAATGTTGTGAGTGGATCTTGCTTATTGCAAGATCATTATTTGTTTAAATCCGGAACAAGTGGTTGTTCTATTTTGATGAATGATGTCTTTTTATGTTCATGCGCATGTATGCAAAGGTTTGTTCCTACTATATCTTGACGTTAGTACACACATCCATAACATTGATGCCAAGTGATGCAAGCATAATGACGATAATACCATGTACCTATGGCATTGCCGTCTTGGTCATATTGGCGTAAAGCACATGAAGAAGCTCCATTCTGATGGACTTATGGGATCACTAGATTTTGAATCTCTTGATACATGTGGCCTTGCATTATGGGCGAGATGACCAGGACACCCTTCTCCGGTTCTAGGGAGAGGGCCGCAGATCTGTTGGGAATCGTATATACAAATGTGTGTGTGTGGACCAATGAGTGTCTCTACACGCAATGGGTATCATTATTTTGTTACCTTTACTGATGATTTGAGTAGATACGGGTATATCTACTTGATGACACATAAGTATGAAACCTTTGAAAAGTTCAAAGAATTTTAGAATGAGGTAGAGAATCAAATCAACAAGAAGATCAAGCATCTCTGATCAGATCAGGGAGGCAAATACTTGAGTTATGATTTTGGCATTCACTTGAGGAACTGTGGTATAGTACCATAGCTTATGCCATTCGGAACACCACAGCGTAATGGTGTGTCAGAACAACGTAACCGCGCTCTATTGGATAGTGTTTGGTCCATGATGTCTTTGACTGATTTGTCTGTGTCGTTTTGGGGCTATGCATTAGAAACCGTTGCTTTTGTTTTAAATAGAGCACCATCCAAATCCGTGGAGACAACCCCATATGAGATATGGCATGGAAAGTTGTCATTCTTGAAAGTTTGGGGATGTGAGGCTTACGTTAAGAAACTACAGCATGACAAACTCGAACCTAAATCAGAAAAGTGCATCTTTGTGGGATACCCAAAGGAGACTATTAGGTATACCTTCTACAATAAAGCCGAGGGAAAAATGTTTGTTGCTAAAAACGACGTCTTTCTAGAGAAAGAGTTTATCGTGAAAGGAGTTAGTGAAAGAAAGATAGAGCTAGATGAGATTGTTGACCCTTCTCTCCAAATACCGAGTAGCGCAATGAAAACTGTTCTGGAACCACACTCTATAGTGGAAGAGGAAACGAATGATAAAGATCATAACATCGAAGCTCCTATGGTGTGAAGGTCAACAAGAGCTTGACCTGTTCCAGATTGGTACAGTAGCCTTGTGATGGCAACCTTGTTAGATGAACAAGATGAACCTAAAACCTACACAGAAGCAATGGAAAGTGCTGACTCCGAGAAATGGCTACAAGCCATGAAATCCGAGATAGGATCCATGGATGAGAACCAAGTTCGGAACTTGGTGGATCTCCCTGAACATCGAAAGGCTATGGAGAACAAATGGATCTTTAAGAAAAAGACATGCGCTGATGGCAATGTGATTGTCCATAAGGCGAGACTTATCGCAAAGGGTTTTCGACAATTGGAAGGAATTGACTATAGTGAGACATTCTCTCCTATAGCAATGTTGAAGTCTGTTAGGATTTTACTAGCAATTGATGCATATTATGATTATGAGATATGAAAGATGGATGTAAAGACCGGCTTCCTCAATGGTCACATTGAAGAAGAGTTGTGTATGATGCAACCAGAGGGGTTTATCGATCCTAAGGATGCTGGAAAGGTATGCAAGCTTGAGAGTTCCATTTATGGACTAAAGCAAGCATCCAGGAGTTAGAACAAGCGATTTGATCAAGTGATCAAGAGTTTTGGATTTGTCCAGAATAATAAAGAAGATTGTGTTTATAAGAAAGTAAGTGGGAGCTTGGTGGCATTCCTAGTGGTGTATGTGGATGACATACTACTGAATGGGAATGATGTGGAGTTATTAGGGAACATGAAAGAATATCTGAGCAGTCAGTTTTCAATGAAGGAACTAGATGAAGAAGCCTATATATTCGGCATTAAGATCTATAGAGATAGATCAAGATGCCTAATAGCGTTAAGTCAAACTACATACATAGATAAGATTTTGAAGAAGTTCAAAATGGAAGATGCCAAAAGGGGTTTTGTTCCTCTTGTGAAAAATGTGAAGTTGAGTAAGATTCAATGTCTAGCAATAGATGTTGATAGAGAAAGAATGATGAATGTCCCCTATGACTCAGCCATAGGTTCTATCATATATGCTATGCTATGTACTCGACCCGATGTGGCCCTGGCGCTTAGTTGGACAGGTCGTTTCCAAAGTGATCCAGGAGTTGAACATTGGAAAGCTATAAATAATATCCTAAAGTATCTGAAAAGAACTAAGGATATGTTCCTAGTTTTTGGAGGTGATAATGTAGCTCTAAACATAACTGGTTACGTGGATGCGAGCTAGAACACGGACTCCGATGACTCGAAGTCTCAGATAGGATTTGTCTCTTTGGTGAATGGTGACGCGTTAACCAGGAGAAGCGTGAAGTAATAGTGGTGGTACAGTCTTCAATGGGGTCAGAATACATCACATTTAACTCTACGACGAATGAAGTTGTATGGCTGCGGAATTTCATCATCGAACTGGGAGTTCTTCCTAATGCGGATGACCCTGTGTCAATCTACTGCGACAACACAGGAGCCATAGAAAACGCATCGGAACCAATTACTCATTACATAGCAAAGCACATCTGATGATTGCAAGTGCATAGATCATTTGTAGCTAGTTTCGAAATAAATATATCGATCCCACAGGGAGCGGGAGTTCTGAAGTCTAATAACCCTTGAATTAAATACTGAAGTAGTAATGCTAAATAACATTCTTAGTAACAAGATAAAATGTGAGTTTTATGTAAAAAGATATTTTTGGGTTTTTGTATAAGAGAACAATAAGTAAAGTAAAACAAACTGAATACGGAAAGTAAGTATCACGTATGTAAAAGAGATGTGAGACTGCAATGGGGAAAAGTGTTCTTAGGCAGTAGCGGATACACCTCTAGCATTATAAAGGGTTTAAGGTAAAGATTATTATCATGAACATTCTCAACTATGTATGCGTGGGAGGAACTCCATAATTGTACGAATAAGCAGCAACCACTGCTCACATCATCCTCATAACCACAACAGACAAGCAATCGACATCAATTCAATTACTGCGCCATTAAGGGACTTTATCCCGTAGGATGTATCCCATGGACAATGTTCCGTGAGTTTACTCGGTTCCCAAGTTGATACATAAGGAGTGCTAACAACTTTATTGTCACTATAAGTGGTAGCACACCTCCGTCTACCAACAGTAGTTCCCTCCATCAAGTCCCCACAAGAGGCAAATATTGAGAGGACGACCTCTCCCAACATCAAGATGAAGACAATCTAACACATGGTCACAGCGATGAATATCATAATAAACTTTATCTTATTTTGATCTCATGCCAGGGTTTCTCCATCTTTCCAAGAACTAATAATCTACTCAGACATGGAGGCAATCAACATCATGGCAAATACAATGGAATCTATCATAGATGAATAGTACTTGTATAAATCCACAATGAGTATGGAAATTACAACAAGATCTAGACAATTTGTAGATGGGATGGATGGAGATGGTGGTGATGCAGTGGTTGATGATGAAGATCGATGCCTTAGCCTCCTGGATCTGCATAGGGTGAAGATGGATCCCCGGTGGATGAGTTTACCCTCTAGATCCCTTACGGAGGTGAGGTTTCTGCAATTTCTAGTTGTTCTGTATGTCATATCTCCCCTCCGATTGCACGGGGCGAAACTGGTCCACGAGGCGGTGGTGGCGGAAACTATATAGTGGGAACTATATGGCCGAAATTTTTAGTCCTGTCGTATAGTTGGTCGTTGAACCTTCTGGTTGCTGCGATCGCCGTGAGTTTTCTTCTGGTGTTATTGATATTTCCCAATTTAGCGATTTACGCTGTTTTGACTCCTCGCTCCAGTTCAACTGGTCCAAGAATTGTGTCCATCATATCCATCATCTGTCCTAATCTTGGTGAAAATAGACATAAAAGATGCACACAAACGCCGTAAAATACCAAGATCCTACCACTATAGTGCAAAATAATAATATAAAACATGATGCAAATATGTACTCATCAACTTCCCCAAGCTTAGACTTTTGCTCGTCCCGAGCAAGGTTAGCTTAATGGATGTGATCCTCATATTCATGAAGCTGAGTTGATAAAATGAATGAGGCAGTTGGAGAATGTGTTTATCATATATGATATATAGGAATACGTTCATGAATAATACCTTACTCGAACCATCTGAATAATATTAGCAGGCTTCCACACCTTAACATTTAACAGTTCACAAAATATTACTCTCAATATGATGTAAAAGTGTTTAGTTCGACCGAATGAGTTAGCGAGGTAGTCCCAAGCGTTTTAGGATTAACATATTCACTTGTGATTTAAAATCTCAAATGTTCCTTTGTCTCATCACAAGATAGTGGCGTATGCCTATTTGCTCTTTGCACATTTTCTTTTCTCTTTCTATTTTATGCTCACACTTTTGTTTAAGTGTTGTGCAAAGGATCTAGACATACTTTCGTGAAGAGCGCATCACCTGGCCATTCACCCAAAGTGCGACCCGTCAAACAGTCGCTGCGGCCCTTCAATGAAGAGCGTCGCCGAGCCATCGCCGAGGAGGTGCAGCGTCTACTCGCTGCAGGCTTCATCCGGCCAATCAAGTACTCCAAGTGGCTGGCAAACCCAGTCCTGGTCGAGAAGAAGAACGGGACCTGGAGGATGTGTATCGACTACACAAACTTGAACAGCGCCTGCCCGAAGGAGCAGTTCGTCCTCCCGCGGATCGACCAAATAATCGACTCCACCGCGGGCTCGGAGTCGCTATGTTTCCTCGACGCCTACTCTGGATACAACCAGATCAAAATGGCTGTCGAGGACGAGGAGAAGACGGCGTTCATCACGCCATTCGGAGCCTTCTGCTACACCACCATGACCTTCGGCCTCAAGAACGCCGGGGCGACCTACCAGCGGTGCATGCAAGAGTGCCTCGCGAGCCAAATTGGCCACAACATCCACGTCTACATCAATGACATGGTCGTAAAATCTGCTCGCCAGGGTGATCTACTCATCGACCTGGCGGAAACATTCGCCAACTTGCGAAAATACAAGATAAAGTTTAACCCAGGCAAATGCACCTTCGGTGTACCAGCAGGACAACTACTAGGGTACGTCGTCTCCAAGCGAGGGATCGAGGCAAACCCCACCAAGATCGACACGATCGCCCGACTCGGCAAACCCGAGTGCCTGCGCGACGTCCAGAAGCTGGCCGGGCGAGTAGCGGCTCTCAGTCGCTTCATCCCCCGCCTGGGCGAAAAGGCGATGCCCCTATACCGTCTGATGCGCAAGAACCCCACCTTCCAGTGGGACAAGGAGGCGGACGACGCACTCCGCGGCCTCAAGAAGGTGCTACTCGCCGCCCCCGCCGACAAAGAACCCATGCTGGTCTACGTCGCGGCTTCCGAGCGCGTCGTCAGCGCCGTCATGGTCGTCGAACGGCCGGAGGAAGGAAAGGAGCGCCCAGTACAGCGACCGGTGTACTACATCAGCGAGGTCCTCACCGAGTCGCGCCAACGATACCCGCAGTACCAGAAACTGGTATACGCGGTCTTCAGAGCACAGCGGCGCCTGCCGCACTACTTCCAGGAGCACCCGATCACGGTCGTCTCCTCACCGCGTGAGGACATCATCCGCAACCGTGAGGTGACTGGGCGAGTCGCTAAGTGGGCCGTCGAAATCGGCGTCCATAATATCAAGTACGAGCCACGAAAAGCGATCAAGTCGCAGGCTCTAGTGGACTTCATCGCCGACTGGGAAGAGGCCAGCAGCCAGAAAAGCTGCCATACCTCCATTACTGGAGCCTGCACTTCGACGGCTCCAAGAACGCGGACGGCGCAGGAGAAGGGATCGTGCTGACTTCACCAAAGGGCGACAAGCTCCGCTACGTCCTCTGCCTCGACTTCACCCCCTGCACCAACAACATGGCCGAGTACGAGGCACTACTCCACGGCATGCGAGCTGCCAAGGAGATGAACGTCAACCGCCTACGCTGCTACGGAGACTCCGACCTCGTCGTTGGGCAAGTGGCTGGCACCTGCGACGCCGTCTCCCCCACCATGGCGGCATACCGCCAAGCAGTGGATAAGCTGGGCGGACACTTCGCAGGCTACTCCGTCGAGTGGATTGACAGGCAGAAGAACGAGGAGGCCGACGCACTCTCTCGCATTGGGTCGGCTCGACTCGCACCACCCGCCGGGTCTTCCTCGACACGATCACCAAGCCATCAGTCTCTCCCCCAAGGGAGATCGACATCGGAGTCCCGCTGCAGCCAGAGGCAGCCCTGGTCGCACTCGTCACCGAGCCAGATGATTGGACCAAGCCCTATGTCGCCTACCTGGAGGTCGGCACCTTGCCAGCAGACGAGACGGTCGCCCGGATGATCGCACGCCGATGCAAATCCTTCACCATCATCGACGGCGAGCTCCACAAGCGCAGCGTCACCGGCATGTTCCAACGCTACGTCCAACCCGCCGAAGGACGCAAGATCCTCCACGACATCCACTCCGGCGACTGCGGCCACCACGCCGACGCCCGCTCTCTGGTCGCCAAGGCCATGCGGCATGGCTTCTACTGGCCCACCGCACACGCCGACGCCGTCGACATTGTCCAGCGGTACGCCGGCTGCCAGAAGTACGCCAACCAGACGCATGTGCCAAGCTCCGCGCTCAAGATAATCCCCATCACCTGGCAAGTGATACCTTAGTAGAATATTGGTGGACTAAATACTATATGCATTTTTGGCTAAGTGTAGTTTAGGCTTGCTTTGCTAAAAATAGGTTTTGCCTATCAGTTGAAAACACTAAGTTTTTCTTTGTCAAAAACTTTTCCCAAGGAACCACCAATAGACATTGGGGTCCTTCACCCTTGTTCAACCACAAGTTTTACTTAGAAATTGGGATGAGGAGATTCTTGATAGCTTCCATGTCTTGATGCTCAAGTTGTCCAATACCAGGGACATGGCTAAGTACTTAGATTCTTCCATCTGCAGAGGTTGTGCACTTTCCCCACAAGACTTGATTTTCACCAAGACAGGGCCTTTCAGAAGCCTTCCCTTAGACCAAATGGACGCGTTCCAACCTATCATCCCACTACCACCAACTGTCCAAATGGCTAAGTTATTGCAACCTATATGATCCAGGCAGAGCCCATATTGCCAAGTGTCTGCACTAGAAGCTTCTTAACATTTGGCCTCTCAAATCCCTTTGTTCCTGGGTGGCTTTCCACAAGTGAGATACACAAGGTAAACCATAGAAATGGGCCTTGTGTAACCACTCAACATAACCCATTCACAACCATTCCACCCAGGTGATTCATTCACTTAGTTGTTTTATTAAGCAAAAACATAGTCCAAAGACTTAGAAATATTTATTCATAGCATGAACATATAGCTACCCTTGGTTGCTACTAGCTAGGCTAAGCATGGCATAGATAAGCATCTTAACTTAGAAATATCTAGCAATTCTACAACTACTAGGATTTCCCAAGCATAGCATATAAAGACCAAAATTTATCCATGCAAGTCTAGCAAAATATTTCTAATGCATATTTGAAAAGCATAGGAATAAAATCATGAAGCACCACTTGCCTTGGTAGTTTGGAGAGTAGCCACAATCCTCACAATCACAATCACTGTTTGCACCAAAATCTACACCTCAAATGATAGCACCAAATCACATACAAAATAATTACAAGCAAAAATATATGGATGCATGCAATATGATATGTGATGATTTTCTAAACTCAACAAGACAAGTGCACAGTACTGGTTCATAAACAAGTTCAAAACTTGCCAAACCACCTTAATTTGAACATTAAAACATTTCTCAAATAATTAATATACACAAAATAGGCCTACACATGTTTCTATAAAAATAACCATTTTAACAGAAACAAAACATTAAACACATTGCATATATGGAAAGGTCTTTCTCTCCTGATTCCATTGATATAAAATTTGTCAAATTTGGACGTGGGAATCAAAAGTTATGAATTTATCAAGTTTAAACAACTAATAGATTTAAATTCTGTTTTTAAAACAAAGGACTGGCCACGCGGCACCTTCTGATTGGTTGATACCGTTTCGCACCGGATCACACACGTGAGCCGTTAGATCTAACTTAATCTGCACGACCCAGATCTTTTCGTACCCCTTCGCGTAAGTGATCTATCTAGCCCATCGGATCTAGATCCAATAGTTCGCGATCAAGCGACCAAACTCTGGCGGCGCTAGCGGTGGCGAGTGGCGCCGGCGGCTCTGTCCACGGCGGCGCGGTGGCTACAGGGGGGTTTGGGGTCGTCGGAGATGCTTACCAGACTCGCGGCGGTGTGCTGAAGCTCAACGTGGCGGTGGGTCATGGGCGCTGAATGCAGCGAGGTCTCGTCGGAGTTGCTGGCGGCGTCAGGTGCTTGTTGACGAAGATGTTGCCGAGGTTCTGCATCGGCCTAGCACGAGCCAGATGGGTTAGGAGGTGCGCAAGGTCTCGGCGATCATGATAGCATCGAAGGGAAGGCAAGGGGCGGTCGCGTTTTACCTGGATTGCACGTCGGAGTCGAGCGGTGGTTCAGTTGCTTGCGGTCGTGAACAGAGTCGGCGACCTGGGTCACGAGAAGGCGAAATAAAGGCATCAGGGATTGCGCCAGATCATTCTGGTCAATCTCGTTTGAAGTGGAGGCAGAGGGGTGGGGTGTGCTCACCGGAATTCACCGCCGGAGTTCGTCTGTGCAGCGGCGGAATGAGTTTGAATACGCGCAGCCTGGGGGCGACTGGGTGTGGGTGTTTGGGGGGAAAGAACCGCGGTGAGGTGGGGATTAAGTAGCCAGGAGGGGGGAGAGAGTTACTCTCGGAATCAATGGGATTTAACGAGGTTTTAAACGCGGCATCTCAGGCGCGGTGGTAACGGCGGAGCTGTCAGCGCGCGGTGATTGAGGACGATGATGACGGGGCAAGGTGGGTCCAAGTTGTCGGCGGGTGGGTGTGCGCGGCTGCGATGAGAAACAGAGGGAGAAAGGAATGGCCCGGGTGGGCTGGATTCTGTGTTGGGCCGAATTGGCAGCGCCAACCTTTTTCATTTTCTTATTCATTTTCCATTTCTGTTTTTGATTTTCTGATATCATTTTCAAACAAATTCAAATGCCAATTGAATTCAAATTTGTTCTGGGTTTTTGCAGAGTGTAACAATCATAATTCTGGGTGTAAAAACATGTGGACTCTCTGTATTAGCTTGGTCCTATTGATCTAACAAAAATAAATAGTGACAAAGCACTTGGTTTGATCAAGTTTTGAAAATGGTTTTAAAATCCATATTTGTTTTGTAAATTTTTGGTTGGGCACTATGAATCAAGCAATACAATCTGAGAGTAACAAGGTTTGATTCATGAACAACAATCTCTCATGGAGAGTAGCATTTGATTTAATGCTGATCACATAAAATAATGAGCTCATATGCTCCTGTTTTTGAATTGATTTTTGAAATGAACTCTACATGATCATGGATGCATGGATGATATGCATGAGTTTTGAAACATGATTTTAGGGATGTTACAGACATCCTTTTTCAGTGTCAAGAAACTCTATAGGGATGGTCTTGATCTCCTTGTTTTGCTTGCTATTGCTCCCGATCTCCATAGGAACTTCTCTCCTTGGCTTCCCGGCCCCTGGTTACTCTATGGTTTTGTATCCTCACGTATGAACTAGAGGTAGATTGCTTCCTGGTGATTATGATTAGAGAGAAACACAATGGAGGTATATAAGGGGGTCAGCGGTCGGTAAAACTCGCGAAAAACATCAAAGTTACGCCCAATAAAAGAATCTTAACGAAATAGGGAAAGAAATCACAGATTTGGAAAAGTCTAGTTGCGTAATGACCAAGTATACATGCGCGGCCCGTATAGTTCTGGCCGTATAGTTATTCCCGAGCAAATATTTCAAAAATATCTCGAGTCTAGATCGGTTAGGTAACTGACTTGGAACCGACATATTGTTATTATATTTTTTTCAAACGAAAAAGAACGGAGCTGCCAGAAGGTTTAACGACCAACTATACATCGGGAGGTTTTTTTTCGGTCGTATAGTTTCCCGCTATCGAAAAATTTCGTGAAGAAGGTACAAAATGTTTAACGACCAACTATACGGTGGGAGAAAATTCTCCGGCCGTATAGTTGCGGTCGTATAGTTTCTAGCCATCGAAAAACAATTCCGTAAAGATGGTACAAAAGGTTTAACGACCAACTATACGGTGGGAGGATTTTCTCCAACCGTATAGTTGCAGCCGTATAGTTGGTAAAAACCTTCGGAAACTTCAAAAAACATGAGGAATTCAAAAGTAAAATTTTAGGAGTAAAATTTGTGAAAACAAATCACTTGTTTAGAGAAAGAAAACTTACCTTGTACTTACCATTTATTTAGTCGGGGTGACAAGCTCCTCCAACAACAAGGACTTCTTCTCTATTGGAGGAATTGACCTTAGCTCTTCTAATAATTCTTGTAATACAAAAGTTCCTCTCAATAAGATTGGTGCCTTGTTGGGAAAATATGGATACTACATCCAATATCTTTATTTCTTGCCTTTGCATAATCTCAAATCAAATTCTTGAAGTAAAAGGATCCAACGAATCAGTATTGGCTTATAATTCTTCCTCCCAAGGAGCTCTTTTAAACCATCACGATCCGTATGAACTTTTACTTCTGCATCCACTATATAAGAATGAAATTTATCGCAAGAGAAAAAGATAGCAAAAAGTTCTGTTTCTTCCTTAGGATAATTATTTTGAGCACTATTAAGAGTTCTACTAGCATGATGTATAATATAAAATCTGTGACCCAAATGTTGTTCCAGAATTACTCCTACAACATCATCACTAGCTTCACGTATTAAATAAAAAGTCATATCCCATATAGGTGGTTTAATGATAGGAGCATGGGATAAAGCATATTTAAGTTTATCAAAGGCAATAAGCATTTATCATCAAAATTAAATCTTACTCCCTTTTGCAAAAGGTTAGTCAAAGGTTTTGAAATTCCAGACATATTCCTAATGAACCATCTATAAAAACCCACATGACCAAGAGAACTTCTTATACCTTTTATATCCCTAGGTTGTGGCATTCTCTCTATTGCATCAACCTTAGCTTTGTATACTTCAATACCCTTACCTGATACCTTATGTCCAAGGACTACACCTTCTTTGACCATAAAATGACACTTCTCCCAGTTTGGAACAAGAGTGGTTTCTTCGAACGCTGCAAAACCCTTTTGAGATTATCCAAGCAACTAGTAAACGAAATTCCATAGATAGTGAAGTCATCCATAAATACTTCCATTATCAGTTCTATAAAATCCGCAAAAATAACAGTCATTCATCTTTGAAAAGTAGGTGGAGCATTACATAAACCAAAAGGCATGCGTCGGTAAGCATGTAAACCATAAGGACCAATGAAAGTTGTTTATGTTGGTCATCAGGATGTACAGCTATTTGGAAAAAACCAGAGCATCCGTCCAAGTAACAAAAATGAGTGTGATTTTCTAACCCCTCTAAAGTTTGATCTATGGATGGTAAAGGGTAGTGATCTTTCGTAGTTCATTTATTCAATTTCCTAAAATCTATACACATACTATGTGTAGCACCCTAGGTAAAACCACTACCAGAAAATCGCTATTGTTTGTATTTGTGCATCATCCTGACATCAACATGCATCTGTTTGCCTAAAAGTAGTTTCCCCTAAAATACTATTTATTTTCTAAATACCCCGTCTTTTATTTCAAATTATAAAACCCTCGGTTTGCTGCATCTTTTATTTGTCTAAAACTATTTTACAAAATGGTTTTGTTTTAGAAAAATAAAAGTAAACCTTTATACATAAACCCATGGGGAAGGCCACCGTTGGCCAGGCCCAACGGCCAGCTAGCAGCATCCTACAACCCCACACACTAGAACCTTAAGGCTGCTCATAGTGGGAGTAACATGAGTAGTAACATAGATGCCACATAGACTAAAATGATGATGTGGCAAGCAATAAATGAAGAGAGAGACAAATAGAGTAACATAATATGTTACCATCACATCACGCTTCCCAATACAAATGAGTCTACAAAACAATACTCTATGTTACTACACTAAATTATTTCCACTATGAAGGTAGTAACTTAGACTGGTATGTTACTAGTCTAAGTTACTATGCACTATGACCAGCCTAACCCAAATCCCTGGTCATACCCTAACCTACCCTCTACAGCCGCCGCCAGCCCATCTGATCCTTCCACCAACCCCCATCACCACCCGCCACCTACACACCACACACTCGACGCCAACACCCGCACACCAACCCCGCAACCCAATCCACTCACGCACACTCCACACTTAGAGCATGTCTAGTGGAACCCTTAAACCCTTAAAAGTTTAAGGGTCGAGAATTGGCACATTCGAGCACTTGTGGGGTGTGAAAAACAGGGGCCATTTACTGGAACCCTCAAACCCTTAAATCTAAGGGTCGAGGGCAAACACTAGAACCCTCAAACCCTTAAAACTGAGGGTTCGAGGGTTCTAGTATTTGCCTCAACCCTCAAACCCTTATCACAGTTTCATATCACAAATATCACCATATGAAGCAAACAATAATCATTCTAGTTATTATTACAACACCAAATAGTACTCTCAAGCACAAGATAATCATTCCAATTATTACAACAATGTTTTTTGCAAATTAAAAAAAATGTTCGAAGCAAATAGGAAATAGCAAAGTGAAACAAAGACACATCATGAGCCTTGGCGCCGCCCATCCAACTGCCAATGGTGCATTCTCAATCGCACGATGTGCTTCAAGAAAAGCTTCTACGCGATTGGGGTTCCTTTGCGGTTGCACACGAGAGCCAACATTTTCATAGAAACAAGGGAGGTTTAACCCTCTCTCATCCGCTAGGATCATGTTGTGTAGAATCACACAACATTTCATGATGTTCTCCAAAGTGTCCTTGTCCCAAAAACGAGCTGGACCCCGGACTATGGCAAACCTTGCTTGCAAAATACCGAAAGCTCTCTCAATATCCTTGCGGGCTGCCTCTTGTGCCCTTGTGAAATGAGCCTCTTTTTTGGTTAGGGGAACACCATTTTTCTCCTTGATGGACTTCACAAGAGTTGCCCACTCGGGATAAATGCCATCGGTGAGATAATATCCCATTGAGTACTCATTGTTCATGACCTTGTAGTTGCAAGTTGGAACATCCCCGGAAACTAATCTTGCAAACAAAGGAGATCTATTGAGCACATTTATATCATTGAGTGTTCCCGGCAAACCGAAAAATGCATGCCAAATCCATGTGTCCTCCGATGCCACGGCCTCTAGCACAATGGTTGCATCCTTGCTTTTGCCACAATACATTCCATTCCATGATTTGGGGCAATTTTTCCATGTCCAATGCATGCAATCAATACTACCAAGCATCCCCGGCCATCCTCTTTTTTCATTCATCTCCATCAATCTCTTTGTATCTTCCTCATTGGGTGCCCAAAGGTACCAATCACCGTACAACCGGATGACCAACTTTGCAAACCTACAGACGGTCTCCGTGGTTGTAGCTTGTCCAATGCGAAGATACTCGTCGATATAGTCCGCGGGTATGCCATAGGCGAGCACACGCATTGCCATCGATATCTTTTGGTACGCACTAAACCCCAATTGACCGGAGGCGGACCTACGATGCTTGAAGTAATCCGAGGCGGCCTCACAATCATTAACAATCTTCACAAACAAACTATTGTGCATTCAGTACCTTCTCTGGAAGAGGCGAGGTGGGTATGTCGGATGGTGCTTCACAAAGTAGTCTCGCATCAGTTGCTCGTGCCCGAGAGCACGGTTGCGGTAAATGGTGACTCGCCCCATCATCGATCCTCTCCTCTGATCCAATAGCTTCAAGCGGTCTTCGAACTCTTGCACGTCGACAAGGAGGCCCATCATCTTGACGTCGTCGTCTTGAAGCAACTCCTCGATGTCCGAATCGTCCGATGAAGACCAACTGGATTCGGAGGACAACGACATGGAGTTGTCGGTGTCCATCTACAACAAAATATTTTGCTTATTTTTCTCACCAAAAATATCAACACAATTTACAAAAAAAAATAAGAACAAAATTTACCTTGGGGCCGGGAGGAGCTCGGGGGCGGGAGGGGCTCGGGGGAGGAGCTCGTCAGGCGGGAGGAGCTCAGGGGAGGAGCTCGGGCCGGAGGAGCTCGGGAGGGAGGAGCTCCTGGGCGGGGGGAGGAGGAGACATGAGGACGCCGAGGAGGGGCGGGAGGAGCTCGGGCGACGGGAGGACATTGAGGAGGGGCGAGAGGAGCTCGGGGCGGCGGGGGGAGGCCGGGTCGGCGGCGGGCTCGGGGCGGGATGGAGCAGAGGGGAGGAGCTCGATGCGGGGCGGGAGGAGCTCGGGCAGCGGCGGGAAAAGGTCGGGCAGGGGGAGGAGGAGGCGGGGGCTGCCAATCCGGCCGCCGGAGGTGGCGGATGGGGAGGCGAGGGGAGCTCGGGGGAGGTGGCTAGCGGCGCGAGGTGGGAGGAGGCGCGGGGAGGGAAGAGGAAGAAATAGTTGGCGCCCTGAAACGGAAGGAGGCCGGGTCGGGGGCCGGGTTGGAGGATCCAACCCTCAATTCTACAGGCCGGAGGAAGGGTTGGAAGCTCGACCCTCAAATTTTTTTTAGGGTTTGAGGGTCTAAGGGTTCCACTATTTGAGATTTGGACCCTCGAATCCGTAAAAAAGCGGTTATTTAGGGGTTTAAGGGTTCCACTAGACATGCTCTTATCCTGGTCCAACTCCCGGCCCCTCCCTGCTACAGCAACCCCCACTCGCGTCGCCACCTACCCCATGCCACACGCGAGGCTCGCCTTCCTCCTGACCCCTTCCCTCGCTCACCACCCGCCTCTGCAAGCGCCTGTTGCCGCCCCCGCTGGCCTCCCTCCTCCTAGAGCACCGCTAGCGCCTCCTCCCGCTGGCCTCTGTTCCGCCGCCGGGATCTCCTCCACCGATCCACCTCTGTCATGTCCCGCCTCCAGCCAGGCCCCTCCTCCGTCATCGACCCCACCTCCGACGGGCCCCTCCTACAACTCCCTTCGTCTGGCTCGTCCGGCACCGGACGTGCGACTTCCTCCGCTACCTAGAGTAGAGGTCGCCCTCCTCTGCAAGTTGGTCCTCCCGAGCTCTGCCCTGCTGCCGCGGCACTATGCGCCACCCGCGACCTCCAAACCCTGCCGCTGTTCCGCCCGCCCGGCCGCGCAACCCAGTACGTCACCGCATCGCCCTTCTCGTCCTCGCCTCAGTCACCGCATGTCCTGGTCGCCACGCCCCTCCCCACGAGGCAGCACCGCCGGCAGTCGCCCTCTCCATGCCACATCGTCGTCGCCAACGCCTGCAGGTCTCCGTGGTTCCTTGGGCCCACATGTCCGCAGCGCCCCATCGCCTCCACCATAGTAGCGCGCGAGCCCGACTGTCCTGCAGTGACTGCCCTCGGCGCCGAACCTCGTCGCGCAACGCGAGCCATCTCCCGCCTTGTTTTGGTGCTCGGCTCCTCACTACAACCCCTGTGCACGTGTGTGTACGAGGGTGGGTGTGCCCGTGCATGTCTCTGTTTTGTACAGTCTAGCAGCACGGGCTTGTTCGCTCCTGTGTATCCTCGTTTGCCTCCCGAAGCCAGCTTATTCGACAAGGACCTTTCCAAGGATCCATTTACCGGATCAGTGCCAATCCAAGACCTTCGCCCTCATGTGTGACCCTCTTTTCGAGACCATATTTTATAAATGCCATCTTTATAATTATTGCATTGAATTATTCATACTCGTATACATATTTATGTGGTTTGGGGGCATTATGCCGATTCACGTCATAATTAAATATGGAGACCATATGCAGGCTTTTCTAGTCTAATATTGCCGCATTTAAATTTGTGTAGCGAACCGGTAACATATTTTGCCTTGTTAATACAACATTTAAATTGCGGGTATCTAAGCAACATAAACCACCTAATTAATTGTCGGGACCCCGGTTCTGCTTAATATTTCCTAATTATATCGCATCCTTGCCATGTCATACATCATACATGTGTCATGCCCGATCTTCCACCGTAGTATTAAATAGTGCATCTGGTTATTTCTTCTAGTGCTTTGCTTCTTCTCGGATTAGACCGATGAGTTCATGCGAGTGTCTACCCGATCTTTAGATGAATCTTCGGCAATATTTTCAGGCGAGCATTCTCCCTCTTTCTACCTATTTTACATTTCTAGTCTTTATTTCTTCCTGTTGATCTATTTGCTATCTGTGTTGCGATGCTATAGATTATATACCCCTTTATACTTCCCTGTGGCATCTATATTTCCATGGACACCTCCTATTACATGTTGTTTGGTAGATAGTTGACCTTGCGAGTCGTAGTCGCTTGCTCAGGTGCTGCTTCGCATCGTCGATGTTCTACCGTTGTTGGGTGGTTTGTACATGCTTAATGGTGGAGATGATCATGGCTTTAAGTACCATTTAATAACTAATATTGAAAGTAGTTAAATAATATAGTGGCACCAGTGGGTAATAGACACCACCGAGGACCTGAGTTCTTGACACCTATTCCAAGATTGAGCGCACTAACCATAGGTGGGGTGTGTGGGCACCCCATCAATTTAGTACATGATTTCAAAGTACTGTACTGGGTCCACAAACTAGTTTGGGGCTTGATTACTATTCTTTATTTATGACATGCTTTATTGTTTTATTTACTATTGAGCGTGGAGCGTCTGTACTGTTTAGGAACCACATGCCACATTTTCGCTGTATCGACAAGCCCAGTCACACTTTCGGGTTCCCAGTCGTTTATAGCCGTTGCCACACATCCCAGTTACGTCGCGGAGCTGGCCGACTTCGTTGCGGGTAGCTTAATGGGGCGGCCCCCATGTGCTTGCTTTGGGTCTGGGAAACATCATTTCTGAAACCCCATCGACATACCGTTGGGTGTATGTTTTGTGATCTTGTACCTACCTGATCTGACAACAAGGATGTAGGTGTGTTTGGAAACTTTGGTGCACCCTTGCAGGGTTTAATCTTTTCGAAAAGCCATGTGCGCGGTTATGGATGACTTGGAGCACAGTTATCGATCATAGACAACTATAACTAAAGTTAATATGACTTGTATCCGATATGACTAGTAAGTTGGATAACCACCATGGAATGAATGGATAAAATTTCCAACTGTGTGAGTTTCCTTGGCATGACTTTCTCGTTTGGTCTCGAGGGGGAAATACTAGGATTGGTATGATTGGTGGTAGTATCAGGTTGGTTTTGAATAGGTCTTTCTCATCTCTTTCTGATAGCCGACAGTTGCCTCGAGTCTCTATAAGTTGTTTAGTGCATGCTACGCTGCCGCTTCAGTCCACCATACCTATGTAGGCGAGAGCCGCCGAATTCTAAGACTCGCTGTGTACTAGCCTCAGTACTGACCACTCTCTTTTTCCTTTCCCCTTTGCCGGCACCCATTTTGTTTAGCAAGTTTTTAGATCGATGTCGTTAGCAGGGTTACCCTTCCGGCTTGGCCTAGGCAGGGTTATGGACGTCATTGTTTATTCCTCAGGGCTCTTATCTCAATTTGCATCTTATCCGTACTCGGATGCTGTATCGTTTTCAAGGTGATTTGGATCTTTGTACTATATATTTGTATTCTTGACTCTTGGAGTCGTTGTTATATATATATATATATAGATATATATATATATATCTGTTTTGTGGGTTCCATCATGGACAATTGTGTAATGATATTACTTCGTTTTTCACCCGCACGCAAGTGCCTGGTGGGCACCTTTGAATCGTTTCTATGCGGATTTGGCGGGAATCGCTAAAACTTGCATAGGGCCGATTCGAGGGTGTTACAGAGTGGTATCGGAGCTTAGCAGTTGCGATGCCCCACTGGTCCAGCCTGTAGGATAATCTAGCTAACGGATGGTGTAGAGTGTCAAAAACTATTTTCAAAAATCGATTCGATAGATCTGATAAGGTATGATTTTACTCCTTACCCCTGATCTATTCTCTTCTTACCTTTGCGTGTTTTGAATCTTCTCTCTTACCTTCTTCAAGTCCAGGAATTATCATGGTTGGGTTTCCATCGTACCTTCAGGGTTTCGTTTCCTTCCTCTTGTAACGGTGCTTCGACATCTAGTCATCTTGCTATCTGAGGAATCTTCCTCTATGTACCTTTTAGTGGACCAAAAATTCACTAAAAAATTCTTTGTATCTTCTGGTATTTTCTGGCGTGATGACATCATCTGCATCGGATCCGATGAAGAACCTACATCATTCATTTGTTTACAAACGCTATTTGTTAAAATATTTAGTCTGAATTCTGAGAGTTGGTTGCATAATTATCCTATTCATGTGCAGAGTAATGCTTTGGATGCTCGATGGACTGATCACCATCCGACTACTCTTATCATTCGCTCTTGTACATTAAATGGTGGATCGATGTAGTTATACTCCTTCCGCAGAAGTTAGAGGTAGCCTTATCGTTTGATGCCTCTACCTTCATCTTTTGTTTATTCAGATTGCTCTCTCAATGAACGTGAGAAACGACCATTGTTGGTGGTGTCGCTGATTTCAAGTTGGAGAAGGAATCTTTGTTAGTGGTGTCACGAAGATCTACACGAAGCGAGAATATTTATATTGTCGGCCTTCTTCTCCATACCATGAGGCAGATCTCGAGGATGAGATCCATTGCTAGTGGTGTTGAATTGTAGCACCCTGGGTAAAACCACTACCAGAAAATCGCTATTGTTTGTACTTGTGCATCACCATGACATCATCATGCATCTGTTTTCCTAAAAGTATTTTCCACTAAAAGACTATTTTTGTTTTCTAAATACCCCGTATTTTATTTCAAATTATAAAACCCTCGGTCTGTTGCATCTTTTATTTGTCAAAAACTATTTTACAAAATGGTTTTGTTTTAGAAAAATAAAAGTAAACCCTTTTTATATAAAACCCCTGGGGAAGGTCGCCGCCGGCCAGGCCTAATGGCCAGCTAGCAGCAGCCTACAACCCCACACACTAGAACCCTAACCCTAATCCCTGGTCAAACCTGAACCTACCCTCTACACATGTCGCTAGCCCCATCTGATCCTTCCACCAACCCCCATCACCACCCGCCGCCAACACACCACACACTCGACGCCAACACCCGCACACCAACCCCGCAACCCGATCCACTCACACACACCCCGCACTCACCTTGGTCCAACTCCTGTCCCCACCCGCGTCGCCACCTACCCCAGGACGCACATGTAGGGGTTCGTAGCATGGAAAACAAAAAAATTCTATCACATGAACACACACAAGCCAAGATCTATTTACTTTATTGTAGCAATGAGTCGATAGAGTACTAACCCACGAAGATCCAAAGCGGTTAACAGAGCAGATTCTCATGGGTGATGTAGTCATTCACTTGCCGATCTCAAGATCGCGTAGGCGATCCTTCCGGCGCCGCATTCCGGCAGCGCTCCCGCAGTCGGTCACACATATGGTACTCGATGAAGATCTTCCTCTCCCTTGTTCCAGCAGGCAGCAGAGGTTGTAGCTCTCTCCTCGCGATTCCGGCAGCATGACGGTGTGGTGTCGAAAGTAGAGGGGAGATCTCGCAGGGCTTCGCCTAAGCCGGAGCAAGTATGGTGGAGTAGAGGAAGCCCCGGTGATCTAGGGTTTATAGGGCCGAGGTTTAGAGGTAGCTAGCAACTAGAGTTTAGCTAGTCGGTAGCGGTTTAGAGGAGATCTAGATTGGTCGCAACTAGAGAGGGGGCGGCAGCCAACCTAGGGTTTCTTGGGCGCCTAGGGAAAGGGGGATACCTTGGGGTGCGCCTCCACCCCTCCTTATATAGGTGGCGGGGCGTCCAAGGGTGTTCCCAACCCAGTTGGAAACCCTCCCTAACTTAGAAACCCTCCCTAACTAGGAAACCATGTTGGGATTTGACCTTTTCAAACTACCTTTTTGACTTTCAAATTAGAGTTTGATTTCTCTCTTCCAAGTGTCCAGCCAATTGACCTAGGACATGATGCAACCATTACACTTTGTCATGACACATCCATGTACCCTTCCCCTTCCGGATTGGTGAACCTTCTAGAACATTCCGGTGAATCATTCCCGAACTCCAAAATTGGACTTTCCTTATATGAATCTTATTCTCCGGACAATTCTGGATCTCCTCGTGATATCCCGGATCCCATACGAGACTCCGAACAACATTCGGTCTCTTTACTCACTTTCCATATCTACTAAACAACATCGAATCCTTAAGTGTGTCTCTCTACGGTTCGTGAATTATGCAGACATGACCGAGACTCTTCTCCGATCGATAACCAATAGAGGAATCTGGAAATTCATATGGATCCCACATATTTCTACGATTACTTCATGATCGAATGAACCATTTACATACGATACCAATTTCCCTTTGTCTCACGATATTTTACTTATCCGAGGTTTGATCGTCGGTATCTCTGCATACCTAGTTCAACCTTGTTACTGATAAGTACTCTTTTCTTGTTCCCGTGATATGTGATCCCTTGTGAGCCAGTCGCATTCTTGCAAGCTAATTGGATGACATTCCACCGAGAGGGACCAGAGTATATCTATCCGTCATATGGATGGACAAATCCCACTCTTGATCCATGTGCCTCAACATATACTTTCCGAACACTCAATGCCACCTTTATAGCCACCCAGTTACGGTGTGGTGTTTGATGTCATCAAAGCATCCTTCCGGTGATGGTGATTAGCAAGATCTCATGGTCGAAGGAATTAGGTTACTATGTATCAGAAAGCTTATAGCAAATGAACTATATTAAATGACTTGATCTTTATGCTATGCTTAACTATAGGAGTATGTCCATCACACCATTCTCCTAATGATATGATCTTGTTGTTAATAACATCTCAATGTTCATGATCAGGAAACCATGATCATATATTAACCAACAAGCTAGTTTAACAAGAGGCTTTACTAGGGACTCTTTTATGTTTACAAATCACACAAGTTTTAATTTTTCTAGTTAATACAATTATAGCATGGTATGCAAACATTTATCATAAGAATGAATATATGATAATAACCTCTTTATTATTGCCTCTTGGGCATATCTCCAATAGTCTCCCACTTGCACTAGAGTCAATAATCTAGTTTCAAACCTTTGGGTATTCAACCCCTATGGCTTTCCGGTGTTGTATGTACAGGATTTCTAGTGATCAACCGATCTCCGGATCCGACACTTTCAGGTCCGTGTGTAATTGGATGTCTTTGCGTCTATACGCATCATTCATTCTCTAATGAGATGGCTTTGTATGAATTTGGTCCTTTGGTGAGACCTTTAGTTCCTTGGGGTTAAAACATGTTGATAATATTGTCGTTACATATATCTTCATAGTACTATCCTGCTGTGAACCAAACCTAGTTTGATAACAAACTACTTGACACAAATGCCCTCTTTTGCTGCTATTATAGCAGTCATATACTTAGCCTTTTGTTGTAGTATTTGTCACAATGTATTAACTTTGGAACTCATCCAAATCTATTATGGAACTTACTTTCCATCATATTGTGCCACCCTTAGTTTAGATAGAGATAAACTTAATTTGTACTTTGTGACAAAACTAGTATCAATGTAATACTTTTACAATGAACTAACCATCTATTTGTCACTTCTACAAAATAATATATTCTTAGTTCTTCTAAAAGATCATAAGAATATCTTTACTATCATCCAATAATCATCTTGTGAATCATTCTGGTATACGCTCATAACATTTAGAGCATAGGACATATCTGGATTTGTACACATCACAACATGATTGATAAAGTACTCTTTGTGATTTTATATATCAAGTATCAAAAATACTTCAATCTTTATTCAATCCTTTCTGTGCAACAAGAACTTTTCTTGTAGTTTATATATTGAACTCATTCAATATCTCATGTATGTACTTCTGGCACAACCATATTAGCGTCTTAATTTATCCATATAGACATTGGTGCCAAATATTCGGGTTCTTCCTAAGCCTTTCATCGAGATGAAATTCTTAACCTGTGTCAATAGAAAGATACATCATTTCCAATCAACAATATGTCTTTCACATAATGTATTAGAAACATGTCTTAGCGCTCCCACTTAATTTCTTGCAAAGCAAGCATCTTAATCATCTCCGATGAAATTAAACTATTTTAACAGTTTCATCATAGTGAAGATTCCAACTCCGCGATGCTTACTTCAACCATTGAAGTTTGCATATGCTTTTAGCATCCTTTGAATTAACAAGACCCTTTGGATCGTGTTATGTACACGTCCTAGGTAACAATTCTATTAAAAGAACTTTGTTTCGTTTGTTCAACCACCATATAACAGAATTATATGTAGTGGTTGCTACATTAATCTGTATAGACTAAATATCTCTATGAAAGATCAAATCTTGTCACCTTTGAACATTGTTGTGAACTCTTTCCCAACATGCCGACTATTTCATAGATGTGAAACATCCATGTCTATTTCTTTATAGATCCAAACACGAATGTAAGGTCTTACACCTTTCCAGAGGGTATTTCAATTTCAAAGCTTGATTTCTCATGTATGGAACTACCACGGATTTTATGGCTTCAAGCCATTTGACGGAGTCAGGGACCATCATCGCTTCTTTGCATGTAGTCCGTTCATTATTGTCAAATAATGATTCAACTCTCAAATCTTGGTATTTGATTGGTTACCCGACCTACTTGTTTCAATAGGAACTTAAACCTCCATGACCACAACCTTTGAGGCACGTGAGCCATGAGCATCGTTACTGCCTCCGGAACACTTTTCAGCGTTGCGCAACTTTGCACATATAGCTAAGGTTCTTTTAACCTTATCAAAGTTCTATTGTCCTCCCACTTAAATTTTCACGGAAAATTCCTTTTTCAAAGAAACTTGACGTTCTAAGCGACAAACATTTTTGGTTTTGGTGTTATGGAGGAATACTCAATGATTATTCAAAATAACATACAAAGATATGTTCATCCGATTTTGGTTGCAAACTTCTTTCTTATGAATAGCATACCAATGTTTAAGAAAGGAAAACTTGGGTTTTATCCCAAAGCATAACTTTATATGGTGTCATTTCAACGGATTATGATGGATCTCTTTTTAGTGGAAAATCGGTAGTCTCTAAAACTTTAATATTTAAAATATAATGGCAGTTTTATCAATTACACCTTTGATCTTACCATGTCAAACAAGGTTTCATTGCATATCTCGATTTTTCCATACTCATATGGTGTTTTGGGAAACGCAAATCCATGGAACGATTCCTCAAATCTTAGGTGTTATGCTAAACTCTATAACTCAAATATCTTCATTTCTGATACTATCATAAATTCTTTATTTTCTTGTTACATTGATTTTGCACTTCATCTTGAAAGTCTTTAAACTTTTCAAATGTTTCACACTTCATCCTTATTAAGTAAATATTCATATATTCACTCAAATTTTCGGAGAAAGCATATGAAGTTGAAAATCCATTGCTCTTGACTACATATAATGGGCTTCATACATCTATATGTACAAGTTCCAATAAGCTAGTCATTCGTTCCCTTTTAGCCTATGAACGGAATTTTAATTATATCTAGGAAAGTTTCACAAGCATCATTTGATCAAAAATCAAAAGACTCCAAAATTCCATCCATATGGAGTTTCTTCATGTTTTCTTTCCAATATAATTTAAATGGCGATGTCACTTCTTAAGTGATCTTTCAATCAATTTTCTTTCGACATTTTTAGCACTAGTTTTATGGATGTGATTTCTCCAACTAGACTTGTATATCATCCATCTTTCATGGAATATGGAAATTATTTGAACAACCCTTTTGTCCTCATAATACCTGATAAAACAAATCTAGAAGGCAAGCTTTGATATTAACGAGCAAGACAACAACCCTTTATTTGTTCTCGATGAACATCATGACATATTCTTTTGCTAGTTACTTAGGCCATTGTAGTTCATGAATTGTGTTGTTTTGTATGACGATTCACACCAACAAATTCAGTATCCAATACTTAAGAACCACATTGTTTAATAAGAAAAGAATATAGCCATAACATGTATATCCTCTATATACCTAAGCTGAACAATTCTAGTCTTTTCTTTTCTGCCATATATTTATGAGATTCCCTTTCAGTATTTCCTTTTCTGTTCGAAAGAATCTATCAACATCAATAGTGGATCCATACACACATGACACATAGTCCAAAGCATGTATAGTTAAATACCAATGTCTTTGGACTTGCACTTTGAAGTAGATCACCATCATCAAATATTTGGTGTGCTTTCAAATTCCATTTTTAGTAATCTTTTAGTGTAGTAAACATTTTATCTACATCAAATATTCATCCTTATCATGGAACTATTCATGATCAAGCTACTTTAGCTTATAATGGTGAATTACGAGTATAATGTTGCTCTCCAAAACCTTTTGGAGAATTAGGACGACTAGCGTCTCCAACCTTTTAAAAAGTCTCATCAAATATGAGAACATAAACTTTGCTATATTATACTCTATCATGTTGTAATCAAAACATCCTTTCAGATATCGCAATATCTTCCACATACGATGATCCTAGATAACCTTGATATTAAAACAATCTTTTAAATATCAAGAATCATGGAGATAAACATGATACTTATATACTAACACTGGAATTGTTACTCTTGATTTAATGCCAATTATTAAACTTCACGGAGTAACCGGAACTTACTGAAAGTTTGCAATAGGACTTTTAAACTTTAGATTAACACTTCAAAACAATATGATACCAGTTCGTAAAGTAACTAACCAGAATTATATAGTTCTATTATCTCAATTATAACTAAGCGCAAGGTAGTAAACGGATGCCAATGACTACAACAACTATGCAAATTTACTTTGATTTAATTTGTGATAAAGAGTGTTCAACTTTTAATCATATTTCTATTGAACTCCCACTCAAAACAATATCCCTCACATTGTTTTAGTGATCACACGAACCAAATTCACTACACCAAGTCTGATCATCACGTGACATGATATAGTTTCAAAGGCGAACAATCATCATGTTCATCATATCATCTATATGACTCATGCTTTACCTTTCGGTATTCCGTGTTCCGAGACCATGTCTGTACATGATAGGCTCGTCAAGATCAAACCTTAGCTTCCACATGAGCAAATCTAGCTTACTCCCATTGTATACACTCGCACAATCTAACACACCCGATCATCACGTGGTGCTTCGAAACAACAAGCTTTGGCAATGGTGCCTACTAAGGACAAACACTCTATAACTTGATATTTTTTGAGAGGGATCATCTTATAATGCTATCGTCGCGAACTAAGCAATACAAGATGCATAAAAGGATTAACATCACATGCAATTCAAAATATGTGATATGATATGGCCTTTCTTCTTGTGCTTCCGATCTCCATCTTCAAGCATGAACATGATCTCCATCATCACCGGCGTGGCGTCAAGGTCAATGGCGCTGCTCCATGGTTATCGTCCACCAGCATCAACTATTACAACTACTTTGAATAATAGACACGTAGGTCTAGACAAAATTAAAAGACAACCATATGGCTCCTGCCGGTTGCCGACTTACAATAAGGAACATTGCATACATCATATATAATCACAATCATGGCCATATCACATCACAGCACACCCCTGCAAAACAAAGTTAGACACCTCTAATTTTCTTTGCATGTTTTACGTGGTTTGGGGCTTTCAATAAGTGTCATTCTAACTCACGAACAAGAACCACAACGTTGATGCTTGAACTATCAAGTGCCCGTTGTAAATTGAATCTTTACTATGATGGGAGAGACAGACACCCGCAAAGCCCCTTATGCAATACAGGTTAGCCCGGGCCGCTTGATCCCACCATACCGCAAGATGCAAAGTACACAAGAAGAAATTGATAATGAAAGCACCACCGCCCACAATGACCATTGTGTTCTACTCGTGCAACAGATCTACATATATACACGGCTCTGATACCACGGCTCTAATACCACTATAGATCCGACATTGATCCGACCGCGAACGTATCCTTCCTGTAGGCGGTCCGTGTGGGTATTGATGCTTTACGATCTTTGCCGACAAACTCCGAAGAGAGATCCGACATCGATCCTTCCGTGAACGTATCCTGCCCGTAGGCGGTCCGTGCGGGTCTTGATGCTTCTCCGACTCCCAGGGAACTAGTGCCCGAGTCGGTTTCGCCGATGAAGAGGTGGATGTCTCCGATAGGAACGATCGAACACCGCATAGGGTTCGTCTTCGCCGGGATCCAAAACTCGTCGGGAGGGACGATCGGAACGTTGCCCGAGAAGAGAACACGGCCGATGGCTACGGTTTCACCGATTCCCGCGAAGATCTTGGTCCTCGCCCGCTGAAGATCCTGAAGCGCCTCTTGCCCCACGGTGGGCGCCAACTGTCGTGGTATTGCCGACGAGTACGCCATGGAGGGGTCCTCACAGTGCGTGTTTAGAGACGTGGGGTAAGGCGGACGGTTGACGGGTACGAGGTAACACAGCTTACCCAGGTCCAGATCCCACGATGGTGGCGGAATCCTACTCCTGCTATAAATCACTATAACGGCAATACGCCGAGTTACAGAGATAGTTTCGCTGTGCGAGGTGTGTGTAAAACGATGCCCTAAAGGCTCCCATAGGCCCGACATATATAGTCGCTAGGTCCTAGGGTTACAGGGAAAAGTCCTAGCCGGACAGGTTACAGAGTCCAACACCGTCTATCACTAGTCTTGTGTATCTTGTACTCCAAGGCTCTGGGTAAGCTGGTGACTCCACCGTAGCCTTCCTTTATCCGGCATGGGCCTCCCTTCTGGATCCACCTAACTGGGCCGCCCAGCAGGCCACAGGACATGCTACCGACTACGGGCCACCCGGGTTAGTCGGATAAGAGACATGCTATGAGGATACCCATATAGCATATCTCCAACAGTAGCCCCCGGGGAACTCCGAGATCTTGCGTCGTCTTGCCTCTTCTCGTGGAATGCTCCGTCTAGATGGATGTCGGCAAATCGTCAAGCAATATCTTGTAGTCCTCCCAAAGAACCCTGCAAGGTTTCTCCGTCTTCTATGAGTAAGTCGGAGAAATGCTGGATTTTCCATCGTACGCTTCCGTAGTCGGATTAAATCCGTCCATGCCGGAATCTTCGATGGGACGGCTCATCTACCATGTCAGTTATGACGACGTAGGCTGTAGGTCAGCGACGCCTCCTAACTCACACATGCAGAGAACGCAATCATATCCGATTTTCCCGCGCGAGCGATACGAACCGTTGGCGGCGGCGGTTGGAGACGTGGCGAAATTACCGCGCACGTTCACGAACACGTCGTCTACGCGGCAACCGTCCGATTAGCTGCACGAATCTTGATGCAGAGTAAGATAAATAGTAACCGTGGGACACTTGCCACTTTTTCACCCCATTCTCTCGCGTCATCATCTTCTTCCTCCAGCCGCACGCCTCCTTGAGCTCTCCGCGGAAAACCTCGAAGAAACCCTAGCCTCTCTCTACACCAGTCGCGTCCTCCCAGTCCTCCATGGCCAGCAGCAGCTCATCCCCCTCGATGGCGGCGTCGAGCAAAGCCACGGCGAAGCCGGCGAGCTCCATCGTCGTGCCCCCAGAGGGCCTGGTCATCCCCACGTCGGCGGTGATTGAAACCACCGGCGGCGACCATAATCTGGCGGCGCTAGAGCCTCTGGAAGAGGAGCCAGATTCGCACAAAGGCGACTGGCACGGCTCGGACATCTCCGGCCGCGATATCCAAGAGATGGTCGCCAAAGGCTACCTCCCCGCAACGGAGGGGCTCGCCTGGCGGGCGGCACCGGCCGGCGAGGTGACACCTTCTCCCCAAGCCGGAGAAAAGGTGTAACTCAAGGCTCAACTGGTACGCGGTGTTTCTCTGTCCATCTCCCACTTCTTTCTGCCCGTCTTGAACCACTTCAAATTCCAACCCCATAACCTCTCCCCCAATAGTATCTTAGTGCTTAGCAACTTCGCGGCACTTTGTGAGGGTTACCTAGGGATTAAGCCTAGGTTAGACTTGTTCGTGTACTTCTTCACCATCAAACGTGAAGCCGGACATAGTAGGGAGGAGCTTAGGAACTGCGGCACCATAAGCTTCAAGATCCGACCTGGCCGGCAGTTCCTCGACATCGTCGGCCACGAGTCGTGCAAAAACTGGCAGAGGACGTACTTCTACGGCCCCGACATTCCTTTGGCGGGCCGAGAAGTAACGTACCCGGACTTCGTGGATGGAGCCGCCGCTGAAGTTTCCACATAGAGATCCCATGCCTCCCTTCCCTCTGACCTCAACGCTTCTCGCGCAATAAGGCGGATCGAGTGGTTCGTAGAGGCTGGTTTGACCGGCTTGGACCTAGCCATGTGCTGGTTCATCAGGCGAATCCAACCCCTGCAGCACCACGCGAAGTTCATGCACGAGTACACGGGTGATCGAAAGGATTCCCTTCGGATCTTCGTGGATAACTTCTCGAGTGACTCCGTCAAGCTCCGTCTGAAGGACATCGTCAAGGTGAAGGACAAGAAGCATGGCTTCACCATCACCTGCGACATGTACGTAGACAGCAAGTGCCCAAAGGTAGGTATTTATTTTCCGTGTATGACATTGCTCCAGTTTCTCCTCTTTCCCGTGCCATCTTATCTAACACGGTGATTTCTTACTTAACAGCTTAGCGATCTAGATGAGGACAACCTGGCTGCCCAAATCTACGATCCAAAGATGAAGGAAGTCACGATCGTGTCCGACGACGATGCCCCGTTGGTGCGAAAGCGGAAGAGCTCCACCTCTGACGCTGCTGACGGAGGCAAGAAGAAGACGGAGGATGGAGCCTCCAAAAGGAGTACTGCCGCCCTGGAGGCGGAAAAGAAGAAAGCCACCGGGATGTTTGCCAAAGCGCCCCCCTAGAGTAAGCCTCTCACTCCCCGACATTGTCTTATTTATCTGTCTTATTCCTGTACTTATGCATTTCGCACGTTTCAGGAAGAAAGCCACAACCAGCCTCAAGAAGTCCTCCAAGACTCTTGGGGCTTCTAGAAATATCAAAGATATGCTGCATCACGACTCTTCCCCCGCCATCGCCCCTGCTACTCCTGCCGTCAAGCCCTCCTCCGCTCCGACAAGCTCCCAAGTCCAGGTGGCACCAGGCCCTTCCGCCATGGAAGTGGATTCTGGCGCCTCTACCGAACTAGCTGTTGTCGGCGAGCAGGCGGCGCAGGAGAGCGCTGCTCTTCAAATGGCTGAAGCTCCGGCTAAGGATTCCATCGGTAGCGGCAAGGCGGTGGTGGGAGCTGGTACCTCTGTCGAATGCGGCGCCTCTTCTCCCCAGAAACCCTTCGAGTTCCCGAAGATAGTTTACCCGACGCTCACGCCGAGTAACACAACTCTGCTTCCTGGAGGAGTGCCGTCATCTCCGACGTGCGGTCTTGAGGAGCTACTCCGACAAGCGGATATCTTGCGAGGAAATAGCATTTCCTTTGGCAAGCTGCTAGCCGAGAGCGCTACAAACCTCAAGATCATTGCACTTGTAAGTTTTACTTTACCTTTTTTATTTCGTATGAGTATCCCACTCTAGCCCTCGAGGATGTAGACGGAAAACCATAGGTTTTGCATCTATATGCTCTAAGAGTGACTAAGTTAGAAAAAAACTCTCACTGTAGCCCCCCAAGCATTTAGATGGAATGAATTATTCCGACTAGATGCTTTAAGAGTAGCATACACAGTGTTCATAATTTTAAGTGTTGTAGCCCCCAAGCCTCTAGTTGTAACTGAATTAGTTCCGACTAGATGCTTAAAGAAAAACTAAGCATTTTCCGAGCTAAAAACTTTATACTGTAGCCCCCAAGCTTCTAACGGAGAACTGAAGTAGCTCCGACTAGCTGCTTTAAAGAAAAGCTAAGCATATTGCTAAGTTAAAAAACTTTCGTTGTAGCCCCCGAGCGCCTAGATGGAAAATCTCCGACTAGGGGCTCCAAGCAGACTAAACAACGACTTAACTTTGTATTTGTTTCCACAGAATGAGAATGCTCGGCGGGGCATGGCCAACGACAAGTACCAGAAGATGCGCGCAGATCTTGAAGCCAAAATGGGTAAAACTGCCATCTTGAAGGAACAAATCATCAAAAACAAGAGTCTGTTTTCTTTTTGCGCATTTCCGTCTTACTTTTGTGCCCATAATCTCTGAGTACTCACTGTGTACTTTGTTTTCCCCGACTTGCAGAGCATGTTGCCAAGGCCAAGGATATTGTCGAGCAGTCCAAGCACATCCAGCAGTTGGACAGCGAGAACAAAATCCTAAAGGAGGAGAGGAAGGAGATGTTGAAGATGCACGAGGACTCCATGAAAGCCCTGCAGGACTCCGCCTCCGCGGAGATCAATCGCTTTAAGGAGGAGCTTGCGATCCTAAAGGATCAGAAGCAAGCTGCTGATGAGCAAAACCTTCGTCATGGCGAGGCGTTTAAGCTCCTCCAACAAGAGAAGGAATCCTTGGCGGACATCATCTGGCAGGCTAAGGCCAGCATCTTCAGTGACTGTCCTCCGCCTTATAACCCTGTAGTTTGGATACTTAGAGTTTATTGAACTCATGCAATCCTTTTCGGAATTTTCAACGCCCATGGGTTTAACCCGCTCGCCTCCTTCGGACAAGGAATGCATGGTTCTTGCCGGCAAATTCATCAATACCGCCATCGCCCAAGCTAAGGAGATTGCCAAGCCCCTCCAGATTTATATCAAGGCCTCGGACTCCGTGACGAAGTACTCGGAGATTCTGCGCCGAGCCCCCGAGCGTGTCGCGAGCTAGAAAGCTTCATGAGGACGGGCTGGCGCAAGGATGGCGTTGTCTATGGTGAAGGCACACTATGAAGATGCCGACATCGACACGGTGACCTCTGGTATCCCCGACATGGATGATGACGGCAAGGAGATCGATCACGAAGCCATCCTGTCATCACTCGAGGGTTATGACACCAGGGTTGCCGAGTTGGTGGACGTTGACGTCTTCGTGCCCAGGAACTTCATCGACAACATCAACCAGGACTCCTCCGAGTCTCATCATAGCGCCGACGTTGAGGGTGATTCTCCGGTTGGTGATGATGCGGCCTCCAAGTCTCCTGCGCCCAAAGAATGAAAAACACTTTGTAATTTCTATTTCACCTCTGCAGTGTGCGCGGGAAAAAACTTGTTGATGTATTCTTAAGGCGGAAAACAATGATTGTCGTATCCTGCTACTTAAGAATTAAGTCCCAGCATGTATATATTTTTTAAGCAAGTGCTGGCTTATCCATTACTCTGGTTCTTATGCTTGACTTTTCGTGAGTCGGAAGACTCGTTGTCGGAACCATGCGCTTGGGTGATGATACCCAATGGCACCGTCAATAACCTAAGCACAAAATCGCCGACAATGAGTGCTAAAAGTCACTACTCCAGAATCCACATAAAAACGACAAAGAATGTGTAGACCAGAAAACTTAAGCTAACGCCCGTAGGCGGAATTTTCACAAGTGCAATCGCAAGACTTGTGCATAAAGGTTTTATATGATCCAAAAATGAACACTAAAGGAGGTAAAAGACTCAGCAATATGAGTGAACCAAAGAGCTTTATTTCATTGATCATATAAGAGGTACACAATTAGATAAAAAATGCTAAGTGTAGAAAGGACGTAGCTGTGCTATGTTCCATGGCCGATCAAGCTCCGGGTAGTCATCATCCGGGTCACGTCGCTTACGCTTATGATCCTTGTTGGGTCTATCCTTGAGTTCACGATTGTCGACAAGGTAGTAAGACCCATTGAGCAGCGCCTTGCTTATGATGAACGGTCCTTCCCATGGCGGGGATAATTTGTGTGACTTCTTCTGCTTAAGTCGGAGCACTAAATCCCCCTCTTTAAACGAGTGATGCCAAACGCGGCGACTATGGTAGCTGTGTAGCTTCTGCTGGTAGATGGCGGATCTTTGGCATGCCAAAACGCGCTCCTCCTCGAGAAGGTCATCTAGGCGTCTGGATTCTTCAGCATCATCTTCGTTGTAGGCGGCAACTCTTGGTGCATCATAGAGGATGTCGGAAGGTAGGATGGCTTCTGCTCCATATACCATGAAATAAGGGGTGTAGCTGGTGGATCTGTTGGGTGTAGTTCGTAAACTCTACAGCACAGATGGCAATTATTCCGCCCAGGCTCCAGCTGCTCTATGTAGCGGTGCCTCAAGACGTGGCTTGATTCCCTGCAGAATTAATCGATTGGCTCTCTCAACCTGACCATTGGATTGTGGGTGTGCCATAGATGCAAGGTCAAGTCGGATGCCTTTGTCCCAGGAATAGGCCTCCACTTCTCCGAGTGACAAGTTGCTTCCGTTGTCGGTGATGATGCTATGTGGGAGACCAAATCTCACCACTAGATCCCGAACAAACCTAAGGACAGTTGCCCCATCAAGCTTTATAATGGGTTTAGCTTCTATCCATTTGGTGAATTTGTCAACTGCTACCAGCAGATGCGTAAATCCACACGGTGCCGTCTGTAACGGTCCCACCATGTCTAGCCCCCAGACTGCAAACGGCCAAGTTATTGGTATTGTTCGCAATTCTTCAGCACGAACATGTGGTTGTCGGGCATAATATTGGCATCCCGTGCATGTCTCAACCAGCTTGTCGGCGTCCGCCTTCGCGGTCAGCCAGTAGAAACCTTGCCGGAAGGCTTTTGCGACCAACGATCGGGGAGCGGCGTGATGCCCACAATCTCCAAGATGGATCTCGCGCAGGATTTCCATACCTTCTAGCTGGGAAACGCACTTTAGGTATACACCAGTAGTGCTCCTTTTATAGAGTTGCCCATTGCTTATAGTATAACCCTTTGCTCGTCGTACTATTTGCCGTCGTTCGACCTCGTCGTCGGGCAAAGTTTTGTGTTCAAGATACTCCATGAACGGTTTTGTCCAAGCCTGAGGGATCTTTGTCACCATGTTGACGAAAGAGTCAGCTCTATCCGGGTTGTCGATGTCGGCGCCCTTCACGGATGGTGTGCGTAGATGCTCTAGGAAAACTCCTGGCGGAATTTGCTTGCGCCCTGATCCAAGTTTAGATCAGCCGCCTCGTTTTGCTCCCTAGGCACATACTTGACTTCGAGCCCAAGAAGCTCTTGGCTATCTCGTCCACTTCGCGATATGCCGCCATCATAGGGTTCAGCGGTGCCGACCACTGTTGGGCAACCAAGTCAGAATCTCCACAGCAAACTATGCGCTTGATGCCAATATCCTTCGCTACACGTAGTCCGTGAATGAGTGCTTCATACTCCGCCATGTTGTTTGTAACCTCGAAGTGGATCTGCAGAATGTAGTGCAACTTATCTCCTTTTGGTGACTGTAACAGTACACCGGCCCCCGAGCCATTGAGCAACTTTGATCCGTCAAAGTGCCTCACCCAGTACTCTGGTTCTGGCAACGGAGTAGCGTCTGGCATCTCCGTCCAATCTGCAATAAAATCCGCCAAAGCTTGTGACTTGATAGCATCGCGTCTCTTGTAGGTGATCTCGAAGGCAGCAAGTTCAATGCCCCACTTCGCGACCCTTCCTGTAGCGTCGTTGTTATTGATAATGTCGGACAGTGGAGTCTTGCTCACTACTGTGATTGGGTGCTCCTGAAAGTAATGCCTCAGCTTCCGAGAAGCGAGGAATACTCCATAAGCTATCTTTTGGTAGTGCGGGTAACGCTGCTTGGACTCCGTCAAGACCTCGCTTACATAGTAAACTAGTCGTTGAACTCCGTGCTCGTAGCCTTGTTCCTTCCGCTCTACCACGACGACGATGCTAATAACCCGGTTGGTTGCCGCCATGTAAATTAACAGGGGCTCTCCAGGCTCGGGTGCTGCAAGGATGGGCGCTGAGGAAAGAATCTCCTTGAGCTTCTTCAATGCTGCATCTGCTTCGTCTGTCCACATAAATTTGTCCACCTCCTTCAGCAACTTGTACAGCAGCAAAGCCTTCTCTCCAAGTCGGCTGACAAACCGACTAACTGCTGCGACGCAACCTGTTAGTCGTTGAATGTCCTTTAGGCATGTCGGACGGTTTATGTTTAAGATGGCTTTGATTTTCTCCGGGTTGACCTCGATTCCGCGCTGGGAAACGATGAAGCCCAATAATTTGCCGGCTGGAACCCCGAAGACGCACTTCTTAGGGTTGAGCATCATGTTGTATTTCTAGAGATTATAAAAGGTTTCTTTTAAGTCGGATATTAAGTCGTTTGAATTTTTAGACATCACCGCGATATCGTCCACATAGGCGTGAACGTTCCGACCAATTTTGGTCGTGAAGGCAACGTTGCATTGTCTGCTGGTAGGTAGCACCTGCATTTTTCAGCCCGAAGGGCATTGTGACATAGCAAAACGTGTCGTATGGGGTAGTGAACAAAGTGGCCAATTGGTCCGACTTCCTCATCTTGATCTGGTGGTATCCTGAGTATGCATCGAGAAAACACAAAAGCTCCAAGCCAGCCGTCGAGTCAATGACTTGGTCAATGCGAGGCAAGGCAAACGGATCTTTGGGACATGCTTTGTTCAAGCCGGTGTAATCAACGCACATTCTTAATTCATTGGTTCCGTTTTTGGGGACAAGTACTGGATTGGCCACCCATCGGGTGTGAAGGACTTCTTGGATAAACCCAGCCTTAAGTAACCTAGCTATCTCTTTGCCAATGGCGCGTCTCTTCTCATCTCCGAAGCGTCGTAGAGGTTGTTTCACTGGTTTACATTTTGGATCTGTGTTTAAGCTATGCTCGGCAAGTTCCCTAGGTACACCTTTCATGTCGGCAGGTTGCCAGGCAAAGATGTCCCTATTCTCACGGAGGAACTCGACGAGCACGCTTTCCTATTTGGGATCCAGGTCCGTCCCAATGGCGACGGTCTTGGAGGCATCACCTACCACAAGTTCCACCGGCTTGGTCTCGATGGCGGCCTTGAACGCAGGAGCGGAGTCGAAGATCTGCTTCTTCGACGCGGGCATCTCTGAGTCATTGACCTTGCTCTGGATCTCCTTGAATTCTTCGCTATAGAGGACAGCTTCTGCAACGGCTGCCTCGTTGATCTCGGAGTCCCTTGCCTTGGTAAAGCTTCCGGATACGATGATGACGCCGTTTGGTCCGGGTATCTTGAGTTTGTTGTAGACGAAGCATGGCTTGGCCATGAACGTGTGGAATATGTCGCGGCCGAATATGACGTGGTACACGCTCTTGAAGGGGACTACCTCAAAGGTCATGCGCTCTTGGCGGTAATTATTGACGTCTCCAAAGGCTACCTGAAGTGTGATGCACCCAAGGGACCGAGCCTCCCGACCAGGAACTACGCCATGGAACACGGTGTTGGTCCGCCTTAGGTTTGCCTCCGTCAAGTTCATCTTTTGAAGTGTATCCAGGTACATGATGTTGATGCTGCTTCCACTATCCACCATGCACTTGGTGAACTCCACGCTGTCAATCAATGGGTTGATGACCATGGCGTACTGGTTCTCCGTTGGCACAAGGTCTGGGTGGTCCGTCCTGTCCCAAGTGATTGGAACCTCCGACCAGTGCAGGTATTGGGGAACTGGGGGGAGAGTGGCCATCAGGATCCGTAGAGAGGTCTTCTGTTGTCGGACGGTGGGGGTGCCAAGGAAAGTGTGGTAGACTGGGGCCTTCTTTGCGAAGGGGTTCTTGCCCTTGTCGTCGCTCTTGGCGGCATGCTTGGGGTCAACGTCCTCGTCCATGTCACTTGAATCCTTGGACTCCTCCTCCTTCTTCTTCCCCTTGCCCTTGCCTCGCGGTCTATTCTTCCGACTTCGCTTGTAGCCGGACTCCGGGTCTTCCTTGAGGTCGTTGACGAACTTGTAGTGTCGATTGGTATGGGTGGCCTTGCCGTTGACATCGAGGTGTACGAGGCACGACATATCGCGGTACTCCTCGTACGTTTAGGGAACGCGGAGAGGCACCGAGTTGGTTTCACTTCCTCGTTGCTGCCCGCGGCCTGCTCCCCTTCCTCGGCCATGTTGTCCACCTTCTCCTCGTCCTGCAAAAGTCATAGCGACCATGTCGGTAGATTGCTTTTCTTCTGGAGCGGTTTTACACTTTGTACTGCTGTTCCTCCAAGCTTGGGTTGGAACGGCCGTTGCTGGCAAAGAGCCACGAGCATCATCGCCGGCAGCTGCGAACTCACTAGCTAACTGAATCATCTGATTCAAGTCAAGCTGATGATTGTTCTGCAAGCGCTTTAGCTTATGTCGGAGTAACGTGCCCCTTTCCAACCCGTCAATGAAGGCGGCCATAGAGGTCTGAGCGTGCACTCCTGCGCAGGAATTCTTCATGTCCAGCCAGCGGGAGAGGTAGGCGTGATATGTCTCGTATTTCTCTTACACACATCGCTGTAGATCGCCCATAGTGCAGGGACGCTTGTATGTACCCTCAAAGTTCTTGGTGAATGCTTCTTGCATATCCAGCCAGTTGTAGATACATTTCTCCGGCAAGTCATCGATCCATTGACGGGCCGTACCCGCCAACATTAACGGGAGGTACTTAACGGCGACGTTGGGGTTGCCTCCGGCAATCTCCACTGCGTTTCCGTAGTCCTGCAACCATGTGGCGGGCTTGGCGGTGCCGTCATAGGGCTTGATGGTCTTGTCAATCCGGAAACCTTTGGGGTAAGTTGCGGACCGTATTGCAGGTCCAAAGCAACGTGGTCCCAGGTATGGTCCTTCCCGGGCCTCGTGGATCTTATCGATCCGCGAACGTGCATCGTATGGCTCCGGGTTCTTCTTCTTGTTGTCAACAGGGGATGGGCTGCGTGAACGACGCGGGCCTCTTCCGCCATGGTGACTGCTTGGTGGTGACGGAGGCGGAGGTGGCGGTGGGTTAGCCTTCTTGCTGTTACCCTCATGCGACGCCTCACGCCTGTCACGGTTGCTTGTCGGACGCGGAGGGTCGTGGTGTGACCTGATCTTGTGTCCTTGGTGGCGCTCTTCATCATGATGGGTATGTGCCGCATTGTCGCGGATGAAGATTCCGCACTGCTTTGGAGAGGGCATATCCGTACGATGGTGAGCCTTGTAATCTTCCTGACGTAGGAGGGATCGGGGCGGTGGCGATGGGCGGCGAGGTCGGATTTTTTCTCCGTGGTCGGAGGATATGGGGATAGCATCCTTCCTGTTGCGCGCATCCCTTCGTCTTTGTTCTGATGAACCCGTCTATGATCCGACGTCCTGAGGAGATCTGTCCCTTGGCGGTTTGTACTGGCTAGATCGGCAGAGCGCTGGGTCAGACTCAAGCCTCTGAGAGGTGGCCTTTTCCTGCTGCTTTACCGCCTTGGCCACTAGGTCATAGACCTGTTCTACTGCCTCAGGCGATCTATCCTGCTCCAGAAGGGTCTTGGCGATGGCGAGGTTAAGGAGTGGGGTGGGCATCACCTGCTTGCCTTCACTATCAATGTATGGCTTGGCCTGTGCCGGCTTCGAGGGAGCCCATCCTAGGTTGCGCCGTACACCAGGATCGTTGATGACGCGAGCCGGAGCCTTCTTAGTCTTCTGCTGCTGCAGCAGAGTCTTGTACTCGGCCTCCATTGCTCTAGCTTTCTCTATGGATTTCTGCGCGTTGACCAGATCTCAATCTAGTTTAGCGCCTTGCTCCGCGATGGCTTGCGCCTCCTCCAGCAGCTGCTGGCGCTTCTCGTCAAGCTGAGTCATGTTCCGGATATGATCAACGGTTAGTGACTCAACGAGGAGATTGTCGTACATTACTCTATCAGCTGGAGTAACATGGGCTGCTGTCGACGTGGATGCTGGAGGCGGCAAGTTTGCGGTGTTGTTGTTGCTCGGACCGGTGCCGAGTTCCTGCGGCTGCTGCACTAGATTAGGCGGAGGAGGCATGACCTTTGCGTGATCATTGTCGGCAGCAATAAGTGGCCCCTTCCCCTTTTCCAGCGCCGTAGGCGGAGCTTGCCCGGGTTGATCTTTATCCATCTATGTCCCAATGGTGACGAACACCCCTCGAGACATGACGGTGTTATTAGCTTGCTCGTCGCGCGAGTACTCCTCCTCCATCTCCTGCATAGCGGAGTCTAGCTCTTCTGGACTGAAGTCTATTTCCTCTGAATCTGTACTGAAATCAGCATAAAGCGCGTCAATGACAGAGTCGGAGGGTGTCAGGACTTCCTCGATGATGGGCTTTGGAGGTGCAACGGCCTCGACGACGAATGGAGGTGGTGGTGCTGCTACGACGATGGCGGCCGGAGGCGGTGGTGGTGGTGGCTGAATTGGAGGGGCTCCGTCAATGAGCGCAAGCGCTGTCTGAGCTGCCGCTTCAGCCTCCGCGTAGTTGTTGACGGTGTTCACCATGCCTTCGAAGGTAAGGCGTCCTGACGCCTGTTGCCATCTTAGAGAATGTCGGAGAAGCGTGCCATGGTCCAGTCCTTCCACAAAGTGATAGATAGCATCATCATTGGGGTAGTGGGCCAGACCGGCTCGTATACGGAGCCACCTGGCCAGGTAATCGCGGGGGTTTTCGCCCTCTCTCTGAATGCAGCGCGCCAGATCGAAGATGGTAACCACGCCGACGAACTTGGATCTCTGTTGTCCAGACGTACGGACAAAGCCGGCGGATTTGCAGTGATCTTCCACCTTTATATCCTGCACAGGGGCGGTTTGGGTGGGTCTTGAATTTTTCCGATCTTTGCCGGCAAACTCCGAGGAGAGATCCGAAATTGATCCGACCGCGAATGTCTCCTGCCTGTAGGCGGTCCGTGTGGGTCTTGATGCTTTCCGATCTTTGCCGGCAAACTCCGAAGAGAGATCTGACATCGATCCTTCCGCGAACGTATCTTGCCCGTAGGCGGTCCGTGTGGGTCTTGATGCTTCTCTGACTCCTAGGGAACTAGTGTCCGAGTCGGTTTCGCCGATGAAGAGGTGGATGTCTCCGATAGGAACGATCGAACACCGCGTATGGTTCGTCTTCGCCGGGATCCAGAACTCGTCGTGGGGGACGATCGGAATGTTGCCCGAGAACAGAACACGGCCTATGGCTACGGTTTCGCTGATTCCCGCGAAGATCTTGGTCCTCGCCCGCTGAAGATCCTAGAGCGCCTCTTGCCCCATGGTGGGCGCCAACTGTCGTGGTATTGCCGACGAGTACGCCATGAAGGGGTCCTCACAGTGCGTGTTTAGAGACGTGGGGTAAGGCGGACGGTTGACGGGTACGAGGTAACACAGCTTACCTAGGTTCAGACCCCACGACGGTGGCAGAATCCTACTCCTGCTATAAATCACTATAATGGCAATACACCGAGTTACAGAGATAGGTTCGCTGTGCGAGGTGTGTGTAAAACGATGCCCTAAAGGCTCCCATAGGCCCGACTTATATAGTCGCCAGGTCCTAGGGTTACAGGGAAAAGTATTAGCCGGACAGGTTACAGAGTCCTACACCGTCTATCACTAGTCTTGCGTATCTTGTACTCCAAGGCTCCGGGTACGCTGGTGACTCCACCGTAGCCTTCCTTTATCCGGCATGGGCCTCCCTTCTGGATCCACCTAACTGGGCCGCCCAGCAGGCCACAGGCCATGCTACCGACTACGGGCCACCCGGGTTAGTCGGATAAGAGACATGCTATGAGGATACCCATATAGCATATCCCCAACAGTAGGGGTTCGTAGCATGGAAAACAAAAAAATTCTATCGCATGAACACACACAAGCCAAGATCTATCTACTTGATTGTAGCAACGAGTCAATAGAGTACTAACCCTCGAAGATCCAAAGCGGTTAACGAGAGCAGATTCTCGTGGGTGATGTAGTCGTTCACTTGCCGATCTCAAGATCGCGTAGGCGATCCTTCCGACGCCGCGTTCTGGCAGCGCTCGCGCAGTCGGTCACACGTACAGTACTCGATGAAGACCTTCCTCTCCCTTGTTCCAGCAGGCAGCGGAGGTTCTAGCTCTCTCCTCGCGATTTCGGCAACACGACGGTGTGGTGTCGGAAGTAGAGGGGAGATCCCGCAGGGCTTCGCCTAAGTCGGAGCGAGTATGGTGGAGTAGAGGGAGCCCCGGTGATCTAGGGTTTATAGGGCCAAGGTTTAGAGGTAGCTAGCAACTAGAGTTTAGCTAGTCGGTAGCGGTTTAGAGGAGATCTAGATTGGTCGCAACTAGAGAGGGGGGCGGCGGCCAACCTAGGGTTTCTTGGGCGCCTAGGGCAAGCGAGATACCTTGGGGTGCGCCTCCACCACTCCTTATATAGGTGGGGGCGTCCAAGGGTGTTCCCAACCCTGTTGGAAACCCTCCCTAACTTAGAAACCCTCCCTAACTCGGAAACCATGTTGGGATTTGACTTTTTTAAACTGCCTTTTTGACTTTCAAATTAGAGTTTGATTTCTCTCTTCCAAGTGTCCAGCCAAGTGACCTAGGACATGATTCAACCATTACACTTTGTCATGACACATCCATGTACCCTTCCCCTTCTGGATCGGTTAACCTTCTAGACCCTTCCAGAACATTCCGGTGAAAACACCGGAATCATTCCCGAACTCCAAAATTGGACTTTCCTTATATGAATCTTATTCTCCGGACCATTCCGGATCTCCTCGTGATATCCCGGATGCCATCCTAAACTCCGAACAACATTTGGTCTCTTTACTCACTTTCCATATCTACTAAACAACATCGAATCCTTAAGTGTGTCTCCCTATGGTTCGTGAATTATGCAGACATGACCGAGACTCTTCTCCGATCAATAACCAATAGAGGTATCTGGAAATTCATATGGCTCCCACATATTTCTACGATTACTTCATGATCGAATGAACCATTTACATACGATACCAATTTCCCTTTGTCTCACGATATTTTACTTATCCGAGGTTTGATCGTCGGTATCTCTTCATACCTAGTTCAACCTCGTTACCGATAAGTACTCTTTTCACGTTCCCGTGATATGTGATCCCTTGTGAGCCAGTCACATGCTTGCAAGCTAATTGGATGACATTCCACCGAGTGGGCCCAGAGTATCTCTATCTGTCATATGGATGGACAAATCCCACTCTTGATCCATGTGCCTCAACACATACTTTCCGAACACTCAATGCCACCTTTATAGCCACCCAGTTACGTTGTGGTGTTTGATGTCATCAAAGCATCCTTTCGGTGATGGTGATTAGCATGATCTCATGGTCGAAGGAATTAGGTTACTATGTATCAGAAAGCTTATAGCAAATGAACTATATTAAATGACTTGATCTTTATGCTATGCTTAACTATAGGAGTATGTCCATCACATCATTCTCCTAATGATATGATCTTGTTGTTAATAACATCTCAATGTTCATGATCAGGAAACCATGATCATATATTAACCAACAAGCTAGTTTAACAAGAGGCTTTACTAGGGACTCTTTTATGTTTACAAATCACACAAGTATTAATGTTTCCGATTAATACAATTATAGCATGGTATGCAAACATTTATCATAAGCATGAAGATATGATAATAACCTCTTTATTCTTTCCTCTTGGGCATATCTCCAACAGCACACAAGGCTCGCCTTCCTCCCGACCCTTCCCTCGCTCACCACCCACTTCTGCAAGCGCCTGCCGCCGCTGCCGCTGCCGCTGGCCTCCCTCCTCCTAGAGCGCCACCAGTGCCTCCTCCCACCGGCCTTTGTTCCGCCGCCGGGCTCTCCTCCACCGCTCCAGATCTGTCCTATCCCTCCTCCAGTCAGGCCCCTCCTCCGTCATCGAAGCCGCCTCCGTTCGGCCCCGCCTGCAAGTCCCTTTGCTTGGCTCGCCTGCTACTGAACGTGCGACTTCCTCCGTCGGCCAACACAGAGGCCACTCTCCTCTGCAAGTCGGCTCGCCCGAGCTCTGCCCTGCAGCCACGGCATTGTGCGCCGCCCGTGACCTCCAAACTCTGCATCCGTTCCGCGTGCCCGGCCGCGCAACCCAGTGCGTCGTTGCGTAGCCCTTATCGTCCTCGCCTCCATCGCTGCATGTCCCGGTCGCCGCGCCCCTCCCCGCGAGGCAGCACTGCCGGCAGTTGCCCTCTCCCTGGCACATCGTTGTCGCCAACACCTGCAGGTCGCCGTGGTTCCTCGGGCCCACATGTCCGCAGCGCCCCGTCGTCTCCACCATAGCACCGCACGAGCCCGACTATCCTGCAGTGACCGCCCTCGACACCGAACCTCGTCCCGTGACGCGAGCCATCTCCCGCCTTGTTTTGGTACCCAGCTCCTCAGTGCAACCCCTGTGCGCATGTGTGTATGAGGGTGCGTGTGCCCGTGCATGTATCTGTTTTTTCCATTCTAGCATCACGAGCCTGTTCGCTTCTGTGTATCCTCGTTTGCATCTCGAAGCCTGCTTATCCGACAAGGACCAACGCAAGATTTTCCAAGGATCCATTTACCGGATCGGTGCCAATCCAAGACCTTCGCTGACCCTCTTTTCGAGACCCTATTTTATAAATGCCATCTTTATAATTGCTGCATTGAATTTTTCATACTCGCATACATATTTGTGTGGTTTGGGGGCATTATGCCGATTCACCTCATAATTAAATATGGAGACCATATACGGGCTTTCATAGTCTAATATTTGCCCCATTTAAATTTGTGTAGCGAACCGGTGACATATTTTGCCTTGTTAATACAACATTTAAATTGTAGGGTATCTAAACAACATACACCACCTAATTAATTGTCGGGACCCCGGTTCCGCTTAATATTGCCTAATTGCATCACATCCTTGCCATGTCATACATCATACATGCGTCATGCCCAATCTTCTGTCGTAGTATTAAATAGTGCATCTGGTGATTCTTCTAGCTCTTTGCTTATTCACGGATTAGGCCGATGAGTTGATGCGAGTGTCGACCCGATCTTCAGATGAATCTTCGGCAATATTTTCAGGCGAGCATTCTCCCTCTTTCTACCTATTTTACATTTTTAGTCTTTATTTCCTCATGTTGATCTATTGCTATCTGTGTTGCGATACTATAGATTCAGTACCCCTTTATACTTCCCTACAGCATCTATATTGCCATGGACACCTCCTATTACCTGTTGTTTGGTAGATAGTCGGCCTTGCGAGTCGTAGTCGCTTGCTCAAGTGTTTCTTCACGTTGTCGATGTTCTACCGTTGTTGGGTGGTTGGCACATGCTTAATGGTGGAGATGATCATGGCTTTAATTACCGTTTAATAACTAATATTAAAAGTAGGTAAATAATGGAACGGCACCGGTGGGTAATAGACAATATTCAGTTTTTAACCGCCGACTTGTGTCCACCTAGTACCCGAGTTTTTGACACCTATTCCGAGATCGAGCGCTCTAACCACATGTGGGGTGTGTGGGCACCCCCATCGATTTAGTACCTAATTTCAAAGTACTATACTGGGCCACAAACTAGTTTGGGGCTTTATTACTATCATGTACTTATGTCATGCTTTACTACTTTATTTACTATTGCGTATGGAGCGTCTGTACTATTTAGGAACCCTGTGCCATGTTTCTGCTGTATCAACAAGTCCAGTCACACTTTTGGGGTTCCATTCGTTTACAGCTGTCGCCACTCACCATGGTTCCGTCGTGGAGCCGGCCGACTTTGTTGCGGGTAGCTTAGTGGGGTGGCCCCCATGTTCTTGCTTTGGGTCTGGGAAACGTCGTGTCTGAAACCCCGTCGACATACTGTTGGGTGCATGTTTTCTGATCTTGTACCTACCTGATCTGACAACAAGGGTGTAGGTGCATGTGGAAAACTTTGGTGCACCCCTGCAGGGTTTAATATTTTCGAAAAGCCGTGTCCGTGCTTATGGACGACTTGGAGCACAATTCTCGATCATAGACAACTGTAACTAAAGCTTACTGTTATAATATGACTTGTATCCGATATGACTTGTAAGTTGGATAACCACCATTGAACGAATGGATAAAATTAACAACTATGTGAGTTTCCTCGGCATGACTTCCTCGTTTGGTCTCAAGGGGGAAATACTAGCATGGGTATGATTGGTAGTAGTCTCAGGTTGGTTTCGAATAGGTCTTTCTCATCTCTTTCTGATAGTCGACTGGTGGCGATGTCCGGCCTCCCTATGGCGGTTGCGGCTTGGGGGCTCCCACCCCCAAGCCCTAGGGTTTGCCCTACCCCCTCCCTACTATAAATAGAGGAGCCCCTCCCCTCTATTTGCACCCAACAACAAGTTCTCTCCTCTCTTCCCTAAACCCTAGAGCTCTGTCCATTGGATTTGATCTAGCCTCTTGGTTTAGTTCTCCACCTTCGCACTACCGTCGTGCGCAGGACGGTCCGGCTTCTTTCTTCTTTCGCTGCTCTACTGGATCGGATCTCGGGAGACGTTCCTACACCGTACGTGTGTAGAGCTTTGAGGCGCAACACTTGGGGCACTGTCTTTATTGCTATACACCTACCTGTGTAAGGCGTGCCACGGTCTTCAAGGGTATGAACTCTGTTCTCCCTCTCTGTTATTTATGTCTACATAGTATAGATCTTGGTGATCATGTTCGTATAGGGGATTTTTTTTGATTTTCTGTTGCGAACCCCTTCAACGAGATGACTGATGAGGAAACCAAAGCGATCAGCGATGCCCAATTGAAAGCCTTTTTTGCACCCAAAGTGCCTGAACCAAAGCAAATATTTGATACAAAAGCCAAAATGTGGGCTCAGAGTTTTCTTGAGAAACCATCACAAATGAGATAAATAAGGCTGATGACTACAAACACTGTCTAATGAGAATTTCTAGGAAGAAGACAAGAAGTACTACTACAAGCAGCGGCAAAAGAGACATTGCCCAAATCGGAAAGTAGGCAAAACAATCGATCTCCCCGCTCTAGGTGTTACCCAATTTTGATCAGAATATTAACTTTGACCAAGCGATGGACTTTGCCAGAGGTGCTATTATTAGAGTTAATCAAGCGCTAGGCGGACATATCCCCATTCACACTGAAATAGCATGAAAATGTGAATACGGGAAGTCTCTGGTCAGACCTAATGAGGTTGAGCTTCTACCAACATAAATGTAAAGACTACATTAGTGGTATGAGAAAGTTTCTACATGCAAGGAAGAAGATCGATTATCAATGCTACTTGTGAGAGTTATAAATGAGCATTTCAATGGTGAAGACCAGATTCAAATTTATTTTGAGGAATTCTATATGTTATACAAACAAGATGTCCTCGACTTGAGTCTTGTCAATTCCTATTGTTTATAAGTGGTTCATTTATTTCTATGATATAGTCTCTAACTCAGTTCATTCATTGCCTGTAATTATCCTCACTGCGCTATTATGCAGAATGAAGAGCGTTGAATGTGACCGAAATAAAATCTTTGACACTGGGTTCATCGACCCAAACCAATTTAATGAAGCATTGCTAAAGCAATACCCCAAGGATACAGATAGTAACTTGCTATATTGAGGCAACATTACAAAAAGAGAATATTGTTTCCCTACAACTATGGGTGAGAGTGTTACGCCTTGTACACATTCACTTGATTCTGCTAAGTGTAATTGATGAGTTACTGACGTATATAAACGTGCGCGGCTATCACTGGATTTTGCAAATCATTAAGTTGACGCTGGAAGATTTGAAATCAAGGACTCACTAAGGAAAGACGAATCGGAGTACACATTCGGTTAATCTGCGCTCCAGAGGTAATTTCAGTCATTATCGCACTATATCAGTCTCTTTCGTTCATATATATCCTAAGATATCAAGTAACTAATAACTCATTTATTCTTTTTTCGTGTAGGGTTTGGCAAGCTTTCACCAATGCTACGGTTGGTGAATTTAAATATGTGCTTAGTTTTCATCGGGTCGAGGTAAGTAGTACGAGCTAGGTCCGCGCATCTCTTTAATTCTAGTTTGAATACCATTATATCATGCATGATTATTATTTGATTGAATTCTATTCTTGTAAAGTGCGAGAGGCAGCCATAAGGGACTAATTTGTGTGGATACTTCGTATGCGAGTACATTCGCTCGGAGGTCAGTGAGCGAGCAACATTTATAGATGTACGTGAATAATATATTAAAATTTTTTGTTGAGTGTCATTCATAATATTTGTTATGACGATTGATATTCATATTAATCTCTTTCTTTTATATATAGTTGGAAAAATTGTGGGAGAATATCCAACCAAGGGAGCGCCTGGTAGCAATTCAAGAGGAATTGGCGTGATTTCTTGTTGACCATGTCATAAAACCAGAAGGAAAATACCATACCAAGGGATTCTAGAGATTTAATGATCTCCATATAATCTAATAGACGGGTTCTAATCTCCATGTAATCAAATTGTATATATATGTAATTGAATTATATCTATATAATCATGACGATGTTGTGTGTAAGGGGTTCCTTCATTGCATGTCACTTATGCCAAACACAACCCTCTTCTACCGATCCTCCTACCGCAGCAGAACCCCCCCCCCATTCGACCGTCGCTGCAGAAATTGGCCACAAAATTCTGCCGCGGCAGAAGGCCCCATCGGCTGCCGCGACAGAAATCGGCCACAAAATTCTGCCACGGTAGAAACCCCCATTGGCTGCCACGGCAGCCGAATTTGTAAAATGCTGTCGCGACAGAGAATGTCTAGTCCTGGTTCGTGATACGATCCGGGACTAAAGATCCTCCACCCCGCGCTCTGGTGCGCGGCCACATTAGAGACTCTAGTCCCGGTTTGTAACTGACCTAGGACTAAAGGCTGGGACCTCTAGTCTCGATTCCGTAGTCCCGGTTGCAAAACTGGGACTAGTAGTTGTCTAGAACCGGGACTAGAGGCCCGTTCTCCACTAGTCACTAGTGGAAAAATGGCATATAGTCCCGGGTTGTAAGGGCCTTTAGTCCGGTTTTGCATTCGGGACTGCGAAATCGGGACTAAAGGCCTCTACCTCTAGTCTCGGTTTACGGCCCGGGACTTGAGATTTTTTTTTCATTTTTTTAATTTATTTTTCAAATTTTGTTTTTGAACATTTCCTTAAACTTTTGAATTGTTTGACTTGTTAATCCTCTTACTTGGGACATTTTTAACACTAACTATACTTAATCTTAGGTAAAATTACACTTCTGATCAAACTTCCTAATCGGCCACCCATCCTAGCACTACTACACCCACAACACGCTTAACTTCTCTGTTCCATCAGGATGTCCTTGTGTGAAGCCCATTTGTACCTTATTGTCAACACTACCATAACAATCCTATTAGCCCATATCAATATATCATACATTTTTATTTTCAAAATTACAAACAACTATTTAAATAAAATACCAGTAAATAAGTAATAATAATATTTTAATCTAATGAAAGTAAAAAACTAAATAAAATAATATTTTATTCATTTTTTGCCATTTATTCATTTAATATGGCATAAATAATATCTTTAATCTGTAAATCGAAATTCGACAAATAATATATCCATTATTATCAGAAAAATGTGAGGAATCCAAATATGGCATCAAATTTTTGCTATAAAAATATTATTTTTTAAATAACTTTTTTCCTTTTTGAATTTTAAAAATCTAAAAGAATCCCAAACGGCCTAAGGGCCTGTTTGTTTGGGTTGTGGCTAGATGGCTGTGGCTGGCTGTGCAGCTGTGCAGACAAAGCTGCTGTTCTAAGTTTCACTGTTTGGTAACTTAGCTGCTTGTCTGGCTATAGACTAGAAATTGTCTAAAATACCCTCCGAGTTTAGCTAATTTCATGTTAACAACCGACTACTATATCAGATCAATTGTTCATCGATTCTGAGTTACAAGCAATGGTTTCAACAGATTCTAGCCATTACAGAGGAAGGAAGAGGAAACATGAGGAAGAGGAAGACTAAAGCAGAGGAGGCCGAAGCCGTCCGTTCCAAAGCCGAGTCGTTTTGTGGTGTTCGGCCCCGTATATATCTGTCTCCTCCTCGACTAGTTTCTGAGCGGGCCTGGCCCAACACTGATGGCCCACCTCCTAATAGAATGGTTGCGAACATTTCAGTATAAATTCTACAGTGCACTAATAAGATACTACTTCCTCAGTCGACTTGGGTTTGTCTAAATTCACGTGTATCTAATAAAATATGTATACATATATTTGAATCTAGACAAATTTAAATCAGTTATTTAAGGATGGAGGGAATACATGATTTTTTTTATACATCCATAATATACTTGTTTAGCTACTTCTAATGGAGTCGGTGTATTTGTTTATGAATTATAACCAAGTTAGCCAACGTTGTATTCAGGTAACAAAGGAATTTACAATCTGCATCAATTCACCGAGTGCCTCTTGTATTTACGTACTTCTGGAATCGATGAGTACATCACGAGCAAGCAAATGAATAGAAGACACCACCGCACTCCTCTCTGTACCTAGAGAACTAATCATCACCACATCTCTGCAAAACTACGACGCGAGCAAGTAAATTTCAGAAAAAATCAAGACCCAAGCCCAGTGGAGGAGCACGGGATGAACTTGAGCAGCGCCGCCTTGATCTTCCGATCGGGACCTGGCCAGGAGTGGGGCCGGCAGTTGGTGGCGGGATGAACTTGAGCAGCGCCGCCTTGATCTTCTGATCGGGACCTGGCCGGGAGTGGGGCCGGCGGTTGGTGGCGGGTCAATCAGTACAGAGGCGACGTGATTTGGCTGTCCCTTCGATCTGGAACATCGGGCGTTGGGCGGGAACGCAGTGCCGCCGGAGATCCTCCCCACTGCCGGCGGCGCTGGAGCTGGTCCTCACGGGGGTGGGGATGCCGTTTTTTTTTGTCTAGATGGATTTCTGGGAGATACTTTTAGAGGCTGGCGAGTGGCAGTATGCGCGTAATTCCTTCAAAGGATATGTCTAAATTTAGGTAACGTTTCATTCGTTAGTGGAAAAGCCGCGGGAAGCACCTCTCCAGGTGCTTTCTCCACTTTGTCTATTCTGTTCGATCGCTTCGACGAAGCCCACAGCGCAGCCGCCCCGTTTGGTTTATTTGAGCAGCTTTTTCAGTGGAAAGCCATAAAAAACCCAAACAAACATCCCCTAAGGCTATTGAAATCAAACTCAAAATTTGTTTCCGCACATTTTGATAGGTTATACTTTTTTCCGACATCGTACGCAAAAGTTATAGTCATTTTAAGTTGCATGTGCCCGCACCCCTTTAGTCCAGGGCCGTATTACGACCCGGGACTAAAGGGTGTTGCCCGCGCCCACACTCTTTTAGTCCCGGGCCGTATCACGATCCGGGACTAAAGGTCTGGAATGAGCCAGACTAGAGTTTTCTCGGGCTCCTAGCCACTGAAAACGGTACGAACCGGGACTAAAGGTCTGGAATGATCCGGGACTAGAGTTTCCTCGGGCTCCTAGCCGCTGAAAACGGTATGAACCGGGACTAGTGCTCATACTTGTCCCGACCCGTAACAAATCGAGACGAGTGTTAAACTCTGGACCGAACCGAAGCCTCTTTTTCTACTAGTGAGTGTTATGGGCTTCATATCACCTGAAGCTTCATGGGCTTCAGGGATCTCATCATACCATCACATGGGCCTCCGGCTAGACCAGACAGGATAGGCCAAGGGTGAGTACTAGTTGGGCAAACCTGTGTCAAACACCGTCGAGACAACATCAAGGAGTACTATGGAGAAGTTTTGATGACTTCGAATAGGACGGTGATGGAGAAAACTGCGGAGGCTCTCAAAGCCAAACACCTATTGCTTTTGTATCGAGAAGGAAATATCACCGAGATTTAACAGAATATAGACTCGAAGATCAACCGCATTGAGCAACCGAGATCCAAGTACCAAAGGCTCACCTCCCTCTATGAGGGACAAGAAGCTGCGTGTGCGAGGAAGAACCCGGAAATGCACTAGAAGTTATTCAAGAGCTCAATGAAACCCGAAGTATCATGTGTGTCCGGCATACAGATAGGAAACCCGTCTAGACAACAAAGGAAACCGGATCAATGTTGTTGTTGCCAAGACACTCCTGAAGGATAATCTCCCTCCATCCCAAGCCTTAAGGCGCATATAACTTTTTTTAAAAGTCAAGCCATATAAAGTTTAAACAAACTTTTAGAAATAACTATCAAGAACTATTATATTATATAGACACCATGTGAAAATATGTTTCATGATGTATGAAAAATTATGGATTACGTATTGTAAATATTAATATTTTTCTCTAAAAACTTGATCAAACTTTAGATAGTTTGACTTTAAAAAAAAGTTATGCCTTAAGTCTTGGGACGAAGATAGTATCATTTTAGTTAGAAAAAGCTTGGAGCAACAAGAAATCACCGCACCATGTAGTGGCAGACTTGAGTCAAAATCTAACCACCATCGCACAGATGTGGACATATTGGATATAGACGCACACCCTCGGAACGAATGACGTACGGAGTACACTACCGCGTTGATCCCCGAGAAGGACATTCTGGAACCGGATCTTTGTCCCGAAGGCGCTGAGAAGCACGAACATGGAGCAATGTGATACCTGTGGCATCGAAGGACGCATCCCGAGGTCAGATTCCTCACCTCCACCTACAACCCGGCGTTTATTGGGCTTCTTCGGTCTAGTTTCTAAAAATATATAGAGACCTATGTTGATCTGAGCGAGATGGAGCGGTAGATGGAGCAGATGGGCAGATCTTGGCGTTGAGATCTGGCCAGCCCTAGGGTTCCTCCTTGTTCTCCTTCAACTCCGATAGCCGGAGGGGGAAGTGGAGTGGAGAAACACCGCCTCCTAGAATAAATCCAACGCTAGTTACCTGGTGAAGACCTGGTCCTGTGGGCAGCGATTCTTCTCGGCCGGCCGTGGCGGCGAGGGGGGAGGTTGCCGTCCTGCAGTGCGTGGTGAGCTGAAGTGCCTCCTGGCCGGCCTTGGTGGCGAGGGGGAGTACTCTGGTGACGCCGCGGCCTGGTCTCTCCCTGGGCGACCCTATCTTTGGATTTGCTGCAGTTGCATCTTCTACAGCTTCCCTCCCTCATCTCGGGCAGGAGCTCTGAGAGAGGAGCTCGGTTTTTGGGCGCATCGGTATCAGATCCTAGAAGCTCATTGCTGCCGTTTCTTGGTGTCTTCTCCTGATCTAGACGCGGAGGTCGCGTCTTGCGGTGATCCAGCATACCACTGCATGATGTAGTACACTATAATCGTTGACATAACACAAAACACCGTTCACTAGTATTACATCTCTCAGAGTGGTACAACAGAAACACAACAGGTCCAAGACATGACTATAGGTTACAACTCAACTCTTTACACAAGATCCAGAGAACATTCTAGGTTTAAGAGATAGAAAAAACTTCTTACAAAGAAGAATCAGAAATAAACAACTCAAAAACTATCATACTATTAAGACTAGTATCTTAACTAATGGTCTGGCATTGCTGCTATTGCAATACACTACAGAAATAGGTTCTATGGCTAGAGATTATATTCCTATTTAATCAGTAACTTCGTCTTCACTTGAGTTGATGTATATATTGACTTTCTTGACTTCATTGAAGAACTTTAGCTTCCGGTGATGATTCCTGGAGCATAACTTGATGTACACATCGTATTAATGGCTTCAAAATCTAGCAAGGGTTAAGAAGATACGTTGAGTACGAGCGTACTCAGCAAGTTCACTAGAAAGGAGTGTTTGATGCACTATATCTACAGCCACAGACCAAAGGTCGTAGGTAATGCAGGTTTTCGTAAACATTTCTTCAAAGGTTGCTTTTATTCCGAAAAGCTATGTCCGTCAGCCTTCACGGGTTTACCACAACTTTCATGGAGTTCCTTTCCCGCCGCGTTCGTAGCTCCTTCCCAGAATAGGGAGTAACAAGTTACAGTTCTTACACTCTGCAGAGGTGCGTTACTTTACCCATGATAGATCAAATCCTTGTTGCACAACCGGGCGATCTTTCCCGTCCACAATTCCTATGGTGTGGGGCCCAGTAAATGATCCAAGCCAAACATTGTCCTTCTCCACGACCCCGCATACACCGCAATTGTTGTATGCCTAAACTCAAGGTAGACCTTTTCCCGTATAAAATGGCTATACCTTAGTTGGATACACACAACAACCATTAATACTAGAAATCTGTATTTTGTAAGCCCAGATCCACGATAGACTTTTCCCCGTATAAAACGGCTATACCCACGATCTGCAACTTACAAATGCCTAGAACAGTGTCGAATGCATGCGAAAGGGAGCCGATCCAGCTGACTTCTCCATCCCATTCCAAATCTCATGGTTAACGCGTAATATACGGCGCAAGAATCACTGGCGACATTGGTTGTTAAGTCCTAGATAATATGTTCCTTTACCACCGGAACTTTCATAGTAGGTTATTACCTCTTGGTAAATAACCTATAATCATATTATTATGAAAATAGTGTTTTCTGACCTTTTTGAAATGCAGGTGATGACAACAATGGATTTTAAAAATACTTTACTAAAAATAATCAAAGGACATGAGCAAGTGTGAACTTGCCTTTTTTGATTGCAAAATTATGCACTCACGGTCTTCGAGACAATAGAAGATCCAATATCTGAAATCAGCATCATTGGTCCGGTAAGGACTAATGTTTAAAGAAGCAAAATGCCATTATGCATAATTAATGCTATGAAATTTTATAATTCCCAAAGTGAACCCCAATATTTTGAGTGAAGTGAGTTTAGGTGATTTTTTAAGAGTTGGTTTATCTTCAACTTTTATTTTATAAGTTATGGCATTTATAAGGAACTCAAGTGTTAACAATCCAAAATGTACAAGTAAGGATAAAGTCATGTGATTATGATTACTTGTTATTTGGTGCCTAGGATAAAAGTCCTAGGGTTGAGTTGTTAAGAGTTGAAGGAACTATTATAGACTTGTGGTTTGAAGTGGCAAAAAGAATAACATTTGAAGAAACTAGTGTTTAGTTAAGGCTAATCAGTCTTGAGGGTTATTAGGTTTTACATTAGGATTTGTGATGGTTACGAATGATATTGAGTTATCACATTTACGTGATGGTACAAGTGACCAAAGTTAACTATAAAAACAGAAGCGAGTCTTAGGATATAGTGAGTTTTAGAACATCATCTAGTTTCAGGGTTTTGACAAATATGATTATGGATTATCCCTTTTGATTTAAGTGACATATGTGTTTAATAACATGCAACTTATTAATGGGAGCATATAAAGATGATCTTATATATTTGTTAGGGACTAGAGTTATTTTAAGAATGGTTAAGAGATGAAGATTATTCAACATCTTATACATGAGTGATATATAATATTTATTTAAAAAGAGTTTTATTTGAATTTTAAGATTTAATAAGAGTATTTAAGAGTTAATAGTTATACTTAAGTTTTATTATAAATCTTAGTTGTGGTTTAGAACTTTGGTAATTAGATTTTAAAGTTTTAATATTTCTAAAGAATATAATTATTTCTTACTTAAGAAATGTTTTTAAAGAATTTTTTTGAAATAGGTTATAGATAAGGATTTATTATTTTAAAATATTTAACACTTTTCTAACAATATATTTAATATTTTTCTAGTGTGATATATTTATTCAAGACCTTAAAATGTTTTTTATTTATTTTTAAGTATTATTTTTATGTTTATAAAATTCCATAAAGGATTAAATGTCTTTGAATACTTACTTCATATAAAAATTAGGTTAGTATTTTTATAAAAATAGTAGTTTTACTTTTATACACAAAAATGATTTTTATTTATTTTTTTAGGATTTTTCCTTATTCTATGAAATTTTATTCAGGATTTAATGATGTTAATATTTATTTGCTTTATATTTATTTTAAATAAATAAAGTTATATTTTTATTAGATAGATCTTATTTTTATGATAATTTTAACATATTAGATGTATTTTTATGATTTTTCTATAATTTTCTACAGCTAAAAATGTTTAGAGGTTATTTTGGTAATTCATTTGTTTTATTTTTATTTTATTTCTTATCCTAATCAACTTGGGCCGTTTGGTTGGGCACATGGGCTGGCCTGGCCCAACTAGACCACGCTCGGTTCTTCACCCCGGCCCACCCCTCTCCACACACACACCCGTACACGCACACAGACCCCCACCCTCGCACGCCTCGTTGTTCCTTTGCAGCGCTCGACGCCATGGCTGGCGGCTCAAATCCGGCGAGCACCTACCGTTGTGGCCGCCGCTACCGGCCGCCGAAGCCCTGCCACCCGAAGGCCTTCACTTCTGACCAACTCGATTTGAAAAGGAAGCTCGCTTAAGCTCTCCCCCTTACTTTGATTCCCTGCATAGGGTTCGGGTTTGACTCCTTATGATTACGCGTTTGCTACTCAGATTAGTCCTGGCCTCTTGCTTCCTCAACTATGGCCATGCCGCCGCCAATCTGATGCTAGTAGGACGGTGACCACGGTTGCAACCTGGTGTTCTTCGATTATGGACTCTGCTGTGCTGATGGTGTGCTGGGGAGGTGGCTTCCTCGATTCTGGCATCGATGGGATGGCGATGCAGCTGCGCAACCCCGGCGCTGAACCAGGTGTGTTCCCACTACTTCTTCCTCTAATTCAGGTAACCCTCGTGTGATCGATTCTCGGGCCACATAACTCCTCAGGTTAGGATTAAGGTTGTATGGTGATATGATACTAGCAGATTAATTGTAGTGGTGTCCTAGTTTGGATGATTAACTACCCCTAGCATGTTTGGTTTGAACTGGTTAGGCTTTAGTTTAATTGATAGATTGTAGTGTGCTTGATCTGATGTCCCAATTTGGATGATGTGGTCATCCCTGGCATGTGTGGTTTTGCTATGATGTTATTTCTGATGAATCTGAATTCTTTGCAGTGTTGTTGACTGAAAGAATTCAGTTATACCCATGTTTGATTCATTCTGTAATTTAAACATGGCAGCTAGCAAGTACTACTATAAGTGGATGAATTATTTAGTTGACTGCTTCCTACTTAGCTTGTATATGGCTGTTTCTGGTAGCTTTGCTGTTGTATATAGTTGATTATATATGAGCTTTATGTGTTGGGTGAAGGGTTGTAATGTATCAACTTGACAAAACATATAATACTGCATTTGATTTGGCTACTTGGGTACATTTTAGATCTCATCTGCTATGAGTGATTACCAGATCATGAGCACGTTTCTTTGGTGCAAGTGACCCCAAATGATCTTCTGGAATTAATCTAGTTGCAGACTAGTTTGGATATGTTTTGATCTTATTGTCTGACCAAATTGAAAAGGATTAATATTAGAGAATGATACCTAGTAATTTTGATCTAGGAAGATGATTGACCTTGAATGTATGTGTTCAGTAATGATCATAAACCTTTCTAGGCAATGTTGGCATCTTATAAAATGATTCCTGGCAAATGGTAGCTAGGAAAATGATTTAAATTATATTTGTATGGCTTTACAAGTGGCTATCTACTTCTTGTTCAGATGTTGTGTACTGTCAGTGGTGACAGTGAGTTTGGATTGCAAACCATGATTGCTTTACCTGGGATTATGTTTCCTTTACAAATATGCTTTGCAATGATTTATCTCTATGCAGAGAGCTTGTACTCAATAAACACTGAATCTGCTAGGTACAGAGGTGAGACCCTCAGGGGATGTGCCCTGTAACCTAGCATCTGTGGTTTATGTTTGGCTAATAAAAGCTAGTTACTAGGCTAATGATGCTGGTCTGAAGCTAAACAACTCAGGGATGATATTTACATGGTTTTCTATGTGGATCGAAGAGTTTTCCCTTTTCTAAACCACCTCCTAGATACATGGTTAAGACCAGATGTTATGTTTGATTTTTGTGGAGGAAGTTACTGACCCAGCCTATGATGCAAAGGCCGAGGCAGTATTGGACAACAAGAAATGATACTTATTTTGGTGGCTTTCATTCTTTGTGATGAACTTGCATAGCATCCCTATGCAAACTGAGAGAAATCCCTCCTAATCCTCCTAGAGAACCTCTAGTTGAAGGGTAGCTGGATTTGGATGATTTATAACATAGTCATTATTTCACTTGAATCTGATGGTGCAAGCTAATAAGAACAGGTGCTACATGATCTAATTTATATTTTGGACTTGTACCTGTTGGTGGTGGCCTATTGGGGATCTTGGTCTACTACTACTTGTGATGCTGCTGATCTTGATTTACTCCTACTTGCTGCTCACTTGGCTTGCTCCTTCTAATACTGCTTCCTTGCACTTGATCAGCCTACACATGTGAATCTTGTGCTCCTGAGCCTTGTCCTTCTGGATCCTATAGAACCGGATTCTTGTGCTTACTTATTCTCCTGTGATACGCCTCCTCCCTTCCTCCTTCTACTACTTGATCTTTTTTTTGATGGCTTAATGAAGCAACCAGATACTGATTAGGTGGTGGATTTGGTGGTGGTTTGAAGAAATGAATGGGTGTTCATGGGTTGATGATAAGATGGTACAAATGGTAAAATAGAGGATATGCTCTGAAGTGTGGAGGTGGAATGGTATCTTGTTGCTACGGTTGTGCACTCTTATCTGTCCTTGAGGCTTCCTTGTGCTGACAGCACACACACATGCAGTTATGTGTATGTTGCTTACCTATAAGCTTGCACTGTTGTGGATCAGCACAAGTAGTTACAGTGCTTTTACTCCTTTCTTTCAAGCTCCTCTGGTGAAACTTGCCCCTCTTATGGCCAATGATGTAGGACTAAGGCTACACATCTGATAAGAACAAATATTTACTCTTGGCACCTTAGTTGGGATTAGCTCTATGATGATTTGAATAGGTGCATTACACCTATATATCTGAGAGCACTCTTTCTAACACTAACCTCTCTTCTTCTGTTATCTTTGTTTGCCTTTCTTTTTGTTTTACAGATATCAAGATCAAGGAGTAGACATTAGACAGGAAAAGTCATGTAGGATTGTATATTCCATTTACTTTTGTAATTTTCTTGTATTTTAATATAGTAAAGAACAGTGTAACCTTGTATTACCTATTTTTGAATTGTTGTAATATTCCTTCTATTATTTTATTCTTTATAGTAATCCTTTATTTATTTACATATAGACACAATGCAATATAATTTGTTTTAAATAATAAAGGTAATGTTTTCCTTTACTTGTAATTTTGTACATTTCTTTAAGTTCGAATTAATTAATTGAGACTTACAAATATTGTATCTTATTCATAAATAAGAGTTCAACTCTTATTCCTTGTTATAATTAAATTTCCATTTATTATTTCATTTCAAATTCTTTTTGAATTCAAATCTATCATTTGAATATTAAAATTTTATTGTCCTTCTCTCAAACACAGAAATACAATAAAGGTCATGTCGAAATTTTGCGCACTTCTCCTATTGTTTTCACCAGAACAAGAGAGATCTCGATCCCTCTATAGCTTCTTTAGTTTTGCGCGAAAATTCCCCGGATTTTCTAATGCATGAATGCAATGCACACACATGTGTACTCTATAATTCTAGGTGCTAATCCTGGGATGTTACAGACTTACCCCCTTAAAATCAACTTCATCCTCGAAGTTCGTACACTCATGTTTCGAAATGAAGAATTGTCTTGTATTTGTTACGACATTTCTCAACTACATGGTAACCTTAATGGGAATAATTGTAGTACCCCATATCCATACCTTTTCCTTGAATTCTCCTCATACTTGGCAATCTCCAACTTGTTGTCTATAATGCACCAATGTTCCTCTTACTATAATCCCTTAGTGTTATGTCCTTACTATAATATCCTTCAATTGGGGTCTCTGCTTTAGTTCATTTCCCTTATTAAGTATCCTGATCCAACTCCTTTACTTGATCATCGAACTTCCTTATTATACTATGCAAGGTCTAGGAAGTCTCACTAAATTAGGATTTTAAATTTTTATTTAACAATAGTTGTGGCCAAAAGACTATATCTTTGGTTTGTCATTGTATGATTTATACTGATAGTCCTTCCGAAGAGTAGTTTTTGAACGCATTTAGTCCACGCCCATCGGAATTTTTTGTTCCTCTAAACATGTCCAATTGGGTGTCATTATTCACTCTTAAGGACCATTTAAGAGTTGTTTCCTCTAGAATTAGTATATTAAGATTAATATATCGTATCACCTTTAAGTTTTTACCTAATCTAGCCTTAGACAATCTTTTATTATCACCTTAAGTACTTCTTCAACTTCCATTTCAATATTTGCCTTAAGGTTTGAATACTACTACCTTGAAGTAACTTCGATCTTTCATCCAGACATACTTCCGAAAGTACTTTAATAATGATAAATTCGTTTAACCTTATAAAAATAAGGCTTAATACTATTATAGGTTAATACTTCTTCTCCAACCTTTAAGCAGATAATCAGATGGCGATACTTCCATTTACAGTTTACTCTCCCCCTTAGGGTTTACTAATGGTCTCTACACTAACTATATAGTAACCATTGAATTTATAACTAGGATGTTGATCTTGGTTTAGCTTATACTCTACCTATTTAAGGTTTCACAAAAGAACTTACGGTATACCCACACAATTTTTGATCTCCGAAGTGAATCTTCCAACATTATTTTTTCTTACTTATTATTTGGACATTTTGTCGTTGGTAGGCCTGTTTTCGCGAGGCGTCTCGAAAGACGTTCGCTTTAATTTTTATACTCCTTTATGTTTTTACTTATCTTAGGCCAAGTTTTATGCTCTTTATGCAAAACTAAGATGATATGGTTAAGTAAGTCAACCAATTACCAGTTGCGGACAAGATATCGGCTATGAACTATCCTAGGGTATATTAATTACCCTACGGTTTCCGACATACTTCTGGCATTCTCTCTGAATTGTTAGAGATTGAATACCATTTTGGTTCCAAAGCTTCTTATTTGTACTAATTCATGATACTTCCATGAATAAAACTAGGTACTACTACTTCATTAATTCCTTAGCAACACTACCTATTTTGGGTGAAATTATTTTCATCACTTGTTGTTGCTCCATATATTCCCTACATTAATCTTCTCTTTTTTATAGCCGACTAACAATGATCCATCCTTTAAATTGTTTTGATAATCCTTATACTTAGCTTCACTCTTTATGTAAGTCTTCATCTTGGTCTTCGGAACTCGTCACTCCCTTACACGAATTCCCTTATTCTATCTAGATCTATAACATCAAGTAGTAACTGGATGTTGCATCATGCATTTTCACACCAAGTCAAACTTCATGTATAGATCTAGTCAATCAAGAATATCCAAGAAAAGCAATAAATCCAATTGTGGTACATATATCACACAATATTCTAAGCCCGAAATATAATAGTTGAGTATAACATCTCTAGAATTCGGGCTTAGTCGTATAGTATATGATACCTCCTCGTATAGGTTTACATCATGATACTTAGCACTTAGGGTCCAACTATTCTTTGTCTCAATATTTACCCAAATTGCTCAATTGCAACAGGATAATTTTTAAGCAAAGTGGTCTCAATCTGGTTTTGACTCACCTTTTGTCTCACTTTTGGAATGATTAGCTATAACCATCCTTACTTTATTAATAAACTAACCTCACATGATATCTCCAAATGACTAACTAGATTCTATTACTATCTTAAACCATAGATTATTAGAATTTTCTAGCACCTATGACTTCTATTATAGTTCTACCATGTTATTTCCTTACTTTTACTTCAACATAACTTACTAAATATTTGCCATATTTACAGTTATATCATGGTTTCGGAGCTAATCTCACCATGATCTTATTATGTTTTACCTCTTTATCATGATTCAAAAGCTAATCTAACCATGATGACTTTGTTTCCCATTGAACTATCATTGGGTCTTAACATAATTTCACTGCATCACATAGAATTCTCAAGTGAATCCCACATGATTACTACTCATTACATCAACATTTATCCTAATGATATTCATCATGTTGTCTTTGGTTATCAACTAACCATAAGATTCCACTGTCTTACTTGAATTCTAGAGTTAGGCTACACCACTAAGACTACTTCAATTGATGTCTTACACTTTCCTACAGTATCTTGGTGGTTTATGTCTCCTTCAGAAGACACTAAATAGCACTATACTGAGAAAAGATAAAATAATTACTCCTAAGAAAGAATGACTTAATTATCTAGTGACAAAGTTATCCTCAAGTGGATACTTCTCACAAGTCATAAGAACATTTGGTTTAGATAAGATGGCTCCTATAGTCACTATCCAACCTACAGATTTTCCTAAAAGGGTTTTAATCCTAAGTTCAAAGCATATGCTCTGATACCAACTGCGGTGACCCAGCATACCACTTCATGATATAGTACACTATAGTCGTTGACATAACACCAATGAAACATCATTCACTAGTATTACATCCCTCAGAGTGGTACAACAGAAACACAGCAGGTCCAAGACATGACTATAGGTTACAACTCAACTCTTTACACAAGATCCAGAGAACATTCTAGGCTAAATAGAGAGAAAGAAACTTCTTACAAAGAAGAATCAGAAATAAACAACTCAAAAACTATCATACTATTAAGACTAGTATCTTAACTAATGGTCTGGCATTGCTGCTATTGCAATACACTACAGAAATAGGTTCTATGGCTAGAGATTATATTCCTATTTAATCAGTAACTTCGTCTTCACTTGAGTTGATGTATATGTTGACTTTCTTGACTTCATTGAAGAACTTTAGCTTCCGGTGATGATTCCTGGAGCATAACTTGATGTACACATCGTATTAATGGCTTCAAAATCTAGCAAGGGTTAAGAAGATACGTTGAGTACGAGCGTACTCAGCAAGTTCACTAGAAAGGAGTGTTTGATGCACTATATCTACAGCCACAGACCAAAGGTCGTAGGTAATGCAGGTTTTCGTAAACATTTCTTCAAAGGTTGCTTTTATTCCGAAAAGCTATGTCCGTCAGCCTTCACGGGTTTACCAGAACTTTCATGGAGTTCCTTTCCCGCCGCGTTCGTAGCTCCTTCCCAGAATAGGGAGTAACAAGTTACAGTTCTTACACTCTGCAGAGGTGCGTTACTTTACCCATGAGAGATCAAATCCTTGTTGCACAACCGGGCGATCTTTCCCATCCACACTTCCTATGGTGTGGGGCCCAGTAAATGATCCAAGCCAATACTGTCCTTCTCCGCGACCCCGCATACATCGCAATTGTTGTATGCCCAAACTCAAGGTAGACCTTTCTCCGTATAAAATGGCTATACCTTAGTTGGATACACACAACAACCATTAACACTAGAAATCTATCTTTTGTAAGCCCAGATCCACGGTAGACTTTCCCCGTATAAAACGGCTATATCCATGATCTGCAACTTACAAATGCCTAGAACAGTGTCCAATGCATGCGAAAGGGAGCCGATACAGCTGACTTCTCCGTCCCATTCCAAATCTCATGGTTAACGCGTAATATACGGCGCAAGAATCACTGGCGACATTGGTTGTTAAGTCCTAGATAATATGTTCCTTTACCACCGGAACTTTCATAGTAGGTTATTACCTCTTGGTAAATAACCTATAATCATATTATTATGAAAATAGTGTTTTCTGGCCTTTTTGAAATGCAGGTGATGACAACAATGGATTTGCAAAATACTTTACTGAAAATAATCAAAAGACATGAGCAAGTGTGAACTTGCCTTTTGTGATTGCAAAATTATGCACTCACGGTCTTCGAGACAATAGAAGATCCAATATCTGAAATCAGCATCATTGGTATGGTAAGGACTAATGTTTAAAGAAGAAAAATGGCATTATGCATAATTAATGCTATGCAATTTTATAATTCCCAAAGTGAACCCCAATATTTTGAGTGAAGTGAGTTTAGGTGATTCTTTTAAGAGTTGGTTTATCTTCAACTTTTATTTTACAAGTTATGGCATTTATAAGGAACGCAAGTGTTAACAATCCAAAATGTACAAGTAAGGATAAATTAATGTGATTATGATTACTTGTTACTTGCTGCCTAGGATAAAATTCCTAGGGTTGAGTTGTTAAGAGTTGAATGAACTATTATTGACTTGTGGTTTGAAGTGGCAAAAAGAATAACATTTGAAGAAACTAGTGTTTAGTTAAGGCTAATCAGTCTTGAGGGTTATTAGGTTTTACATTATGATTTGTGATGGTTACGAACGATGTTGAGTTATAACATTTTAATTGATGGTACAAGTGACCAAAGTTAACTATAAAAACAGAAGTGAGTCTTAGGATATAGTGAGTTTTAGAACATCATCTAGTTTTAGGGTTTTGACAAATATGATTATGGATGATTTAAGTGAAAGATGAGTTTAATAACATGCAACTTATTAATGGGAGCATAATTAGATGATCTTATCAATTTGTTAGGGACTAGACTCATTTTAAGAGTGGTTAAGAGATGAAGATTATTCAACATCTTTTACATAAGTGATATAGAATATTTATTTAAAAAGAGTTTTTTTTGAATTTTAAGATTTAATAAGAGTATTTAAGAGTTAATAGTTATACTTAAGTTTTATTATAAATCTTAATTGTGGTTTAGAACTTTGGTAATTAGATTTTAAAGTTTTAATATTTCTAAAGAATATAATTATTTCTTACTTAAGAAATTTTTTTAAAGATTTTTTTTAAATCGGTTATAGATAAGAATTAATTATTTTAAAATATTTAACACTTTTCTAACAATATATTTAATATTTTTCTAGTGCGATATATTTATTCAAGACCTTAAAAATGATTTTTATTTATTTTTAAGTATTATTTTTATGTTTATAAAATTCCATAAAGGATTAAATGTCTTTGAATACTTACTTCATATAAAAATTAGGTTAGTATTTTTATAAAAAAGTAGTTTTACTTTTATACACAAAAATGATTTTTATTTATTTTTTTATGAAATTTTATTTAGGATTTAATGATGTTAATATTTATTTGCTTTATATTTATTTTAAATAAATAAAGTTATATTTTTATTAGATAGATCTTATTTTTATGATAATTTTAACATATTAGATGCATTTTTATGATTTTTCTATAATTTTCTACAGCTAAAAATGTTTAGAGGTTATTTTGGTAATTCATTTGTTTTATTTTTATTTTATTTCTTATCCTAATCAACTTGGGCCGTTTGGTTGGGCACATGGGCTGGCATGTCCCAACTATACCATGCTTGTCTCTTCACCGCTGGCCCACCCCTCTCCACACACACACACCCGTACATGCACACAGACCCCACCCTCACACGCCTCGTTGTTCCTTTGCTTGATGCGCTCGACGCCATGGCTGGCGGCTCAAATCCGGCGAGCACCTACAGTTGCGACCGCCGCTACCGGCCGCCGAAGCCCTGCTATCCGAAGGCCTTAACTTCTAACCAACTCGATTTGAAAAGGAAGATCACTTAAGATCTCCCCCTTACTTTGATTCCCTGCCTAGGGTTCGGGTTTGACTCCTCATGATTACGTGTCTGCTACTCAAATTATGCCTGGCCTCTTGCTTCCTCAACTATGGCCATGCTGCCGCCAATCTGTTGATAGCGAGACGATGACCACGGTTGCAACCTGGTGTTCTTCGATTATGCTGATGGTGTGCTAGGGGGTGGCTGCCTTGGTTCTGGCACCGATGGGATGGCACTGCAGCTGTGCAACCCTGGCGCTGAACCAGGTGTGTTCACGCTACTTCTTCCTCTAATTCAGGTAACCCTCGTGTGATCGATTCGCAGGCCACAGAACTCCTCAGGTTAGGATTAAGGTTGTATGGTGATATGCTACTAGCTGATTACTTGTAGTGGTGTCCCAATTTGGATGATTAACTACCCCTAGCATGTTTGGTTTGAACTAGTCAGGCTTTAGTTTAATTGATAGATTGTAGTGTGCTTGATCTAATGTCCCAATTTGGATGATGTGGTCATCCCTGGCATGTGTGGTTTTGCTACGATGTTATTTCTGATGAATCTGAATTCTTTGTAGTGTTGTTGACTGAAAGAATTCAGTTATACCCATCTTTGATTCATTCTAGAATTTAAACATGGCAGATAGCAAGTACTACTATAAGTGGATGAATTATTTAGTTGATGGCTTCCTACTTAGCTTGTATATGGCTGTTTCTGGCAGCTTTGATGTTGTATATAGTTGATTATATATGAGCTTTATGTGTTGGTGAAGGGTTGTAATGTATCAACTTGACAAATAGATAATACTACATTTGATTTGGCTACTTGGGTACGTTTTAGATCTCAGCTGCTATGAGTGATTACCAGATCATGAGCATGTTTGTTTGGTGCAAGTGACCCCAAATGATCTCCTGGAATTAATCTAGTTGTAGACTTGTTTGGATATGTTTTGATATTATTGTCTGACCAAATTGAAAAGGATTAATATTAGAGAATGATTCCTAGTAATTTTGATCTAGGAAGATGATTGACCTTGTATGTATGTGTTCAGTAATGATCATAAACCTTTCTAGGCAATGTTGGATCTTATAAAATGATTTCTGGCAAACGGTAGCTAGGAAAATGATTTAAATTATAGTTGTATGGCTTTAGCAAGTGGCTATCTACTTCTTGTTCAGATGTTGTGTACTCAGTGAGTTTGGATTGCAAACCATGATTGGTTTACTTGGGATTATGTTTCCTTTACAAATATGCTTTGCAATGATTTTTCTCTATGAAGAGAGCTTGTACTCAATAAACACTGAATCTGCTAGGTACAGAGGTGATACCTCAGGGGATGTGCCCTGTAACCTAGCATATGTGGTTTATGTTTGGCTAATAAAAGCTAGTTACTAGGCTAATGATGCCGGTCTGAAGCTAAACAACTCAGGGATGATATTTACATGGTCTTCTATGTGGATCAGAGAGTTTTCCCTTTTCTAAACCACCTCCTAGATACATGCTTAAGACCAGATGTTATGTTTGATTTTTGTGGAGGAAGTTACTGACCCAGCCTATGATGCAAAGGCTGAGGCACTATTGGATAACAAGAAATGATACTTATTTTGGTGGCTTTCATTCTCTGTGACGAACTTGCATAGAATCCCTATGCAAACTAAGAGAAATCCCTCCTTCTAATCCTCCTAGACAACCTCTAGTTGAAGGGTAGCTGGATTTGGATGATTTATAACATAGTCATTATTTCATTTGAATCTGATGGTGCAAGCTAATAATAACAGGTGCTGCATGATCTAATTTCTATTTTGGACTTGTACCTGTTGTTGGTGGCATATTGGGGATCTTGGTCTACTACTACTACTTGTGATGCTACTGATCTTGATTTACTCCTACTTGCTGCTCACTTGGCTTGCTCCTTCTAATACTGCTGCCTTGCACTTGATCAGCCTACTCATGTGAATCTTGTGCTCCTGAGCCTTGTCCTTCTGGATCCTATAGAACTGGATTCTTGTCCTTATTTATTCTCTTGTGATATGCCTCCTCCCTCCCTCCTTCTAGTGTTGGAATTATGCCCTAGAGGCAATAATAAAGATGTTATTATTATAATTCTTGGTCATGATAAAGTTTATATTCCATGCTAGAATTGTATTAAGCGGAAACTTTGATACTTGTGTGGTTTATGAACAACACTGTGTCCCTAGTACGCCTCTATGAACTAGCTCATTGATTAAGGATGGTTAAGGTTTCCTAACCATAGACATGAGTTGTCGATTAATAATGAGATCATGTCATTGGGAGAATGATATGATGGACAGACCCAAATAAAGCAGAGCAATTAGATCGTGTCATCGTGTTCATCTTTGCGAAGCTTTTTCTTATGTCAAATATTGTATTCCTTAGACCATGAGATAATGCAACTCCCTGGTATCGGAAGAAAGCTTTGAGGTCATCAAACGTCATCCTATGAGAGGGTGATCATAAAGGTGTCTCTCAGGTGATCGGAAAGTACTTGTTGGGTTGTATGTATCGAGATGGGATTTGTCCCTCCCAAGTCGGAGAGATATACTTCGGGCCCACTCGGTAATCGATATCAACACCGCTTGCAAGCACATGGTTAAGGAGTTAATCACAAAGTGATATCGGATTACGGAACGAGTAAAGTACTTGTTGTCAACGAGATTGAACTAGCTAGGTATGCCGATACCAACGATCGAATATCGGGCAAGTAAAATATCGCGTGATGAAGGGAATATAAATATGGGATTAATTGCATCCTGGCATCGTGGTTCATCCGATATGATCATCGATAAATATGTGGTAGTCAATATGGGTTTCCAGACCCCGCTGTTGATTATTGATAGAAGATCATGTCTGCATATTCTCGAACCCGTAGGGTCACACACTTAACGTGCTTCGACGCTAGGATAGAATGGATAATTGGTTTATGAGTTTTTGTTCGGAGTCTCGGATGAGATCCAGGACATCACGAGAGGTTCCGGAATGGTCCGGAGAATAAGATTCATATAAAGGAAACCAGTTTTTGGATTTCGGAATGTTCGGTATTGTACCGGAAGGTTCTAGAAGCTTCCGGAGTGGGACCAACGTGGCCCCACTTGTCGGAGGGGGGTGTGGGCCTACCAGGGAGTGACCTGGCCGCATTGGTCCAGGGGCACAAGGCACCATAGGCCCAGCCGGCCAAAACCCTAGGGAAACCCTAGGGGATCTTCTAGAAGGGGGGAAACTTGCCCCCCACTCCACCCTTGTGGCCGCCGGCCCTAGGACTTGGAGGAGGGGCAAGGGGGGCCGGACAGCCCACTATATAAAGAGGGCAGGGGCGCACCCTCCTCCCACCCCTCCTTGAACCCTAGCTGCCTACCTGCTGCCCTCCATATCTCTCTCTCTCCTGACTACGCGTAGGCGAAGCCCTCCCGCAGAAACTCTCCACCTTTGCACCACGCCGTCGTGCTGTAGATCCAATCTATCTCTCCACCCAACTTGCTGGACCGAGGAAGGAGGAGACGTTGCGGTGCCGTACGTGTGCATCTCTCGGAGGCGTCGCCACTTGCGGCGATGGATCGGATCGGATCGCGAGGAGGAGAAGGCTAGTACGACTACATCAACCACGTTCTGTTGAACGTTCCGCTGTGCGATTTATTCAAGGGTATGAAGATCTCACCTATCCCTCTCGTTGATTGCATCTCCTAGATTATATCTTGCCTTTCCCGTTCGCATCCGTAGAAATTTTTTGATTTACTATGCTGCGAAACCCTTCAGTGGTATCAGAGCTAGATCTATGTGTAGATGTGTTTCACGAGTAGAACGCAACATGCTTGTTGCGGGGGTTGATGTTTTCTGTTGCAAGCCTCTTGTTGTGTACTTCTTATGACGCGGGATAGTGAGATCGAAGCGGTCTAGGCCAACTTTACGCGACCTTGTTCACGAGACCGGCTCCGCGCTTGACATGTGGCTTGTTCCACACATGCGGCTGGTGGATGCGAGTTTCTCTCACTATAGTTGTCATGGGATTTACACCGGATGTTGGCAACCATAATATCACCGTTGTGGCTTTCCGTAGGTAAGAATCGTTCTTAGCTTGTTACTCCCACAAGCCACGTAAAACATGCAACAACAAAGTAGAGGCGTCTAACTTGTTTTTGCAGGGAGTGTTTCTGTGATATGGTATGGCCCAAGATATGATGTGTATGTTGTATGCAATGATCATGTTTTGTAATATTTCACGACTTGCATGTCGATGAGTACACAACCGGCAGGAGCCATATGGTTGTCTTTATAATTGTGTATGACCTGTGTGTCAACTTCTTATATGCCATGTAATAGCTTTACTTTATCGCTAAGTAGTTAGCAATAGTTGTAGTTGCTATTCGTGGTGGAGGCAATCATGGTGGAGTGATGGAGATCATGCTGGAACACACAAGATGGAGATCATTGCGCGGAGATTGGATATACCATGTCACATAAAATTATATGCATGTGATGTTTATCCTTTTATGTATCTTATTATGCTTAGATCGCAGCGGTAGCATCATAAGATGATTCCTCACTTAAAGATCAAGATAAAATTGTGTTCTCCCCATGTATGCACCGTTGCGAAAGTTCGTCGTGTTCAAGCACCTCGTGATGATCGGGTGTTATAAACTCTACGTTCACATACAACGGGTGCAAGCCAGTTTTGCACACGCGGAAATACTTGGGTTTGACTTAACGAGCCTAACATGTACAGACATGGCCTCGGAACACACGAACAAAAAGGTTAAGCATGAGTCATATGAATGATATGATCGACACTTGGTTGTCCACCATTGAAACCACATCTCTTCTCGTGAAGATCGGATCAGGTATGGTGAATTTGGATCATGTTCACTAAACAACTTGAGGGATGTTGAATTTAGTGGGAGTTCATCTAATAATTTGATTAAGTTGAACTAGTTATCATGAACATAGTATAAATTGTCCTTGCAAATTTTGTAGATCAAATGGCTAAGTCCAACTTCAACTTCAACGTTTTTGCTGAGAAAGAAAAGATTAAGAACAATGGGTCTAACTTCACCAACTGGTTCCGCAATCTGAGAATCATTCTCGCCGGCGGACAAAAGGACTATGTCCTTGAGAAAGCACTAGGTGACGCCCCTGCTATAGATGCGTCGGCTGATGAAAACGCTGTTTATCAGTCGCGCAAAGATGATTATGGTGTGATGTAAGATCCCTCCTTATTAAAGGAAAAGAATCCCTGTGATTGCAATGCTAGTCCCTGGATCAATGCTAGCATCCACAGTTTAAGATGAAGTACACAGATACAAAGGTCGTTTATTACAGTCATTCCAGAGATAAAACATAGTCTTTTACAACTCATGGCCAAAGGCCTAATACAAGAGTTTATGGAATATGTAAATAAACATAAGTCTTCATCTTCATGTGCCACAGGCAAGCATGTTGAGTGTAGACTCATGACTCCTATTCATCATCGAGTAACTCGCAACATCATAAGTTACAGCCACAGAGGGTCAATACTTTGGAATAGTATTGGCAAGTGATACCTTAGTATATTTTAAGTGGACTATAATACTATATGCATTTGGCTGGTGGAGCTTAGGCTTGCATTGCTCAAAATAGATTTTCCTTAACTTTTTGAAAATACTAAGTTTTTGTTTGGCAAAGACTATCCCAAGGTATCTACCAATCAAAGACTGAAGATCCACTCGGGGCATCTACCAATCAAAGACTGAAGATCCTTTAACCCTTGTTCACCCACAAGTTTTATTCAGAAATTGGAGTGATGAGATTCTTGAAGTTTCCATGTCTTGATGCTCAAATTGTCCTTTACCAGGGACGTGGCTAAGTACTTAGGTTTTACACTCTGCAGAGGTGGTGCACTTTCCCCACAAGCCTTGGTTTCCCAAGACATGATCCCTCAGTAGCCTTTCCTTAGTTAAATGGACGCGCTCCAACCTATCAACCCATCTACCACCCACTGTCCAAGAGACTAAGTTCCAGCATCCTAAGATCATGGCAGAGCCCATATTACCAAGTGGTTGCACTTGAAGCTTCTCAACATTTGACAACTCAAATCTCTTTGTTCTGGTGGCCATCCACAAGTGAGATACACAAGGTTCACAGTACCCTGGCCTTGTGTAACCACTCAACATATCCCATTCTTTCCATTCCACCCAGGTGATTCATTAACTTAGTTGTTTTGTTAAATAAAAACAAGTCCTTAGACTTAGAATATTTTTCCATAGTGTGAATATATAAACCACCCTTGTTTTCTAGTAGCTAGGCTAAGCATGGCATGGCAACTTATCCTTAGGGAATTTTCCTAGCAATTCTAGCTTTCTATTCTAAATAGGATTTCCCATCATCAATTTACAAAAGTAGCATGCAAGTCCTAACAAAATATATCTAATGCAAGTATAAAATATAGGTATGGAATATTCATGAAGATATCACTTGCCTTGGTAGTGTGGAGAGTAGCACTCGTCACAATCACAATCACTAGCAAAATCTACACACAAAGTTATAGCACACAATTACACACAAATATATACAAACAAAAATATTATGAATGCATGCATGCATGAATCTACCAAGTGATGATTTTTGAAAACTCAACCAAGCAAGTGCATGAATACAGAAACTAAACAAGTCACAAAATAGCCAAGACAACTTATTTAGCCCTAAAAATAAAATACTAAACTAAACTTATATTCAAAAAGGCCTCAAACAAGTTTCTGCAATTTAAGCCAAACTAATGGTTACTATTTGCTAAACAAAAAGGATAGGCAGAAAGGTCTTGTTTTTCTGAATCCAACGGTATAAAGTTTGCAAAATTCTAACGTGGAATTCAAAAGATATAGGCATTTGAATTTGGATCAAATTTCTGGTTTTAAATCTATTTTCAGATCTAACCTAGCCACGTCATGTTCTTATTCGCCCTGCGTTAAGACCTTGGATCGAGCTCCACAGCCGTAGGATCTAAATGAAATCTGGCGGCTCAGATCGCGTACCGCTTCGGGGTTAAGTGGATCTATCCTAGCGCTACGATACAGATCTAACGGCTGCTATTTCTCTGGCCAAGAACTGGCGGCGGAGCGGCGGCTACCGGCGGCGGAACTGTCGGTCGATGACGTTGCCGACGATGCAGACGGAGAGGGAGAAAGAGGAGTAGCTCACCGGGCGTCCGAAGCTTCGTCGTACTGCGGTTGGTCAAGGGCGCTCACGCAGGCGATTGCTCACCGGAGTTCGTGGCGCGGCTTGCGTCGGTGGTCGTCGTGGGACGTCGCTGTGGATCACCCAAGGCAAGCGAGGACACGGTTAGATTCACGAGTGTCGAGCGAGCCGTGTGCGTGAACTAGAAAGCGGCGGGCGATGCAGATTACCACTAGAGTTCGCGGAGTTCGCGGGCGTTGGTGGCGACTAGTCGACGATGTTGCGAGCTACGGTCCATGCGAGAGCAAGCGAAGCGTGTTAAGAAGCGCGAGGCTCATGAATCAGTTCGCAAGATCGAGAGGCGGAGAGCTCTGGACTCACGGAATTCGAACGCGATCGTCGGAGGCGGCGGGGTTTCGAGGGTAATGCCTGCACTGGTGGCGCTCTGGGTTCGGGGTTTGAGGAGAAGAGAGAGGGAAGAGGGTTCTTATAGCCTGGTCACGGCGAGAATTACTCGCCAATAAATCAATTTACACCGCGAATTCAAACACGAAACGCCGCGTTGATTTGGGGATGAACAGGTCGGCGGGTGGAGACGATGGTGGCGTGGAGAGGCCTTGTCGTCGGTGAAGAGGTGGCGGTGGGATTTAACGCTGGGCGACTTAACGCTTCATGGCGTGAGAAGGAAAAGGAGATCCCGGGTGGGCTTGCTGGAAGCTTGATTTGTCTTGGGCGATTCTGCCGCCGGCCCTTTTCCTTTCTTTAAGCCTTTTCTTTTTCTAATTCCATTTTCTGAATAGAATTTGATATGAATTCAAATCCTTTTGAATTCAAACTGCTTTGGGGATTTTTGCAGGGTTCTGTGGGTTCACAAACAATCAAATATCCTAGTGGTTACCTTGCAAAGGCTTAGTCAAGCTTGGGTTTCAAAATAAACAGAGATTTGCTCTAATTGCAAATATTTGAAATAGGGGTTTGAAACTATTTCTAAATTTGGAATCTTGGGTTTAAATGCTACTCCTAATCTTTCCAATCATGGAGGCAAGCAAACAAGATCATGGACAAACAATTCCCAAAGGGTGATGGCCAATTGAGATAAATTGCCCACATGAAATCATAGCTCAAACTTCTGTCTCTAAATGATTTTGAGAAAATAAACCCTATATGAATGAATGATGCAAGGATGAAATGAATGAGTTTTTGAAACATGATTTTTGGGATGTTACATGTGATTAAGAGCACCATGTTGTTTGCTATGGAATCGGACCTTCAAAATCATTTTGAGGAGTTCGCCGGGCCCTTTGAGATTCTTGAGGAACTGAAAACCATGTTTCAGACTCAGGCCCGTTCTGAGAGATATGAGATCTCTGAGAAATTCTTTAACTGCAAGATGGAGGAAGTGAGTTCCGTTAGTGAGCACGCCATTAAGATGTAGGGCGACACTCAACGTCTTGAGCAACTGGACTGCAAGATTCCAGAAGATCTCAAGATTGACAGAGTTCTGCAATCACTCCCTCCTAGCTACAAAGGTTTTGTAGTTACTCATAATCAGATTGGTTCCACTGATACGATCACTGAGCTCTTCGCTAAGCTGAAAGATGCGGAGGTGGACATCAAGAAAGATAATCATGTGTTGATGGTCAACAAGCCCCCAGCTTTAAGAAAGGTAAGGGTGCAAAGAAGTCCTTCAAGAAAGGCAGCGGCAAGCGCGTTGCCCTCGAGAAGAAGCTCAAGTGCGGACCTAAGCCGGACCTTTGAGTGCTTCTTTGCAAGGACAAGGGTCCTTTGGAAGCGCAACTATCCGAAGTACTTAGCGGACAAGAAGGCTGGCACCATTAAAGGTATATTTGATATACATGTTATTGATGTTTACCTTACTAGCGCTCGTTGTAGTGCAGGTATTTAATCTTGGTTGGTTGCTAATATTTGTAACTCGAAACAGGAGCTATGAAATAGACGGCGGCTAGCAAGGGATGAGGTGACGATGCGCGTTGGTAACGGATCAAGAGTTTATGTGATGGCCGTCGGCACACTCTCCTTAGTTTTACCTTCGGGATTAGTTTTAAACCTTAATAAATGTTATTATGTGCCTGCGTTGAGCATGAACATTATATCTGGATCGTGTTTATTGCAAGACTGTTATTCATTTAGATCGGAGAATAATGGTTGTTCTATTATATGAGTAACATCTTTTATGGTCATGCACCTGCTATGAATGGTTTATTTCTTCTGAATCTCAAAAGCAATGAAACACACATCCATAACATTGAGGCTAAGAGATGCAAATTAGATAGTGGTAATTCAACTTATTTGTGGCACTGCCGTCTAGGTCATATTGGTGTAAAACGCATGAAGAAACTCCATTCTTATGGACTTTTGGAGTCTCTTGATTTTGAATCATTTGACACGTGCGAGCCGTGCCTCATGGGCAAGATGATCAAAACCCCGTTCTCCGGAATAATGGAGCAAGCAACAGACTTGTTGGAAATCATACATACCGATGTATGCGGACCAATGAGTGTTTCGACGCGCGGTGGATATCGCTATTTTCTCACTTTTACTGATGACTTAAGTAGATATGGGTATATCTATTTAATGAAACATAAATCTGAAACGTTTGAAAAGTTCAAGGAATTTCAGAACAAAGTGGAAAACCATCGTAACAGAAAAATTAAATTTCTACGATCCGATCGTGGAGGTGAATATTTGAGTTATGATTTTCTCACGCATCTTAAAGCAAGCGGAATCGTTTCGCAACTCACGCCACCCGGAACACCACAGCGCAATGGTGTGTCTGACCGCTGGAATCGAACTCTATTAGATATGGTGCGATCGATGATGTCTCTTACAGATTTGCCGTTATCATTTTGGGGTTATGCATTAGAAACCGCTGCATTCACTTTAAATAGGGCACCATCTAAATCCATTGAGACGACACCGTATGAACTGTGGTTTGGTGCTAAACCTAAGTTATCGTTTCTTAAAGTTTGGGGATGTGAAGCTTACGTCAAGAAGTTGATGCCGGACAAGCTCGAACCCAAAGTGGAGAAATGCGTCTTCACAGGATACCCTAAGGAAACGATTGGGTATACCTTCTATCACAGATCCGAAGGCAAAGTGTTTGTCACAAAGAACGAATCCTTTCTTGAGAAGGAGTTTCTCTCGAAAGAAGTGAGTGGGAGGAAGGTAGAGCTAGACGAGGTTACTGAACCTTCTCTCGAGTTGGAGAGTAGCGCAGCATCTGAAATTGTTCTAGTGCCGTCTACACCAACAAGAGAGGAAGCTAATGATGAGGATCATGAAACTTCGGACGATGCTACTGCTGAACGTCGCAGGTCGACAAGGTCACGTGCCCCTCCTGAGTGGTACGGCAACCCTGTCTTAGCTGTCTTGTTAGTAGACAACAGTGAACCTGCGAACTATGAGGAAGCAATGATGAGCCCAGACTCTGAGAAATGGCTAGAGGCCATGAAATCTGAATTGGGATCCATGAGAGAAAAAGAAGATGTGGTTTATACTGTACTTTGTACTTCAATCCATCTTTACGATGTTGCTGAAAAGAAAAGAATACCTATTCAGGACATTGCACTAAAAATTTATCGTGCGATCTGTATACAGAAGGATAAGTACAAATCACACAACTTGTATGGGCTAGCTATCAATGTATTCAGTGGTTCGCTGAACGAAGATGATATTGTTGTTATTCCAATAGATAATGAGGTTTTTCATGAAATAGGTAAACTAGGTCTACTGGAAGAGACTACTTCCTACATAATTGACAAGAATTCTGATGAATACATGGAGGATAAGAAGGATAAAAAAGAGAATCCTAAATTTCCAGATTATATAACTTCACTCAAAAATCCTAATCGGAAAATTATGGATGAATATTTACAGAAAAAAGAGGAAAATCCACAATATAAGGGCAAACCACCCAAGCCTTCCGTTATATTTGCAGTAGATATAGAAACAATTGAGTTAGAGGAGGATCAGCGAAAACCAAGTATGGACTTTGGTGGAATCTCCTAGCGACCATAAGGCCGTTGAGTGCAAATGGATTTTCAAAAGAAAAACGGACGCAGATGGTAATGTTACTGTCTATAAAGCACGGCTTGTCGCGAAAGGTTTTCGACAAGTTCAAGGTGTTGACTACGATGAGACTTTCTCTCCTGTAGCAATGTTTAAGTCCATTCGGATTTTATTAGCAATTGTTGCGTTTCATGATTATGAAATATGGCAGATGGATGTCAAGAATGCGTTCCTCAATGGCAACATTGATGAAGAGTTGTATATGATGCAACCCGAAGGTTTTGTCGATCCTAAGGATGCTGATAAGGTGTGCAAACTTCAGCGTTCCATTTATGGACTGAAGCAAGCATCTCAGAGTTGGAACCTTCGTTTTGATCAAGTGATCAAGAGCTTTGGATTTGTTCCAAATTGCTACGAATCTTGTTTCTACAAGAAAATGAGTGGGAGCTCAGTGACATTTTTAGTACTATATGTGGATGACATATTGATTATTGGAAATGACATTGATATGCTTAACGATGTGAAGATTTATTTGAACAAATGTTTTTCAATGAAAGACCTAGGAGAAGCTGCTTATATATTAGGCATCAAAATCTATAGAGATAGACAAAGACGCCTAATAGCTTTAAGCCAAAGTACATACCTAGACAAAGTTCTATAAAGGTTCAGGATGGATAAGGCAAAGAAAGGTTCAGTCCCCACGTTGTCAGGTAAGATATTGAGTAAGGCTCAGTGTCCAGCTACGGTAAACGATAGAGAATCTATGAGCAAAGTGCCTTATGCCTCGGCCATAGGTTATATCATGTATGCCATGATGTGTACAAGACCGGATGTGTCCAATCCTCTTAGTTTGACGAGCAGATACCAAAGTGATCCAGGAGTGGAACACTGGACAGCCATGAAGAACATCCTAAAGTATTTAAATAGGACTAAAGAAATGTTCTTGGTCTATGGAGGTGATAAGCAGATCGTCGTAAAAGGTTACGTCGACGCTAGTTTCGACACCGACAAGGATGATTCTAAATCTTAGACAGGATACGTTTACATTTTGAATGGAGGAGCTGTGAGCTGGAGAAGCTGCAAGCAAAGCGTGATCGCGGGATCTAAAGTAGAAGCGGAATACATGGCTGCTGCAGAAGCGTCAAGTGAAGGAGTTTGGATCAGGAACTTCATCACTGAGATTGGTGTGGTTCCAAGTGCCTTGGACCCACTGGAGATATTGTGTGACAACACTGGCGCAATAGCACTGGCTAAGGAACCAAGATATCATCCAAAGACCAAGCACATCAACCACAAGTTTCATATAATTCGAGATTATATAGCGGATGGAGATCTGAAGATTAGCAAAGTACATACGGATCTGAATGTCGCAGATCCGTTGACTAAACCTCTTCCACGAGCAAAACATGATCAGCACCTTAGTGCCATGGGTGTTAGATTGTTGCCAGATGTAAACTAGATTATTGACTCTAGTGCAAGTGGGAGGCTGGAATTATGCCCTAGAGGCAATAATAAAGATGTTATTATTATAATTCTTGTTCATGATAAAGTTTATATTCCATGCTAGAATTGTATTAAGCGGAAACTTTGATACTTGTGTGGTTTATGAACAACACCGTGTCCCTAGTACACCTCTATGGACTAGCTTATTGATTAATGATGGTTAAGGTTTCCTAACCATAGACATGAGTTGTCGATTAATAATGAGATCATGTCATTGGGAGAATGATATGATGGACAGACCCAAATCAAGCAGAGCAATTAGATCGTGTCATCGTGTTCATCTTTGTGAAGCTTTTTCTTATGTCAAATATTGTATTCCTTAGACCATGAGATAATGCAACTCCCTGGTATCGGAAGAAAGCTTTGAGGTCATCAAACGTCATCCTATGAGAGGGTGATCATAAAGGTGTCTCTCAGGTGATCGGAAAGTACTTGTTGGGTTGTATGTATCGAGATGGGATTTGTCCCTCCCAAGTCGGAGAGATATACTTCGGGCCCACTTTCGTGTCGATATCAACACCGCTTGCAAGCACATGGTTAAGGAGTTAATCACAAAGTGATATCGGATTACGGAACGAGTAAAGTACTTGTTGTCAACGAGATTGAACTAGCTAGGTATGCCGATACCAACGATCGAATCTCGGGCAAGTAAAATATCGCGTGATGAAGGGAATATAAATATGGGATTAATTGCATCCTGGCATCATGGTTCATCCGATATGATCATCGATAAATATGTGGTAGTCAATATGGGTTTCCAGACCCCGCTGTTGATTATTGATAGAAGATCATGTCTGCATATTCTCAAACCCGTAGGGTCACACACTTAACATGCTTCGACGCTAGGATAGAATGGATAATTGGTTTATGAGTTTTTGTTCGGAGTCTCGGATGAGATCCAGGACATCACGAGAGGTTCCGGAATGGTCCGGAGAATAAGATTCATATAAAGGAAACCAGTTTTTGGATTTCGGAATGTTCGGTATTGTACCGGAAGGTTCTAGAAGCTTCCGGAGTGGGACCAATGTGGCCCCACTTGTCGGAGGGGGCGTGGGCCTACGAGGGAGTGCCCTGGCCGCATTGGGCCAGGGGCACAAGGCCCCATAGGCCCAGCCGGCCAAAACCCTAGGGAAACCCTAGGGGATCTTCTAGAAGGGGGGACCTTGCCACCCACTCCACCCTTGTGGCCGTCGGCCCTAGGTCTTGGAGGAGGGGCAAGGGGGCCGGCCAACCCTCTATATAAAGAGGGCAGGGGAGCACCCTCCTCCCACCCCTCCTTGAACCCTATCCGCCTACCTGCCGCCCTCCAGATCTCTCTTTCTCTCCCGACTGCGCGTAGGCGAAGCCCTGCCGCAGAAACTCTCCACCTTTGCACCATGCCGTCGTGCTATAGATCCAATCTATCTCTCCACCCCACTTGCTGGACCGAGGAAGGAGGAGACGTCGCGGTGCCGTACGTGTGCATCTCTCGGAGGCGTCGCCACTCGCGGCGTTGGACCGGATCAGATCACGAGGAGGAGAAGGCTAGTACGACTACATCAACCACGTTTTGTTGAACGTTCCGCTGTGCGATTTCTTCAAGGGTATGAAGATCTCACCTATCCCTCTCGTTGATTGCATCTCCTAGATTAGATCTTGCCTTTCCCGTTCGCATCCGTAGAATTTTTTTGATTTACTATGTTGCGAAACCCTTCATCTACTACTTGATCTTTTCTTGGATGGCTTAATGAAGCAACCAGATACTGATTAGGTGGTGGATTTGGTGGTGGTGTGAAGAAATGAGTGGGTGTTCATGGGTTGATGATAAGATGGCACAGATGGTAAAATAGAGGATATGCTCTAAAGTGTGGAGGTGGAATGGTAGCTTGTTGCTACGGCTATGCACTCTTATCTGTCCTTGAGGCTTCCTTGTGCTGACAGCACACACACATGCAGTTATGTGTATGCTGCTTACCTATAAGCTTGCACTGTTGTGGATCAGCACAAGTAGTTACAGTGCTTTTACTCCTTTCTTTCAAGCTCCTCTGGTGAAACTTGTCCCTCTTATGGCCAATGATGTAGGACTGAGGCTACATATCTGATAAGAACAAATATTTACTCTTGGCGCCTTATTTGGGATTATCTCTATGATGATTTGAATAGGTGCATTACACCTATATATCTAAGAGCACTCTTCCTAACACTAACCTCTCTTCTTCTGTTATCTTTGTTTGTCTTTCTTTTTGTTTTACAGATATCAAGATCAAGGAGTAGACATTAGACAGGAAAAGTCATGTAGGATTGTATATTCCATTTACTTTTGTAATTTTCTTGTATTTTAATATAGTAAAGAACAGTGTAACCTTGTATTACCTATTTTTGATTTTGTACTCTTATGATTGAGACTTTTTAAACGCTGCAATAAAAGGCGGTGTGCATCAATTGATGCAGAGGCCGGGGTATACCCCATTTCGAAAAAAGACATGTAGACACAATGTAATATAATTTGTTTTAAATAATAAAGGTAATGTTTTCCTTTAATTTTGTACATTTCTTTAAGTTTGATTTTATTAATTGAGACTTACAAATATTGTATCTTATTCATAAATAAGAGTTCAACTCTTATTCCTTGTTACAATTAAATTTCCATTTATTATTTCATTTCAAATTCTTTTTGAATTCAAATCTATCATTTGAATATTCAAATTTGATTGTCCTTCCCTCAAACATAGAAATACAATAAAGGTCATGTCGAAATCTAGCGCACTTGTCCTATTGTTTTCACCAGAACAAGAGAGATCTCGATCCCTCTATAGCTTGTTTAGTTTTACGCGAAAATTCCCCGAATTCTCTAATGCATGAATGCAATGCACATACTTGTGTCCTCTATAATTCTAGGTGCTAATCCTGGGATGTTACACGTCTGCCATGGATATTGATCTGAGCGATGGCGGTGATGAACTCTCCTGGAGAAGTGAAGCCATCCTTTTCTGCAGATCCAAATTGGAGACATGCAGCGAGCCGATTATCCAAGCCGCATCGAGGCTAGCAAGCTCGCCGGCGAGACCCGACGCTCCTTCAACCTCCATCATGAGGCTAGTCAGTAGCAGAGGCGTGTTGAAAGGAGGACCCAATTGCGTTTTTTGTTTATCTTCTAGGGTGCTCTTTGTAAAGTGTCGGGACCTGTTTTTCTTTTCCTATTTCTTAGGATCCGGCGTGAAAATACGTAGCTCCACCGTCGTAATTTAATTTAAGGCTTCCTGTCCCTTTTGGGGCTCTCCTGTTTAAAAAAATAATATAGAGACCTATGCAGGACCTGGCATGCGTGCGTTAGTTGGGCTTTGCGCGTAATACCTACTGAGTGGACTGGCATATATATTATATAATACATGAATGACGTGTACGTGGAGGTTTTCGTTGATCAAGGAAGGGGTCTCCGTTGTGACAAGAGAGGCTTTGGTCAACGATCCATTGAACCCTCTCCGCCTCCGTTGTGAGTACTATATGGTTAGCGGACAAATTGTGTGCGCTTTCTTTTTGGAAAGCATGAAAGAAAGATTGATGCATATAGTTTAGTGGCGGATTCAGGATTAGAGCAAGCCTCGGGCCAAAAAGCACAAAAAGAAACTAATAAAAACCCTATTGTAATAGCACAAGAAATATATATAGTTGCAAATTCATTTGTAATAGTACGAGAGTCGTACATAGGTGATAAATAAAAACTATAAATAGTAGTACAAGATACAAAAGATAATAGTACTGAATGAACGGTTGAAGGATTAATACATTAGGGTTACATTTTAATACTTTTAACCTGTCATATCATCATTCGTGCTTGAGCATTTCAATAGAAGAACCGGTGTTAAAGCCCATTTCCGACCTCAACCAAAGGCCTCGTTTCCACTAGTGATTTGTATTTGTTAATTAGTTCGGTTTCGAGACCAATGGACAATATCTCTTTATCCTATGTTGATAAAACATAAAATGAACGCATCAGTTCAATTACAAATAAATTCAACTATCTGATCAGTGTATCCAATTGAACTATCTCTTTGTCCTATATTGCTAAACATTAAATCAATCGCACAATCGCAATCACATAAAAAAGGTATCACCTCAATTACCTAACCGAGGGTAGCTGTAGCCGGGTTCAATTTGTAGGGGTTCGTAGCATGGAAAATAAAAAAATTCTACCGCATGCACACAAACAAGCCAAGATCTATCTGCTAGATTGTAGCAACAAGTCGATAGAAGCACTCACCCTCGAAGATTCCAAAACGGTTAATGAGAGCAGATTCTCGTGGGTGATGTAGTCGTACACTTGCCGATCTCAAGATCGCGTAGACGATCCTTCCGGCGCTGCGTTCTGGCAGCGCTTCCACAGTCGGTCACACATTCGGTACTCGATGAAGACCTTCCTCTCCCTTGTTTCAGCAGGCAGCGGAGGTTGTAGTTCTCCCCTCGCGATTTTGGCAGCACGACGACGTGGTGTCAGAAGTAGAGGTAAGATCTCGCAGGCCTTCGCCTAAGCCGGTGCGAGTTATGGTGGATCAAGGGTTTCCGACGATCTAGGTTTAAAAGGCCAGAGAGGAGGAGGTGGTGTCGGCGGCGGCAGCTTGGCGGCGGCGGCGGCGCACGGGTGTGGGGAGGGCTAGGGCTTGGCTTTTGGGGCAGCCCTCCTCCTCTATTTATGAGAGGGGGGCAGCCTTGGGAGGGGTGGGTTTGAATCCAAACCCAAACCCAAGTTGGATTGAGAGGACTTTTTCCTTCTTCCACTAGGAAACCATTGTTCCAGTTTGACTTTTCAAACTTCCCGTTTGACTTTCAATTTAGAGCTTTAATTCTATCTTGCAAATGCCCAAACCAAGTGACCTAGGATATGATCCAATCATTCCACTTATCCATGACACATTCATGGTCCATTCCCCTTCCGGTCCGGTGAACCTTCTAGAACCTCTCCGATGAAAACATCGGAATCTTTCCCGAACTCCGAAATCGGACTTTCCTTATATGAATCTTATTCTCCGGACCATTCCGGATCTCCTCGTGATATCCCGGATCCCATCCGAGACTCCGAACAACATTCGGTATCCCTACTAACATTCCATATCTACTAAACAACATCGATTCCTTAAGTGTGTCTCCCTACGGTTCGTGAATTATGCGGACATGACCGAGACGCTTCTCCGATCAATAACCAATAGAGGAATCTGGAAATTCATATGGCTCCCACATATTTCCACGATTACTTTGCGATCGAATGTACCACTTACATACGATACCAATTTCCCTTTGTCTCACGATAGTTTACTTATTCGAGGTTTTGATCGTCGGTATCTCTACATACCTAGTTCAACCTCGTTACTGATAAGTACTCTTTTCTCGTTCCCGTGATATGTGATCCCTTGTGAGCCAGTCACATGCTTGCAAGCTAATTGGATGACATTCCACCGAGAGGGCCCAGAGTATATCTATCCGTCATATGGATGGACAAATCCCACTCTTGATCCATGTGCCTCAACACATACTTTCCGAACACTCAATGCCACCTTTATAGCCACCCAGTTACGGTGTGGTGTTTGATGTCATCAAAGCATCCTTCCGGTGATGGTGATTAGCATGATCTCATGTTTGAAGGAATTAGGTTACTATGTATCAGAAAGCTTATAGCAAACGAACTATTGAAATGACTTGATCTTTATGCTACGCTTATCTATAGGAGTATGTCCATCATACCATTCTCCTAATGATATGATCTCGTTGTTAATAACATCTCCATGTTCATGATCGAGAAACCACGATCATCTATTAACCAACAAGCTATTATTATAAAGAGGCTTTACCAGAGACTCTAATTTAGTTTACAAATCACACAAGTATTAATGTTTCCGGTTAATACTATTATAGCATGAATGTAAACATTTATCATAAACACAAAGATATAATAATAACCACTTTTATTATTGCCTCTAGGGCATATCTCCAACAGTCTCCCACTTGCACTAGAGTCAACTAATCTAGATTACATGGTAATATACCGAACACCCATGGCAGTTTGGTGCTGGTCATGTTTTGCCCTCGGGAGAGGTTTAGTCAACGGATCCGCCACATTCAGATCTGTGTGTACTTTGCAAATCTTTATGTCACCATCTTGGACATGCTCTTGAATAGCATGAAAACGTAGCTTGATATGCTTCAGCTTCTTGTGTGACCTTGGTTCTTGCGCATTGGCTATGGCGCCCATGTTGTCACAATAGATAGACATTGGGTCCAGCGCACTTGGAACCACACCGAGCTCTGTAATGAACTCCTTCATCCATATCGCCTCTTGTGAAGCCTCCGAAGCAGCTATGTATTCCGATTCAGTTGAAGATCTCGCCACAACGCTTTGCTTTGCACTCCTCTAGCTAACTGCTGCACCATTCAAAGTAAATACGTATCCAGATTGAGATTTAGAATCATCCGGATCGGTGTTCCAACTAGCATCGGTGTAACCATTAACAACGAGTTGTTCATCACCTCCATAAGAAAGAACCATATCCTTAGTTCTTCTCAAGTACTTAAGGATGTTTTTGACCGCTGTCCAATGATCTACTCCTGGATCACTTTGATATATGCTAGTTAAACTAACAGCATATGCAATGTCGGGTCTAGTACATAGCATGGCATACATAAGAGATCCTATGGCTGAGGCATAGGGAGTCTTACTCATCCTTTATCTATCTTCTGTCGTTGCAGGACTTTGAGTTTTACTCAAGGTCGTATTGGGCAACATGGGCAAGAACCCTTTCTTGCTATCTTCCATTCCAAACCTCTTTAGAACTTTGTCCAAATATGTACTCTATGACAATGATATTAGGCGTCTCGATCTATCTCTACAAAACTTTATGCCTAATATGTAAGCTGCTTCGCCAAGATCTTTCATTGAAAAACTATTATTCAAATAATCTTTGACACTATTAAGAAGGTCTAGATCATTCCCAATCAACAATATGTCATCTACATATATAGTATTAAGAATGCTACAGAGCTCCCACTCACTTTCTTGTAAATACAAGCTTCTCCATAAGTTTCTATAAAACCAAAGCTTTTGATTACCTTATCAAAACATTGATTCCAACTTCAGGATGCTTGCTTCAATCCATATATGGACCGTTGAAGTTTGCATACCTTGTTAGCATCTTTAGGATCGACAAAACCTTTGGGTTGTACCATATACAACTCTTCATCAATGTCTCCATTGAGGAACGCCATTTTGACATCCATCTGCCATATATCATAATCATAATATGCAGCGATTGCTAACAAAATCCTCACAGACTTTAGCTTCGCTACTGGTGAGAAAGTCTGATCGTAGTCAACTCCTTGAATTTGTCGAAACCCTTTTGCGACAAGTCGAGCTTTATAGACAGTAACATTACCATCAACATATGTTTTCTTCTTGAAAATCCATTTGTTTTCGACAGCCTTCCGGCCATCCGGTAAGTCCACCAAAGTCCATACTTGGTTTTCATACATGGATCCAATCTCGGATTTCATGGCATCTTGCCATTTATTGGAATCTGGGATCATCATCGCTTCCTCATATGTCGCAGGGTCATCGGTGTTGTCCACCAACATGACATCGTAACGAGATCATACCAATCAGGAGTGGTACGAGTTCTCGTTGACCTGCTAGGTTCTGTAGCAACTACAACCAAAGTTTCATGATCATCATCATTAGCTTCCTCTCTTATTGGTGCAGGCACCACATGAACTTCTTTCGGTGTTGTGCTACTCGCAAGTTCGAGAGAAGGTTCGACAACCTCGTCGAGTTCTACTTTCCTTCTAGTCACTTCTTTCGAGAGAAATTCCTTCTCTAGAAAGGATCCATTCTTGGCAACGAAGATTTTGCCTTCGGATCTATGATAGAAGGTATACCCAATAGTTTCCTTTGGGTATCCTATGAAGACGCATTTTTCCGCTTTGGGTTCAATCTTGTTGGGCTGTAACTTCTAAACATAAGCTTCGCAACCCGAAACTTTAAGAAACGACAATTTAGGTTTCTTCCCAAACCATAATTCATATGTTGTCGTTTCAACGGATTTAGATGGTGCCCTATTTAAAGTGAATGCGGTTGTTTCTAATGCATAACCCCAAAACGATAGCGTTAAATCTGTAAGTGACATCATAGAACGAACATATCTAAGAGAGTTCGATTACGACGTTCAGACACACCATTACGTTGTGGTGTTCCCGACGGTGTCAATTGTGAAAGTATTCCGCATTTCTTCAAATGCTCGCCAAACTCGTAACTTAGATATTCACCTCCACAATCAGATCGTAAAAATTTAATCTTCTTGTTATGTTGATTCTCTACCTTACTTTGAAATTTCTTAAACTTCTCGAAAGTTTCGGACTTATGTTACATGAAATATATATACCCATATCTACTCAAATCATCCGTGAAGGTAAGAACATAACGATAACCACCACGTGATGCTACGCTCATTGGGCCAACTCATCGGTATGTATGATTTCCAATAAGTCCGTAGCTCGATCCATCATACCAGAAAATGGAGTCTTAGTCATTTTACCCATCAGACATGCTTCGCATCTTTCAAGTGATTCAAAATCAAGTGATTCAAGAAGTCCATTGGAATAGAGTTTCTTCATACGCTTCACTCCAATATGACCAGGACGACAATGCCACATATAGGTCGAGTTATCACTCAATTTCAAACGCTTAGCTTCAATGTTATTAATGTGTGTATTACCATAATCGATATTTAATAAGAATAGACTTTCTATCAAAGGTGCATGTGCATAAAACATATTACTCGTATAAATCGAATAACCATTATTCTCAGACTTAAACAAGTAACCGTCTCGCAATAAACATGATCCAGATATAATGTTCATGCTCAACGCAGGCACCAAATAAGAATTATTTAAGTATAAAACTAATCCTGATGGTAGATGAAGAGATAGCGTGCCGACCGCGATCACATCAACCTTTGATCCATTTCCAACGCGCATCGTCACCTCGTTTTTCGCTAGTTTCCGTCTATTCTGCAGCACCTGTTTCGAGTTACAAATATGAGCAACCGAACCAGTATCAAATACCTAGGCACTACTACGAGTACTAGTGAGATACACATCAATAACATGTATATCGGATATACCTTTCTTCTTGATGTTGCCGTTCTTCAAATCCACCAAGTACTTAGGGCAATTCCGCTTCCAGTGACCTTCTCCCTTGCAGTAAAAGCACTCAGTATCAGGCTTAGGCCCAGCCTTGGTCTTCTTCGCCGGCGCAGCAACTTTCTTACCGCCCTTCTTGAAGTTTCATTTTTTCTTAGACTTGCCTTGCTTCTTGAATTTGGTGGTCTTATTGACCAACAACACTTGGTGCTCTTTCTTAATCTCCACTTCTGTAGACTTTAACATGGAGAAGAGTTTGGGCAACGACTTGTCCATGTTTTGCATATTGTAGTTCATCACAAAGTTCTTGTAACTTGGTGGTAGTGATTGGAGGACACGGTGAATCCCCAAAGCATTAGGAATCACTATACCTAAGCTTTGAATCTTGCTTGCGTGCCCAGACATCTTAAACACGTGCTCACTAACGGAGCTGCCCTCTTCCATCTTGTAGGTAAAGAACTTTTCAGAAGCATCATAACTCTCAACTGCCGTGTGAGCCTCAAATATCATTTTGAGTTCACGGACAATATCATATGGGTCATGGTTTTCAAACCTTTTCTGAAGCTCCGATTCCAAACCATACAAGATAGCACACTGAACTATGGAGTACTGATTCTTTCGAACGAGGAAAACATTCTTTACCTCATCGGTAGCATCAGCTGCAGGTGGGTCACCCAGCACATAGGTCAAATTCCATATCTACTAAACAACATCGAATCCTTAAGTATGTCTCCCTACGGTTCGTGAATTATGCGGACATGACCGAGACGCTTCTCCGATCAATAACCAATATAGGAATATGTAAATTCATATGGCTCCCACATATTTCTACGATTACTTTGCGATCGAATGAACCACTTACATACGATACCAATTTTCCTCTGTCTCACGATAGTTTACTTATCCGAGATTTTGATCGTCGGTATCTCTACATACCTAGTTCAACCTCGTTACTGATAAGTACTCTTTTCTCGTTTTCGTGATATGTGATCCCTTGTGAGCCAGTCACATGCTTGCAAGCTAATTGGATAACATTTCACCGAGAGGGCCCAGAGTATATCTGTCTGTCATATGGATGGACAAATCCCACTCTTGATCCATGTGCTTCAACGCATACTTTCCGAACACTCAATGTCACCTTTATAGCCACCCAGTTACGTGTGGTGTTTGATGTCATCAAAGCATCCTTCCGGTGATGGTGACTAGCATGATCTCATGGTCGAAGGAATTAGGTTACTATGTATCAGAAATCTTATAGCAAACGAACTATTGAAATGAGTTGATCTTTATGCTACGCTTATCTATAGGAGTATGTCCATCATACCATTCTCCTAATGATATGATCTCGTTGTTAATAACATATCAATGTTCATGATCGAGAAACCACGATCATCTATTAACCAACAAGCTAGTATTATAAAGAGGCTTTACCAGGGACTCTAATTTAGTTTACAAATCACACAAGTATTAACGTTTCCGGTTAATACTATTATAGCATGAATGTAACCATTTATCATAAACACAAAGATATAATAATAACCACTTTTATTATTGCCTCTAGGGCATATCTCCAACACAATTGAGTCCATGTGACTTCGTGAGTTGTGAGGAACAACCGAGCAGAGAAGGCAGAGCCGGAGGCCCACTACAATCGGGCGGCGCCGGCCGACGGCGGCCGGCGCGGTGGACTGGTGGCGGACTGGGCAGGGCGACCAAGAGCCACAGGAACCAAAGGCGGCGGCCCGGTAGGACGGGCGGCGCCGCATGGAAGAGTGGCTGCAGTCGAACGTTAGGATCGCAGGAAGCGGTGCAGGCCGGCGTACGACTGGGGCAAGCGGCCGGTCGTTGCCGGCGTGGTCGTGGCCTCTTTGGTGAAAATCAAGCGAGGGGATGCGAGCGAGAGGAGGCAACCGTCAGGGAGTCCGCAGTCAGGCTCGAGCGAGGGGAGGTCAGTAGCAAGTTGGGCCAAACTTAAGTGACCAAACTTGGGAAGTGACCTGGGCCAAATATTTTTTAATATATATTGTAGATGGAAATTTTTCCTGCGCCCCGACCATGGCCCGGGTTGCCCTGGGCCTAGATTCGCCCCTACAAATAGTCATATTTATTGTACTCCCTTCATCCAAAGAAAAGTGATTTGGATTTTTTTAGGTTCGCATATAGATATATACGTGAATCTAAACAAATTCAAGTCACTTATCTTTTTAAAAAGGAAATATTTTAAAATTTCCTAGACCATGGTGAATCCTGTCCCACATTGCTAACTATAGCATGACCTAGTTATAATAGAAATAATTTAAATAGTAACATGCGTGTGGTACGTACCAAAGCACAAAAGCAAAAGGTCCCCAAGTGCCCGTGCCTCGTGCTCGCCACCGCCCCGCCCCGCCCACTTGTCGTGAATTGTCCCATCCTCACCGTCACCGTTTTTACCAGTAACAGGTCGTTTGGTATCCATCATTTGAGCATAAAATTCTGAAATTCACTTTGCAATTCCATTCCTATGCTGTTTGGTTGCACGGAATTGGACAATCATTTTATTTGACAAATCCATTGGAATATCCCATGTGTAAACCTGATTCCTATCTCAAACCTGTCATTTCTAAATTCCGGTGGCAGCCAAACATATGGATATTTCTGGAATCATAATATAAATGAAATAAATCAATGTATTCATTAAATAAAATAAATAACTAAATGCCAAACGACCTCTAAGAGTTTACCGTAGGTAGGACTGCGCGGCTCGTACTTGCATCGTTCACGGATCGCGTGTGTTTATCTTTCCCTTCTCTGCTTATCGTGTCACACGGGAGGCGAAGCCTATGCGGATCTTTTACGCATTCCGAGAGCGAATCCTCGACGAGGGACACGGAGACTCTTGTTCGAGACATGCCCCCTTGACAGTACGTGTGTTACCCAAGTTTGACTAGTACTTAAACACGTTGCAGTTTGACCGCAGACATGCTAACAGTTTTCTCCCACCAGGCGCCCACCCGCCGTCGTCACCCTCACGCAGCGATAAGCCGATAAGGTTGCGATAATTTAAGTAAGAAACAATTTTTTTTTTGTCAAATCGCAGCACAGGCCACGAATCAGGCCGCGTAGCTTTGCTCGAATCCAAGAGCGCGTCTTGTTCCTTTGCATCCCGGCGTTTTCGCACCCTGCCACCCAAACAGTTAGTCAGCCGATTGTGACATGATACTTGTAAATATTTGACTTAGTCAGGTTTTGCGCGTACGACTAATTAATAAATAATATAATGTGTAGTACTAGTATTATTGATCAGCTAGGCATGACCCTTGTCCTCAAATAATGCTTTTTTTTTATACTAACTCCGTCTCAAGGTTTAAGGCGCACACGTTTTCCAAAGCAAATTTTGATAGAAAGAATTGAATAACAAAATTTTGATTATATTGTACATAATTAGTACCGTTGGATTCGTATTAAAAAATACTTTTCAGTGGTACTAGTTTTATACCAAAAATCTTTACGTATTTAAAGTAATTTTTGGTCAAAGAAAAAACACGCAAAACGAGGACGCCTTAAGCCCTAAAATGAAGGGAGTATATACTTCCCCTTCTGCCTAACGCTGTGATACCGTGCTCCTCTAGTACACCAAGCCTCCTCTTCTCCTGCCTCGGTCCGGTGATATTGAGCATCCATCTCTATTGGATTTTTGGACCGATTCATTGTTGGTAAGCAAACATAACTCAGCTTCATTTTTCCAAGATTACCTGGTGTCCAAGCGTCTGTTACGTTTCGGTGACTTGAGCTGCTATATTTGATGATAATTTAGATACTAGTAGAATGTTTATTTATTTTAAAGTTGAACTGATTCAGAACCTCCCCTGTTCTTCGTCTTGTATGTCCAGCAGATCGATACTCTCCTCGCAGAAAGGACACCCCGTTACGACTGATTTATTGTCAGATCTGTATATTGACGGCCTGGAGTTAATCAAGGATCAGATCAGCTAGCCCCTTATAGTGCTTCCTTGTTCTTCCCCCTGCCATCCGCTGTGATAGGGTTCGTGGGTCACCGACGGGACCCTCTCCTCCTCTGTGTTAGGCCAATCCACTTCTTCTCGCACATCTGCCTCGATTCGGTCAAAGTCCTCAATCGTCCATCTCGCACATCTGCACTTTGGATCATTTTTTAGGGGGATCGATATACCCAACCGAAGCGCCGGCCTGTTAAGTTTGGTGACTTCGAGAAATCGCAGATGAGCCGCGGTATGGAGTCTGCTTTACGCGAGCTTAAAAGTCAATTGTCGGTAGTGGAGGACCCGATTATCGATGGGCAGACCTTGACGCTGCACATGCTCTCCTGCCTCCCCTTGCCAGATTCGGACTTGATAATGTCCGATTCAAAGTTGTGCGATGAGCTAAGCCTGAGCTTGAGTTTGCAGACGCTCCCCCCCCGTCCTGTACTTCAAGAATTGTTCAAGGAGGACAAAACGGCCAACAGCCTGCGTTTCCACCCGTACCTCCCCACGCTGCCGCCACCGCGCCGGAAATATTGGCCTTCGTTAGTTGTGCCGGTCAGGGCACCGGGCATGGTGGAAAAAGGCACCCCCTTCACAACTTCAAAACCTTCCGTGCCGACCAATAACATGATATGCTCTACAAGTTACCATGTTCCCGGTAGCCTGGAAAGTATACTACCCCTACATGACCAGAGTTCAAGGCCATTTGCCATACCATTAGAACGCCTAAAAAAAATCACAGATAGCTTCTCCGACGAGCGAATAATTGGCCGAGGTGGTTCTGGTGTGGTATACAAGGTAATCAGTCACTTCCCCCAAGTCTATCTGTATTTCTTCTTGTACACTTTATCTAAACTCCCATATCCATAATAATAAGACAAAACTTTACACAGGGAGTGCTAGAAAATGGGGAAAATATTGCTGTGAAGAAGATTGTGTCATCGTTGACGCCAGGACTGCAGAAGCAATTTGAGAATGAGGTCTCTCATCTTATGGAGCTTAAGCACGCCAATATAGCACGATGTGTAGGCTATTGTTATGAAACAAGGAATGAATGTTTACTACACAACGGGAAGTACGTTTTTGCAGAAATGGCTGAACGGTTACTGTGCTTGGAATATATGCCCAACGGAAGTCTTGATAAGCATATATCAGGTATACTAACACTCAATGTGTTATGTTGATTCTCAGTTTCATCTTTATTTCAATTCTAAATTTTGATGTTGGAAAATACCTGCTAAAAGTTATATTTTGTTCGCATATAGTAACTCGAAGAGCCGATCAAATACTTATATTGATGATACGAGAATACAGAAGTGAACCAAAAATATACACAACCATTCTATATCCCTTTAATGCATTATCTAGCACACACCAACAACATATTCTCATCTAACATTTGTCAAATGCACTCCTTTTGGTTGCAAATGCAGACGAATCTTCTGGACTTGATTGGAGCACACGCTACAACATAATCGAGGGGATTTGCTATGGTTTGTGTCACCTCCACGAGCAAAATGGTAAACCTGTAATTCACTTGGACCTTAAACCGGCAAACATATTGCTTGATGAGGGTATGGTACCAAAAATCACAGACTTCGGTCTTTCAAGATTGCTTGATCAAAAGCAAACAATTTACACTAAATCTTGTGATGGAACATTGTAAGTTAATTCAGACTTTAATTCCTTACTTTTTTGGTCAGCAAGACGTATTTATTTACTCACTATTTTAACTGTACAGTTTGTACTCATGTTGTTGTTCAGGGGTTACATGGCACCAGAGTTCTTGCACGGCGGTACGATTACAACTAAGTCAGACATATTTAGTCTAGGTGTAATCATCATGGAGATAGTAACAGGACACAAGGACTACCCAGATGTTACTGGAACGCCTTCTGATGACTTTATTGAGCTTGTAAGGAAGTTTCTTTTCATATTAAGATGGAAGCCCATTTTTACAGAGCTGCTGCCACAAGTTACATTGCATACTAATATGTTATATATTCTTTTTTATCTCACAGGTACATGTTAAATGGAGAAATGTGTTACAAAGATCATCATGGTATGGATCTCTAGAAACAAATTGCAAACAAATAAAAAGATGCATTTAGGTAGGTCTAATCTGCGTCAACCCTGACCGCACCAAAAGGCCCCCGATAGCAAAGATAATCAATATGCTTCAACGAACAGGAAGTACTGATTGCGACATTAGCGATGACACAGAAGTAGTCGACCTTACAGGTATTATCATCATTCACATTGAGCGTGTGTATTTGCTAGCTCTTTTAGAAACAAGACAACTTCATTACACCCCTTAAAATGTATACACGCTAGATGCTGCATTCCAACATCGTCTAAGGAGCTTACTATCATATGCAGATTGGTGGTCTTTTGCAGAGTCGTCTTCTGGAGATATGGAGTACTGGGAGGGTTTAGAGTATTTGCAATAGTACAGCCGACAAGCCGGCTATAAGGCTTTTTATAATGGGGTGTCTCTTAGCTCGTTATTCTAGATAGTAGTGTATCTTAAGAAATAACTAGTACAATGATTTGTATCTTAAGAGTTGTATCTACATTTAATAATTTTGGGTACATGCATGTATGTGATTGGGCTAACCATGTATTTTGCCTATGATACCGTGCAAGGCTTGTAGCTAAGCTAAGATATAACTTCATCTTCTCTCTTCAATAAGTATAGTGCCACATAAGCAATTTGCCTATGATACCGTGCTAAAAAACACCCATTGGAAAAGGCCTAAGACTAGCCCCAATGGGGGTATCATAGGTGGTATCATGCACCACAGAGCTGTCTGTGTCGTCCGTTGAACGGACGAAGGCTGCGTGTCGTCCGTTGAACGGACGAAACGTGTCTGTCGTCTGTCGAACGGCCGACCGACTAACAGATTTGCAATTTGTCCGTTTTGTGTATTATTTGTGCAATTCAATAAAAAAATGTATTATTTAAAAAAATTTAGCCTGTAAAGTAGACGTCACCTTGTGTTCCTCGCAAGACCATACTCTTACCCTAATCTTGGTTCATTGGTTGAGATGGTAGAGGGCTAATAAAAAGCTCATAGTTGATTGGTATATTTTTTGCAACTTTCTTGTGGCCTTCCATTGCTTCATGATGTAACTTAGCCAGTCCACCGTGTTGGGGTGGGCTGATGCACCGGGGTCGTACGCATATATTTCTACTATTTAAAAACACTTTGGGTTTCTCCCCTTAAAGCCATTTATCTTTATTTAACTTAGCCAGTCCTATTGAAGGAATTTGAAGGTGCATTTGTTGTGGTTGAACTAGAATGATAGAAAAAGAGTGTTTCGCCACTTGCCCAAATATGTACTCCATATATAATTGTTGGAGAGCTTACTCAGTCACAATATTGAACTTGGTCCGGCCATTGATTGACATGTAGAGGCGCATGAGCAGGCGATTAGCCCATTCGGGTTCTTCACTTACTGATTTGGTTGGCAAAATTACAAGTATGATGATGTATCTATTAAATCTAATTTGTACAATCCGCAGCGTAATTTGTCGGATTTTGGATACCACCTCCATTCCGAAAAATAATGCTCATAAATTTTACGAGAAGTCTATCAATGTTAAGATTGGAAATAGTTATTGAAATAAGTATTAATATTTATGATAGCAAATACAGAAAATACATTTATGCTTGTACACGTGAGTATATGGGCTATCTTGTTCGTACATAGGCTAGTTGACTTTTTGAGATCTGTTAAAGTTAGTGCCAGTGGACGCTTTTCTTTTCAATTTCTAAATTTCAATAAAGAAAAGTGACACACGCGATTCCCGGGAAAGTAAGCAGAGTGTCCTCCTGTCCCACAGAAACCAAAAGGTGCACACACCTTACTGATAGGGGTATACTGTCGTGCCCGAGGGATTTGTAGTTTTCATCCCGAGTCTCCAGCCAATCACGTGTCTCTTATTTTCTGTCAAATTCCGTTTTTGCTATAAAACGTATCAATTTTGCTCAAAACGTCCCGCTTTTGTTTACATGTAGCAAAAAATGGTTCGACTCAGAAAATGGAAAAAAGACTAGACCTCGCCGGAGATCTCACCGGAGACCTTGCCGGTGACTTTGTAGCAAAAAAAAGCACTAATGTAGCAAAACCAACTTCACAGGAGACTTTCGTCGGAAGATCTCGCTGGAGACTTTGTAGCAAAAAAATGCACTGTTGTAGCAAATTCATAAAACGGTTGTAGCAAAATAAATTAACAATTGTAGCAAAAGAGCCCGTCGACGGAGGAGAATATTTCCCCGTGCCTCTATAATAAGGTTGTTGTGCCCCTGTAGCAGGGCTTCGCACCTTTTGTAGCAAGGTCATTGTACCCATGTAGCAACACCAGACATCTCTTGTAGCAGAGCCTTACGCCGCTTGTAGCAACACCTCTACGCCTCTCTAGCAGCGTTGGTGGGACTCTGTAGCAGGGCCTGCTGCGAGTTGTAGCAGCGTCGTCGTACCTCTGTAGCAGGGCACACCGCCAGTTGTAGCAGGGACGCCGCACCTATATAGCTTCGTCGCCCGTCGTCCGTAGCAGGAAGCGTCGGTCGCCACCATATGTTAGCAGCGCCGCTCGCCGTCGTTGCAGCACCGCCCGCCATCGGCTGCAAGGGCGCCCACCATGGTTGCAGCACCGCCCGCCCTCGCCGCCAGCGATAGCAACACCAGTCGTCGTTGCAGCACTGCCTCACGAGCTTGGTATCGAGCAGAATGGAAGAGTGCGCAGTCGTGGTGCAAGCGCGCGGTGGCACCGGTCACGAGCACCATGCAAGCGTGGAGAAGGAGGCATGTCGGAAGAGGGCCCGGCGGAGGAGAGAGTCACAGAGGAGCACGGCGGCGCCGCGAGGCAGAAGCTCGGTGAGGCGGAGGGGCAGCGACGCGGCTGGGCAGCGGAGATTTTTGTTGGAAGTTTTGTTGGGAGGAAGGTAGAAGAAGGGGAAGAGATAAGATCGGGCCCACACTCCCCTGTACATATGTTTCCAAGCCTTGCCGTGCGACCCGGGGGATAGAAGCTAGCGATCCCCCGGAGGAGCCCAATCATTTTCCTTACTGATATCCGTCGCTCACATAGTTTTGCAGGTTTGTAATAACACCGTGGTAAACAAATACGGAGTAGATGGTACGACTCAACCCAAGGCCATTTTCTAACTACACAGAGTTTTGCACTCACAACTTAGAGTATCTCCGCTCGTTTGGCGTTCTTAGGCCAATTTCGGCGTTATTTAGTGTCTGGCGGATGTAATATTCGGCGTGAGAACGCTCAGTTTCTCACTCGCGTTCCCCTACCGAATTCCTACGTTTGACCAAAATTTAATCAAACACAGCGAAATTTAAATGAACATATGCGATTTCATTAAATTATAGACGAGTTTGTACATATTATGTCAAATTCGAACATATACCCGAATAACTTAAAAACATAGAGGTAAACTTAAAATACTAGCCGATGCCGATGCTCGACGCCGTTCACATGCCAAAGTGGCAGTAGAACGACATGTAGTCGGCGTCCTGGGTCCCATCCTTGTCGTCGTTGCTCGGCGCGGCTAAGGTGGCCGGAAACTGCCCTGGCCAGGGTCGCCGCAGCGTGACGACTGCGCTGATGGTTTGGCCTCGTCGTCTTCGTCGTCGAGGACGATGGGTGGCGTCTGCGGGCGGCCTGACACTCGGCCTGCTCTAGCAGATGGCGAACGCGGTCGGCCTCCGCCTGCTCCCAGTCCCTCCTGGACCAGGCGCACACGTCGGGCTCCGGCATCGGCGGAACATCATTCAGCGACCGTTCCAACGCCATCTTGAGGACGATATCGTCCTCGTTGAGGAGGATGGCCTAGTCCGCCGGCTCCATCTTCGGCGCGCCCTACTTCGCCCTCGAGAGCCGAAGATGGCCGACTGGCGGCGATGGCGTGCACAGCTCATTGATGATGATGCCGCGTGACCTCGTCCGCGGCGACGAAGGCACATGCGACTCCACTTCCCACTTCACGAGGCGCAGCGACGGGGGGTGATACGTCAGAAACGTATCTATAATTTTTGATGTTTCATGCTTGTTTAGTATCTACTTTTCTTTGCTTTGTCTACATTTTGAGGTGTTTTTATATGTTTTCTGGTACTAACCTAATAATAAGATGCCACAGTGCCAGTTGCCTGTTTTCTTTTGTTTTTGGTTCCAGAAAGGCAAAAAATCAATATTCTCGAAATTAGACGGAACAAAAGCCAAAGTCAATATTTTACCGTGAGAAACACGAAGCCTGGATATGAGACAAAGGAGGGCCACCAGGGGGTCACACTCCCTGACCATGCGGCCAAGGTGGGCCCGCGCCTGTAGGGTGCAGCCGCCCTGGCAACCCCCCTGCCTCGCCTCTTCGCCTATAAAGACCCCTCGATGCCTAAACCCTAAGCACCCGATCAATATTCCACAACACCGTCTGTAGCCGCCACCACCATAGTCCCTAGATCGGGGGGATCTGAAGCTCTTTCCGGCACCCTACCGGAGGGGAGATCATCTCGGAGGCCTTCTTCTTCATCATGCCAGCCTCCGTTATAAAGTGTGAGTAGTTCCACCTTGGATTACAGGTCCATGTAGTAGCTAGATGGTTGTATCTCCTCCTTTGTGCTATCATGTTTAGATCTTGTGAGCTCCGTTCATGATCAAGATCTCATCTATTTGTAAACATGCATGTTGTGTTTGGGGGGATCCGATGGATATTGAGATTACTATGTCAGATTGATTAATGGTTTTGTCTTATTGGTTCTATGATGTCTGTGTTGTTTGTGATCTTAGCATGCTCTCCGTTTTCTAGTAGCTATCTTGGCCAAGTAGATGCTAGTGACTCCAAGAGGGGGTATTTATGCTCGATAGTGGGTTCATGCCTCTATTTAATCTAAGGGAAGTGATAGAAATCTCTAAGGTTATAGATGTATTGTTGCCACTAGGGAGAAAACAATAGTCTCTTGTTAATGGAACAAGTGGATTGTTTACCTTACACACTTTGCTTAAAGAAGTTATCTGTTGCTTGCAACTTAATACTGGAGGAGGTCCGGATGATAACCCGAAGGTGGATTTCTAGTCATAGATGCAGTTGGATGGCGGTCTACGTATCTTGTTGTATTTCCCAATCGAATCTCATAGGATCATGAATGTCTAGTATTGCATTGTTATGCCTTGCTCAGTCCTGTCAATTGCCCTGTTATAATTTGTTAACCCAGCATGCCATGTTTGTTTATCTAAGGAGAACACCTCTACTGAACTATGGACCCCAGTCCAATCTTTACTATTGATACATCTTCCACTGTTCCTGTTTAATTGTTGCAAACCACTAGTATCTTCCACACCATGCATTTAATCGTTTGTTACAACAAACCGGTGAGATTGACAACCTTACTGTTCGTTGGGGCAAAGTCTTGAGTTTGTGTTGTGCAGGTATACAAGTTGCTAGCAACACCTTTGAGTCGTTTCCTTCCTCCTACTGGTTCGATAACCTTGGTTTCTTAGTAAGGGAAAACTTGCTGCTGTGCTCATCACCTTGCTCTTGGGGTCTCCCAACGAGGCGTTGACAACACGCCCATCATCAAGCTTTTTCTGACGCCGTTGCTGGGGAGGCTAAGGACGTCTTCACAAAGGGAGTCCTTCACAACCTTTCTCTTTACTTTGTTTTTGTTTTTCTTAGTTTTTTTTGCTTGGTTTTGTTTGCCTCTTTTTATCAAAAACTCCAAAAAATTAGTTTAGATTGGTTTGCTTTCCCTTATCAAAAACACAAAAAAATAAGTTCCTGTTCTGGTTGTCGCCTTGCTTTAGCTCACCATGTTGATCCCCAAGTTCACCCTAAAAGACCTTTCATTAGGTAGTGGATCCATAATTGGGAAAGGAAATATTGAAGAATTCTTTAATCATGTTAGCAAGCATGAGGATATTGAGGATATATTTATAGCAGAACTTGCTTCTAATTATGAAATTGCTGTAGCTTCTTTAGTTCATATGTTGGAGGCTAGGTTTGTTAACCTTAACCCCATGATGCAAATTTTGTTTCTCAAACTAAAAGAAGAAAAAGATCCTGAAAAGAGAGAATTTATCCTTGAAAATTTATTGAAAGAGTTCAATGATGTTGCTAAGGAAGCCAAAAAGGTCTTTGAACATTTTAAATGCTAGGCTCATGTGTAGATGTTATGGGTACTTTAGATAAAACCAAACCTAGAGAAGAAATTAAGATACCCATACCCTTTAAACTTGTTGGAATGCATGAAGCCTTAGAAAATAATTTTGATTGGATTGTTCCTGAAAATCCTTTTGATGAAAGTAGTGAACCAAGGAGATATGAGAAGGGATCCTCCAAAACTCATTTGGATGAGATACATTTCATAGTTGAAGAGATTGCAAGTATTGATCTTAATTCTTTATTTGAAAATACTTGATTCTTGCTTCTTGTGTCTAACTTAAAGACGTTAAAAAAAGTACTTGTTGGGAGATAACCCAAGAGTTTTCTTGAGTCTTGGAAGTTATTACTCTGGTAATGACCTCTCCTTATCCTTTTTATTTTCTTTTTATGCCAAGAATGACCTCTAATTAGAGGGAAGTAAGATTTGGGGAGTTGCTGTCCCAAAACAGATTTTTGTGCTCCACCGTAAAAATTCGTGAGGAATCTTTGTAAGTCGAATTGAGCTGATAGTTTGCGATAAATCCCCTAATATGTTAGCTAGCTTTCATTAGTTCAACACTTTTTGATTTGAGCAACAGACGGTCTTCGAAAAAATCGATTTCTACCTGCTGGTCTGTTTTGACAGATTCCTGCCATTATTTGCATTTGCTTATAATTGATTCCTTTTGGGGTTCTTTTTGGGAAATTGAGATTTTCGAGGGAATTGCTACAATATCTTGTGTTTTTAGTGAAAGTTTTGCTATTCCAAAGCTAAGCCCAAAGGTCTATTATCTTTTGAATACACTAATGTTGCTAATGAAGATTATGTGAAGTTTTGTATGAAGGGAAAAATTTCAGATGTAGAGAGAGAATGATGTAATGAGATGAAGAATGGAAAAAAGCTCAAGCTTGGGGATGCCACCCCGTATCACCCCAAGAAATATCCAAGAGGTACAAGCGTCGATATGTCAAGCATGGCCGCCAGCGTTCACCCTGGTGCACTCCACCATTGACGCCGTCCTGTGGCATTGTGCCGCTTCAGCGGCGGGCCTTCCTCTTGTACACCGCTAGTTCTTGGTTTCGGTGCTCGGCGAAGTGGTCCTCCCAGAACACGAGGTTGCTGGGGTCCTTGGCGAGCTTCGAATCCTCCATGGCGGCAGTGGTCGCCTGGATCTCCTTGACGAGTTCGGCGCCCTCCGGCACCGGTGGCACGGGCAGAACGCCCGTGCTGAGCTTCAGTGACGGCGGGCATTGGAAGTGCGGCGGTGCCGGGTACCCGGCATCGTAGAGCAGCTGCGCCTCCCACGACTACTGAGAACGTCGTACGAAGCCGTTTGTCGCCGCAGGATCGCCTGGATGGCGTTCCGCCATTGCTGCCACCGAGCTTCTCTTCTCATCACCGAAGGTGGGCTCTGTGGGTGGGGAGTGGGAGGCGAGACTGTGTGTTCTGGGAGGGGCGTGTGCGCCGACATTTATAGCCGAAAGAGGAAAGGGCGGGGAAGGCGGGAGGGGTATAGCGGCATGGCGGGAAAAGAGGAAGCGATGGGAAGATGGGCCGGCGATGTCGCTCCATTACAGCGACGCGTGGCCGAGGAGATAGACGGTCTCTGCCCGACGGTCCGTCGCGGGAGTCGAGGCGATGGGATGAGGACGACTCGGTTTAACTTGCCGACAAGGTGAGGCCACCACGCATGAGTTTTTCCCCTCTAAATTTGCTTCATCCAGCGTTTCCAAGTTGTTCCCAGCGCCCCGGGTCTGGCCTGGGAATCCCAGATGTAAAATGGGCCAAATCCGACGAAAAGTGGGCATCTGAAATGTGGCTAGGCGAATTTTCGTTGTTTGGATGAGAAAACGCTAGTGGGTTGCTGTTAGCTGCAAACAAAAACTACTCAAAGCAAAGAATCTCAATATGAACACGGACATGTGTCTCGTCAAGGAAAACATGGAGGGTGCTGCAGCGGTGATGGCATGGACGTGTGGTCATCTCGCTGCTGCTGGCGCCAGAGCAGTGGTCTTCCTTCCGGATGCAGACGAACAATGCACACCGAGCCTGCTACATTGACGACACATCGCTGGTGGCACGAAATGCGAGCACGTTGTTCTTCGCGGTTTCAACTTCCAAGGATGGCCCCGACACAGACAGTATAATGTTCATCAGATCCACTTTAGTGTATGCCATCTCTTTGTGTATTGTTGCCGTGCACATTCTGTGTCAATTAATGAAGAAGCTTGCTTTTTTTTATTCTCTCACCCCATGTGCTAACCGGCACTGTCCACGTGGACCAAAACCACTAACCAAAACAGCCATAAGTCTCACTTACCGCCACAAGGGGGTCAATTACCTGGTATAGGATACTTATGCCTTGTTTACTTCTAGGATATTTCAGGGGATGGGAGGGGATTATTTTGTATCCCGGAATTTCTCCGATAGTTCGTTTACTAGGCCGGGTTTTGAGGGGATAATCCCGGAATATCCCCACAAATCCCCTTCACACTAGTGTATTTTTGACTAGATTAAAAACTCTTCATCATGGTAGAGTATTTTTAGGGAAGGGATTTGAAAGGATTTGAAAGTATTGAGCAAACACCAAATCTCCGCATATCCCCGCGTCTTTTGAGGATAAAAATACCGAAGAAGTAAACAACGCTTTAGGGGGTTAAGTGCCCGCAATCCAAATTTGAGGGGGTTTAGTGTCTCAAACCTGATACATAGAGGGGTAATCTAGACTTCTTTCCAAGAAAAATACGCTTTGATGTGGTGGGTGGGTCAACGGTCGATGTACCCTCTCCTCTGCTTCCCAGCACTCGTCCAGACCACCAAAGTTCCTCTTCTCTTCTCTCGCGTCGATCCGTTCACAGTCATCATCCGGCCGCGATCATCATCCATCTCTACTGAACCTCGAGCGCATCCGAACTTGGATCGGTTCATTCATCGCTGGTAGGTAAGCAAACCTAACTCGCTTTATTGGTCGACTGGAGATTTCTAGATAGGCTGATGTATTTAATGATGATGATTCAGAGAGATTTTTTTTTTTAAAGTTGAACTGATTCAGAACCTCCCCTGTCCAGCAGAGCAGATCGATACTCTCCGGGAAGAAAGGATACGCCGTTACGACTAATTTGCAGTCAAATTCGTATATTTACGTGCTGGATCTCTGTACTGATCGACTGGTCAGATCGGATCAGCAAGCCACATACTTCCTTGTTCCTTTTCCCCTCCCATTAATTCGCGGTGATATAGGGAACCCTCTCCTCCGTTCCTCTTTTCTGCCCTGTATCCGCTCAAAGTCGTCACACAGTGTTGGTAAGCAAACCTAACTCGCTTCATTTTTGGCCTTGATTCATTGTCGACTATGTTTGGTGATTTGAGAATTCTAGATACTAGATGAGCTGTTGTAGTAATGATTCAGACTAAGTGTTTGCTTTTTTATGTGACTATTATTCAGGAGCGGGGGAGGTCATGGAAACAGACCAGCAGGAAGGAGTAAGCCGATTGCTACGACTGCTGCTAACGTTGAGCCAACCCGGTTCTATAGGGATCAGCCGAAAACATTACCATTACGGCGAAAGCAGATCCGATCCAGAGATCTTGAGTGATCCAGAGATCTGGAGTTCGCAAGCGCACTCCCCTGGCCTTGTAATTCAAGAATTGTTCAAGGAGGACAAAGCCCAATACACCACTTCCACTCGGTGGAATGGCAAGCACCCGAATCATGGACCTCTTGCCAATCCCAATGAACTGAGCTTGAGTCTCCACACGCTCTCCCCTGCTCCCGTACTTCATGATTTTTTCAAGGAGGACAAAAGAGCCAGACATCTGCATTTCCACCCGTACCTCCCCACGCGCCGAAAATCTAGCCCTTCATTAGTTGCGCCGGTGAGCCTACCAGGCAAGGTGGGAGAGGGCATTGTAAATGGTGGCACCTCCATCATAACTTCATACCCTTTTGCACCGATCAACAGTGTGATATGCTCTACAGGTCATCATGTTCCCACTAGCCTGGAAAGCATACTACATGATCAGAGTTCCACGCCACTCGCCATACCGTTACATCATCTAGCAAAATTCACAGATAATTTCTCCGATGAGCGAATACTTGGCCAAGGTGGTTCCGGTGTTGTCTACAAGGTAACCAACCCATTTCCCCAAGGCTAGCTGTATGTATTTCTTGGACTCCCTCTGTCCATAAATAATAGAATGGCGCGTCATATAAAGGTTTTGCTGTTATAGGCGGTGTTGCCAAATGGGGAAATGATTGCTGTGAAGAAGATCGTGCCATCGTCATTGATGCCAGGCATGCAGAAGAAATTCGAGAATGAGGTTTACCATCTTATGATGCTTAAGCACCCCAATATAGTGCGATGTGTAGGTTACAGCTATGAGATAAAGAATGTGTGTTTAGAGCACGATGGGAAATACGTTTTTGCAGAGATGGCCGAACGGTTACTATGCTTGGAGTATCTTCCCAACGGAAGTCTAGATAGGTACATATCAGGTATATAACATTCAATATGGGAAGTTATTTCTCAGTTTCATCTTTACTTGGGTGGTAGCTTTTACTGATCAATATTATACCGATGAAATGTGGCTATAAATGGGAAATTAGAACATACATGGCAATTTTGTATCCCTTTCATGCCTATTATTTAGAGCACAGAAACAACATAATTTCAGCTAACGTTTGTCAAACGTCCTCCTTTTGGTTGCAAATACAGATGAATCTTCTGGACTTGATTGGAGCACACGCTATAAAATAATCGAGGGGGTTTGCTATGGATTGTGCCATCTTCACGTGCAAAATGCTAAACCTATAATTCACTTGGACCTTAAACCCGCGAATATATTGCTCGATCACGATATGACGCCAAAAATCACAGACTTCGGCCTCTCAAGATTGCTTGATCAAAAACAAACTATTTGGACTAAATCTTGTGATGGAACACTGTGAGTTAATTATAAATTTAATCTCTTACTATTTTTTCGTAAGCAAGATATGTTTTCTGTACTCTCCCTCCCTCTAACACTTCAAATTCTACTCATGTTGTTGTTCAGTGGTTACATGGCACCAGAATTTCTGCATGGAGGCACAATTACATCCAAGTCAGACATATTCAGTCTAGGTGTAATAATCATGGAGATAGTAATAGGACACAGGGACTACCCTGATGTTACTAGAACATCTTCGGATGGCTTTATCAAGCTTGTAAGCAATTTCTTTTCATATTTCAGGATAGAGGTCCCTTTTACAGAGACGGTGCAACATTTTACATGGCATACTAACATTTTAAATTTTCGTCATGATCTTACAGGTACATAATAAATGGAGAAATGTGTTACAGAGATCACCAGGGTATGGATCTCTAGAAACAGATTGCCAACAAATCGAAAGATGCCTCCAAGTAGGTCTAATATGTGTGAACTCTGACCGCACAAGAAGACCTCCAATAGCAAAAATTATCAATATGCTTGAAGGATTGGAAAGTATCAATTGCGACATTAACATTGAGGAGGTGTGATTGACGGACCAGGTATGATCAGTGAATCACTCAAAGTGATGCACGTCTTTCATTCTCTTTCAGCAATGAGACAACATTGTCACTCTTATCTACTCCCTCCGTTTAGAAATATAAGATGTTTTAGATTTGTGAATGAGATGTATCTACACATGTTTTAGTGTATAGGTTCAAATGAATCTAGACACTAAAAGGTGTCTAGATACATCTCATTCACAAACCTAAAACATCTTATATTTCCAAACAGAGAGAGTAGTATCTAAGGCGCTTGCTTTCGTATGCAGTGTGGTGGTGAGCTGACCCCTCTGAGAGTCCGTAGATGCAGATCATAACATGATGGTTGGAGAATAAAATCAGCCCTCCTCGAAGGAGTCATGGCCTTCTAGTTCTTTTCGCCCGGTCATACACTTATACTGATCATGGTCGTTGGTTGAGATAGTAGCTGGCTAATAAAAAGCTCACGATACATTCATGTGTCCCTTAACTGGTCCGGCCAGTCTGATGAAAGTATGGCCTGTGATGGCGAATATGTTGTTTTGTTGAACTTGAATGTGATAGAGGACAGGGGCGGTGTTTCACTGGTTTTCCAAACTCTGTATATACTATTTTTTTTGGAAAAGAGTATATATTAATATCATAAGAATATCAATTACATCCAGCCTTTGCAACAACGCATGCCCTAGCTGTCATACGGATGCACACAACCCCAAAAAAAGAAGAATTACAAAAAAAAGTCCCGCTACATAGAACTATTCCTCAAAGCAACGACACTGACACCATCAGAACAACACCAGTAGTCCTCCACTCCAATAACAACGCCTTTAAGAAGGAAACAGTGCCCAAGCGTTGTCGTTGCCCGACCAAAGATCATAGGTTTTTATCTGGAGAAGTTCTCGCTCGCAAAACAATGTCTTCAACAAGATCATTGCCAGACACAACCAGTTAAGGCCAGACCTTGGATTTTCACCCTGCAAGGTAAGACTAGGAACTCCTTCATGTTGTCTTCCCGCACCAATAGTCGCTGCTACGAGTCCCAGATCACGCAGTCAGTTCTCCGTCGCCACAAAAACTGAAATCACCATCGCTATCCTCATATTTCCGCTTTCCTGACATTCTCCGCATCTGACTTTGCCATGGCTCGATGAATGGCACACCAAATGGCCAGAAAAACAAGGTACGCATGACCGAATATATTCCGATCCAGCAATCTCCAGGCATGATATGTCCATGGGAGTTCGCCGGCGGAGCCTTCCAGAACTCGTCTCTCCAGTCCAGATCAATGATGGCAGACATCAAACAGATCTTCGTCTTTGTGCGAAAGAAACCTAAGGACCACCTCCTTTATTAGAGGCGACGCAACGATCCCCACACCACCGACCGGTTTCCGGTGAACGGATCGAACAGGCCAACCTTCAGCGTCAATGAGCACGTAGGCTGAGCACCGTAGCTAAGGGCGCACCTTCGCCTCCATCTTGTAGCACCGCGTCCGCCGCTTACCCTAGATCCCGGCCAATGCCGCCCACGGCCGTCGCCGCCCCGGCCCAGCAACCGCTCGCCCCGAGCACGAAAATCACCGCTCCACGCAGCCCTCCTCGCCACAGCAGAGTGATGCCTCCGCCGCGTCGAGACACCGCGCCACCTAGCCGGACGCCGCCGCGCCCCGCGCACATGCGTCGCCGCCGGTCGTCGATCTTGGCCCAGGCTGAGATCTAGCGAACCAGGGGGAGAAGGGGGCCCCGCCGCCACTGGTGCCAAGAAGCTTTGCCGCCGGCGCGTCCTGATACGTCGTAAACGTATCTATAATTTTTAACGTATCTATAATTTTTGATGTTCCATGCTTATTTAGTATCCACTTTGCTTTGCTTTGTCTACACTTTGAGGTACTTTTATACATTTTCTGGGACCAATCTATTAACAAGATGCAGTAGTACCAGTTGTCTGTTTTTCTGCTATTTTTGGTTTCAGAAAAACTAGTAAGGAAATATTCTCGGAATTGGACGGGACAAAAGCCAATGTCAATATTTCACCGAGGAGAACATGGAGTCCAGAGGAGAGACGGAGAGGAGCCATAGGGCGTCCGCACCCCCCAGGCGCGGGCCCACCCTAGGCCACGCCTAGACAGGGTGTGGGCCCCCTGGCCGCCCTCCTGCCTCGCCTCTTCGCCTATATAAGCCCCCGATGCCAAAACCCTAAGTACCCGATCAGATCTCCACGAAACAGTCTGTAGACGCCGCCACCATTATCCCTAGATTGGGGGACCTAAAGCTCTTCTCGGCACCCTGCCGGAGGCGAGAGGTCATCCCGGAGGCCTTCTTCATCACCATGCCAGCCTCCGGTATGATGCATGAGTAGTTCACCCTTGGACTATGGGTCCATACAGTAGCTAGATGATTGTTTCTCCTCCTTTATGCTATCATGTTTAGATCTTGTGAGCTCCGTTCATGATCAAGATCATCTATTTGTAATCATGCATGTTGTGTTTATGGGGATCCGATGGATATTGAGATACTATGTCAGATTGATTATTGATTCTATCATGTCTTATAATTATTGATTCTATCATGTCTGTGTTGTTTGAGATCTTGCATGCTCTCCGTTTCTAGTAGCTATCTTGGCCAAGTAGATACTAGTGACTCCAAGAGGGAGTATTTATGCTTGATAGTGGGTTCATGCCTCTATTGAATCTGGAGAAGTGACAGAAATCTCTAAGGTTGTAGATGTGTTATTGCCACTAGGTAGAAAACATCAATCTTTTGTTCATGGAACAATTGTATTGTTTACTTTACATAGATTGCTTAATGTAGTTATCTGTTGCTTGCAACTTAATACTGGAGGGGGTTCCGATGATAACCAGAAGGTGGATTACTAGTTATAGATGCAGTTGGATGGCGGTCTATGTATATTGTTGTAATGTCCAATCAAATCTCATAGGATCATGAATGTCTAGTATTGCATTGTTATGCCTTGCTTAGTCCTGTCAATTGCCCCGCTGTAATTTGTTTATCCAGCATGTTATGTTATTTATCTTAAGGAGAACACGTCTAGTGAATTGTGGACCCCGGTTCAATCTTTACCATTGTTACATCATCTACTGTTACTGTTTACTTTCTGCAAGCAACCATTACCTTCCACACCATACGTTTAATCCTCTGTTTTCAGCAAACCAGTAAGATTGACAATATCACTGTAAGTTGGGGCAAAGTCTTGAGTTTGTGTTGTGCAGGATTCCAAGTTGCTAGCAACACCTTGGAGTTGTTTCCTTGCTCCTAATGGTTCGATAACCTTGGTTTCAGAACTGAGGGAAAATTTTCCGCTGTTCTCATCATACCTTCCTCTTGGGATCTCCCAACAAAGCTCTACTATTGAGCCACATCAAGATATTTTCTAGCGCCGTTGCCGGGGAGTTAAGGACAGCTTTACAAGGGGAGTCTTTCACAACCACTCTCTTTACTTTGTTTTTGTTTTGCTTAGTTTCTTTTGATTTGTTTTGCTTGCTTCTTTTTATCAAAAATAACAAAAAAATTAGTTTCTTTTGGTTTGCTTTTCCTTATCAAAAACATAAAAAAATTAGTTCCTACTTTAGTTGTTGGTCTGTTATTGCCTTGCTTTGTCATGCTTTCTATCAATGGTTGGTTTCTTTAAAACTAGTTCTTATTGGCAAGGTGGGTTTACGGAAGAACAAAAATATTATTATAAGGAACACCGCTTGTCACAAAAAGGGAAACACTTATGGGAACAAATTGATAAATTGAATACCATTGCTAGAAACGTGTGCTCTACTTATAATGTTACTTATTGCCGTGATAAATCTTATTGCTGTAGGAGGTATAAACACCTTCATTTTCAATGTGAGTTTAATGATAATGTTACCATATCTTCTTATGTTAAGGGAAATTATGACTTTTATGATGTGGAACAAATCGAAGAATTTATTGCTTGGAAGGGTGCATTTGAACTTGCTAGTTTGCTTGAAAATACCGATGATTCACCTTATAAATATGAGGTTTATGATATACTTCAATTTTTATTTGATAATTACAAGGAAGAAAATGGCTATATTCTTGAATATATTAATAGATTATTTCCAAAAATGGAAGAGACTAATGCCTTGCAGGAGCCTATGGAAGAAGAAATTGTTGAAACTGGAAGCTCATTAGATGAAAAAGAGGAGAGTGATGAACAAAAGGAGGAAGAATGGATTAGCTACCTATGCCTACCTTCTAATGAGAGTAACTCTTCATCCCTTACATTATTTGATTGTCCCCCATGCTTACCAAAGGAGGATGAATGTTATGTTCCCGTGGATTCTTTTGAAATATCTACTATGGGTAAAACTTGCGATAATAATTATGCTCATGTTATCTATGATAATCCTTTATTTGTGCCTAACTTTGAAATGCATGGTACTAAAGATTTTTGCTTAGAAAATGTTTATGATAAAGCTCTAGATGATGGTCCTATATTGGTTGATAATATTAATAGTACTACTATTGTCCTCATGATGGAGAAAGTATTGCCCAAGCATGGGGAAGATTGAAGTCACTAATGCTCAAATGTCCCATTCATGAGCTCCCCAGTAATATTATTATCAATAAATTTTATGCAAGGCTTTCAGGACATTACAAGGACTATCTAGATGCCTGTTTAGAGGGATCCTTCACAAGTAAGGAGGTCAAAGCTAAGTGGGATCTTCTTGAAACAATTCAAAGCAACATTGAAGATTGGGATAACGACAAAGGTAAAGAACCAGGTATAAACTATGCGTATGATTGCATTAATCTTTTGCTGAAACTGCTGATTTTCAAGAGCTTAGTGCTATGTATGGTATTGATACTCAAATTCTTGATGATTGTTGTAGAGCTTTTGCTTCCCATATTAATGCTCCTAAAGGAAAGTGGGACATGTATCATGAACCTTTTAAAGACACTTGCATGGAAAAATAAACTATTAATAATGATTGCAATAAACATGCTCAAACTTCTGAAAGTACTATTTCTTATAAGCATGTTAATTTTTGTGGAATACATAGACCTTGTGAAAAGAATCAAATCGAAGAAGAATATTGTATCACCCACTGGAATGAAAGAACTAGAACGTGATATAAGGCTCTAGATGATCTTGGTAAAAAAGTCTGTGCCCTCTATCCTTTTATTTGTGAACTCTGCTATGAAGTGGGTCATTTCAATTTTCAATGCTCAGGCCATACTAATGACCTTTCTAATCCAATGATCACTGCAAGTTTGTATTGTGATAACGTGATCACTGATAATCAACATGATGAACTTACATTATTTGTGGGGTGTGAAGAGTTATCAAGAAAAACTTCTTTGGTAGATATGAGTGCTTTTGATATGAATAGCGTCTTGCGTGATTGTCATCTTTATTATGTTGATAATTTCCACGCAAATACTTACATACAAAATCTTATAAAAGATGATATTTTACCAAATTATGATAGGACTGATATGAGTTTTGTTCTTATTAATGAAAAGGAGGAATCCTCCAAAGTTTCTTCTATTGTCTCTAACAATAAACCAGGGTATGTGGAGAAGCTTCCTTTCAAGCCTCTCCCTCCTAAAGAGGAGAAGAAGAAGAAGAGGAGTAAAAGGAGAGAGGAAACAATATCTTCCCCTAAGCATGTTTCTCCTATCATAGTTTTTGTTGATGAGTCTAAACTAGATGATGTTCCTATGCCTGTTACCTACAGTAGTGATCATGATTGGGAAAAGCACACCACTTTCGATATTGAAAATCTCTTTGGTACCAATTCTGAAAATGATGATATTAATAATTGTTGTGCTATTAGTGCTATCCATGTTCCTTCCAATGATGATACGTTTACAAATGAACACACTTTGGAAGATAGGTATTCTATTGCTTATGATGATACTATACCTCCAATGTATGATGATTGCAATAATGAATATGATATTTTTAGTCCACCTACTATTGAGGAGAAAATTAATTATGATCATAATATGCCTCCTATATATGATGATTATGGTGATGATAATAATGATGATAGCTATTTTGTTGAATTTGCTCACACTACAATTAATAAGAATGACTATGCTTATGTGGAGAGTAATAATTATTTTATGCATGTGGCCCATGATAAGAATGTTTTATGTGATAGTTATATTGTTAATTTTATTCATGTTGCTACTGAAAGTTATTATGAGAGGGAAACATGGTTTTATGTGTCTCAATAATATTAAGTTTCCCCTCTTTATGTTGAAAGTTTTGAAGTTGCACTTGTTTTGCTTTCCTGCTGGTCTGTTTTGACAGATTTCTGCCATTATTTGCATTTTCCTCTTTATTAATTTATTTTTGAGTTCTTTTTGGGAAATTGAGCTTTTTGAGGGAATTGCTACAGTAGCTTTTGTCTTTAATGAAAGTTTTGCTGTTCTAAAACTAAACCCCAAAGGTTTATTATCTTTTGAATGCACTAATGTTGCTAATGAAGATTGTGTGAAATTTTGTCTGAAGGAAAATTTTCAGGTGTAAGGGAAGAATGATGTAATGAGATGAAGAATGGACAAAAGCTCAAGCTTGGGGATGCCACCCTATTTCACCCCAAGAAATATTCAAGAGGTACAAGCATCAAAGCTTGGGGATGCCTTGGGCATACCCTTCTTCATCAATAAAAATCTCAGGTCTCTTTCTAGACACTTTGTATTTATTGTTTCATGCACTGTTGTGTTGTTCTTGGAGTGTCTTAGTTTTCATTTTTGGTTTTAGTTTGCTTGGTTTGCTGCAATATTTTGGTTCGATCACAACACACTTCTTTTGGAGAGAGACACACTCTGTTTTCATTGCCTAGAACACTCTAGTTTTCATTCTTATTGTCTTGTGGGTGTTCTCTTTTGCTAGCACTGTGTTTAGCCTTAGTTTTCTTGTGCTTTTAGCTTAGAAATTTTTAGTTCTTCTATGTGTATTTGTGAGACAAGCTCAATGATATTCATTGATTATCCTTGTGATTTGTTTCAAATAAGTTGATTGGTGTCGGAAAAGAGTAGAAAGTTTCATGCTTATAGTGGTACAAAAGGGAGCTTGTTTCAACTATGGCTTAGAATTTATCATGTCATGCTTTTTTTGAACGGGAGAGCCCCAAAGAGCTTGGAAGCTTTCTATTAATCGCAAACAGCAGAGGTGTACAATATTATAGAAGACCCCATAACAACAGTAAATAATACATATGCACCCATTTAAAGTGGAGAAGAGCTCGCTGAAAGATTTGAGATGCAAACAGGTCCCTCCCTATCTCCGCTGTCGAGCAGGAGGTCAGCTGCACCGCCGCCGAGCACCACGGCGGGGACGACACCACTTGCTTCAGTGCCGATGTTGGACGCGGCCACTGACCAGAAAAGAGGCCTCCAACGGAGGTTAAACAGATGCCGGAGCTCACCGGCTTTGACTGACAGCACTCAGCCGTCCAGATGATGCCCGCCGATGTCGCTTCCAAACTCCGGAAATCCCCGACGCAATACTCCTCGCAAGCTCCGTCAAAGTCGAGCGACCCGCGCTCCAGCACATCACTCCTGCCACGGGTGGGCGAAGGCGGGCAGAGGTGGTCGGAGCGGCAAGGAAGAATCCTCTGGAAGGGGAAAGATCGAAACTCCCCAGAGCACCCAAGCCAGGCAATACCCTTGTTGCCACCCACGTCCACTCCCTCGCCGCCACGGCCGGCGAAGAGGAATAGAGAAAAGCAGCGGCCATCGAAGCTGGCCCGAGCACCACACTTACGCTTATGACAAGGATTCGCTTGGAGTAGTACCACCGATGTCTTCAACCTCTGAAGTTCACCAGGGAGCACCCACCGCGGTCTCCTGCAGCCGCGCAGATGCAACTAGAGACAAAATTCCTTGCCTCCACTGCCCGCAGACCCGCTCAATACCCACCTCCCCTCGCCTCCACGGCCGGCCGAAAGAGGGGGAGCGAGCAAGCCAACGAGAGGGAGGGCGAGCTTATGAGGAGGACTCCCGTCCAGGACAGCACCAACACCAAACTCCCACCGGAGGAGCTCATCGGGGCACTGCCTGGACCAGATCTTGGTACTTCTTGCGAGCACCGGCAGAGCAGAGTCCACAAGGACTAGAGATCGAATCAGCAGCTCCAGCCACCGTTCAAGCTCTAGACCACCGGCCTTATTGAAGGAGCAGCCGAAGGCCTTCATCCCCTCCATCCCAACGAGGACGACAGCGAAGAGAACCAGCAGCCACCGCCGGATCTGGCTTGAGAAATCTGGCAAACTCCGAACGGCATAGCGCCAACTACCGGGACAGAGCCCAAACCTACTCCTAAAATACACACTACCGCCGCCGACACCTTCCCTCAGCCCACCTCCACCGGCAACGCCGGCAAAGGAGGCATCGGGTCGGCCCGGTGAGATCTGGTTTTCTCTCGAGAACTATAGCAGGGGGAAGGTGCGAGGAAGAAACGGTTCAGGCCCTCCCATTTTCCTAGTTCTGAATGTTATATTCATCGTGTCATGCTAGATGTTGTTTTGACCTTATGCTTAGTGATTATTGTTGTAGCATGACTTGTTCCAAGAAATTGAGATTGCTTAATGTTCCTTGAAAGAATCATGCGTTATTTTAGCATACAAAAGCATAGTATTATGGTATTCTCCTTTGATGATTTGTTTGGGTTGACTTGGCACATGCTCACAAGATGTTATGACTATGAACCAGTCACCTTAGCCTCTATGATCATTTAGTTTTTGACTTGTGATACCACTTTATGCTTTGATTGATAATGTTTTGTCGCTCTGCGTGATTATGGCCATTATTGCTCTCTTACTTGGTCGCTCCTAGTCTTTTGCTAGCCTCCACTTGTATTGAGTAAGATCGACTCATGCATCCAACTCCCCAGAAACCAAGTTATTCCAAAGTGTCCACTATAAATTCCTATCCATGGTGTGTTACACAATTCCAAGTATATTCTTGTTTTGTCTATCTTCCAAATTAAACTTGTTATGTGAAAGTTAGTAATTAAAGCTCTCACAAACTTGATGGCACACTTTATTTTTCTTGCCCCTAATAAACTTGAACCATCGTGTCATCTATGTTGTATATGCTTGCACTTATAAGTTGGGAATTAGCAGAACCGTGTTGTCATGGGGAATGCTTTCAACACCTGTAAATATCTTCCCAGTTGATATCATGCTCTTTTGTTTATGGATGTTGATACGTCGGAAACGTATCTATAATTTTTGATGATCCATGCTTGTTTAGTATCTACTTTGCTTTGCTTTGTCTACACTTTGAGGTGTTTTCATATCTTTTCTGGAACTAACCTATTAACAAGTTGCCAGAGTGCCAGTTTCCTGTTTTCTTCTGTTTTTGGTTCCATAAAGGAAGAAAATCAATATTCTCGGAATTGGACGGGACAAAAGCCAAAGTCATTATTTTACCGTGGGAGTCACGAACTCTAGAGGAGAGACGGAGAGGCGATCCGGGGCCGCCACAACCCCCCTGGGTAGGGTGTGGGCCCCCTGTCCGCCTCCCAGCCTCGCCTCTTCTCCTATAAGAAGGCCCCGATGCAGAAATCCTAGGCACCCGATCAAAACTCCACGAAACATTATGTAGCTGCGACCACCATCGTCCCTAGATCGGGAGGGGGGTCTGAAGTTCTTCCTGGCACCCTGCCGAAGGGGAGATCATCCCGGAGGCCTTCTTCTCCGATATGAAGCGTGAGTAGTTCCACCTTGGACTACGGGTCCATGTAGTAGCTATATGATTGTATCTCCTCCATATGCTTTCATGTATAGATCTTGTGAGCTCCGTTCATGATCAAGATCTAATCTATTGTAATCATGCATGTTGTGTTCGCGTGGATCCGATGGATATTGAGATTACTATGTCAGATTGATTAATGGTTTTGTATATTTGATACTATCATATCTGTGTTGTTTGTGATCTTGCATGCTCTCCGTTGTTAGTAGCTATCTTGGCCAAGTAGTTGCTAGTGACTCCAAGAGGGGGTATTTATGCTCAATAGTGGGTTCATGCCTCTAGTTTCCAAGGGAAGTGACAAAAATCTCTTCGATTATAGATGTGTTGTTGCCACTAGGGAGAAAACAACAGTCTCTTGTTCATAGAATAAGTGGATTGTTTACCTTACACACTTTGCTTAGCGGTTATGCATTGCTTGCAACTTAATACTGGAGGGGGTTCGGATGATAACCTGAAGGTGGACTTCTAGTCATAGATGCAGTTGGATTGCGGCCTATGTATATTGTTGTATTGCCCAATCGAATCTCATAGGATCTTTTTGTCTGGTATTGCATTGTTATGCCTTGCTCAACTCCTGTCAATTGCCCTGCTGTAATTTGTTTACCCTTCATGCCATGTTGTTTATCTAAGGAGAGCACCTCTAGGGAACTATGGACCCTGGTCCAATCTTTACCATTGATACATCTTCCAATGTTACTTGTTTACTTGCTGCAAACCATTACCTTCCACACCAAACGTTTAATCCTTTGTTACAGCAAACCGGTGAGCTTGACAACCTTACTGATTCATTGGGGCAAAGTCTTGAGTTTGTGTTGTGCAGGTTTCCACATTGCTTGCAACACCCGTGTGACGTTTCCTTCCTCCTTCTGGTTCGATAACCTCGGTTTCTTACTGAGGGAAAACTTATTGCTCTGCTACATCACACCTTGCTCTTGGGGTTTCCCGAAGAAGCACTGCACGTTGACGCAGTGCCATCAAGCTCTTTCTGGCGCCATTGCCGGGGAATAAATAAGAAGAAGCTCCCATGTCAACAAAGCGCCATCAAAAATCTTTCTGGCACCGTTGCCGGGGAGGCTAAGGACGTCTTCACAAGGGGAGTCCTCCTCAACCTTTCTCTTTACTTTGTTTTTAGTTTGCTTAGTTTCTTTTGCTTGGTTTTGTTTGCCTCTTTTCAAAAACTCCAAAAAAATTAGTCTAGTTTGGTTTGCTTTTTCTTATAAAAAACACACAAAAATTATTTCTTGCTCTAGCTGCTGCTGCTATTTTTGGCTTGCTCCACCTTTGCCAAAATGAACTCTGCTGAGAACACTAAGTTGTGTGACTTCACTAGCATCAACAAAAATGATTTCCTTAGCACTCCTATTGCTCCACCTGCTCCTGATGCTACCTTTTATGAAATTAAGCCTGCTTTGTTGAATCTTGTGATGAGAGAGCAATTTTCTTGTGCTAGTTCTAATGATGATGCTGCCCATCTCAATAACTTTCTTGAACTTTGTGAGATGCAAAAGTATAAGGATGTAGATGGAGATCTTATAAAGCTCAAGTTGTTTCCTTTCTCTTTGAGAGGAAAAGCTAAAGAATGGTTGCTATCCTTGCCTAGAAATAGTATTGATTCTTGGACTAAGTGCAAAGATGCTTTTATTGGAAAGTACTATCCTCCATCTAAGATTATATCTATGAGAAGTGACATTATGAAATTTAAACAACTTGATAAGGAACATGTTTCTCAAGCTTGGGAAAGAATGAAATCTTTGGTTAAGAATTGTCCCACTCATGGACTCACTGCTTGGATGATTATCTAGACTTTTTATGCAGGTTTGAACTTCTCTTCAAGAAACCTGTTGGATTCAGTTGCTGGAGGTACCTTTATGGGCATCACTTTGGGTGCTGCAACAAAGATCCTTGATAATATGATGGTTAATTACTCTGAATGGCACACCGAGAGAGCTCCACATGGTAAGAAGGTAAATTCTGTTGAAGAAACCTCCTCTTTGAGTGATAAGATTGATGTTATTATGGCTATGCTAGTTAATGGGAAAGCTCCTTTAGATCCAAATAATGTTCCCTTAGCCTCTTTGGTTGCTCAAGAAGAGCAATTTGATGTGAACTTCATTTGAAACAACAATTTTGGCAACAATACTTATGGTAATAACTATTGGCCTTATCCTCCTAATAATGGAAATAATTATCATGGTAGGTATGGAATGCCTAGTGAAGATAGGATTCTAGAAGTTGAAAGATCCACTAAAAACTTTATGCAAATGCAATATGAGCAAAACAAGATATTCACTAAAACTATGGAAGAACAATCTGTTATCTTGAAAAACATTAATCATCAGCTTGAGAATCTGAATAGAGAAATTCCTAATTTACGGTCAAAAAATTTGAGTGCTGAGAAGAACATTTCCTCTTTGTCTGAAGCACATGCCTCCTTGATTAATAAAATGGCTGCTAAACCTAAAACCATGGAAAGTACCTTTGCTGCTACTCATGCCATACAAGTGACTATTGATGAAAATGTTACACTTTTATCTCAACTTCATGCTAAGTGGGAAATGGAAGCTGAAATTGATAGAAACAATAGTGTGTGCATCATCACTAGAATGGATACCACTAAACCACAAGAAGCCCCTATTCCTCCTCCTACAGTGCCTAAGCCTGAGTCTACTACTAGTGATGCTAAGTTTGATTTTGATATAGATGGTTGTAATATCTCTAAAGTGATCCTGTTTTTGAATAAACTTGCTAGAAGTCCTGATGTTAGTGATATGCATGTTGCTTTCACCAAACACATTACATATGCTCTTTTTAAGATTAAGGTAGAGAAGCTAAAACACAAAGCTTCTATTCCTAGGAAAGTAGAAGATAGTTAGGAACCTATTATTAATGTGCACGTGAATGACTTTGATTTCAAAGCTTCATGTGATCTTGGTTCTAGTGTCTCTATTATGCCTAGGAAGATTTATGAAATGCTTGATTTGCCACCTTTGGAAGATTGTTATTTGGATGTCCCACTTGATGATAATGCTAAGAAGAAACTAATGGGGAGTATTAATGATGTTCTCATCATGGTTAACAATGCTTGTGTCCCTGTTGATTTCTATATTTTGGATGTTGAATACAATGCTTCTTGTCCTATTACTTTGGAAAGACCTTTTCTTAGAACCGTTTGTGCCATCATTGATATGAAAGAATGCACCATTAAATATCAATTTCCATTCAAGAAAGGTATTGAACACTTCCCTATGAGGAGAGAGAAGTTGCTTTTTTTCTCCTCCTTTGAAAGCAAGGTTTGATGTTAATGATTCCTCATTTGAAAATACTTGATTTCTTGCTTCTTGTGCCTAACTTAAAGGCGTTAAAGAAAAGTACTTGTTGGGAGATAACCCAAGAGTTTCCTTGAGTCTTGGAAGTTATTACTTCAGTAATGACCTCTCCTTATCCTTTTTTTGCCTTTTGTGCCAAGAATGACTTCTAATGAGAGGGAAGTAAGATTTGGGGAGTTGTTGTCCCAAGGCATCCCCTTCTTCATCAATAAAAAGCTTAGGTCTGTCTAAACACTTAATTTTTATTGTTTCATGCACTGTTGTGTAGTTCTTGGAGCGTCTTAGTTTTTGTTTGGTTTGTTTATTTTGTTTAGTTTGCTTGAATAAAGTAGTTTGGACCCCCGTTCTCATTGTGTTGTTTCAAATAAGTATCTTGGTGTTGGAAAGGAGTAGGAAGTTCCTGCTTGAAAGTGTAAGAGGAGCTTCCATTGACTGTGACTTAGACTTTAGCATGACATGCTAGGTGTTGTTTTAACCTTATGCTTAGTGATTATTACTGTAGCATGTCTTGTTCCAAACAATTGGTATTGCTTAGTGTGCCTTGAAGAAATCATGCGTTGTTTTAGCATGCAAAATCATAGTATTGTGGTATTCTCCTTTGATGCTTTTTTTTGGGTTGACTTGGCACATGCTCAGACCATGTTATGACTATGAACAAGTCACCATAGCCTCTATGATCATTTAGTACTTGACTTGTAGTACCACTCTATGCTTTGATTAGTAATGTTTTGTTGCTCTGCATGATTATGGCCATTATTGTTCTATTAGTTGGTTGCTCCGAGTCTTTTGCTAGCCTCCACTTGTATGAGTAAGCTCTACTCATGCTTCCAACTCCCAAGAAACCAAGTTATTCCAAAGTGTACACTATAAAATCCTATGCATGGTGTGTTACACCATTCCAAGTATATTCTTGTTTTTAGCTATCTTCCAATTAAAAAGTATTTTGTTATGTGAAAACTTAGTGATTAAAGCCCTCACGAACTTGATGGCACACTTTATATTCTTTGCCCCTAATAAACTTGAACCATTGTGTTTTCTATGTTGTATATGCTTGCACTTATACGTTGGAATTAGCAGAACCGTGCTGTCACGGGGAACGTTTTCAAAATTGCACTTGTACTTTGTACACAGTTGATATCATGCTCTTTTGTCTATGGATGTCACCGGTGTGAAATAAAGAGGGATCTTGTAAGTCCATGGAGTTATGTATTTTGTGTTAGATAAACGCTTGAGCCGCTAGCCTAAGCCATGCCTAATCATGGTGGAAACTTGCAGCATCACCATAATGAGCTATCTGTGAAGAATACTCAATAAAAAGCTATGCACATAGTAAATAAAAAGATCACTGAGATGCTCATTGTCTGCTTGCCTTGTCATTTTGGTTATGGGATAGCTCCTGTACCATGTGCATGGGGTACCCCGTGGACGGTTCTCTATGATACACATGTACTTACTATGACAAGAACTTACAGGTGACTAAAGTTGAGTAGCATGAGGTGTGGCCCTCGTATTCAAGGGACTTGAGATTGCCAACTTATACTTTGTCAAGCATATACTCCATAGTTTGTTCACTTTAACCTTAATCACTTCAAGATGCTTATGATAGGGGCAATAAGGGCTAAAAGATAACAAGTACCATAATTTTTGGGATCTCTTTTTGAAACTTGAAATTCCTGCTTCCCTTTGTGAAGGGCCTTTCTTCCACCATTATATTGAGTCTCCACCTTCTACCTTTAGGCACCATTAAGAGAGAATAGTTGCCATTCTTTGGGCAGTGTCCCAAAACTTATTGATTGATGCATATTGTGATATTGCTTGTTCTTGTGCTACTTGTATCTAGTCACTCTTATAAACTTTGAAGGTATCCTATGCATATATTTTCTACTCTATGAGGGACAAGTTGTATGCCACTATGCCATGTTTTCTGTATGTGAAACAAACAAACGTTTTTCAATGCATGTTATTCATGATCCTTGTTTGTAGCCTTTCATGTTGCATGCATAGTTACTATGTCCTATTGTTAGAAATCCATCTTTCATGCACATGTTTAGAGTTCTTTGATCCCAGCTTTGAATGCTTGCAAATGGTTTGATCTTGGTTTTGACGGTGCATGTCACCTCAAAAATTATTATTTTATCACTTACCTACTCGAGGACGAGCAGGAGTTAAGCTTGGGGATGCTTGATATGTCGGAAACGTATCTATAATTTTTGACGCTCCATGCTTGTTTAGTATCTACTTTGCTTTGCTTTATCTACACTTTGAGGTGTTTTCATATCTTTTCTGAAACTAACCTATTAACAAGTTGCCACAGTGCCAGTTGCCTGGTTTCTTCTTTTTTTGGTTCCAGAAAGGCAGAAAATCAATATTCTCGGAATTGGGCGGGACAAAAGCCAAAGTCATTATTTTACCGTGGGCGTCACGAACTCCAGAGGAGAGACGGAGAGGTGATCCGGGGCCGCCACACCCCTAGGCGCGGGTGGGCCCACCCCGCGCCTGGGTAGGGTGTGGCCCCCCTGGCCGCCTCCCAGCCTCGCCTCTTCTCCTATAAGAAGGCCTCGATGCAGAAACCCTAGGCACCTGACCAAAACTCCACGAAACATTCTGTAGATGCCGCCACCATCGTCCCTAGATCGGGAGGGGGTCTGAAGTTCTTCCTGGCACCCTACCGGAGGGGAGATCATCCCGGAGGCCTTCTTCTCCGGTATGAAGCGTGAGTAGTTCCACCTTGGACTATGGGTCCATGTAGTAGCTATATGATTGTATCTCCTCCATATGCTTTCATGTATAGATCTTGTGAGCTCCGTTTATGATCAAGATCTAATCTATTTGTAATCATGCATGTTGTGTTTGCGTGGATCCGATGGATATTGAGATTACTATGTTAGATTTATTAATGGTTTTTTCTATTTGATACTATCATGTCTGTGTTGTTTGTGATCTTGCATGCTCTCCGTTGTTAGTAGCTATCTTGGCCAAGTAGTTGCTAGTGACTCCAAGAGGGGGTATTTATGCTCGATAGTGGGTTCATGCCTCTAGTTTCCAAGGGAAGTGACAGAAATCTCTTCGGTTGTAGATGTGATGTTGCCACTAGGGAGAAAACAACAGTCTCTTGTTCATAGAACAAGTGGATTGTTTACCTTACACACTTTGCTTAGCGGTTGTGCATTGCTTGCAACTTAATACTAGAGGGGGTTCGGATGATAACCTGAAGGTGGACTTCTAGTCATAGATGCAGTTGGATGGTGGTCTATGTATATTGTTGTATTGCCCAATCGAATCTCATAGGATCTTTTTGTCTGGTATTGCATTTTTATGCCTTGCTCAGTTCCTGTCAATTGCCCGGCTATAATTTGTTTACCCTTCATGCCATGTTGTTTATCTAAGGAGAGCACCTCTAGTGAACTATGGGCCCCGGTCCAATCTTTACCATTGATACATCTTCCACTGTTACTTGTTTACTTGCTGCAAACCATTACCTTCAACACCATACGTTTAATCCTTCGTTACAGCAAACCGGTGAGCTTGACAACCTCATTGATTCGTTGGGGCAAAGTCTTGAGTTTTTGTTGTGCAGGTTTCCACGTTGCTTGCAACACCTGTGTGACGTTTCCTTCCTCCTATTGGTTCGATAACCTTGGTTTCTTACTGAGGGAAAACTTGCTATTGTGCTGCATCACACCTTGCTCTTGGGGTTTACCGACGAAGCACTGCACGTTGACGCGGTGCCATCAATGTTGTTAGTGTGAAATGAAAGGGGAGCTTGTAAGTCCATGGAGTTGTGTATATGTGTTAGAGAAAAGCCTGGGCCACTAGCCTAAGCCATGCCTAATCATGGTGGAAACTTGCAGCATCACCATAATGAGCAATCTATGAAGCATTCTTCTTATAAAAAGAGAGATAGAAAAAGAGATTGAGAATAAGAAAAGAAAAAGAAAAGAGAAAAGAGGAAAGAGAGAAAAAAGCACCATTTTCCCATGGTAAATAAGAAGATTGCTGAGATGCTCTTTGTCTACTTGCCTTGTCATTTTGATATGGGATAGCTCCTGTATCATGGGGCAAGGGGTACCCTGTTGGCGGTTCTCTATGATACATATGTACTTACTATGACAAGAACTTACCGGTGACTAAATTTGAGTAGAATGAGGAGCGGCCCACGTACTCAAGGGACATGAGTTTGCCAACTTATACTTTGTCAAGCATATACTCCATAGTTTGTTCACTTTAACGTTAATCACTTCAAGATGCTTATTATAGGGGAAATGAGAGCTGAAAGCTAACAAGTACCATAGTTTTTGGAAGCTCTTTATGAGACTTGAAATCCCTGCATCCCTTTGAAGGGCCTTTCTTCCACTTTTATATCGAGTCTCCACCTTCTATCCTTAGGCACCAATTAAGAGAGCATAGTTCTCATTCTTAGTTCTATGTGCATTGTCCCAAAAATTATTGATTGATTCATAATGATTGATATTGCTTATTCTTGAACTACTTGTATCTAGTCACCCTTATGAACTTTGAAGGTGTCCTATGCATTTATGTTTTGCTACTCCATGAGGGACAAGCTGAATACCACTATGCTATGTTTTCTATATGTGAAACAAACAAATGTCTTTCAATGCATTGTTATTCATGATCCTTTGTTTGTACCCTTTCATGTTACAGTATAATTACTTTGTCTTATTGTTAGAACTTCATCTTTCATGCTCATGTTTAGAGTACTTTTATCCCAGCTTTCAATGCTTACAAATGGTTTGATCACTTCATCTTTTTATCACTTACCTACTCGAGGACGAGCCGGAGTTAAGCTTGGGGATGCTTGATATGTCGTAAACGTATCTATAATTTTTGATGCTCCATGCTTGTTTTATATCATTTGTCTTATGTTTTGTCTACACTTTGAGGTATTTTTATACACTTTATAGAACTAACCTATTGACAAGATGCCGCAGTGCCAGTTGCCTATTTTCTACTGTTTTTGGTTTTAGAAAAGCTAAAAAATGAATATTCTCAGAATTGGACGGGACAAAAGCCAATCTTCATATTTTTTCCGGAACGATACAGAAAATCGAAGCAGAGACGGAGTAGGACACTAGGGTGGGCACACCCTAGGGTGGCGTGGGCCCACCCTGGCCGTGCCACTAGGGGGTGTGGGCCCCCTGGCTGCCTCCTCGCCTTGCCCCTTCGCCTATAATAAGCCCCCGGGGAGAAAACCCTAAATCATCCATCATACATCCATGAAAAGTTCCGCTGCGCTGCCACCACCGAAGGGGAGATTCAGGGGACAAATGTGGTGACCCAGCATACCACTGCATGATGTAGTACACTATAGTCGTTGACATAACACCAATGAAACACCGTTCACTAGTATTACATCCCTCAAAGTGGTACAACAGAAACACAGCAGGTCCAAGAAATGACTATAGGTTACAACTCAACTCTTTACAGAAGATCCAGAGAACACTCTAGGTTAAAGAGAGAGAAAGAAACTTCTTACAAAGAAGAATCAGAAATAAACAACTCAAAAACTATCATACTAATAAGACTAATATCTGAACTATTGGTCTGGCATTGCTGCTATTGCAATACATTAATGAAATAGGATCTATGGCTAGAGATTATATTCCTATCTAATCAGTAACTTTATCTTCACTTGAGTTGATGTATATGCTGAATTTCTTGACTTCATTGAAGAACTTTAGCTTCTGGTGATGATTCCTAGAGCATAACTTGATGTAGACGTCGTCTGTACTGGCTTTAGAACCTAGCAAGGGTTAAGAAGATACGTTGAGTACGAGCGTACTCAGCAAGTTCACTAGAAAAGGAGTGTTTGATGCACTACATCTACAGCCACAGACCATAGGTCGTAGGCAATGCAAGTTTTCGTAAACATTTCTTTAGACTTTGCTTTTATTCTGAAAACCTATGTCCATCAGCCTTCACGGGTTTACTAGAACTTTCATGGAGTTCCTTTCTCGCCGTGTTCGTAGCTCCTTCCCGGAACAGGGAGTAACAAGTTATAATTCTTACACTCTACAGAGGTGCGTTACTTTACCCATGAGAGATCTTAGCTTTGTTGTACATCCGAATTGCAGGTTTGTTCACACTTCCTTGGTGTGAGGCCCAGACTAAGATCCAAGCCAATCACTACCTTCTTCGCGACCTCGCATGTCTTCTTGGTGTACGCCAGCCCACCTATTGAATTACGGCTATTGGCAGTATAAACCGTTCAGATGCCGGAACTATCGTGGGACGTTGAGGGCTCCCACCCATATGCTGCATATCCTCTATGAATTACCAATTAATATGCACGCTATGAGTGATAACAGACACGAACCGCACATCCGGCTCCATGCGAGAGGGAAAAGATACATCTGACTTCTCTGTCCCATTCCAAAACTCATGGTCAACGCGTAATATACGGTGCAAGAATCACTGGCGACATTGGTTGTTAAGTCCAAGATAATATGTTCCTTTACCACCGGAACTCTTATAGTAGGTTATTACCTCATGGTAAATAACCTATAATCACATTATTATGAAAATAGTATTTTCTGTCCTTTTTCAATTGCAGGTGATGACAACATTGGATTTGCAAAATACTTTACAGAAAATAATCAAAGGACATGAGCAAGTGTGAACTTGCCTTGTGTGATTGCAAGATTATGCACTCACGGTCTTCGAGAAAAAATAAAAGATCCAATATCTGAAATCAACATCATTGGTCCGGTAAGGACTAGTGTTTAAAGAAGCAAGATGCTTTTATGCATAAGTAATGTAATGCAAGTTGATAAACTCGAATCCCGGGGATGACGTTGTTCTAGGGTTTGGATACTGGAAAGGGTTTCCTTGGAATGTGTTGCCCTTTTAGATTAAGTTTCATATTTTTGCTTCTTATTAAGGCTTGTGAGTGTGCGTGAAACAACATGTAATTGTAATATCTTAAAATAATGAGATACACACAAATGTGATATGCTACTCAAGATTGCTTATACTCTAATTGTTTATCTTCAAATTTTTACTTTACAATTAATGTCACTTATAAAGAACTTAAGTGTTATCAATCCTAAGTATATAAGTAAAGTATAAAGTAATGTGATTACGCTTAATTGTTATTTGTTGACTGAAGTGGCAAAAAGAATAACATTTGAAGAAAAGATTTCCTTTCTAAGGTCTAAATAATATTTGTGGTTAATCAGATGTGGTTGATGTTGTTTGTGCTTGCTTGAATAGTTTGGTCTTGAGATGCTTTACGACTTAATTATAATAGACCAAATTTAACTATAAAACATATAATAAGGTCTTTAGCATTATACTTAAAGTTTTGCAGACTAAAGTTAACTTTAAAAAAACATAGATGAACTTAGGTTATAATGCTTATGATATTTGTATTTTGTTCACTTCATAATATTTCCTTAAAGTTATTTATGCATGACATTACTTCTATTTGAGTAGTGGTTTCCTAACATTATAACGGAATAGAATCATTTTCCTTTTTATAGATGAGTGGTTATAGTTTGTAAACAAGCAAGTAATATTACTTAACTACTTATGGATTCAATATAGTGTTTTGGTATGTTTATAACTTGTGGTTGAAGTAAGGGAAAAGGTTTTATTTAGTCACAAATTATTCTTGAAGATTTTATATTGGATAAGAATCTTTTTAAGGAATAATCTACACTTATGGATGAATGATAATTCAATCAACTTATATTTAAAATGTGTTAAACCATTTTGACTTCATAATATCAATGTTCAAGACTAATACTATTTATTAGACTCAATTGATAAATTTTAAAATATTAGCAAATTTTATTTACCCTTATATGAATTATTGATTAAGGAAATTGGTTTTAATTCAAGTTATTAAAGTGTTTAAATTTTTATATACCTCAAAAGTGGAATATTATATTTTTAACATGTAGTTATTATTTTTGTGATTATTTTGGTATATTACATTTATTTTTGTGATTTATAAATAATAAGATATGATTTTTATAAAATTTATTACTTTATAAATACTTAATAAATAATAAATATTTAATTAAGTGAAATAATAATGCATGATTATAGTTTTAATTATAGTTCTTATTTTTTTAAAGATTTTTTAGTATTTTATTTATATTTTAAACATTTACTAATATTAAAACATGAATTATCAAAGTTGTATTATTTATAAATTCTTTATTAAATAATATTTATTTAAATAATTATCATAATAATATTTGATAATAGTTTTAAGTTGTAGATTTTATTTTTCTAAACATTTTCATATATTACACATATTTTTCTGAATTATAAAACAAAAGTTATTGAATTGACAAAATTTAATTATTTTATTGCATTTTAGGAAATATTTATATTTGATCGTATAATGTTGTATCTATTTACTAAGCAGAAATACTTTTTATACCAAAGCTACACGTACCCTAGTCACTGACTCGTGGGCCAGTGGCCACATGGCATACCCAACTAAAATAATGTCTTTGTTACTGGACTTGTTTCTACTCAGGTACAATGACATATGGGCCAGGGGCCACGTCACATGCGACACAGGCAAAGACCAGGTCAAACCTTGGACTAGGTCAATGATGACATCACTTCGGAGTTTGACGTCACCTCGCCAGAACACGACGGTGCCGCCAAAATATGGCACGATGCTTCAATCTAAAGTGTGTGTTCGATGCGACTGGATGCGGTGAGTAGAATAGGGTGCTACATGAGCGCTTAAGACCACGGTGGAAACCCTGGCAAACTTAATTGCGGTGGTGCTCGTTGGCTTCTCGACGAATTCAAGCTAGAGGTGAAATTAGGAAGCGGTAATAAGGCCAGAGATGCGTAGGCGTACCCTAAGCATGGTTGTGTGGTCTATGACGACGATGGTGACCGGGGACGGGCGCAATTTAACGGATTTCGGCGATCACCGTGGAAAGAAAATGGTTCGATTGCATCGATTTGGAGCTCCCTTAACTTGATTGAGTATCCTAAAATGAAGAGGATGACGCTGCGCTTCTTCGCGACCACTCCACGATCTCTGGGACGACCTATACTGACGGCGACGGTCCTCTCTGACCGGAGCTAGGGTTTGCGTTCATGCGGGAGAGGTAGAAAGAGAGAGAGAGATTGTGAGGATAAGGATGAGGGGATGCGAGTGCGGCGGTCTTATCTCCGTCTTTGGAATACGACAGGAGCCAGCGGGCATCGCGGCGCGAGGTCGCCGGCGGACGGCATCGGCCAGCCCACGCAGCTGCTTCCCTGCTGCGAGGAAGACGACGACGACGATAGGAGGCCGAAGGGGTAAGGGCTCCTGTTGGGCTGATGTTGGGCCAGGTGGGTTGTGTTCGGGCTGCTCGTGGCGACGAGTAAGTGAGAGGGAAGATGGGCCATGGGCCAGAATTGACTATTGCCTCTACTTCTTTTATTTTTATTTTTTGTTCTCATTTTTTTCTATTTTATGTTTTGTTTTCAGGTTTGAATATTACACATTTTATTGAAATTTATTTATAGAATTTATTTTCTATATAATTGCAGTATATAAAATGTATTTCAAATTCTGGTATGAATTTAGTATTTTGATAGTATACTTTATTTATTATTTTCTAACTTTATAATTATAGAGATATTCTTGTATTAAATAGAATAAGTAGGATTTAGGGTTTTTAGGATTTGTTTAAGATCTTAAAAATTAACTATAACATTATTTTCACTTTTATTTGGAGTAATGAAGTTTTAAAATGTTTAATAATAGTCATAGGGTTTATTTTTATGTATTTAATCACATAGTAAAGTATAGGGTGGTTTATAATTATTGTATCCCCACTTATTCCATGCTCATATGGAATGAGTGGTTAGAGAAATGGATCAAGGAATTTGTCTAATGAATATGGATTGAATATGTATGATATGTTAATGATACAACTCATTAATAAGTTTAGGGTTCTAAATTGTAAATGCTTACCCTAGGGTTTAGGGTTCTTATTATATTTATATTCTTTTGTTGATGTGAATAAGGATTAATGGCTAAACATTTTGTTTTTATGTTTGTGATCTTTAATGATATCACTCTTTAAAATAGTAAGGTTATTATCTAAATTGTCTTATGGAAAATAATTGATAAAGATAACTCCGAAGGACATATGGTTATGATAATTAGGAATGACAAAGATGTGCTTAAGTGATTTGCTATAGGAAAATATTCCTATAAAGTTTGGTGGAAATAAGATGATAGATCAGTCAGATGAAATGGATATTATGTTTGGTTAAAGATTTAGGGTTTAGTATTTACCAAGAATTCCTATCATCCATAATTCATAATCTTGGACTTCTAATTAAGGAATTCCTTTTCCTAGATATACTACTTCTCCATATCCATCATCATGGGTTAACATGATGAGCTTTACTTCTCAAGAATATTATTATCCACTGTTTATTCTTCTCATTCCATTTATAAATCTAATGAGCTTGACACTAAAGCTTTTCATAATCTTTTCATATCCATACTTGGTTATATCAACTACTCTACTACTGATAATCTCCAATCCAACAAGTGGTTACTTCTAACTTCATTCATACTCTTCCTTATTCATCCATCACTAACATTACTCCAATGGATATATATAAATCAAATTCTACTTTCCTAAAAAGCTTAGTATTTCTAAAGAGAAAAATACTACTTCTTTAATCCAATGTTGCTCTAACATCATCTTAATCATACTATCTTGTCTCTACTTCACTCTAGTAACTCATGCTCCAACCTCACGTTATATTAATGTGACTTCTAATGACTACTCTAGGATAACTTATCTATACTAAGGTTTAATCATGTTCTATCCACCAATGTCACTTATACATGATTTAAGTATTCAGTTTTGGTGGCTAAAGCATGATCATTTATGGCTAATCAAGGTCTCATCAATACAACATTACAGTTGTATTGAAATTATTTTATGTCTAACTCTATTGGTCTCAGAGAAATTATTCACTGACTATACCTACTTGATCCAATATGATTACTCTTGATAACTTCCTTCAGGATTCATCCTTGTAATCTGCTTTATCACCATATAATTATAGGTTCCATATAATTCTTTTATCATTTCAGGAGTGAGTTAACTCCATCAATTATCTCATTGATCCAATTCTCTTCCAACATCCCCATTCTATAGATGCTTATTTAAATCTATCATTACTATTTACCTCTTCTTACTTCTTTCTTTATAGGCCTTAAGTGAATACTCTAATAAGGACAAGAGTTGATAGTTCAAGAATTGATAGATTAAGAATTAGCGAATCAATAGTTCATTACTCAACATTGATGAACAACAGATATTGGAATATGATTCCAATAGGAATGGTAAAGATTGATATGGGCAGAAAGATATATGGTGAATGATCTTGACTTGGTTTCCTTCCTACTCAACCTCACTAAAGAGTTAAGGTTAGGTATTACCATGATCCTCATGGAAGAAGTAGATGAGATTAAGATAGATCAAGATTTAGTTGTTACATTCGTATTACTTAAGTTATGTTTATTGGTATTCATGGGTTGTGTAACGAATACCGGGATATGATTACTTAAGGATCAAATACAATCCATTAAGTAATGTATTAGGGTTTAACTTTTATTACATTTGATCTACCCTTAGATCAAATCTCCCTTACCCAAAATAAGGTTTTAGCAAAGGTCATATTGAAACTTATCGTAGTCAACTTGATGATCTACTTCAATTCCATCAGGTTGAGAGAAGCTTCAATCACTTTGGAAAGCTTTTTATTTAAAAGCGTGAAAATTATTCGGATTTTCTATGCATGAATGCAATGCACACATCTGTGTTCAGCTTATTTCTAAGCTCTAATGCTGGGATGTTACAACAGAGTCTCTGTTCCGGCACCCTGCCGGGACGGGGAAGTGCCCCCGGAGCCATCTCCATTGATCTCCACCACCATATCCATCGCCGTTGCTGATTCCCATGATGAGGAGGGAGTAGTTCTTCCTCAAGGCTAAGGGCTCTACTGGTAGCTATGTGTTCATCTCTCTCTTTATGCGTGATCTTATTGAGATCATGAGCTTTGTAATCAAGTAGATCTACTTTGCTACTCAAATGCTTCAAATAGATCTCTACTCTCCCCACGTGTGTGAAAGTGACAGCGTGCACGCCGTGGTGGCACTTAGGCTAGAGTTTATAAATATTTATCATGAGTATATTTTGAGTTGGTTGTATCTATGAAATTATGGTGTTTGTTGGAACCATCTAGTGCTCAAGGTGACAGTGTGGGGTTATCTTGATAGGGAAGGCGGACTTTGAGGTGTACTTTTGTAGCCCTACCATGGATTAGAGTGTCCAACCGGAGAGTAGTTCAGGGTAGTAACATGAAGAGAATATATTTATTGAGAGTGTTCACTAGTGAAAGTATGATCCTTAGGCCTTGTTTCTAAACATTGAAACACCGTTTGCATCTAGATATGTTTGCTTTCTTCCATATTTTTTCCTTTAGTCTTTTCCTCCCTATTAGAAGCTCTTTTCTGGCACCGTTACCACTTATAATCATCCATATCACTTGTATTTTACTATCTCTTCGCCAAACTAGTGCACCTATACACCTGAGAAGTGCATTGGGTGTGTTGGGGACACAAAAGACTTCTTGTGTTTTGATTGCAGGGTTGCTTGAGAGGGATACCTTTGACCACTTCCTCCCTGAGTTCGATAAACCTTGAGTAATCCACTTAAGGGAAACTTGCTGCTGTTCTACAAACCTCTGCACTTAGAGGACCAACAACTGTCTACAAGAATAGAAGTGCGTAGACATCAGGCTTCATCGGGATCATCATCATCATCCTCATCACCAGCACCATCACCACCACGGCATACCACTTTAACAATTGGGTTGAATCTTGTGTAGTTCATAGGGGAAACTTTCCCGATGTTGATTACTCGTTGTAGTTGATGCTATTGAGCAAAACCATTGGATTATTGTTCATGTTCAGATTGTTACTTATCATTATTTCATCTCCGATCTTGATCCATATGATGTCTTGTGAGTAGTTCGTTTAGTTCTTGATGACATGGGATAAGTCATGTTGTTAGTAGTGGAATTATGTTGAGTAATATTGAGTGGTTTGATATTTATGTTGTGGTGCTATTCTTCTAGTGGTGTCATGTGAACATCGACTACATGATACTTCACCTTTATGGGCCTAGGATAATGCATTGTGTATTTGGCTACTAATTGTGGGGTTGCCGGAGTGACAGAAACCTAAACCCCATTAGGAAACCATTGCATAAGGGAGTGTAGGATCTCATAGTTTAAAGTTGTGGTTAGATTTTTATCTTAATTACTTTCTTGTATTTGTGAATGCTTGAAAGTTGTATAATTAAAAGTATCTATTAGTCCAAGTTGGGGTAGTACATTAGCATAGGTTCACCCACATAATACTTATCTAACAAATGAAGATTAATCGACTATATGAAGCGAAAGCACTTGACAATATTTCCACGTGTCCTCGAGAACGTTTGATCATCTTAAGTAATACAACCGGTTTGTCCTTTGCTGAATAAAGGATTGGGCCACTCGCTATAATTATTATTATTGTCTTTTATTTACTCGCACTTTATCTATCTGCATTACCAAAAAACCCTAAAAATCCGTTTGCTAGTATTTACAGTGAATCCTTGATCCAAACCGCTTGTCAACACCTTCTGCTCCTCGTTGGGTTCGACACTCTTATTTATCGAAAGTACTACGATACACCCCATATACTTGTGGGTCATCATAGATCTCGAATTTGTTGTCACTATTCATTCACTACCACCATGCTACTCCATCTAATACACAGTTCTTCTCACATATGCTTTTGCATACAAGTTGGATTAGAACATGTACTTAAGAACGAGTACATAATATGCATCTATCAATACATCTTACACATAATCAGTTCCAATCTAATATATCAAATCATAGAATAAAGATCCACCACGTAGGAATTACAAATATGACCATAAACATGTTGGACAGCTCATATGGTACCAGATCTATGAAGAACAATAGAGAGATAGATCAAGATACTACCAAAAACACATAGTACAGAGGTAGACTACTCCATCTTCATCATGCTGATGATGGTGGAGACGTTGGAGAAGGTAGAGATCCCTCCGGCAGCGGCTCCAACGGAGTTTCCTCCTCCAAACTTTGCTGGTTTTGGCTCTGTTTTGGTGTTTCTGTGGCGCCTCCTTCTAGGAAGTCCTGAGGGGCCCTATTTATTGTGGTTTTTAGTTCATACAAAGTTAGTGGGCGAAAGATCGGAGCGCATTGACGGTCGATGACGAAAAGGGACTAGGTGGCGAGAGGTTTTTAATTTGCAGCCTGAAAGTTGAGAGGATAAGGCATAGTGGGGTACGAGTTGCTTGTAATCACCGCAATTCGAAAAGTTGGGGGGGGGGTAATTGTCGAGAGAGGTATTTCGAGTTAATGGTGGCTAAACCAAATATTTTCGAATCTTTGTCGTTATGTAAGGATATTCCATTACACTAGTACCTGTCTTGCCCCTGCCGCACCCCTTCTAAGCAAACCTTGCACGTCTCGTAGGGGCAAATCTATTTATGTACTTTCCTAACCCCCGACACTAAATCTGGCAGCATCGGTTGTTTTTGTACCCCCCCACATTGAATCCGATGACGGCAATCGTTTTTCTCCCCCCCCACACTGAATCCGGCGGTGGCGGTCCCTTTCCTCCCTATCCCGCCATTTCCTTGCCTAGCATGTCTAGCAAGGACAAGGTGGTAGCTACGTCGGCAACTGATTTAGGTATGTCGGAGCCAGAGGAGCGAAGCAACAACGAATTCTTTAGGCTAGGTTAGCGAGGAGGTCAGCCAGAAGTCTGCTAACAAGGTACCTATGAGCATCGGGTTGAAGAGAAAAGCTAGGATGGCGACGGAGTTTTCGGATGCAGTGCGGGGCCATGGAACCCATATCTCGAAGAAAACCACCCGGGAGAAGAGCAAGAGGTGATTTTTTCTTATTTGTGCCTTGTCTCACAAGTATAATAGTTACTGCAAAGTAGAATCGAATGAACTGAAAGGTTCCCTTTTAATCAAATTAGGCTCAGTTTCGATATAATAGACCTATATTAGTTCACAGTTCATATCCGCCAGTACACTTCAAAACTAGATTTTGATTGCGAGAGGGTTGTGTTTAGGTAGGATGTGCATCTGCTTGTGAACTACAAGGAGGTTGTGTCTATTTCACAGCTGATAGATATGCCTCATGCTAGGATTTCTTGGGAATCCAAACAGAAGACAAAATTGGCGTGGAGCAACACGAGTGATACCTATATGCAAATTGAGCACTCCCATGAGTTTCAGATGCTTTGGAGTGTTGTGCAACTGATCGTAAGGTAAAATTTGAAGATATGATTGATGATATGTATGCAGATACTAGAGATTTTGTTGCCAGAGCTTCTACTGCTCGAGTTTACGGACCACCAGGTGCTGATCAAGCTAAGTTCAATATATATGTAGAGGTAGATTCATACACGACAAAACTTGATGGCAGAGTTAATAAGCCAGTTTCCTCATGTACTGTGGACATAGCCGTCGATTCCAAAAACGTAACTCTTGATGAACTAAGAGAGATGATTGGTAAGGAAATCGGTATTGGCCCTAAGCAGATGGCACGACTACGGTGGTGGCATCATAAGAAGCAGGAATTCACAGAGGTTTTTGTACTAAAGATCTGATGCAGATTATATGACGAAAAAAGCAAACCAGGAAGGTGTTCTTCCTGGCTGTCATTTCTAATGTTGTTCAATAGGTTATAGTGGATGTACAGACCCTATTGTGGCTAAATAAAATGATGTGATCAACATTGATCCGATCTGATGAGAGCTGCTACCCAAGGCTTGTCATATGTACCACATGGTTCCCCTACCTATATTTGTTACAAAGATTGTTGTTGCTTTGAAACTGTGTTTTTGTGGTTATGTTTGTTCAGAGATTGCAATCTAATGTTCTATGAGTTGTTGAGATTTTCGGACATATCACTCACTAAAACCATCATTGTTGTAATAAGAAATAAGTATATTGTAATTTTCATGATTATGTTTGTTGAGATGATGTACTATACTTGTTTCTGAAATTATGATTGTTGAGATATTGTAATATAATGTTCTATGAGATGTTGGGATTTTTGGACATATCATTCATTAAAACCATCACTAAACAAAGTGATACATAAGTACCTTGTAGTTGACATGATTATGTTTCTTGAGATGATGTAATATACTGCTCTGTGAGATCAGTAATTTAACTAATCGCTGGATAACTACCTTTTACTTAGAAGGCCGTACTATCATGGATGAACGAGTGTAGAGTTTAGGAAAAAACTTACTAAGTACGAGACAATGATCTATTGGGAGGACATGTCTAGGATTTAGGATTAAGGGTTAAGAAGTTAGTGCAATAAACAGTGAATTAGACCCTAAACCATAAACCCTAATCCTATGGTGTGCGGTAGATTAAATTTTGTATGTTGATATAAGTCAAACAAATTGGGATGAAGGAAGTACAAGTTTAATATTACAAATTAGAATTAAGAAAGAGAAAACCCATTAGTTATGAGACAATAATCTAGTCATGAGGCATGGTATCCATTAAACTATTGTAACATGTCAATTTATTCATGTTACAGCGTTGATGCACTTCACTTTCTCCACTATTGCTCTCTCCACTCACTACCCTACTCTCTCTCCTCACCATCGTCAACGCGTCTTCACGGCCATGTTCGCCATGCCGTACTAGAATGACGAGGACGACCAGTCGAGTTGCGACAGCCTTCTCTTCGACATCGAGTCTTTCCTCCCCGGTGTGAGTTCCTTTGTTTTCTCGATCTGAGCTCCATTTGTGCATGCAATCATGCTTATTTCTAGCTTTTTGTTTCCTTATAGGTATCACTCACGATCTACGACCTTGAATTGGATGGCCTACATCTCGATTGGGAAGTACCATGTGACCATGGGCTAAGATTAAGGAAATATGTTGCATTCGAAGACAGTAATACTGGGAGAAGGTTTTTTGGGTTGTACAAATCAAGTTTGCTTTCATTATGTATAGTGGTGACATCAAAAAAATTTGTATAGTGTTATGTTCATAATTAGGTCGCGTCTTTTTAGGTTGGCTCGGTGTGTAAAGCAGTAGAGTGGATGGATCTTGAGTGGCCACATGCACTTAAGAAATGTTTGAACTAGTTATGGTATATGTATGAGCTCAAAAGGTCGGGGAGATTTCCTGATGCTTGTGATGCAGCTGAAAAAAAGTACAAGCTCTCAGTAGGAAATAAGGAGATGGAACATGAAATCAAGAACTTGCAGTCACAACTAAATGACACAATCAATGAGAGTTGGTGGTGGGAACTATACAGAAGCTTCAGAAGGCAGAAAAGGATAGGTATCAGCTCATGGAAGAGAAGAAGAAGCTAGAATACGCAATTCTAACAGCCCTTCCCCCGTGAAAACTGGACAATCCACACGCGGTGTTTTTCCCCTCTCTCGATCTCACGATGTGGACTGGGAGGACTCAGGAGGTGGTTAGGTGTAAGTACTCTTGGCTGGGGTCGATTGGGGGATTGGCCCCATCAATGAACCCAATGGTAAGATGTCAACGCGGTGGCCTCTTGGCCCGTGACGTCCGTTGTCACCCCCATGGATGCGCAGGTCATTACGCCACTCCGTCGGTGACACCATCGTTGGTGTGGTGGCCACGGTTGCCGCTGAAGCCAATTTGTTGGAGGCGATCGATGTGAACTCGCAGATACCCTACATAGGCTCGGAGTGCTCCCAACGCCTGACTCACCTTGGGCTTCCACATCGCCATATCGACGAGGGCGGGCTTGATCTCCATCGAGCCGACCTTGCCCTCCATAGCCTCCAGCTTGTTGGTGATGCCATCGATTTTTGCCGACTGCTCGCGGATCGCGGTGAGAACCATCGCGATCTGATGCTTCATATCTAGTTCGCCATGATTTCCTTGACGGGACGAGTGCGCGGCGCCAAATCGGTGAAACTCTGATACCGTAATGTCACCACTTCTCTTTCTATTGGATTCACACAAAGGAATTCAAGTCTGGTACAAGGGGATACAACAGGAATTGTGCAGGAAGATATAGTCTAAGTGGGAGAGAGATACAGCAAAGCGGAAAGGAATAGAGCCATGTTCAGGTGTCTATTTTTAGATGTATGTTACTCATGACTCGGTCCTCATCTTATAGCATCAGCAGGTCCACGCTACAGCCGGGTAGCGCCAGTTATGTAAGGTTCCCAAACTTTAATAAGGTAGAGATCCCTGTGTTTGCAATGCTAGTCCCTGGATCAATAGCTAGCATCCACAGTTAAGATGTAATATCAAGATACAAAGGTCATAATACAACTTTATAACCAGGAGTAAAATAATTTATTACATCTTACATAGCTCATTTGGCTATCTCATTACATTGCAGCAGAATATAACAATAGCATGGGGTCCTTCATATTCAAAGTTTCACAGGCAGTCATGTTGGTTGTAGACTTGTAATCCTATTCAATAAACCTCACTAACATCAAACAAACCTGCAACATAACAAGTTACAGCCACAAGGGTCAATACATTTGAATTGTATTGGCAAGTGATACTATGGTAATATAGTGGAGTCTATCATCTATATGCATTTGGCTAAGTGGATCTTAGGCTTGCTTTGCTCAAAATAGATTTTCCTTATCTTTTGAAAACACTAAGTTTTTGCTTGACAAAAATCACCCAAGGCATCTCCCAATAGAAATTGGTGATCCTTTAACCCTTGTTCAACCACAAGTTTTAACTTAGAAATTGGGATGAGGAGATTCTTGATAGCTTCCATGTCTTGATGCTCAATTTTTCCTTTACCAGGGACATGACTAAGTACTTAGATTTTACATTCTGCAGAGGTGGTGCACTTTCCCCACAAGACTTGGTTTCACCAAGACAAGATCTTTCAGAAGCCTTCGCTTAGACCATAATGGACGCGCTCCAACCTATCAATCCCCTACCACCAACTGTCCATTTGGCTAAGTTATTGCAACCTATATGATCCAGGAAGAGCCCATAATGCCAAGTGGCTGCACTTGAAGCTTCTCAACATTTTACATCTCAAATCTCTTTGTTCCTGGGTGGCCATCCACAAGTGAGATACACAAGGTAAACCATAGAAATGGGCCTTGTGTAACCACTCAACACAAACCATTCCTTCCATTCCACCCAGGTGATTCATTCACTTAGTTGTTTTTATTAAACAAAACACAAGTCCTTGACTTAGAAATATTCCATAGTATGAATATATTCCACCCTTGTTTTCTACTAGCTAAGCTAAGCATGATAGTAGTAGGAATCTTAACTTAGGAAATTTCTACTAAGGTTTCATCTACTAGGATTTCCCATGGCATAGTTTTTACTTAGCAAAAATTCCATGCAAGTCCTACTTAGAAATATCACTAATGCATAGTGAAAATAATGGGACAAAGTATGAAGCATCACTTGCCTTTTTCGGAGAGAGTATAAGTTCACTCCTTGATCTTGCAATATTCACACTCTTCAAATTCCACTACAATTCAATCAAGCAAGCAAAAATTCAATCTACCATTCAAGCAAACATCACATAAAATAATAAAAACAAAGCAATGCATGCAAGCATGCAAAAGATTGTTTTATTTGGAAAAGTGGTTTCTAATAGGTTATAAACATTCTAAAACACTTATTGGTCATTTTATAAAAGTGGAAAAACCATTTGCAATTTTTTTTACTATAAACCAATTTTAAACCAAAGCATTATTTCATGTGGTTGAAAATGCTTTTAGCAAAGCAACAATCTTTATAGTGTTCACCAAATATGTTTTAAAATCATAAAACTTTGTTTTTAGGGTCAGAGAGTTTAAATCAAAACATTTCCCAAAGGTTTTTTCCCAAAAGCATTTTTAACACATAAACATTATTTCTGTTTGACTAGAAATGTTCTAAATCAAAGATTTATTCTTTTGCTTCACCAAATATGTTTTTGAAACCACAAGTTGGTTTATATGGTTAGTAGGTTCAAAACAAACCATTTGCCAAAGGTTTTATCACAAAATTAATTTTAGAATGAATTTTATATTCTAAATATGCCTACACAAGTTTCTACAAAAACAACCATTTTAGCAGAAGCAATTTACTAAACAAAGTGCATGGTTGGGTAGGATTTGTCTTGCTGATTCGATTGATATAAAATTTGCAAAATTTGGATGTGTGGTTTGAAAGTTATGAATTTTACAAATTGGAACATCAAATAGATCAATTCTGTTTTTATTAAAACTGACGGTGTCACGCGTTGTGTTTTGATTGGCCGAAAATGTTTCGCGTGGATCAAGCGATGCAGACCATAGGATCTAATGCAAATCGTGCGGCACAGATCAGCATACCTCTTCGTTTTAAGTGGATCTATCTGTCACATCCCAAGATTTTCCAAATCTTGTAATGTGAAAAATAAATAAACAAAATAATTTATTGTTGAATTTTAGGGTGAAAAGAAACTTTTGTTTTTAAATGGAAAGTAAAATCCCATCTGGAACAAACTTTGGTTAATGTTTGAATCCAACTAAATTTAAAACAAGTGGAATACATTCCTCATAAAATGCATCTGGAAATTTAAACACTTGGAAAATAAATCCAAACCCTAAACCCTAATGGAATAAAATCATTTCCAAGTTATCCCCAAGCCTATGGATTTGATCCATATAAAAATTTGTTAGCAAACAATCATAAATGATCAAGAATGACAAATAGAAATAATATTAAAACCCTATAAATTGGTTTCACTTAATTTGGAACCATGGATAAAATCTAATGAATATAATAAGATAAAGGAATTGAATTTCCAAAGCAAATAAAGAATCTATCTAAAATCCAAACCAATGGTGAGCAAATAATCCTAAAGGTATTTAAAAGGATAAACAAATATCAAATAAGATTTTACAAATTGGAATCACCAAGTTTGGATCTATAAATAAAAGATATGGATTTTATAAGATGAAGAAAGAAATATTAAAATAAAGAATATTTGAAAGACCAAATTAAATCTTGGCCTAATCCATAAGCAAATGGAATGAATATAATCCAAATAAAATAAAAAGATAAAGAAATTCCAAAATAAAATAAAAAGGCATTAGCCATTATATCCCTATTTTAATAAAGACAAAACTCTAAAGAATAAATATTTAATTCATGAGAAAATAGTATTTTGGAATTTACCCAAGTGAAATAAAAGTTGTTTCATTCAACTTAAATAAGATTAAAGAAATCTTCCAAATAATATTTAGGGAATTAAAACTATATTTTGATTCCATTGGAATTAAAACAAATACCCAATCTTAAATAATTAATAAATTATATTAAATTATTCCAAATAATTCAAGATGAATTATTTGACACCCAAATGACCAAATAAAAACCTACTGAAAATAATTGGAAGGTTTTGGAAAATCAAATGGTGTTTAGAAATATTAAATCTTATTTGATTTAAAAACTAGAACCTTTTTTTTGATTAATTAAAAGGCCTTAAAAAGAATAAATAAATTATTCTAAAAATGATATCAGAATGTCTTGTTAATCAGTATTTGAACCTGCACAAATTTTGGCAAAGGTTTGAATTCAAATGAATGTTTGAATTGCTTATTCCAAATCAAAACAGAAAAATCAAAAGAGAAAAAGAAAAACAAACTGAACAAAAAAAATGTGAAAAGGAAGCAGCCCAGCTCGGCAGCCCAGTCAAGGCCCAGCAAGCCCACTCCCCACCCCACCCGAGCGAACCGTTATTCACTCGCAAACGAACCCGCAGCGTCGCTGACAGAAGGACCCCACCGCTCTCTTCTCTCTCTCGCTGCCAGACGACCCCACGCCCACGTCACCTTCTTCCTCCCCGCGGTGACCACGCCCCTCACCTCGCCGGCCGTTGTAGGCGAATAAAGTCGGGCTTAATTCGCGTTAACCGCACCATTAAACGACCCCTCGACCATGCCCTATTACTCGCCTGTGTTTCCTCTCCATTTTCCCTCCGTCGCCTCACCCTAGCGCGCCCCCAGGCTACCCAATTGCTCTCTGCATCGTCCTCTGTCCGACGACTCTCCGACGACGATTCCGGCAGCCCCGCATCACCCCTTGCCTCCTCGACCATGCTCACATGATCCCCACATCCTGGTGAACCTCCCTGTAGCGTTAGCTCGCCCGCGCGTGCTCTGCAGCGTCGACAACGACGACGAACAATAGCGCCACCGCCTGCCATTTCCTCCGGTGAGATTTTCTGGTAAGCTCGGACCGCCCCGGTGCTATTCATTGATGCACGCATGTTCCCTGGTACCATGCGCGTCTAACACACCCTTTATTTTGCTTTGTAACGCCTTGTAGCCCCGCCCCCGTCGACGACCGTACGAACCCGAGGGACAGCGCAGCTCCGGCGAGCAATCCCCACAACACCAAAGCGCCCCTCGACAAGCAGAAGACACGTTGAGCTTCCCCACTCCACGGCGAACCTGGTGAGCCACACCTTTCTTTCGTTCGCTTCCTGCAACCGCCGCGACGCCGTAGCCAGACACGCCGCCGCCACCTACCGCCGCTAGCGCCGCCCACCTCTGGTCAGTCGCATAGTAGCCGTTCGATCTAGATCCAACGAGTACGATAGAAACTTAACTAAAGGGGTACGCTAGATTCTGAGCCGTATGATCACACTTAAATCCAACGGCTGCCAACGCTCGATCCAACCGAACCGGTACAGACGAATAGAATTAAGACACGTGGCTCTGTTGATTTGAATTAAAACAGATTTGATCTATTAGATGCTAGATTTTGTAAAATCTATAACTTTTAATCTACACGTCCAAATTTTGCAAACTTTATATCAATGGATTCAGAAAAGCAAGCCCTAGCCAACCATGCACTTTGTTTAGTAAAAAGCTTCTGTTAAAATGTTTGTTTTTGCAGAAACTTGTGTACGCATGTTTAGGATATAAAATTTGTTCCAAAATGATTTTAGGGATAAAATCTTTGGAAAATGGTTTTTTTTGAACCTATTGACCATAGGAATCACTTTGTGGTTTCAAAAATGTATTTGGTGAAACAAAAAAAATGAATCTTTGATTTAAACCAATTCTAGTCAAATAAAAATACGGTTTGATTATTAAAAATGGTTTTGGAAGAAAACCTTTGAAAAATGTTTTGGAAATAACTCTCTGACCCTAATGACAAGGTTATATGGTTTGAAAACATATTTTGTGAAACCTACGGAATTTTGCCTTATTAAAAGCATTTCTTCACCACATAAAATAATGACTTGATCTAAAAATGGTTTATGAAGTAAAATCTTATACAAATGATTTTGCCACTTTATAAAATGACCATTAGGTGTTTTCAAATGTTTATGAACCATTAGAAACCACTTTTACAAATAAAACAATCTTTAGTATGCTTGCATGCATTGTTTTGTTATTATTATTTTATGTGATGAATTGCTTGAATGGTAGATTGAAATGTTGTTTGCTTGATTGAATTGTAGTGACTTGAAGATTGTGATTGTTGCAAAGACAAGGAGTGAACTTATACTCTCTACCAAAAAGGCAAGTGATGCTTCATACCTTTGTCCCATTATTTTCACTATGCATTAGTGATATTTCTAAGTAGGACTTGCATGGAATTTTGCTAAGTATAAACCATGCTATGGGAAATCCTAGTAGATGAAACCTTAGTAGAATTTTCCTAAGTTAAGATTCCTACTACTATCATGCTTAGCTTAGCTAATAGAAAACAAGGGTGGAATATATATTCATTCTATGGAAAATTTCTAAGTCTGAGGACTTGTGTTTTGTTTAATAAAACAACTAAGTGAATGAATCACCTGGGTGGAATGGAAGGAATGGTTTGTGTTGAGTGGTTACACAAGGCCAGGGGACTGGTGAACCTTGTGTATCACACTTGTGGAAAGCCACCCAGGAACAAAGAGATTTGATATGTCAAATGTTGAGAAGCTTCAAGTGCAGCCACTTGGTATTATGGGCTCTGCCTGGATCATATAGGTTGCAAGAACTTAGCCAAATGGACAGTTGGTGGTAGGGGTTTGATAGGTTGGAACGCGTCCATTCTGGTCTAAGGGAAGGCTTCTGAAAGATCTTGTCTTGGTGAAACCAAGTCTTGTGGGGAAAGTGCACCACCTCTACAGAGTGTAAAAAATCCAAGTACTTAGCCATGTCCCTAGCAAAGGACAATATGAGAATCAAGACATGGAAGCTATCAAGAATCTCACCATCCCAATTTTCTAAGTTAAAAACTTGTGGTTTAACAAGGGTTTAAGGTTCACCAATTTCTATTGGTGGTTCCTTGGGTGATTTTGTCAAAGCAAACATTTAGTGTTTACAAATGATAAGGAAAAATCTATTTTGAGCAAAGCAAGCCCAAGCTCCACTTAGCCAAATGCATATAGATGATAGACTCCACTATACTACCATAGTATCACTTGCCAATACAATTCAAATGTATTGACCCTTGTGGCTGTAACTTGTTATGTTGCAGGTTTGTTTGATATTAGTGAAGTTTAATGATTAGGATTACAAGTCTACAACCAACATGTCTGCCTGTGGCACTTTGAAGATGAAGGACCCCATGCTTATAAATATTCTGCTGCAATGTAATGTAATAGCCAAATGAGCTATGTAAGATGTAATAAATTATGTTATTCCTGGTTATAAAGTTGTATTATGACCTTTGTTTCTTGATATTACATCTTAACTGTGGATGCTAGCTATTGATCTAGGGATTAGCATTGTAAACACAGGGATCTCTACCTTATTAAAGGTTGGGAACCTTACACTATCGTATCCACTGGATCTAAATCGAACGGCCTAAAGTCACTAACCCTAAACGGGCGGCGCTAGCGGCGGCGCGCTCAGACGAGGGTGGTGCTGGTGGTGCAGGAAACAAAATAGGCAGGGGAGGGGCTCACCGAGATCGTCGTGCTTCGCTGATGCTCGACGTGTCCTTGTCTGTTGAAGGGGCGCTCGAGGTTGCTGTCAATCTCTCGCCGGAGTTCAAGACGGCGTCGGGTACGGTCTGTCGTCGTCGGGGGCGATGCTACGGTGCGTGCTGAGACGAAATAAGGTTGTTGTTAGATGCGCACAGCGTTGGGGATCATACGCGTGTCAACGAGATTGAAGGGGATGGACGGAAACTACCTGGGGAGTTCGTCAGAGAAGGTGCAGACGACGGCGACGCTCAGACGAAGACGAAGTCGACGATACAGGACACGGCGAGCGAGGGGAAGACACTGGCAGGTGCAGGAGATGCTGCCGAGCAAGCTCGTGTGCTCTGGAGGCAGTGGGGATGGCGGTGCTGGCCGGAATTGGAGAAGAGGCTCGTCGGAGTCCGCGGCGGTGCGAGCAAAAATGGGAGTAGCCTGGGGGCAGAGAGTGGGTGGTTCCTGGGGGAAACGGAGAGGAGGGAGATGCGGTTAAGAAGGCATGATTAGGGGGTGATTAAATGGCGTCGTTACTACGAATTCAATCGAAGAAACAGCGACAGAACGGCCGGGGAGGTGGGCGTGGTCTTCGCGCGGGTGAGAACGATGATGAGGTGGCGGTGGGGTCTGGCGTCAGCGAGTGAGAGAGAGGAGGAGTGGGGTCCGGACGTCAGCGGCTTGCGGGTGAGAGCAGTGGTGTGAAACGTTTTCCTAGGGAGGGGAAGATGGGCTGCACTGCTAGGCTGGTTTGGGCCTGCTGGTTTGGCTGGCTTAGCTCATTTTTTTTACAGATTGCTTTTCTTTTTCTTTTTCAATTTATCTATTTTGATTTTATTTAATCAATTCAAACAACAATTTGAATTGAAACTCCACTCAAACTTTGTGTGTAATAAAATACTAATTAACAATACATTTTAAAGTCAAAACTAGAATATTTCTTTTATTCTTTTAAGGGTCTTTTAATTATTTAAAATAGGCCCTAGCATTTATTCAAATAAGATTTAATAATATTTTCAAACTCCATTTGAAATCTAAATTCTTCCAAATCTTTTCACTAGGTTTTATTTGTTTATTTGGGTGTCAAATAGTTCACCTTGAATGATTAGGAATGTTTTAAATATGATTTATAAATCATTTGAATTGGGTATTTGTCTTTATTCCTATGAAATTAAATATAGTTTTAATTCCATAAGTTTTATTTGGAAGATTTCTTTGATCTTATTTAAGTTAATTAAACAACCTTTATTCCTCTTTGGTATATTCCAAATATTATTTTCCCATGATTTAATTAATCATTTCTAATAGGAATTTTGTATTTATTCAAAATAAAAATATAATTTAGTTAATGCTATTTTATTTAATTTGAAAATTCTTTATCCATTATTTTATTTGGATTTGGATTATATTTATTCCATTTGCTTATGGATTAGGTCAAGATTTTATTTGGTCTTTCAAATATTCTTTATTTAATATTTCTTTCTTTATCTTACAAAATCCATATCTTTTTATTTATAGACCCAAACTTGGTGATTCCAATTTATAAAATCTTATTTAATATTTGTTTATCCTTTTAAATCTCTTTAGGATTATTTGCTCACCATTTGGTATGGATTTTAGATAAGTGCTTTATTAGCTTTGGAAATTACTTTTCATTATCTTATTAAATTCATAACATTTTATTTATGGCTCCAAATTAAGTGAAACCAATTTATATGGTTTTATAATATTTCCATTTGTCATTCTTGATCATTTTGAAATGTTTGTTTGACCAATTTTGTATGGATCAAATCTTTAGTCTTTGAGATAACTTGGAAATGATTTTATTCCATTAGTGTTTTAGGGTTTTGGTCTAACTTTTCCAAGTGTTTAAATTTCAAGATACATTCATTGAGGATTGCACTTCACTTGATTTGGATTTTGTTGGATTCAAACTTTAATCAAAGTTTGTTCAAGATGGGATTTTAAGTTTTCATTTAGAAACAAAAGTTTCTTTTCACCCTAAAATTCAACAATTATTTATTTTGTTTATGTATTTTTCACATTACAAGATTTGGAAAATCTTGGGATGTGACAAGTTATCACCTCGGTTGCGCCATGGTCGCTAGCCTGGTCCATCTTCAGGTCCATGGGACGAGAGACCATGGCATTTACTCAAACAAATCTCAGTACTCTTAGAGGTGACTGAGTACGGGTGCTTCTATTTCACGCTTATTGCGTGCGTTAAGAAGGCATCGCCTAGAGGGCGATCCTGGGTGGGCCGGCCCAGTTAGTTCGTCGCTTGTCTTCTTTTTTGTTCCCTCGTTATCGTATGTTTATTTCGTCGGCCTAATTTTTTGTTAATTCTAAAAATATTTGTTGAAAGTAAAGAATTGTTCAGATTTGAAAAAATGTTTTGGAGTGTTCATATTTTGAAAATATTCGGATTAAAAAAAATGTTCACATCGGAAAAATGTTCATATGCGAAAAATGTTCGACCTAGAAAATATTCAAATTTGAATAATGTTCAACTTTAAAAAATGTTCTGGGTTTAAATATTGTTCACATTTGAAATGTTCAAGTTAAAAAATGTTCAGGCACTTAGAAAATAAAAAAATAAAAAGAAAAAACAAAAACAGGAAAAAAACGGGAAAGAAACCAGACCGTCCAGGAAGAACAGTCAGTCCCAAAACATGAAAAAGGCGAATAGTTGTTGCTGCAACGCTAAGAGTAAGAACAATAGTATAGCCAACTGCTCACTATAAGTTAGTGTCATGTCATCTATAGTCAACCAAATAGCCAATATGTACAATAACAAGCTATAGAAATGCACTACTTTATTAATAATTGGCCCACCGTTTACTTCCACAAAGTGCCTAGGAGCACGTGTTAGAGCTGGCTCTTGCATGAGAGCCCACCTCTCGTTCTCTCTCCTCTTTTTTCTCTTCCAACTTGATACAAATATACTATTTAATATCTTATAGCCAGCTGATGTCACCTTATTGTACTTGCTCTAAATGGGTTGCGGCCAGCGGAGAATAGCAGTTGCCACTGAGGCTTGTCCTAGTGCTAGTATCATAAGGTGTATCATGCATGCCAACTTGGCAAAAATCTGATGTGGCATTATAATTAATGAAGAGAGAGGTGGTTAGAGTATCATAGGTAGATACCTTATCATAGCACGTAAAACTAGAAATCATAATAGCAAGAAATCTTATACACACATTTTGCATAGAGATTCTAGAAATCAATAAATATACCACTACTATGATACTACTATATGATACAATGCACTACAGATATAGTATCATACACTAGTATCATATCACTACGGCACACAGGCTCTTTGCCGTGTGGGAAAAAGACACGGCAAAGACCTTTCGGAACACGGCAAAGGCTTTGTCGTCTATATAAACACAGCAAATGCCACACGACAACATTCGCCACGGCAAAGTCCCTTTGTCGTGTGTTTTCTAAATAAGAGACGGCAAAAACTTTGTCGTGTGTCTTACGCGTAGACACGGCAAAGTAAAGTAAGATAACGGTTCCTGCGAAGATGACGGTGTCTATTCTTTGCCGTGTGTATTCTCGAAAAGTACACGATAAAGAACTTGTCTTTGCCGTGTGTCTCCTCGAAAAGTACACGGCAAAGAGACTGCCTTTTCAGAAAAAATCAAAAAATTTAATTTTGTTTTAAACTTTTTTGAATATTATTTACTTGATAATCTCATATAAGATATTTTAACCCTTTGTATGTTTAATATTAGGTTAAATTGCACTCATAATCAAACTTCTCCTTTGGTCACCCATCCTAACACTATTCTACCTCTAGCACGCTTAACTTCTTCGTTCCTTTCAAATGAGCTTCCGAAAAATAAATCATACCTTGTTGATTATACTTTCATATCAATCCTATTAACTCTTGGACCATGATGTCACACATCTCAGTTTTAGATTCCAAAGAATTATTTAATTAAACAATAATGAATAAGTAATAATAATCTTGGATCGAAATAAAAATAAAATGATTTTATTTTAATTCCTTTTTCAATTTAATACGGAATAATTCGTATATTTAATACGTAAATCGGAATTCGATAAATAAAATGTCTAAATCGATCAGAAAAATGTGAGGAATCCAAATATGACATCCATATAATCTTGTGAAAATGAGGTGGTATCATTATGAATTAGCCATTTGGTGTTGCTTCATAAACCCCCCCGTTTTTGTGCTCGAAAAATGGAAAATGGCTTTTTGGTGCGACGAAAAGGAAAACTTCCTCCTGTAACATTGTTCGCCATTCCATGATGCACATAGATGCACAATATGGGCACATTATCACAAACTATGCCTTGATTCTAGCCATGACATTGGTTATTTGACCCGAAAGCCAGGAAACCTCTAATGAGATAGGCCATTTTATGAAGGTTTTTTTGAGATATATTCAATATAACAAGTTTAATTATTTTCCTTCCAACTATGTTACATAATATGACACCACGCAAAGGTTTCACATTATTTCGATCGTTTTTGAATTTTTTATGACTCTTTTAAACTATCGACAAACTTTGTCGAACGACGGGTATGAAGATTCTTAGCTCAGAGCTGATCCTCTCTAAACTTTCATTGGATCTATGATGAAATAGCATATTGTGAACCTAAAAATGATTTTTGAAAAAAATCATGCCCATCACATCATGTACATGTAGTTCATATCTGACCCACTTCCTGCCAATTCGGTAGTAATTTGTCTTTTTCACCTGGAATGGACAGAAAGGTTTGCGATCCCCCGTTGTGACATTATCCATTTAAGGTGGTCTAGTATTTTTGAAAAATGGGGTGGTAGCATTTTGAATTAGCCATTTGGTGGTTCCTTCATAAAATCCCCCATTTGTTACGCTCGGAAAATGGAAGATGGATTTTTCATGTGACGAAAAGAAAAACTTTCTCCTGCAACATTATTCGTCATTCCATGATGCAAATATATGCACAATATGGGCATATTATCACAAACTATGCCTTGATTCTAGCCATAACATTGGTCATTTGACCCGAAAGCCACGGAACCTCGAATGAGATAGGTCATTTTATGAAGGTATTTTTGAGACATAATCAATATACCAAGTTTGATATTTTTCATACCAACTATGTCACAAAATATGAAACCACGCGAAGGTTTCGTATTATTTTGATCATTTTTGAATTTTTAATGCATGTTTTAAACTATCGACAAACTTTGTCGAACGACGGGTATGAAATTCTTAGCTCGGAGCTAAGCCTCACTAAACTTTCATTGGATCTCTGATGAAATAGCATAATGTGAACCTAAAAATGATTTTTGTAAAAAATCATGCCTATCAAATCATGTACCTATAGTTTTTCATATTTGACCCACTTCCTACCGATTCGGCAGGAATTTGTCTTCTTCACCTGGAGTGGACAAAAAGGTTTGAGATCCCCCCATTTGGATATTTTCCATTTAATGTGGTCTAGTATTTTTGAAAAATAGGGTGGTAACATTTTGAATTAGCCATTTGGTGGTTCCTTCATAAAATCCCCCGTTTTTAGCTTGGAAAATGGAAAATGGCTTTTTGGTGCGACGAAAAGAAATACTTTCTCCTGCAACATTTTTCGCCATTCCATGATCCAAATGCATGCACAATATGAGCATATTATCACAAACTATGCCTTGATTCTAGCCAGAACATTGGTCATTTGACCCGAAAGCCAGGAAACCTCGAATGAGATAGGTCATTTTATGAAGGTATTTTTGAGACATAATCAATATACCAAGTTTGATATTTTTCCTACCAACTATGTCACATAATAAGACACGAAGCAAAGGTTTCGTATTGTTTCGATCATTTTTGAATTTTTTAATGCATGTTTTAAACTATCGACAAACTTTGTCGAACGACGGGTATGAAGATTCTTAGCTCGGAGTTGAGCCTCTCTAAACTTTCATTCGATCTCTGATGAAACAGCATATTGTGAACCTAAAAATGATTTTTGTAAAAAATCATGCCTATCAGATCATGTACCTATAGTTCATATCTGACCCACTTCCTACCGATTCGGCAAGAATTTGTATTTTTCACCTGGAGTGGATGACAAGATTTGAGATCCCTCCGTTGGGACATTGTCCATTTAATGTGGTCTAGTATTTTTGAAAAATGGGGTGGTAGCATTTTGAATTAGTTATTTGGTGGTTGCTTCATAAAATCCCCCTTTTTTACACTCGGAAAATGAAAAATGGCTTTTTGGTGCAACGAAAAGGAAAACTTCCTCCTGTAATATTGTTTGCCATTCCATGATGCACATGCATGCACAATATGAGCATATTATCACAAACTATGCCTTGATTCTAGCCATAACATTGGTCATTTGACCCGAAAGCCAGGAAACCTCGTATGAGATAGGTCATTTTGTGAAGGTTTTTTTTGAGACATATTCAATATAACAAGTTTGATATTTTTCCTTCCAACTATGTCACATAATATGACACCACACGAAGGCTTCACATTGTTTCGATCATTTTTGAATTTTTTATGACTCTTTTAAACTATCGACAAACTTTGTCGAACGACGGGTATGAAGATTCTTAGCTCATAGCTGCTCCTCTCTAAACTTTCATTGGATCTGTGATGAAATAGCATATTGTGAACCTAAAAATGATTTTTGAAAAAAATCATGCCCATCACATCATGTACATGTAGTTCATATCTGACTCACTTCCTACCGATTCGGTAGGAATTTGTCTTTTTCACCTGCAATGGACAGAAAGGTTTGAGATCCCCCCGTTGGGAAATTGTCTATTTAATGTGGTCTAGTATTTTTGAAAAATGGGGTGGTAGCATTTTGAATTAGCCATTTGGTGGTTGCTCCATAAAATCCCCCGTTTTTTACGCTCAGAAATAGGAAAATAGCTTTTTGGTGCGACGAAAAGGAAAACTTCCTCCTATAACATTGTTCGTCATTACATGATGCACATGCATGCACAATATGGGCATATTATCACAAACCATGCCTTGATTCTAGCCATAACGTTGGTCATTTGACCTGAAAGCCAGGAAACCTCGAATGAGATAGGTCATTTTGTGAAAGTTTTTTTGAGACATATTCAATATAACAAGTTTGAAATTTTGCCTTCCAACTATGTCACATAATATGATACCACGCGAAGGTTTCATATTGTTTTGATCGTTTTTTAATTTTTTATGACTCTTTTAAACTATCGACAAACTTTGTCGAACGACGGGTATGAAGATTCTTAGCTCGGAGCTGATCCTCTCGAAACTTTCATTGGATCTTTGATGAAATAGCATATTGTGAACCTAAAAATGATTTTTGTAAAAAATCATGCCCATCATATCATGTGCATATAATTCATATCTGACCCACTTCCTTCTGATTCGGCAGGAATTTGTCTTTTTCACCTGGAGTGGACAGAAAGGTTTGAGATCTCCCCGTTGGGACATTGTCCATTTAAGGTGGTCTTGTATTTTTGAAAAATGGGGTGGTAGCATTTTGAATTAGCCATTTGGTGGTACCTTCATAAAATTCTCCGTTTTTTATACTCGGAAAATGGAAAATGGCTTTTTGGTGGGACGAAAAGGAAAACTTCCTCCTGCAACATTGTTCGCCATTCCATGATGCACATGCATGCACAACATGGGCACATTATCACAAACTATGCCTTGATTCTAGCCATACCATTGGTCATTTGACCCGAAAGCCAGGAAACCTCGAATGATATAGGTCATTTTATGAAGGTATTTTTGAGACATAATCAATATACCAAGTTTGATATTCCAACTATGTCACATAATATGACACCACGCGAAGGTTTCGCATTGTTTCGATCATTTTTGAATTTTTAATGCATGTTTTAAACTAGCGACAAACTTTGTCGAACGACGCGTATGAAGATTCTTAGCTCAGAGCTGAGCCTCTCTAAACTTTTATTGATCTCTGATGAAATAGAATATTGTGAACCTAAAAATGATTTTTGTTAAAAATCATGCCCATCAGATCATGTACTTATAGTTCATATCTGACCCACTTCCTACCGATTCGGCAGGAATTTTTCTTTTTCACCTGGAGTGGATGAAAAGGTTTGAGATCCCCCCATTGCGACATTGTCCATTTAATATGGTCTAGTATTTTTGAAAAATGGGGTGGTAGCATTTTGAATTAGCCATTTGGTGGTTCCTTCATAAAATCCTCTGTTTTTACGCTCGGAAAATAGAAAATGGCTTTTTGGTGCGATGAAAATGAAAACTTCCTCCTGTAACATTGTTCGCTATTCCATTATGCACATGCATGCACAATATGGACACACTATCACAAACTATGTCGTGATTCTAGTCATAATATTGGTCATTTGACCCGAAAGCCAGGAAACTTCGAATGATATACGTCATTTTGTGAAGGTTTTTTTGAGACATATTCAATATAACAAGTTTGATATTTTTCCTTCCAACTATGTCATATAATATGACACCACGCGAAGGTTTCACATTGTTTCGATCGTTTTTGAATTTTTAATGCATGTTTAAACTATGGTTAAAACGGCGAGCATGAAGATTCTTATTCAATATAAATATCTACTATTGAGTGTAGATAGATAGATCTTATTTTTCTGCAAATTTTGATATATTATTTGTATTTTTATGAATTAGAATGATTTTTTTATGATTTTCCTAATAGTAGTGTGATAAAAGGGAAAAAAAAAGGACTTTGTCGTGTGTACTATGGAAAAACACGGCAAAGGTCCTTTGCCGTGTATACTGCAGAATACACATGGCAAAGGACCAGGGAGGGCACACGGCAAAGCGACCATCGTCTGTAGCCGTTAGCTCCTCCCTTCAAATGGACCCGTGGGGTCATGGGTGCACCTCGTTGCCGTGACAACACCTATGCCGTGTGCCGTTGTCGACTTTTTCGAGTGTATTTTCTTTGCCGTGTTCCTTTGTGGGTCTTTGCCGTGTTCTTTTGCAGAAATTTGCCATGTTCACGTACTTTGTCGTGTACTTTCTAAGTTACACACGGCAAAGACAGACTTTGCCGTATTCATGTCGTTTGACAAAACGGCAAAAACATGTCTATGAGGCGATCGATGTGGACTCGCAGATCCCCTAGATAGGCTCAGAGTGCTCCTAACGCCTGATTCACCTTGGGCTTCCACATCGCCATATCGACGAGGGCGGGCTTGATCTCCATCGAGCCGACCTTTGCCCTCCATAGCCTCCAGCTTGTCGGTGATGCCGTCGATTTTTGTCGACTGCTCGCAGATCGCGGTGAGCACCGTCGCGATCTGATGCTTCATCTCTAGTTCGGCCATGATTTCCTTGACGGGACGAGTGCGCGGCGCCAAATCGGTGAAACTCTGATACCATAATGTCACCACTTATCTTTCTATTGGATTCACACAAAGGAATTCAAGTCTGGTACAAGGGGATACAACAGGAATTGTGCAGGAAGATATAGTCTAAGTGGGAGAGAGATACAGCAAAGCGGAAAGGAATAGAGCCATGTTCAGGTGTCTATTTTTAGATGTCTGTTACTCATGACTCGGTCCTCATCTTAGGCTAGTCCTAGTGGTAGTATCATACTACTAGTATCATGCATATGATACTAGTATATGATACTATGTCTCTAGTGCATTGTATCATATAGTAGTATCATAGTAGTAGTATATTTATTGATTTGTAGAATCTCTATGTAAAACGTGTGTACAAGATTTACTTGCCATTATGATTGCTAGCTTTACGTGCTATGATACAGTATCTACCTATGATACACTAACCACCTCTCTCTTCATTAATTATGGCGTCTTATCAGATTTTTGCCAAGTTGGCATGCATGATACACCTTATGATACTAGCACTAGGACCAGCCTTATAGCATCAGCAGGTCCACGCTACAGCCGGGTAGCGCCAGTTATCACCTCGGTTGCGCCATGGTCGCTAGCCTGGTCCATCTTCAGGTCCATAGGCCGAGTGCCCATGGCATTTACTCAAACAAATGTAAGTACTATTTGAGGTGACTGAGTACGGGTGCTTCTATTTCACGCTTATTGCGTGCATTAAGAAGGCATCGCCTAGAGGGCGATCCTGGGTGGGCCGGACCAGTTAGTTCGTCGCTTGTCTTCTTTCTTGTTCCCTCGTTCTCGTATGTTTATTTTGTCGGCCTATTTTTTTGTTAATTCTAAAATATTTGTTGAAAGTAAAGAATTGTTCAGATTTGAAAAAATGTTTTGGAGTGTTCATATGTTGAAAATATTCGGATTTAAAAAAATGTTCACATGGGAGAAATGTTCATATGCGAAAAATGTTCGACCTAGAAAATATTCAAATTTGAATAATGTTCAACTTTAAAAAATGTTCTGAGTTTAAATATTGTTCACATTTGAAATGTTCAAGTTAAAAAATGTTCGGGCACTTAGAAAATAAAAAAATAAAAATAAAAAACAAAAACAGAAAAAAAAAACGAAAGAAACCGGACCGTACAACAAGAACAGTCAGTCCCAAAACATGAAAAAGGGCGAATAGTTGATGCTGCCACGCTAAGAGCAAGAATAATAATATAGCCAACTGCTCACTATAAGTTTGTGTCATGTCATCTATAGTCAATCAAATAGTTAATATGTACATAACAAGCTATAGAAATATACTACTTTATCAATAATTGCCCCACCATTTACTCCCACAAAGTGTCTAGGAGCACGTGTTAGAGCTGGCTCTTGCATGAGAGCCCACTCTCCTTCACTCTCCTTTTTTTCTCTTCCAACTCGGCACAAATATACTATTTAATGTCTTATAGCCAGCTGATGTCACCTTATTGTACTTGCTCTAAATGGGCTGCAGCCAGCGGAGAATAGCAGTTGCCACTAAGGTTGATCCTAGTGCTAGTATCATAAGGTATATCATGCATGCCAACTTGGCAAAAATCTGTTGTGGCATCATAATTAATAAAGAGAGAGGTGGTTAGAGTATTATAGGTAGATACCGTATCATAGCACGTAAAACTAGAAATCATAATAGCAAATAAATCTTATACACACATTATAGAGATTCTACAAATCAATAAATATACCACTACTATGATGCTACTATATGATACAATGCACTATAGACATAGTATCATACACTAGTATCATATCACTACGGCACACAGGCTCTTTGCCATGTGGGCAAAAGACACGGCAAAGACCATTCGAAACACGGCAAAGGCTTTGTCGTCTGTATACACACGGCAACGTTCGCCAGGCAAAGGCCCTTTGTCATGTGTTTTCTAAATAAGAAACGGCAAAGACTTTGTCGTGTGTCTTACGCGTAGACACGACAAAGTAAAGTAAGATAAATGTTCCTGCGGAGATGACGGTGTCTATTCTTTGCCGTGTGTCTTCTCGAAAAGTACACGGCAAAGAAGCTGTCTTTGCCGTGTGTCTGCTCGAAAAGTACACGGCAAAGATACTGCCTTTTCAAAAAAAATCAAAAAATTTAATTTTGTTTTAAACTTTTTTGAATATTATTTACTTGATAATCTCATATAGGATATTTTAACCCTTTGTATGTTTAATATTAGGTTAAATTGCACGCATAATCAAACTCCCCCTTTGGTCACCCATCCTAACACTACTCTACCTCTAGCACGCTTAACTTCTTCGTTCCTTTCAAATGAGCTTCCGAGAAAGAAATATACCTTGTGGATAATACTTTCATATCAATCCTATTTACTCTTGGAACATAATGTCACACATCTTAGTTTTAGATTCCAAACAATTATTTAAGTAAACAATAATGAATAAATAATAATAATCTCGAATCGAAATAAAAAATAAAATGATTTTATTTTATTTCCTTTTTCTATTTAATATGGAATAATTCATATATTTAATACGTAAATCGGAATTCGATAAATAAAATGTCTAAATCGATCAGAAAAATGTGAGGAATACAAATATGACATCCATATAATCTTGTGAAAATAAGGTGGTATCATTTTGAATTAGCCATTTGGTGTTGCTTCATAAACCCCCCATTTTTATGCTCGAAAAATGAAAAATGGCTTTTTGGTGCGACGAAAAGGAAAACTTCCTCCTGTAACATTGTTCGCCAATCTATGATGCACATACATGCACAATATGGACACATTATCATAAACTTTGTCTTGATTCTAGCCATAACATTGGTTATTTGACCCGAAAGCGAGGAAACCTCGAATGAGATAGGCCATTTTATGAAGGTTTTTTTGAGACATATTCAATATAACAAGTTTAATATTTTTCCTTCCAACTATGTTACATAATATGACACCATGCAAAGGTTTCACATTATTTTGATCGTTTTTGAATTTTTTATGACTCTTTCAAACTATCGACAAACTTTGTCGAACGACGGGTATGAAGATTCTTAGCTCGGAGCTGATCCTCTCTAAACTTTTATTGGATCTCTGATAAAATAGCATATTGTGAACCTAAAAATGATTTTTGTAAAAAATCATGCCCATCACATCATGTACATGTAGTTCACATCTGACCCACTTCCTACCCATTCGGCAGGAATTTGTCTTTTTCACCTGGAATTGACAGAAAGGTTTGCGATCCCCCTGTTAGGACATTATCCATTTAAGGTGGTCTAGTATTTTTAAAAAATAGGGTGGTAGCATTTTGAATTATCCATTTGGTGGTTCCTTCATAAAATCCTCCGGTTTTTACGCTCGGAAAATGGCTTTTTGGTGTGACGAAAAGGAAAACTTCCTCCTGCAACATTGTTCGCCATTCCATGATCTAAATTCATGCACAATATGGGCACATTATCACAAACTATGTCTTGATTCTAGCCATAACATTGGTCATTTGACCCGAAAGCCACGAAACCTCGAATGATATAGGTCATTTTATGAAGGTATTTTTGAGACATAATCAATATACCAAGTTTGATATTTTCCTACCAACTATGTCACATAATATGACACCACGCAAAGGTTTCATATTGTTTCGATCATTTTTGAATTTTTTAATACATGTTTTAAACTATCGACAAACTTTGTCGAACGACGGGTATGAAGATTCTTAGATCGGAGCTGAGCCTCTCTAAAATTTCATTTGATCTCTGATGAAATAGCATATTGTGAACCTAAAAATGATTTTTGTCAAAAATCATGCCCATCAGATTATGTATCTATAGTTCATATCTGACTCACTTCATACCAATTCGGCAGGAATTTGTCTTTTTCACCTGGAGTGGACAGAAAGGTTTGAGATCCCCCCGTTGGGACATTGTCTATTTAATGTGGTCTAGTATTTTTGAAAAATGGGGTCGTAGCATTTTGAATTAGCCATTTGGTGGTACCTTCATAAAATCCCCCGTTTTTACGCTCGAAAATAGGAAAATGGCTTTTTGGTGCCACGAAAAGGAAAACTTCCTCCTGTAACATTGTTTGTCATTCCATGATGCATATGCATGCACAATATGGGCACATTATCACAAACTATGCCTTGATTCTAGCCATAACATTGGTCATTTGACCTGAAAGCCAGGAAACCTCGAATGAGATAGATCATTTTGTGAAGGTTTTTTTGAGACATATTCAATATAACAAGTTTGAAAATTTTCCTTCCAACTATGTCACATAATATGACACCACGCGAAGGTTTCACATTGTTTCGATCGTTTTTTTATTTTTTTATGACTCTTTTAAACTATCGACAAACTTTGTCGAACGACGGGTATGAAGATTCTTAGCTCGGAGCTGATCCTATCTAAACTATCATTGGATTTATGATGAAATAGCATATTGTGAACCTAAAAATTAGTTTTGTAAAAAATCATTCCCATCAGATCATGTACCTATAGTTCATATCTGACCCACTTTCTACCGATTCGGCAGGAATTTGTCTTTTTCACCTGGAGTGGACGGAAAGGTTTGAGATCCCCTCGTTGGGAAATTGCCTATTTAAGGCGGTCTAGTATTTTAAAAAAATGGGGTGGTAACATTTTGAATTAGCCATTTGGTGGTTCCTTCATAAAATCCCCCTTTTTTACACTCGGAAATGGAAAATGGCTTTTTGGTGGAACGAAAAAGAAAACTTCCTCTTGCAACATTGTTCGCCATTCCATGATGCACATGCATGCACAATGTGGGCATATTATCACAAACTATGCCTTGATTCTAGCCATACCATTGGTCATTTGATCCGAAAGTCAGGAAACCTCGAATGAGATAGGTCATTTTATGAAGGTATTTTTGAGACATAATCAATATACAAAGTTTGATATTCCAACTATGTCACATAATATGACACCACGCGAAGGTTTCACATTGTTTCGATCATTTTTGAATTTTTAATGCATGTTTTAAACTAGCGACAAACTTTGTCGAACGACGGGTATGAAGATTCTTAGCTCAGAGTTAGCCTCTTTAAACTTTTATTGATCTATGATGAAATAGCATATTGTGAACCTAAAAATGATTTTTGTTAAAAATCATGCCCATCAGATCATGTACCTATAGTTCATATCCGACCCACTTCCTACCGATTCGACAGGAATTTGTCTTTTTCACTTGGAGTGGACGAAAAAGTTTGATATCCCCCCGTTGGGACATTTGTCCATTTAATGTGGTCTAGTATTTTTGAAAAATGGGGTGGTAGGATTTTGAATTAGCCATTTGGTGGTTCCTTCATAAAATCCCCCGTTTTTACGCTCGGAAGATGGAAAATGGCTTTTTGGTGCGACGAAAAGGAAAACTTGCTTCTGTAATATTGTTTACCATTCCATGATGTACATGCATGCTCAATATGGGCACTCTATCACAAACTATGCCTTAATTCTAGTCATAACATTTGTCATTTGACCCGAAAGCTAGGAAACCTCGAATGATATAGGTCATTTTGTGAAGGTTTTTTTGAGACATATTCAATATAAAAAGTTTGATATTTTTTCTTTCAACTATGTCATATAATATGACACCACGCGAAGGTTTCACATTGTTTTGATCGTTTTTGAATTTTTAATGCATGTTTTAAACTAGGGTTAAAACGGCGAGCATGAAGATTCTTATTCAATATAAATATCTACTATTGAGTGTAGATAGATAGATCTTATTTTTCTGCAAATTTTGATATATTATTTGTATTTTTCTGAATTAGAATGATTTTTTATGATTTTCCTAAGAGTAGTGTGATAAAAGGGAAAAAAGAAAAAAAAACGACTTTGCCATGTGTACTGTGGAATACACACGGCACGGCAAAGGCCCCTTGCCGTGTATACTGCAGAATAACACGGCAAAAAGACCACCGTTTGTGCCGTTAGCTCCTCCCGTCAAATGGACCTGTGAGGTCATGGGTGCACCTCGTTGCCATGACAACACCTATGCCGTGTGCTGTTGTCGACTTTTTCGAGTGTATTTTTTTTGCCGTGTGCCGTTGTCGACTTCCACCATGACGAGGCTGAGTACTGCTGGTTCGTTATCAAGCGCTTGGTTTTCAGCTTGCATGCGTCTTCTCACTTGCGAACAGTAATTAATTGCTTTACAATTTCCCAATCTCCATTGAGCATTAATTGATCCATTGACTAAGCGGCGGCCCCTCGAGCGGAGCGGAAATTAGCTCAATATAATGACGCACGGCGAATCGACAGGTTCACCCTCGAGTCCAGTAGACACCGCCCCTACCGAACTCGTCCCTCGTCGGTGAGATGGCAACTCCGCTTAGCCACAAGCGCCAGCGCCAGCGTGAACCCACTACTCTCATGTCGCTCGGCGACGACATGCTCGCCGAGATCCTCCGCCGCCTCCCGTCCCTGCCCTCGCTTGCCAGGGCCGCCCTGGCCTGTCCGCGGTTGCGCAACGTCGCCTCCTCCTCTTCGGTGGTCAAGAACCGCTTCATCTCGCCGGCTCTGCTGCTGGGCTACTTCGTTTCGGTCGCAGGCGGCGACAGGCCGTCCTTCCACCGCGCGCTCCGCCTCTCCCACCGTGATGTCGCTGGCATCGTCCGTCGCGGCGATTTCAATCTCGAGGATTTCGAGGACTACGACTGGCGCCTCATGGACTCCCGGCAAGGCTTTCTTCTCCTCACCAGCGACAGTGGCATGGCGGCGTACGACCCCGTCTCCAGCACACGACTTCGTGTTCCCCACTGCGTGAACATGGGCAATGGCGACGGCAACTCGTCGTTGTTCCATTGCTGCTTCCTCCCTTCTTCGGGCGATGTGACCTCGGTCCGCGTGCTCTGCCTGGAGAGCACCTGGGGAGGCAAGGTGCGCCCGCATGTGTACAGCTCTCGCACGGGCGAGTGGTGCTCCCACTCGCTGGCGCCTAAAGGCATCAAGGCACTCCGGAGAGGTGACCCGCGCTCGAACTACTGTCTGCCCATGCACGCCGGCCGGCGCATCTACTGGAGGACTACCAATGCGAAAGTGCTCACCTCGCTCGATGTCGGTTCCATGAAGTTCTCCGATGTACCTCTCCCGGATAATCTATACAACAAATTCTCATCTTACGCTGTCGGGGACACGGAGGATGGCAAAACCTGCATGGTATACGTCTCAACCAATTCCAACAAGTTCGATGTGCAGGTTTGGTTCCTCAAGGAGGAAGACGGGTCTTCATGGGAGCAATGGATCGGAGGCTGGATGCTTGGGAAATAGATAAGTTGGCCCGTAAGATTAATATGAATCACAAAAATGTGGTGAAGGTCTACGATGTGACTGCCGGCGTCGTGCTGCTTTCAGCGGGCTACAAGAATAACGGCATCCGTTATCTTGCCTTTTGCCTCAAGGACACACTCTGGAAAGGCACTACCAAGACTGACACCAAGGGGCAGTCGTCACCAATCTTGGCAGACTTCTGCACCTCCAGTGGATGGGTGAACCCCTATTTCATGGCATGGCCGCCACACCCTAGCCTAAAGGTATGCCCTTGTTTTTCTATCATGTATCTCAATTCTTTGTTGTACTATTACTACATGCACATAATTTTCTTGCAAATCATACAACAAGTATACTTTCTACTGCTAAATTATTTGAACCATTTTTAACATGTGTGTTGATAGGGCATGCCACTCTTTTTCTTCTTCTTCTAATACTCCGTTATTCACAAGAGAATCTTAATTTTTTTGGGCATTTTCCATTTCAAGGGTGTGGGTAGCACTGTGAATGCCTCCACAAGTGAAAGTGAGCAAGAAGCTGCAGCTGGTTCTAACAAGAAGACGAAGCAAGTCTGACGGATCAAGCAGCTGGTCAGTGAGAAGAATAAACAAGTCATGTGTCATGGTTTCTAGTGGTTTCAAGCGGTGAACTTCTGCGAACATTCTAAAGAAAACGAGTGCCAAATGATGCTCAGATTGTCTCACATACTCATGTTTCCCTAGTTTAAATTAGTATTCTCGACAACCTTACAGGAATGAGATATTTGCAAGGATCCTTCCGTATATCGAACAAACTGTATTTTTCATTTCAAAATTAAATCTAGTTGGCAGCTTCAATGAAAGGATGTTTCATTAGAAAGGAAAGAAACTGCCCTCTTCCTGACCTCTCATCTCCATGGCGACTGAATGAATGCAGCCTACATGTACCGCCCCTGTCTTATGAATGTACAGAACAGAAAAAGAACATGTTGTATAAGTCCTTCTCCCACCCTCGCCGCCGCAGGAGGATGGCACCGGCTTAGGCCGCACGGGGACAGTTGCGGTGGGGAGTCTCGCGCGTCTTCTGCCTTGGGTCATCCTTGTGGCTCTCTACACAATTGAAGGGGAGCTTACACGTCGGGGCGGTGACCCTGGGAGGCGGCGTTGGCTCGGTGGCGGGCGACAGCGTGGGTCAAGGCTGTCTCTAGAAATTTGGACCCCCGGTGCGAAGTACGAAATGAGACCCTAAATTTTTGAAGGAAACATACTCCCTCCATCACAGTTTGGAGGGTGTTTTAAAGAGATTGTTGGACCAAGGTGGACGTTGATTGGGACCAGATTTGTGCCAAAAACATGCAAATTCGTTGGGAGAAAATAGGCCCATTAATTATTCGGCGCCCTATTAAATATAATTACTCAATCAAAACGAGGAGTTTAGGCGCATGCATTGATAGAGTTGCATGCAAGAATTAATTCCTTGGCTGAATGGAGTAGGAAGTGAGAAGAAAAAGAGGGGGCATTAATTTTGTGATTAAGTCTAACGCGCCTAGGAGGAAAGGAGTTTTGAAAACACGTGATTTTTGTAAAACGCCTTCTAAACCGTGACGTAGGGAGTAGTACTAATATAAATAGAGAACATTTTCACTTAAATATATGTTTAATACTACGTGCTATTTCACATAGTATTAAAAACTATATCAAGTAACGCAAAGGCCTAAGGAAAGCACCGAAACAATAAACTGATCTTAGGCTATACAGAAAGGCATGAGCCGTCTGGTCTGGTATTTGAATGTGAAGAGATAGAAAGCATGGCTATCTCAGAAATTTCTGGGTCATGTACGAAACTCTAACTAGGGGCCTATGCTTAAGTAATTAAGTGCCAAAATAAACTGGTTTGCAGAACAATTGTATACTCATCAATATAACTATTTACTGTTAAAAAAGAGCCTAAATTAAATAGTAGGGCTTGGGGATGTGTACTATTTCTAGGCCATGTGTACTATTGGCAAAAAAAGTGCAAATGTATACTCATCAATAATATAACTATTCGGTGTTAAAAAGATCCTAAAAATAGTAGGGCTTGGGACTGTAGTGATTCCTTATGGCTTGAACGCACCTGAAGCCGACGCCCTGACTTGTGCCGTGGTCTGATCTCTGCACAGGGCTAGGCATTGTTTTGCAAGCCCGTGTAAGAGCGCACCCTGGCCGGCCACCGTCAAGGAAGATGGTCAAAACGACGCTATCTTAGAAAATATCCCTGGAAACAACGATTCCGGAGTGCTCCGAGTGTCGCTTTTGATCTGGTCCGCACCGTCATCTAGGCCCATCGGTCGGGGCTTAATGTTGGTTGGTTGTGCGTGTGGGCTGGAAGTATCGGGGAAGAGAGGAAAATCTAGAGTTGTGTGTTCGTTCTCCTCCCTCTCTCTCTGTCCCGTGTAAATCGCCGCTGCCGCCTGGACTGTAGGTGCCGCTAATTCCCATGCCCACTGATGCCTCGACCTTCCACCACTTGACACGCGCCCTTACCGTAAACCCTAATCATGGCTGGATTTGCCGCCGTGCCGGTCCAAAGGTAGAGTGCGCGTCGCCTGCCGCAGATCCTCTGACCTGCAGAAAGCCTCTCCTCGTGGCCGTCCTGCACCATCTCTTCGACGCCCCATTTTCTTCTCTCTCCCTTGAGAGCTCAGGCTGAGGCAGCGGCTGTCGATGCACAAGTACTGCAAGGCCATATTCTCCTGGTCGTGAAAAATGCCACAACCATAGACGGCGGCGAGACCTGTAGCGGCAAGTCCACGCAGATCCCAGAGTACGTTCTTCAGGCTTCTTTTTCTCCAATTTTCAATGGGTCCCTACATATTTTAAAAATTTGCTATACTCTATCGGTATGGGGCATTTGGCCGAACAGCTGATGTGCGTGTGTGTCTCACCTGCTCAATCGACCGCGTCAATCATTTATGTTGTATTTTTTTTGTTACTCCGCTTCGTGACACCTCGGGATCAGGGCTAAACAAATTTCAGACCTCCGTCTGGAATAAGCTGAACCTTGAGCTCGAGAATATCTAGTGAAGAATCGGTAACACGGCAGTGATCCTATGACACAAAATTTATTACAGCAAGCTCATAACTGAGCAGAAAACCAAATTATTACAAGCAGAGGTCACTGACCACAAACATCAAACAACAGAAGTCAAATTATGCTTTTAAGTATAGCAAGCATAACGATGACGTCCCAGCCCATAGATTCCAGGCTACCGGCCGGAAACTTCAGGCTACTCATCGATGTCGATGTAGTACGGAACTCGTCTTCAAGGGACACTTACTCTGCCAAAAGTATCAACAAAGCAAGGGTGAGTACAGGGTGTACTCCGCAAGACCTATGGCTGGCGGATTTGTTTTGCGTAAAGCCATCTTTGTTTGTAAAACAAGAGAGAGAAGAATCACGTCTAATCAGAGTATTTTAAAAGAGAATAAGAGAGCGACATCTCCGAAATATTGATCATCATCTTTTGATATCCATCGAATCATCATCAACTCTCAACTAGGATCACCCCCTCGAACCCACGAGGAAGCATCCTTAAGCACACATTGATCTGCCAAGTTTTACGATTAGGTTAAAGTTATCTATGATCTTAGAATCTGGTCACCAAGCGTTCATAACCGTGAACACGGCTTTTCGAAAAGATTTAACCCTGCAGGGGTGTACAACTTTACCCACACGTACCAACCGACTCTTAATGCCAACGTTATTATCCCTCTTCTTTGGAAGGCCGGCAGATGGTGGTTGGCCACGACCTTTACCTTGCTTTCGTCGAGACCATGAGTCACGCAATAAGTATTGCTCCGCCGTAACAGGTCAAATCCCTAAGTCGGTACTTAAAGATGTGAGGCGAGGTTGGTTTACCAGGGGAGCCATCAACCCCAAGCAACCCGGTCCACGCTTCCCTACCTATATGAATGCACCTCCTTCTTTCGAAAACATTTTCAATGCGTATGTCGAATGGAACGCCCGAACTATGTGACTCATGGAATCTACTAGGCAAGTTAACAGGCGAGGGGTCCCCAAGCCCCGTGTGGCTATACGCTCGTCTCGGTTTCAAAGGCAAGAACTCAGGTCCTAGTGGTGGCGAGCATGGGACTAGAAAAACCACATCCCACTGTGGCCTCCCATACAAGCCTTAGCATGTTTAACTCATATCACCTTTGATATCATCTCATCATGATCTCCTGTCATACTAGATTATCTGCATCTGATACATCATCTGGATGAACCAGTACTGACAGCTATGCATGGCTAAGAAAGACACATATAAAAGCTCTAGCGGTGCACACAAGCCAAACCTAGTTATGCTAGGAGCAGTGGATCAGGTAATATAAGCTCAAAGGAAGTAATGCAATAGATAGAATACTTTATCTATCGATAAAAGACCACAATAGAATCGAATGCAACATGGCAGGAATAGAAATGCTTTTGAAATCATAGGATTATATCATGGTGGGGCTTTGCTTTCCTTTGCCAGTTGATAGCAGATAAGAAGATCTTCAGGAGCCTTTTACTTGACTTGGTTACAGTTGGTCAAGTATTGTTCGTCGGTCTTCGATCTTCGACGGTCTTGATCTCGGTCTTCGATCTTGATCTCGATATCGTATTCTATCGGGAAGAACCAAACACCAGAAAGAAAGGGGGAAACAATCAACACATGGCATTGATGCAATTCTCAAGCAAGTATGATGATATGACAAGTTAAATTGTATTGAACTGAAACCCTAAAACATGATCGATCATTAAATCGGGGTTCCGAGGGCTGAAAACCCTAACTCGGGGAAACTCCGGATTCACCTGTGAGGGGTTACTATGTTCTCCTAATTAAACTTGTCATGTAAGTTGTTGATCAATGCATTATTATAGCTTAACTAGATAGAGCTCGTTTTTCTGAACATTTTGATATATTACTTGTATTTTTCTGACTTATAAATAATTAGTTATTGAATTTACAAGTTTTATTCAAATTCTGAAATTATTAAATCAAATGATTAAACCTTTTACAGCACAGCAACAACTAGCCGCAAAGACAGACAGATGGGCCCTGGGCCAACTCATCCTCCACGTGGGCAGGGTGGGACCTAGGCCAGGTTTGACCGGGTCTGACTGCGTGTTGACGCCAGGGTGACGTCACCGTGACGTCATCGACGCCGCTGAGCCACAGAACGGCCAGGGGACGGAGGTGGAGGGCGATCTAGGGAGCGTGCATGCACGCGTTAGAGAGAGTAGATTGAGGCGAGCCAAAGAGTAGCGGCGCCGCCTCGAAAGGGTCACCGGAGAGGGGAGCACGATGACGGCGAGCGGCAGTAGTGGCATGTGGTCGACAGGGAAGAGGAACCAGAGCGAGAAGAGGCGAGAGAGAGGGTCCATGAGGACCAGCAGCTCACCAGGAGCACGATGGAGGGGTCGGCGAGGCTCGGGGAGGCCGGACGGCGCAGAATCGACGGTGGCTGGCGTCGGAGGAGATGAGGTCGACGGCGAGGATTCGCGGTGCGCGGGGTCGATTCCTTCTACAAGGATGCTCAGCAGGGAGAGGCGAGTCCAACAGTGTCCTCTGCTGGTCACGGTGAGCTCGGAAACGGTGGGGAAGCACGGAACCTGCGAGCCCTGGGTTAGGGTTTGCGCGCTCTGTAGGGAGGAAGCGAGGCAGAGGAAGGAGTGGTGTGCTAGGGCTTCTCGGTGGAGAGGCAGGATACTTTTAGGTGCTGGTGGGCGGCGATGTTGATCTTAGCGCGCGGTGGCATCGGGTGGCCGGCGGCGAGCCACCGAGCTGCTTCGCTTCACCGGGAGGAAGATGACGTCGAAGGGGTATCGGTCCAGTTGGGCTGCGACAGGGCCGAGGTGGGCCGCAGGAGGCTGCTGGCTGGCGACAGGGAAGGAAAGGGAGAAGTGGGCCGACCCAGATAGGTTAGCTGGCTCCAGTTTTTCATTCTAAACACTTTTCTATTTCTGTTTTCATTTCTTCTTTTGAATTTTCATTTTGTAATCTGTTTTGAACATTTTCAAAATACAAGAGGCTTTGTAAATATTTAAAATAACAAGGAGACCCTTAATAACCATTTGGGTTCCAATAATTTTGGTAGTTTTTCAAAATCAAAACCATTTGAATTGATTTCAAATAGAGAGGAAATGATTAGGGTTTAGGGTTTTGCCTTAATTCTTAATGCATGCATTTTTAAGGTATGATGCTTATGATGCACAAAACAAACCCTAATATATAATTAGCTAAAACTGAGGTGTTACAGCTCTATCCCCCTTACGAGAATCTCGACCCGAGATTCCAAAGGTAGGAAGAGAGACAAAGAGAAAAGGAACAGGGCTACTCTAAAGACAAGAGGGAAACACACTAAACAACACATAGAGTATCTCATGGTCAACTCATGGATGGAGTGTTTAGAAACAACTCTGAGATGACGAACATGAAACACATCAAGGTAACAGAAGAAACAAGAGGAGAAGGTTTCAAGTTGTTAGATAGCTGGTCTTCATAAGGATTGAGACCATGGAACTTACAGAAGGTTTTGAAGCTTCTGACGAAGAAAGCTTCCAATAGAAAGAACATGACCACAGACTTCGATAGATAACCTCTACTGAATGTCTTAAGTAGAGATTTCAGGTTGTAGAGATATGGATCAACAAAACCAAGCTGTTGAACTACTTTGGAAACATAAGGGTCACTCTTTCATCCAACAGAAGGCCAAGACAGAAAGTTGTTTTTGTAGGGGTTCGTAGCATGGAAAACAAAAAAATTCTACCGCATGAACACACAATCAAGATCTAATCTATGATCAAGCCAAGATCTATCTACTAGATTGTAGCAACGAGTCGATAGAATACTAACCCTCGAAGATCCAAAGCGGTTAACGAGAGCAGATTCTCGTGGGTGATGTAGTCGTACACTTCCGATCTCAAGATCGCGTAGACGATCCTCCCGGCGCTGCGTTCTGGCAGCGCAATGCAATGGTCACACGTTTGGTACACGATGAAGACCTTCCTCTCCCTTGTTCCAGCAGGCAGCGGAGGTTGTAGCACTCTCCTCGCGATTCCGGCAGCACGACGGCGTGGTACCGGAAGTAGAGGGGAGATCTCGCAGGGCTTCGCCTTGTGTGGAGGCGCCAGGAGCTAGGGTTTGGGTGTATGGAAGAGGGGCACCCCTGCCCCTCCTTTTATAGGTGGGAGGGAGGCGTGGTTGGGAGGAGGGAGTCCTCCTCCAACTCCAACTCCTCCTCCTTGGCCGGCGGGTGGAGGGAGTAGGACTTCCTCCCTAAGTAGGTTTCCTACTCTCCCTCCACCAAGAAAACTTGCCGTTTGACTTTTCAAATTGGCGTTTGACTTTTCAAACTAGGATTTGATTTATCCCTTTATTTTGCTCAGAGATGACATATAGTACATGATGCAACCATTCCACATTGTCATGACACATTCATGTACCCTTCCCCTCCGGAGTGCCGGACCTTCCGGAACCTTCTACAACATTCCCGATGAAAACACCGGAATCATTCCCGAACTCCGAAACAGGACTTTCCTTATATGAATCTTATTCTCCGGACCATTCCGGATCTCCTCGTGATATCCCGGATCCCATCCGAGACTCCGAACAACATTAGGTCTCTTACTCATCATTCCATAACTACTCAACAACATCGAATCCTTAAGTGTGTCTCCCTACGGTTCGTGAATTATGCGGACATGACCGAGACACTTCTCCGATCAATAACCAATAGAGGAATCTGGAAATTCATATGGCTCCCACATATTTCTACGATTACTTTGCGATCGAATGAACGACTTACATACGATACCAATTTCCCTTTGTCTCACGATAGTTTACTTATCCGAGGTTTTGATCGTCGGTATCTCTGCATACCTAGTTCAACCTCGTTACCGATAAGTACTCTTTTCTCGTTCCCGTGGTATGTGATCCCTTGTGAGCCAGTCACATGCTTGCAAGCTAATTGGATGACATTCCACCGAGAGGGCCCAGCGTATATCTATCCGTCATATGGATGGACAAATCCCACTCTTGATCCATGTGCCTCAACCCATACTTTCCGAACACTCAATGCCACCTTTATAGCCACCCAGTTACGGTGTGGTGTTTGATGTCATCAAAGCATCCTTCCGGTGATGGTGATTAACATGATCTCATGGTCGAAGGAATTAGGTTACTATGTATCAGAAAGCTTATAGCAAATGAACTATATTAAATGACTTGATCTTTATGCTATGCTTAACTATAGGAGTATGTCCATCACATCATTCTCCTAATGATATGACCATGTTGTTAATAACATCTCTATGTTCATGATCAGGAAACCATGATCATATATTAACCAACAAGCTAGTTTAACAAGAGGCTTTACTAGGGACTCTTTTATGTTTACAAATCACACAAGTATTAATGTTTCCGGTTAATACAATTATAGCATGGTATGTAAACATTTATCATTAGTATGAAGATATGATAATAACCACTTTATTATTGCCTCTTGGGCATATCTCCAACAGTCTCCCACTTGCACTAGAGTCAATAATCTAGTTTTAAACCTTTGTGTATTCAACACCTATGGATTTCTGGTGTTGTATGTACACAATTGCTAGTGGTCAACTGATCTCCGGATCTGACACTTCCAGGTCCGTGTGTAATTGCATGTCTTTGCTTCACTACGCATCACTCATTCTCTAATGAGATGGCTTTGTATAAATTTGGTCCTTTGGTGAGACCTTTAGTTCTTTGGGGTTAAAACATGTTGATAATATTGTTGTACAATATATCTTCATAGTATTATCCCGATGTGAACTACACCTAGTTTGGTAACAAACTACTTGACACAAATGCCCTCTTTTGCTGCTATAATAGCAATTATATACTTAGCCCTTTTGTTGTAGTATCTGTCACAATATCTTAACTTTGGAACTCATCCAAATCCATTATGGAACTTGCTTTCCATCATATTGTGCCACCCTTAGTTTAGATTGAGATAAACTTAATTTGTACTTTGTGACAAAACTAGTATCAATGTAGAACTTTTACAATGAACTAACCATCTATTTGTCACTTCTACAAAATAATATACTATTAGTTCTTCCAAAATATCATAAGAATATCCTTACTATCGTCCAATGATCATCTTATGAATCATTCTGGTATATGCTCATAAAATTTAGAGCATAGGCCATATCTGGATTTGTACATATCACAGTATGATTGATATAAATACTCTTTGTGATTTCATACATCAAGTATCAATCTATACTTGAATCTTTGTTTCACTTACCAAGTGTCAATACACTTGAATATATCATCAATATTGAACTCATTCAATCCTTTCTGTGCAACAAGAACCTTTCTTGTAGTTTCTATATTGAACTCATTCAATATCTCGTCTCTGTACTTCTGGCACAACCATATTGGCGTCACAATTTATCCATATAGACATTGATGCCAAATATTCGGGTTCTGCTTAAGCCTTTCATCGAGATGAAATTCTTATCCCGTGTTAATAAAAATATACATCACTTCCAATCAACAATATGTCTTCCACATAATGTACTAGAAATATGTCTTAGCGCTCCCACTTAATTTCTTGCAAGTGCAAGCATCTTCATCGTCTCCGACGAATTTAAACTCCTTTAACAGTTTCATCATAGTGAAGATTCCAACTCCGCAATGCTTACTTCAACCATTGAAGTTTGCATATGCTTTTAGCATCCTTTGAATTAACAAAACCCTATGGACTGTTTTATGCACATGTCCTGGGTAAAAATTCTATTAGAAGAACTTGTTTTGTTTATTCAACTACCACATAACAAAATTATATGTAGTGGTTGCTACATTAATCCGTCTAGACTAAATATCACTATGAAAGATCAAATCTTGTCATAGTCAACCTTTGAACATTGTTGTGAACTCTTTCCCAACATGTCGACTATTTCATAGATGTGAAACATCCATGTCTATTTCTTTATAGATCCAAACACAACTGTAAGGTCTTACACCTTTCTCGAGGGTCCTTCAAGTTTAAAGCTTGATTTCTCGTGTATGGAACTATCACGGATTTTATGGCTTCAAGCCATATGACGGAGTCAGGGACCATCATCGCTTCTTTGCATGTAGTCGGATCATTATTGTCAAATAATGATTTAACTCTCAAATCTTGGTATTTGATTGTTTACTCGATCTACTTGTTTCAATAGAAACTTTGACCTCCGTAACCACAACCTTTGAGATACGTGAGCCATGAGCATTGTTGCTGCCTCCGGAACACTTTTCGGCGCTGCGCAACTCTGCACATATAGCTAAGGTTCTTTTAACCTTATCAAAGTTCTATTTTCCTCCCACTTAACTTTTCACGAAAATTCCTTCTCAAAGAAACTTGACGTTCTAAGCGCCAAACACTTTTGTCTCCGATGTTATGGAGGAACAGTTATTCGAAATAACATACAAAGATAGGTTCATCCGACTTTGGTTGCAATCATCTTTCTTATGTATAGCATACCAATGTTATCCCAAACCATAACTTTATATGGTGTCAATTCAACGAATTATGATGGAGCTCTTTTCAGTGGAAAAACGGTAGTCTCTAAAGCTTTTAATCTTTCAAATATAATGACAGTTTTATGAATTACACCTTCGATCTTACCTTGTCAAACAAGGTTTAATTACATATCTCGAACGCTCCATACTCTTATGGTGTTTCGGGAAATGCAAATCCATGGAACAATTCCTTAAATCTTAGGTATTATGCTAAACTTGTAACTCAAATATCTTCCTTTATGATCTTATCATAAACTATTTATATTCTTGTTACAATGATTTTTTCACTTCATCTTGAAAATCTTTGAACTTTTCAAATGTTTCATACTTCATCCTTATTAAGTAAATATTCATATGTTCACTCAAATTTTTGGAGAAAGCATATGAAGTTGAAATCCATCGCTCTTGACTACACACAATGGACTTCATACAACAATATGTACAAGTTCCAATAAGCTAGTCATTCGTTCCCTTTTGGCCTAAGAACGAAGTTTTAATTATCTCTAGGAAAGTTTCACAAGCGTCATTTGATCAAAAATCAAAAAGACTCCAAAATTCCATCCACATGGAGTTTCTTCATGTTTTCTTTCCAATATAATTTTAAACGGCGATGTCACTTCCTAAGTGATCTTTCAATCAATTTGTCTTTCGACATTTTTAGCACTAGTTTTATGGATGTGATTTCGCCAACGAGATTTGTGAATCATCCATCTTTGATGGATTACGGCAATTATTTGAACAACCCTTTTGTTCTCATAATACCTGATAAAACAAATCTTGAAGGCAAGCTTTGATGTTTAACGAGCAACACAATAACCCTTTATTTGTTCTCGATGAACATCATCACATATTCTTTTGCTAGTTGCTTAGGCCATTGTAGTTCATGAATTGTGTTGTTTCGTATGACGATTCACACCAACAAATTCAGTATCAAATACTTAAGAGCCATATTGTTTAATAAGCAAAGAATATAGCCATAACATGTATATCATCTATATACTTAAGATGAACAATTCTAGTCTTTTCTTTTCTGCCATATATTTATGAGATTCTCTTTCAGTATTTCCTTTTCTGTTTGAAAGAATCTATCAACATCAATAGTGGAGCCATATACATGACACATAGACCAAAGCATGTATAGTAAAATACCAATATATTTGGACTTGCACTTTGAAGTAGATCACCATCATCAAATGTTTGGTGTTCTTTCAAATTCCTTTCTTTAGTAATCTCTTGGTGTAGTAAACATTTTACCTACATCAAATATTCACCCTTATCATGGGATTATCCATGATCAAGCTACTTTTTAGCTTATAATGGTGAATCACGAGTATAATGTTGCTCTCCAAATCCTTTTGGAGGATTAGGACAACTAATGTCTCCAACATTTTGTAAATTCTCATCAAATATGAGAACATAAACTTTGCCATATTATACTCTATCATGTTGTAACCAAAACATCATTTCAAATATCGCAATATCTTCCATACATGATGGTTTCTGAAACAACTCTTTCAACTCCTAGATTACCTTGATATTCAAACTATCTTTCGAATATTAAGAATCATGGAGATAAACATGATGCTTACATACTAACACTGGAATTGTTACTCTTGATTTAATACCAACTATTAAACTTCGCGGAGTAATCGAAACTTACTGAAAGTTTGCAATGGGACTTTTAAACTTTAGATTAACACTTCAAAACAATACGATACCAGTTCATAAAGTAACTAACCAGAATTCTATAGTTCTATCATCTCAATTATAACTAAGCGCAAGGTGGTAAACGGATGCCAATGACTACAACAACTATGCAAATTCACTTTGATTTAATTTATGATAAAAGTGTTCAACTTTTAATCATATTGCTGTTGAACTCCCACTCAAAACAATATACCTCACATTGTTTTAGTGATCACACGAACCAAATCCACCACATCAAAACCAATCATCACGAGAGTTAATGTAGCTTCAATGGCGAACAATCAACATGTTCATCATATCTACTATATGATTCATGCTTTACCTTTCGGTGATCCGTGTTTCGAGACCATGTCTGTACATGCTAGGCTCGTCAAGATCAAACCTTAGCTTCCGCATGAGCAAATCTGGCTTGCTCACGTTGTATACACTCGCAGAATCTAACACACCCGATCATCACGTGATGCTTCGAAACAACGAGCTTTAGCAACGGTGCTTACTAAGGATGAACACTTTAAAACTTGAAATTGTGTGTTTGAGGGATCATCTTATAATGCTACCGTCGTGAACTAAGCAATACAAGATGCATAAAAGGATTAACATCACATGCAATTCAAAATATGTGATATGATATGGCCTTTCTCCTTGTGCTTCCGATCTCCATCTTCAAGCACGAACATGATCTCCATCATCACCGGTGTGGCGTCAAGGTCAATGGCGCCGCTTCATGGTTGTCATCCACTAGCATCAACTATTACAACTACTTTGAATAATAGACACGCGGGTCTTAACGGAATTTAAAAGACAACCATATGGCTCCTGCCGGTTGTCAACTTACAATAAGGAACATTGCATACATCAAATATAATCACAATCATGGACATATCACATCACAGCACACCCCTGCAAAACAAAGTTAGACGCCTCTAATTTTCTTTGCATGTTTTACGTGGTTTGGGGCTTTCAATAAGTGTCGTTCTAACTTACGAACAAGAACCACAACATTGATACTAGTATTGTCAATCACCCGTTGTAAATTGAATCTTAACTATGTTGGGAGAAACAGGCACCCGCAAAGCCACTTATGCAATACAAGTTGCATGTCAAGCGTGGAGCAAGTCTCATGAACGATGTCATGTAAGGTTAGCCCGGGCCGCTTCATCCCACCATCCCGCAAGATGAAAAGTACACAAGAAGCAATCAACAACAAAAGCATCAACGCCCACAATGACCATTGTGTTCTACTCGTGCAACAGATCTACATATAGACACGGCTCTGATACCACTGTAGGGGTTCGTAGCATGGAAAACAAAAAATTTCTACCGCATGAACACACAATCAAGATCTAATCTATGATCAAGCCAAGATCTATCTACTAGATTGTAGCAATGAGTCGATAGAATACTAACCCTCGAAGATCCAAAGCGGTTAACGAGAGCAGATTCTCGTGGGTGATGTAGTCGTACACTTCCGATCTCAAGATCGCGTAGGCGATCCTCCCGGCGCAGCGTTCCGGCAGCGCTTCCACAGTCGGTCAGACGTTCGGTACACGATGAAGACCTTTCTCTCCCTTGTTCCAGCAGGCAGCAGAGGTTGTAGCACTCTCCTTGCGATTCCGGCAGCACGACGGCGTGGTACCGGAAGTAGAGGGGAGATCTCGCAGGGCTTCGCCTTAAGCCGGAGCGAGTATGGTGGACTATGAGAGAGGCCTTGGTGGTCTAGGGTTTAGAGGCACCAAGGGGAGAGGTGTAGCCGGCGGCTAGGGCTTGGGGAAGCCCTAACTCGGCGAGTTGGGAGGAAACCCTAGGCGGCGGCAGCACTTGTGTGGAGGCGCCAGGAGCTAGGGTTTGGGTGTAGGTGTTGGAATTATGCCCTAGAGGCAATAATAAAGATGTTATTATTATAATTCTTGTTCATGATAATGTTTATATTCCATGCTAGAATTATATTAAGCGGAAACTTTAATACTTGTGTGGTTTGTGAACAACACCGTGTCCCTAGTACGCCTCTATGGACTAGCTCATTGATTAATGATGGTTAAGGTTTCCTAACCATAGACATGAGTTGTCGATTAATAATGAGATTATATCATTGGGAGAATGATATGATGGATAGACCCAAACTAAGCAGAGCAATTAGATCGTGTCATTGTGTTCATCTTTGCGAAGCTTTTCTTATGTCAAATATTATATTCCTTAGACCATGAGATAATACAACTCCCTGGTATCGGAAGAAAGCTTTGAGGTCATCAAACGTCATCCTATGAGAGGGTGATAATAAAGGTGTCTCTCAGGTGATCGGAAAGTATCTGTTGGGTTGTATGTATCGAGATGGGATTTGTCCCTCCCAAGTCGGAGAGATATACTTCGGGCCCACTCGGTAATCGATATCAACAACTCTTGCAAGCATGTGGTTAAGGAGTTAATCACAAAGTGATATCGGATTACGGAACGAGTAAAGTACTTGCTATGAACGAGATTGAACTAGGTATGACGGTACCGACGATCAAATCTCGGGCAAGTAAAATATCGCGAGACGAAGGGAATATATATATGGGATTAATTGAATCCTGGCATCATGGTTCATCCGATATGATCATCGATGAATGTGTGGGAGTCAATATGGGTTTCCAGACCCATTGATTATTGATAGAAGATCATGTCTGCATATTCTCGAACCCGAAGGGTCACACACTTAACGTGTCTCGACGCTAGGATAGATTGGATAATTGGTTTATGAGTTTTTGTTCGGAGTCTCGGATGGGATCTGGGACATCACGAGAGGTTCCGAAATGGTCCGGAGAATAAGATTCATATAAGGCAGTGCAGTTTTTGGAGTTCGGAATTGTTCCTTGTTAATCGGTATTGTACCGGAAGCTTCTAGAACCTTCCGGAAGGGGGCCAACGTGGTCCCACCTGTCGGGAGGGGGCATGGGCCTATGAGGGAGTTCCCTGGCCGCATTGGGCCAGGGGCACAAGGCCCCATAGGGCCCAGCCGGCCAAACAAGGGGAAACCCTAGTTTGGAGCTTCTTGAAAGGGGGGGTTTCCTTGCCCCCCACTCCTCCCTCCTTTGGCCGCCGGCCTAGGCTTGGGGGAGGGTTAGGCTGGCGCCCACCCTCTATATATAGAGGGCTGGGCGCACCACCCCCACACCTTCCCTCAAGCCTAGTCGCCTCCCTCCTCTCTCTCCCTCCCATTGCGTGTGGCGAAGCCTGCTGTAAACTCTCCACCACTTGCTCCGCGCCGTCGCGTTGTAGATCCAATCCGTCTCTCCACCATACTTGCTGGACCGAGGAAGGAGGATACGTCGAGGTGCTGCACGTGTGCATCTCCCGGAGGCATCGCCACTTGCGGTGCTAGATCGGATCGGATCGCGAGGAGGAGAAGCGAGTACGACTACATCACCCACGTTCCGATTTAATGTTCCATGCGAATCTTCAAGGGTATGAAGATCTAATCCAATCTCTCGTTGTTCGCATCTCCTAGATTAGATCTCGGCTTCCCTCTGCTCGCATCCGTAGAAAATTTTGATTTACTATGCCGAAACCCTTCGGGTATCGAGCTAGATCTATGCGTAGATGTGTTTCACGAGTAGAACGCAACATGGTTGTTGCGGGCGTTGATGTTTTCTGTTGCAAGCCTCTTGTTTGTGTTCTTATTATGACGTGGGATAGTGAGATTGAAGCGGTCCAGGCCAACCTTACGCGACGTCGTCCGCGAGACCGGCTCCGCACTTGACGTGTGGCTTGTTCCACACATGCGGCTGGTGGATGCCAGTTTCTCTCACTATAGTTGTCATGGGATTTACACCGGAGTTTGGCAACCATAATATCACCATTGTGGCTTTCCGTAGGTAAGAATCGTTCTTAGCATGCTACTCCCATAAGCCACGTAAAACATGCAACAACAAAGTAGAGGCGTCTAACTTGTTTTTGCAGGGAGTGTTTTCTATGATATGGTATGGCCCAAGATGTGATGTGTATAATGTATGCGATGATCATGTTTTGTAATGTTTCACGACTTGCATGTCGATGAGTACACAACCGGCAGGAGCCATATGGTTGTCTTTATAATTGTGTATGACCTGTGTGTCAACTTCTTATACGCCATGTAATAGTTTCACTTTATCGCTAAGTAGTTAGCAATAGTTGTAGTTGCTATTCGTGGTGGAGGCAATCATGGTGGAGTGATGGAGATCATGCCAGCACGCACAGGATGGAGATCATTGCGCGAAGATTGGCTATACCATGTCACATAAAGTTATATGCATGTGATGTTTATCCTTTTATGTATCTTATTATGCTTAGATCGCGGTAGCATTATAAGATGATTCCTCACTTAAAGATCAAGATAAAGCGTGTTCTCCCCATGTATGCACCGTTGCGAAAGTTAAATCGTGTCCAAGCATCACGTGATGATCGGGTGCTATAGACTCTACGTTCACATACAACGGGTGCAAGCCAGTTTTGCACACGCGGAAATACTTGGGTCTAACTTGACGAGCCTAGCATGTACAGACATGGCCTCGGAACACATGAACCGAAAGGTTAAGCATGAGTCATATGAATGATATGATCGACACTTCGTTGTCCACCATTGAAACCACATCTCTTCTCGTGAAGATCGGATTAGGCATGGTGAATTTGGATCGTGTTCACTAAACAACTTGAGGGATGTTGAATTTAGTGGGAGTTCATCTAGTAATTTGATTAAAAGTTGAACTAGTTATCATGAACATAGTCTAATTTGCACTTGCAAACATTGTAGATCAAATGGCTAAGTCCAACTTCAACTTCAACGCGTTTTTCTTTGAAGGAAAAGCTTAAAAACAATGGGTCTAACTTCACCAACTGGTTCCGCAATCTGAGAATCATTCTCTCTGGCGGTCCAAAGGACTATGTCCTTGAGAATGCGTTAGGTGACGCCCTGCTGCTACTGCGCCGGCTGATGAGAAAGCTGTCTATCAGTCGCGCAAAGATGATTATGGTGTGATTAAGAGCACCATGTTGTTTGCTATGGAATCGGACCTTCAAAATCGTTTTGAAGAATATCCTGGGCCCTTTGAGATTCTTGAGGAGCTGAAAACCATGTTTCAGACTCAGGCCCGTTCTGAGAGATATGAGATCTCTGAGAAGTTCTTTAACTGCAAGATGGAGGAAGGGAGTTCCGTTAGTGAGCACGCCATTAAGATGTCGGGCTACACTCAACGCCTTGAGCAACTGGACTGCAAGATTCCAGAGGAGCTCAAGATTGACAGGGTTCTGCAATCACTCCCTCCCAGCTACAAAAGTTTTGTAGTAACTCATAATCAGATTGGTTCCACTGATACGATCACCGAGCTCTTCGCAAAGCTGAAGGCTGCGAAAGTGGACATCAAAAAGGATAATCATGTGTTGATGGTCAACAAGCCCCCCACCTTCAAGAAAGGTAAGGGTGCAAAGAATCCCTTCAAGAAAGGCGGCGGCAAGCACGTTGCCCCTGCTGAGAAGAAGCTCAGGTCTGGTCCTAAGCCGGACACTGAGTGCTTCTATTGCAAGGACAAGGGTCATTGGAAGCGCAACTATCCGAAGTACTTAGCGGACAAGAAGGCTGGCACCATCAAAGGTATATTTGATATACATGTTATTGATGTTTTCCTTACTAGCCCTCGTTGTAGTGCCTGGGTATTTGATACTGGTTCAGTTGCTAATATTTGTAACTCGAAACATGAGCTACGGAATAGACGGCGGCTTGCGAGGGATGAGGTGACGATGCGCGTTGGCAACGGATCAAGAGTTGATGTGATGGCCATCGGCACGCTCTCCTTAGTTTTACCTTCGGGATTAGTTTTAAACCTCAATAAATGTTATTATGTGCCTGCGTTGAGCATGAACATTATTTCTGGATCTTGTTTATTGCAAGACGGTTATTCATTTAAATCGGAGAATAATGGTTGTTCTATTTATATGAGTAACATCTTTTATGGTCATGGACCTATTGTGAATGGTTTATTTCTTCTAAATCTCGAAAGGGATGAAACACACATCCATAACATTGAGGCTAAGAGATGCAAAGTAGATAGTGATAATACTACTTATTTGTGGCACTGTCGTCTAGGTCATATTGGTGTAAAGCGTATGAAGAAACTCCATTCTGATGGACTTTTGGAGTCTCTTGATTTTGAATCATTTGACACATGCGAACCATGCCTCATGGGCAAGATGATCAAAACCCCGTTCTCCGGTATGATGGAGCGAGCAACTGACTTGTTGGAAATCATACATACCGATGTATGCGGACCGATGAGTATTTCGACGCGCCGTGGATATTGCTATTTTCTCACTTTTACCGATGACTTAAGTAGATATGGGTATATTTATTTAATGAAACATAAATCTGAAACATTTGAAAAGTTCAAGGAATTTCAGAATGAAGTGGAGAACCATCGTAACAGAAAGATTAAGTTTCTACGATCCGATCGTGGAGGTGAATATTTGAGTTATGATTTTCTCACGCATCTTAAAGCAAGCGGAATCGTTTCGCAACTCACGCCACCCGGAACACCACAGCGCAATGGTGTGTCTGAACGTCGGAATCGAACCCTATTAGATATGGTCCGATCAATGATGTCTCTTACTGATTTTCCGTTATCATTTTGGGGTTATGCATTAGAAACCGCTGCATTCACTTTAAATAGGGCACCATCTAAATCCGTTGAGATGACACCGTATGAACTGTGGTTTGGTACTAAACCTAAGTTGTCGTTTCTTAAAGTTTGGGGATGCGAAGCTTACGTCAAGAAGTTGATGCCGGACAAGCTCGAACCCAAAGCGGAGAAATGCGTCTTCATAGGATACCCTAAGGAAACTATTGGGTATACCTTCTATCACAGAACCGAAGGCAATCAGAAATCCTATCCTTGCTAAAACCAATCCAATCCACGAAAAGCATCGTATTGTAACACTTGTGAAAGGCTAGTGTTGTGAATTCGATTGAGAAGTGTTTGTCGCAAAGAACGGTTCCTTTCTTGAGAAGGAGTTTCTCTCGAAAGAAGTGAGTGGGAGGATAGTAGAGCTAGACGAGGTTATTGAACCTTCTCTTGAATTGGAGAGTAGCACAGCACCTGAAATTGTTCCAGTGCCGCCTGCACCAACAATAGAGGAAGCTAATGACAAGGATCATGAAGCTTGGACGATCACGCTCTTGAGCGTCGCGGTCGACAAGGTCGCGTGCCCTCTCGAGTGGTATGCAGCAACCTGTCTTGATCTTGTTGGTAGAAGCGGTGAACCTACGAACTATGAGGAAGCGATGATGAGCCGGACTACGAGAAATGGCTAGAAGCCATGAAATCCGAATTGGGATCCATGAGCGAAAACCAAGTATGGACTTTGGTGGACCCTCCTAGCGACCGAAAGGCCGTTGAGTGCAAATGGATCTTCAAGAAGAAAACAGACGCGGATGGTAATGTTACCGTCTATAAAGCACGGCTTGTCGCGAAAGGTTTTCGACAAGTTCAAGGTGTTGACTACGATGAGACTTTCTCTCCTGTAGCGATGTTTAAGTCCATTCGGATTTTATTAGCAATTGCTGCTTTTCATGATTATGAAATATGGCAGATGCATGTCAAGACTGCGTTCCTCAATGGCAACATTGATGAAGAGTTGTATATGATGCAACCCGAAGGTTTTGTCGATCCTAAGGATGCTTATAAAGTATGCAAACTTTAGCGTTCCATTTATGGACTGAAGCAAGCATCTCGGAGTTGGAACCTTCGTTTTGATCAAGTGATCAAGAGCTTTGGATTTGTTCCAAATTGCTACGAAGCTTGTATCTACAAGAAAGTGAGTGGGAGCTCGGTGACATTTCTGGTACTATATGTGGATGACATATTGATTATTGGAAATGACATTAACATGCTTAACAATGTGAAGAGTTATTTGAACAAGTGTTTTTCAATGAAAGACCTAGGTGAAGCTGCTTATATATTGGGCATCAAAATCTATAGAGATAGACAAAGACGCCTGATAGCTTTAAGCGGTACATACCTAGACAAAGTTCGAAAAGGTTCAGAATGGATAAGGCAAAGAAAGGTTCATGCCTATGTTGTCGGGTAAGATATTGAGCAAGGCTCGGTGTCCAGCCTGATGAAATGATAGGAAGCTATGAGCAAAGTGCCTTATGCCTCGGCCATAGGTTCTATCATGTATGCCATGTTGTGTACTAGGATGTGTCCAATGCTCTTAGTTTGACGAGATATCAAAGTGATCCAGAGTGGAACCTTTGGATAGTGAAGAACATCCTAAAGTACCTAAATAGGACTAAAGAAATGTTTTTAGTCTATGGGGGTGACGAAGAGCTCATCGTAAAAGGTTACGTCGATGCTAGTTTCGACACCGACAAGGATGATTCTAAATCTCAGACAAGATACGTGCATATTTTGAATGGAGGAGCTGTGAGCTGGAGAAGCTGCAAGCAAAGCGTGATCGCGGGATCTACAGTAGAAGCGGAATACATGGCTACTGCAGAAGCGTCAAGTGAAGGAGTTTGGATCAGGAACTTCATCACTGAGCTTGGCGTGGTTCCAAGTGCATTGGACCCACTGGAGATATTGTGTGACAACACTGGCGCCATAGCACTCGCTAAGGAACCAAGATATCATCCAAAGACCAAGCATATCAACCGCAAGTTTCATATAATCCGAGATTATATAGCAGATGGAGATCTGAAGAATAGCAAAGTACATACAGATCTGAATGTCACAAATCCATTGACTAAACCTCTTCCACGTGTAAAACATGATCAACACCTCAGTGCCATGGGTGTGAGATTGTTGCCAAATGTAAACTAGATTATTGACTCTAGTGCAAGTGGGAGACTGTTGGAATTATGCCCTAGAGGCAATAATAAAGATGTTATTATTATAATTCTTGTTCATGATAATGTTTATATTCCATGCTAGAATTGTATTAAGCGGAAACTTTAATACTTGTGTGGTTTGTGAACAACACCGTGTCCCTAGTACGCCTCTATGGACTAGCTCATTGATTAATGATGGTTAAGGTTTCCTAACCATAGACATGAGTTGTCGATTAATAATGAGATTATATCATTGGGAGAATGATATGATGGATAGACCCAAACTAAGCGGAGCAATTAGATCGTGTCATTGTGTTCATATTTGCGAAGCTTTTCTTATGTCAAATATTGTATTCCTTAGACCATGAGATAATACAACTCCCTGGTATCGGAAGAAAGCTTTGAGGTCATCAAGCGTCATCCTATGAGAGGGTGATCATAAAGGTGTCTCTCAGGTGATCGGAAAGTATCTGTTGGGTTGTATGTATCGAGATGGGATTTGTCCCTCCCAAGTCAGAGAGATATACTTCGGGCCCACTTTCGTGTCGATATCAACAACGCTTGCAAGCATGTGGTTAAGGAGTTAATCACAAAGTGATATCGGATTACGGAACGAGTAAAGTACTTGCTATGAACGAGATTGAACTAGGTATGACGGTACCGATGATCAAATCTCGGGCAAGTAAAATATCGCGAGACGAAGGGAATATATGTATGGGATTAATTGAATCATGGCATCATGGTTCATCCGATATGATCATCGATGAATGTGTGGGAGTCAATATGGGTTTCCAGACCCCGCTGTTGATTATTGATAGAAGATCATGTCTGCATATTCTCGAACCCGAAGGGTCACACACTTAACGTGTCTCGAGGCGAGGATAGATTGGATAATTGGTTTATGAGTTTTTGTTCGGAGTCTCGTATGGGATCCGGGACATCACGAGAGGTTCCGGAATGGTCCGGAGAATAAGATTCATATAAGGCAGTGCAGTTTTTGGAGTTCGGAATTGTTCCGGGTTAATCGGTATTGTACCAGAAGCTTCTAGAACCTTCCGGAAGGGGGCCAACGTGGTCCCACCTGTCGGGAGGGGGCATGGGCCTATGAGGGAGTGCCCTGGACGCATTGGGCCAGGGGCACAAGGCCCCATAGGGCCCAGCCGGCCAAACAAGGGGAAACCCTAGTTTGGAGCTTCTAGAAAGGGGGGGGTTTCCTTGCCCCCCACTCCTCCCTCCTTTGGCCGCCGGCCTAGGCTTGGGGGAGGGGCTAGGGCTGGCGCCCACCCCTCTATATATATAGGGCTGGGGCGCACCACTCCCCCCCACACCTTCCCCTCAAGCCTAGTCGCCCTGCTGCCCTCCTCTCTCTCTTCCTCCTGACTGCGTGTAGGCGAAGCCCTGCTGCAGAAACTCTCCACCACTTGCACCGCGCTGTCGTGTTGTAGATCCAATCCGTCTCTCCACCATACTTTCTGGACCGAGGAAGGAGGATACGTCGAGGTGCTGCACGTGTGCATCTCCCGGAGGCATCGCCACTTGCGGTGCTAGATCGGATCGGATCGCGAGGAGGAGAAGCGAGTACGACTACATCACCCACGTTCCGACGAACGTCCCGCTGTGCGAATCTTCAAGGGTATGAAGATCTAATCCAATCTCTCTCGTTGTTTGCATCTCCTAGATTAGATCTCGGCTTCCCTCTGTTCGCATCCGTAGAAAATTTTGATTTACTATGCCGCGAAACCCTTCAGTAGGGAAGAGGGGCACCCCTGCCCCTCCTTTTATAGGTGGGAGGGAGGCGGGATTGGGAGGAGGGAGTCCTCCTCCAACTCCTCCTCCTTGGCCGGCGGGTGGAGGGAGTAGGACTTCCTCCCTAAGTAGGTTTCCTACTCTCCCTCCACCAAGCAAACTTGCCGTTTGACTTTTCAAATTGGCGTTTGACTTTTCAAACTAGGATTTGATTTATCCCTTTATTTTGCTCAGCAATGACATCTAGTACATGATGCAACCATTCCACATTGTCATGACACATTCATGTACCCTTCCCCTCCGGAGTGCCGGACCTTCCGAAACCTTCTACAACATTCCCGATGAAAACACCGGAATCATTCCCGAACTCCGAAACAGGACTTTCCTTATATGAATCTTATTCTCCGGACCATTCCGGATCTCCTCGTGATATCTCGGATCCCATCCGAGACTCCGAACAACATTCGGTCTCTTACTCATCATTCCATAACTACTCAACAACATCGAATCCTTAAGTGTGTCTCCCTACGGTTCGTGAATTATGCGGACATGACCGAGACACTTCTCCGATCAATAACCAATAGAGGAATCTGGAAATTCATATGGATCCCACATATTTCTACGATTACTTTGCGATCAAATGAACCACTTACATACGATACCAATTTCCCTTTGTCTCACGATAGTTTACTTATCCGAGGTTTTGATCGTCGGTATCTCTGCATACCTAGTTCAACCTCATTACCGATAAGTACTCTTTTCTCGTTCCCGTGGTATGTGATCCCTTGTGAGCCAGTCACATGCTTGCAAGCTAATTGGATGACATTCCACCGAGAGGGCCCAGAGTATATCTATCTGTCATATGGATGGACAAATCCCACTCTTGATCCATGTGCCTCAACCCATACTTTCCGAACACTCAATGCCACCTTTATAGCCACACAGTTATGGTGTGGTGTTTGATGTCATCAAAGCATCCTTCCGGTGATGGTGATTAACATGATCTCATGGTCGAAGGAATTAGGTTACTATGTATCAGAAAGCTTATAGCAAATGAACTATATTAAATGACTTGATCTTTATGCTACGCTTAACTATAGGAGTATGTCCATCACATCATTCTCCTAATGATATGACCCTGTTGTTAATAACATTTCTATGTTCATGATCAGGAAACCATGATCATATATTAACCAACAAGCTAGTTTAACAAGAGGCTTTACTAGGGACTCTTTTATGTTTACAAATCACACAAGTATTAATGTTTTCGGTTAATACAATTATAGCATGGTATGTAAACATTTATCATTAGTATGAAGATATGATAATAACCACTTTATTATTGCCTCTTGGGCATATCTCCAACAGTTTTGTGGCGAGGACTCATAAGAGTCGCAAAGAACATATAGCAAGAGAAACTATTGATTACAAAAATCATGGTCACTCTTAAAACATGGAAAAGAAAACGAAGGAAACTCTTTATTCATCCAGGTATATCAAAATCTTCGCCAAAGATCACGATATCACTTTACACCACCAGGATGATTAAGTAGAAAGATTCCTGATGACACGAGAAGAAAGAAACTTCATTCTCAGACTTCAATTACTTGGCACAACAAAATGATTGCCAACATAAAAGGGTCTGGAGGATCGAACGAGAGACATTTAGCAACACTGCTTTAAATGTTCTCCTTGATGTTCGAGAAAGCAAACATCAAGTAAAAGGTCGGACTTTGGATACAAAGGAACCATAAGTACAACTCCTATATTAACTTATATAAGAGGTCTCATGAGGAACTCGCCACCGCGGACTCTCCCTCGCGTACTCAACGCGCTCGGGGACTCGCCACCGCGGATTTGCCCTCGCTTACTCAACGAGCTCATGGACTCGGCGCGCTACAGACAACGCCACTCGACGGTCGCCCAACCTCGTCACTCGGCGTGCTCAGGGACTCGACACTCGCCGGTCGCTCAACCTCGTCACTCGGCACGCTCGGGGACTCGGCACGCGCCATGTTCTGGGACTCGCCGCAACTGGCGGCTTCACCGACACCCTGCGTCTTTCGCCAACTGGCCATCATCGACTGGCTCACGCCGACCGCCTCCCGCTTCATGGTTCTTTTCTCTGTTCAGGAGCTCGTCGCCGATTCGCCACGACCCATCGTCAAGACTCTCCGCATCCTGCCTCAAGCCCGCTTCGAATCGACAACGCGCTCGGGGACTACTGATGGGGGAATACCAATCGGGGTATACCCAAAGTTTTGCTTGCCTGATCGTAATGCTGAGCGGCCAAGCGGCGATCGCCGATCCTGGACCCAAGCGACTGGTGCCGACTGGAGGCCCAAGACGGTGAATCCAATAGAAAGCCCACCAAAATATTGTAAACCCTAGCTGGCTGCATATATAAAGCCACCAGGGGCACCCTCATGGGGCATCTTCTTCCACATCTCTCATTAGATCTAGACTCTCCTCCTCCTACGGCGGCTCCCTTGTAAACCAATCTATGATCATATACTAGATTGACAGCAGGACGTAGCGATCCTCCATCGAGGGGACATGAACCTGGCTACATCGTGTGCCAATCTCGCTCCCGGATTCTCCTACGTCGTCTTGCTCCCTCTACGTAAGCTACCCCGAGTAGCATCTGTCGTGCAATACCACGTCAGTTTATATTTTATTTAAAATAGGCTCTTGCCCTTATTCAAATAAGATTTTAAATATAAATTTCATTCTTACTTAAATTCTAATTTTTATCAAAACCTTTTCCAGTAGGTTTTATTTATTCAAAAGGGTGTTGAATAATTCACATTATTTGAAATATTTTTAATATGATTTATTAATAATTTAATTTGGGCAAATGTCTTTATTCAAATGAAATCAAATATGGTTTTAATTCCATAAATTTTTATTTAGATGATTTCTTTGACTCCATTTATTATTTTCCCATGATTTAATTTGGCTTTTAAATACTCCTTATTTATTATTTCTTTCCTCATCTTATAAAATCCATATCTTTTTATTTAAAGTGCCAAAATTGGTGATTCCAATTTGTATAATTTTTATTTAATATTTATTTATCCCTTTAAATCTCTTTAGGATTATTTTTGCTCACCATTTGGTATGGATTTTAGATAGGAGCTTTATTAGCTTTGGAAATTTAATTTCTTTATCCTATTAATTTCATAAGATTTTATCTATGGCTCCAAATTAAATGAAATCAATTTCTATGGTTTTATAATATTTCCATTTGTTATTCTTGATCATTTATAAATGTTTGTTGAAAAATTTGTATATGGATCAAATCCATATTCTTTGAGATAACTTGGAAATGTTTTTCTTCCATTAGGTTCTTAGGGATTTGGTTTATTTTCCAAGTGTATAAATTTCAAGATGCATTTATGAAAAATGCATTTCACCTTATTTGAATTTAGTTGGATTCTAATTTTATTCAAAGTTTGTTCAAGATGGGTTTTTAAGTTTCCATTTAGAAACAAAAGTTTTTTTTCACCCTAAATTTTCAACAATTGTTTATTTTGTTTATTTATTTTCCATATTTCAAAATTTGGAAAATTTTGGGATGTGACAATATGACATAGTAATCTCAATATCCATCGGATCCCCACAAACACAACATGCATGATTACAAATATAGATGATCTTGATCATGAACGGAGTTCACAAGATCTAAACATGGAAGCAGAAAGGAGGAGATACAACCATCTAGCTACTACAAGGACCCGTAGTTCAAGGTGGAACTAATCACGCTTCAAACCGGAGGCTGGCATTATGATGAAGAAGGCCTTCGAGATGATCTCCCCTCCGGCAGGGTGCCGGGAAGAGCTTCAGATTCCCCCCGATCTAGAGACGATGGTGGCGGCTACAGACTGTTTCGTGGAAGATTGATTGGGTACTTAGGGTTTTGGTATCGGGGGGGTCTTTATAGTAGAAGAGGCGAGGCAGGGGGGACCCGGGGTGGATGCACCCCCCAAGCGTGACTGGGCCCAGCCCGTGCCGCCAGTGGGTGTGCCCCCCTGGTGCCTCCCATACGTCTCGTATTCAGGCTTCGTGTTCCCCACGGTAAAATATTAACTTTGGCTTTCGTCCCGTCCAATTCCGAGAATATTGATTTTCTGCCTTTTCTGGAACCAAAAACAGAAAAAATAGGCAACTAGCACTGTGGCAACTTGTTAATAGGTTAGTCCAGAAAAACATATAAAAACACCTCAAAGTAAAGAAAAAGCAAAGCAAAGTAGATACAAAACAATCATCGAGCATCAAAAATTATCGATACGTTTACGACGTATCACCCCCGAATAGGGCGGCTCCAAGGTCAACAAACTCTCGCCTCCATGCCTCATCGCGGGCAACCTTACCGCAGTGGGGAAATCTGGGCGCACGATCCATCATACGCACGGTCGGTGACCACACCGCGATGGCGTGCATCCATCTACATTCAGCTTTTTGGAGTGTTCAACAGCTAGAGGCGACGATGGGCAACATATCAGCGCCGGAATTCAGGTTCAGATTCACAGGGACCTACGATCCCTGCCACGAGAAGCTGGAGTTCACATTTGAAGAAATCATTGTGGCGGCACGGCTGTTCGTACTGAACCAGGACTGGTTCAAGCGCATCAACTAGTGCATGAACATTGCAGATCTCTTAAAGTTTGGTGGGAAGGAAAAAGATCAGTTGCGGTTGAACGATCCGTAAACTTATGTCCTCTCTAGTCAATTGGCTAGCCAACTTTTATGCTGGAGATCTGTAGTTTCTTCGGTGTAGAACAGTTAAGTTCGGACTAACTCTGTAAAATGCCTTTTGTAGAAGCAATAGCCCCCTTCTGCGCAGCTATCCCGTACTGTAGTATGGAATTAGTTTGGAAGTAACCAAATACTATCAAGATGTATCTATTTATTCAATTTCTATCTGCGGTTGAATTCAGTTTACTGTCATACTTATCCGAGGCAGACAAGATTCAGACAACAACTTATGAACTGACCTTGGGTGGTTTATTCATGCAAGTTCCATACAGAATCACGCACCAGCTTGAACAAATCTAAGTAAAAACTATTGGAGGCATACAAACCATCAACATTTCTTACATATCGGATCGCTCACCAGCAGCATTTTCCCGGCAATTGTGACATCGATCATTGCTATCCCACCCTCTTTTAAGGAGGCTAACATTGGTTATTCACATAAATTTATTAGCCACACATAATACAAATTCATTAGTCACACAAACTACAAATCATTAGCCACACATACTATGAATTCAGTAGCCACACAAACTACAAATCATTATCCACACATACTACGAATTCAGTAGCCACACATACTACAGCAGTTCAAACTATTACATAAGGTGTATTAAGTGTTCGAATCTCAAGTCAGCAATCTTTCAGATTTACTAAACCTCTGTCTTCACTTGAGGGAAATAAGTGTCGTTGTCCACCCATCGTACTGCCATTTTCCATCTTTAATACTTTAGTTCTAAAATTTAACTGTTTGTGCCAAAAAATATTATATGACTAAGGCTCATAGAATATATCTTTTAAAATCTTTTGTATTTCACTCCGGACCGACGGCTGTCACTTCTGGCAGCTCAATAGGATCTCTATACTGACCCCACAGACCAACACTAGTCTTTTTCACAAGACTTTGTCCTCACTGCAAGCACTCGTACTCCACTTTCCGGTCGGCCACCCATCTAGAATTACTCTAGGCTAAGAACGCTTAACCTTACAGTTTTTTTCGAATGAGCTTCCAGAAAAAAAGTTGTAACTTGTTGGTATGGGTTTCCTATCAATCCTGTTGAGCCATGCGCCAAGGTATCACATACACCACCCTTAGAAGATGGACGTCCTCGTCGATCAACCACAAGCCAGGAACGTCCTCTCTTGGCACATGTCTGTGCGTCCAGTGCCAGCACATGTGCCATGTCGTGTCCACTCCGGGCCGCACGCGCCATGCGCCACATGTCTGCCACTGACCTACAAACACCCGTGTAACCGCGAGGATCGTCTCTGATACCACTTGTAACACCCCCGATCACTCCAAACCGACAGTTATCACTTCTAGAAGCTCAATAGGATCTCTAAACTAACCCCATAGACCAACACTAGTCTTTTCTGCGCACTTTGTCCTCACTCGTGCGCACCATGTACCCACTTTCCGGTCGGTCATCCATCCTATAATTGCTCTAGGCTAAGCACGCTTAACCTTAGAGTTCTTTTAGTATGAGCTTCCGGAAAAGAAGTTGCAACTTGTTGGTATGGGTTTACTATCAATCCTCGTCAATTTCTTTATCTACTTTGGTTTGATTTACAAGTTCGTCGGACGAATTCGCTGCACACGGTGAGAATCAGAGCAATTTATTTGAATAGTAGTCTAATTTCATCCATGCCTATCTCCTAGACATAATCTCTAGCCGTAGTTCCGTAGTTTGTCACGCGGCCGGTGAACCGAATGCCACCTATGGCATTGACATATTATCCTATCATACATTCCCCATATCCAGTCGATCCTAACACCAAAAACATGCCAGGTGAAATTCTATGACGCACATTCTATGACGCTGCAGTAAAAAAACGTCAAGGATTCATCTAAACTATGACATTTTTTTACAAAATATGATGTTTTTTTTACTATATCGTCATAGAATGAGCGTCACAGATAATCACATTTGCTGTAGCTTAGAAACCTACTAGTGATATTAGTTTTCATAATCGATGGATAGATTTTGAAAATTATAAATGTATGGATATATGGTTGAGTGTCTTTTTCGATGAACGTACACTAGTCTGCAACGTTGAGTATTTGTTGTTCAGATCATGTACTAGACAAGATACATGTCGTTTAATTTACCTATCTATAAACATTTTGAATTATTTGCATGATTAAAACTTGTCATGTGTATGATCATGCTACTGTTTATTATTCTTTTTATTTTAGTTCAGATCTGTTGGTTATATTTAAGTAGAACTAGAGTTGGTGTTGTTGCTAGAATAATACTTTGTTAATACTAACTATTGAATTATTGCCTAGATGTCTTTTCTTATTTTGTACTTGTGGTCTGATAGCATATTAGTTTGTATATATGGTTATCTATATTTATTTCTGTCAATGTGATCTCTTGCTATACTAGGCCCATCCATGTTCACTTCTAGTTTTTATTATTTGTTTTGCATGCTTAGCCTATCTAGTGACCATGTTTCGGTCCATTCTTAGTTAGATTGTTTGCTCTAATTTATTATAGTAGCGTTGCTAAATATAAATTGTTTCCATGACGTGGTTGTATATGATCATATTTCATCGCCTAGTTCTTTGTGTTATATGCATAGATTATAGCTTATTATCATGTTACTATTGCATGCTTTCTATTGATGTGTCTTTGTGTATGGCGACATACATTTACTCGTTGACTAGAGAATATTATGACTTCAATGGTTGCTTGATTATAGATGCACATGATGTAGCATACATGTATGGTAGCTTATGATATGTTTTTACATTGCATAGTAGACCAGGACATGATTAGGCTAGTTTGTTTTCATGTTAGAAGTGCATGATAGTATATTCTTGTGAGTACATGTCTTCTTGTTAAGTATATAATAGTTTGAATTGAGTGTTACCTTTGTGGTATATGCTTGTATGCCTTGCTATCTCATGCTGGCAATGTTTAGCTTGACATTTATTTTGTATCATGTTATAGCATGTTCGAAATATATATGCTTGTTTATCCTTTGCGACTAATTAGTGTCTTGCTACGACCATGTTTAGCATATATCATGCTTTACCACTTTATACATGTGTAGGCTTGTTTAAGGAAGAATCTATAAGTTGTTGCTTATTTATAAATACCATATCTTAGTTTGATCCCTTCTATGAAATGCTCTGAATGTTCGATATCCTGTTAGAGCATGTTTAGCTATTGCCTTATGATCATCTAAGTATACTTGCGGTAGTAATTGTTTATTGTCGGTGTTTACCTTATTATGTGATGTCGTGTACATCTATGGTTCGCTAGTGTAAGGCTTGTTTTCATAATATCAACTCTAGTTTGCTCTCCTTGCTCTTTTATGATGGATGTTTGGATTATATTTTATATTTCTTGTGTTAGCATGCTTGATAGTCCATGTTACTATTTATATCACTAGCATGATAGTTGCCGTTGGATGATTGCAAAAATAGTATATTGTTATGCCATATTTACAAGTTTTCTAGTTATCTAGTTATGCTAAAATAGGCTTTGTGGGTGTACTATATTACATGGGTATGGCTAATTATATTATAAACCATATGTTGGGTTTGTTGTCAGTTGGATATAGTAAGGCTATCCATGTATCTTATCACAACATTCTATTGAGATAATCTATCCAAGCATCCTAGTTATCCATTCGATTGATTCATATTCGAGTTGCCACAACTCACTTCCTTGATCCAACCCAAGTTGTCCTATCATGTTCTACACCTACTCATCCATTCATTATGATTTGTATTTCATTTGGTATTTGTTGCCTTTGTATTTATTTGGTTGTCATTGCTATCGTTATACGAGTAGGGAGTGACGAGTTTGGACGTGGACAAAATCAACTTATTGAAGAAGAAGGATTCATCAACGAAGGCATGCCCCTTACCATGTCTTATCCTAGCTTTGTAAAGTGCATTCTATTTTATTGTTTTAAAAATATATGCTATTTTGTCACACACATATCTTGATCTACCTGTTGCCATACAATACCCTGAGTAGATACTATATAGTACTCTTATTAGAGTAGAATTTCTTAGCCATGCTCAATAATAAGTAGGATCCTTGATCTACCCTCTTCGGAGAAATTGGATGACCCTCGGGTCACATATACCCCTTTTGAAACTTGATGAGATTGCTGAGCTAGCCGTTGTTGCTTCCTCTACTCTATTTTACTCAGGGTGAAACTTACCGTCTAAACACTGGCGCGGGCGATAGCTGGATCAAAGGAATGAGCGATTGGCTGCCCTTCACAAGATGAAGGGGGACAATCCGTCGTCCGTGCCCAATGAGGTCCTAATAAGTCTTGGATTTGAAGATTGTGACCAATCGTCCACATGCTATAATGGGCACTGGCTTGGTCAAGTAAGTTAGTCAGCCTTAGGTGTTGATGTTGCCGTACCGCTGATGAGGTGTCTGCCTGCGGGAGAGCCTTCGACATAGATGGGGGACCAGTTTGTGGAAGTACTCTCAGTTTCGTGCGCCATACCTGGTGGGCATGTCACATCTTTGGGGGACCTAGCTAAAAGACCTCGTCACAATCCATTTGTCGGTACACCAATTGGTGTGTATTAAACCAGCGACGGCTGGTGGGCGTCAAGACGGGATTGTGTCGTGTAGAAAAAGTGTACAACCTCTGCAGAGTTTAAACTATTCGAATAGCCGTGTCCACGGTCATGGATGACACATGAATATTTCTTGACATACGGGAACCTATCTTGCTACTTCCCTCTTTGCCCCTATCCTCACCTGGAATCTATGAAATGTGTGAGTTGTCGTGGACAATCACACTATTGAGAAATACCACATGTTTTCATCAAAAACCGCTTTCATCAAAACTATTACCGTGTTGCAAATAAAATTGGCTTTATGCAAAAGAACCATACAACCTTCCTTGAAGCCACATGTAGATATTATAGGTTTTGCATAAGGAGTATGTTGAGTATGTCATGTACTCATGGCAATACTTTTTGTTGATACTTCAGAGTACTATGGAGAAGGAGATGACTATGACTACTGTGATGACGTTGATGAGTGAGGCTTCGTGGACTACATCGACTGCCTGTGGCTGAGATGGAGTCGCTACGCGTTTTATATTTCCGCTGTGTTTTCTCGATGTAATAAATGTCATAAGACATTTCACTATGTTTCATCCAGACTTTGTAATAATTACTTTTTTATGTCTACAATGATGTATATTTCGTTGTGTCGTCAACGTTGATTTTGGGATTGACGAATAAACACGGGGGGGTCTGGAAGTTAAGTTCTGGTCCTCACAGAAACCACCAGCTTAACCATGCACGCCCCCTCCCACTAAAACCGTGCGCTCCATCGCGGAACGGTGGTGGTCTTGTGCCATCGATCCTTCCAGGCCAACACTAGAGGCGACGAGGACGCTTTCTGGCCGCCTCGTCGGGGTCCTGAATGCCATATACCGGATACAGAACCTCCTGCAGGTGGATGATCACCGGGTGCTTCCAGCAAAGCTATCATCTTCCCATGCATGGAATCTCGACCTCGTACATCTTAGGAACAGTGTTTGGATCTTTCAGCCACGCCTTTACCTCAATAATCCATATTTCCTCGGTGGCACTATCTCCATCAGCTCGCAGCCAACGCTAATGACGACCTGCTTGATGTCCTCTGGTTCCCAAGCATGCAAAGGGAGGCTATCAAAGCTGAGTTTAGAGAACAAATGAAGCTGCCCCAAGCGATCGTCCCACCCACAGGCGCGATGCCAACGCATGAAGCTCATTTTATCCCCACAACACTCGAAAGAACGGGAAGAATGCAGAACGCGCTCGCTGTCTGAGCTATGCGCGAACCGGACGTAGAAATCGAATGGCGGCGCGCATACCTCAATATTGACCACTTTTCTTCTGATCCCAAAACGAGACCTGAGAGCCGACAGCAAGTCTGTCGGCGACACAACGGGACACGTTCCCAGAACGATGGTCATGAGAGTGTTGTCGTCGAACTCCTCCGCTAGGGCTACCATGCCTGGGGTGCACGACATCACGCAACCGCCCGAGGCCGGTCGCAGGTCCAGATTGCCCGGTCGAACGAGCTCCGCCGTGCGAGAAGGTCTATGTAGCGGCGAGAGGCTAGGCTGGGGACGCGAAGCTCCGATACCCCGACTAGGAAAAACGAGGCGAGGGCGGCGGCGGCAAGCTTCGATTAAGGGCGTGGGAGGTTGACCGGCCATGGAAGGGACAAAAGGAGAGCAACGGCAAGCTCCAATCTGGAGACCAGTAGCCGGAGCTAAGCAAGGTAATGGAGAGGGGAATAATAGGGGATAAGAGCAGAGCAGAGAAGAAGATCTAGTCCTCGCAGGGGTAAACCAGTCCATGGCCACAAAGGATAATAGGAAATACTAACAGGGTGAGGCAAGAAGAGTTGACCTAATGGTGGGATTTGAGTTCAACCGTTTTTTGACTGGTTCAAACGACCGTTTGTCTGTTAGATTTGTATTTACCCCCATTTGGCACCTCTCGACAATTGGTGAAGCTACTACAGCTCTTGCACGAGATTACACACAACTCGGACACTGCGATGCCTTGGCGTCTGAACTTTCGGGCTGCATATTAAAAACCTCATAGGTGGATGGGTTGGGGAGAGTGGTGTCGATGGTTTTGCCTTTGGCGGCTCTAGTGGCGGAGGAGTTGTCGAGCGCGAATTCATGCGCATCAAGTTCGTCCGCCTGATGGCTAAGTTCGGCCGTGTGCTCGGAACGCATCCCACAAAGGCAAGATTGGTTTCCTTGAACTTGTTCTGAACCTCGTCAGATGTAGTTCCTTCAGGTAAACCCTCACTAGCCTCGAATACTTTTAGAGCTTGCATCCACATAGTGGTCTTGTACTGCCACCTCTTAAAATGGATACCGATAAATTTTTTCGGCTTCATTCAGGCCAAGTGCCCCATGTTTAACTCAGGAAATTGCCTATAATGAGGTTTTTGGATTGTTGGATTATTAGGCATAATTTCCACACTTAATTCCAGAATATAAATCATGCCAACAACAGCTACAATAACGTGAACCTCTAACACACTGGATGTATTGAACAACATGAACTATAGTAGAGTATACGCACTAACAGCCATAGTAAAACAACAGATCATCGATGAAGGCGTTGTTGGTGCAGCGTTTGTAGTATCCTGCCGAAGAAGTCGGCGTGCACTAGCTCCGGATTGACGACCGGGAATTTGAGAAGTCAAGCGGAGTGCTTCCCAAAAAACCTTATTCGCCCTCTCCCGTACAGGATCACAAAGACGAGTGGTTCCGGAGACCTTCTCTCCCGAACGCCGGTGCACGCCGGCAAGCGGGATGGAGTAGACTATGGTGGCGGTGCAAGAAAAGAGGATGGCAAAACCGTATATTGGTTCGGTGTATGCGTTGTGGAAGCAAGCTTCACACGCGTTTATATAGAGCGAATCGGCTCGTCGAGATTCCCGCAACCCACGGCGCGCGCGTCATGACGAGACGAGACAAGTGGGCGGGCGGGCGAGCGGCACCGTCGGAGGAGGAGTGCATGTGTAGCTCTTTTATTGTCACTCACTTACAAAATGATGTAACACTTCATCTTATAAGGTGGTGCAACTCTCCTTCAAACTTCCCATGTGAGACTAAATTTTAGCTCTCACTGCTCTGGTCATACACATGTGAGCTGCCACCAACTTGGCTAAATCACATATGGGCTTCCACACACATAGGCTTTGAAATTTAGGGAAAACCTGAAATCACATATGGGTCTAATGATTTAGCCATTATTTCTAACACCCTCAATGTTTGCTTTTCCAGTCTTTTACTTTTTAAAACTATCCTTGAGGTGGTGCAGTGTTAGGCTTGCCCAATCCTTCACGCGGTGTCATATTATGTTACATAGTTGCAAGGAAAAATATTAAATTTGGTATATTGATTGCATCTCGAAACGTCCTTCTCAAAATGAGTTACGATATTCGAGGTTTTATGGCGAGTGCATGTGTAGCTCTTTTATTGTCACTCACTTACAAAATGATGTAACACTCCGTCTTATAAGGTGGTGCAACTCTCCTTCAAACTTCCCATGTGAGACTAAATTTTAGCTCTCACTGCTCTGGTCATACACATGTGAGCTGCCACCAACTTGGCTAAATCACATATGGGCTTCCACACACATAGGCTTTGAAATTTAGGGAAAACCTGAAATCACACATGGGTCTAATGATTTAGCCATTATTTCTAACACCCTCAATGTTTGCTTTTCCAGTCTTTTACTTTTTTAAAACTATCCTTGAGGTGGTGCAGTGTTAGGCTTGCCCAATCCTTCATGCGGTGTCATATTATGTTACATAGTTGTAAGAAAAAATATTAAATTTGGTATATTGATTGCATCTCGAAACGTCCTTTTCAAAATGAGTTACGATATTTGAGGTTTTATGGCTTTCGGTCCAAATGACCAATGTTATATGTAGAATCGCGGCATAGTTTATGATATTGTGTCCATATTATACACGCATGTGCATCTAAAAATGGAGAACAATTTTGTAAGAGAAAGTTTTTCTTTTGAAGGTCCATTCTTTCTTGTCATTCGTTGGTACTTTTTTTTAGGGTTCATAAACCACACACGCCTGCCTAGCTAGTTCTAAAGTAGGCGATCTGGCTAGTTTACGAGCCTCGCCATTTGCTTCTCGCTTATGTACAAACACCATTTTTCATCTCTACAAACGACCCGGATTGATTGAGATTTGATATTTGGAAGTCCCGAAGAGAGTCCCCTCCCAAACCGTCTCCTCCCCCGTCCCCTGCTATAGTTCTCAAACCAGATCTCGTCGGGGCTGGGCCGATCCGAGGCCGATCTACTTGGCCGATGGTAGAGAGAAGGCGAGGAGGCGCCACTTCCTCATATATACTAGCTATAGGTCTTGGTTGCGTGCCGGTTGTCGGCTTTGTGCCGTGTGGAAGCCGCTGCTATCTTTGGGCCAGATATGGCGGTGGTATCTTGCCCTTCGTCATTGTGTTGTTGAGGTGGTGATGGAGATTCCGGCGGCCAGCAATTCCCTCAATAAGGCTCCTGCTGGGGTGTGCCTCTGTCGGCGGCCGCTACCCCTTCCCTAGGCCGGCCATGGTGGCGGGGGAGGAGAGATGGGTGGCGTTTGGCTATCTCTAGGGCGCAGCCAGCTAGGCTTCTTCCCTCTTACGTTGCTGCACGGCGTTGGAGGGCCGCTCTGCCTTCCTTCATGCGAGCTTCTCTGGTGGGAGTTCAACGTGGAGGAGGTCTGGAGCGGGAGCCCTTTGAATAAGTGTTGTTGCTCTGCTGAAGGATGTAAAAATGGTCTTGTGGTGGTGCTCCTGGCCAGCCGTGGAGGCGAGGAGGAGCGACGCCATGTCCTGCTGGTGGTGGTCGACGTTTCCCCTTTGGCCGGCCGTGGAGGCGAGGGAGGGGTGAACAACGACGCGCTGGCTCTTGCTTCGGCTGAGCGTTTGGGGCTTTGGACTCTTCTTCGGGCCATTCTTCTTCGCCTGTCTACACCCACCCGTGGCAGGAGTGGCGACGGCGGGCCGACTATCTCTTCCGGGTCCGGTAAAGAATCTTGTGTTGCGGAGCCATTCTACTATTCATTTCTTCTTCTTCTTCCTCCAGCAGACGCAGCGGTTGCGGAAATTGGAGGAGTTGATTGGGTGAATAGCAGTGTCAAGCAGCAATGGAGTTGGGAAGCAATCTTTTTGAGCACAACCTTGGCGGCGGGTGACAGCCGTCCGACATCCAAGGCCAGAACATGGTCTATCTATAAGCCGACGAAGGGTCCCGGCAATTGTTTAACTTCCTCGAAGAGGCCCCTTTCGAAGTTGGCAGCCGCATTCCTCGTCTGCGCGGAAGCAAGTGGTTTCGTCCCCGCTTTCGAGCATGACGGCGGCGAGTCTGACTTCTGGCTCGACGGTGGAGAAAGAGAAGGATCGGTTTGTTGTCTTCCATCTTTCAGTGAGGTCTTTTCTGCTTTTAACAGGGACCTATACAATTTATCCTTATTTCATGGGGTCCTTTGTAACAATTTGTACATCCACCGTTTGATATTAATGTAATGCTTCCGGTCCCTTCGGGGATGCTCCTCGTTCAAAAAAAAAAATCTCTACAAACGACCCCCGAAGCTTCTTTGTCGTCATTTTCTGCCACTGCCCCATCCACATTAAGCCTTATCAGACCCCCTGGAGGCGGTTGCCATGGAATTCTCACCCTCCTCGGAGCTTCTGAGTGATGTGCGAGGGTGGTACCTGGGAGGCTGGAAGAACGGAACAGTTCGTGACATCCGTCAAAGCAAAGAGTCAGTCCGAACACATGGGCCGAGGAAAACTCGCATGGGTACGACTCCAATCTGGCGTTGAGGTTAAACGTACCTCTCGTACTTTCTCGCGCACGGCCCACGGCCTAGTATAGATAGTTTAATGTAGAACTTATGCAAGGTCTTTTGGGGCCGACTACTCAACCCAGCCACACAAGATTTTATTGTTTGCAGCATGCGAAGTGCCATGTTTTTGTCTGAACTTTTCACATCGGATGCCAATCAACTGTCGGCAGGGAAAGTTGTTGAAGGTCAGAAAGTAATGGCCAAAGATTGCAGCACCAATTATGCATGTATGCAAGTTGGTTCATAGTACTACTTACCTTATCTTACGCCCCATCCCCATCACTCGTTACATAAAACTATTCATCGGTGCGGTGTTTCCAACCAGCGGGCGGTGCTCTCCACTCTGACATGGTATTCTATATACCGCTAAAGACACTGAAATGCAGATCTCGGTAAGGCCTGTCTCCCGTCAAGCCCTTCTTTGGCGTCCCCCCATGCCCATTCGAATTGAAAAAAATCACACAGCATATTGTATTGGGCCCTTGGGGAGAAGCCAAGATGTCGAGCAGTTTACTGATACCAAAGAAAAGGCAGCATGAGCGCTACTGCACTTTGCACATTATTAGATGCGACCTTGGGACCGGCAATAGACGACGTGGAACACTAATTCGATAATGGTCGTTCACCTAACAGGGATGTAATGACGTTTGTTAGCATAGGCTAGATAGTTTTGAGAATTGAACAGATCGATTATTGCATGCAGTCTCAGGGATACAAATAAGAGAAGTACAGGTCGTGGGCTTTAGGTGCCGCACGTAGTGGAGAGTGATCCTATTTCTATGGAGCTAACCTGACACTAGATAAGATGGTTACAACGGATACAAAACAGAGTACAAGTTCATTCAACACCTCAGCGCAGCCGGAACAGTGGTAGGGACAATGTTCAGGCTGAAACGAAATTCCTCAAAGATAGTAGTGGGCAGCCCTTTTGTGAAAATATCTGCAAATTGGGATGTTGTTGGAACATGGAGAACCCGTACTTCACCGAGTGCCACGCGATCACGAACAAAATGCAGGTCAATCTCAACATGTTTGGTCCGCTGATGATGCACCGGGTTGGAGGCCATGTACATTGCCGACACATTGTCACAGTAAACGACTGTCGCACGGGACGGCGGATGATGCAGCTCGTGAAGCAACTGACGCAGCCAGCAAGTCTCGGCTATGCAGTTGGCTACAGCACGGTACTCGGCCTCCGCACTGGAGCGGGAGACTGTGTGCTGGCGGCGAGATGACCAAGAGACCAGATTGTCACCAATGTACACGCAAAACCCAGAAGTGGATTTACGAGTGTCGGGGCACCCCGCCCAATCAGCATCAGAGTATGCGATGATGTCCATGGAGGAGCCCTTGTGAAGTTTCAGACCAAAGTGGGAGGTGGCTTGAAGATACCGCAGGATGCGCTTGATCAATTGATAGTGAGTATCTCTGGGAGCATGCATGAACAAACAAACCTGCTGAACAGCGTATGTGATATCCGGCCGAGTGAGACAGAGATACTGCAGAGCACCGGCAAGGCTGCGGTAGAGACTGGGGTCAGCAAACGGTTTTCCATCCATAGCAGAGACCTTGGCCCGGGTGTCAATGGGAGTGCTGATGGGGTGGCAATTCGACATCTTGGCCCTCTCCAAGATTTCCAACGCATACTGTTGCTGAGACAGGAACAACCCCTCATGTGTCCGATGGACGTTAATGCCAAGAAAATGGTGAATGTCACCCAAGTCACTCATGGAAAACTCATGCTTGAGAGAGGAGATGATGTGATGGAGAAGGGCGGTGGTAGTGGCAGTGAGGATGATGTCATCAACGTAAAGTAACAAATAAGCCATGGATGAATTTTGTTTGAGGATGAATAAGGAGGAGTCACACTTGGAGGCGACAAAACCAATGGAGGTAATAAATTGGGTGAACCGATGGAACCAAGTGTGTGGTGCTTGCTTGAGGCCATAAAGGGATTTGTGAAGGCGGCAAACATGGGATGGATGAGCAGCATCAATAAAACCAGAGGGTTGTTCACAGTATACCGTCTCCTGAAGATGCCCATGAAGAAAGGCATTCTTGACGTCCATTTGATGAATGGGCCAATCATGGGAAGCAGCAATGCCGAGCACGGTGCGAATTCTTGCAGGTTTGACCACGGGGCTGAATGTTTCTGCATAGTCAACTCCATGCTGCTGGGTGAAGCCACGAACAACCCAGCATGCCTTATACCGAGCAAGAGTGCCGTCAGGATGCAATTTATGACGGAAGATCCATTTGCCAGTCACCACGTTAACACCTGCAGGACGAGTAACCAAAGACCAAGTGTCATTCTGGATTAGGCCAATATATTCATCAAGCATAGCAGCGTGCCAGTTAGGGTCTTTGAGTGCAGCTCGGTAGGTGGAAGGGAGATGGGAAATGGCTGATGTGTGGTCGCTAAGAAGGGAGAATTGTTGACGAGGCATAGAATACCCCTGTTTGCCTCGGGTGAGCATCGGGTGTAGGTTGCTGGGTGGCCGTACCGGGCGAGATTTGGCGGGAAGAGGCCGATGAGGTGGCGGTCTGGGAGTGGGCAGAAGAGGCAGTGGGGCAGGTGATGGCGATGGGAGATATGGTGGGTCAGGCGAGGTGGGGCGGGAGGCAGGGCTGGTCGGTGGAGTGGGACTATTGGGATTGGGAGCAGGGCTGGTGGGTGGCGTGGCAGGGGATGGGTGGTACGACGGGGAAAGGTGGGTGCGCTGGGACGTGCCAGGGTGGTCCAGGCCGGTCGGAGCGGCAGGCAAGCGGGGACCGGTCTGGAAGGTGGGGACTGGGGTGGGGCGGGCCAGTACGAGGTGGCAGGGGCACGGGATTCGTTGTAGATACCAGTGGCAGGAGCTGCCGGGCTAGGATTTTCTGTGGCAGGAGGAACATGGGAATAAGGAAATGTGGCCTCATCGAAGATCACATGTCGAGAGATAAAAACACGGCGAGAGTCTAGGTCGAGACAACGATAACCCTTATGCTCCCGGGGGTACCCGATGAAGACACAACGCACGGAGTGAGGAGCTAGTTTATGCAGAGTTTGTGCATACAAGTTGGGATAGCATAGGCACCCGAAGACCCGCAAATGATCATAGGAGGGGTGCACGCCATACAAACGAAAGTGTGGAGTGGCAGAATTAATGGTGCGTGAGGGACGAAGGTTGAGAAGATGGGTAGTGGTATGGAGGGCTTCGGCCCAAAAATCAGGAGGGAGGCGGGCCTGCAGGAGGAGAGTGCGAATAATGTCGTTTGTGGTGCGGAGAAGGCGCTCGGCTTTACCATTTTGGGGAGAGGTGTGAGGACAGGAGAGGCGGAAGGAGGTCCCCCCCCCCCCCCCCCGTTGTCACATTGTAAGCAGCAGATGGTTGAAATTTTGCAAAATGGCACACGTGTCCGATTTAGCACGTAAAGGAAAAGTCCAAGAGTAATGAGTGAAACCATTAAGCACAATCAAATAATATTTATAATCAGAAAAACTGACAATCGGAGAGGTCCATGGGTCACAATGGATTATTTGAAATGCGGCGGTGGTGTGAGAGAGGGAGGTAGCGAATGGTAGGCGTGGTTGTCGACCTAATTGACAAGCTTCACAAATGGGGGAAGAACGAGTAGTTGTGCTATTACATGAGAGAAAATCTTTGGAAATGCTAGATAAAGTGGCCTGGCTGGGGTGCCCTAAGCGTCGGTGCCAGAGGTCGCCAGTGGAGGTGGTGAAGGCCGTGGGTAGGGAGTCCTTGGCGCCGAAGAAGGGGTACAGGTCGCCATCACTGTTGCATCGAAGGAGCATGGTCTTGGTGGCTAGATCCTTCACGGAGAAACCAAATGGGTCAAACTCGATAGAGACATAATTGTCACGTGTAAATTTGCGCACAGAAATGAGATTGGTAACAATGGAGGGGAGACAAGACGAGGTTGGAAACCTAGACAGAACCTACGGCAGTGATAGGGATTTTAGACCCATTGCCAACAGTGATATACCGAGAATGATGCCCTAATGGAGAATGAGAAGTGGTGAGGTTACCCGACTTACCAGTGACGTGGGACGAGGCTCCGGAATCCATGATCCACTCAGGTTGGGGCAGGGCGAAGCCGGAGTTGCTGGTGGCAGCGTGGAGCATGGTGGCGTGGTCGTAGGAGGGTGGGGTAGCCTGCGGTGGAGCGAAGGATGGCGACGGAGCTACGGGCTGGTACTGGTACTGGTACGAGGCGGTTGGAGACTCTGGGGGCTGGGGCGAGACGGCGTACATGACGGGGTACACGCTAGTGGGCGCGCTGGGGCGAGGGCCGAGCATGCCCATGGCATTGGGCGGAACCCAGACAGGGCGGGGCGTCGGTAGGGGGCACCCACAGGTGCGAAGTACCCTACCCAGGGGGTCTGGGTAGACCCACCACGGCCGCCGAGGGAGTCGCCGGAGACACGGCCGCCAAGCTGGCCGCGCCCACGGCCGCGCCCGCCACCGCCGAACGGTGGACGCTGATAGCCGTTGAAGCCGGGGATGGGGTTAGTACCCCTGTAGTTGGGGCTCACCCCGGGGACGCGAGGGGCCGCAGGTTGGCCGCCGCCACGGCCACCGCCGTGCGCGACAAGCACGGAGGACGGTGTCGTGCGGAGATCGATCTCCGTCAGCTGAATCCGAGAGACAGCGTCGGCGAAGGTGGGCAGGTTTCCTTTGAGGATCTCCGACTAGAACTTGTACGCGTCTCCGAGCCCGTCGAGGAACTGGAGAGTGAGGTCGCGGTCATCGACGGGACGGCCGATGGCCGCCAAATCGTCGGCGATGGCTTGGAGTTTGCTGGCGTAGATCACGACGACCAGGTCGCCGCGAGGAGTGCTACGGAACTATTTGCTGAGGAAGAGGTAGCGGTTGGACCCGTTGTCGAGAAAGAAGCGATGGAGCTGGCGCCAGGTGGTGCCGGCGAGGCTGTCGCCGCCCTTGACGAGGCGGTGGAGGTCGTCGGTGAGGGTAGCCATGATCCAGAGAGAGATGTGCACGTCAACAGCGCGCCAGGTGGCGTCGGGATTACGAGGGGCGGCGCCCTCGGTCACATGATCCATGGCGTTGTACATGGTGAGAAGAAGAGTGAAGATTTGTCGCCATTTTGAAAAGTTTGCGCCGGCTGAGGTGACCTGAAATTTGATGTAGTCTGTAATATGAATGCCAAGGAGAGGGTGAGAGAGTTGGGTGGGTGGGAGCTGAGAGGGGAAGACAAGGGCCGGTTGCACGCCGGCGGGCTGTAGGGCAGGGAGGCTGTCGGGGAAGCTGCGAAAATTGAGGGGATCTGCATCTTGGGGTGTGGGAGGCGCATAGGGCATTGGCCGGCGTTGTTGAATAGGTGTTGAGGGATCAAGATCGAGAGGAGGTGGTTGTTGATCTTGTGCGCCGCCGGGCGGTGCCACGGTTGCGGAAGAGGAAGAGGTGGTAGTCGCCATGGCGAGAAGGAAGGGAGGGAAGGAGAAGATTGGCTCTGATACCAAGATAGTTTTGAGAATTGAACAGATCGTATTGCATGCATTCTCAGGGATACAAATAAGAGAAGTACAGGTCGTGGGCTTTAGGTGCCGCACGTAGTGGAGAGTGATCCTATTTCTATGGAGCTAACCTGACACTAGATAAGATGGTTACAACGGATACAAAACAGAGTACAAGTTCATTCAACAAGGCTACGGTTCAGAGAAGCGCTATACCTAGACTAATTGGTACAGTGTATACCTATAGGAGTCTTGTTACTAATATCCGGTATAGCATCCCCACTGGATCTGCCCCTGCCGGCAAGGAATAAGCGGATGGTGGTTTTACACATACACTCAGATCAAGCTTGGCACGATCACCTATCTCTCTGTAATGTATGTGTAAACTCTTAATTTTGAAGTAAAATTATTCAGGTGGGGATCCTCTCTCCACCCACCCCCCCCCCCCCCCCCGCCACCCCCCACCCGCCACCCCCGCCACGTTTGCCTCAAAAAAAAACTCAGATCAATCAAAGAAATTGTCAAGGGCTGAATATTCCTCTGGACGAACTGGTAGTAGGCACTCCGATGAGGATTTAGCCTTTTTTACTTTGAAAAACGAAGGAAGGTTACTTGCAATGTAACAAACATTTGGCGCTCCTCATCCTTCCTCCTCTACCCCAAGCTCCATCACCTACCAATACCCCATACAACCAGCTCCAATCTCTCTCGTCGATACAATTTTTTATGTCTCTTCCTTCATACCGATCTCTTTAGATCCCACCTCTGGCGCTTCCTCGCTCATATTCGTCTTGGTCAGTGCGACCTTCGGCACCACATTGATCCGGCCTCTGTGCCTCGGTCAAATCATTCAACGGATCTACACCTGCATCTCCACCGAGCTATTCAACCTCTCTCTCTCTCTCTCCAACGGAATAAAGCTGAAGATATCCAGTGGAATAAATGGTGTTGACGTCTACATCAATTAGATTCAAAGTGAAGATACATATTAGAAAATAGATCAATCCCTAGATGTTAAAACCTGTATCCTGTAAGTGTTATATTTTGATCCAAATTCTACAAAGTATATGCCAACTTCTGACGAGTGGAGCGACGTCCGTCGCCGGAGGCTTGGGCGAGTGTAAGAAATCCGTGCCCAACAGGGACGCCTGTGGGGGATGCGGGGGCGATAGTCGCCCCCCGCGGTACGGTACGGTACGGATCGTCGAAGACCTAGGTTTCCACCGATATATAAACCCCTTTTAAGCCGCTGTTTGGGATGAGTTGCATCTGTAAAATCCCCGGCGTTTGTAAACACTCCCAGATATAGTGAAGTTTCGCTGGCTGGCGCCCGTGGTTTTTTCTTCTCTTTGTTGGAGAGGTTTTTCCACGTTAAATTTGTGTCCCCATTGCTGTGTTTTGATTTCATTTTTCGTTATTTACTTGTCGCAATTATAGCAAGTGGTATCAGAGCCCCGGGTTCCAATCTAGCATTTGCAACATGTCGTCATTGAAGTTCGATCTGCCACAGCTGGACTATACCACAAGATTCTCCTTGTGGCAGGTGAAGATGCGAACGATTCTCGCCCAAACTTCTGATCTGGATGAAGCGCTGAATGGATTCAGCGAAAAGGATGCTAAGACCTGGTCCGTCGAAGAGAAGCTGAAGGACCGTAAGGCTCTGTCTTTGATTCAACTTCATCTGTCCAATAATGTTTTGCAGGAAGTATTAGAGATAAAATCTGCTGCTGCCATGTGGAAAAAACTAGAAACGATCTGTGTGTCAAAGGATCTAACCAGTAAGATAAACGTAAAGATGAAGTTGTTCTCGCATAGGATGCAAAAAGGTGGTTCGGTAATGAATCACATATCTGTTTTTAAAGAGATTGTTTCAGACTTGCAGTCTATGGAGGTAAAATATGATGATGAGGATTTAGTTCTTCTACTCTTATGCTCGTTGCCTAGTTATTATACATATTTTCGTGATACAATATTGTTGAGCTGTGATAAACTAACCCTTGCCGAAGTACACGACGCCCTCAAACAGAGGAAAAAAATGAAAACTATTATAGAGTCAGATGGGACGTCATCCAAGGCTGAGCCCGGGCAGTCGCCGGGGGTCGCCAGGTGCCGGCTCCACCACTACCTAGATGCTAGAACCTATATCTGTAAGCCGGTTAGCATTAGAAAAATATGTTTTTGCAATGAAAATAAATAAATAAATAAATAGAGACTCACAGCAGCAAGAGCCTACCAACGGTGGTGACACCTAGACTCCGAAAATTTTCTCCAACACGATGCCTCCAGGAAGCTAACAGCACGCATGCACCACCGTTGTCTAGTCTAACAAGCATGGTCATATCATGCATTTTTACCGTGGGGAAGGTCCAATCTTCGGAAAATCTGTCAACAAAGATACGACCAGGGAGGCTTTATTTTCAGATACAACCACCGAAGATCAGAACTATGATAATTACCTCAAAACTAAGACGCGTAGCTCAAAGAGCATCTCCAAAACAAAGTGAGCTTTATTGCCGTCCCACTCGCTGAGAACAACGCTGCAAAATGCCAATCGTCTGACACACACACCGTGTACTCAATTTTGATGTGGCTGTTGCCTCCCCATTCGTTGCGAGTACTCCCTGGAATTGTCACCCGACTCGACTTGACACAAACTTGTGAGATATGGTACTTCTAGAGCCTATCTGTCATTTTCAACCCCCCATCCCCGACAACACCTTGGTAATCGCCGCAATGAAGGTGGATGGAGGTTGCCACTTGCCATAAAAAAAATGGATTTTTTACATCGCCATCGATGATGGTGGCACACCGGCCGTTGGTGAAGACAGCGCAGCTGCGATCGAGCGCATCTCTCTTCCTACCACACATGTCGATCCAGATCACGTATGCCAACCTCCTGGGTGATGTTGACATGATCAATGGTGTTGGTGAACTGCAGCCATAAGCGACAACAATGATGTGTCCCGTGGAAAATATTGAACCCTAGAATATTATGTTTATTGATTTGATCCTCGTGTGGAGTATAGGTGGAGACTTAGAATATTGTGTTTATAGACATGCACGGGGATATGTGAAGACTTAGAATACAAGTTGTAGAGTCCTAGTCTATCTCTAGTTCATACACGTATACGTATTATAACCTCCCCTCAGTCGGAGCGGGAGTGAAGCGGACGCTTGCGACTGGATTTGAAGCCTTGCGCTTCCTTCGTCTTCACCTTCTTGTCATCATCAATTGCGTGGACATGATCATGGCTGGCACCTAGGGTACGTGTACTATCAGAGGGCGTCGTAGTTGTATGTCCATCATGTGGACGGGTATAGCGGCGGCGGCGATGTGTCAACGAAGATGTTGATGAAGACCATATTGATGTAGACCTTGGCGTTGATGTGTCGGCGATGGAGTAAGCGTGTCGGCGATGATCGTCACTTGAAGACGTCCCTTGTGGCGGCGATGATGTCGAATCCTTGATGTCGGAGAAGTCGTGTTCCACACCGACATGGCGTGTGGATGATGTTGATGTCGCTTCTCCGTAGATGTGCTCGATGATGATCTTGGCTCATAACCTGATGAAATCGCACAGCTTGATGTCATGCTTTGGATCGTTGTAGTCTGGCTCGATGCAGTGCAGATCGTAGGGAGCGATGTAGATAGTCGTTGATGTAATGGGGGACTCTTGCTAGCCGACCAGGTTCTTGTAGTCTTGGCGGCGCGCACTTACACATGTTGAGATCGGATCTGATGCAAGAAGCACTCGGTGGATTTCCTGATGCGTGGTGCTTGCACAGACGAGGCAGGACACGAGCACGTGACCGCGTCCATGCGCTATTGCAGGTGACCACGTCCGCGTGGCCGTTGCTTGTGTAGATGGGTTTGTACGGACGAAGTAGCAGCTGGCCGATTTTGTGCACCGGAGGCTTAGTTTGAACCAATCTGAGATTGACCCGTCCGCGCGCCGCTCGTTTGTGGAGAGGGCTCCATGAAGCCGTAGATCGGCGTCGGAAGACGCTAAGCTGGAGGGCATGTAGATCGTAGGAGCACCAAGACGCGAGGTGTTAGAGGTAGCTAGAAAGTCGCCAGTAATCTCAAACTCTGTGATTTTGCACCTTGAGATCTGTAGATTTATCTGGCTAACTGGATCTAATCTAGAGAAAAATTGGAAATTTCGAAATTTAGATCTAAGATCTAATCTAAAGAACCGATCCCATCTTTGATCGAGACCGGGTGTCGCGCCCCCGAGAAGTAATCTTCCCCGAGGCGGCGCGTTGCGGAAGTGGTGGAAGAACCTAGAATCGGCGCCGTGAGGCTAATCGCTTTAATACCATGTGGAAAATATTAAGCCCTAGAATATTGTCTTGTATTGATTTGACCCTCATGAAGAGTATATATAGACATACACGGGAATAGGTGGAGACTTAGAGTACAAGTTATAGAGTCATAGTCTATCTCTAGTTCATACACGTATACATATTCTAACATGCCCAAGGCCGAGGTTGCACCTGGCGAGGTTCGAGATCAACGGTTGGGAAGGCCCGAAGTCATAAATGAAGGATCACTAGTATCAGGAAATCATAAAGAAGGGGTAAAAATGGATTTCACTCTTTATACTATATAATTGATTATTAGATGGCTTAAGATGCTGATTTGCAATTCTTCTGGCGATGCATCAGTCACACTAGCAGTGTAGATGCATTTGATATCCATGAGATTGTCGAGTGGCCGGTCGCTACCCATTTCGAAAAAAATGAGATTGTCGAGTGGAGATGCTGATGTAGATGATTGGCTGTATGCTTCAGGTCCTTTGATGTCCTGTGCGATCTATTTATGTATACAAAGAATTAAGATTTGTTAGCACCCAAAACGAAAATAAGTTAAAGAGAGTCAACAAAGATTTAGCCAAAATACGTTTCCCTCTACAAATGCATATTTACCTCTTCGTGGTGCATTTTTCCTCAGCCAGTACTATAGCAAATGTGCCTAACTACCTGAGTAATCTATTTACTCAGGTTTGCTTATATACATCTTTTCCCAGTACCATAGCTACAAGCGAGAATGGAATAAACAGATAAGTGTACGATCCAATCTTAGGATAGTTCTGAATAATGTTTTCTAAACATACCTGAAGTAAAACCAAGTTCCCCTCAATGCTTACTTTTCCAGTCTTGTACTTCTTTAAACTATCCTTGAGGTGGTGCAGTGTTAGGCTTGCCCAATTTACTGTCTTTATTTGTTCAACATTTTCGAGAAGGTTTAGATAATCGGTGCTAACAGTTCTTTGTGTTGTTGGGCATAAAAGCATACCAATTGTGTACAACAACACTCTCCTTATGAAATTCTCGTCATTGTCTTTACTGTTGCTCAAATAATCATGCAAAGTATCCAAACTGATTGTTCCATTTTTATCTTTGTAAGAACTCAATAGAACTAAGTTCTTCATCTTAGGAACTTCAACAATTTCTTTTCCTTCTGATGGAATGCCCATCAGAAGACCAACATCATCTATGCTGATCTGGAGCATAGATCCTCTAATGTTGAACGCTTCTGACTGAACGTCATATGCTTCAGCAAGCCTCTTGCACAACTCATGACGAATTATGACAGCTTTCATCTTCAGCAAATATCCAAATCCTACTTCTTCAATGACTTGTCGCTGATCCGAACTGAATTTCTTGATAAGGTCAAAATATTCAACCGGAGAACAACCCTGTGTTTCCTGTAAAGTTGCATAATTTATCAAGAAGAGTTCCATACCATCCGATACTTAAGTATAACAAAAAAGGATGTACGAAGGTTCGATTCAAGAAAACAAATCTCAGAATAACCACACATAAGAATCAGGAAGCTATGTACATAGTCTGATGTAAGAATGGCATGCATTGATTAGAAATTGAACTGGTATTAAAAGAAATATCATCAAACAGAACGAAGATAACATAGATTTTTTGGAAAACAAGGATAACATGAATTTGTGAACTGGTAGGTTGTTTTAGGAGTAAAATGAAGTACCTTCCCATCTTCGTTCTTCTCCATGTCCTCTGTCCGCACTTCATCTATGACAAGTTCTGCCCCACCGCTGCGATTCCTCTGTATTGCCCTAGTAATGGCCTTCTTTATATCTTGCACCAACCCACTACTGGCATTGAAACATATTATTTCAACGTGTATATGCTTCAGAGAAGACAGGTTCTCCAATCCAAAATCAAAGTCTTGAGACAAATCTTTGGTCAGTGATGCCTGAAATGAAAGATGGAGCCTTTCGAGATTTAGCATACCTCCCGGTACAAATATCATGCCCAAAGCACTACTCACGAAGCGGAAACTTGTTAGATTTTTGAATCCATTTCTGAAGTTGCCTTCTGGGGCAAATTTTGATGTCAGGAAGAGAGATCTAAGAGTATCCAACTCCCCAAGCATTTCAATTATTGGCTGTGACAGCTTGTGGACCTCGATGGATAAAGAGGAGAGCTTCGTAAGTGAGCTAATCCATTTCGGCAAATGTACAAATGTACTGTGCCTGATCTCAAACTCTTGGAGGTGTTGATTAGGAGTCGGTTCAGCATCCAACTTCTCCAAGAAATCCAGGGAGCAGCAAATAAAAATGGATAGACTCTGGATCTTTTGGCTGCTCAGCGAGCCTAGATATCTGAACAGTTCTTTGTCATAAGTTCCATCCCATGACCATATGACAATCCTAAGAACCCTCAAGGCAGGAAGGTTACCTAGCTCATCCAGCAACTTTCCCCTACTGATATTGATATCCCCTAGCACTTGAAGAGATTTCATTTTTCCAACTACATCTGGTATCTTTGTGTGCCTATTAACGAGCAAACATTCCAATTTCCTAGCCCAAGCAATACTCTCTGGTAATTCTTTCACTCTAGTTGCCCTTAAATCCAGGGTCTGCAGAAATACTAGAGAGCCAATTTTTCTTGGGATGTCAGTGATGCAATCACCACCCAGTACCAGATATTTCAGAAGAAGCATACTATCGATACTTTTGAGATGATCATTCTTCAAAGAGGCACAACCTCCTAAATCCAAAACACTCAAGTGCTCAAACTCTGTGAGGGACGGGAACAAATTTATACCACCCGTTTCCTGATGAAACGTGTTAGCATCCCCGGATACAACAAGTGACCTCACACGGGACAATGGCACTTGTGGTGACAGGGGATTATTTCCCTGGATGGATAGCCGGCGGACCGATGTTGGCAAAGGTGTGACTTGCTGCCCATCTACTATGGTAACAGAATTTTCTTCAGCTGACAAGGAGGTGATCGAACGATGCACCTCGTCATCGGGCAATCGGCAAGATCGAGCCTTGCCGCCAACATCAATCTTTATTGCTACCAGAAAACCTCTGCTTATAAGGTCACTGAGGTAACTCTCTCCTTGTTCCCGCAAAGTCATTTCTACATCTCCGGGGATGAATCCCTCCGCTATCCATCCCCATACCAAGCGGTCTGTACTGATTTCTTGACCCTTTTGAAACATACTTAAATACATCAAACAAGGCTTTAGATGGCGAGGTAGAGTGGACACGGACGGCCCTTGCAGGAGGGTGTCTGGGCCTCGTGTTCTTCCTACCCTTGGCGGTACATGTACACCAGTGCTAGTGCCTACAACTGTATCCACGCCCTCTGGTGCCTTGCCCCTGTTTTTTGCTATAACTCTGCTAGGTGTGTTTGCTAGTTCAGGTGGACAGTTGTCTCCAGAGCCACTAATGAACCTTCTGGTTAACAATTTTTCGGACGAAATATCCGATAGAGATTTTAAATGGTAAATGATACCACAAGCATAACGAGCAACAGAAACTTTGCGGCTTGTCATCAAAACTGCGCTCAAGTTGCTAACATCAACTAAAGCATACTTAATGATTTCCCATGCCTTATTGTCACAAATATCATCAAACACAATGAAGTACCTAGCACAAAAATATATCCAAAAGTTATAAAGCTAAAATAACTTTGAATGAAATAAAAACAGACGACTCACCATGCTAACTCAATAATATATATATATTAAAGATGTTGGGCACTTGATAACATACCATAGAAGTTCCCAGTGTAAATTTGAGATGCCTATGTTGCACTGACGAAGCAAATGATGCATTTTCGGATTGACACAATTAAGAAACAAATGAATCTACCAGATTTGTTTTCATTATCTAAGAACCGCATTATATATATGATCTGAGAGCACAATCGTTTGGTATTACGATTTACAAAAATCTAGTGTGATATATGTATAGTGTTGTTTCCATGACATATATCATATAAAGTCAATCTCAACATATTGGCAGCTGTGATGGCAACAAAACACAAATTATGCTTAAAATAACTGAAGTGTGAAAATCCCTCGGCGAGGTTCGATAATATTATGATAGGGTAATGTTCATAATTCATACCTCTTATCCTTTAGGGCTTTCCTGATCTCGTCAATGGTCTCTTGTATGTTGGCCAGTCCAAAATTGGCATCGCCTTGTGGGGTTATCTGAGAGAGCATGTTTCTCAAAACATTTTTGACGTCAGGCATAGTAGACACGGTGACCCAAGCTGAACACTCGAATCGTGGCACAAGTCTTTTGTACACCTGGTTGGCAAGAGTGGTCTTGCCAGCACCAGGCATTCCAAGAATTGAGGCCACCTTGAGTTGGCGGTTGGATGTGCCCCCATCGTCCGTGAGGATGCTGGCAAGCTTCTCCACTCGACTGTGCAGGCCGGCGACTGCGCCGGCCCGGATGCTAGGCTCTGGCTCCCCAACATCTGGATCGTCCCTGTCACGGAGCTCGTCGGCGCGTTTACGCTGATCCTTGATCAACTCCGTGAGTTTGTCGCTGAGGCCTCTGAACTCTGTGGCAAATCGACGAGAAGCCTTGTCGATCGACATCTTGTAGCTGATCTTGGAGATGATGCCTTTATTGGTGTCTGCGGCAGTTGCATCGTCAGCCCTCAACTGACGAGCACGGAACTTGTCGACGACGTGCTCGATGTCGAAGCTCAGATCCCTCGCTTCCCTGCTCCATCTCTTCATAGGAGCATTTACCTGATCCACCGGCATGTCATCCACATCACGCAGGACAGACCTTATAGTTGTCAGCCTCTCCCTGAGTGAAGCAACCTCTTCCCCCATGTTCTTCAGCAGGTCTTCCAGCTTGGGGAGTAGGCGGCCGATGGCCCCGGTCGCAGGATCCATCTAGATCTAGTTTGTGCTTGTCCGAAGGTTGCAGAAGTTGTTTCAAAAGGGAATGGCTGAGTTTCTGGAGGACAGAGTAGCTGGTCTAGTAATATTGTTTGTGGCCGGCGAGAGCGGAGAAAGCGAGGCTTTTTTTTTTTTTAGCTTAAGGTCGTAAGAAGATATTTTGTACTACTCTCTCGTTTCAAATTAGACGTCTTAGATTTATCAAAATTTAAATGAATCAATAGGAAGTACTCCCTCTGTTCCACATTACACTGCGTCTAACTTTTTTGTCATTTTTTTCATTTTTTTCATATTAGTCTGCGGCGGTGAGCCAGTTTTCCAAAAATACCCTCTCACGCATGCACTGCCAGAGCCACACACCAAATGCAAACGCAGGGGTAAAAGTGTCAGGAACAAAAGAAAACAGGCATGCAGCGGCCCTCCTTGGTATGCGGGTCCAAGTCTTACACGCAGAGTAAATAGGAACAGAGGGAGTAGATGCGACCGTACCAATAATTACTACGGCCAGAACGGTCACAACAAGTGGGCACAAAGCTCCCTCAAAAAAAAAGAAAATGTGGCCACAAAGCTGGTCGGTCCCTACCCTACTACCATGTGGCTAGCCGGCCGAATCTACGGATCTACCCACCTACAAGCAGCCTGTCCATCTACAAAGACGCGCACGTTGGCAGATCCCTTCTCCACTTCCGCAAAAACAACCAACACAATAGAGCAGAGAGAGAGAGCAGAGAGCCAAGCATGGATGTCGCGACGGGGGCCATGGGCAGCCTGCTACCCAAGATGAAGGAGCTCTGCTTGGAGGAACACAAGCTGTCGGACCGCGTGAAGCAAGAGGTCGCGGATCTCTGCACTGAGATAGAGAGTATGCAGGCGGCGCTCCTGAAGATTGCGGACTTTGGGGTGCATCAGTATCAGTTCGACCCGCAGATCAAGATTTGGGCCGCGGAAGCCAAGGAGGTATCCTACTTGATAGATGATGTAGTTGATAGCTTCCAACAGGGGTCCAAGCCAGCCAACCTCGACAACTTCAAGGGAGGCATGACGAAGAAGGTCGCCAATACGTTCAAGAAAAGAAAGACACGGATAGTGTTTGCGGATGCGCTTCAAGACATCTGTGTCAAAGTCAGGAACATACACGAAAGATTTATAAGGTACAAACTTTACGATGTTATTGCCCATTTACCTCCTGCGACCATCGACCCTCGCCGGTTGGCTCTGTACCAAGATACAAAATATATTATTGGCATTGAAGAGTCAAGCATGGATCTAATCAAGAAGATTTCATGTTATGATGATTATTCCTCACCGAAGCAGCTCAAGATACTATCCATCTTTGGGTCCATGGGACTTGGCAAGACAACTCTTGCCAAAGTAGTGTATGACAAGCTTAAAGGAGAATTCAGTTGCGGGGCTTTTGTTTCAGCGGGGTGCAAACCTGACGTGACGACAATTTTGAGGGATCTACTATTTGAGCTGGGGGGAAAGAGCTACCTGGTGGCCAATACACTAGATGCAAGACACATTATCGATGCACTTCGGAAGCTTCTTGCTGAAAAGAGGTACGCACCACTTTACCCCATAAGGCGTTTTTAGCACACAAGTCATCTTGGTTCATATGCCAAATGAATGAAGAATTTAGGTCAGCAAACAAAAGAAAATTGGGTGTTTATTTTTGAAAATAGTGAATCATGAGATGTTCGCATGTACACTTCCACATCTCCAAGCATACATAATCCTCAGGCAGTTTTAGATGCATCTAGCTTGGTAGCTAGCGGCTACGCGTACACAAGTTTTGCTTTTCTCACAGAAAATTGCCACCATGTCTATGATGTCCCAATGTGTATCTGAAAAAGCACTAAGAAGTGTAGATGACGACTTTCTGAAGGTTATACCAAGTTGTGATGTATCTTTAACATAGCGAAGAATGCGTTTAGCAACTGTCCAATGAGCAGTAGTAGAAGCATTGAAGTATTGATAGACCTTATTAGCAGAGAAAGACATGTCTGGGCAAGTAAGAGTAAGGTACTAAAGAGCACCAACAATGCTTCTATACGCGCCACAAACGGACAGATGGTTCTTTTCTCCTCACGCGCCGCCGTCAGGAGAAAAAGAGATCTTGCCCTAGGGCACAAGCCTTCCGACGCCGTCCTCCGGCGGCTCCCTCCCACCGACGACCTACGTCATTGATGGTGAGGGGGTCACCGGATCCACGCATGTGGATAGTTTTTAGCCAAAGTAGTTTCGTTTTTAGGCTGATCGTCGTCTTAGTTCGGGGACGGTGATGGCGGCGCTGAATAAGTTTTCTTCAGATCCTTCCCCCAATGGATTTGAAGACCAGTCTATTCAAGCAAGGATGGTACGACGGTGGCGGCATCCTTGTGGTGGATGTGTGTCCTCGGGATCCACCACTGTAGCGGTGTTTGCTCCAGCGCCGACGTGAAACCTGGGAGGTAGTCAAGGAGTAGATGCAGATTGTGATTTGTATCGACGACATCTAGAAGATGGTGGATCGGGTGCTGGGTTTGCGGTTCGTGGATGGCAGGTATGGTTTCCTCCTTTGACGTCTTAGTCGTGCGGGGGTGCTAGATCTAAAGTTCGATGGCGTGTCCGGGGTGCTTCCCTGGTCTGATTCGTTCAACGACAATGGTTTCACCTTGTGTGAGCCACCTTGGAGGTCTGCAAAGCTGCATATCAGCAATGGAGCCGCTTCGAGCTCGAGTGAGGAGGTGATCCGTTATTTCCTTTGGTGGCTTATATTGTGGTGCCAGAGGCAGGTGACGGGCGTTGGCGTCAAGCTCAGAGGATTTCTCGGTCTGGATTGTATTTTTCTTTCTTGGCTGGCTGTCTTTTGCGCAAAGGCTTGCGTTTTGCTGTTTTTTCGGTTTTGTTAGGTCGGTATCTACGTGGCTTGTACTATGACATTTATGATATAAATAAGACACATATTACATTAGAAAAACAATGCTTCTGTACTGAGAACTGTCCTCAGGGCAGAGTGGAGTACCTTCATGGAGAGAGAGGGGCTCGGATGGTGATAGTGGTGTGGGTGTAGCCTTGCACTCAAGCATGCCAACTTTGGCAGGAATATCACATGCATATTTTTCTTGTGTGAGGAGCAAACCTCCTGATGTCCTTTTCACTTCAATACCAAGGAAGTAGTGAAGATCTCCCAAATCTTTTATGGCAAAATGGGCATTGAAATCCTTGAGCAAAACTGAGATTGCATGATCCGAAGAACTGGCTACAATAATGTTATCAACATAAATCAATACAAAAATAGTAACACCAGATTTATCATAGAGGAGCAAAGAAGTGTCATCTTTGGATGGAAGAAACCCAAAATCCCGGAGTTCTGCACTCAACCAAGAATACCATGCTCGAGGAGCCTATTTTAATCCATAAAGAGCCTTATCAAGCCTGCAAATGTAATGAGGAGCATCAGGATGTTCAAAACCAGGTGGTTGTTTCATATAGATTTCCTCTTCCAAAACACCAGGAAGAAACGCGTTCTTAACATCTAGCTGCCGAAGACTCCAATCACGAGAGATAGAAATAGAGAGAACAATTCTGATAGTGGCTCTAATACCATGTTGGTTTTGTTGAAACGATGCGTGCCCTCTAGGGCCATCGGTTGCGTGTTAAATAGGCAGAGAAAAGCCCCCTGTGTGGCCATACAAGGGAGGTACATGTACACTCAGAGTACTACTCTGTACACCGTACACGTACAGGTTTACATACTCTAACATGTGTCACGGCCACGCACCATCTCGACGACAGAATCATACTCATCGGCCAGACCATCAAGGACAGAGTTGTCGAATCTTTCGGGATGGAGTGGTTGACCGGCAGAGGCTAGCCAAGTTCATGATCTTGTTCAAGTAGATGGAGATCGGGGAGTCGAGTTTCTTGGCCTTGCCAAGCTCAGCATGGATATGCAAAGAGCAAGCCGAGAATTGTGCAGCAAACATGTGCTCAACAATGTACCAAGACTCGACGGACGTGTTAGTGAACATAATCATGGCGCCACCTGCCGGAGTCGATGACGAGAGGAAGGATGATAAGATAGCATGTTCATGTTGAACCCAAGACGCAAATAAAGTCAGTGTTGGGGTTAGTGGCAAGGGCACCCTCCTTCCTTGGGGCGGAGATCGTCAAGGAAGGGCACAAATGGTTGCCCTCGACGTACCCGTGGAGAAGGTTACTTCGCAGGAAGGAGACAATTTGTGTGCACCATAGAAAATGGGTGTCGACGACGTGCTTGATGACGATCAGATGGCTAAAGTTGATTGGCCACAGGGTAGGCTCACCAATAGACTGGTGGTTGAGGTTGCCGGAGGTTGGAGACCCACAAAGTCGGCAGCGTTCGGGGCAGAGGAGATCGCACAGGAGGCGAAGGAGTTAAGGGCAGTGGAAGTCATACCCTAGATTGGTTTCTTAGGTTGATACCATGTGAAACAAAAGGCAACACAATGTTTTGGGTGAAACGCACTCACACCCAACATGGGAGCGTCCGGTATATATTTACATCAAAGGGTTACAAGAGTTTGATACAAGTAGGGTTAGTATCTAGTCTAAACTAAATACAACATACATGGGTAAATACATATTCTGCCAGGCTAGGAAATCCACTTATACAATTCAACAATATTCATTATAAGAAAATGTATAATATGATTCAAACTCATCAGGATCATCTTTCATGCTCATCTATGCACCGACTTTGTTTTAACATTATGTATGTCTCTCTTTCCTGTTATACTCTTTCTATTTTAGACGGTTTCTATCCTTAGGTATCTTAAGTCAATTTGAATTTTGAGTGTGCGCTAACTTTGTAAGATTTCAGTTGTAGACATTCCACTTCTTTAATATTATAATAGATGGTTGATAGATGCAATGCATGCTATTTGTTTTTCTCATAAACGCTAGGCAGTTGTACTAATTTGTGGAATTTCTCTATCATGATGGAAGGTACTTAATCGTTGTTGATGATTTATGGGACATATCAACATGGGAAACTATCAAGTGCGTTTTACTGGATAATGATTGTGGAAGCTTGGTAATCATAACTACAAGGAATTTTCAAGTCGGACGAAAAGCCGGAGAGGTTTACAAGATGAAACCGCTTTCTCATGAGAAATCTGAAGAACTATTCTATAATAGGTTATTTGGTGGTAAAGTCAATATCCCTGATCAGTTGGTTGATGTATCAAAATTAATTACAAAGAAATGTGGTTGTATACCATTGGCTATCATCACAATGGCAACTTTGTTGGTGGGTAAACCGAGGGAGACATGGTACGCACTGTACAACTCTATTGGTTTTGGACATGGAGACAACGAAGAGGTTAACAACACAAGGAGGATATCTTTATTTAGCTATTATGATCTACCTAGTCGTCTAAGAAATTGCCTATTACATTTGAGCTTATTTCCAGAAGGTTATATGATTTGGAAAGATACTTTAATATGGAAGTGGATAGCCGAAGGTTTCATCCATAAAAGCGAAGGAGTTGGATTGTTTGAGATAGGAGAGTCTTATTTCTATGAGCTGATAAATAGAAGCTTGGTCCAACCGGTAGAGATTCCACACAGTGGAATCATAATTGGTTGTCGTGTCAATGTTATAGTTCTTGACATGATATGCTTTTTATCAAAGCAAGAAAACTTTGTTATGGTACTAGACAGACATGAGAGGGATACATTTGACTGGATTCGAGCACCTCTATTAGCCATCCAAAATAGAGTTGTACAGGAGAATGAAATGCCGACTAACCCACATGTGAGGTCATTTAATGCCACCAAGTGTGAATTACAGATGATGCCATCGCTTACAAGGTTTCAACTTTTACGTGTTCTAGCTTTGGAAGATTGTGCATCTATAGGTGGCATTTACCACCTTGAACATATTAGGAAATTAGTTCACTTGCGGTACCTCGGCCTATTCAACACACCTATTTGTGAGCTCCCACAAGATATAGGAAACCTACAGTATTTGCAGACACTGGACCTGAGACAAACGAAAATAGAAGAATTGCCACATGCAGTTGTTCGCTTGAGTGAACTTAAGTGCTTGCGTGCTGGCAGCAGATCCATAACAGTGCCAGATGGGATGGGCAACCTGGCATCACTAGAAGAGCTACAGCTGAGTGATGTAAGCAGTTCTCAGAACACTGTGAAAGAGCTTGGCAAGCTGAAGAAGCTGAGGGATCTGAAACTTTGCATTCGATTATCAGATGAGAGGTCGAAGAGAGATTTGGTGGAGTCTCTTGGCAATCTGCAGGAAATTGAAATCCTACATCTTGATGGGGGGTTATGGATAGATGAATCTTATTGGAAGGGCTACGTACCCTCTCGACATCTCCGCCATGTTTTCCTTGGGATGAAGTTTAGCCGACTGCCGGCTTGGATCAGTCCCTTACTTCTCCCAGACCTCTCTCACTTGTCAGTTGATATAAGCGTTGTGGAGGAGGAAGATCTACTCATCCTTGGGAGTTTTCCAGAGCTTCTTTATCTCAGCCTAGTTGGGGAACACGTATGCTTGCCTGACATTATGGGTGGTGACGCATTCCCCAGGTTGAAGTACTGCTACACATCTGGAATGGTCAGGTTTCTGAAGGGAGCAGCTCCAGAACTTGAGTCCGTCAGTTTCAATGTCCGATTGTGGGGTTTGAAGGATGGCAGCTTTGACCTTAAATTTCGTAGCCTGTTGGACCACCCTCTGCTTCAGGTAGTAAGGGTTGAAATCTTCTACACAGAAGCCCATCTTACAGAGGTGGATGAGGTGGAGGCAGCCCTGAGCGATGTTGTACACACCCATCCGAACTGTCCCATCCTTGATATTTGCAACTGGAAATCGTCTGTTTCTGAGGTACTGGCTTCGTCTCTGCTCAGTGTTCTAACGGTTTTACAACACTTTTTAGCAGCCCTTTTTTCTGTCAATTCACCTAACCGATCATGCTGCTTGCTTTCTTTCTCCAGCAATTTGGGTCCCACTACGATGTTGATGGCAACGATTACTACGATGACAACGAAGAAGACAACGATCACGAGTACTACTATGATGAAGAATGAAAACAATCCAATTTCGAGCTGACAAACCACAAGGTATAACTTACTCCTTCCATGCCAAAATATTCTATACTTCCTTAATGTTTTAAGACAAATTAGCAGGGCATTCTACTCATCCATGCAAACATTAGACCTCAAGTTACATTCTTGCTGGCCCGATACTCTCCGTATGTCCTTGCTGACTTAGGAGTGAGATTAATGCCACAATTTTAGAACATAGACTAATTCGGAACAAAAAAAACATGGACTAGAATGTACTCTACTTTGGAATGTCGCAGTGCCCACGTGTTATGTACTACATCTGTTCCTGAAAAGATTGGCCTATTATTAGTTTCTGAAGTTGAATCATGTGAAATTTCACCATGTTTGTAGAAATAATAATTAACATTTACAATACCAATTCAATATCATTAGAAACATCATGACATATATGTTTATGTGATACATATACAATAAAAAATTTATAGACTTAGTCAAACATAACAATGTTTGATATTTTTTCTGTAAACTTAGTCAAACCTTTCCATCAATCAACATGTAATTATTCCTTCTGTATTTGTGACTCATGTCACCATTTGTGTGTAGATTTTTTCTACTAACAACCTAATTAATCTATTTTAGCCTGACGTCCAAGGCTGAGGTGAAGCCAAATGTTGCCCGAGTACCCAGTCGAAGTTGAGGAGGCGAATCGTTGGTTAATTTTCTGGGGTTGTGAGTGCGATGGATTCAGAAGAGACGGAGCCACGTGGCAACCAGTTGAGTCCATGGATGACCACCGGAGCATCCTCTGTATGACTGTATTATTTACTAGCTTTTCTTTTCATGGTTGAGGACGGAGAGCTTCTGTGCATTTGGGTGACGCTTACCTTTTTCTTATTTCCGTAATTTCTTGAAGGGAAAACCTAGAAAAACAAATTTCATCCATGAATTCTTATTCTCCAGTTATCCAATTGACTGTTTCAGCATGCGAGTCTGACATCTGAGGTGTAATGACTGCTATCTCTCTTCAGAGGAGACTTTTATCTTTCTTAACCTTTTTTCCTTTAAATTTTTAGGCATCTTAATTTTTTTTGCAGATTTGTCCATTGACGGCGCTGCACGTATGGTCGTACATAGCTGTGGCACAGCGTAATGAGTATCATAGGCCCTTGCCGCTCGCGTGAAACAATCCTGGAGGGACACCTGTCGTGTCCCAGGAGTGACGTGTAGCTCCATCGTGGTGTTTGGGTGGTGGAGCAAGAGTATACTACTATGTGTGTTTTAGTCATTACTTCCTCTGTCCATAAAAGACTGTATGTATAGGTTTCACCATTTTTCTTGAAAAAGAGTGTACGTTTGTGTTTTAGCCTGCTGTTATTTTGTGTTTAGGTCATGATGGACGCCTCGATTTCACCCTAGCACAACGACCAAAGGCCAGCTCGGCCGCTGGAATTGGCCACGGTACATGCGTACGGGAATCGAAGCGGCTGGCTCGTAGCTTAAATGAGGGAGTAGGGAGCCTTTTTGCAAAATCTCTAATTTGTCTAGAAACACATAAACGTCCACTCTTTTACGGACGGAGGGAGTATTTGGGAAACGGCAAGGTGGCTTCCATATTTGAGCAGGCGACCACACTACTAGTCGTCAAGCGCACGGTGAACCTGCCAGGTAGCTTCCATATTTGGGCAGCTGCATTGCGAGAGTGCCACTATGAAGGTACGATGCCAGAGAAGGACCTAACCTAGGCCAAGATAGAAGTCAGCAAGGGGCTCGCAATAGGGGAGAGATCGGGCACACAATATTTTAGGGTTGGTGCCAGCTTGGGGCTAGGGGGAGGGAGAACGGTGGAAATCTCAGTTGGGGCGGTGATCCTGGATTCGGCCAGAAGGGCAGGTCACATTGAGGGGGTGGTTCCCCATTTGATTCCAGAAGGGGTGTCCCATCCCCAGGATGCGGATGATACGATCATCATGATCCAACCCGAGGACTTGGCCATTGCCAACCTAAAATTCCTCCTCCTGAGCTTTGAGTGCATGTCGGGCCTCAAGATCAACTTCCACAAAAGTTAGGCGATGGTGATTTGTACCTCCAACACCGAGGCATAGAGGATCGCTAACATACTTAACTGCAAACTAGGGTCTTTCCCTTTCACCTACCTTGGTCTCCCGGTCAGCGACCGTGCCCTGACGGTGGCAAACTAGGGTTCGCTTATGTCTAAAGTGGCCAAGAGGGAAGACCCGTGGCTGGGTGTAAGCTCATGTCCTCGGCTGCTAGGCTCATGCTCATCAACGCAAGCCTGTCGAGCCTTCCACTCCATGCTATGGGGGTGAGCCTTTTGGGCGACGATGTACACCGCGGCATGGACATCCCTCACTCTCGCTTCTTTGGGAGGCTAATAGTACCACTAGGTGTGGTGGCTAGTGAGGTGGTCAGCGCTTTGTAAACCAAAAGCCTTGGGGGGCCTAGGTATTATTGACACTAAGATTATGAACATCTTCATCATGACTAATGGATCTAGAAGATCTATGCTGAGGAGCAAGGTCTTTGGGCAGATATCATTTACAAGGCCGGGTTCCCAGTTCTGGAATGCGATCCGGAAAGTGAAGAGCGTGTTCAACTTGGGGGCTAGACATGTGGTCAATAACAGCAGATCCCCTAGATTTTGGTTGGACTGGTGGCAAGGGTCGGGGCCCTGAGAGACAGATTTCCCTCTCTCTTTGCCTTAGCAGTTGATCAGGAGGCTTCAGTGCACTAGTGCACACCACCCCCTCTAACACCGGTTTGGAGGGCCCTCTAACAGCGGTTGTAGAACCGCTGTTGAGGGTTCGGTGTTAGAGGGGCCCCCCTTTAACACCGGTTCTTATACAAACCGATGTTAAAGGGTGGTGCACGTGGGGCTGGCACAGCGCTCAGGGACCCCCCCCTTTAACACCGGTTCGTAACACGAACCGGTGTTAAATGTTTCTGTGGCGAAAGCGCCTAAATCTCTGTCGTGAGTTACGCCCTGCCCGTTAAAGGCGTATTTCTGGCCTTGGCGGGGGGGGGGAGGGGGAATCGATCGGGAGCGGTATACACATACATCGTCATCGGTACATACGAGTACATGAATAATTAAGCAACTATTATTATACACAACATCGTCATTGTGTGGTATTCTCCGTAAATGTTGAAGCATCAAGTACAAGACAAACATGTTTAAGCATATATACAACATTTATTTTGGTGGATATCTAAAGAGCTCTCCGCCAGGCGTGACGATCTCATCAAGTATGAACCCCGCCAATTCCTTTTGAATGGCTCGTATGCGTTCAAATGGTAGGAGTTGGTCCCGCATCCGTTCGATCTGAATATATATGAAGAATGGGGTCAATATATATAAAAATAAAAATCAACACAATTGATGGTAATAAAATAATGTTGTGTACTTTGTTTACTTACTCTAAGTTGTTCTACTGCGGCTTGGCCCGTCGCACATATCGTGTTGCGAATGAACTCGCAAACATAGTACCCACATAATTTATTGCCGTGTTCCTGATGCGCGCACTTTACGAGAATAGAGAGTTCAATCAAAATAATAATCAATAAAGCATGATATAATGGAATTGGAAGCAGAATCAAACAGATACGCAGACCTAACTAGCTAGTATTACTTACATTTTGGTCTACAAATTTTAGTTCTTCTGACCATTCACCCACGGCCCTGCCCATGAACCTTTTCCAAACCCTGTCCGGCAAAGAAAATGGATAAAGAAATAATTAATTACTTGTTGTCACGAAAGTTGCCGATCTAGTGCGATAATATGATTGAAATTACCTCTGGAGCATCTCTCTAAAGTCTACCCATATCTCTTTTTCTTTTCGTAACGAGTCCATGACAAGTACTTTTCCTGAGTCGGGTTGAATGACTAGCAGAATAAAGTGGAACCTACGCACGCATAACTCATCATCAGTTACACTTAACATCGAGTAAGCCGAAACAGAATGTGTACAAGAGTGGGTACTTGGTACTCACGAAGTTGTAAGGCAATAGTATTTCCCTTTTGGTTTGTTGTCTCGTAAAGACCTTAGCAAGTAATCTTACATTTGGGTTTGGTTCTTACCACTTCTTCGTGAACTCTATTTGGGTCAACGAACCCAATGTCAAAAGGGCTTCCTTTCATGCATTCCATAACCTTTTTCCTGCATAATAGTATATACATATATGGTGAGCATATATATATACATGCAATTAATGAAGTGAATGAGATGAGATAGAAATTACAGAAATAGTACTTACACACAATAAAGGCTGATGGCAGCTTTGTCGAGTTCCTTCTGATTGAATAGAAAATGCAAGTCTTGAATGTTGAAGTCGATCTCGTCGTATCCGCACAAGAAAATCTCATATCTTATATGCACCGTGATCCATTCTTCCTTTCTCGTCTTGCAGAAATCAAGGTACCACTTGTGCAATCTTCGCATCTTTGTTGGTAGATTCTTGAGCTCCTCTTTCTTGACGAGATTCTTCCCATACTTCCATGGCTGTATGGGGTTGGCATCGCATTTGGGCAAGTTGTCTCCCATAATGTTCAAGTATGCAATGTAAGTCATCCCTATCTCATTGGCCTTTCTCTGTAGCTCTGCCTCGTAATCATTTACGGGAGGAGCGTCCCGTGTGTCGAACACTTGGAGCGGGGCTCATGATTGGTTTTCCTGCTCTCCGAGCATGGGAACTGTTTTCTGGGGTGTCGCACGACTACTACTTTCAGTCTCCCTACGGCGCCTTGCATCCCCCTTCAAAATCTGGCGCTCGTAGTCTAGCACAAGTGGGGTTTCAGGTTTCAAAAGATTATTGTAAAACTTCTCCACCACCGCCGGATCTATTTTCTCCTTTGGCTCGGCCCGTATAGGTGCAAAGAATTTCTTGACCTCTTCTTCCGAGATCCTATTGGTCTCCTCGTCGATGCGATTCCACGGTAAAACCGGCAATGGCTTGGCAGAAGGCTGCGGGACGTAGTTTTTTGAACTCTTTGGCGTACGGTTTCCTGCGGATTTCTTTGTGGCAGTGCTAGTGATGCTCTTCGTGACAGTGCTCTTCCGCTTATGCTGAGGAGATGGTTGAAGCGTCGGAGATGGCTGACGGGCAGGAGATGGCTGGCACGCCGGAGATGGCTAGCGCGCCGGAGATGGCTGCCGCGCCGGAGATGGCTGAAGCACCGGAGATGGCTGCCAGCAGAGATGGCTGAAGGGCGGGGATCACCGACGCGGAGACGGCGGGGGTGCTGGCCTCAATTTGGAAGCACGAGGTGTTCCTTCTTCCAAAGAATGGTTATTTTCACTGCAAATTTGAGTTGAGTTTCCCCTTCACCTGTAGCATGGTCAAGATGTGCTTCCTCATATTCCTTCACAACCTCATCCACCCCGACAATAGCATAGCCATCTGGAATCGGTCGGCAGTGATAAGTTCCACCAGCTACAGGAGGTAAGGCATAGCCGACAGCCACCTTAATGGATAAGCCCATTAATCTCACATGCAGCTCAGCGTGTTCGCTCTCCGTGATCTCATCCACGGGGTATCGAGACCCGCCATTTCAGCGTGGGTTGACGTTCTCCGTGTAAAGCCACGCTGCTTTCAGTGAGTTTGGGCGTCGGACTTCCAATGCAGCTCTTCGTGCCGCTGAGATGGGCGGTAGCTTGATGGCTCTCATTGTGCATTCACTTGCCTCTGGCGCCACAAGTGCATGTTCTATCTATGTCATCCGCTCTGTACGCTCTTTTTCTTTTCTGCCGCGCCATCTGTAAGAGTCTCTCCACTCGGCAAACCCATCCTTCCACGTCATACCCCCTGTGCCTCGTGCATGTCCAGGGTGTTCTTTTTTACCGATGGCGCGTGTGAGCTGGTCATTCTCTCTGTCGGGATGGAAGGTCCTGGCGGTTGTTTCCTCGTATGCCGTGATGAGTTTAGTGACGGGTTTGGCTGTAGGGATTCGTAGCATGGAAAACAAAAAATTTCTATCGCATACAAACAAACAAGCCAAGATCTATCTACTAGATTGTAGCAACGAGTCGATGGAATAACTTACCCTCGAAGATTCCAAAGTGTTTAACGAGAGCGGATTCTCGTGGGTGATGTAGTCGTACTCTTTCCGATCTCAAGATCGCGTAGACGATCCTTCCGACGATGCGTTCCGGCAGCGCTCCCGCAGTCGGTCACACGTTCGGTACTCGACGAAGACCTTCCTCTCCCTTGTTCCAAAGAAATGAGGTTGTAGCACTCTCCTCGCGATTCCAAAGGCAACTGGCGTGGTAAAGTAGAGGGAGATCTCGAGGCTTCGCTTGCGAGCGAGTATGGTGGAGTATGAGAGAGCTTTAGTGGTCTAGGGTTTAGACACACCAATTAGAAGGCTCTAATCCGAAGGCTAGTGCAATTAGAAGCTCTAAACCAAAGCGGCTCTAAACCGGGGTCTAGGGCTAGGGTTTAGATTTAGAGGATAGGAACTTGTGTGTCTAGGAGGGGAGCCCTGCCCCTCCTTTTATAGGTGGAGGGAGGCGCGCCTGGGGAGGGGAGTCCCTCCCTAACTCGGCCTCAAGGAGGGCCGGCGGTGGGAGGAGGAACTCCTCCCCCAAGTCGGCTTCAAACTTCCTTCTCCTCTTTCCCACTCTTTCCTGTTTTAGCCGTTTGACTTTTCAAACTTGCTATTTGACTTTTCAATTAAGGATTCAATTTAATCCTTTATTTGGAACAGAGAGAACACTAAGTACATGATGCAATCATTCCAATATGTAATGACACATTCATGTACCCCTTCCCCTCCGGAGTGCCGGACATTCCGGAACCTTCTAGAATGTTCCCGATGAAAACACCGGAATCATTCCCGAACTCCGAAACGGGACTTTCCTTATATGAATCTTATTCTCCGGACCATTCCGGATCACCTCGTGATATCCCGGATCCCATCCGAGACTCCGAACAACATTTGGTCTCTTTCTCATAATACCATAACTACTCAAACAACGTCGAATCCTTAAGTGTGTCTCCCTACGGTTCGTGAATTATGCGGACATGATCGAGACACTTCTCCGAACAATAACCAATAGAGGAATCTGGAAATTCATATGGATCCCACATATTTCTACGATTACTTTGCGATCGAATGAACCACTTACATATTTCCCTTTGTCTCACGATAGTTTACTTATCCGAGGTTATGATCGTCGGTATCTCTGCATACCTAGTTCAACCTCGTTACTGATAAGTACTCTTTTATCGTTCCCGTGATATGTGATCCCTTGTGAGCCAGTCACATGCTTGCAAGCTAATTGGATGACATTTCACCGAGAGGGCCCAGAGTATATCTATCCGTCATATGGATGGACAAATCCCACTCTTGATCCATGTGTTTCAACCAATACTTTCTGAACACTCAATGCCACCTTTATAGCCACCCTGTTACGGTGTGGTGTTTGATGACATCAAAGCATCCATCCGGAAAAGGTGATATGCATGATCTCATGGTCGAAGGAATTAGGTTACTATGTATCAGAAAGCATATAGCAATTGAACTATTGAAATGACTTGATCTTTATGCTACGCTTATCTATAGGAGTATGTCCATCACATCATTCTCCTAATGATATGATCCTGTTGTTAATAACATCTCTATGTTCATGATTAGGAAACCATGATCATATATTAACCAACAAGCTAGTTTAACAAGAGGCTTTACTAGGGACTCTTATTTTAGTTTACAAATCACACAAGTATTAATGTTTCCGGTTAATACAATTATAGCATGGTATGTAAACATTTATCATAAGTGTGAAGATATGATAATAACCACTTTATTATTGCCTCTTGGGCATATCTCCAACATTGGCAAGGAGTGTTGGGAAGATACACAATCCTGTTTCTGGGTCCAACCTTGCCCCGATTCCGTAGAACCAAGTCTTTGCACGTAGGTCCCACCCATCTGTCTGGGGTGTGATCCCTCTAGTGCGCAGGGCCTTCTCAACTTCCTCCCACTTAGGCCACTGAGATATGTAGCCACCTGACCCCGTCCTCTGGTGATATTCCTTCTTCTGGGCATTTAGCGTAGTGGTTTCTGACCTCTTTTTAGCTATCGCACCTTCCTTATATGCCACAAATTCGTGCCAGTGAGGTCTTATCTTCGCATAATATGCGTCTTCGAATCTGGAGTCTCGCGAGCTTTGACAAATTTGTTCAATTTTGTCTTCCAGTTGCGGAAAGCGTCAGCCATCTTCCTTAGAGTCCACTCTTTGACATTTTCCTTTATAACTGGTTTGTTTTCATCCTCCTCTGGCGGAAGGGTGAAATTTACCAACAACGAATTCCAAAGCGTTTCTTTGGATCTTTCATCGACAAAGGTACCGTCGCCCTTCTTTGGCTTATTCCAATATTCAATTATGATTGGGATTTGGTCCCTAACAGGAACTCCAGCCTGACGTACAAATTTGTCTGCGGCCTTCTTGGGCTCCATCGGCCTGCCATCAACACGGACTACTTTGATCGTGAACTTTGCACGATCTTTCAACCGATGGCTCGCGCCTTGCTTGCTCTTTTTTGTAGAAGAAGATTGTTGCTGGCTGGTCAATCCAGAGGGGTAAAAGAAGAAAGAAGTGTTAATTAATACATATACATATATATACAAATCAATCGGTGTAAGTCAGCAGAGGCTTAATCCATGCATATACCTCGACGGACTTTGCAATCACTAAAGTGTGTTCACCGGAGTCGTCATCTTCTCCATGACTACTTGAGCCGTCATCATGTCCCTCCAAGTTCAGATATTGTGAGGTGTCCTCGTGGATCATGTTCTCCAATATTTCTTCCTCTTCAAGGTTTCTACTGAGTGGATCCATAGTTTCTAAAACAATAATATTATCACACAAATATCAGTAATACATCTATTGAAATGCTCGAGCAAAAAAACCTAAAGCATACACATACACATACAAAAAATATATACATGAAAACCCTAAAGCATGCTCGACAACTTAATCGGGGTTCCGAGGGGTGAAAACCCTAATTCAGGGAAACTCCGGATGTATATGAGAGGGGTTAATATGTTCTCTAATTAAACTTGTCTTGAAAGTTGTTCAACAATGCATGATTATAGCTTAAATAGTTAGATCTCATTTTTTTGAACATTTTGATATATTATACATATTTTTATGACTTATAAATCATTAGATATTAAATTTACAAGTTTTATTCATTTTCTGAAATTGTTTAATCAATTTAAATTGAATTATTACATCACTGTGATGTCAACTGGGCAGTTTAACCTATTTACACCGCCATCGGTCCTAGCCATTGTGGTCGATTGTGGGCCAGGCGATGTCATCGCCACTTGCCGCCTCGCTGCTATGTCACCGCCACCTTAGAAGTCGTGACGATTGACAGAAGGCCACGCCAAGACGCATAATCGAGCTCGTTCGAGCAGGCGCGATGTGGGATCCTAAAATTGGCCGCTGCTAGTTTAAGGTCATCTAACAATGACTCGTGGCGGCGGCGCTCATAGATGGACATGAAGCGGACTAGAGCAGAGAGGAGAGAGGATGACGCTGAGCACCATTTGCTCACCAGGAGGCGATTAAGGGGGTCGGCGAAGCGAACGACGGCCGGAATCAAAGCGACAATGACCGAGCTCGGGAAGGCGATTGATTGCCGATCGGGCTGAGCGGCCTCGTCGGCGGCGAGGCGCCACCTGGCGAGGGCGAGGTGGCGGCCGAGGATGGACGGCGCGGCTCTCTCTGCTTTTTCTCGCGGCTTCGATCCGCTCTGGGGGGAAGAAGGAAGGGGAAGGCGCGCATTTAATACCCCCCTTTAACACCGGTTCGGGGCTGGAACCGTTGTTAAAGGGGGAATTCGTTTCGCGCGCGCACCCCCCCTTTAACACCGGTTCGTGGCTGGAACCGGTGTTAAAGGGGGGGGTGAAAGAACATGTTGGGCCCCCATGTGTGGTTTTGGTAATTAATGGCAATCTTTATGGACTAATGTGTGTACTAAGTTATATTTGTAGGATTTGTCCATTAGCATCGTTTGGAGCTTGTGTTGGATTCAAGGTCGATAAAATGCAAAGAAGATTTGTTGGGCAAGCTCAATATGCGAGGTCGATGATGAGGAATTAAGAAGGGCGTTCCATCTTGAGAAGGGCAAGACCGTCTACATCGTGCTCAAGTGGAATGCTCAAGGCAAAGGTATAATCTTGATAGGTTTCCCTTTTGTCGGTCTCACGTTGTGTGTGTGAGACCGGGTTTAGGATAGATAACCGTACTGGGCTCTCGTATGAGTAATTCGGTCACATCGTTCGGAGAGAGCTCAAACCTTTGCATACTTACATCATCGTATTTGGTTGTTATTTGGTCTTATCCATGTGAGGATATAGAGCTTGTGGTAATCTCCATAACAAGCTCTTGTTCATCTAAATCGGATCTCCCATTTGTATCTTGTTGCGATTTTGATTTATGCGACTTTTCGGTTTCTCACCAAGTGAGGTATATCACATTATTCTACTTGATACTTTCTCACTTGGTGATAATCAATATTTCCACTTTTTATTGGGAAGCCCTTGTCGCCCTCTATCCAACGCAATTTGAATCGGGTCAATCGGAGCTTTCAGTCAAAAGTTATTGTCGTTTAAATATTTGCCTGTTTGTCTGCTTTCTGGGCCGAGCGCCCGGGCCTAAAAACGGTCTGTTTTCCTTCTGCCTCGCTAGGTATCTTTTTGCGGTACTACCGGCCGGCCCGGTAGTACCGCCCGGGTGGACCGGTAGTACCGGACGGCCCGTCTATTTGCCCAGATTTTTTTCTCAGATCCAGATCTCGTTTTGCCCAGCCCCGCACCATCTGCGTCCCGCGTTGACCCCGCACGCCGCCGCCTCGCTCCGCGTGCTCGCGCGCGTTCCCTGCCAGGCCCAGCCGCTGCCGCTGCTGCGCCGCTGCTCTGCATGCGCGCCGCGCGCTGTGCTGCTGCTGCGGTGCTGCATGCGAGGAGGGGCCGCGCTTGGCCGCATGCGCTGCCGGGCCCCGCCGCATGCAGTGTTGCTGCCGCGCGCGCGTGGCCGTACCGCTGAGCTGCTGCACTACTGCTGCCTGGCGCATGCATCGCTGCTGCTGCTGCGTTGGGCCCGCCGCCACGCTGGCCCCTGCCTGCTCTGCCGCGCGCGCGCCCCTGCAGGGCTGCGCTCCCGCGCTGTGCCGCAGCTCGCACGCGCTCGCGCCTCTGCTGGGTCTCGCTCTGCTGCGCGCGGCTCCGGCCCCACCCTGCCACTGCGCTGCTGCTGCTCTCTCTCTTCTCTGCTCGCTCGCTCACCTGGCCTTTGGCTCTTTTCTGGCGATCTGTTGTTTGGGTCCGGTAGTACCGGATTTGTCCCAGAAAAATTGCCCCAACGGTCATATTTTGGCTAGCTCTATATAAGTCTTTTATCAATTTTCATTTAGGGTTACTTCTTCCTCCTTTTCTTGTCCAAGCTTTGCCCCCATTTGCTCTAATTTTTAAGCTTGATTTCTACACACCCCTCCATTGATTCTTGCAAATATTTGAGGGGTTATTGGAGAAGATCTAGCCCCACATTTTGACCTAACCGATTCATCTCTTTGTGAGTGCATCTTTGGGGATCTAGATTTTGGGGAATTTTATGTCTCTCTTTGATTCCTCCTCTCTTGTTCCCCCAATAGCTTTAGTAGCTTTGTTGGAACTTGAGAGTGAGGGATTTGGGCATATTTGTGGTGTTCTTGCCATTTGCATTTGTTGCATCGGTTTGAGTTCTCCTCGGAGGATTTGGTTTGAATTGCTCATTGGAGCTTGTCCCTCTTGGGTTCTTGGAACCCTAGACGTTTTTGTGGCCTTGGTGGCATTTATTGAGGCCTTTTGTGGCGTTTGTTGGGAGCCTCCAATTAAGTTGTGGAGTTGTGCCCCAACCTTGTGAGAGGTTCCGGTTGCCACCGACAAGTGCACCGATAGTGGAAGCGTGGATCGATCCCATTGGGGTGAGATTCATCGGAGAATAAGGGAGGCCTTTTGTGGCGTTGGTGGTTTGATACCACCCCCTCTCCAAACGAGACGTACTCCATGTTGGGAGGAACTCGGTAAAATAAAGGTGTACCCCCGTGCCTCGGTTATCTCTATACCCGAGCTCTTTACTTATGCACTTTTACATTGTGATAGTCTTCGTGTTTGAAGTAATATATATCTTGCTATCGCTTTGTTGTTTGTATTGCTTAGCATAAGTTGTTGGTGCACATAGGTAAACCTTAGTTGTTTCTAGGTTGTGCTTTACAAAGTAAACACTAGTTTTATTCCGCCTTTGTTGAGCCACTCTAGGAAAAGTTTTAATCGCCTATTCACCCCCCTCTAGGCTACATTCGTATCCTTTCAGGGGGCATTTATTTCATGCATTAAAGGGGTGGGGGCATTTATAATTCAAAAAATAGGATATGAATTTAGAAAATTCATATCTTATTCATTTCAACTCAGAAAAATATGAATAATATATCATAATTTTCAGAAAAATAATATCTATCCATTCATGTAAAAACATTTTATATTTACTTTAGATGAAAATTTTCAAAATGATTAAAACTCTTACATATAAATTTTGATTATTCAATTCAAACAAAAATAAATTGTCAAATTCTAAAACTTTGAACATAAGAAATATTAAGCATCTAAAAAGGAATCTAACCCTATTTTATTAGAGCAAATCATTTTTTATTTTGTATTAACATTTTTGAATTGATTGGATATTTAAATGCCGCATCTTATGCTTGGAAAATGGAAAATGCCTTTTTGGTGCGATAAAAAGGAAAAGTTCCTCTTGCAATATTGTTTGCCATGCCATGATGCACATGTATGCACAATATGGCCATATTATCACAAACTATGCCTTGATTCTAGCCATAACATTGGTCATTTGACGCGAAAGCCAAGAAACCTCGAATGAGATAGGTCATTTTGTGAAGGAGATAGAAGCGAATTAAAATACAGAATGCAACTAATAGTAAGCTACATAAAGCACGACTGAAAATTAAGATACATAAAAGAACTGAAAATTAAGATACATGGCCAGATTAAGTAACAATCGGCCGAACTTGTTTCGGAATGTTGGAGTGATTCAGTCATGCTCCTGCCTACACCTGTAATACTACCATTTGTAGTCGTCAGCTCATGCCGCCGTCATCGTTGTCGTCATCGGGGTCGTCGTAATTGAACCTTGAAGGCTGAGTATGCTGCGTGGCTGGACTTGAGGGTAGTGCGCAGACGGGGTTAGAGTCGGTGGCGGTGTCATAGGCCATGACGCTTCTGGAGAGTCCCGCGCCACCATAGCCGACGGCCTCGTTGAAGTTCGGAGGAGCGTCCTCCTCGTGGTGAGCGCCTCTCATGCCGATCCACGAAGAAGGCTTCCCAAGTAGGGAAATAGTCGGGATGCTATCTGGGATTCCTCCGCTGCTCGGCGTGAGCTCAGTAGTAGTGGTTCGTGATGGCCATCTGGCGCCACACCTAGAGGGACAGAGGAACCGACGCCTCGGCGCTCGACATCCGGCCGACGGGGACACGATAACTTTGGCGAGGCGGTAGTTCGAGGCACAAAGCGCCTCCGCCTCCCTGGAGATAGTGCTATGGTGGAAGCCATGGGAAAGAGTGATGAGGTTGCAGATATGAGTCTAGATATGTGCAATGAAAATGGAGGCCAACCCTACATATATATATAGTGAAGAACTGGAGGGAAGAACTGGCGGGAAAAAATGGCGGGGAGAAAAATGGCGGGAAGAAAAATGGCGGGAAGAAAAATGGAGGGAAGAAATAGAAGGAAGAAAAATGGATTTCAGGCTGGGCCAGGCAGCACTAATGATAGGGGTGAGTGTCGACATTATGTCGTGCGGCGTGTACCTTGTCCCGGATGGTGTCACCAACCGGGACTAAAGATGAACCTTTAGTCCCGGTTGGAGACACCAATCAGGACTAAAGATGAACCTTTAGTCCCGGTTGGAGGCACCAACCGGGACTAAAGACGAGTCAGCACTAATAATAGGGGTGAGTGTCGACATTATTTCGTAAGTGTCGACACTATGCCGAGCTGCTTGTACTATAAATAGGCATCCTTGTGAGTCCAGTCCTCCAGCCAGTTTGAGGCATCTCCAAGATGGTTTTCGAGAGCAGGACACCACTACGGCCAGTTCGGGGAGATCTTGACGGAGCCTGATCCTCCGGCATCTCCGAGAAATCGGTCATGAGGCACTCCCTAATATGTGAAATTAGTTAGCTCTGTGTATTGATCTAGTTAGAGAAGTTACAAGTCGCAAGATGGTTTTAGAGCAGGACACCACTATAGCCAGTTTAGGGAGATCTTGCGGAGCCTGATCCTCCCATCTCCAAGAAATCGTCATAGAGGCACTCCTAATATGTGAAATTAGTTAGCTCAGTGTATTGATCTAGTTGGAGAAGTTACAAGCTGCAAGATGGTTTCGAGTAGGGACACCACTACGGGTTCGAGGAGATGCCGGGAGCCTCCGGCATCTCCAAGAAACTGGTCATAGAGGCACTCCCTAATATGTGACCGCGCGCGTTTGGAGATCAGATCTTAATGGTAAGTACGAATCACAACTTCTTCTCATAGTCCCGGTCCAGCCACAAAACAAGACTAACACTCAAGACATTTATTAATATTAAAAACTGAGACTACAAAACCGGTCCCCCCTATATATAGTCCCGGTCAATCCACAAACCGCGAAAGATATCCTTCGGTCAAGCCAGAAACCGCGAAAGACATGAACTAGAGTTACATAATATGAGCATGAACTTCTTGGCATATGTCCTTCCTTATGATCGCTTCAGACGTAACCATGAAGCATCTTCTTTACTTAACAGAATGCTTGGGGTCAGTTTTCACTGTCAAGGGCGGAATTTCATCAAACTTATTATAATCTTCTGACATGTCTGTCTTGTCCTCGACTCCCACGATGTTTATTTTCCCTGAAAGAACTATATGACGCTTTCTGGATCGATTACCTTCTGAGATATTGCATTGAGGAATGCACATAGCTTCACAATGGGTACTCAAACATTTTCAGGTAGAAGCCCCCTCAATGCCATCGGAAGCAATTGTGTTATAATCACGTGGCAGTCATGAGACTTCAGGTTTTGGAGTTTTTTCTCTGCCATATTTATTATTCCCTTTATATTCGACGAGAAGTCAGATGGGACCTTGATACTGCTCAGACATTCAAAAAAGATTTTGCTTTGGTAAGAGCGTAGCTGGCAGGAGTTAAGTAGCATCGTTTACCCTTCGCGTTCTCAGGATACATAGGCTCTTCAGGGTCTTTCAGACGTTGCTGGTCATGCCGTGCTTCCGGTGTATCTTTTGTCTTCCCATACACTCCTAGGAAGCCTAGCAGGTTCACGCAAACATTCTTCATCACGTGCATCACATCGATTGAAGAGCGGACCTCTAAGACTTTCCAATAGGGTAGGTCCCAAAATATAGATTGCTTCTTCCACATGGGCGCGTGTCCGGCATCATCATTCGGAACAGATAGACTGCCAGGACCTTTTCCAAAGATTACTTCTAGGTCCTTGACCATACCAAATACCTCCTCACCAGTACGGAGGACAAGCTTCCTCCGGGGTTTTTCCAGACGTTTGAAACGCTTGCCTTTCTTTCTTACTGGATGCAGGTTCGGAAGAAATCGGCGATACCCTAGGTACACAACCTTCTTACATTTATCCAAATATACACTTTCAGTCTCATCTAAATAGTGTGTGCATGCATTGTATCCCTTATTTATGCCTACGAAATGTTACTAAGAGCAGGTCAATCATTGATGGTTACGAAAAGCAATGCTCGTAGGTCAAATGGCTCCCCTTTGTGCTCATCCCACATACGTACACCTGGTTTGGCCCACAGCTGTAAAAGTTCTTCAACTAATGGCCTTAGGTACACATCAATGTCGTTGCCGGGTTGCCTCGGGTCTTGGATGAGCACTGGCATCATAATGAACTTCCTCTTCTACACAACCAAGGAGGAAGGTTATAGATACATAGAGTCACAGGCCAGGTGCTGTGAAGAACCCCGGAGGAGGAAGGTTATAGATACGTAGAAGAACCGGTATTAAAGCCCTTTTCCAGGATCAACAAAAGTCCTCGTTTCCACTAGTGGTGGCCCATCTATGGTTAGGAAACGGGTGGAGGGCATCATTTGGGCACACGTTGGGGTTAGCTGATCGCATTGAATGTACCAATATGCTTATGGAGATTGAGAGGACACAACTATCCCTGGAGCTGGACAGTATCTCATGGGCCCTTGAACCTCTGGTGAGGTTCACAATGAAATCCCTATACAACAAGCTTTGCCAAGGGAAACCGAGGAAGAACTATAGTAAGATCTAGAACATCTCGGTTCCCCTTGTTCCTGTGGCAGCATATCCGCAAACGCTTGCCGAGCCCTGTGTGGTGATTTTGAGGATAACGATCACATATTTTTCTCATGCACCCTCGCCAAGTTTATGTGGAGCGCAGGTAGGGAGCTGACATCTTCTACTTGGAACCCCGCTAATTTTTTTGATGACTATAGGTTTATGCAATCTCAAACGGGCCAAACCAAGAGAGTCCTTTGGATTTGTTGCATCGCCTTACTTTGGACATTGTCAGATTCTCCATACATGGAATTTTTCACCATAGCCCGCTGATGGCCTCTACAAACTGATGATGTTTTTACAGGTGTGGAGCCCAGTGACTAGGAGGCATGACCGGGAAGCGGTGGAGCTGGCGATCGGCAGGATTTGCTAAGTTCACGAGACCATGTGGGAGGCCTCGACCTGAGGAGGGCGCCTCATCCTCTCACTAGTGGAGAACGGGACTATCGTCCCGGTTCGTGAGGGGATTTAGTCTCGGTTGCGCAACCGGGACGGGGCAATCGGGACTAAAGCCCTCCCCCTTTAGACTTGGTTGTGCTACGAACCAGGACAAAAGGAGATCCACGTGGCCGCTGACTGGAGCGAGGGGGAGCATTGTTCGTCCCGGTTTGTATTACAAACTGGGATTAATGTTTCCATGTGGCCGCTGTCTGGAGCGAGGGGGAGCATCATTCGTCATGGTTCGTGGTTCGTATTACGAACCGGGATCGATGTTTCTCTGCCGTGACTGCATGTTGGGCACGTTTTGTGCCGTGACTGCATTTTGGGCATTTTTGTGCCGCGACAGAGAATTTATTTTGTATTTTTCTATTTATTTATTTATCATTTTTTTTCCTTTTTATTTTGTGTTTTTCACTCAGCAATGAAGGAACCATTTGGATTACACAACATCTTCATGAATATAGAGATTGAAGTGTCGAACATATTACACGAGTTTTATGCATATATATATATAATATAATCTCTTTTTACGATTTCTATTCCACTATCAACATCTCCCAATAGTATTCTCCTTTGGATGTAGGACCTCTGCATCTAAGAATCCTGCCAGTTCCTCTTGAATTGATCATACGTGATCCTTTGATAGAAGACCGTCCCGCAATCGTTCGATCTAATTTAAAGGAGTCAACATATATGAATGAAACTAAACACAATGGATGGTAATAAAATAAAACTGTGAATATTTTTTATGTACCTGAAGTTGCTCTAAATTTCTTTCCTTCTCACAAGTCGTCTGATGAATGAACTCGCAAATATAGTATCCACATAAATTATTCTCGAATCCCTACGTCAAGAACTTTACAAGAACATAGTTCAATCAAAATAATAATCAAGCATGATAATGGTATCAAAACTAGAATCAAAGAGGTGCGTGGATCTAGCTAGTAGTACTTACATGTAGTGGTTCAAATATAAGCTCCTCTTTCCAGACACCCTTAGTCAGCAGATGGTTTGAGAATAGAAGGATCAAGACTGGAAACCAAAGCTTCGGGCTGACTTGTATTTCCATACTTCTACTGAAGGATCCTCCTTATATCTGCTAGAAATAAGCAGGCAAACGGCAAACATTATTATCTTGTTGCTACTACGTGGCTTGACATAACCAATGCTTTAGCTGAAGGAGTATTATAATTGGACATATACGGAGGTTATTAGACTGAGTATGGCTGCAGGAATCTAAATTGGACAGAATATAATAATATTCGCAAAAGAGGGATAAGTAAGATATATTACCCCAACAAATCTGCATGAATAAGAAAAAAAAGGGAAAAAACCATCGAATACTATTGGCATAAGAAATTGCATAATTAACTTGGGATTGTGACCAAAGAAGGGATGGAAACAACCAAGTCAGTAGTATCATGGCCCTTGATCTTTTCTGGTTGAACAAGTGCGTCAGGACACCTCCACATCCTTCTGCGTACTCACGCCATCTGCAAAGAAACACATCCACACTTTTTTCATGACAACATAGGAGGCGGAGAAGGTCCTGCCATGGGTATCGATGGGACATGGTGATGGGTTCTAGTCCATTCCAATCCAATCTGAGAAACCAGTCCATGCCATCGTTGATCGCCTCGGCGTGGAGCTCAGTAGGGTTACACAGCCATCAGGTGTACCTCCTAATTTCAACTGCAGTGTGGGATGGGGTGATTTTTATAGCTAGGAAGATGAAGATGAAGGCGGGGGGATCGATGGTTCGGTTCTAGCGTGGAGTGCAGAGATGCGAAGGTGAATCGAACAGATATGGGCGAAGTAAATTCGGCTTAGCAGCGACTGGCCTAGAGTAATTGGCTGATTTATTGCAATACATTATACAATACTAAAGGAAATAATGGCCTAGAGTAATCGGTTACAATTGAGAAATAGACTGAACGTGTGGAAGACCGCATAGCATAGGTGCCGAACTAAGATTGTTATTTGGGGTGACGTGGATGCATAGAATTGCAGGAAATATAGTAGTGGGGGATTGCTATTTAGATATAAATATACTCCCTTCGTCTCAGGGCTTAAGGCATCCTCGTTTTGCGTGTTTTTTCTTTAACCAAAAATTACTCTAAATATATAAAGAGTTTTGGTATAAAAATAGTATCACTGGAAAGTATTTTTCAATATGACTCCAACGGTACTAATTATGTACAATATAATTAAGATCTTGTTGTTTAATTCTTTTAGTCTTGAAAAATGTGTGCACTAAGCCGTGAAACGGAGGCAGTAGAAGATTTCCCTGTGTTTAGGCTGGAGCCGTTGACCCGACGAAACCACTTCTCCCAATTCCCCATCCACCTCATTCACCTCACCGCCCAGTCCCCACGCGAAGCTTCTCCGGCGACACTCCCAGAGCTGCGACCTGTGGCGTCCTCACAATGGAGGCCGTCGGCGCGTCGGAAGCCACCATCAAGTCGCTGCTGACTAAGCTAGGCAGCCTTCTCGCCGAGGAGTATGCCCTGATCCGCGGCGTCCGCGGCGACATCCAGTTCATCAACGACGAGCTGGCCAGCATGCAGGCGTTCCTCAGCAATCTCAGCAACAGCGGCGACGACCACGACGACCAGACCAAGGACTGGATGAAGCAAGTCCGCGATGTCTCCTACGACATCGAGGATTGCGTCGACGACTTCGCCCACGGGATCCGCCCGGATCCCCGCGGCAACGGCCTGTGGTCCATCATCCGCAGGAGCGTGTACGAGATCCAGACGTGGTCTCTCCGCCGCAGCGTCGCCGTCCAGATCACTGATCTCAAAGAACGGGCCAAGAATGTGGGCGAGCGCCGCGGCAGGTATGGTGTCCGCGACCCGGAGAACGGCAAGAAAAAGAGCATCTTGGCTGGCTCCACTGGGTATCTCGCTGCTGAGAACCAGGAGACAACCCGGCGGCTCGTCAGCGTCAAGAAGCCCGTGGGAGTGAAGGACATCGAGAAGCTCGAGAAGTGGATCAGTTTTGAGGATAACAAGTCCAAGCTGGGAGTTCTATCCATCGTTGGATTCGGTGGCGTTGGGAAAACCACCATTGCTATGGCGTTGTACCGCAAATATGGAGATCAGTTTCAGCACCGGGCAGTGGTCACCGTGTCTCAGAACTCTGACCCTGAGGCAATTCTCAGGAATGTACTCAACCAAGTGAAGCCGCAGGCCAACAGTGAGGAACTGCAAGCCGGGTATAGCGCTGCCGCTGGCACATCACTTCTTGGAAGCATATGGAGCCGAATTATATCACCGGCTGGAAAGCAAGAAGAGGATGAAGAAAAGAACAAAGGCCTGCAAGAGGAACTGAAGAGTTACCTCAACAATAGGTACGACCAACCTGTTCTTTCTTGCTTTATCATCAATTGTGCCCATCAGGCAACCCATTTTCAGTTACGTAATTAAATACTAGGAAACGTCATTCTTATAAAGATGAAAATAGAGTGAAAATGGGCCTCAGATCAGTTTAGGCAAAAAAAAAAGTCTTGCTAGAGTGTCCAAATATGAATCAGACTACATTCTGCTGTCCGTCATAGTCGCACATATAGAGGAGTGGACGTCTTACATCTAGTTCGCCCAAACCATCGCAATTTGCCTGATCTATCGTAAATCCTCCATTATTCTTTTTGGAGTTTTCCCCTCGGTTTGCCTAGTTATATATATTTGGACTTTTGAGCCGCTGTCATTGCTATTGACCTCTTGGTCCACTCTCGTGAGTTGTATCATTGCCTTCTTGTTGCTAATCACATCTTGACAACATTTGAGTTGACACCACTCTTTGTGCCTCCACGCTAAGATTACAATTTGAAGAAATGGACTTAATAATTCTTTTGTTTTCGCATTACTCATTTCTCTGTGAAAACTGGATGCACTTTCGGGGCTGGGGGTGGGATGCTTATGGTAAAACACACTGGCTATAATTGTGGCGAATGTACCAAAAGTTGTCATAGAGGAATATGTAGTTCAGTTCTTACGCAATCTGGAAAAGGGATTAGTTATAATCAGGGAAGTCAGGACTCAGCAGTCCGAAAAGATACATGAACACTTGATAGCTTCAAGCTGGCAATTAAATAGTGAGCTAATATTTAGAGGAACCATGTAATTGAGTTTCTGTATGGAAGGAAGCTGGGGGTTGTTAAATAAGTTGTATGGGTACTTTGTACAGATTTGTAGTGTAATATTTTTTTGGGCACTTTTCCCTTCAGAATACGGAGCCTGTTAGAAAATAACTTCTAGTCCACTATTATAAAACTTATGTTACTAGCGTTATGTTTTTTCTAAGATAGGTGTTGGTGGTGAGTTCACTTGCACTACTTACTTTTACATGTGGGACCTATCACAATAATAGAATATTGTTTTGGCAGTGAGATTGTGTACAGTAGTCTTCCTATTCCTATTTCTACTGCCAGACACGCCGTAGGAGCATGATATAGAGAGTGAACAGTGTTAGTAAACTACACCGCACTCATTTTCTTTTTGTGTTTCCTTAGTGGCAACCTTTCCTCGTAAATCTCTGGTAGCAGCAAAATGATTATTGGTTGAATGCGAAGGCTAGAGCTGCACAAGCAAAATAACGATTGGTTGCATTTGAAAGTGAGGCAAGTTGCTGTAGGTCACAAAATGTGACCAATAGCTGTAAGTCACAAAACCTGCCAGGATACAGAAATGCCCACTAGAACTTGGATTAGTCCTTCCATGATCCAACATTGTCTTAGTTCTTGAAACTCAGGAGTGTATGTATTTGGAAAGTTTTCCACGTGCTGATTAATTAATTCATGTTCACTATTTTTTATCCACAGATGAGTGGCGAGGTTTCTCCTGAACATCAAATGTAGGGAAGATTTCGAAAATGGTTTTGTGCAAAGAAAAATTAATACATATGTTTGTTGCAGTATATGTGGATTGCCTAGCCCTTTCCATCAGTTCAAAAAGGACTAAAACTGGGTGAAACTCAACATATTTCTAATACAACCAGAATCAGAGTGAAGGCTAAGGAGATAGGGTAGTATGAACTATTGCTTCCTGGTTTGTTATGATATATTGATTTATTTTAAATTTGATGCAACACAGGTAGTTGACTTAATGTAAGTTTTACAGAACCAATTTTTTTTGGGTTGAACATGGTCATTATTTGTAAATCTTCTCACATAACCACAGTTTTCTGGGGTACTATTTCACACTGCACTCTGACCTGTCCTCCCTCTCTTGACAGCATGCTGGCGGTTATGTGGACCCTTGAGAAATCAGATTAATTGTTAGGGGGAACAATGCCCGGTTAGGGTAAAGTGTCACATATTAAACCCATAACTTAAAACTTATTTTACCTTACCATGCCCCAAAAGTTGTGCATGCGAAATTTACCCCCTTACATTAAACATGATGTTTGTTTCATTAAGAAATAAGACCAGCGGAACTGCGTAAGGACAATTTCACATGCACTAGTTTTCCAATTGAACTGATGGCAGCCAAAATAAAGTAATATGTAATATACGAATTTAACGAAGTACCATGCTGGTAGGAAAAAGTTCGATGAGCAATATCATAATAATCTTCTCATATATTTTCTTCTCTTATTCCTTTGCAGGTACTTACTGTTAATTGATGATGTGTGGTCATCGTCTACATGGCAGAGTATCAAGAAATATTTTCCTGAAAATGATAATGGCAGCAGAATAATAGTGACTACAAGATTTCAAGCTGTGGCCACGACATGTTTTGCTCACCAGGACAATGATCATATCCATCCAGTTAAGGTTCTTTCCAATGATGAACCCAGAGATTTATTTCAGAAGAGCCTCTTAGAGTGCAAGCATACTGCAGAAAGTAGACAAAGTTGGAGCAAAATTCCAGAAAGGGTTTGGGGAATGTGTGGTGGTCTACCATTGGCCATCGTCACAATGGCTGGTCTTGTGGCATCCAACACGCTAAGGACCGACAAAGAATGGACTGCAGTTTGTAATTCTTTGTTTCCAGAGCCTGAAAAGTGCCGCAAACCAGAGGATTTTATGAGGATAATCAACTTTTGCTACAATGATTTGCCTGGTGATCTCAAGACTTGCACTCTGTATTTAAGCATCTTTCCCAAGGGGCGGAAAATTAGCAGCAAGAAGTTGATCAGGCGATGGATCGCCGAAGGTTTTGTCACTGAGAAGCAGGGTCTGAGTGTTGAGGATGTTGCAGAGACGTGCTTTAACCAGCTAATAGAAAGGAAGATAGTACGTCCTGTAGAGCACAGCAGCAATGGAAGGGTGAAGAGCTGTCAAGTCCATGACATGGTCCTTGAGTACATCATATCCAAGGCAGCCGAAGAGGATTTCGCAACTGTGGTTGGTGGCTATTGGTCCATGACAACACGAAGCAACAAAGTTCGCAGGCTTTCCCTCCACAGCACTGACTATAAACATGCAAAAAAAGCAGACAGCATGAACTTGTCTCATGTTCGATCGCTGACAGTGTTTGGAAGCCTTGACCAACTTCATTTCAAGTCATTCAAGACAGGAATACTGCAAGTGCTAGATCTTGAAGGTTGCAGAGGTTTTAAGGCGAATCATTTCAGTGTCACGGACATTTGTGAAATGACTCTACTCAAGTACCTCAGCCTCAGAGGAACAAATATTAGCAAATTACCCTCAAAAATAGGAAACCTCAAGTATTTGGAAACTCTGGACATAAGGCAAACGGATATTGAAGAGCTCCCAAAATCTATTGTTCAGCTGGAAAGAATAAGTAACATACTTGGAGGAGATAAGAGAACACGGAAAACCCTGAAACTTCCTAAAGATGTCAAGGGAACAATGAAAGGCCTACGGATACTGTCGGGGATTGAAATCGTGAAGGGATCAACTGCTGCATTAGACCTTCGTGATTTCACCAGGTTAAGAAAGTTGGCGATTTACAAACTCAACAAGGGTGATCAGAATCAGATGTTTGAAGATCTACGCTCCTCTATCGTGTACCTCAGTGGCTATTCTCTCCAATCTCTTGCCATCGAAGACGAATCATCTGAATTCTTTGAGATGTTGGACTCCATGACATCACATCCAGTGGATCTGAGAACTCTTGAGCTGTCTGGCAAGTTGCTTAAAATCCCGATGTGGCTTCCAAGTCTGAATGAGCTTATCAAATTAACTCTTTCAGTCACAGCTCTCCGGACAAATAATCTGGTGCTCCTTAGCCAACTACAATCATTGTTCTCACTGACGTTTTCGATCAGTGCAGCAAACCAGGATCCTGATATTCCAGGTATCCTTGAGGAAAACAAAGCTGACTCTGGAGGAGAGATCTTTCTCCCATCTAAAGGATTCAGCAAGCTCAAGCTGCTCTGCATAGTTGTACCTCTTCTTCCAGCACTCAACTTTTCAATGAATGGTACACCATTGCTGGAAAAGGTTGAACTCCGTTTCAAAAGGTTTGAAGGTCTCCGTGGCATTGAGAAAGTTGAAAGCCTGCATGACGTGGTAATAACAGTTGATGACAAACCAGATGAATCTACAAAGATGATACTAGAAAATCTCAAGGAAAGTTCGTCGGGAAAGCATGTCAAGCAGTATACACTTACTGTCAGAGAATATCATGGCTGACAACTAGAACTGTCGTCGAGCATATTATCTTATGAAAAGTTGGTGAACACAAATTCATCTGAAAGTATCAAGATCTCCATCTTTAAACAGACCTTGGTTTATTGCATCCTGTATCTTAAGATTGCCCATTCGTATTGTTTTATTTGGTTGCCATTTGTTTTCTTCGGATCTGTTTGATGCTATTAAACTGGTGTTGTAAGGTTGCCCGGATGCCTCTTGAAATCTGTTCTCTTTAGCTGTGACAATATCAGTATTTCTTCATTATCTAAGAGAAAACACCACTGTACCATTTTATAATAGGTTATGTTTTTTCAAGAGATTTATCCTTCTTATATGTGATGTGAATTGTTCAGTGAACATGCTGCCTATCTGCAATCCTGTCACCGTGTTTCTGTAATATTTTTCTCAGTTACATACTCCAAAGAATCAGATGGTCCATCAATCATATTGATGAATGAAATATACCAATTATGCTTGTTCCTTGGGCCGACTAGTAAATGCAGCAGCTATAGTATGGGGAACATGTGCAATCGCTCTCGTCTGATATGCCATCGTTGTAGGAAGAAATCAGAACTAAAGGATCTAGGCACTCCTTGTTGCTGGTGTGATGCCGACGTGAGAAAACATTGTGAGATAATGCCCTTTTTTTATCCACTACCTTTTAGTTACTCCTTTCGATCAAATTAATTGAGTAGATTTACACTCATGCTGCGATTCAGTGGTTACATGGCACCAGAATTTTTACATGGAGATAGAATTATACCAAAGTCAGACATAATCATAGAAGTAGTAAGTTGTAACAAGACACATGGACTACTCGAACGTTACTACCCCCTCCGTCGTTTTACAGTAGACTTGTCTAAATTATAATTTATTTAGACACTATTTTATATACATAGATACATTCAAATTTAGAAAAAATCGTGATATCCTATTTATATTTAGGATGGAGGGAGTATAACACCTTCGAATAACTTTACTGAACCTATAAGGATTTTTTCTGATATTTCCAAATGGAGGTTCTTTTTTCACATAAAAGATGATGCATTTTACGTTTTACAAACTAACATTCTCGATATGTACTTCTTGATTCCATATATGCGCTTGAGAAATGAAGAATTACGTTACAAAGATCACCTAGGGGTGGATCTAAAGAAATGGATTGCGAACAAATAAAGAGATGCATCTAGGCAGGTCCAACCTGCGTGAATCCTGACGGCACCAAGAGGCCTCCAATGACAAAGGTTATCGCTATGCTACAAGGATCGTCAAGCATTAACTGCGACATTAGAAACGAGTCAATGTAACCAGGAGGCCATGAATAAAATAGGAGCGGGTGTTGGCGCTCTATTATGGGCTGTATGGCATGTAAGAAATGAATTATTTGTTTTTAACGGGACAATGGGACAAAGCAAAAAATCCCCCCATTAGATATCAAGATCTCTGCCCCCGGAAACAATAAGCGAGTGGGTCGTTATCATCATCACCTTCATCCACGTAGTAGCCACCAAAAAGAAAGGCCTGATAGTCTGACAAATCCGAGTGTGGGACCCTAAGATATTCAACAAGTATTTATACAACTAAAGGGGTAACTTGGGGTTTGACGTGATAGCGGAAAAAGAGATGACAACTATAACAGTTCTAAGAGACACGCTACAACTTCCGTCTAAACAGATATAAACGAGAAAGTGCATAAGACAGTAACCAACATATATATATAACATAAATAGAAAAGAAACCCATTATTACCAACTCACTTACCAAACGAGAAAGCAACTAGGGTAACCAACTATTGGCAATTTTAGTCGACCATTCTGTTGTAATTGCACTATTTACTAGTCAAGTTGAGTCAAGTTTATAGTGCTAGTTTAGTTCAAGTTGTCTATGGTCGAGAAACTTTGCTCTAAGTAGTCCATAAGCGTGGACACGGACTTTCGAAAAGATTTACCCCGCAGAGTGATACGTCCAAAACGTATCTACTTTCTCAAACACTTTGCTATTGTTTTTCCTCTAAACTTGTGTGATTTGGATGCAACTAACACGGACTGACGCTGTTTTCAGCAGAATTACTTTGGTGTCTTGTTTTTGTGCAGAAAATGAACTATCAGGAAAAATCCCGAAAAATATGCCAAAAACTATTTCTCACGGAAGATCCACGGAGCGGAAGGGGAGACAGAGGAGGCTCGGGGCCCCAGATCGACCCAGCGCGGCCCACCATCCCGCTACCTGGGAGGTCTCGCCACCCTGTAACTCCTCGGCCTCCCTCCGCGCCTATAAGTTTCCTTCTGACCTAAAAACTCAGGGGGGTTCGATAGTTTTCCAGAAAGAGTTTTGGTCCGCCGTCGCCACCAAAAACCAAGATTCGGATCCAGAAACTCCGTTCTGGCACCCTGTCGGGACAGAGAATTTGGAGAGGACCATCGCCATCGACATCACCAACGCATCTCCATCAACCACCGATGTTTCCCTCATCCATGAGTGAGTAATCCTCCGCTGTAGGCTTGGGGATGGTAGGGATTGGATGAGTTCTATCATGTAATCGAATATGATTGTTAGGGCATAGTGCCTAGTATCTCTATTAGTGCTATTTGACTTTGTTGCAACTTGTTATGCTTAATGCTTGTCACTAGGGCCCGAGTGCCATGATCTCAGATCTGAACTTATTATTGAATCATTATGATAGTATTTTTTGTGTTCTTATCTGCAAGTTGTGTACACATATCATTGTCCGGATCCAAAGGTCCCAAAGTGACAATAATTGGGGAAACTGGAGGGGATGGCTGTGGTGTGAGGATCACATGTGTTCATTGAGTGTTAATGCTTTGCTCCGGTGCTCTATTAAAAGGAGCACCTTAATTGCCAGTAGTTCCCTAGTGGCCCTGCTGCCACGGGCTGGCTGGACAAAAGATGTTATACAAGTTCTCATTGCGAGCGCGTATGACTATATTTGGAGCACATGCCTAGGATTGTTTAGTACTTGGATGCTTGTTATTATTTATCTGCAATGCCCTAGATCTTGAAGTTACATGTTTAGACTCGTCCATGCAATGCTCGTCCATCCATCCCTATGCCTACCGCACTTGAATCCTAGTGTTACCATTACTGTTACTATTGCTACTGTTCGTTGTTACTATTGCTGTTGCTTTGCTGTTGCTACTGATAAACTTCTGTGAGCAAGAACTATTTCTAGGTGCAGCTGAACTGACAACTCAGTTGTTAAGGCTTGCAAGTATTCTTTGTCTCCCCTTGTGTCGAATCAATAAATTGGGTAATACTACCCGTGAAGACTGTTGCGATCCCCTACACTTGTGGGTCATCAAGACTATTTTCCGCGCCGCTGTCGGAGCATAGCTTTATTTGTAAGTTCACTTGGATCTATTATTGTTCACTGCTACTCCTTTCATCATGGGGAAGACTCGTGATGGAAAGTTTTCTATTTTACCATCCACTACAAGAAGAGGTACTATCATAAACACCTCTGTTGCTCTTGATTCACCGTCTGTTATAAGTAAGCTTGTCACACCACCACCACATGCTTATGCTACACACACTGCTACTATTGCTGAATCTGAAACTACTTTTGATACTCATGATGTTACTTCTACTGTGCTTTATGCGAGTGGTTCATTAGGTCCTTTTCTAGATGCTACTATGGCTAGTCTAGGAAATACCAAAACTACTAGTGAATACACTATTACACCTGTTTGCTCACCTGAGTCTAGTGAGAGTTTTGATATTAATGATGGTTACATAGAGCTCACTGATGAATTTGTTGAAGAGTGCCGAAACACACATGGTGCTAGTGCTATTAAGAGTCTCCTTGCTAGACATACAATTATACCTAAGAAGTCCTATGATCCTAAGTTTGCCACCTCTCCCATAGATATTAAAGATAAATATTATGATTTCTCTCTTGATTTATCTTATTTAGATATTGTTGAGAAAGAACCTTTTTGTGGTACTGAAAATGAGAGTGTTGTGGCTCATATGAATGAGCTTTCTACTATGAGTGCTTTATTATCTAATGATTTTAAGATGCACAAGTACTTTGTTGCTAAGATCTTCCCTTTTTCACTAAAAGGAGAAGCTAGGGCTTGGTTTAATAGATTACCTCATGGTTCCATTGATAGCCCTGATTGCTTCTTTCTTCCATGAATATTTTCCTCCCAGTGCTAGACATGCTGCTTTGTAGAGACTTTTTGATTTTAAACAGGAAGAAGAAGAGAAATTGCCTGCGTCATGGAAAAGATTATGTTCCTTGATTCATGCATATCCTGGATGTCCATTACCTAAGAATGAGTTGCTTGATATTTATTATAATGGACTAACTGATGATTCTAGGACCTACCTAGATAGCTTTGATGATTGTGTTTTTAGGAAAAGAGCTCCTACAGATGTTGAAGAATTAATGAACAAGATAAGCAAGAATTATGATGATTGGACTTCAACTGAGCTGAATACACCTGAGCCTATTACTCCTGAACCAATTGTTCCTGAACCAGTTCCAACACCAACAACAAAGAAGAGGGGAGTTATTATATTAAATGATGAAGTGATGAAGGAAGCTAAAAAGTGTCTAAAAGAGAAAGGTATTAGAGCTGAAGATGTGAAGAATCTACCTCCTATAGAAGAATTATGTAAGCCAATTCCCCACTCATCTACCATTGAGGTACACTCTCTCCAACACTCTGATCAAGGTGATATTCCTTATGGTAAGCCTCCTGATCAATGCTTAGAGGAACTTGACATTTTTATTGTTAAACAAGGTCATTTTAATAATCAGATTCAGGATCATTTATTGGAAAACTCTAGAGTTATCAATGAGTTGAAAGATATTGTGGAAAGAACTTCTAATGATATTAAAATGCTTTGTAAACACTTTCAAATGGTTCAAACCCAACTTGATCAGCTTGCTAAGGTGTAAAAGGATATGCTAGTTAATGCTTCAGGAAATAAACATGCTTATGGAATTAGAACTAGGAGCGGTGCAGCTACTCAAGATCCTTTATATCCTGAAGGTCACCCTAAAAGAATAGAGAAGGATTCCCAACAAGGTGAGGATAGTGGTAGTCCTCGTAAGAGGAAGAAAAAGAATCATAAGAAAGTTGAGGAACTACCTGAACCTGCTGTAGATCCTAATAGTATATCTGTCTCTGATGCTGAAACTGAGAGTGGTAATATTGATGAGTCTCCTGATAAGGAGGAAGTTGAGGAAGAACCTGAGAAACACACTAAAAACACTAGGTACACACAGGAAGATTTTATTGCTAATAAACATGGTAAAGAGAGAGAACCTTGGGTGCAGAAACCTATGCCTTTTCCAGGTAAGAAACACAAGTCAAAGGAGGAAGAACACTACAACAAGTTTTGTGAGTGGATGAAGCCTTTATTTCTGCAAATTCCTTTGACTGATGCTATTAAGTTGCCTCCTTATTCAAAGTATATGAAGGATATTGTTTCTAATAAAAGGAAGATTCCTAATGGGGAGATTTCTACTTTGCTTGCTAATTACTCCTTCAATGGTAAGGTTCCAAAGAAACTTGGTGATCCAGGTATACCAACTATTTCTTGCTCCATTAAGAATAATTATGTTAGAACTGCTTTATGTGATTTGGGAGCTGGAGTTAGTGTTATGCCTTTTTCTCTCTACAAGAGGCTCCAGCTAGAAAAGTTGATACCAACTGATATATCTTTGCAAATGGCTGATAAGTCAACTACTATTCCTGTTGGTATATGTGAGGATGTTCCTGTTCAAGTTGCTCATAATTGCATGGTCTTAACTGATTTTGTTGTGCTTGAAATGCCTGAAGATGATATTATGTCCATTATTCTTGGGAGACCTTTTCTTAATACTGCAGGTGCTGTCATCAATTGTAATCAAGGAAAAGTAACATTCAATATTAATGACAAAGAGCACACTGTCTATTTCCCCAGGAAGGTTGCCAAAAGCTATTGCCTAAACTCCATTGAAAATATTGAGAGCATCAAGGTTGGAGAAATATATTGTCCCATTCCACAAGAAAATTTTGAAACTATTATGATTGGGACCATTGCTATCAAGTATAAGGTAACATAAGCACCTTATGGATTGCAAAGTTTTGCTTCATATAAGACTATTTTGGTAACAAGACTTGATCAACCTTGTTAACAAAAGGATTTTAATGAACAAAATAATGCTTTCACTGTGGTTATACTTGCTCCCTTTCATTTTTTTCTCTTTTCTAATCTTTGCTCTTCGTCGTGCCTAACTTAAAGGCGTTAAGAAAAGTACTTGTTGGAAGATAACCCAAGAGTTTCCTTGAGCCTTGGAAGTTATTACTTCAGTAATGACCTCTCCTTATCATTTTTGTGCCAAGAATGACCTTTAATGAGAGGGAAGTAAGATCTGGGGAGTTGCTGCCCGAAACAGATTTCTGTCCTCCACCATAAAAATCCATAAGGAGTCTCTGTAAGTCGTATTGAGCTGAAAATTTACGAATAAATCCCCCAGTATGTTAGCTAACTTTCGTTAGTTCAACACTTTTTGATTTGAGTAACATAAGGTCTTCGAAAAAATAGATTTCTACCTGCTGTTCTGTTTTGACAGATTTCTGCCATTATTTGCATTTGCTTCTTATTGATTCCTTTTCGGGTTCTTTTTGGAAAATTGAGCTTTTTGAAGGAGTTGTTACAGTAGATTGCGTTTTTAATGAAAAGTCTTGCTGTTCCAAAGCTTTGCCAGAGGTCTAATATCTTTTGAATAAACTAATATTGCTAATGAAGATTGTGTGAAGTTTTGTATGAAAGAAAAATTCCAGGTGTAGAGAGAGGATGATGTAATGAGATGAAGAATAGACAAAAGCTCAAGCTTGGGGGGATCCACTCCGTGTCACCCCAATAATTACTCAAGAGGTACAAGCGTCAAAGCTTGGGGGTGCCCAAGGCATCCCCTTCTTCATCAATAAAAATCTCAGGTCTTCCTAGACACTTTGTTTTTATTGTTTCATGCATAGTTGTGTTGTTCTTGGAGCGTCTTAGTTTTTGTTTTTGGTTTGCTTTTGCTTCGTTTGGTTTTGCGTTGGTTGCCTTCTCTAAAAAATCGAAAACACCAAAAATATTTGTTGTTCTTCTTTAGTTTTATGAGTTCTTTGCAGGGTTTAGCCGTTCTCAGTGGATTTTGTTTTCATATTATCATTCAAGTCACACAAGTGAAGAGCAATAATGAAGATTAAGACAACTCGAGGAGTGGTAAGAGGCTGGTAACGAACTCTATTTTTTTCATTTTTATACATATACTCATCATTGTGAGCATGCTTAGCCTGTTTGTGTAGGGTGTATGTCATTATGGATGCTTAGTAGTTCTTGCTTGTCCATGATTAGATCCAGCTTGCTAATAGTTTGTAGCATGTCATATGAATGTTTGCTTGCATTGTTTTATTCATACCTTGGTATGATATTGTGGTATCCTCCTCTGACTGTTCATGTGAATCGACTTGGCACATGCTCACGCATGCACATGACTAATCAACAGTCAATAAGCCTCGATGATTTATTTTGCCTCAGAGTTCTTGTATCACTTTCATGCCATAATTAGTCCTGTTTTGTTGCAAGCATGATTATGACAGCTACTGCTCTCTCTCGTTTGTCGCTCCCTCTCTGTTGCTAGCCTTCACTTGCACTGAGTATTTGCTCTACCTGTGCTTCCAACTCCCCAAACCAATATTGTCAGCTGTGTCCACCATACCTACCTATTAGCATCATTTGCTACTTCAGTGCATATTCTATATGCCGTATTTTCTTCCAAAATAAAATGTTTGTCTGTGTTGATAAAGTTAGTTAGTAAATCTCTCACTTGATGGCACACTTTATTCTGTGCACTTAATAATCCTGAACCATTGTGACTAGTCCATGAAAGTTATATGCTTGCAAATTATATGCTGGGAGTTAGCAGAACCGTACTGTCACGGGGAACATTTTCAACACCTTTTAGGTACATTTATATCTAGTTGATACCTTGCTCTTTTGTTTGCGGATGTCAATGATGCGAAATGAAAGGGGGACCTGTGAGTCCATGGAGTTTGTATTCTATGTTAGAGAAATGCTTGGGCCGCTAGCCTAAGCCATGCCTAATCATGGTGGAAACTTGCAACATCACCTTAGTGAGCAATCTATGAAGCATGCTCAATAAAAAAACTATGCATATAGTAAATAAAAAGATTGCTGAGATGCTCATTGTCTGCTTGCCTTGTCATTTTGGTTATGGGAAAGCTCTTGTACCATGTGCAAGGGGTACCCCGTTGGCGGTTCTCGATGATATTCAAATACTTACAATGATAAGAACTTGCATGGACCCAAAGTTGAGTAGTATGCGGAGTGTCCCTCGCACTCAAGGGACTTGGGATTTCTAGTATATGGTCTGTCCAGCATATAATTCAGAGTGGACCTCACTTTCACCTTAACCACATAAAGATGCTTATGATAGGGGCAATGAGAGCTCAAAGCTAATGAGTACCTTCCTTTCAGCATTTGGAAGCCTTTCAAACTTTCCAAAACCGTTTTCACAATCTTGTTGAGTCACCACTTATTTTATGAGCACCTTCTTGAGAGCATAGTTGTCATTCTTGTGTTTGTCTCAAAACTTGGTTAATTATGTCATTACTTTGATGCTTATATCTCTGATATCTTTATCTCTAGTCTTCACTTGAACTTCAGAGGTGCCTCAACATTTATATTGTGCTCTTCAAACAAAGGCAAGCGAGATACCACTCTATCATACCTTATTATGAGCATTGCAATGTTGCTTATGTTTATGTTTCATGCTACTTATTATTATTTGAGTTGGTTTCTCTTCATAGCTTGCAATGACTATTGAGTAGACTTAGTTCCATACTCTTTATTATGAATTGTCTAAGCATCTACTCCTGTGCTGAGAATATATACATCATATGAAGCAATGTGTTCGTGAAAGTTCTTTTATCGCACTCAGTTTTCAACTGAATTGCTTGAGGACAAGCAATAAGCTAAGCTTGGGGGAGTTGATACGTCCAAAACGTATCTACTTTCTCGAACACTTTGCTATTGTTTTTCCTCTAAACTTGTGTGATTTGGATGCAACTAACACGGACTGACGCTGTTTTCAGTAGAATTACTTTGGTGTCTTGTTTTTGTGCAGAAAATGAACTATCAGGAAAAATCCCAGAAAATATGCCAAAAACTATTTCTCACCAGAAAATCCACGGAGCCGGAAGGGGAGACAGAGAGGAGGCCTGGGGGGGCTAGACCCACCCCAAGCGCGGGCCCATCACTAGCCGCGCCTAGGGGAGGTCTGGCCACCCCAAGCAACTCCTCGGCCTCCCTCCGCGCCTATAAGTTGACTTCTGACCTAAAAACTCAGGGGGGTTCTATAGTTTTCCAGAGAGTTCCGCTCCACCGCCGCCACCAGAAACCAAGATTCGGATCCAGAAACTCCGTTCTGGCACCCTGCCGAGATGGGGAATTTGGAGAGGATCTTCGCCATCGACATCACCAACGCATCTCCATCAACCACCGATGTTTCCCTCATCCATGAGTGAGTAATCCCCCGCTGTAGGCTTGGGGATGGTAGGGATTGGATGAGTTCTATCATGTAATCGAATATGATTGTTAGGGCATAGTGCCTAGTATCTCTATTAGTGCTATTTGACTTCGTTGCAACTTGTTGTGCTTAATGCTTTTCACTAGGGCCCGAGTGCCATGATCTCAAATCTAAACTTATTATTGAATCATTATGATAGTATTGTTTGTGGTCTTATCTGCAAGTTGTGTACACATATCATTGTCCGGATCCAAAGGCCCCAAAGTGACAATAATTGGGACAACCGGAGGGGATGGCTATGGTGTGAGGATCACATGTGTTCACGGAGTGTTAATGCTTTGCTCCGGTGCTCTATTAAAAGGAGCACCTTAATTTCCAGTTGTTCCCTAGAGGCCCTGCTGCCACGGGCTGGCTGGACACAAGATGTTGTGCAAGTTCTCATTGCGAGCGTGTATGACTATATTTGGAGCACATGCCTAGGATTGTTTAGTACTTGGATGCTTGTTATTATTTATCTGTAATGCCCTAGATCTTGAAGTTACATGTTTAGACTCGTCCATGCAACGCCCGTCCATCCATCCCTATGCCTACCGCACTCGAATCCTACTGTTACCGTTACTGTTACTATTGCTACTATTCACTGTTACTATTGTTGTTGCTTTGCTGTTGCTACTACAAATTGTTGCTACTGATAAACTTTTGTGAGCAAGAACTATTTCCAGGTGCAGCTGAACTGACAACTCAGTTGTTAAGGCTTGCAAGTATTCTTTGTCTCCCCTTGTGTCGAATCAATAAATTGGGTAATACTACCCGCGAAGACCGTTGCGATCCCCTACACTTGTGGATCATCACAGGGATGCACCAAATTACCCATACACGCATGATCGCCTTAGAAAAATGAAAGGAAGACAAAACGCAACAAGGATTCAGGACAGAGGAAACCCAAAATCTAAAGAGTGTTTAGAGGGACACCCAACTAAGCTAGCCAGGACATAGTTAGTCGAGCTCTACAACGGACCCAGTGGTTTGCACAAACGGCTGGAAAAACTCATAGGCCCAAAAGTGTGACTGGTTGTGTCCAGACATCATAAACGTTACACACATAACAATACAGAATAATAAATGCTCCTCGAGCATCAGTAATAAATCAATAGTAGTAAAGCATGGCATAAGTATATGATAGTAATAAAGCCCGAACTAATTGGGGCCCCCAAACAAACTTCAAATCAAGGTCATTCCAAGGGGGATCCTAGAAAGTCTCTCGGGAGTGGTTAGTGCGATAGTAAAGGAATAAGAATCAAGTACTTGGGGTCCTATGGGACATAAGTGAGCGGATAAAAACCAAATCTTAGCTATTGCTCACAGATGCCTCTTTTATTTTAGTGAACCCATTACTAAGCCAGATTAAGTGGTTTAAGGTACCATGTTTTCCACATCTTCCCAGCTCAAGATATATACTACAAAGTCCACAAATCCTACACATGCAGTTATGCGTCTCTTGTGGCTTCTGCGGTGACCCAGCATACCACTGCATGATGTAGTATACTATATTTATTGGCATAACACTAATGAATTACCGTTCCACTAGTATTACATTCCTTAGAGTGATACAACAGAAACATTGCGGGTCCAAGAGATGACTATAGATTACAACTCAACTCTTTACAAAAGATCCAGAGAACAACTTAAGATATAGAGGAAGAAAAGTCTTACAAAGAAGATCAAAAAATAACAACTAATACGAGTAAGTCGACTTCTCATACTAATTGGCTTGCGATTGCGGCTACTGAAATGCTCTATAGAAATAGGTTCTATGGCTAGAGATTATATTCTTATCTAACCAAGAAATTCGCCTTCTCTTCAGTTGATGTTGATGTTAACTCCATTGACTTCACTGGTTAGCTTCAGACTCTTGTCCTATCCTCTTTAACCCCACGTGATGTTGATGATGTCCTCAATGGTTCGAAAATCTATGAAGGTTTAATAAGGTATGGTTGAGTACGAGCGTACTTAGAAAGTTTACTAAAAAGATTATTTTATGCACTATCTACAACCATAGACCAAAGGTCGTAGGTTATGTAGGTTTTCGTAAATATTTCTTCAAAGATTGCTTTAATTTTGAAAAACTATGTCCATCAGCATTCACAGGTTTACCAAAACTTTGTGGAGTTCCTTTCCTACCGCGTTCATAGCTCCTTCCCGAAACAGGGAGTAACATGTCATACTTTTTTTACACTTTATAGAGGTGTGTTTCTTTATCCATAAGAGATCCTTATCCATGTGCACAACCGAGCGATCTTTACCATCTACACTTCCTTTGGTGTGAGGCCCAATATAAGAATCAAAGCCGATCACTGCCCTTCTTCGCGACCCCATATGCCAACACGATCCTTCAGGCCAGCCACATCTCTGTTAAGCCCCCTTTCAGGCTAGCTACGACTCGGACAGGCCCTTAAAGACTCTGTGCGCCGGTTATGCCCCTGGTAGGTTCCATAAAAATGACCTACCATCCTCTCGCAGATAATCTAGACACCAAAATTGTGGGGCTCTAAGGGAGCCCACCCATATATTGGATCCATGCAAGGAATACCAGCGTCACATTAAGATCGTCCGCTGACATACAAAAGGAAGAAGATCTAGCTAACTTCTTTGTCCTATTCCAAATCTCATGGTTAACACGTAGTATACGGCGCAAGAATCACTGGCGACATCTGTTATTACGTCCTAGATGATACTTTCCCATACAATGGTGGTTCCATTGCCAGTCATAATAGATTAGCTGATCACCCTGGATCAGTAACCACTAGTTTAAGTCAATTATGCAAATAGTGTTTCTGTCATCCTTTTCAAAATGCAGGTGATAACAATAGTAGATTGCAAATACTTGATAGAAAATAACCAAAGGATATGAGCAAGTATGAACTTGCCTTTGTGATTACAAGATTATACAATCACGGTCTTCGAGATAATATAAGCTCCAATATTTAAAAACACTATCATTGGTCTGGTAAAGGCTAATGATTAAAGAAGCAAGACGCTATTATGCATAAGTAATGATATGCATTTTATAAAACTCATGAAGCAATTCCCAATATTGTAAGTGAGTTGAACTTAGGTGGTTTCTTTAAGATTTGGTTTATCTTCTAGTTTACTTCATGAGCAAGTATATCTTCAGAGAATTTAAGACTTCACATACAAGATATAAAGGTAAAGTACAATAACAACATATGGTTAAAGTTGATTGATATCATGTAACTCTTATGAAAGCTCATGTTTTAAGCTGTTACGTCTTAAAAGAAATAACATAGTGTTGTGGCGGATGTGGGCTCATGCCAACATTGCATGGGATCTCGACCTATTAGAGCTATCTAGAAGCACTTTCATGAAGTTGTGGTTGTATGAGTCATCACTTGGATAGCATGATCCTTCCCAGTTGATATATCTTAGTATAACACTGCTATGCCAAGAAATGATTAGACACTTTGTGGCAAATGTGGACTCATGCAAACATTGCATGGGCTATAGTGTGTTTATTTGAAGTGGAAAAAAGAATAACTAACACTTTTCAAGTACCCAATGGCATCTTTATAATCATCATGTTATAGTATGACATTTGATGGAATCAAAATACTCTTCCAGTGTTGGTGATTGGCATGATCTCATGGTCTAAGGATTAGAGTTACTTCGTGTGAGATTGATATAGTTATATAAACTTTGATGACATGATCGTATTGCTAAACCTACTATGGGTGAATGTTCATCATATCATTCTCTAATGACATGATCTTGTTATTAACAACATCCAATATTCATGATCAGGAAATCTTGATCACCTGTTAATCGACAAGCTAGTGTAATGAGAGACATTACTAGGAACCTTTTCTTTGTTTATTAAACACACATGTATTAATGTTTCCAGTTAACACAATTATAGCATGAGAAATGAACATTTATCATAAACATGGAATAAGATAATAACCATTTTATTATTTCCTCTCGAGCATATTTCCTTCAGTCTCTCACTTGCACTAGAGTCAATAATCTAGTTTGGTACTTGCGCATTTTAAACACCTATGGCATTTCGGTGTTGTTCATTGCTTGTGGTAAACATAATCTCTAGATTTGATGCTTCCAAGTCCATGTGTATTTGCATATCTTCGCGTCTCTACACATCACTCTCAAATGCGATGACATTGTATAAATTTGGGTGAGAGCTTAGTTCCTTGGGGTTAAAACATGTTGATACTATTGTCGTATAATAGATGTCCATAGTATTATCTCGCTTGGAACTACACCAAGTTTGATTAACAAACTTCTTGACACAAATATCACATAGCAACAAATCATCAGAGAATAACTGCTAATTCGCTCACCGTGGACGTCTCCTTTAGGTTCCAAGAGACACACGCCGTCTACCTCGCGCACGGCTTGCTGTCGACGACCACCAGTCCGCTACAACCACCGGTGCCGCCGGCATCGACATGTGCTACAAATCGGGTGTTATTAGCTCTTTCACAAATCGTGGGAGAGCAAGATAGAGGCCATTGTATATCTCAAACACTGTTTAACTAGGAGGTCCTATGTATCTAAAGGGATTAAGCCAACAACAAGCAACGAGGATAAAATAAAACAGCACCCTCTAAATTGCACTAACATGAAAAAACATTCAAAGAACTTGATCTGATCCAGAAGGTATGATGATACCAAAAAAGAAGTCTAGTGTATTTTTTTGAGGGTATTAACAGTAGGAAAGGTTCCTACTGCCTCATTTCATTAATAAAAGGTCAAAGTATGAAGTGTTACATATTTACAAAATACAAGGGGATAAAAAATCTCCTAAAAGAAAGGTTAAAACAACCTGAGACCTCACAAGATTTACAAACTATGGATAATGCTCTTGATGAATGGGTGTAAATCCTCCTTTGTCCTATGAATCGGTAGTGACAGATCAGCAGTCAATCTTGACTTACAGGCCTGAACCGAGGGTTGTATGTTATTAAACCAGAGGTTGTTTCTCTCCTTCCAGATGTTTCAGAATTCGAGCAGAGTAATTTCCATAAATAGCTTTTTATTCTAGCTTTGTTTTCCTTGTTCAATGATCTGAAGTCTAGAGTTAGCCATAGACCAGGAGATATTAATTGAATCCCAGCAAGATTGACTGAAAGGGCAATGAAAGAGCAAATGTTCAATTGTTTCTTCAGCATTATGACTACACATTAAACAGTCATATCCAGTTCCAAGTGCATAATGCCTTCTTCTAAGCATGTTTCTTGTATTCAGCCTGTCAGACAGAACCAGACATCCAAAAGTACTTCACTTTTGCAGTGCACTTTGATTTCCACATCCATTTGAAAGATATGTGTGGGTTCAGGTTTCTAAAATTATACTGATCATATTTGCTGGATGTGAAATCTTTGGCCCCCCAAACATAACTCCAAGTGTCTTGTAAGTGCTCACTGAGTTGTATCTCTCTGCAATTATTTTGAATTGTTCTTAGTTCGGCTAAAGCTTCAGGCGACAGAGGAAGATAGAAGAGATGTGTCAAACTGTCTATTGCTAGAAACTCTTGGGTAGAGATATCTTCATTCCTCACATAAGAGTATATAACTGGGTGACTCTCTCCTAAAATAGTGTCAGACCATTGATCCTTCCAAAACAGTGTATTGGCCCCATTACCAATTGTACTTTTGGCTACCCCTCTAAATAAATGTGAGAGCCTAGAGACATCTCTCCACCAGAAAGAGCCACAAGGCCTAGTGGCATATGGAATATTATTATTGTAATAAGCATTCCAAACCAGGGAGACCCAAGGGGTGTCATACTTATTGTAAAACTTATGAAGGAACTTAAGCAACAGGCCTTCATTTTGAATTTTAAGGTTGAGAATGCCAATACCTCCTTTATTATTTGGTCTGCAAATCATGTCCCAAGCAGCAAGAGAGTTGCATTTTTCACCTTCTTCAGTTTTTTTATTCCACAAACAATGTCTCTGAATTTTCTCTATGTGCCCCACAATTTTATCTGGTAATTTGATTGCACACATTGTGAAGGTTGCAACTGAAGCCAGTACGAAGTTAATCACAGTCACTCTCCCACTATAAGACATCATCATGAATGATGCAGACACCTTTATCTCAACTCTGTCAATCAGTGGCATAAGATCATACACTGTAGGCTTAGTGGTGCCAAGAGGGAGCCCCAAATAAGTGAAAGAAATTTTGGCAATTAAACAGCCCAACATATCTGCAATTTCCTTAGTGATGTTGTCTGCCAGATTTATTGGTATTAGGTGAGACTTGTGAAAGTTGATCTGTAAGCCAGTAGAAATAGCATAATTGTGAAGAATCCCTTTCATTACTACAACTTGTTCTTTAACTGCTTGCATTATGATCAAAGTGTCATCTGCATATTGGACAACTGGAAAATCCTGACCAAAATCAGGGGATAATGGAGCTTTGAGGATGTTTTCTCTGAATGCATTATTGATTGCAGATTGTAGTAAATCAGCAGCTAGAACAAAAATGAGGGGAGACAAAGGATCTCCTTGCCTAACACCTCTTTTGCAGTGAAATTGCCTCCCAGGTATTCCATTAAGCAGAACAACAGACTTTCCAGTGCCAAAAATAATTTCAATCCATTTTAGCCACTTATCGTCAAAACCCACCTGTTTCATAATTTTCATCATAGCCAGATGATCAATGGTATCAAAGGCTTTGGCAAAATCCAGCTTAAGCAGGATAATATCTTTCTTAGAGGCTTCACATTGATAGAGAAATTCAAAGGCCCAGGCAAGGCAATCCTGAATGTTTCTGCCTTTTAAGAAACCATATTCATTTTTATGAATAATTTTCAGTATTACCTTCTGGAGCCTGTTAGCCAAAACTTCGGTGATCAATTTTAGTACACAATTTAGCAGGGTGATTGGCCTGAAATCATTGACAGTTTCAGGTGAACCCATATTTGGAATGAGTGTTATGTGCCCCATATTTATACTTTCTAGATTCAAGTCTCCTTCATAAAATTGAAAGCATAAGGAGTAAATATCTTCCTTGATGATGTGCCAAATTTTTTTTAGGAAGAGGCCATTAAAACCATCTGGACCTGGGGCTTTATCATTTCACATTTCCTTAACCACTTTGTCAATTTCCTCTCTGGTGAATGGTATGGATAAAGCTTCAAGGCCCTCAGTTGGAGTATTCAGATGTTGTAAGTCAAAAAGCATCTCAGGCTGAGTAGAAGTACCCAATCTTTCCTTGTAGACTTGAAAAATAGCTTTCTCTTTGTCAGCATGCTCAGTGACTAAAGAACCATCAGATAGTTTGAGGGAGGCAATATTGTTCCTTCTATATCTTTCAGTAGCGAAATTATGAAAGAATTGTGTGTTCTCATCTCCAAACTTTGTCCATCTAACTGTGCACCTTTTCTTCCAATATGCATTTTGGTACTGTAACAACCTTGCTAAATGAGCTTTTAGAATTTTCCTAAAATTTACTTCTTGACAGAACAAAGGCCTTCTATCTTCCAGATTGTCAAGCTCAGAGAGAACCCTGTTGGTATTTTCAATACAAGTAGACAACTTTGAAATTGATTTGCTCCAAAATTTCAAATCATATCTCAAATTTTTAAGCTTTGCATTTAGATTTGCAGCACTATTGGATTTGTGAGTTGGTTTACCCCAACTCTTTGTTACAGCTTCCAGAAAACCAGGATGTGCTACCCAAAAGTTTTCAAATCTAAAAATCTTACTGCCAGGGATCTTAGTATGTATAGAGACAACACAAGGAGTGTGATCAAAGGTTGGTTTGCCTTGTGTTGAAACAACTGTGTTGGGAAAGCTAGTTGTCCAGTGCATGGAAGTAAAAAACCAATCAAGTTGCTCCAAAAGAGGATCTTGTTGCATGTTGCTCCAGGTGTATTTTCTTCCTTTAATTGACAATTCAGTGAGATATTGCTCTCTAATGAAATCATTGAAAATTAGCATGTCATTAACATTCCCCCAAGCTTATTCCTGTTTGTAGGAGACCTAATGAAATTAAAGTCTCCCATTAGGATCCAGTCTTCATCATCAGGAATATTCACCTCAAACATCCATTCAACAAATTTCTCCCTCAGTTCACCATTACAGGGGCCATAGATGTTAATTAAAGTCCAAGAATGGTCAGAATGGGTAGAAGTGAAATGAACAGAGAGAGCAAATTGTTCACAATGCATAACCATTCCAGAAAAAATTGAACTATTCCATATAATAATGAGGCCTCCAGAAGCCCCCACAGAAGGCACAAAAACAAACTCATCAAATCTTGTTGGACAACAAGCTTTAATAAACTTCAGATCAAAGGCTTCATTTTTTGTCTCTTGCAAGCAAATAACTGAACATCCACTTACATTAATAGCATTCATTAAGGCTAATTGTTTCTCTCTTGCATTAAGCCCCCTGATGTTCCAGCACAAAATAACCCATTGTTTAAACAGTGACATTATTACAACTCAAAAGTATAGAAACCAAAATAGAAATAGATAGGCACACCACCAAACAGGCACTAAGCACTGTCAACATTCTCCTTCTCCTACAAGCCTTCCATGAGCTTCCTAGGAGTGAGTTCATCCTGAGGAACACCACAAAGAGAAATTCCAATAGACTGGAGCACTGGGATTGGGGTTGCAAGAAGAGTCCTGTCAGAAATCAGGTCATCATGGACAAAAGTTATCTGAGTCAAATTAGCCTCCTCTGTGACTTCCACAGCTTTCACTTCTGGAACCTTCCTTGGTTTCACTTTTGATTTAATGTGCTTGGAATCACAAATGATTTTAGGCTTAAATCCCCTGTATCTAGTAGTCCTTGAGCTCCTTTTGACTTGGTTGGTGGAAATAAGTGTCCCAAAGGGAAAGTCTTCTGAATCATCAAGCACTGGAATCTTTCTTTTGGTGCCAACTTGTGAGAAGGGTAGCATACCAGAGATCACCATAGTTTGATCAGAATTCATCACCTTCCTCTTCCTTGATTGGAGCAGCAACTCCCATTCATCAACCATTTCAGACTACATAAACTTTGGCATAGGAATAGAGATAGACAGGAGCTTGGCATTATCCAGAGCAAAGTTGGGGAAACAATATTCCTTAAAGGCAGAATGAGCAAAGTTCCTTGCCATCCAGATTTCAGAATTAATATTCATTATATTGTCATTAACCAGAGCATAACTAATGGACAAGGTAGTGTCAACTTGCATCAAGTCTGATCCAGAAGAATTTCCATCAAATACATCAGATAAGCTATCATGCCAAGCTTGCATAGGACTATCCTAAACATTGGTGTTTGGGGGTGGCACACCATCCTGAAAAGAAACCCCTTGTGCAGCTAAGATTTGCTGAAAATTGATCAGAGGAGGGTTTGGAGCTACTGCAACATCATCTTCTAGTGGTGCAACAATATTTTCATCTTGTGCAACATTATTATCAAAAAGTGCAAGAATCACTTGAGCAGGGACAAACTGTCCTTGCTGGTGAAACAGGGCAGCATTGTTTTGACCTCCAATGTGCCCACCTTGAGCATTTCCACCTCCAGGCATCTGGTTTTGTTGATTCCAGTTGTCAAGTTGCTGTTGGTAGAGCTGTTCAGCAGTTAGGCCCTCACCATTCATGGGATGGGGGTTACCATCTTTTGGTTCTGGATCTTCAGGAGGAGGCAAGATTTCAGGCAAATGGGCATTCCAGTCAGCACATCTGAGTAAAATAACAGGTACAGTCCAGGAGTGTCTGGCCCCACCAAGATGATGAATAACCAAGTCTAGTGTATTTGATCATGATGATTCTATAAGACAACTGAAATAAAGTAGGTAAATACTATCTATCCTAGTCCGATAGGAAAATAATTGCCGGACTAGCATCTGGGCGTTCATCCAGAGCGATGGATCCAACGACGGTTGGTTACGCTATATTGACACGCACCACACCATCTCTCACCCCCAACAAGCCCTAACATCGCCGCCGTCAGTACCATCGATCCTCTCGGTCTCCTCTCGCCGCCGCTCGCCGTTGCCGTCGTGTTTGGCCTCCCCCCTCCCTCCCCGCGACACCACTGAGAGCTTCTAGTGGTGCTCCTTGATGCTGCATGGGTCTGCTGATCCGATCTGACCCACCACGGGCAGCACATCGTCTCCGACGCCGATCTGAGGAGGCCACACAACAGGAAGCACCTCAGCAACCTGCATCCCGTTCCTAATCACGTCCTCCGGCAATGATGCTGCACCCTGCATGTCACCATCTTAAGTGTCATTGAGGACGTCCCGCCATGCCGCATGACCCCGTGCACTCAGCGCCCGCCTCATCAGCCTGGTCGCCAAAGGCCTCCACTGCGTGGTCTTGGTCGTCGTACCCTTGTCGGACGCTTCAGGAAATCATGGCGTGTCATGCCTTCCTATCGCCCTCCCCATCCGACTTGCTCTTCACACCTCTGGTTTTGTTCTCCGACTCTACCTTCTTCCTCTCCAAAAAGCGGATGCCTCACTGCACACAGACTGTTAGCTCCATGAAAACCTCACCGTCCAGTTGATCTAAGCACCAAGCGTTGAGTTTGGAAGAAATGTGTATACAGGCGGAAGAAACTAATTAACGTAAGATTTATGTAATCCATTCATGTTGATCTACTGCTGAAGCAAAAAATGGATCGTGAGGAAGCATGGGTTTGTTTGTTTGTTTTGGTACCGAAGCATCAATTGATCACACATGAAGTTTAGTCAAATTATGAATGAAGCAACCAAATTGTTTTCCGGTAAGCAGAATGAAGCAACCATTTACTTTTAGGTATCGAAGCATCGAATAATAAGCTACGAAGCTTTATCAATTTATGAATGAAGCAAAAAATGATTATACTACTCCCAGGCATATTACTTCTAAGTCGGGAAAAAGGTCAGCATCCATCACATGAGAACTGGCCGGTGTTTCCAAGGCATATTACAGAAGTTTCATAAGTCTACCTCCCTTGTTTCCGTTGCATGAAATAATAATCCGGAAATAGTTTGGAGATTTATTACCTTGAAAGAAAACGTAATTTATGAGATTTTTTCCCTACAAATTGGGGATCAGTTTCGTTACGTGGCGTGATTTACGCGGAGTAATAACTACCTCCACACGGCCCGCCCATGTTTTACTCCGTAATATCTCACGCTCTAAAGAGAACTGATCTCACGGTGCAGGAGTAGTCCGACGGGAAGCTAAGATCGGACGCCGATCCCTAGCGGTACCCCTCTCCTCTCTCTCTATTGCTCTACCCGGCGTCCAAAGAACCAGATCGAGTACTAAGCAGACGACGGGATTGAAGGGAGGAGAAAACCTAGGGAGGGGAATGAGATGGCAGGGTAACTCACCGAAGAGGTCCACGGCCTAGCCAGAGGAGGTGTCGTTGGCGGCGTCCCCAGGTCGGCATCCGTGTCATCGTCGTCTTGTTTCCTGCCGCCACCTCTGCCCTCGACACGCATGATCTGACTTCGTTCCCCGACAATACACGAGGTAGGGCTCGTGTATGAGAATACACGACCTGGGAGCTGTCTGCGGGTGGAATTTTCGGGATGGGCGGGGATTAAATTCAGAAATACAAGAGAGGTAAATGGGCTGTCCAAGAACTTCTGGGATTGTGAGATAGGCACATAGTACATATATTGATGCTTGTATTTAGTAGCTCTTTTCCTTTATTATTTTAGGAAGTGTAATCGGTAATCGCACACTTGACAAAGTGCACGGCTTTGGAGTATTTCTAGTTTGTGTGTAGCTAGCATCTGAGCAGCTTGTATTAATCTGCACTGCAGTGTGGCGAGCGGCTACATCGACCCTCGGAATAGATCATGGAGAATGGGACTGGCCTGTCCGGTGCAGACAATCCTCCTTGGTGTGGCCCAGCCTAGCCTTTTGGCCCATCCGGCTGCAATCCTTGCGCGTCCCGGCAGGTCTCCCCCCGGCAAGAGCAAGACCGAGCGGGTCTCTGTTCGCTCAACCCTCGCCGCCACACCTCCTCGTCCTAGCACGCGCACGACACAACCCCGCTCCCCTCCTCACATCCCTGCCTCCTCTCTTCTCCAGCTCCAGCGCGCTCATCCCCGGCCATCTCGCCTCCCACCTCTCCCCGGCCCACGGCGCTGCTAGTCCCGCCGCCGACCACCGAGTGCTCCGCCGCCTCCTTGACCTGTACCACGGCGGTGAGATGGCAACCCCACGCAGCCACAAGCGCCAGCATGAACCCACTACCCTCATGTCGCTCGGCGATGATATGCTCGCTGAGATCCTCTGCCGCCTCCCGACGCTGCCCTCACTCGCCAGGGCCGCCTTTGCCTGTCCGCGGTTACGCATCATCAACCGCTTCATCTCGCCGGCTCCGCTGCTTGGCTACTTCATCTCGGTCATTGGCGGCGACATGCCGTCCTTCCACCGCGCGCTCCTCCTCTCCGACCGCGACGTCGCTGCCATAGTCCGGCGCGGCGATTTCCACCTCGCGGATTTCGAGGACTACAACTGGCGCCTTATGGACTGCCGCCACGGCCTCCTACTCCTCACCAGCAGCCGTTCCATGGCCGTGTTCGACCCTGTCACCAGCTCACGATTACGCATACCGCACTTCACGAGCAATGTCGGCGGCAAGTCATCGTTCTATTGCTTCCTCCTATCTTGCGCTGATGCGACCTCGTTCCGTGTGCTTTGCCTGGAGAGCACGAGCAGCTGCCGGGTGCGCCCGCACCTGTACAGCTCGTGCACGGGCGAGTGGTACTCCCACTCGCCGGCGCCTAGATGCATTAAGTCGCCGCGTAGAGTCGACCCGCACTCGAACCACAACCTTCCCATGTACGCCGGCGGGCGCATCTATTGGAGGACCCATGCGGCTCTAGGAACTCTCACCACGCTCGATGTTGGATCCATGGAGTTCTCCCATGTAGCCCTCCCGAATGACGTACATGACCCGTCGTCGTATGCCGTAGGGGACACGGAGGATGGCACAACCTCCATCGTATCCGTGTCAACCAAGTATCACCAGAAGCTCGACCTGCGGGTTTGGTTCCTCAAGGAGGAAAAAGGGTCATCGCCATGGGAGCGGCAATGGAGGGTGGATGCTTCGGAGTTGGATATCTTGGCGGGTCCCGTGGCTCCTAGCAAAATGCTGAAGGTCTACAATGTGACCAATGGCGTCGTGCTGCTCTCCATGGGCTCCAAGAATAACGGCATCCGATACCTTGCCTTTCGCCTCAAGGACACACTCTGCGAACGGGAAAGCACCACCAAACGGCTATCACCAATATTGGCAGACTTCTGCACCTCCACTGGATGGTTGTACCCCTGTTTCATGGCATGGCCACGCCCCAGCCTAAAGGTGCCCTAATTTTTATATATCATGCATCTTAATTAAGTCTTGGTTGTACTCGACGTGCATATATTTCTTGCACCTAGAACCATGCATTTTGAACAATTTTAATTTCTTGACACTTGCAATTTCAGGCGCCGGGTAGCATTGGGAATGCCTCCACATGTGAAAGCAATCAAGAAGCTGCTGGTGATTCTAACAAGAAACAAGTCTAATGAATCAAGAAGATGGTGTCCGTGAGAAGAATAAACCAAATCTAAAGCAATAAGAAGCAACACTTCTGAATGTTTTATGTTACTCAAGTGTTTTGGTTAGCCTGTGCTCTTTTGGTTCTATGCTTATACATTCGCACTTCTAAGTTTTCCGTTGATCCATGTAGTCAGAATATTAATTGTTCCATATAAAGTTTAGATCTTGCACAGTAAACTGAGGTTCAGGTCAATCAACGAGGCAAGTACTAGTAACTACCGATTCATCACTTATGTCCAGTCCAGTTTATGTGGGAATGTATGCTTTACCTGTACCGACACCTTTCTAGAGTGTTTGTCACCCCAGTTCACTACTTCCTAATAACTACATAAGTGTTTGTTGACTGACTACTTTACTTTAAAATCTTTATAAATACGGTAGCACCTATCTTGAAAGGTGGAGCTGCCGTAGCTCTTCTCTGTTAAGTGTGTATGACTAACTTGCTTTAGTATTTAAACTGAAGCACATCCTATTATCTTATACAAATACTAATGAAATTAATCTGCTTTTTTTACATGGAACATTGGTATTCCATTAAAACACTGGCCGTAGAATCACCAGTCACCAGACGAATTATATTAGTAGAATAACTCGCTGTCCACAGAATATGGTCTTCATGAGCTATGCCTACACCCAAATCCGCTAACTCATGAGCAGGCTTAATACAAGGTCGAGGTGCATACACCACATTGGCCTCAATAAAACACACAAGCAGACGATATTTTAAATCTCTAATCAGAGCACCCGTCGGAGCAAAATCATAGTCGCTTGTCGTCACGGCGCAGTCTATTTCAAAAATAACGCGTCCAACACCCTTAGCTGACCAGCAGCTTGAATAGCATGTGACAGTGTTGTCTCTTCGGCCTGGAAGGCATCCTTCGTCATTCTTAATGGACCAACAATTGGAAAACAGATGTTGCTAGTACGGGAGTACCTTCACCGAACGGTCACCGAGGACTAGGGAGTACCCTGATTCCAAGGAAAAAAATGTAATCTACGATAATTAATTCACGATCAAAATGTAAACGAGATTCAGCTCTACTTTACTCCTTCAATTGGATCGCAGCTGGATGGATCCACTTGATTCCGGTGACTCCATTGCAATGGCGAAATCACCCATGTTTTGTTTCCGGTGAAATTAACGGCCAAACAACTACTGATTCGAGTCCCTAATCCACGTTGTGATGCGTTCAGTGAGAATATTTGATTTATATAATCCCGTCTCTACTTTCACCGTTCTGTTGATTGAACCATGAAGGATTGGGAACTGTACACCAGATTGATATTTCGCTTCCAGATTTGCTTCGTTCACGTAATAGCTTTCATGCGGCAGAGGTGGAAATTGTACTATTAGATTAGACAGAAGGAGTCTTCTAAACGCTAGGAAAGTCTACAATACCCTTAGAAAATGAGTGGTCAGATTTAATTGGTACTCCAATCTATTATTGCGGAGTACAGGGTACTGTAAAAACTCTCTCCAATTAAACAACTTTTTCATGTAAGCTCCCATGTAGATCCAATTTCTGATGAAAAAACTGTTTGTTCTGTACATAGAAGGATCCTTGCAAATATATATCTCCTCCATGGGCTGTCTAGAATACCACTTCAAACTTGGGAAACATGAGTATATGAAACAACATGAGCATCGTTTGGCACAGGTTTTCTTCAAAATCTTGGCAGAAGTTCACAGCTTGGAACCACTAGAAACCATGACATAAGTTGAGCTTGACTAACATGATCACAAGTTCTTTGTTCATGCATGTCAGTTGGATACATGTAGCAACGACAAGCTTAGCACATAACCAAAAGAGCACAAGCTAACTGAAGACCCACAGAAGTGTACAAACACAGACCAAAAGAGCACAACAGGCTAACAGAAGAACAATCAAACACTCAGAGGTGTAAAGTACAGAACAAAAAGAACACAGGCTAACTGAAGACTTGAACATATCAAACACTCAGAGAAGTTGCTTCTTAGTGCTAGACTTGGTTTATTCTTCTAACAGACACCAGCTTCTTCGTACGTCAGACTTGTTTTTTACTGTTCGAACCAGCAGCAGCCTCTTGCTCACTTTCGCATATGGAGGCATTCTCAGTGCTACCTGCAGCCTGAAAATGGAAAATGTCAAAAATATGAAGATGGTTCAAATGCACTGTTCTACGTAGCGTGCCCCCGATTCAGAAATGCCAATCGTTTCGTTGAGGCCTTGTGCTCGTTTGTTGGCACACTGACCAATATATGAAGGCATACATGGTCTTTTCTGATTACTTGTCTCGTGTTGGAAGATGGAACACCAAATACAAATTAAAGAAAACTCAGTTCATCAGTGGGGGGGATTTTCCAATAATTGTAAGTAACCTTTCAAGTTGAAAAAGTGTTGCAGACTGCAGCTATTGTTTTGAGATCTAGTAGATGCCAACTAGCTAGATTTTACTTTTCTTACTCACTATAGTCACTAGGATAGCAGCTTGTGAAAAATGGAGTATCAGAACAAGAAAAGGTACCCAATCAACAAACAGGTTAAGGATAATTCAAATAATTAAGCAGTACAAAAGATATATGATTAGTAAGAAATACATGTACATGCAGTAGTACAACCAAGAATTAAGAGTTAAGATGCATGCACGGTAAGAAATAAAGGGCACCTTTAGCCTAGGGCGTGGCCATGCCATGAAATAGGGCTGCACCCATCCAGAAGAGGTGAAGAAGTCAGCCAGCTTGGTGATGCCTTCCCGGAGGGCATCCTTGAGGCTAAAGGCAATGTACCGGAGGGCTTTATGCTTGTAGCCAGTGGAGAGCAGTACAATGCCGGCAGTCACATTGCAGACCTTCGCCACGCTGATGCGATCATCAGCCAACAGATGAGAAGCATCCACCCTCCATTCTTGCCCCCATGACAACCCCACGAGGAACCAAACCCGTATGTAGAGGCGATAGGAGGTTCTGGTTGAGACGTCGACGATGCAGGTTGTGCCATCATCCGTGTCTCCTAGGGCGTACGAGGAATAGCGGCCAAGTTTATCTGGGATAGGTACATGGGAGAACTCCATGGAGCCAACATCAAGCGAGGTGAACATTTCTGCATTGGTAGTCCTCCAATAGATGCGCTCGCCGGCGAGCATGGGCATGTAGTGTTGGAACATGTGCTGGTCACCTCTCCGCGGTGGCCTGAAGCCTTTGGATGCCAGCGAGTGGAAGAACCACTCGCCCGTACACGAGTTGTACACGTGTGGGCGCACCCTTCCGCCGCCCGTGCTCTGCAGGCAGAGCACGCGGAATGAGGTCGCATCGCCGCAAGCCGGGAGGAAGCAATGGAATGACGACTTGCCGCCGGCGTTGCCCATGTTCATGCAGTAGGGTATGTGCAGTCTTGAGCTGGAGACGGGGTCGAACACAGCCATGGAACGGTCACTATAGGAGGCCGTGTCGGCAGTCCATAAGCCGCCACTCATAGTCCTCCAAACCTGCAAGATGGAAATCGCCGCAACGGATGATGGCAGCAACATCGCTGTTGGCACGGAGGAGCGCCCGGTGGAAGGAAGGGATGTCACCGTCGACGACCGAGATGAAGTAGCCCAGAAGTGGAGCCGGCGAGATGATGCGGTTGGTAACAGAGGAGAAGGCGACGTTGCGCAACCGCGGACAGGCAAAGGCGGCCCTGGCGAGCGAGGGCAGCGACGGGAGGCGACGGAGGATCTCAGCGAGCATGTCATCGCCGAGCGACATGAGGGTAGTGGGTTCGTGCTGGCGCGGGCGCTTGTGGCTCCGCGGAGTTCCCATCTCACCGCAAAGTCAGTGGTGGTGGCTACTGGGTACTGGCCTGGCTAGGCGCTCGGATGGACGCGGCTGGAGGGAGGCGAGGTACTGGGCGACGGGGCGGCACGCTGGACGTGGCCGGGGGCGGCAGTCGGTCTTGAGGAAGTGGAGGATGTCGGCGTCAAGCCGGCGGCGTGGTACAGTTCAAGCCGGCGGCGGAGCAAGCGGTGGACGGCAAGAGGCGACAAGAGGCGAGATGGCCGGGGTTGAGCGATAGGAGAGGTCCGAGAGGAGTCGGCGGGGCGGTTTCGCGAGCGAGCAGAGGCGCGTGCGGCGGCGGGGTGAGGGACAGGGGACAGGGGACGACAGCGTGCGTGATCGTCGCGTTAGGGACCTAGGGTAGCAGCCGGCTGGGCCTTGCTGGGCCAAAACGCTAGGCTATATAGGACAGCCGGCCACGTTTTTTAAAGCCTATCTTTAATGTTGCAGAACATTTTCTATTTTAGAAAAAGAAAAGGAAAGAAGGTTTGGTAAAATAAAAATGGCCAAAAAATTTGGGTTTTTTTGAAAGGTTTACATCAATTTTCAAATATCAATAAAACATTATGATTTTGTTTTGACTTTAAACGAGAAGAGGGAGGAGGGCTTTAGAAAACAATAGGAGAATTTAGCAAAACAGAAATAAGCTTCAGTGAAATCATTTGAGTGTTTAACCGAACATGTCAAAGTTATGCAATGTGATGATGCATTATGTCCTAGTGGATGTGGGTAGCTACGCCCCTTTCTAGCAAATCCACGTTGTCATGTAACTTGTTTTTGTCACAATATGTACACGGGCAAAAGCGTCTTTCTAGGTTCTAAATTAACAATTTGACTCTCGAAATATACTAGAGTGTCATATAAGTCAAAACAATTTACGCTAGGTGTCAAATAAAAAAGTGAAAAAGATCCAGTATCAGAAAAAAATTATATTAAAAACTAGTATCAAATAAGAAATTCTATTTTTTTTAATAGGAGTGGGACCGAAAGCTTCCATTAAATAACAATGGTGGTTGTGCATTTTATAAAAAAAGGGGACTTCAAGAAGAAAAGAATTGTAAACAAGCTCCTACATTTTATGCTAAGGACGTCAACAATAAATCTGAAAAAGTAACCGAGGCCTGCAGGTCCTTTTTTTTGAACAGAGACAGGGTGCTGACGCACCCTAGTATATTGCAGCTCAGAAACATTGTACATCGTGAATTACAAACCCTAGATGCCGAATCTTCTCGATTCCAGCGATCACTGGGCAAGAGAGGTTGTTATGAGCTGAGTTTCAACATGAACAGATAGACTCAGATCCTGGTGATCTTCTTGCCTGTTGTGCACAGTTGTGGGCTACCCCGTTAATTTCTCTAGAAATGTGGAAAATGGAGCCTAACAGGGGATGTACAAGATTCTGGTATTCGATTGCTTGCCTTCTAATCTCCTAGGTCATATTGTTGTCAGAAGCCCCTTGTGCCACCGCCGCCTTTGCCAAGTTTAAGTTATCGGTGAAAATGTTGGTCTTACTAGTTTCATTGCGTCAGCAAAGTTTGCAGCTAGGACCAGGGCATTTGCTTCGGCCTGCAGAGGATTTGACACATCTTTTTCGACGCCATGATGAAGACATCTGTTCTTCCTCCATCCTGTAAAGATTGAGCATAATAAATGCCCACTCCGGCCATAGCAGTAGGAGATCCATGTTGTTTCCTCCAGGCCGCATCAACATAAATCTTTGGACCTGCAAAATGAAAATATGTAGGCACTGATATTCCGATGTTGCTCTTTGGAGTTTGCTTGGATTGTATCAGTTCTTCAGTCTCCAAGTTTTTTAGAAGAGCTGGAGTGTGTATTAGCACCTGTTGAGGGGTGTTCTTCTTTCTGCAAAAAAGCTGGTCGTTTCTAGCTTTCCAGATACACCAAAGGAAAATAAAGAGATAATTTAGATTAATGGTTGGATGTTTCTGGTTGAACATGTTTATGATAATTTGAGAGATGTCCAATGTCTTGCTTACTAGGGCTTCACCACAGAAGCAGACTACAAACCACTTGGGGTGGTTTATAGAGAGCCCGCTACGTCGTAGTTGCAGAGCCTCCATAACGGCATCATGGCCTAGAGGTTGAAGAGGGCCTTTAGAAGATGACTGGAAGCAACCGTTGTCTATGCTAGAGGAGGAAGAGGTCGTCGTTCGGCCATAGCATATATGTTGACGAGCCTATCGCCAACGTGAAGAAACTCCTAAAAGCATCTCTAGTAGATCCCGTAAACCGGGCCGAAACTGTAAAACTTCAGGTTTCGGCTTGGTTTAGGCCGTCGACAAGAGTCTGTATCCCTGGTCTAGCACGTAAATGAAAAACCGAGGGTCATGAATTCGACCGCTATATATACCGGTCGATGCGACGGATGCAGGTTGAAACTCTATCTACGTACTGTCGCATCGACGGATCTGCTACCACTGGTAGCCTATCTCCAACGGCGAATTACTCCATAGCCACTACGCATTTACCGATCCACTAATGCAGATGTCTCGTCGCGGCGGATGTGGTAGGGGGCATCCAGATTGGCTCCAGGAGCTCCTCGCCGCGTCCAGGCGGAAGCTCCCGCACCCGTTCCACGGAGGAGCACGCTGCATGGGTCCTCTCCGAGGGGGCGAAGAAGCACGATGTGCGGAAGTGGATAAACTGGGGCTTTACATCACCGCCATCGCACTCCGCGTCCCAGCGGAACCTCCCACGCTTGTTGCGCGGAGGAGCACACCTTGTCAGTCCGCTCCGGAGGGCGAAGAAATGCGTCATGCGGAAATGGACAAACTAGGACTTGACACTGTCTCCATCACTCGCTGCATACGCATATGGCAGGAAGGCAGGGTCGTCTTCCTCCTCCCGCTAATGTCGCCGCTCCCCTACTCCCTCTGAGGATGATTTAGGCGACGAAGAGGGGCATGCGCCCTCGGCCAAGGTCTCTGAGGATGCTGACTTCATTGACACTTATGAAGCCGAGGCGGCGGCCCTCATGAAGCTTAGTCGTGTCTCGATGCTGGAAGCGGTGGAGGCAAAGAAGCGTGAGGAGGAAGACGAGCTTTGGGCCGTCCACTAGTTAGTCCGCGCATACGAGGCTTTCCAGTAGGAGGCCCTCCTCCCTCCATGTTGAGACCGGGCTCATCAAACTTGACTAGGATGCCACCATCACCGCGTCATGTCCACCGCCGCCCCGACGAGGTATCTCGGGGGCCATTTTTGGTAAATTAGGCTTAGCGGTCTCCTAGATTTAGGTATAATCGTGTTGCTTTTGCAATGTATAGTTAAAATGTACTGATGAACTTGATCTTGGGATGAACTCGATGTTCAATTTTCCCATGAAATTTGATTTCCAGTTTTTCGGTTTGTATTTACCGAATCTAATCTGCACGAGCTCGAAACGAGACCGAATCTAAATGTTTGGTGCCCTGTACTAGCTAGCATTTTATGGATTGAGAAATACGGGATCCACTAAATATGCCCTGAGAGAAGCTTACTTTTCTCCTATTGCTAAATCGACGACAAGCGGCCGCTGTTGCCGGATCCTTTCCTGTTCTCGAATCCACTACGAGCAAGAACAACAAACTATGAGTAGTCGGGCCACCCTTCGTCCCGCTATAAACCACCAGATCTGGTGGACAATCGAGCATATTAACACATGATCTTTTCTCCTCCCCTCCTGCGGCTACCGTCACACACAGGTTAAGGAAGATCACCTCCAAGGACCAGCTCGCCGGCACTAGAGACCGCAGCACAAGGCCGACCAAAACCCTAACTGCTACCTCTAAAACTACAACCCAAGCCCATTACTAGTATTGTCTACATTGCCAACGCCCCTTCGCCATCTCCGGTCAGCATCGCCACTGGGGAGGGCTCCGGTTTGCCCGGTAGATTGTCATAGGCGACGTTGTGCATGATTAAGTCTCTTGGTTAGACTATCTCTATCTCCATAAATATATAGGATAGATGCATGTGTTTTCCAACATTTATCCTGGACTAAGAATTATACTAGCTATATAAACATTATTTGATTATAAAAATTGATACCACAATAAAGTATTTTTTAATATGAACCCAATGGCATAAATTTTTGTCACATGTTCATGCATGTTAGGCCTTAAGTTGCTTCTAGCTTGTACCCACCCCTATGTTACAAATATCTTCGGAAATTGGTTAGACGGTATAGACCACAAGTTTAGAATTCTTCATGGGGTGGGAGCGCTTAAGTTACTAGATCACTTTAGACATATAGAGATGTTTAACAAAAAATCTTCTCTCTTGTATGTTATTTATCGGTGCACCGGTACTCTCTGTTCATATGATCATCTCTACAACATGTGAAGAATAGAGACCTGTTTATGGAGGTGTCTAATCTGTTGAAAGACACTACGAGGGACTTCTTTTTACCCGATGCGGATGACAACATGATCCTCGGATTGGCCCTTCATGTAGAGAGTCGTTTTACAATTTATCATTATAATATGTATTTCACCTAGTTTTATTTTATATTTTTTCACCCCTCCGACATTTATATTAATAAAGAGTAAGTGTCAAGTGTCCCAGATATTGTCTGATGATTAAGCGTCTAAGCCATGTGGAGTATAACTTATTGGATCTTGAATACTTTGCTAAGAAAGATTGGGGCCAAACCCTAGTCTGTGACCAGAAGAACAAGGCCTAGTATCGCTCGAAGACGGCCATATATAATCGGTGAGGCTAGGTGGCGCGAACCAACGGGAACGTGGCTGAGTGTGTGGTACAGTAATTGGAATCAAGATCACGGCGGGGATCACACAGCATTTTCATAATCCAGAGTAGTAGGACATGATGGGGGACCGAATATTCCAGCGGACCTGCACATTAGGTCATCTCCATAAGCACGATCCAAACAATCTGATCGTGTTCGAACTGGTCCGACTGGACGAGAGAACCCTAAACCCTAAATCCTGAACCCTAAACCCTAAACCCTAGTGGGACGATCCAATCGGACTGACCTGTTTGGCGCGACATATTCGCCCACCAAATTTGGGTGCCCGATACATCCGGCCATGATGCGGGCGGACAGAGCGCTTACCCAAAACCGATGGCACTGGGCCCGCTTGGCAGCGACCGAGACACGTGCCATCGACTCGGACGCGCTCACAGGAAGTTTGACCGACAGCAGCAGCCTTGACCATCAATGTCGGCGCAGACTGATTGACGAGACGAGTCGCCACCTGAGTTCCCATGCCGACACTGATGGCAAAGATGCGAGAACCTGCTCGCGCACGACCAGTGACTACTTAAACCGGCCCAACGCCCCGTTGGTGCCGCACTCACCACCCCAGCCATTGCCAAGAAAGCTCCCCCACCGCCGCCACATACGATAAAGATGCCTTCGTGGCTCATGAAGACGAAGAACGACGCCGAGGGCATCGACTCTAGGTCGCGCCCGCGTCGAGGGCGCGTTCACCCACTCCACCGCCCATGTCGTGATTCCTCCGCGGTGTGCCTGTGGTGACCCAGCATACCACTGCATGTGTAGTACACTATAGTCGTTGACATGACATCCACAGAACATCGTTCCGTAAATATCACATCCCTCGGAATGGTACAACAGAAACATTGCGGGTCCATATTACAAAGGTACACACATTGTTATTATTACAATACCGGAAGTTCAAGACTTCCAAAAGATCCAACTTACAAACCAAAATATAAGATGTTCAGCGGAAATTTAAAAGTAACAACTCCGACTAGGAGTGGGGCTCAACAGCTTATTCTATAGAGTTCATGCTGCTCGGCTCCGTTAGTTACTACTAACTAGACACTTAAGTGGACTCGTTCATCGACACCATAGCGGATCTCGTAGTCCACACCTTCAACTCCTCCGGATAGATCAGGTTCCTCGTAGAGCACATCTTCTTGGCATTCGGTTGCATATAGTGGCACGTCTTCGGAATCCTCAGAGTCTAAGCAAGGGATCAAAGGAAAGAATGAGTAACAACGTTACCCAACAAGTTCATTATATGCAAGGTGGGAAGTTTGATGCTCTAACTACCACCTCGGATTATAAATCCTTGGCACTATGCAGTTTTTGTAAATCTTTCTTCAAGATTGATTTTATTCTGAAAAACTATGACAATCAGCCTTCACAGGTTGACTAGAACTTTCATGGAGTTTTTCCTGCTGCGTTCGTAGCTCCTTCTCGGAACAGGGAGTAACAAGTTATAATTCTTACACTCGGCAGAGGTGCGTTACTTTACCCATGAGAGATCAATTCCTTGTTGCACAACCGGGCGTACTTTCCCGTCCACAATTCCATGATGTAGAGCCCAGTAGTTGGTCCAAGCCAATCACTGCCCCCTTCGTGACCCCGCATGCCTCCTTGGTGTACACCATGCCCACATAATGAATTACAGCAATGGTTTGTACAAACCGTTAGATGCCAGAACTATCGTGGGACGTTGAGGGTTCCCACACTACTGGAAAAACCATCTTCGGTTCGATGTGAACAAGGCCAGCAGTCCCAGTCTGGCACAGCCCGCGACTAGTGGGAGCACTAGTCCCGGGCCGTGAGGCCTCTAACGGCTAGAAACGACCGTAGTGACTAGTCCCGGGCCGGACCAGGTCATTAGTCCCGGTCCGTAATACGGCCCGGGACTAATAACCTAGAGCAGGCCAGCTGGTCCTTTCGTGGACTATTAGTCCCGGGTCGTATCACGTCCCGAGACTATTTGTCCACCACTATATATTTTGCCTCATGTCCTGCTGCCCTAAAGCATATGGTGGCCATTTTTCTCAAAGAAGCAAGAGAGTTCATGTCATTTTTTTCTCGAGATTTGTCAAGATTTAGTTTGCAACACCTAAATCCAAAGCTTTAAAAGGTTAGAACTTCATTCTTTCATCTCTTATTGCTACTTTAGCTCTATAATGCTCTAGAAGTATAGAGATATGGATCAAATGCATGCATGCTCTAGAAGTAGCTAGAAGGATTTTGATATATATGTGTAACAAATTTTGATTAGGCACATAGTTACTGAAAATTGAAATGTGTAATTTTAAAGTTTTAGAGCTTAGAATGGAATGAGGTTTTCACTGATAGAACAATAATAAAAAACTCCACATTTATCATGTTGATTGTTTTCTCCAATTCACAAATTGGTGCATGTAAATTTTTCAAAATTCAAAATTAATGCTCTAGAAGCTCTCAATATAACTTGTAATAATTTTATCATGTTGTGTAATGGTTTTTGATATACTTTTACTATAATGCAGATGGCGTGGATGTTCGGTACTGACCGACACTCTGGCGAGTTCATTAATGGCGTGCATGAATTCATCCGTGTTGCTGATGCAAACAAGCGCAATGGTTTTGTATTCTGTCCATGTAATGGATGTAGGAATCAGAAGGATTACTCTGACTCAAAAAGCTTTCACAGCCACCTGTTGAAGTCCGGCTTCATGCCCAGTTATAATTGTTGGACCAAGCACGGAGAGAGAGAGGGTTTATAATGGAAGATAATGAAGAAGAGGAGGAGGATGACAACTATCATGGTTTCCCTGAGTACAGAGATACTTCCATGGGGGATGCTGAAGGGAAGGATGAAGAAGAGACACATGATGAACCTGCTGATGATCTTGGTCGGACCATTGCCGATGCACGAAGAGATTGTGAAACTAAAAAGGATAGGGAGAAGTTCAATTACATGTTAGAGGATCACAAAAAGTTGTTGTACCCAAATTGCAAAAATGGTCGGAAAAGTGGGCAAAGACACCTGGAATTGCTGCGATGGAAGGCTGAGTGTTCTATACCTGACCTCATTTGAAAAGTTGCTGAAAATGATGAAGAATATGCTTCCAAAAGATAACGTATTGCCAAGACGCGAAGCAAAGATGGTTGTCTGCCCTCTAGGTTTAGAGGTTCAGAAGATACATGCATGCCCTAATGACTGCATCCTCTACCGCGGTGAGGAGTATGAGAATTTGGATGCATACCCGGTATGCAATTCACTTCGGTATAAGATTAGACGAGATGACCCTGGTGACGTTGAGGGCGAGCCCCCCCGGAAGAGGGTTCCTGCGAAGGTGATGTGGTATGCTCCTATAATACCACGGTTGAAACGCTTATTCAGAAACAAAGAGCACGCCAAGTTCTTGCGATGGCATAAAGAGGAATTTAAGTCAAACGGGATGTTGAGACACCCCGCTGATGGGTCGAAATGGAGAAAAATCGATAGAAAGTACCCGGACTTTGCAGATGACGCAAGGAGTTTAAGGTTTGGTCTAAGTACAGATGGCATGAATCCCTTTGGGGAGCAGAGCTCCAGTCACAGCACCTGGCATGTGACTCTATGCATCTATAACCTTCCTCCTTGGTTGTGCATGAAGCGGAAGTTCATTATGATGCCAGTGTTGATCCAAGGTCCGAAGCAACCCGGCAACGACATTGATGTGTACCTAAGGCCATTAGTGGAAGAACTTTTACAGTTGTGGCACGAACCCGGGATACGCGTGTGGGATGAGCACAAGCAGGAAGAATTTAACCTCCGAGCATTGCTTTTCGTAACAATCAATGATTGGCCTGCTCTTAGTAACCTTTCAGGATAGTCAAACAAGGGATACAATGCATGCACACACTGTTTAGATGAGACTGAAAGTATATATTTGGAACATTGTAAAAAGAATGTATACAATGAGCATCGTTGATTTCTTTTGACCAAGCATCCCTTAAGAAAGAAAGGCAAGCATTTCAATGGTCTGGCATGTCACCAGATGAAGCCTAAGGAGCGTACTGGTGCTGATATATTTGATATGGTCAAAGATTTGGATCAAATGGTAACCTTTGGAAAGGGTCCTAGAGGAAAATCTGGTCCGAAGGACGCTGAAGGACACGCACCCATGTGGAAGAATAAATCTATATTTTGGGAGCTACCATATTGGAAATTCTTAGAGGTCCGCTCTATAATCGATGTGATGCATGTGACGAAGAATCTTTGCGTGAACCTGCTAGGCTTGTTGGGCGTGTATGGGAAGACAAAAGATACACCGGAGGCACGAAAGGACCATCAACGTATGAAAGACCCAGATGGCCTGCATCCAGAATGGTTTCAAGGTCATGCCAGCTATGCTCTTACCAAACAAGAGAAGGAAATATTTTTTGAATGCCTAAGCAGTATTAAGGTCCCGTCTGGCTTCTCGTCGAATATAAAGGGAATAATAAATATGGCAAAGAAAAGTTCCAAAACCTAAAGTCTCATGACTGCCACGTGATTATGACGCAAATGCTTCCGATTGCATTGAGGGGGCTTCTACCAGATAATGTTCGAGTACCCATTGTGAAGCTATGTGCATTTCTCAATGCAATCTCGTAAGATAATCAATCTCAAGATCTACCACGGTTACGTAATGATGTGGTCCAATGTCTTGTTAGTTTTGAGTTGGTGTTCCCATCCTTCTTCTTCAATATTATGACGCACCTGCTGGTTCACCTAGTCAAGAGATTTCCATTCTCGGTCCTGTATTTCTACACAATATGTTTCCCTTTGAGAGGTTCATGGGAATCTTAAAGAAATATGTTCGTAACCGTGCTAGGCCAGAAGGAAGCATCTCCAAGGGCTATGGAACAGAGGAGGTCATTGAATTTTGTGTTGACTTTGTTCCTGACCTTAAGCCGATTGGTCTTCCTCAATCACGGTATGAGGGGAGACTGAGTGGAAAGGGTACTCTAGGAAGGAAATCAATAATATGTAGGGACGAACATTCTTACACCGAAGCACATTACACCGTTCTACAGAATTCTATCTTGGCAGCCCCATATATCGAGGAACACAAGAAAATCTTACGCTCCAACAACCCTGGAAAGCATGGCTCTTGGATTAGAGATGAACACATGAAGAGTTTCGGCGGTTGGTTTCAACATCTCATCAAAAACAACACTCTTGGAGATCAGCTATACTTGTTGTCTAGGTCACCATCTTCGACTATATCGACTTTCCAAGGGTACGAGATAAATGGGTATACATTTTACACGATAGCCCAAGATAAAAAGAGCACCAACCAAAACAGTGGTGTCCGCTTTGATGCAACAGACAACAATGGGTCAAAGACCACATATTATGGTTACATAGAGGAGATATGGGAACTTGACTATGGACCTACTTTTAAGGTCCCCTTGTTTCGGTGCAAATGGGTCTCGACAGTGAGGAGGGCTTGAGGTAGACAAGAAATACGGAATGACATCGTTGGATCTCAACAATCTTGGGTACTTAGACGAACCATTCGTCCTAGACAATGATGTGGCTTAGGTTTTCTATATGAAGGACATGTCTACCGAACCTAGAAAAGGAAAAAAATAACAAAAAAGAATACATCAGACGATGAGCCAAAGTGCCACATAGTTCTTTCAGGAAAAAGAAACATCGTGGGAGTGGAGGACAAGACAGACATGTTAGAAGATTGTGATAAGTTTCATGAAATTCCACCCTTCGCGGTGAAGGATGACCCAGGCATCATGTTAATGAATGAAGATGCTCCATGGATACGACGGGATCAGAAAGGAACACACGCGAAGAAATGATATGTAATAATTGTAACATTTTATGACTGAAGATGCTCCATGTGTCCATTTTTATAGTGTTGTCTGCAAACAATCTTGAGTGTGTTAGTCCAGTTTTGTGGCTGGACCGGGACTAAAGGAGGGCCTTTAGTCCCGATTCATACTTACCATTAAGATCTGATCTCCAAACGTGTGAGGTCACATATTAGGGAGTGCCTCTATGACCAGTTTCTCGGAGATGCCGGAGGACTGGGCTCTGGCGGCATCTCCCTGAAACTGGCCGTAGTGGTGTCCCTGCTCTCGAAAACCATCTTGGAGATGCCTCAAACTGGCTGGAGGACTGGACTCACAAGGATGCCTATTTATAGTACAAGCAGCTCGGCATAATGTCGACACTCACGACATAATGTCGACACTCACCCCTATTATTAGTGCTGACTCATGTTTTGTCCCGGTTGGTGTCTCCAATCGGGACTAAAGGTTCATCTTTAGTCCCGGTTGGTGACACCATCTGGGACAAGGTACAAGCCGCACGACATAATGTCGACACTCACCCCTATTATTAGTGTTGCTCGCCCGGTCCGCTTAATCCCTTCAGTCGCGGTTGGTTTCTCCAACGGGGACTAAAGATGAACCCTCTCTTTATAGGCATTTCCCTCTATTTATTAGGTAACACTCAATACATTTATTAATACTAAAAATCAGGACAAACCGGGACTAGCTAACACTCAGGACTAAAGCCGCCCCCTTTAGTCATAATCATGCCTAGTCATATAGTACGCAGCTTCAGGGTCTTCTTCGTCATCTTCATCATCATCGTCATCATCACCTGCCACTCCGAGGATCCTCAGCCCATCCATGGCATATACCAGGGGTCATTCCAGCCTCGGATTCACGACGGGCGAGGGAGGGGTCTCCTGGAAGACGATGCCGCTACCGCGCGGGCCGGTGTGGGGCCTTTTTGTGGCTCTATGGCGGGTGGACTCATGGGCACCGTAGGCGAGGATGGTATCCCCCGGCGATGTAGCGCATCACTCTGATGATAGTATGGTTCGCCCACCACAGACGACGGCCGGCTTCATTGTGGCTCACCGGGGGCGGGCCATCACTCTCGTACCTGGAGAGCTTCCTTTCCCGCCTATTAGCGAAGAAGGCATTCCAGGTGTCGTAGTTTTCGAGATCCCACTTGGGATCCTTCCGCTTCTCCGGCGTGAGCTCGTGGTAGAAGTGGTTTGTGATGGCCGCCTGGCGTGCAGAACCTTGAGGGACAGGAGGGACAGGAACCCTCCAAGATTCAAGATCCGGCGGCCGTGCTGGCGGACAAGGGTAGTTGGAGGCGCATAGCGCCTCGGTCTCCTCGAGGGTCAGAATGGCCCAGTAGGCGTTGTCCATTGTTCTAAGAGAGGAAGGTGTGGATGTGTGGATAGCCATGGCGCGATCGCCCTAGATATAGAGGGAAAGGGCGGGAAAACTTGGCGTGAAGCTTTGGGAAATGGCGGGAAATATCTTTAGTCCCGGTTTCTGACTACATCCGGGACTAAAAGCTCTCGTAGAAAGGAAAGAGCGGGAAAACTTGGCGGGAAGCGGTGGGAAATGGCAGAAAATATCTTTAGTCCCGGTTTATGACTACAACCGGGACTAAATGGATATTATATTAAGATTCTTTATATTTTCCAGATAATAATAGACATATTATTTGTTTTATTTGGATGATTACAATAAAAGATATGATTTTCCAAAGTTTTATATTTGATTTGAATTAAAAAAGAAAATTTACGAATGAAATAATTTATAAATGATGCAAACAGATAAATGGATATTATATTAAGATTCTTTATATTTTCCAGATAATAATAGACATATTATTTGTTTTATTTGGATGATTACAATAAAAGATATGATTTTCCAAAGTTTTATATTTGATTTGAATTAAAAAAGAAAATTTACAAATGAAATAATTTATAAATGATGCAAACAGATAAATGGATATTATATTAAGATTCTTTATATTTTTTTGATAATAATAGACATATTATTTGTTTTATTTGGATTATTACAATAAAAGATATGATTTTCCAAAGTTTTATATTTGATTTGAATTAAAAAAGAAAATTTACAAATGAAATAATTTATAAATGATGCAAACAGATAAATGGATATTATATTAATATTCTTTATATTTTTCTGATAATAATAGACATATTATTTGTTTTATTTGGAATATTACAATAAAAGATATGATTTTCAAAAGTTTTATATTTGATTTGAATTAAAAAAAGAAAATTCACAAATGAAATAATTTATAAATGATGCAAACAGATAAATGGATATTATATTAAGATTCTTTATATTTTTCTGATAATAATAGACATATTATTTGTTTTATTTGGATTATTACAATAAAAGATATGATTTTCCAAAGTTTTATATTTGATTTGAATTAAAAAAAGAAAATTTACAAAAAAACAATAGTCGCGGGTCGTGGCTGGACCCGGGACTAAAGTACTGAGTGGTGCGTGCGAAAAGCGGCGAAAAAACCTTTTAGTCCTGGGTCGTGGCTTAACCCGCGACTAAAGGGGGTCTTTAGTCGCGGGTTAAGCCATGGCCCGGGACTAAAGACCCTTTAGTCCCGTCCCGTGGCTTAGCCCGGGACTAAAGGGTTGACCCTTTATATTCTGCGCGCTAGGGCAGGTGCTGCCCAACACTTGGAATTCTCGACGCTGAAGACGGCAGCACACAGACGTGATCGAAGACAGCGAGGAGGTGCCTGTCGCCGCTGTGCCGCTCCGCCATCGCCGCTCCGCCGCCGTCGCTGTCAGTAATGGACGGTTGCCGCGCTTGACGCATTTTTCTGCCCACACAGCTGCCACTCGGCTGTCACGCTCATGCCTCGTGCCTCGCCACCCCTCGTCGGTGAGCTCGATCGAGAGGCCGCGCGGGTGGTTTTTTATAGTTTTTTGTTATAGTTTTTTATATTTTTTTATAGTTAGGTTTATTATAATTAGGATTATAATTAAGATTATTATGATTGTTATAATTAGGATTATAATTAGGATTATTAGGGTTTTGTTATAGTTTTTTCTATAGTTTTTTTATAGTTAGGATTATTATAATTAAGATTTAGTTATTAGGATTAGTATTAGGATTATTATAATTAGGTTTATTAGGGTTTTTTGTTATAGTTTTTTTATATTAGGTTTTTTTGTTTTAGTATTAGGATTATTGTTTTAATTAAAATATTAGAATTAGGATTAGGTTTGCTGTTTTAGTTATTTTTTGTTTTATTTATTAGGATTATATTGTTTTATTTATTGTTTTATTAGGGTTATTTTTTTGTTTTAGTTATTATGATTATTGTTTTAGCACAAATAATATTAGGATTATTATAATTAGGATTATATTGTTTTAGTTATTAGGATTGTTGTTTTTTCTAACCTGTTTAACTCTCTTTTTGTTATAGATAATTAAGTCATGGATCCATCCAAAGATCCTGGTCGCATCGGTGATGGTTTTTTTCAGGGCATGATAAGAGGTGAAATTCCTCTTAATATTACTACCGGCGAAGATATTTTGCTCGATGAAGAGATATCCTTATATCTGAATCCATCCGGTGATGGACTAGAGGAAAACCTAATGTACCAAGGGGAAGACCAGATGGACGAAGGGCAAACAAATAACAACAATAATGATGGCCCCTTGACAGGATCCGGCGAGGTACATATATATATATAAAGTATCATGTTACCTCTATTCATTAACTGATCTAGATATATATTAATCACTCTCTCTTCTTCTTTTATCCCACCGGATCGAAGCAATCGACAGCTCGAACGAAACGAGGGCCGAACAAAAAGTTGGATGGTAATCAGAGGTTCACCATCGAAGAAATAGATGATGATGGTGAACCAATTGCTCCAGAGAAGAACCGAAGGATGTTTATAAATCAATGCGTGGTGCTTGTTAGGGACAACCTGCCGATCACCATCCAAGAATGGAATAAGTCAAAGAAACCCGGTGAAGAATCCAACAGCTATGTCCCTGATGATGCCAAAGATGACCTTTGGCAAAAGTTCATAGCGCATTTCATACTACCTCTAGAGTATGAGGAATTTGAGGTAGATGGTATTACCCCAAGGCCGGGTGGGCTTGAAAATAGAGCGAAAGTCAAGGAGTGGGCACTGAGCAAGATGGCTGAACTGTACCGAAACCACAAGAAAAGTTTATACGCGAAATATGTCGCGAAAAAGAAAACTCCAGACTTCAAAGGAGTAAACGAGAAGTTGAGAGAACAGTGGCCCGATTTTGTATAGTACAAGCAATCTGATAAAGCAAAGGCAAAGTCGGCAAAGAACGCGTTAAATGCTGCCAACAAGAAATACCATCATAAAATGGGGACAGGTGGCTACAAGAGTGTCGTCCCTAAGTGGGAAACTATGGAGAAGGAAATGAGGGCTAGAGGCGTCACTCCTGGTACAGATGGATGGCCCGAGAGGTCAAAGCACTGGTGGTACGGGCATGGGGGATCCTTGGACCTAGAAATAGGGAAGACATTATTTCATGAGAAAATTCTAAAACCCTCCCAAGACCTTATTAAAGCAATGAACGATGCTCAATTGGGATTGTTCTGTCTCGAGAGAGAGAACGACGAGCTGACACACGCCCTAGGGAATCCTGAAAAGGGAGGACGAACACGAGGCAAAGGCGCCGGTGTCTCGTGGAAGAAATGGTTTCCTCGACGATGCGATTCTGAAGCCGTCAGAGAAAGAAGGACCGGGAGGCAGATCGGATCTCCAGGGTAGAGCAGGACCTAGCTGATCTAAAGAACCTCATGCATGAAATTAGCCAAAGGCTGCCGTCGTCAACTCACCCACGGTCTGATGATCCTGCATTGGATCTTAGCCAACGGAGAAGCAGTGTGGCTTCCACGGAGGTCCGGGCTGATGATCAAGCACTGCTGGATGATGCACCGGCTCCTCACTACCCCATGGATGATGACAGAGAGATGGCACAATGTGAGCTACATCAGCCAATGAATAACCTGTCCTTCAAGGTGGCGATCGGCACTGCTTTACCTTGTCTACCTAGAGCACTCCACCATTCACTTCCGATTCCACCAGGCTATGCTCGTGTCACGGTGGATGACATAGTGGAGGATTTTGCGGACCTAGAGATTGAAATCGCTACGCCTGAAGGCCTTACGAAACTAGGAGATGTCAAGCGCAACATCATTCTATGGAATAAGAAGTACATCAAGTTTCCAGGATCGGCGCCAAGGCCACCAACTCCAAGGAATCCAAGTCTACCCCGCATCGAATATCGTCAACCTCCAAGTCCACCCCAACCCGATTATCTCCAACCTCCAAGTACACCCCGCCCCGCTGACGATCGCCGCAGCAGGTGTACATCAACTCGATCTCCGCCTCCGCCTCCATGCAATACTACTACCTCGTCGAAGAAACGGAAGTTCGACGGTCCCTCGCGCCCCACATCGAAGAAAGGTCAAACGGCGAAGATAGTCGATATCCCGCTGGCTCTTCCAAAGAGACCTTATGAGAAGACCGATGAGGAAACTAACGCGGATGTGGCTGACCAAGTTAAGGCGTATTTTGCACCCAAAAAGCCTGAGCCAAAGCCGGTATATAATGAAAAAACCAAAAAGTGGGCTAAGTCCTTTCTTGAGCAACCATCCCAGATATCGATGAATCTGGAATCAGACTATGACCGGGAGATTATTAAGCAAGCACAGAAGAAAAAAATCACAAGTGCAAAAAGCGGGAAGCAAGTTGCCCAGCTCGAGCATGAAGAATCAATCATTACCCGCTCAAAGTCATTTCAGACCTCGACAAGGCCTTCGTGAGCTGAAATGGATATGGACATGCAAATAATGGACCCTAGAGCCCGTAATAATGTTGCACTTATGGGAATCATCATATCGAGGCCAAAGCACTTGCTAATGAAGCAAATATGTCTCTTGGTCAATATTTAGGCTATGAAGATACGCCAAAGGTCGAGATAATGCCAAGTATGTCCAAGGGGAGCCTCTAGTCAGTAATGAGGAGCTCGCGCGTCTATCCACACATATGCAAAATCTGCACGAATGGTACATGTCGCAAGCAGAAAAAAGCATCAGAAAGATTGGTTTCCGGTGGATGTTAGAATGGAGCATCACTTCAAACCATACTCGATACAGGTTCAAATGACCGAACTGTTTCATTTATACAACCAGCGCGCCCTCGACAAATCTATCATTGGTTGCTATTGTCTGTAAGTTATTTATTTCTATAATTAAGTTTGTAGCTTTAGCTCGTTCATTGCATTTAATATATTATCCTAACTATATATCCTTTTGTATGATGATATTATATTCTGCAGAATGAAGATGCTTGAATACAAAAGAGCTAGAAGATACGACGTTGGGTTCATTGACCCATATATCATTAATGAATATACGTTAAAGAATCACCCCAAGGACGTGGAGGAAGACCTATGCAGGTTCTTAACCGAGAATAATTTTGTTAAGGAAATACTATTTCCTTACAACTTCAAGTGAGTGTTTATATCTTGTACACATTTTATTTTTGCTTACTGGATGAGCTATACATGTATGCTTATGTAAATATCCGCAAATTCCACTGGATCTTGCTAAACATTCAAGTTGACAAGTCCCTAGTTGAAGTCCACGACTCATTAAGTTGGGACCAAGAGCAGTGGAGCGACATGAAAACAATGCTCCATAAGTAATTTCAATCATTATCGCATTATATCGTCCTCTTTCATTCATTTCCTGATATCAAGTAACTAATAACTCCTTTGTTCATTTTCTTTGCCGAGTAGGTATTGGACACGGTTTAGACAGAAAATATCAGGTCCATTCAAAGAGGAGCTAATTTATAAAATGGCGAAGAGTTTACAGCAGCCACCGGGAACTCATATATGTGGATACTACGTCTGCGAGTACATCCGCGAGTTGACCAGTGAGCGGAAAGTTGACTCACATTATTTATGATTTGCGGGAGAAACTAGAGCCAGACCAATGCATAAGAGCAATTCAAGAGGAGCTGGCGGGAAGTCCTTGATGTACATGGAGAGCATTATGCGGATGACGTGGAACTCAATTTTCCTTAGTCATCTCCATGTAGCTGATATGATATATATATTCATCAATGACCATGTAATTTCAAAACATTTCTTCCTTTTGATATGATTGATTATATGTATGCTTGCAAGGGATTGATTAATTATATAAATGCATCGACGTGTAGTGTGTATGTAGTAGTGTATAATATGTATACTGAAATATATGTTTGAATTATAGTGAAACACACAACGAAAAAGGAACGAAATGGAAAAAAAAGGAAATACACAATCTTTGCCGCGGCAAAGAAACACACAATTCTCTGCCGCGGCAAGAAATCTTATAGTCCCGGGTGTTACCGGGCCTGGACTAGAGGGTTTCATCATGGCGCTGAAACAGCCACGTGGTCATTATCATCCCGCTCAGATGTAGTCGGGACTAGAGGGCCTCTAGTCCGTTGCGATCCTGCCCAAAACCGGACTAGAGCGATTCGGCCGGGATCGAGGCCCTTTTTCCACCAGTGCCACCCATATGCTGCATATCCTCTACGAATTACCAATTAATATGCACGCTACGAGGATAACAGCCACAACCTGCACATCCGGCTTCATGCGAGAGGAAAAAGATACAGCTGACTTCTCTGTCTCATTCCAAATCTCATGGCTAACGCGTAATATACGGCGCTAGAATCACTGATGTCAGGGGGTTATTAAGTCCCTACTTGATCATCATTGTTGCAAATAGAACCCTAAGTTCTATTTCTCCATTATATCACCACTTAGGATGATATCTATGATTTCTTTATTTATGAAAATATTATTTTCTTTCTTTTATAGCATATTGATAACACACAATTTGCAATTACTTTGATAAAGACTCTTCAAAGGACATGAGCAAGTGATGAACTTGCCTTGTGATGGCAAGGTAGTGAAGTCTGATGCTTGCACTGGACCTTGAGCTTCTAGTTCTACAAAAACATCATTATTGCCCGGTAAGGACAATATTTAAAGAAGCAAAATTATTATGCAAGTAATGTAATGCATTATTTAAACTTATATGCATTTACCACAAAAGGTATAGTAATAAAAGATTTATAAATATTACTTTTTAATATTTTATAACCTATATTGAATTGTTTTATTTTATTTCCCTTTTATTTTACTTTTATTGATTTAATTATTAATTATACCTTTATTTTATTACTAAATATTTATTTAGTATTTTTCAAAAATACTATAAAATTAATAAATAATGAAAGTGATTTTTATTTATTTTTATCACCTTTCAATAATTTTGTAAAATTCCATAAGGAATATTTAAATTACAAAATTCTTATAAAAATTTGAATGTCCAAAATTTGATATGTTATTTTATTTGGACAGAATGGATTATTGTGAATCCAAAAATATTTTATTTATAATTTTTGGACTATTATTTTATTTTCTAGAATTTTATTAAGTTTAGGGGTATTTTGGTCTTTTCTTTTTATTAAAACAGGTCTGAAATTGTTTCTGGGCTGGTTATTTTTATTGGGCCCTGTTGGCCCACTAGTACTAGACAAAAGAGCCACCCCGAAGGGTCTGGCCCAGCTCGGCCCACTCCTCACTTTCTCTCTCTCGCGCGAGTTCATCTTCTCTTCCTCTGACCCCGACCCTGTGGCCGGCGATGCCGCCACCGGCGATTCCCGCCGCCGTCGTCCGTTCTGGTCACCGCCGTGGTGCATTAGGGGGTTGTCGACAACGCCCGTTCGTTCTATCCAATTGGATTCGAGCCTAGGGCTCTCCTGCGATGGATCGATGCCGTTCCAAACCCTAGGGTTTAGGGATTGGCATGGATTCAAGTGCGTCCATGGTTGTCATGCGTTGAGGTGATGCTCTGCACCTCCAGGCGTGATCAGGGTCATTGCCGTGGCGCCGTGCGGGTTGCAGCGCCCCCTCTAGCCCTCTAGGTGTTCCTCATACGGCCATGGCCCCTACTGCTTCCTCTTCTATCCTTCAGCGAGGACCTATGGTGAGTTTGATTCTCCTCTCCTGGTGCTCTCTGTGTTTGTTGGTTCAATGCTAGACGTCAGTAGTGTCCTCTCTGGCTACTATCTGATTCATATTAGGATGATTATCCCTTTAGGGTTCCTGCTATGTGCTTGTTCATGTACTGGATGAATTGATTCATGTTTGGATGGTTTGTACACATACTGAATGCTTATTGGCCTGAGGCTTGTTGGTTGAACTGATATACGATGTTTCTGGTGGCTTACTAGATGATTTGATGCTTGGATTGCATCTGATTCAGATGATGTGGTTGTATGGGAAACATGCTTGGTAAAGCTAATGATTTGATAGCTTTCCACTGTTTATTTGATTCATGGTCATGATTATGATAAGATACAGCTACTGTCCTAGTGCTGTTAGCTTGGAAATTAATATGTGGCATGATCTCAAACAGTGAAGTGTATTATAGGAATATTCTAGTTGTGATTCCTGTTTTTAACAGGAAAATGATTAGTTAGTTGATTTTCTGAATCTATGATGATTTACTGCTTTTCCTGATTCATATTGGATTGTTCTTGTGACACCATCATGTATGGCACACAAGTTTAATTCTAAATCATGGATTTGGTTAGTTTATGCTTGAGACAATCTTGGCTTTGAAAGATAAATAGAGATGCTCTTATCTGAATTCCCTATGACCAATGATGTTGGTCTAAGGCTTAGGGATTCAAATCTTATCTAGTTGGTTCATCTAGATAGTCCTGGTAGTGGTACCAGCTATCCTTTATTGAATCAAAGCTTGGAAAAAATGGTAGTGAGCTTGATCAATCTATGGATCCCAAAGATTTGTTTCTAAGGTGCTACCCTTCCTTTAGGGATGTGTCTAGAAATAGATCATAGGTATATGTATGATTGAATTGTAGAATATGGTTTGACAACCAGAGCAAGGATGTTGCTCTGAGCTCTGGTTGAATCTTGGTATTTTGTGGTTTGCCTTTAGAGCTTAAAAGAAATCCCTATGATGGATTCACCCCACCTGGGTGGTGACCGGCGTGTACCCGGGTACATTAAAGACGTGGATAAGTTTATCGATGTGGCTACGGCAAACAAAGAGAATGGTTTTATTCGTTGTCTATGTGTTCAATGTCGGAACAACAAGGAGTACTCTTCCTCGAAAATCATTCGCGGCCACCTGGTTATGAAAGGTTTCATGCCCAAATATAATTGCTGGACCAAGCACGGGGAAAGAGGGGTTATGATGGAAGACAATGAAGAAGAATATGATAATAACAACTATCATCATATGTTTCCTGAATACAGTGATACTGCAATGGAAGACAATGAAGAGGACGGAGGTGAAGAACGGGCATCAAATGAGCCTGCTGATGAACTTGGTAGGGTCATTTCTGATGCAAAGCGAGACTGTGAAACAGAAAAGGAGAAGTTAAAGTTGGAGGGCATGTTAGAAGATCACACGAAATTGTTGTACCCAAATTGCGAAGATGGCAGCACAAAGCTCGGTATCACACTGGAATTGCTGCGATGGAAGGAAGAGTGTGGTCTAACTGACTCCTCATTTGAAAAGATGCTGAAAATAATGAAGCCGAAGTTTCCAAAACATAACAAACTTCCCAAGAGTACGTACGAAGTAAAGAAGACTCTGCCCTCTAGGATTAGATGCGCAAAAGATACATGCATGCATTAATGACTACATCCTCTACTGCGGTAAGGAGTATGAGAATTTAGATAAATGCCCGGTATGCAATGCATTGCGGTATAAGATCAGACAAGATGACCCTGGTGATGTTGAGGGAGAGCCCCTCCGGAAGAGGGTTCCTACTAAGGTTATGTGGTATGCTCCTATAATACCAAGGTTGAAACGCATGTTCAGAAACAAAGAGCATGCCAGGTTGTTGCGATGGCACAAAGAAGACCGTAAAAAAGACGGGAAGTTGAGACACCCTACTGATGGGTCACAGTGGAGAAAAATCGAGAGAGACTTTCAGGACTTTGCAGGTGACGCAAGGAACTTATGGTTTGGTCTAAGTACGGATGGCATGAATCCTTTTGGGGATCAGAGCTGCAATCACAGCACCTGGCGCGTGACTCTATGTATCTACAACCTTCCTCCTTGGTTGTGCATGAAGCGTAAGTTCATTATGATGTCAGTGCTCATCCAAGGCCCGAAGCAATCGGTCAACGACATTAATGTGTACCTAAGGCCATTAGTTGAAAAACTCTTACAGCTGTGGGGAAAACCAGGTGTACATGCGTGGGATGAGAACAAATAGGAGCCATTTGACCTACGAGGGTTGCTTTTCGTAACCATCAATGATTGGCCTGCTCTTAGTAACCTTTCAGGACAGACAAAAAAAGGGATATAAGGCATGCACGCACTGTTTAGATAAGACTGAAGGTACATATTTGCATAAATGCAAGAAGGTTGTGTACCTGGCGAATCGATGATTTCTTCCGACCAATCATCCCGTAAGAAAGAAAGGCAAGCATTTCAAAGGTGAGGCAGATCACCGGAAGAAGCCTGAACTCCCTGCTGGTGATGATGTATTTGGTATGGTCAAGGACATAGAAGTAATCTTTGGAAAGGGTCCCTGCAGTCAATCAGTTCCGAACGACGTCGCTACAGGACACGCACCCATATGGAAGAAGAAATCTATATTTTGGGAGCTGCCATATTGGAAAGTCCTACGTGTCCGCTCTTTAATCGACGTGCTGCACGTGACGAAGAATCTTTGCGTGAACCTGCTAGGATTCCTAGGCGTGTATGGGAAGACAAAAGATACACCAGAAGCACGGGAGGACCAACAAATTATGAAAGATCCAAAGAACATACAGAACAAGACGGATAAAGGGCGTCACTTAAGTCGTGCCAGCTATGCTCTTACCAAAGCAGAGAAGGAAATCTTTTTTGAAGTCCTTTACAGTATCAAGGTGCCGTCTGGCTTCTCATCTAATATAAAGGGGATAATAAATATGGCAGAGAAAAAGTTCCAAAACCTGAAGTCTCATGACTGTCACGTGATTATGACACAGTTGCTTCCGATTGCATTAAGGGGGCTTCTACAGGAAAATGTTTGAGTACCCATTGTGAAGCTATGTGCATTCCTCAATGGAATATCTCAGAAGGTAATCAATCCAGATATTCTGCCAAGGTTACAAAAGAATGTGGTACAATGTCTTGTTAGTTTTGAGTTGGTGTTCCCACCATCCTTCTTCAATATTATGACGCATCTCCTGGTTCACCTAGTGGAAGAGATTGCCATTCTTGGTCCTGTATTTCCGCACAATATGTTCCCCTTTGAGAGGTCCATGGGAGTCTTAAAGAAATATGTTCATAACCGTGCTAGACCAGAAGGAAGCATCTCCAAGGGATATGGAACAGAGGAGGTCATTGAGTTTTGTGTTGACTTTATTACTGACCTTAAGCCTTCCTGACTCGCGGCATGAGGGAAGAATAAGTGGAAAAGGCACACTGGAAAAGAAAGCAATGATATGTAGGGACGGAGATTCTTTCACTAAAGCACACTACACAGTTCTACATAATTCCACCTTGGCAGCTCCATATATCGAGGAACACAAGAATATTGTACGCTCCAAAAACCCGGGGAAGCCTGACTCATGGATTATAGATGAACACGTGAAGTCTTTCGGTGGTTGGATGCGGACACATCTCTTGAATGACACACTACTGTTTTTTGTAATAGATGGATAGCAGCGACGTCTGCAGCAACGACGAGTCCATGTACACCAAGACTCGTCAGGTGCTGAGGAAGATGAAGTCCGGCCAGTTCAACGTCTTCTTCGCTGGCGACGTCTACAGGTGCCCCTTCTGCACCAGGAGCCTCACCACCGACATCAACTCCCTCGTGATGCATTCCAAGGACGTGAAGAACTGTGGCCCGTCAAACAACGCCAACGCCTTTAGAGCCCAGCACAAGGCGCTCGGTTTTCACCTCCGCAACCTCCAGAAGGTGGCCATCGAGGAGGGTCGCATGCCCCCGATCAAGCCCAAGGCGCCCAAGGTCAAGGGACTAGGCAGCAGGAAGTGGAGGAAGCGCCACAGGGAGGCGGAGTCCCTCCTAGCGTAGGCCATGAGGGGCCACTGATCCCGTGCTGATGATGCTGCTGCTGTAAAGATGCTTCTTTTATTTTGTTGTCTGTGTTGAACTTGTAAGTTGCTGCTGCTGAACAGCCTAATTGTCGAACCCGGTTTAAGTATCGTACTATATAATCCTTTATTAGCTGCTTTATCTACATCTGCTATGTTCATCTACATATTTATAGTGCTGGTTAGATTTGATGCCAGATTGAGAAAATACGAGGGCCAAAAGGAACCATGAATGAAGAGATAAGCTTCTCTAGATTCGCTGCCTTTTTGGGTAAAAATAATAACTGTTAGCCACATAAAGGAGACAAGGCACTCTTAAAAAGACTAATCATAAAAATAACAAAAAATAAACCTTCCAATTTAGGCGACAGGACACACGTAACTACCATACGCGTCCCACATGGTCCCACACCATATCCCCCAAAAGACGTTCCCAACAAGCCGGCCTCACACCATGGGGGTCCTACTATGGGACCCGACTGAACGTGGTCCCACCTGTCATCACGTAACGGGGGTGGGTCCTACTTGTCAGTACGTAACAGCGAGGGTCCACTACGGTACCCACCTGAATGCGGCCCCACTTATCAGTATGTAACAACGAGGCACTAATGGGGCCCGACTGAGAGCGAGTTTCAGACCGATGTGAGAGTTCCATAATAGGAGCTGGACAAAAGTGAGGAAAAACTAAGCGGCTGGGGAAAGTGAGTACGACTAACGAACCAGGGGCACGAAAATAGAAATCCCTATTTTGTATCATCTATAAATCAACATAAATTATTTTATAGCATTATTAAACTACTTAAGATTTTCTCACCATAAAATGTACTTCTTTAGAGGTAAGATCAAGTAGGATTTTGTGAAGCTATTTCTTTAAGCAATAACATTAATTCTCATGTTCACTTAAATACTTCAAACCATAACAAATTCTAGAGATCATCTAATTATGCTATCATCAATAAGATAAATCTTGTCTTTAGGGTTATAATAGCAAATCATGTTTTAAACTCATCATTCACTCACATTGGGAGTGAATGATCTCACTTCTTTGATTATGCTTAGGAAAAACCTAGAACTTTAGAATTCCAAAAAGATTATGTCTTAAATCCATTTATATTTTTACAGTTAACTTTGGTCTAATATTCAACAAACTAAAAGTATAGTAACTCAAGATCATTTGTACTTTATCAATACCCATAGTACAAATACTTGTAATCTTCAGAATTGATTAACTCAACATAAACAACATTTTCTTCAAAAGTTATTCTTTTTGCCACTTCAAACAAAAACATTATATTCTTTCTTTTAAGCCTTAACAACTTAAAACATAAGCTTTTATAAGAGTTACATGATATTAATCAAACACAATTATATGTTATTATTGTATTTACGTTTGTATCTTGTATGTTAAGTATTAAATTATTCAATGATACATTTGCTAGTGAACTAAACTTGAAGATAAACCAAATCTTGAATAAATCACCTAAGTTCAACTCGTTCACAATATTGGGGAATTACTTTGGCGTTTTACAAAATGCATAGAATTACTTATGCACAATTTCATATTTTTTCTTTAATGATTAGTCCTTACCGGACCAATGATGATGTTTATAGTTGTTGGAGTTTATATTGTCCTGAAGATCGTGATTGCATAATATTGTAATCACAAAGGAAAGTTCACACTTGCTCATGTACTTTGGTTATTTTCTATCAAGTATTTGCAATCTATTATTGTTATTACCTTCATTTAAAAAAGGATGGCATAAAACATTATTTTCATAATTAACTGGAACTATTGGTTACTGATCCAGGGTGGTCAGTTAATTTATTATGACTAGCAACGGAATCACCATTTCTCAGGGATGTATCATCTAGGACTTAATAACCAATGTCGCTAGTGATTCTAGAACTGTATAATACGCGTTAAACATGAGAACTGGAGTGGACGGAGAAGTCAGGCGGATCTTCTTCCTTTTGTTTGTCAATGGACGACCTTAATGTGATGCTGAGATTCCTTGCGCGGATCCATCAACACGGGTGGGCACCCTTAGGGCCCCGCGGTTTTGGTGTCTAGATTATCTATGTGAGGTTGCCGGAGGTAAGTCAACCATTTTAATGGGTCCTTCTAGGGGCACAACTGACTCACAGAGTCTTTAAGGGCCTATCAAAGTTGTAGTGGCTTGAAAGGGGGCTTAACAGAGATGCAGAGGCCTGAAGGATCATGTTGGCATATGGGGTCATGGAGAAGGATAGTGATCGGCTTGGATCTTAGACTAGGCCCCATGCCAAAGGAAGTGTGGACGGAAATGCAACTCGGATGTGCAACAAGGCTAAGGTCTCTTATGTATGAAGTAACGCACATTTGCATAGTGTAAAAATTATAACATGTTACTCCCTATCTCGGGAAGGAGCTGCGAACACGGCAGGAAATAAACTCCATAAAGTTCTGGTAAACCTGTGAAGGCTAACGGACATAGTTTTTTAATATAAAACAATCTTTAAAGAAATATTTACGAAAACCTGCATAACCTACAACCTTTGGTCTGTGGTTGTAGATAGTGCATCAAACGCTCTTTTTTAGTGAACTTGCTAAGTACGCTTGTACTCAACCGTACCTTCTGAACCCTTGCTAGATTCTAAGACCGATAAAGACGTCGTCGACACCAAATGATTCTTAAAGGAATCATCACCAAAAGATCAAGTTCTTCAACGAAGTCAATGGAGTCAACATATACATCAACTAAAGTGAAGGCAAAGTTTCTGAGTAGATAGGAGTGTAATCTCAAGCCATAAAACCTATTTCTATAGAGCATTGCGGTAGCCACAATCACAAGCCAATTAGTATTAGAAGTTGACTTATTCTTAGTATAGTTTATAAGATGTCATTTTGGTTCTTCTTCGTAAGAATTTTCTTCCTCTATAACTTAAGTTGTTCTCCGGATATTTTATAAAGAGTTGAGTTATAATCTATAGTCATGCCTTGGACCCGCGATGTTTCTGTTTTATCACTCTGAGAGATATAGTATTAATGAAATGGTGTTTCATTGGTGTTATGTAAATAACTATAATATACTACATCATGCCGGGACAGTGTAGATATGTGCCCCCAATGGTGAGCGATACGGGCTGACGTAGTAGATGATATGCTCTCATATGACGTGGTACTCTCTTGTTCTACTTGTACCAGAGATCGATCAGACGGTAGCAGCATTAATTTCCTTGGAGGAAGATGTGAGCAGGAATGCGTATGTGCAATGTGTGCTAGACCTGTGAGCAATTTAGAAAGAAAAAAATTCACATAACAGTAGGTCACCAAAGGTTGTAGGTTATGCAATGTGTGCTAGACCCGTGAGCAATGTGTTGTGCAATGTGTGCTAGACCTGTGAGAATTAAATTTTAGAAAAAAAACGTAAAGATACCAATTACACTCACATCTACAACAATGCATTTCCCTAGCGGCTTTTATGGATACACACAACCTAAAAAAAGAAAAAGAATTATAATAAAAAAAGTCCTGCTACAATGATCTATTTCCTTTAGCAAGAGTAGTAAAAACCATCAAGACAGGACCAGAAGTATAACTTCTCTAAAAGCGACGCCTCCAAGAAGGAATGGTGCTGTGTGCACCAGCTCCGTCGTCACCAGATCATAGATCTTAACTTTCACTCTGAAAGAAGTTCTTACTCACAAAACAATGCCTTCAACAAGATCATTGCCACGCACAACCAATTAAAGCCAAACCTTAGATTTTTATCCTGAAAGCCAAACCTTGGATTTTTATCCTGAAAGGTAAGACTTAGAACTTCTTATATGCGGTCATCCCGACTTATAATGCCGCTGCTCCAAGTCACGAATCACCAAACCAATTCCTCATCACCACGTAGACTCTGAATCACCATTTCTACCTGTCGATTCCTCCTCAGACACAAATCCATTCATCGCCCACGGCCGCAAATTGATTTCTCTTCACCAAGAAACCAGCTTCGGCCAGGCACCGCCCCAGGCAACGGGCACCTTCTTGCTGATACCTCTGCCATGTACTACAATGAAACGTCTCTTTGTTTATTCTATCATTTGGTGTTTGGTTATCAATATATATAGCGTTTTACAAACCGCTCAATAATCTGGAATGCGAGGGGTCACGTCCGCCCCATGGTGTGCCCCAATCATAAAGCCCCAATCATAAACAACACGAGGGTAGCGATCTTCCATCGTTGCACCTGCGCGCCCCAAGTCCAAGCCCAACCTTCGCATCTCCTCTTCCCTACTGGCACCATCAATTGTAAGAACATCGAGCTCCTCCTTGACATCGTCGTCCACCAACTGCAGCCGAATCGTCGGTTCAGTGAGGAACTTCTTGGCCTGCTCCAAGTACATGTCCATGAGTGGCGTCGCAAACAACCGCATGACCTCAATATCGCCACCAGGCCGAACCAAACGCTGCCGCTCGTGAGAAGACTCCAACGACAACATATAGGGAAGGCCTTGCTTCCTGTAGGTTTCTTGAGTCTTCAAAAGCTCAAAGAGCTCCTGCAGCTCGGTCCTCAGCGACGAGTTGGGCTGCTCCGCCTCCAGCATGTTCTGTGCCTTCACTAGATTGTCCCGCGCACCATCCAGCATCCTGTGCTTCGCCTTGCTTCTCGCCATCTTAATCCACTCCACTATCTGCAAACGGGCCACCTCTGCCTGCAACCCCGCCAGCTTCTCCTCCTCCTCTAACAACTCCCCACCAGAGCGCCACACGATGAGCGTCTTAGTAGGCGCAACAAACTTTATCCTCCCAGCTGAGCTGCACTAATATAAACTCTCATCATCGCAATCACATGTAATTACCCGAGCCCATTATTAGAAGATTAATGAGATATGCAATGTGCTAGTTGATACCTGTTGTGTGAGTATGTGATATCGAGGATATCTGCACTGCGCTCGCTATGGATTGCGGGAAGGAGGACGTCAACAATGACCTTGCGCACTTCTTTGCTGTAGAGGTTGCCAAAGCTGACGGTCACCGAACCAGCGGGACTATTGACATGCTGCACCTGTGGGTAACTCCCGGCTGTCACCTTTACTATCTTAGACTCGCCGTCAACAGCTGCCACTGTCAGCTCGAGGTTCTGAACCGCCACAGTAAGCAGGCCAGCGAGGCACTGGGAGAGGGCCATGGTTAGGCCGCCAGTCTCCTGGTCCAGGACATGGTAGAACGTCCCGCCCATGCTCTTGTCCGCGATAGTGTTGAGTGCCATAGGGTCTCTGTCTACGCCGCCGAAACCAAAACCAAAGGTGTAGACAGGAACATTGCCGACATCGACTGGAATAGCATCAGCATCTCTCTGACTGCCGTCAGATATGAGGATGATGCCACTGACGCGGCCAACGCGGACCTCTCGATCAGCGAGGGCATCGATCCCCATTTGGAGGCCTTTCATGATCCCTTTCCTGATGCTACTTCTGTTGACGCTCTGGGGCACAAGCTTGTTAATGAGGTCCTGCAACTCCCTCTGTGAGGCCTCAGTAATCTGCCGCAGCGGGTAGAGCAACGTGATGGCACCAGAGTCGAATGTAATGACAGAAAGACGGTCCATGGGGCTGAGCTTCTGTACCACAAACCGCAAGGCGGTCTTCAGTTCGTGTATCTTCTTGCCCTGTGTGCGCGTTAGGTCCACCAAGGCTACCAGGTCCAGTCCTGGCCGGTCACCGGTGTAGTCACCGCCAGTGAGCTCCAGCATCACCTTTTTCTTATGCTCCAACAATGGAGCCGTTCGGTTGTTCTTGATCACAAGTTGCATGGTCCCAGGGCCGATCCGCCTTGCCCTCGCCCCTGTATACCACCATTGCAAATCAGCTCGCATTCGTTGATTAATGCCAGCTAAGCACGACAGAAAAACAGAAAAAAATCCCACAAACTGCAAACTTGTATCTATGAATCATCTGCAAACTATGCACATGCTTTGATTGAGTTAATAAACCTGAATTTAGAGAAGCATTGATGGGTTCCTCATCATTGATCTGTGTGGTGGTAAGCTCTTCAGATGAATTATCTGCAAATTAAGCAAACACCTTAAGACAATGAACCTCATTTTGGATGATCAACAATCGCCTGATATTATAATTGCATGGCAAAGCCAGATGGTAAAAGATAGCTGTAATGGATTCTGAATGATAATGTATCAAAATCATTTGCTTGAAATGCCATGCAAAACTAGTTAGCTCGTATGCATAATTGCATACTTACCTGGGCTAGGGTTTTGTTTCTTGGCCTGCTCTCTTTTGAAGTCTACGGCCTACAGACAAAAATTCACGAGCTCATATATTAAGGCGTGTACATAATTGCTAGTCCGTCTCAGTTCGGGACTGTCTACACTAACTAATTCCCTCTTTCGCATTGCTGAATTGACCCACACCACATTACTGCATTCGCTTGCCAATCTGGATGAGATAATTGGAAACTCCCTAGGGAGATAAATCGTGCTAAGAAAGCGTACACAGGGATAAATTATGCCTAAGAAAAAGGGATAGAGAGAGTAACCTCTTTGCTGCAGGGTTCTCCAGAAGCAACCGTCAAGTGAATCTCATCAACATGGTGACCCACTGCATGTTTATCAAACATGTCTTGAACAATACCCATAGATGTAAAGCCTTCACTTACTTTAGCGCTCTGCACGATGAATTCCTCGGTGTATTGCTTATTACCAGCTCCGTACTGTAGTGATGCCTTATGATTCCGTTTATTATCTGCAGACAATGTTATATACACGCTACATTTGGATTGTGGCTTCACAATGTCCTTGTTTGGTACTATGGAGTATGGCAACGGGCCGGTCGTTTGAATATCGAAGGCAATAGAACAATTTGTACTGTTGTTTAGCTCAACTGAACAAGATAGAATCTGCTTGTTCATGCTATACACAAATTGCAGCTCCAGCGGCTCTACTCCAAGCATGTCATCCTCCCAAAAAGGCAGGTTAACCTGCACGTGCGTGAGAAAACAAAATCAAAATGCATTACATTAAGGTGCATACATGTAGCACTTTGGATGGAAAAACATAAGACCATGGATTTCATTAGCTGACGAGAACAAAATATAATTAATTTCCATTGCACGTGGAGATATATATATAACAGTAAAAAAATAGCGAGTGCATGCTCAAAAGAAAACTTTGCAAGGCGGCATTTTTCCGGCTCTCCGATTGCATATCACAGCTCCACGCTCATGTCTGTGAAGTCAGCATAAACTACATCTTAGGAGCGGCCAAGGTAAAGTGACATGCCATGACACATTAGTTGGCTTCTACATTTTTTTCGATAAAGGGCACTATATTGAACTCAAAAGTTCAGATCAAGGCTATACAAGCCACAAGAGTTGGCTTCTACAAATAATCACCATTCGTGCATGTATGGTTAGGGTCCTTAATATTCTTGGATGCATATATTTTATATATATATAATACCTGGTCAACCATCTGATTAGTTGTACTTTCCATTTCAACAAAAAAATCCATTATTTCTGACACAGAAGGTCGTGAATAAGGGTCAGTCTTCTGGCAGAGTGACCCTATTTTGATGCATTTAGTTACTTGTTGGTGGTATTCCTGTGGAATTTCCTTCATAGATTTATTCCATCTGTGCCTCCACCTTCTTAGTATCTATAGTTCAACAAACAATGATAAGCGTGTTGAAATATTTCATCTAAACATTATGCATACATATACATGAATTGGTACACAAAACATCTAAATTCTGCCACAAGACTTAAAAACAAAATCGCAATTAAATCGTATCACTCCAAGGAATAGACATCTACTTGATAAGCTAGCTAGGACAAAGTGGAGAAAGCACTTAGCACGGAGATACCCACCATGGAGCAAGCATGACGGACGTTGCACACTCGACTCACTAGGTCACCCACTCAGGTTCTGGTTTCGCTCGGTTTTTTGGTTTTTTTCAGTTTTTTCATTGCTTTAACTAAAAAAATCAACTAGAACAGTCATAAATCTTACAAAAAAAAGAATAAACAGTGCATCAAGGTAAAGTTCGATGATGTAGTGCATGCTACTGACTGCTCCGAAATCAAAGAGCATGCCTATTTTCATATAGGTAAGTAGGTAATGGACGAGTGCATAGGTCAAAGAATATATTAGCAGACAAGAATCATCGTAGCGCTTGCTATCGACTGCTTCAGTGGACAAAGCATACGACTAGAAAATAAAGTCAAAATAATTTATTCGAAATATATCAGAACAGGGTCTAGTTTTGATGTTCTGTTCATGAGAATACAATGTTAAAAGTGTTGATAATTTTATGACTTGGTTACCAAGTTCTTGCAGTTATATTTTTGTCTTAAGTAAAACACTAAAGAAACCAGGCAACCTAGGAGCGCTATTGTTTCCAGAAAATAAATGAACAGTATTTTGTTACTGTGGTTGATGCACAGAACTGATAAATAGCCCCATTCAAAGCCAGTTGTTGGCCCCATTTGTACATTTAGAATGCACATTGGTTGAGTTCAATGACACCTCACTGGTCATAGGGCATTGCTAGCAATTGTGATCTTGAAATATAATTGAAGGTTTCTTAGATGGAGCAAGAAAAACGACAGGATGTAAAAGGAACATCACACATCGAACTGAAAAATGTTTCGAGTAAAAATGGCTCAAAGAGAGAGAGCTGGAATCGATTTTGTTGATATATGACTTTAACTAAAAATGGCATTCAACATGCGGTAGTATTCAAAGTAAGTACGAGCAGTCAAGAAAAAATGGGACATGCAAAGGTAATGTTTTGAAATAATGAAAGGAATATCTCCTACTAATAAATCCTCCCAAAATCGAGTATTTAGATCATTCCCAACTATGTTCCTACAAAAAACTTATATCTGACTCCCAAAATACTACTCCTTTCCTTACCTCTCTATCAACAATTTCATGTTACAGTATTTCATTGAAATCATTTGTTACCACAAAACATCTTCATTTTCTAATCTCCACAACCATTTACTAGGACATACGTACATTCATTATAATCTAAATCTACAATCCCCAAACCCCCTTGATCAATAGGCTAGCATACCATTTGCCAATTAACTAAATTCCTTCCATCTTTAGGTAAGGAAAACATTGACATCATGTAAAAAGGAACATTCCTTAAGCTATCTTTTATTAAAATCAACTTACCACCTTTACTCCATTAGACATGAGTTTTCCTGATTTACCTTCTAGTTTCTCCTCTATCCTTTTCCAATCTACATTCCCAAGTTTAGTATTATGGACAGGTACTCCTTGATACTTCATAGGTAAGCTACCTTCAACACAAGTAAAAATATCTTTGTACATTTCACTATCAACTTTTGCCCGTCTGCAAAAAATCGCCTCTACGGAATTTATCTTCAAACCAGAAAAATGTTCAAAAGAAGAATTTTTAAATTCCTAGCACTATCAACATCAGATTCAAACAAAAACACTATCATCTGCATATTGAAGCATTGTTAGACCACCTTCCACTGAATCATCCACTACTACTCTAAACAGACCATTTTCCCTTCCTCATTTCACTAGAACCTGCGGCACATCTACAACTATATTAAGCAAGATTGGTGACAGGGGATCCCCCGGTCTCAGCCCTTTCTTGGCTCTAGAATATGGACCCACTTGAGCATTTACCATAACAGCTACACAATGGGACTCGATGGGACTGCACACTGAAGTTCATGGAACTGTGATTGAACACCAGTTACCGTGCATCAGTTGTAGGGAGTATGCGATGCCCAATCTCCAGATTAACGTTTTTCCTCAACTTCTAGGTACCTTTGGTTTTTTAGTTGAAGCCGATTTTTGAAAAGTAGGTCAAATTTGAACTAAACTATGTTTTACTTTGGTCCTAAAAATCGTTTGAGGCTACCCAATTAGCATTCTATGCAGTATCCGCAAAAATTGATGAAAGTATATTTTTGTGAAGCAGCTAAAAAAAATATGGGGGCAGGGGGATTTAGAAGCTGTGCATTGTGAGATAAACCCATCTAACATTATTGTTATCATCAGGGATACCCTTGTGTCCTGTCACCAGTTCGATGATTATGACGCCCAAACTATATATGTCTGACTTGACAGACATCCTACCACAACCAAACATGTTTTCCGGAGCAGTATACCCTCTGCATTAAATATGAATATGAAAATTTTAAACATTACTGCATAAACAGTATATAAAAGGGTGGATGTGTACATTGGTTGTGCAGATTTGTAGCTTACAGTGATGCAAAATGGGTTGTCGTCATAGTTTGCGAGTTCTCCGTGGGCCTTGATAGGCCAAAATCCGTAATCTTTGGCATCATCTGTTTATCCAGTAGTATATTGCCAGGCTTTAGATCCATGTGAAGAATACATTTTTCCATGTGTAGGTAATGCAAACCCGCGCATATTCCTTTAATTATCTGAAAACGTTTATCCCAGTCAAGTCCTCTTAATTCATCTGTTGAAGAAATAAGGAGTGCATGAAATCTACAATATATTGATTTAATTTGCATGCCGTCACTCGAAAAAACAGATAATAAAGTAAAAATTTGAAGATCTGCATGGACCACATGGAACAATAGTGTACCAGTAATTTTTGTATTAAGACTTCCATTACTGATAAATTCAAAACAGAGCAATCTTTCTCTGATCTCAGCAAAAATATATCCTTTGGATTCTGGGTTTTTCATTGGTATCTCCACTGTATGAGAACATACGCCAAGAAACCGGACTACATTTGGATGGTTGGCCTCCATCAAGCTGTCAACCTCACGACGAAAGAATTTCTGATCAACTGTCATGCTGCTCCTGGTCCTCTTCACAGCGACATTCCAGTTTCCAATGACTCCCTGTTTAATATATGTCCCGAACATTTAATTACATAAAGTATAGCACAGAGCCACAGACTACAATAGAAGGAAACTGGGTACACAACACACACCAGACAAATGAATGAGCTTTGATACTCAAGTCGATATCTCTGGATGTTAAGAAAATACTAGCAAATTTTCACTATAAGAATGATTCAGTTACCTTATAAACCGTCCCAAATCCACCTTCACCAATTATTCTATGTACTGAAAATCCATCTGTGATTTCTCGTAAAGTTTCTAAAGGCAGAATCGTCGGCTTCATGCTTCCCTCAAGTATTTGCTCCAGGACATTTTGTTCCATTCTCCTATCTACAGAAAGCACACGCACAATCAAAATTCATTTGTCAGTAGCAACCGGATCATCAACAATGAAAACAGGGGAATACATACTTGATATTTAGCCGTGTACACAGGTAGTCTGTCTACTGATCAAGCACAAAAGGGAAACATGCAGATTGCTGTCCAGTCATGCAATCAAAACCCTGCGTCGAGCAACAGAGATGCAAATCATGTTCTAGGATCTACGTAGCAGACCAAAGGGACTAGATAAATACATGCCGAGGATCCAATTCAAAGCGAATGAGTTCAACAGCACAGTACAAAAATGCTAGCTACACATGTTGAGCAGAGCTCAAAGTTCCAATACATCTTTGAACATCCATTAACAGATTAAGAGGAGCAGAGAACAGAGCAAAATGATTCACCAATCTGAGTCAACGCATATGTCAGCAGTGGATCCAGCGCTAAGGTCAGGGAAGACATGGTTGAAAACTCTATATAAGCTTCGCATGTAAGACTATTGCAATGGCAGTAGATGTTGGTTTCTTGGTAGAGATTGAGCGACAGTGTATTCATCAAGATAAGCCACTTGCACTCTCCGTCCCGCAAAGTCATTTCTAGCCGCTCCACGCCCTAGCGGTGTCCTCTTCCACCAATCAGCTCACGCCAGCTCCTCTCGTACCTCACACGTATTCCCCTGTATTGGTTCTTTCCCAGCTTTTATTGCGTTGTATCCTATTCCTGGGCCACTTCCTAGGCCCACCCCGTTTCTCATCTATTCACTTTTCTCTCACATCTAGGGCCCACCAACATGGTTGGGTCTATGGGAGCAATAAGGGAACTCCAACGGAACGACCCATTCTGGACACCCAAATCGTCCGATTTGGTCCAAATGGGTCGGCCCGCAGAAAGAAATTGGGTCGTGGTCCGGCCTGCCAGGCCAGCGCCCCTAGTGACGCGACCCATTCGGTCCGCGATAGCTAAATTTTGGCCTGCCACTGTGGCCACCGGTGCCGAGGCCAGTGTGTTTCCAACAACTTCCCGCCGCGCCACTCTTTCCTGCCCTCGTTTCCCGCCGCTTCTGGCAACTTCCCGCCTGTTCTGGCCAGTTCCCGACGTCTAAAAGGAGAGACCAGCCGCGGTGAGGAATGGACGCGTGCACAACGCCCACCACCATGTCTGGCCTCCGTCTTCCCACCACTAGCGCTCACAAACCCGCCGGAGGAGAGCCGGAGACGTTGCCGGCGCAGGAACAACGGGTGTCCTCGCCTCCATCCAATCGGTGCGCGAGAGAGCAGCAGCGTGAGAGCTCCTCGAAGTCAGCACGACCGTATCATCACCATATCACCAGCCAACCTTTCGGGTGGAACATCCTAGTCAACGTCATGTTGCCAGAGCACCTCCGGTGACAGGAACTCACTGAGGCTCACTCAGAGTGCATCGAAGCGGTGCACGCCAACCCTGACGATGCAGCAGCGCATCAACATCCATGGCCTAGTTTTTATATTTGAAAATCTTGGCTACATCCATGGATTGCATACATAGTTTGGGGACAATTTTCTTAGTAGGAAACCATAGCGTTTTCATCTCGTCCTTGCCTAGCCATCGGAGTCGGAGTGGTAGTGGCAGCGGCACATGGTCTTGTCGAAGACCTTGACAAAGAGCATGTCACAGCCGTCGAACTTGACGACGAGAAAGTGCCCAACTTCAATGGCGTGCGCGTCGGCGAACTCCCTCCAGCCATTGTGGAGGTACATCTGGCCAAGGCGGTCGAACAACAACTCCACGGACTATAGGACGATCGAGCAGCTGGGCACCCGCAGCACGAGCTGGTGGGGCTTCTGCCATCGATCACCAACACAAACTTGTGGGGGAGGCGCAGCCTATCCGAGGTCTTGCCCAAGTGAATGGTGACGCCAAACTCGAACACGGAGAGGTCGATGGCGATGGGTTCGGGCAACGATGTTGGCGATGGCGATGGTGACGGTGGTGGTGAATCGTTCTAGCCTCGTCCCCCCATGTCTTCCTCGCCAACCTCGGCCAGTTCGGCCACGCCTCCTCAATCCAATGTCACCGCCATGGTTCGTGATGCTGTGGTGGTGGGAATGGAAGATGGTAGTAGATGGAAGTGTGGAAGAAGATGGCCGCGGGTGGCCTGTTAAAAAGGCCAAGGCATTGGATGCCGACGCAAAGGCCGAAACACCGGTATTGATGAAGGCCAGCAGCTAGCGCGGGTGTTGGGTGGCGCAGCCAGCTTTGGAGTCAGCCTATCTCCATTAACGGCTAGAAGAAGGCCATTGGGTCACTGTCATGCGGGCCCTCAGCCCAGGCGGGGGGGAAATGGGAGGACATGCGTGTTGTCCGCCTCTTTTGAACCTCGCCATTAACGTTAAGGCGCAGACACATCGGCTCCCCAAATTTGGTGGACTGATGGGTCACGTTGGTCCATATGGGTCTCATCGCTGGATCATGCGCGCCCGGACGCCCGGTCCTCCTGTCCGCGTGGTTCGGACGCGACAGGACCGGTTGGGTCGTGTCGCTGGAGATTCCCAAACTGCTCTCGCCCATTCTTTTGACAACTGAGACGAACTTTGCCGCCAAGAAAAAGTGTGTAAAATTTTGGTTCCTATTAAAATCCTTCCTTGTGAATTCCTGATATCATATATGTTTTCAATCATATTTCAAATATCATATCGATTAGAAAATAAGTTCACAAATAATCCAATGAAATATATCTTTAACACTTAACTTGCACAGTTTTCATAGAAATTACTCCCTCCGTTCCATAATATGAGATGTTTTAGATTTTGTGAAACGAGTGTATGTAGACTTCTTTTAGTGTGTAGTTCACTCCGAACCAACACACTCAAAGATGTCTAGATGCATTATTTTCACAAAAGCTAAAACATCTTATATTTTGAAACAGAGGGAGTATATTTATATTCCCACATATCCCAATTTTTTTTCTTTTCAAACTAGTTACAGCTCACTTTTTAAAAAGTTCAATATAATTTCAATATTTTTGTTGAGCTAATTGCAATAAAACGAACAAGATATGTTTCAAGTACTCAATAACATATATTTCATATATCACTTAAAATTGGTCATACCTAATACGATCCAATTACGTTTTATAATTCATTTTTAATCGTGAATATCAGCATTGTATCAAAAAATTATAGCATACACTATTGATATCTGAGAGATCAATTTTACAATCCATACTTGTCGGTTGATACATCACCAAAATTGGTAGAAATCACATGACAGCATATTAGATTCATATTTGAGAAGGGTATGGTATGTATATCTAATATATTTGGACCAACTGACCAATCATGTTTTAGAAATCTAAATCCCCTTTTATGCAGAAATCAGTTTCCATAAGTTGTTCACAAATCTCATTAACAATCAATTTGATTTAACATTAATCTTCATTGTACCAAGAAATGTTTCACTATTTTATATAGAGAAACAGATGAATCAAATTCTTTTCAAACATTTGAGCAAATAGAAAAAATGTCGTTCAGAACTTCAGGTTCACGATCCAGGGATTTTTTTTGTTGGTGGATTTTTAAAAGGATTTCTCAACTTAGGCACTACAAAGAAGTACTCCCTCCGACCCATATTAGTTGACTTGGATTTGTCAAAATTTAGATGAACCTATATAATAAAAAATTGTCTAGATTCAATCAACAAATTTAAGTCAACTAATATGGGTTAGAGGGAGTATCAGAAAAATAAAACTAAATTAGGAAATTGGATGTAGTAGATTTGATAAAGAATAGAAGACTAAAATTCAGATCAAACCAAAAATAGCCACCACCGAAACAACTCTCCAGAACTGCATCCTCATCGGATTGAACAAAAGAAGGGGGAGGCAGAGGAGCCAGAGCTCGAGAGCGACCTCGCGCTTATGCACGGCGCCGCCACTCCGGCCGCAGCCTTGCCTCCGTTCCCGACAAGTCGAACCCCCCGCAGTCCCCGGCCGGCAGGTCGCGCTCCGCCTCGCCGCCGCGTTTTCTGGATCGAGATGGAGAGAGAGTGACAAGGGAGTCACGGTGGGGTGACCTGATATTGTTACTTTTTTATTTTTTACTTGTGAGATTGTTACTTGTTAGAGTGGGTCCCGGTAAGTACATATTGTTAGGCTAGTCATAGCATAGCATAGCATGAGTAACTTGAGTAGTAATATAATCTTACATGTATTGTCAACTAAGCATTTAGATGATATATGTTATTTTTTACTATGAAGATAGTAACTTAGACTAATAACATACACATATTACTATTTTAAGTTACTTCCCACTATAATCAGACTTAGAGGGGAATAAACAACGAGAAAGCGCAAAATGTCCGTTCGCCAGCGGGAATCGCGAGCACAAGAGGTCGATTTGTGACAAGGAGCCGCGACTGGAATGAAAGGACTGCACTACCAGTGTCCTTAGTCATCGGCTGCAAGTGGGACATACCATATGATCCAATCCTTAGAGGCACTGGAGCAACTTTAACAGGGCGTGGCTTTAGCGGTCGCCGCATTTTGAAACACCTTGGGATCTCATAATTTGAATATATTTGAGGTTAAAACTTCGAGAGAATTGGTAAACACAAATATAACGTTAAATTTAATTCATGTTGTATAGCATAATAGTTCAATCAAACATTAAACTTAGAACAAGGTTTCATAGGTTCAAACATAAACATAATAGATAAATGCAATGTAGAGGCAATATAGCCATGATCACTCCTCACCGCCATTGTTGATGTTGATTGGATCTTCTTGTTGCACATTGGCATTTGCATTGGTAGTATCAACAGCCTCATCATCATTGCCTCCACCCATGTCAACACCAATGCCACCACCATTGCCTCCACCATGACCTCCTACATTGCCTCCTCCCATGGTAGCTCCCATGCCAAAACCAAATTCTCCTCCCATGCTAGCTCCCATGGCACTCATGAAGTCACCCATGCCACTCATTCCACCCATGCCACCCATGAAGCTTCCCATGCCACCCATGTATCCTCCCATTGCGACATTTTTGTCAAGCATGTCTTGTGTGGGCACGAACGATGGCGGCGGTGGCAGATTCTCGGCGACCAGTGGAGACAATGGCGGAACGAAAGGAGGAGGTGGCATCTCCCCATCCGCATGCGGCCTCCCACGGCTCTGGACGGTCTTCTGCTTCTTTGATGCGGTGGCAGCAGGGGGAGGCCAATTCGATGCAACACAGAGGCACCGACTTCTCCCTTTGCCGGGCGCTTCGGTGACGCCTGGTCGAATTGCGCCACGTCACTTAGGCGCGCGGTTATACCGACGGAGGGGCGATGGAGTAGGGTTTGGCGAACCAGCGAAGGAGGCGGGCGAGGCTGCGGGAGCCGTGGAATCGACTGCGGGGGGCGTGGGAAGGACGATCGGGCTCCGGCGGGGCCGTCCATGGCATCCTGGTCGCCGGCGACGGGCGCGAAAGGTCGGAGACCGGGACGACACGCGATGGGCGGGAAAAATCCGAGCGATAGTTGGGGAGCGCTTTTTTGGGCTCAAAGTGTTGCATTTGACAGGTTATTTGGGTGGTGTTGCGTTTTGCAACACCTGTTAGAGTTGCTCTTATGGCATCTAGCTATCCAACGCAAAGCCACGACCTAAACCGTCCATTTCGGTCCGCATGGGTTGGCCCACCGATGGAATTTGGGTTGCAGTCCGACAAAGCTTAGAGACGTGCTCAGCGGTTTGACGCATTTTATCGACTATGCTCGCTGTAAATGGTTGAAGATGCTCTAAGTGGTTGTTTGGATACGAAAGATTAGCTCCTAGTTTTCGTAAAACGAGTTTTAAGTTGATTTTTAGGAAATTAGTTTTGCCAAAATTTCAGTTAAGAATAGGCACACCGAAATTCATGTTTGAGTTAGGAAATTGTAAAACTGGTTTTTGGATGGAGGCAGAGACGCGAGACTGACATGACAATTAATGGCGACAGCATGCACATAGACATGAGAGAATTAACAGCGACAAAGCTTCGCAGAGCAGCGGAAAGACTCTCAAGGTGGCCACCGCCATGAACACCAGCGTGCCGGCAGCAACGCTAATGCATATGTCGTTGACACCTACGATTGCATCCCAGAGCACCGGCAAGCCTGGATGTGATGGCGACCCCGGAGAAAATCACGATGCAACTTTATTGGTTTGTGGCAGTGCGTCCGGGGAGACGGTGTCTCAGAACTCATCGTCCTCCTCAAGCAACGCCATGTTCCCGGCGTCAGCGTGAGCTCTGCGTCCGGCGGCAGCGCGTTCGACGACGGTGGCGCTGGTGCATAACTCATCTTCCTCCCATGTTCCTCGTCAGCATGAGCTCTTTGTCTGACTCGGTCCCTTCCCCGCCAGGAGGCATCTTCCTCCCATGTTCCTCGTCAGCATGAGCTCTTTGTCTGACTCGGTCCCTTCCCCGCCAGGAGGCCCACACAGATTGTCCATGTCAGCCCGCTCTGCCCGCGATTCAACCTGCGAGGAAAACGGATCGCCCCGTCGCTCGAACGCCCTCCCAGCGGCCGCCACAATAAACTCAGCCAATACCGGTGGTGCCGACTTCCTTCTCGCAGGCAGGGCCCCCCTCCACGGGCGAACCAGAGGTCCCCGGTGCAAAGACAGCCCCACCGCCGACGACCCATCACCCCAGCGATCCTGCGGCGAGGTAGACCGGCAAGGTTTCATCGAGCTCCGCGGGGGCGACGAAGACACACGTTCCTAGAACCGAGATGTCAGCGTAGGGAACCCCATCTCCTCCCAAAACTCCTACTTCAACTCTGCATCGGTCCTCCTCTGCCAGCGACAAACCGTGGTCCAACCCAGCTCGCAGGTAGGATCCTCAAGGGCGTCGAGCCTCTCTCTCGCAGTCAGGGCCTCACCGCCATCAGAGTCAGAATCGGAGCCCAGACACCGGAATCTCGAACCCGAGCTCGACGACGGTGAATGCTCAGCCTCCTCCGGCGACCCGAGCGCCTCGGGCGCCAGCGTGAACCTCCTCCCACGTCGCCTCATCTCCTGAGCTCGCATCCTCCTCAAATTACTCATCAGCAACATGATTATCAGCACCTTTCCTATCCACAATATGCAGATCAAACTCTTGCAAAAGCAACACCCACCTTATAAGCCTAGGCTTAGCGTCCTTCTTCGTCATAAGGTATTTAATAGCTGCATGATCAGTATGAATAGTAACCTTAGAATCAACAATATAAGGTCTAAACTTATCACAAGCAAAGATTACAGCTAAGAACTCCTTTTCGGTAGTAGTGTAATTCTTTTGAGCAGCATCCAGAGTCTTGCTAGCATAATGAATGACATTTAATTTCTTGTCAACACGTTGTCCCAAGACAGCACCCACAACAAAATCACTAGCATCACACATAATTTCAAAAGGTAAACTCCAATCAGGTGGTTGGACTATAGGATCAGTTGTTAGAGCTTTTTTCAAAGTTTCAAAAGCTTCCTTACAATCATCATAAAAAGGTACATCTTTTTGAAGAAGATTAGTAAGGGGCTTTGAAATTTTGGAGAAATCTTTAATAAACCTCCTATAGAAACCAGCATGACCAAGGATACTACGAATACCTTTGATATCTCTAGGACAAGGCATCTTCTCAATTGCTTCAATCTTGGCTCTGTCAACTTCAATGCCTCTTTCAGAGATCTTGTGTCCAAGAACAATCCCTTCATTAACCATGAAATGGCATTTCTCCTAGTTAAGAACAAGGTTGGTTTCCTCACATCTCTACAAAACTTTGTCAAGGTTGTGCAAACAGTTATCAAAAGAAGTTCCATAGATGGAAAAATCGTCCATGAAAACCTCCACAATTTCTTCACAAAAACCATGAAAGATAGCAGACATACATCTCTGAAAGGTAGCAGGAGCATTACATAAACCAAAAGGCATACGCCTATACGCGTAAGTACCATAAGGATAAGTGAAAGTGGTTTTCTCTTGGTCCTGTGCTTTCACAGCAATTTGAGAACACCCAGAATAACCATCAAGAAAGCAAAAGTGAGTCTTTTTGGACAACCTCTCAAGCATCTGATCAATAAAGGGCAAAGGATAATGATCTTTCTTAGTAACTTTATTAATCTTTCTAAAATCAATGCACATTCTATACCCAACCACTACTCTTTGGGGTATAAGCTCATTATCCTCATTAGGCACAACAGTTATCCCCCTTTCTTGGGAACACAATGAATAAGGCTAACTCATTTACTATTAGCAATAGGATAAATAATACCAGCGTCAAGGAGTTTTAATACCTCATTTCTTACCACATCCTTCATCTTAGGATTTATACGACGTTGGTGCTCAACAAATGGTTTTGCATCAGGCTCTATATTAATAGCATGCTGACATATTGTAGGAGAAATCCCCTTTAAATCATCAAGAGTATAGCCCATAGCTCCTCGGTGTTTCTTCAATATCTCCAATAACCTTTCTTCTTCCTTTCCTGAAAGTTTAGAACTAATAATAACAGGATATATCTTCTTATCATCAAGATAAGCATATTTAAGATCATCAGGTAAAGGTTTTAATTCGAAAACAGGGTCCCCTTTAGGTGGAAGTGTGGTACCCAAATCTTCCACGGGTAAATTATGCTTAAGTAACTCAGGATGACGAAGGAAAGCCTCATCAGTCTCATTTCTTTCCTTCATGAAGGCATCACTTTCATGATCTTCCATGAACTGCTGCAAGGCATTGTTAGGAGCAAGAGAAATATCAAAAAGTTGTTCAACCCTAAAATCCTCATTAGGCAGTTCATTTTCATAAGGAGTTTTGGCAAATTTGAAAAAAATAAACTCATAAGACTCTCCAGCAAACTTAGTCAAAACTTTTTCCTTCCTACAATCTATGATAGCCCCATAAGTATTCAGAAAGGGTCTACCCAAGATAATAGGATAGGTTTTACTATCTTCTTTACCAAGTACTAGAAAATCAGCAGGATATTTAATCTTACCACAAAGGAACTCCACATCTCTTACAATGCCAATGGGGCAAACTTGCTCTCTATTAGCAAGGTGAATAACCACATCAATGTCCTCAAGCTCACAAGGACCAATCTCATGCATAATTTCCCTGTAAAGCTCATAAGGAATAGCACTGGAACTAGCACCAATATCACATAAACCATAATAGCTATGACTAACAATTTTAACAGAAAGCACAGGGACACTAGCTTTTCTAACTTTCTTAGGATGAGAAACAATATTAGTAGCATCTTCGCAGAAGACAATATGCTCATCCTCTATATTCCTAGTGACAAGACCTTTCACAATATCTACCACAGGCTCAATATCAATAAGCTCATCGGACCCTACAATTTTCTTTGCGCTTTTGCTGACCACATTAGCCATAATAGAATGTTCCCTTACCCTGGAGGGAAAAGGGACCTTCTCAACATAAGGTTCAGGCAAAATAGGATCAACAGTGCAAACCTCTGTGCTAGCAGGAACATGGGTGACAATGTCTTTATAAGGAGCATGGTACTTGTCCCACTCTTTCTTGGGAATTCCAATATAAGAGGCAAAGGCATTAAAACATTTTACAAGAACTTGAGGATCAAGACCAAACTCATTGCTAATATCACGGAAGCTGTCAGTCCCCATAAAAGATTTAATGCATTCATAACCATAGTTTATACCTGACTTTCTTCCTTTGTCATTCTCCCAAGCTTCAGTGTTCTCTTGAATACGGTATAGAAGATCCCATTTAGCTTCTTCCTTCATACGTGTGAATGATCCAGCACAAAAAGCATCTAGTAAATCTTTATCATGAAGAGAAAGCCTAGCATAGAAGTTATTAAGAATAATATTGTTAGGGAGTTCATGAATAGGACATTTAAGCATTAGTAACTTCAATCTCCCCAAGCTTGAGTTGTACTCTCTCTATCAAGAGGCCAAAAGTTATATATAAGATTTCTATCCTTATGAATCTCACTGGGAGGGTAAAATTTAGAGTAAAAGAGAGATGACATCTCCTCCCATTCTATGGATTGTCCATTCTTCAGCAACTTATACCATTCTTCAGCTCTCTCTTTCAAGATGTGGAGAGTACCTTCTTCTTCACCTGTTCAGTTGTGATACCTGCACACTTAAACAACCTACATAACTCATGGATAAAAAGCAAGTGATCACCAGGATGGACAGTTCCATCCCCAAAATAATAATTATCCATAACACGATTAACAATACTTGTAGGTATCTTAAAAGGATCTATCTCAACAGGAGGTGGTTCATCTACTACCCTAGCAGTGGTAGTAGTTTTCCCAAACAGAAAACCAAGTGGGTTATCCATATTGGAAACAAAGTAACAAGCAGTAACAAGAGCAATACTCACAGTGAAAGTTTCTCTTACCAGTTCCACCCTTCAATAGCGCTTCACTCCCCGGCAACGGCGCCAGAAAATAGTCTCGATGACCCACAAGTATAGGGGGTGTATCGTTGTACTTTTGATAAATAGGAGTGTCGATCCCAACGAGGAGCAGAAGGTGCTGAATAGTGGTATTGAGCAGGAAATCCCTGTGAATACTTAGCAAAAGGATTTTTAGTGGTTTTCTGACAAGGCAACAAAACAAAGAGCAAGTAACAGAAGTAACGAACAAACGAAGCAAGTGGCCCAATCCTTTCTTAGCAAAGGACAAGCCGGTGGAAATACTTATAAGGACCAAACATTCTCGAGGACACATGGGAATTCTGTCAAGTGCTTTCGCTTCAAATAGCTAGGTACTCTTCTCTGGTGTTGTAAGTATTGTGTGGGTGAACATGTGCTAACATAACGCCCTTCCTAGCACTAATACATACTTGTGATTAAACCCTCTGCAAACATCCGTAACTACAGGAAAATAATTAAGATATAAATCTAACCATAGCCTTAAACTCTGAGATCCTACGCTCCCTTGTGCAAAGGTGTCCTAACGGGGGTTCAGGTTTCTGTCACTCCGGCAACCTCACAATTAGTAGCCAAATACACAATGCATTCCCCTAGGCCCATAAATGGTGAAGTATCATGTAGTCGATGTTCACATGACACCACTAGAAGAATAGCACCACAACTTAAATACTAAACCATTAAATAATAACTCATCACAGATTCACTATTAACAACATGACTTCTCCCATGTCCTCAAGAACTAAACGAACTACTCACAAGACATCATATGGATCAAGATCAAAGATGATATGGTAATGGATAACAATCTGAACATAAACAATAATCCAATGGTTCCACTCACAAGCATCAACTACAATAGTAATCAACACTGGGAAAGTTTTCCCTAAAAACTAAAGCAATATCCATCACAATTGTTACAGCGGGACGGAGTGGTGATGATGGTGCTGGTGGAGATGATGGTGTGGATGATGATGATCCCGATGAAGCCTAGCTTGGTGACGGTGCTGATGGCGACGGTCTCCTCTCTCCGGGAAGGAATTCCTCCGGTAGAAATCTGTCTATCGGAGAGATCTTTCTATCTCGGTGTTTTCTGCCCCCTAGAGGCGGCGGAAATCTATCTGTGGTCGCTCCCCGAGCCTTCGGGTTTCAAAGGGAAGATATAGGCGAAGGGGTGAATCGAAAGCCGGACAGGTGGGCCACACCTACCCTAGGCGCGGGGTCAGGTGGGCCCGCGCCTAGGGGGTGTGGGCCCCCTGAGGCCCATCTCCGTCCCTCCTTCTCGCTTCCTTCGTCTTCTGGTAAAATAATATGTTTCCATATTTTTCTGGTATTTTTCTGATCTTCGTGAAATTGCACCAAAATGCCTTCTTTTCCATCAGAATCTAGACTCCGGCAGTCCATCCTTCAAGAATCATCCAACATGCATAAACAAATGAAAAGCCATAAGTAATACCTCATAATAAAACAAATATCAATGAATAGAGGTAAATTATGATATAGAATGGTGATGTAAATTGGGCGTATCAACCGTCAGTACGCTCCTTAGGGCGAAAAACCCCACTACGACTGCGCTTATGTGGGTGCAGGACAACATGAGCCATCGATGTCTAGGACACAACCATCAAGGGGTTGGGCGATAGCGATGAAGAGGGCCCAGCCGGCGAGGGGCTGGGCATCGGCGAGGCAGAGCTGGGTGACGCGTTGTGGTTTTTCGTGGTTTCTGGTGACTATGAATGTCGGATCCTCCTGCCATCTTTGCTTGGGGAAAGTATTTGACGAGGCGGTCCCGATGGCGCATGGTACGAGCGAACGGTACGGGCGGGCCCTCTCCGTATCGCAGGTCGTTACCGGCACTGGATGCCTCTTGTTGTATGGTATTTTCCTAGGACCGAAGGCAAATCCATAAAATGATTTTTATCACTTAAATATGTCATATTATAGTATAATATGATATCTCTAATTGATATGTTCATAATAGACTTAATGAATTTGGAACCTATTGAAATAAAGACAAAAAGGTGCGCACGAACGCCATGAAATACAAAAATCCATATTCTATTTATGCAAAAACAATAGGTAAAAATGCTTAAATTTTGGACTCATCGGGCCTCCTCCCTCCGTATTGAGACCGAGCTCATCAAACTTGACTGGGATGCCACCATCATCGCGTCATATCCGCCGCCGCGCCCACAAGCCTCGGCGAGGTATCCCGGGGGCCATTTTTGGTAAATTCGGTCGCGTAGATTTAGGATTAATCGTGTTGCTTTTGCAATGTATAGTTGAAATCTACTGATGAACTTGATCTTGGGATGAACTTGTAACATCCCAGGATTAGCACCTAAAAATAGAGAGGACACAGGTTTGTGCATTGCATTCATGCATAATAAAATCTGGGGAATTTTCGCGCAAAAATAAAAGAGCTATGGAGGGATCGGGATCTCTCTTGTACTGAAGGAAACTTCGGAGCAAGTGCGCTAGATTTTGACATGACCTTTGTAGAATTCTTTGTTTCGAGGAAAATTTGTTCAAACATGTATTTGAATTTCAAATATGAAATTCAAATGAATTTATAAAATTCACAAATAAGAATTGGAAATATTTAATAATTTGAAATAAAATGAGTACATAAATAATATAACAAGGATTCTTTATTAATATAAATATATATGTATATAGTATTACTTTACAATAGATAAATAAAATAATTCTTTATATAAGACATTGTCTTTACAATTAGGAAATAAATAAGTAGGAAAAAGAATTTCATAATTGAAATAAATCACAATATTCTTTATTACAACAATATATATGACATTGCCATTACAAAAGAATTGTAAAATAAATAAAAAATGAAATAAGTAAACTTTATTGAATTGAATACAATAATACAATGTTTTTTACAATATATCAAACAGAATATAAATTACAATATCTCAACATTATTCAATCGGAAAATAAATTACATATATTTATATAAAAGAGGAATTCCTAAGCTACTGTTCTCTGATGTCGTTCAACAGTTGACATTTTTCTTCCTTCTCTTCATTTCCTGAAAACAAAACAAAACAAAAGCAAATGAAAGAATGGTTAGTTGGTTAGTTTGCTCTCAGAAGTGAACAGTGAGTTGCAATGTTAAAAGTTCATCATCGAGCTAAACTTTAGAAAGGGGCAAGTTTCACCAAAAAAGTAGCATCTGTTCATATCAGTATATTTTGCCTCAGTACAACATCATAGGCTGGAGAGGGGTAAGTTTCACCATGATAGTTAAAGTAATAAGATAAAGATTCCATAAATATCAAGTTTTCACTTGATCTCATCCACACCAGCAGGTTCCACTTGCAAGCAGCTTGCACATCAACATGCAAGTAGCTACTATCAACACCACAGCAAACCAGGAAACCAGATAAGAAGGGAACAATCATAGCCAACAAGTACCTGGACACACTCAACAACACATCCACACAAAGTTACCATCAGAGTGTTATACCTCACCCTCAACCAACTCTGGTTGCTCCTTGGAGCCATCCAGGAGCTAGGAGTAGAGGGATTCACAGCAAAGGCAACATGGTCGCAAGGTAGGAGGAGGAAAGAAGCACTAGTAGTCCAAAGAAGAACTAGCCAGCATATCAAGTATCAGGATATGATTCAAAATAGATCCAGCATGGAAGAAGGAGGAGAAGGATTTCCAGGACAGGATGCATGGAAGCTTACATTAGTAGCAGAACAAGATCAACAATCATATCTTGTAGCAGGTAGAACTTTACAATATTTTCAGCATCTGTATTCTCTTTTGCATCAGCATCTTGGGAAAATAAAGAGACTAATACCCATCAAATACACCCCTATATAGGTGGATTGGAGGAGGGTGTTCTCTCAGATCTACATAGAGATGCTATGTATATTCCTCATAGAGAGATAAAAAGATACATCATAATCTCTGTTCTTATTTAGAGTTTGGCCTCAGCCTTTGCATCCTAGGCAGGGCTATAGCACACTTCTACTAATCATACCAAGGCCATAAAAGCATACAAATCATCTTTGCACAAACCAGCAAGCATGAGGGATTACTGGGCACAAATCCAAAAGAATTGGAATTGCACCTCAGGCACAATTCCAAACTCACTCCCACCAAACTCTCAATCTAGTCTTAAAAACTAGAACATCAGCCCTTCATCAAGTTTGATAATAAATCATTTTCTTAGATATTCAAAAATATCTAAGAATCATTTTATATTTTGAAACAAAGGTAACTGAATCAAAGATTTAGCTACACACTGCTCATCTTCACAGTTTGATTCAAGACAGCTCATACCACAACAAATATCACAATCTTCATTTTATAAGATCATCCAGAATTCAATAGCTACCCTCTCATATAAGTTTAGAAGAATTCAAATCATTTTCTTAGCTAATAAGCCAGGAATCATTAGTGTAGTGCTATTATCCCTGACAGAGGAGTGTATATCTTAACACAGTCAGAGCTAATTGCCATATGTCATTCACCATCCAATAATAATTTCAAGCCAATATGATTTCCAGATCATTTTCCTAACCAACTCAACTAGCAGTCAGTATCAATAGTTCTTGACTGTCAACATGAACTAGTAAATGCTCAGACCGGCAAGTATCCCAAACAGATAAAAATCCAAACCAATTGTTTGAATTTTCATGTCTACTGTAATCATCCAGAAGGGTTTCTCAGATCATCTACCCAGATTAAGAGTAGCATAAATCTACTCTTACCATAGTACCTCATCATTTAATCATAGGGTAAAGAATTAAAACAGGGCCTTGAGACCATCACAAGTAAACCAAGCACGTCAATTGAGCATCAAATCAGAGCTAAGATATCTCCACAAGACACAGTTATTCACCAGATGTGAACCCTAGGCTCAGAGATGAAATCTAGACAGTGGGGAATTACAGAAAGCACACTTGACATAGCAAGGTAGATAAAGCCTGGAGGGCAGCATAGAAGAGAGAAACACCTACCTTTGGCGAGTCATATCTCGCCGGAGAGGAAGCAGAAGTAGTATCAACGGCAACGGCAACACAGAACACCATGGAGAAGGCTTTACCATACACCACCACCTTGCCCAGCATCCATCTCACCACCAAGGCGGCACAGGGAGCAGCACTGAGGGCCACAACATCCTACACCGGCCTAGAATACGAACTACAGTGGGCGGCGGTGCCAGAATCGACAGCCACCACACCATGGCAGGGCTAGGGTTTCCGACGAGTGCGCAAAAGGGGGCGCGCCAGCCAAATTAACGGAGGAAGAGGAAGAGGAAGAGGTGGCGAAACAGCGCCAGCAGACGGCAGTGGTGGAGACGGCCGGTGGCGGTCGGGGCGACCAGAGGTGGCGCGGTGGCGCATTGCGCACGTAGTGGAACGTGAGAGGGATAGGGTCGTGTTTGTGTGCGTGTGTGCGGGTGAGAGGAGAGAAAGAAAGGGGTGGGATGTGGACTAGATGACCCAGGTCAACTTAGATGGGCCAGGCCAGCCCATGTACCAACCCAAAACAGCCCAAGTCAAATAAAATAAGAAATGAAATAAAAGTAAAATAAATAAATTATCAAAATAACCTTTAAACATTTTCAGCTATAGAAAATTATAGAAAATCATAAAAATGCATTTAATATGTTAAAATTATCATAAAAATAAGATCTATCTAATAAAAATATAAAATTGTTTATTTAAAATAAATATAGAGCACATAAATATTAACATCATTAAATCCTGAGTAAAATTACTTAAAAAAGGAAAAACTCCTAAAAATAAATAAAAATCATTTTTGTGTATAAAAATAACTCTACTATTTTATAAAAATATTAACTTAGAGTTTTACAAATAAAATATAAAGCAAATATTTTAAGACACTAAATTCTTTGAAGAATTTTATAAAAATAAAGGTAAGACTTAAAAATAAATAAAATACATTTTTAAGATCTTTAATAAGCATATTTCACTAGAAAAATACCATGTATATTATTCAAAAATATTTTAAGATAAATAAAAATCATTACTATTTTAATCAAATGAAATAACCACTTTGTTAATTCTTAAAATTATTTCTTAAGTAGGAAATAATCACATTTTCTTATAAAACACCAAAACCTTTAAAGTTTAATTACTAAGTCTAAATCTATAATAAAAATAAAACTTAAATATAATTACTAACCTTTAAATGTTTTTAAATCTTAAATTCAAATTAAACCCCTTTTAAATAAATATTACATAACACTCATGTGTAAGAGGGTGAATAATATCCATCCTTCAACCACTCTTAAAATGATTCCAAACCCTAACAAAATTTGTAAGATCATCTAATTATGATCCCATTAATAAATTGCATATTATTAAATTTATCTTTCATTTAAATTAAAAGGGATCATCCTTAATCATATTTGCCAAAACCCTAAAACTAGATGCTATTCTAAAATTCCTCATATCTTACAATTCACTACTATTTTTATAGTTAACTTTGGTTTAAACAATCATAAACATCTCATTTGAAGTTTATTTATGTTTTAAAGTTAACTTTAGCCACTTGTATCATCAATTAAAATATGATAACTTAACACCATTCATAACCATCACCAACCCTAATGAAAAATATAATAAACCTTAAGACTAATTAACCTTAACTAAATACTAGTTTCTTCAAATGTTATTCTTTTTGGCACTTCACACAAACAAGTCTATACTAGTTCCTTCAGCTCTTAAGAACTCAACTCAAAGACTTTTTATCCCAATCACCAGATAACAATTAATCATAATCACATTATTCTATTAGTATTTGTATATTTTGGATTGTTAACACTTAAGTTCCTTATCAATGTCATTGCTTATAAAAAAACCTAAAGATAAACCCAATCTTAAAGAAAATACCTAAGATCAACTTATTCAAAATACTAAGGGTTTCACTTTGGGAATTATAAAATTGCATAGCATTACTTATGCATAATGGCATCCTGCTTCTTTAAACATTAGTCCTTACCGGACCAATGATGCTGATTTTAGATATTAGATCTTCTATTATCTCGAAGACCGTGAGTGCATAATCTTGCAATCACAAAAGGCAAGTTCACACTTTCTCATGTCCTTTGATTATTTTCTATAAAGTATTTTGCAAATCCAATGTTGTCATCACCTGCATTTGAAAAATATCAGAAAACACTATTTTCATAATAGTATGATTATAGATTATATACCATGAGGTAATAATCTACTATGAAAGTTTCGGTGGTAAAGGAATATATTATCTAGGACTTCACCACCACCAGTGATTGTTGCGTCGTATATTACGCGTTAACCATGAGATTTGGAATGGGACGGAGAAGTCAGCTGGATCGGCTCCCTTTCACATGCATTGGACACTGTTCTGGGCATTTGTAAGTTGCAGATCGTGGGTATAGCCGTTTATACGGGGGAAGTCTACCGTGGATCTGGGGTTACAAAAGACAGATATATAGTGTTAATGGTTGTTGTGTGTATCTAATTAAGGTATAGCCTTTTATACGGGGAAAAGTCTACCTTGAGTTTGGTCATCCAACAATTGTGATGTATGCGGGGTCGCGGAGAAGGACAGTGATTGGCTTGGATCTTAGTCTGGGCCTCATACCAAGGAAGTGTGAACGAGCCTATAACTCGGATGTGCAACAAAGCTAAGATCTCTCATGGGTAAAGTAACGCACCTCTGTAGAGTGTAAGAACTATAACTTGTTACTCCCTGTTCCGGGAAGGAGCTGCGAACGCTGCGGTAAAGGAACTCCATGAAAGTTCTGGTAAACCGTGAAGGCTGATGGACATAGCTTTTCATAATAAAACCAACCTTTGAAGAAATGTTTATGAAAACTTGCATTGCCTACGACCTATGGTCTGTGGCTATAGATAGTGCATCAAACACTCCTCTTTAGTGAATTTGTTGAGTACGCTCGTACTCAACGTATATTCTTAACCCTTGCTAGATCTCGGAGAAACCAATGGCGTTTCCAGGAAATAAGTCACTTAAAGAGTTGAAGATATCTGAGGGAGATCAACGGAGTCGAAGACCTTACCGGAATCTATCAAAGACAAGCCGAAGCGTAGAATATAAATAGAACTCATAGAATCTAGAACCTACTTCTGTAGAACAATACTATAGTAGTACTTTCAAGCCTTACACATATATTAATAGTAGTACTTCTAAAAGTAACTCCGAGTGGATCTTTCTGGTCCTTTCTGTATAATATTCCTCACTGTCCGAGGAAGCTCTCTGGATCTTTTGTAATATGCTATCTGTAATATAAAGTGATGTCTTGGACCCGCGATGTTTCTGTTGTACCACTCTAAGGGATATAATGCAGACAGAACGGTGTTCCATTGGTGTTATATCAACGACTATAGTGTACTACACCATGCAGTGGTATGCTGGGTCACCGCAGTTGGTATTAGAGCATATGCTTTGACCTTAGGTTGGAAACCTAGTAAATGGGTAGAACCTGTAGGCTGGATAGTGACTTTAGGAAGCCATCTTATCTACACTATATTTCCTTATACATGTGATGGATATTCACTTGAGAATAACCTTGTCACACCTTATTAAAGTTCTTAGATTACTTCTTTTCTTATTAATGATACTTATCTACTATTTAATTTAGGAAGTACCTATCAAGTATTTCGTAAGAAGGCAATATATCTTCCAGTAGACTATTCTATACTATCATTAAATGAAAGTAGTATATCACCAAGTCAGAGTACCTCATAAGGGAGTAGTAAATCATGGTGTTATCTTACTAAGAGAAGCCATGAAATGAAGTAAAACTTTGTTATTATCTTTATACTAGTGGTAAATACCAGAGGAGTATGTCCCAAAACCTTAAACAACATGTTATTGTAGGGGAAGTAACTAATGTTTTGTTTAACTAAGAGCTATTATATAAAGAATAGAATCTTATTAAGAGTAATAAATAGGGTTATGCTTATCTAACCCCATGTAATATGCCAAATTTATAGTGGCATGAATGAAAAGGCAGTATTATTGTAGTATAAGTATATCTATATAGGTTATGAAACTGGTTAAAATTTGAGAATTATTCGTTGTTATAATAAATGTGTTTAGGGAAGTTAAGATTAGAAACAAAGGGTATAAATGTGAGGATGAGTAGTATGTAACTCCAAGGATAATCAAGTTATAACCAATTATAGAGTGATTTAACCAACTATCTCTAGAGTCGGATCAAATTCTACCAAAAGTTATCCCTTTGCAAATGGGCAAATGGTGTAATTTTAGAGGCCAAGAACATTATGAGCCATACAAATAGGTATATAACGGTAGAAGTCCATACACTAAATGTATAAAAATTGTAGTGTATAACATCAAAGCCTAAGTACAAGAGATGTTTTACTCGAAGTACTGTTTCTACAGGCTTTTGATGTATGTTTGCTAGAGGTAATATTTGGATTTGCTAGATTTTATTGGATTTTATTGTGTGACTAGGACTATGCATGAAGTTTGAACTTTATGGGCATATGCATGATGTTTCATGAAGTCCTTACTTGATTTACAGGTCTAGAGGGGAAAATGGGTTCGCGTGACGGAGATGCGAATTATCACTTTAATGTTGGAAAGATGAAGGCTCGTGGGATGTTGGTGATACAACAAAAGGAGGCTAACCAGGCAATTTGGAAGGAAGGATTGAATCAAAAGCCGTATCTAATCACCAATGAAGAAGTTCTTCAGTATATGAGGAGTATAGAAGATGGAAGAAAGGTTGAAATAGAGAGGCAGAACCAGTCTTATCAGGAGACATTAAAAGTTAGGCAAGAGAAGCAATTCAAGGAATTACATCCAAGGGTGAAACTGGTGGAATTCTTAGAAACCAAACCCTGGAGTTTTTCCATGATTGAGGAACCTATGGAGGCGGAGAATTGGTTAATGGATACATCCTGTAAGCTTAAAAGTGTGGGATGCAAGGATGAAGAAAAGGTATGTTATGCAACTTATCTATTGACCGGAACCGCAGCCATGTGTTGTGGAAGGTCCAAGTTCGTGATTCCGGAAGGAGGTATCCATACATGGGCTGAGTTTAAAAAGAAGTTTCGAGAAGAATTTGTTCATCGAAACCATGGGAAAAGGAAGGAGAATGAAGATTTAGAGAAAAAGAATCTTCCAGTCCTGAAACATGTACGAGAGTTTAACCGTTTATCCAAGTACATTAGTGAGAGAGTCAACCGGGAGGCGAAACGACAAAAGAATTTCATGAAAAGACTACGAGCAATTATGAAGATGCAGCCCAGGATTGTGCGTGCAAAGGAGTTTCAGGAATTGGTGGATAGTGCACATATATCAGGAGATGATGAGATTATTGCACCTAAAGGAAGGAAAAAGAGAATCCAAAAACAGACCACAATAGGTCAGGCCCAAGGACATATGACAAAGCATTATCCGGATCCACATATGACATACAAAATAGAGAAGATATGTCACAATTGTGGAATTCGAGGCCATGTTTTGAAGGAGTGTCCAAAACCCAAGATTGTATGTTATCAATGTGGAGAACCAGGACACATGAAAAGGAACTGCCTAAAACCGCAGTTAACTCATGGATGGACAGCAAGAGTAATAGAACCAATAATGGGGTTATCATCTGCTCAAAATATTCCGCCCAATCCAAATGGAGAAAGTAATGTAGGAGCATTTCAGGGGAAATGTAGCAAATGTGGAGTTCTAGGACACAAGAAATCATGTTGCCTGGAACATCAGGAGGATTGTGGAACATCAGTGGGAAGAGACACAACTTCCACCAAATCACCATCAAAGGAAGGTGTAGGTGAAGAAGATACATCCTCAGGAAAGCGGAAGTATGAAACCCTAAATGAAGTCAATAACAGCAACAACCACAACAAAGCAAGTGGTAAGTCAAAGCATTATTAAAATCTCGAAATAGGCTTTCACCCCGCTTTATAAATAAAGCAACGTCCACAAACAAGGTTCGTACATCATCCAAGAAGGCCGCAACCAAACATAAAAGAAAAGGGAACGATGGTCCGCTAGGGCCACAGCACAGACAAGCCCAAACGCAAAGCAAAACGGGACGACGAGGCGACTGGAGGGACACTCAAGCCACCGAAGGGGTCGATGGGGCAGGGGCCGAGAGGGGGAGCGCCGCTGTACTCAAGGACCGAAGAGTGTCATCGAAGGTTGACCAGTCACGCTGCCGCACCAGGGGAGACCACTGCTGAAGGAAGCCAAGAAAGGAGAAAACTGGGTCAGTCACACGGGAGAGGAAGATCTTCTCAATCACCATCTTGTTACGCACATTCCACAAGGTCCAAGAGATGCCCGCAAACACGAGCCAGAAGAGGCGGCGCCCTCCTCCGGCCCTGTTTGCCTAGGTTTGCAGGAACTCCCCGAGCTCCTGCACACGCAGTGAGCCCCAACCCTCTTGGACAAAGGACCAAAGTTCAGCCTTGAAAGGAGAATAAAATATCTAACAGGACTGGAGTCCCACATAGGGGACATAGCCCGGTGCGGGCCGTGGCGGGGCCACCTCGACCCCGAGGGAGCCTGTCTAAGCATTGACGAAGATCCTAATACTAAGCAGAAGGGGGGCCTTCCACAAGGGGGAGGTCCAGGGTAGCTCCGGCCCCTGGAATAGGGCCCGATAAGCTGATCTCACTGAGAACTCCCCGGACGGCTGCAGCTGCCACGAGGCCAAATCCGGGGAAGTCGCTAAGGTTGCCGGGAGGGAGCCCCGAAGCTGCAATAGGTCCGCGGCTTCGTCCACGCTGAGGTAGCGCCGGAACTTGATGTTCCAGCAACCATCGCCAAAGGCCTCCGCCACCAGCGCCGCTAGGGAGGAGGAGATGGCGAAAAGCCCGGGGTACTAGACCCCCAACGGGATTGGGAGTAGCCATGGATCAAGCCAGAACTGCACCCCACGGCCACTCCCCACCCCAAAGGACACACCCAAGCCAATGAAGTGCTTGATTTCCTGGATGGCTCTCCAGAACTGAGATCCCTCCCGCCTCTCGCATGCCAAAAGGGGTCGACCCCGGAGGTACTTGGCCTTGATAAGCTGCAGCCAGAGCCCTCCATCATCCCTAAGGATGCGCCACACCCACTTTAGCATCAGCGCCACATTAAAGCGCCGCGAGTCCAGGATCCCTAAGCCCCCAAGAAATTTGGGGGTGCAAACATCTGCCCATTTGACCATATGATATTTCTGATGGCCATCCCTTGCGGCCCAAGAGAACCTAGACAACTCCTTGGCGAAGTCGGCATGGGTCCCCTCAGGCAGAAGGTACATGCCCATCTGGTACATGGGCAGGCTCGAGAGACATGAGTTAATCAGTATGGACTTGCTCCCTTAAGGTTAACAGCGGCGTACCCTCGAGACCAAGGGAGCCAAATCCCTGATCAAAACTCTAGTCTCCCGGATGGGGAATCCCAGATAGGTAATAGGGAAGTCAGCCAGCTTACAATTCAGTTTATCAGCTATCCGTTGGCGATCCATGTCGGAGTAACCCAGAATCATCACCTCGCTCTTGTCGAAGTTGATTGTCAGCCCAGACAATGACTCGAAACATAATAGCAGGAACTTCAAGTTAATAATGTCAAGGTCCAAGCCCTGAACCATGATCATGGTGTCATCGGCGTACTGGAGGTGGGATATTCCACCACCCGGGATCAGATGGCCCACCACCCCTGAGATGTGGCCAGCTACTCTGGCCCTATCCAAAATCTCAGCCAGGGCGTCCACCGCCGCGTTGAACAGGAGGGGGGAAATAGGATCCCCCTGCCTAACCCCGCAGGATGGGCGAAAGTATGGGCCAATCTCCCCATTGATGTTGATCGCCGTCTGCCCACTCATCACGAACTGCATGATCCAACGGATCACGCGGTCATCAAAACCCCGCCTCTCCAGCACCAACCTCAAGAAGGCCCAGTCCAAGCGGTCATAGGCCTTCTGGAAGTCCAGCTTGAGAAAGACCCCTCGCTGACGTTGAGTCTTGACTTCATGAATAATTTCATGGAAGGCCAGGACGTCGTCATGGATGAGGCGTCCCTTCAAGAAGGCGAACTGAAGGGGGTGGGTAAGCCGCTCCAACACCGGAGCGAGTCGGAGAGCACATACCTTGGCAAACAATCGCTGGATGACATTAATCACAATAATCGGGCAGAATTGGCGGATGTCCGTGGCCCCCACTACTTTGGGGATCAGGGTAATAACGCCGAGGTTCAGGCGAGACATCACCAGGGTCCCAACATAGAATTCCTGGAACATCTGGAGAACAACCGGCTAAAGCTGAGGCCAGAAGGTCTGGAAGAAGCCCACAGGCAACCCATCAGGACCCGGGGCCGAGCCAGCCTTCATGGACTTCAGGGCCACCGCCACCTCCTCCGCGAGAAAAGGACAGGTGAGGTCCTCATTCTCCCCCTGGGAGACCAGCGCGGCACCCGACCAGAAGTCCAGGGCCAGCGAGAGGCCCGAAGGCTGGGCCGCCGAGAAGAGGCCCCGGTAGAAAGAATAAATATGGGAGGAGAGGGCCTGTGGGGATTCCAACAGGTCCTCGCCCGCCCAGAGGCAGGGGATCGAACACTTCCTCCTCCTACCGTTCGCAACAGTATGGAAGTAGGCCGTGTTAGATTCCCTTGATTGTCCGTTCGGGCGTTCACGCCGCCAGAACGCCTCTTTCTCCCTTATAGATCTCCATAATGGAGGTCTCTGGGAGTACCTATGGGACTCTCGCCGAGAGGTGGAGGTCACCCTCGATCAAGGATTGGATCGCCCCGAAATCGACGCTTTACAGGCAAGGTCCGCCCACATTAGCCCCCAACCCCTCATGAACTGGCGAGAAATCTTGGCACAATGGTGCCAGATGTCAACAGCACAGTAAACACGAGGGGTCGAGGCGGCTATACCTAGCCCTCTTCCGCACCTCGAAAGCCCTGCTTCCCCAGCCAGAAGTGGAAGCGGTTCAATCTAGGAGGCCGGCCTTCTCGGACGAAGAGGAGCGGTGTGATCGGAACCAATCCTAGTGACCGCCTTTCCGCATACGGGGAAGGCAACCTCCCAATCAATGTAAACAAAGACCCGGTCGAGGACGCCATGATCGGTGGAGCGCTGTTTGTCCACGATACCTAGCGCCCACTCCGCACAATCTCGGAGGCGCGAGATCAACAGTCGTTAAACACTCGCATCCTAGGAGACCACGTCACGAAGTCTTGTCTTGTACTTGAGCGGATCGAATTGAAATCACTGCTATCACCACGGGATAGTCCACGTTAGCCAGCTCTTGTCTATGTGTCGGATCAGATTGTAAATGTGGCTATCACCACAGGGATATCAGTCCGTTCCACCTTCGACTTGAGCTCGAGCAAAAACTTAGTGGAATTCAAAGCATTATTAATGATATAAGTTACTTTATACATGCATTAAGGAGTTAGAGATTTTGCACCACTATTTCCCAAGTATGTGGGTGTACCATCTGTTCCTCATAAGACCATTAGAAAAGCTCAAGGGGGAGAGTGAATAATGAAGCATCAAGAATTGAGATCCGGAGTAAGGTTTAGGGAAAGCCAAAACATTCTTAAAAAGTAAGTCAGAAGGGCTAAGTATACCGTAAATAGATGAATAATAGAGTTAAGCTATATTTAGCTAAAGTATAAACCAGAATCTTACCTTAAGGAGACTTTCTAAAAACTTAGACACCTCTTGAATAGATGTCCTAATCTGAGAACACTCAAGAGGATCTGATCAGGGCTGAAGTGCTAGATTCCAAAGAAGTTTATACATCAAATGGGATTAAAAGTTGGCTCATTTTAAATCAGAAGAGGATCCAAGGAAAATCTTAAATGAAGATATAGCAATTATCTTCCTCCCGGATTTAAAAGAGTCACCAGGATCTCAAGAAGTCAATCTTATCTTCCGAAACGTAAGAGGGTGCGAACTTTGAGGACAAAGTTTATTTTAAGGGGGAGAGTCTGAAACATCCTAGGATTAGCACCTAAAAATAGAGAGGACACAGGTTTGTGCATTGCATTCATGCATAAGAAAATCCAGGGAATTTTCGCGCAAAACTAAAAGAGCTATGGTGGGATCGGGATCTCTCTTGTACTGAAGGAAACTTCGGAGCAAGTGCGCTAGATTTTGACATGACCTTCGTAGAATTCTTTGTTTCGAGGAAAATTTGTTCAAACATGTATTTGAATTTCAAATATGAAATTCAAATGAATTTATAAAATTCACAAATAAGAATTGGAAATATTTAATAATTTGAAATAAAATGATTACATAAATAATATAACAAGGATTCTTTATTAATATAAATATATATGTATATAGTATTACTTTACAATAGAAAAATAAAAGAATTCTTTATATAAGACATTGTCTTTACAATTAGGAAATAAATAAGTATGAAAAAGAATTTCATAATTGAAATAAATCACAATATTCTTTATTACAACAATATATATGACATTGTCATTACAAAAGAATTGTAAAATAAATAAAAAAATGAAATAAGTAAACTTTATTGAATTGAATACAATAATACAATGTTTTTACAATATATCAAATAGAATATAAATTACAATATCTCAACATTATTCAATCGGAAAATAAATTGCATATATTTATATAAAAGAGGAATTCCTAAGCTACTGTTCTCTGATGTCCTTCAACAGTTGACATTTTTCTTCCTTCTCTTCATTTCCTGAAAACAAAACAAAAAAACAAATGAAAGAATGGTTAGTTGGTTAGTTTTCTCTCAGAAGTGAATAGTGAGTTGCACTGTTAAAAGTTCATCATTGAGCTAAACTTTAGAAAGGAGCAAGTTTCACCAAAAAAGTAGCATCAGTTCATATCAGTATATTTTGCCTCAGTACAACATCATAGGCTGGAGAGGGGTAAGTTTCACCATGACAGTTAAAGTAATAAGATAAAGATTCCATAAATATCAAGTTTTCACTTGATCTCATCCACACCCAGCAGGTCCCACTTGCAAGCAGCTTGCACATCAACATGCAAGTAGCTGCTGTCAACACCACAGCAAACCAGGAAACCAGATAAGAAGGGAACAGCCATAGCCAACAAGTACCTAGCCACACTCCACAGCACATCCACACAAAGTTACCATCAGAGTGTTATACCTCACCCTCAACTAACTCTGGTTGCTCCTTGGAGCCATCCAGGAGCTAGGAGTAGAGGGATTCACAACAAAGGCAACATGGTTGCAAGGTAGGAGGAGGAAAGAAGCACTAGTAGTCCAAAGAAGAACTAGCCAGCATATCAAGTATCAGGATAGGATTCAAAATAGATCCAGCAAGGAAGAAGGAGGAGAAGGATTTCCAGGACAGGATGCATGGAAGCTTACATTAGTAGCATAACAAGATCAACAATCATATCTTGTAGCAGGTAGAACTTTACAATATTTTCAGCATCTGTATTCTCTTTTGCATCAGCATCTTGGGAAAATAAAGAGACTAATACCCATGAAATCCACCCCTATACCCTTCAACTAGATGATCATCTAGGAGGATTGGAGGAGGGTGTTCTCTCAGATCTACATAGAGATGCTATGTATATTCCTCATAGAGAAATAAAAAGATACATCATAATCTCTGTTCTTATTTAGAGTTTGGCAGCCTTTGCATCCTAGGCAGGGGCTATAGCACACTTCTACTAATCATACCAAGGCCATAAAAGCATACAAATCATCTTTGCACAAACCAGCAAGCATGAGGGATTGCTGGGCACAAATCCAAAAGAATTGGAATTACACCTCAGGCACAATTCCAAATTCACTCCCACCAAACTCTCAATCTAGTATTAAAAACTAGAACATCAGCCCTTCATAAAGTTTGATAATAAATCATTTTCTTAGATATTAAAAAATATCTAAGAATCATTTTATATTTTAAAACAAAGGTAACTGAATCAAAGATTTAGCTACACACTGCTCATCTTCACAGTTTGATTCAAGACAGCTCATACCATAACAAATATCACAATCTTCATTTTATAAGATCATCCAGAATTCAATAGCTACCCTCTCATATAAGTTTAGAAGAATTCAAATCATTTTCTTAGCTAATAAGCCAGGAATCATTAGTGTAGTGCTATTATCCCTGACAGAGGAGTGTATATCTTAACACAGTCAGAGCTAATTGCCATATGTCATTCACCATCCAACAATAATTTCAAGCCAATATGATTTCCATATCATTTTCCTAACCAACTCAACTAGCAGTAAGTATCAATAGTTCTTGACTGTCAACATGAACTAGTAAATGCTCAGACCGGCAAGTATCCCAAACAGATAAAAATCCAAACCAATGGTTTGAATTTTCATGTCTACTGTAATCATCCAGAAGGGTTTCTCAGATCATCTACCCAGATTAAGAGTAGCATAAATCTACTCTTACCATAGTACCTCATCATTTAATCATAGGGTAAAGAATTAAAACAGGGCCTTGAGACCATCACAAGTAAACCAAGCATGTCAATTGAGCATCAAATCAGAGCTAAGATATCTCCACAAGACACAGTTATTCACCAGATGTGAACCCTAGGTTCAGAGATGAAATCTAGAGAGTGGGGAATTACAGAAAGCACACTTGACATAGCAAGGTAGATAAAGCCTGGAGGGAAGCATAGAAGAGAGAAACACCTACCTTTGGCGAGTCATATCTCGCCGGAGAGGAAACAGAAGTAGTATCAACAGCAACTGCAACACAGAACACCATGGGGAAGGCTTCACCATATACCACCACCTAGCCCAGCATCCATCTCACCACCAAGGCGGCACAGGGAGCAGCACTGAGGGCCACAACATCCTACACCGGCCTAGAATACGAACTACAGTGAGCGGCGGCGCCAGAATCGACAACCACCACACCATGGCAGGGCTAGGGTTTCCGACGAGTGCGCATCAGGGGGCGCGCCAGCCAAATTAACGGAGGAAGAGGAAGAGGTGGAACAATGGCCAGCAGACGAGCAGGAGACGGTCGGTGGCGTCGGGCGACCAGAGGTGGTACAAGATCGCGCAAGCATGGAGAGGAACGTGAGAGGGATAGGGTCGTGTTTGTGTGTGTAGGGTTTCGTAGCATGGAAAACAAAAAAAAATTACCGCATACAAACAAACAAGCCAAGATCTATCTACTAGATTGTAGCAACGAGTCGATGGAATAACTCACCCTCGAAGATTCCAAAGTCTTTAACGAGAGCGGATTCTCGTGGGTGATGTAGTCGTACTCTTCCCGATCTCAAGATCGTGTAGACGATCCTTCCGGCCCATGCTCGCAGCGCTCCCATCCGGGTCACACGTTATTTTCGATGAAGACCTTCCTCTCCTTGTTCCAGCAGGCGTGAGGTTGTAGCACTCTCCTCATGATTCCGCAAAAGACAACGGCGTGGTACCGGAAGTAGAGGGGAGATCTCATAGGGCTTCGCCTTAAGCCGGAGCGAGTATGGTGGACTATGAGAGAGCCCTCGGTGATCTAGGGTTTAGACACACCAAGGAGGGGCAAGCCGGCGGCTAGGGTTTAGCTAGGCGGCGGCCCTAGGCGTGGCGGCAGAGGAGGCATGGCCGGGGCTAGGGTTTCTTGAGGTGGAGATCTTGTGTGCTAGGAGGCAGCCTGTCCCTCCTTATATAGGTGGAGGCGCGCAGGAGGAGTCCCTCCCCAACTCGGTTTCCCAAGGGGGCTGGCTGTGGAGGGGAGGAACTCCTCCCCAACTCGGTTTCCACCTTCTCTCCACTTCCCAAAATAGCCGTTTGACTTTTCAAACTAGGATTTGATTAAACCCTTTATTTTGTTCAGCGATGACACCAAGTACATGATGCAATCATTCCAACTTGGTATGATACATTCATGTACCCTTCCCCTTCGGAGTGCCGGACATTCCGGAACCTTCTAGAACATTCCCGATGAAAACACCGGAACCATTCTCCAACTCCGAAACAGGACTTTCCTTATATGAATCTTATTCTCCGGACCATTCTAGATCTCCTCGTGATATCCCGAATCCCATCCGAGACTCCGAACAACATTCAGTCTCTTTCTCATCATTCCATAACTACTCAAACAACGTCGAATCCTTAAGTGTGTCTCCCTACGGTTCGTGAATTATGCGGACATGATCGAGACACTTCTCCGAACAATAACCAATAGAGGAATCTGGAAATTCATATGGCTCCCACATATTTCTACGATTACTTTGCGATCGAATGAACCACTTATATACGATACCAATTTCCCTTTGTCTCACGATAGTTTACTTATCTGAGGTTATGATCGTCGGTATCTCTGCATACCTAGTTCAACCTCGTTACTGATAAGTACTCTTTTCTCGTTCCCGTGATATGTGATCCCTTGTGAGCCAGTCACATGCTTGCAAGCTAATTGGATGACATTTCACCGAGAGGGCCTAGAGTATATCTATCCGTCATATGGATGGACAAATCCCACTCTTGATCCATGTGTCTCAACCAATACTTTCCGAACACTCAATGCCACCTTTATAGCCACCTAGTTACGGTGTGGTGTTTGATGTCATCAAAGCATCCTTCCGGTGAAGGTGATATGCATGATCTCATGGTCGAAGGAATTAGGTTACTATGTATCGTAAAAGCATATAGCAATTGAACTATTAAAATGACTTGATCTTTATGCTACGCTTATCTATAGGAGTATGTCCACCATATCATTCTCCTAATGATATGATCTTGTTGTTAATAACATCTCAATGTTCATGATAGGGAAACCACAATCATTTATTAACCAACAAGCTAGTATTATAAAGAGGCTTTACTAGGGACTCTATTTTAAGTTTACAAATCACACAAGTATTAATGTTTCCTTGTTAATACTATTATAGCATGAATGTAAACATTTATCATAAACACAAAGATATAATAATAACTACATTTATTATTGCCTCTAGGGCATATCTCCAATAGTCTCCCACTTGCACTAGAGTCATCTAATCTAGATTACATGGTAATATACCGAACACCCATGGCAGTTTGGTGTTGGTCATGTTTTGCCCTCGGGAGAGGTTTAGTCAACGGATCCGCCACATTCAGATCTGTGTGTACTTTGCAAATCTTTATGTCCCCATCTTGGACATGTTCTCGAATAGCGTGAAAACGTAGCTTGATGTGCTTCAGCTTCTTGTGTGACCTTGGTTCTTGCGCATTGGCTATGGCGCCCATGTTATCACAAAGAGATAGACATTGGGTCCAGCACTAGGAACCACACCCAGCTCAGTAATGAACTCTTTCATCCATATCTCTTCTTGTGAAGCCTCGGAAGCAGCCATGTATTCCGATTCAGTTGAAGATCTCGCCACAACGCTTTGCTTTGCACCTCCAGCTTAACTGCCGCACCATTCAAGTAAATACGTATCCATTGTGATTTAGAATCATCCGGATCGGTGTTCCAACTAGCATCGGTGTAACCATTAACAACGAGTTGTTCATCACCTCCATAAGAAAGAACCATATCCTTAGTTCTTCTCAAGTACTTAAGGATGTTTTGATCACGTCCAATGATCCACTCGGATCACTTTGATATCTGCTAGTTAAACTAACAGCATATGCAATGTCGGGTCTAGTACATAGCATGGCATACATTACAGATCCTATGGCTGAGGCATAGGGAGTCTTACTCATCCTTTCTCTAGCTTCTGTCGTTGTCGGACTTTGAGTTTTACTCAAGGTCGATATAAATGACATGGGCAAGAATCCTTTCTTGCTATCTTCCATTCCAAACCTCTTTAGAACTTTGTCCAAATATGTACTTTGTGACAATGATATTAGGCGTCTTGATCTATCTCTATAAATCTTTATGCCCAATATATAAGCTGCTTCGCCAAGATCCTTCATTGAAAAACTATTATTCAAATATTCCTTGACACTATTAAGAAGGTCTACATCATTCCCAATCAACAATATGTCATCTACATATAGTATTAAGAATGCTACAGAGCTCCCACTCACTTTCTTGTAAATACAAGCTTCTCCATAAGTTTGTATAAAACCAAAAATTTTGATCACCTTATCAAAACGTTGATTCCAACTTCGGGATGCTTGCTTCAATCCATAGATGGACCGTTGAAGTTTGCATACCTTGTTAGCATCTTTAGGATCAACAAAACCTTTGGGTTGCATCATATACAACTCTTCATCAATGTCTCCATTGAGGAATGCTGTTTTTGACATCCATCTGCCATATCTCATAATCATAATATGCAGCGATTGCTAACATGATCCTCACAAACTTTAGCTTCGCTACCGGTGAGAAAGTCTCATCGTAGTCAACTCCTTGAATTTGTCGAAACCCTTTTGCGACAAGTTGAGCTTTATAGACAGTAACATTACCATCAGCATCTATTTTCTTCTTGAAAATCCATTTGTTCTCGACAGCCTTCCGGCCATCCGGTAAGTCCACCAAAGTCCATACTTGGTTTTCGTACATGGATCCAATCTCGGATTTCATGGCTTCTTACCATTTATTGGAATCTGGGCTCATCATCGCTTCCTCATATGTCGCAGGGTCATCGGTGTTGTCCACCAACATGACACTCATAATGGGATCATACCAATCTGGAGTGGTACGAGTTCTCGTTGACCTGCGAGGCTCTATAGCAACTACAACCGAAGTTTCATGATCATCATCATTAGCTTCCTCTCTTATTGGTGCAGGCACCACAGGAACTTCTTCCGGTGCTGCGCTACTCGCAATTTCGAGAGAAGGTTCGACAACCTCGTCGAGTTCTACTCTCCTTCCAGTCACTTCTTTCGAGAGAAATTCCTTCTCTAGAAAGGATCCATTCTTAGCAACGAAGATTTTGCCTTCGGATCTATGATAGAAGGTATACCCAATAGTTTCCTTCGGATATCCTATGAAGACGCATTTTTCCGCTTTGGGTTCAAGCTTGTCCGCCTGTAACTTCTTTACATAGGCTTCGCAACCCCAAACTTTAAGGAATGACAATTTAGGTTTCTTCCCAAACCATAATTCATATGGTGTCGTTTCAACGGATTTAGATGGTGCCCTATTTAAAGTGAATGCGGTTGTTTCTAATGCATAACCCCAAAATGATAGCGGTAAATCTGTAAGTGACATCATAGAATGAACCATATCTAAGAGAGTTCGATTATGACGTTCGGACACACCATTACGCTGTGGTGTTCCCGGCGGTGTCAATTGTGAAAGTATTCCGCATTTCTTCAAATGCTCGCCAAACTCGTAACTTAGATATTCACCTCCACGATCAGAACGTAGAAATTTAATCTTCTTGTTACGTTGATTCTCTACCTCACTTTGAAATTCCTTAAACTTCTCGAAAGTTTCGGACTTATGTTTCATGAAATAGATATACCCATATCTACTCAAGTCATCCGTGAAGGTAAGAACATAACGATAACCACCGCGCGATGCTACACTCATTGGACCACACACATCGGTATGTATGATTTCCAATAAGTCCGTAGCTCGCTCCATCATACCAGAAAATGGAGTCTTAGTCATTTTACCCATCAGACATGCTTCGCATCTTTCAAGTGATTCGAAATCAAGTGATTCAAGAAGTCCATCGGAATGGAGTTTCTTCATACGCTTCACTCCAATGTGACCAAGACGACGATTACATATAGGTCGAGTTATCGCTCGATTTCAAACGTTTAGCCTCAATGTTATTAATATGTGTATTTCCACTATCGAGATTCAATAAGAATAGACCATCTATCAAAGGTGCATGTGCATAAAACATATTACTCATATAAATCGAACAACCATTATTCTCGGACTTAAACAAGTAACCGTCTCGCAATAAACAAGATCCCGATATAATGTTCATGCTTAACGTAGGCACCAAATAACAATTATTTAAGTATAAAACTAATCCCGATGGTAGATGGAGGGGTAGCGTGCCGACCGCGATCACATCAACCTTTGATCCGTTTCCTACGCGCATCGTCACCTCGTTCTTCGCTAGCTTCATTATTCGCAACACCTGCTTGAGTTACAAATATGAGCAACCGAACCAGTATCAAATACCCAGGCACTACTACGAGTATTAGTGAGATACACATCAATAACATGTATATCGGATATACCTTTCTTCTTGATGTTGTCGTTCTTCAAATCCGCCAAGTACTTTGGGCAATGACCTTATCCCTTGCAGTAAAAGCACTCAGTATCAGGCTTAGGACCAGCCTTGGTCTTCTTCGTCAGCGCGGTAACTTTCTTACCACCCTTCTTGAAGTGTCCCTTTTGCTTAGACTTGCCTTTCTTGAATTTGGTGGTCTTATTGACCATCAACACTTGGTGCTCTTTCTTGATCTCCACTTCTGCAGATTTCAACATAGCAAACAGTTCTGGCAACTACTTGTTCATGTTTTGCATATTGTAGTTCATCACAAAGTTCTTGTAACTTGGTGGTAGTGATTGGAGGACACGATAAATCCCCAAAGCATTAGGAATCACTATACCCAAGCTTTGAAGTTTGTTTGCGTGCCCAGACATCTTAAGCACATGCTCACTGACGGAGCTGCCCTCTTCCATCTTGCAGTTAAAGAACTTTTCAGAAGCCTCATATCTCTCAATTGTCGCGTGAGTCTCAAAGATCAATTTGAGATCACGGACAATATCATGTGGGTCTAAATTCTCAAACCTTTTCTGAAGCTCCGATTCTAAACCATACAAGATAGCACACTTGAGCGTGGAGTCCGAGTCTTCCGAGCGAGGTAAACATTCTTTACTTCATCGGTAGCAGATGCGTGTGGGTCACCCATGTGCATCCAAAGACATAGGTCAAATTACCATGTGAGGACAATCTCAAATTGCGGAACCAATCCGCGAAGTTGCTTCCATTGTTTTTCAACTTTTCTTTCTCTAGGAACACATTAAAATTGATGGTAGGGGCCGCCATTGATCTACAACATATTTGCAATAGTTTAGACTAAGTTTATGACAAATTGAGTTCTAATTAATAGTTAAATCAGTCTAGGTGAACTCCCACTCAAAAAAATATCCCTCACATTGTTTTAGTGATCACACGAACCAAATCCACCACATCAACACCGATCATCACGAGAGTTGATATAGTTTCAATGGCGAACAATCGACATGTTCATCATATCTACTATATGATTCATGCTTTACCTTCCGGTGATCCGTGTTCTGAGACCATGTATGTACATGCTAGGCTCGTCAAGATCAAACCTTAGCTTCCGCATGAGCAAATCTGGCTTGCTCACGTTGTATACACTTGCGGAATCTAACACACCCGATCATCACGTGGTGCTTCGAAACAACAAGCTTTAGCAACGGTGCTAACTAAGGGTGAACACTTTATGACTTGAAATTCATGTGCATGAGGGATCATCTTATAATGCTACCATCGTTAACTAAGCAATACAAGATGCATAAAGGATTAACATCACATGCAATTCATAATATGTGATATGATATGGCCATTCTTATTTGTGCTTCCGATCTCCATCTTCAAGCACGAACATGATCTCCATCATCACCGACATTGCATCAAGGTCAATGACGCTTCTCCATGGTTGTCGTCCACCGGCTTAAACTATTACAACTACTTTGAATAGACACGCGGGTCTTAACATAAATTAAAGACAACCATATGGCTCCTGCCGGTTGCCAACTTACAATAAGGAACATTGCATACATCAAATATAATCACAATCATGGCCATATCACATCATCAGACACCCCGCAAAACAAAGTTAGACGCCTCTACTTTCTTTGCATGTTTTACGTGGTTTGGGGCTTTCAATAAGTGTTCTAACTTACTTACGGACATGAACCACAACATTGATACTAGTATTGACAATCACCCGTTGTAAATTGAATCTTAACTATGCTGGGAGAAACAGGCACCCGCAAAGCCACTTATGCAATACAAGTTGCATGTCAAGCGTGGAGCAAGTCTCATGAATGATGTCATGTAAGGTTAGCCCGGGCCGCTTCATCCCAACATCCCGCAAGATGCAAAGTACACAAGAAGCAATCGACAATAAAAGCATCAACACCCACAATGACCATTGTGTTCTACTCATGCAACAGATCTACATATAGACACGGCTCTGATACCACTCTAGGGTTTCGTAGCATGGAAAACCAATTTTTTTTACCGCATACAAACAAACAAGCCAAGATCTATCTACTAGATTGTAGCAACGAGTCGATGGAATAACTCACCCTCGAAGATTCCAAAGTGTTTAACGAGAGCGGATTCTCGTGGGTGATGTAGTCGTACTCTTCCCGATCTCAAGATCGCGTAGACGATCCTTCCGGCGCTGCTCCTAAGCGCTCCCTTGATCGGTCACACGTTCGGTGCTCGACGAAGACCTTCCTCTCCTTGTTCCAGAAAATGGAGGTTGTAGCACTCTCTCGCGATTAGGTAGCACAACGGCGTGGTACCGGAAGTAGAGGGGAGATCTCGCAGGGCTTCGCCTTAAGCCGGAGCGAGTATGGTGGACTATGAGAGAGCCCTCGGTGATCTAGGGTTTAGAGACACCAAGGAGGGGCAAGCCGGCGGCTAGGGTTTAGCTAGGCGGCGGCGGCGGTTTGCCCTAGGCGGCCAAGCGAGGAGGTGGCGCCTGGGCTAGGGTTCTTGAGGTGGAGATCTTGTGTGCTAGGAGGGCCCCGCCTCCTCCTTATATAGGTGGAGGGGCTGTGAGGAGGAGTCCCTCCCAACTCGGTTTCCCAAGGGGCGGTGGAGGGAGGAACTCCTCCCCAACTCGGTTTCCACCTTCCCCTCCACTTCCCAAAATAGCCGTTTGACTTTTCAAATTGGCGTTTGACTTTTCAAACTAGGATTTGATTAAACCCTTTATTTTGTTCAGCGATGACATCAAGTACATGATGCAATCATTCCAACTTGGTATGACACATTCATGTACCCTTCCCCTTCGGAGTGCCGGACATTCCGGAACCTTCTAGAACATTCCCGATGAAAACACCGGAACCATTCTCCAACTCCGAAACAGGACTTTCCTTATATGAATCTTATTCTCCGGACCATTCCGGATCTCCTCGTGATATCCCGAATCCCATCCGAGACTCCGAACAACATTCGGTCTCTTTCTCATCATTCCATAACTACTCAAACAACGTCGAATCCTTAAGTGTGTCTCCCTACGGTTCGTGAATTATGCGGACATGATCGAGACACTTCTCCGAACAATAACCAATAGAGGAATCTGGAAATTCATATGGCTCCCACATATTTCTCGATTACTTATGATCGAATGAACCACTTACATACGATACCAATTTCCCTTTGTCTCACGATAGTTTACTTATCCGAGGTTATGATCGTCGGTATCTCCGCATACCTAGTTCAACCTCAGCATCGATAAGTACTCTTTTCGTTCCGTGATATGTGATCCCTTGTGAGCTACCACATGCTTGCAAGCTAATTGGATGACATTTCATCGAGAGGGCCCAGAGTATATCTATCCGTCATATGGATGGACAAATCCCACTCTTGATCCATGTGTCTCAACCAATACTTTCCGAACACTCAATGCCACCTTTATAGCCACCCAGTTACGGTGTGGTGTTTGATGTCATCAAAGCATCCTTCCGGTGAAGGTGATATGCATGATCTCATGGTCGAAGGAATTAGGTTACTATGTATCAGAAAGAATATAGCAATTGAACTATTAAAATGACTTGATCTTTATGCTACGCTTATCTATAGGAGTATGTCCACCATATCATTCTCCTAATGATATGATCTTGTTGTTAATAACATCTCAATGTTCATGATAGGGAAACCACAATCATTTATTAACCAACAAGCTAGTATTATAAAGAGGCTTTACTAGGGACTCTATTTTAAGTTTACAAATCACACAAGTATTAATGTTTCCTTGTTAATACTATTATAGCATGAATGTAAACATTTATCATAAACACAAAGATATAATAATAACTACATTTATTATTGCCTCTAGGGCATATCTCCAACAGTGTGCGTGTGTGCGGGTGAGAGGAGAGAAAGAAAGGGGTGGGATGTGGACTAGATGACCCAGGTGAACTTAGATGGGCCAGGTCAGCCAATGTACCAACCCAAAACAGCCCAAGTCAAATAAAATAAGAAATGAAATAAAAGTAAAATAAATAAATTATCAAAATAACCTTTAAACATTTTCAGCTATGGAAAATTATAGAAAATCATAAAAATGCATTTAATATGTTAAAATTATCATAAAAATAAGATCTATCTAATAAAAATATAAAATTATTTATTTAAAATAAATATAGAGCACATAAATATTAACATCATTAAATCCTGAGTAAAATTTCTAAAGAAAAGGAAAAACTCCTAAAAATAATAAAAATAATTTTTGTGTATAAAAATAACTCTACTATTTTATAAAAATATTAACTTAGAGTTTTACAAATAAAATATAAACCAAATATTTTAAGACACTAAATTCTTTGAAGAATTTTATAAAAATAAAGGTAAGACTTAAAAATAAATAAAATACATTTTTAAGATCTTTAATAAGCATATTTCACTAGAAAAATACCTTGTATATTATTCAAAAATATTTTAAGATAAATAAAAATCATTACTATTTTAATCAAATGAAATAACCACTTTGTTAATTCTTAAAATTATTTCTTAAGTAGGAAATAATCACATTTTCTTATAAAACACCAAAACCTTTAAAGTTTAATTACTAAGTCTAAATCTATAATAAAAATAAAACTTAAATATAATTATTAACCTTTAAATGTTTTTAAATCTTAAATTCAAATTAAACCCCTTTTAAATAAATATTACATAACACTCATGTGTAAGAGGGTGAATAATATCCATCCCTCAACCACTCTTTAAATGATTCCAAACCCTAACAAAATTTGTAAGATCATCTAATTATGCTCCCATTAATAAATTGCATATTATTAAATTTATCTTTCATTTAAATTAAAAGGGATCATCCTTAATCATATTTGCCAAAACCCTAAAACTAGATGCTATTCTAAAATTCATCATATCTTACAATTCACTTCTATTTTTATAGTTAACTTTGGTTTAAACAATCATAAACATCTCATTTGAAGTTTATTCATGTTTTAAAGTTAACTTTAGCCACTTGTATCATCAATTAAAATACGATAACTTAACACCATTCATAACCATCACCAACCCTAATGAAAAATCTAATAAACCTTAAGACTAATTAACCTTAACTAAATACTAGTTTCTTCAAATGTTATTCTTTTTGCCACTTCACACAAACAAGTCTATATTAGTTCCTTCAGCTCTTAAGAACTCAACTCAAAGACTTTTTAACCCAATCACCAGATAACAATTAATCATAATCACATTATTCTATTAGTATTTGTATATTTTGGATTGTTAACACTTAAGTTCCTTATCAATGTCATTGCTTATAAAATAAACCTAAAGATAAACCCAATCTTAAATAAAATACCTAAGATTAACTTATTCAAAATACTAAGGGTTTCACTTTGGGAATTATAAAATTGCATAGCATTACTTATGCATAATGGCATCCTGCTTCTTTAAACATTAGTCCTTACCGGACCAATGATGCTGATTTTAGATATTGGATCTTCTATTATCTCGAAGACTGTGAGTGCATAATCTTGCAATCACAAAAGGCAAGTTCACACTTGCTCATGTCCTTTGATTATTTTCTATAAAGTATTTTGCAAATCCAGTGTTGTCATCACCTGCATTTGAAAAAGATCAGAAAACACTATTTTCATAATAATATGATTATAGATTATTTACCATGAGGTAATAATCTACTATGAAAGTTCCGGTGGTAAAGGAATATATTATCTAGGACTTAACCACCAATGTCGCCAGTGATTCTTGCGCCGTATATTACGCGTTAACCATGAGATTTGGAATGAGACGGAGAAGTCAGCTGGATCGGCTCCCTTTCGCATGCATTGGACACTGTTCTGGGTATTTGTAAGTTGCAGATCGTGGGTATGCCGTTTATACGGGGGAAGTCTACCGTGGATCTGGGCTTACAAAAGACAGATATCTAGTGTTAATGGTTGTTGTGTGTATCTAATTAAGGTATAGCCGTTTTATATGGGGAAAAGTCTACCTTGAGTTTGGTCATCCAACAATTGTGGTGTATGCGGGGTCGCGGAGAAGGACAGTGATTGGCTTGGATCTTAGTCTGGGCCTCATACCAAGGAAGTGTGAACGATCCTATAACTCGGATGTGCAACAAAGCTAAGATCTCTCATGGGTAAAGTAACGCACCTCTGCAGAGTGTAAGAACTGTAACTTGTTACTCCCTGTTCCGGGAAGGAGCTGCGAACGCTGCGGGAAAGGAACTCCATGAAAGTTCTGGTAAACCGTGAAGGCTGATGGACATAGCTTTTTAGAATAAAACCCACCTTTGAAGAAATGTTTACGAAAACTTGCATTGCCTACGACCTATGGTCTGTGGCTGTAGATAGTGCATCAAACACTCCTCTTTAGTGAATTTGCTGAGTATGCTCGTACTCAACGTATCTTCTTAACCCTTGCTAGATCTCGGAGAAACCAATGACGTTTCTAGGAAATAAGTCACTTAAAGAGTTGAAGATATCCGAGGGAGATCAACGGAGTCGAAGACCTTACCGGAATCTATCGAAGACAGGCCGAAGCGTAGAATATAAATAAAACTCATAGAATCTAGAACCTACTTCTGTAGAACAATACTATAATAGCACTTTGAAGCCTTACACATATATTAATAGTAGTACTTCTAAAAGTAACTCCGAGTGGATCTTTCTGGTTCTTTCTGTATAATATTCCTCACTGTCCGAGGAAGCTCTCTGGATCTTTTGTAATATGCTATCTGTAATAAAAAGTGATGTCTTGGACCCGCGATGTTTCTGTTGTACCACTCTGAGGGATATAATGCGGACAGAACGGTGTTCCGTTGGTGTTATATCAACGACTATAGTGTACTACACCATGCAGTGGTATGCTGGGTCACCGCATAACTCGATGTTCAATTTTCCCGTGAAATTTGATTTCTAGTTTTTCGGTTCGTATTTACTGGATCTAATCTGCACGAGCTTGAAACGAGACCGGATCTAAATTTTTGGTGCCCTGTACTAGCATTTTACGGGTTGAGAAATACGGGACCCGCTGAAGATGCTCTGAGAGAAGCTTACTTTTCTCCTGTTGCTAAATCGATGACAAGCGGCCGCCGTTGCGGGATCCTTTCCTGTTCTTGCATCCACTACGAGCAAGAACAAAAATCTATGAGTAGCCGGGCCACCCTTGGTCCCGCTATAAACCACCAGATTTGGTGGACAATCGAGCATATTAACACATGATCTTTTCTCGTCCCCTCCTGCGGCTACCGCCTCCCACCATAGGAGCATCACAGACAGGTTCAGGAAGATCACCTCCAAGGAGCAGCTCGCCAGCACTAGAGACCGCAGCACAAGGCCGACCAAAACCCTAACTGCTACCTCTAAAACTACAACCCAGGCCCGTTACTAGTATTATCTACATTACCAACACCCCTTCGCCATCTCCGGTCAGCATCGCCACCGGGGAGGGCTACGGTTTGCCCGGTAGATTGTCATAGGCAACGTTGTGCGTGATTAATTCTCTTGGTTAGACTATCTCCATCTCCATGAATAAATAGGATCGATGCATGTGTTTTCCAACATTTATCCTGGACTAGGACAAGTGCCCGTGCGTTGCAACGGGAACCCATCAAATCGTTAAAAAAAATCTATTATACATAAAATGTGCCGCATATCCGAAGTAGAAGTATGCACATTGCAAAGGATTTTACTATGTACAACAAGACTCTGGTGGTTTACCCAAACATACAACTGAATTGTTGGTTAAAATAGCATGTTCGCGATACCAAGAAATTGAAACAGAAATACTCCGAATATCCATTCCTTTGCTGGTCCAATAACAATAGCCATCTCTCTTAGATTAAATTAACAATAAACATAACTTCAATCTCTAATTCAGAACGACATAGTTATTTAAGTCAATGTATTTGTGCAGGTACTTGGTTTAAATAAAACAGACCCCATAGGTTCTACCCATATATAGGATCGAATGCACACTGAATGGGGAGAGCTAATGGCAAGCTCACTTCTTTATCTTGATGCTTCCAGATATTTACTTCCTCATACTATCTTTATACTAAACTACATTCTCATTCTTCCCTTTGCTCACCTGATCTAGCACAGCCTCAGTGATCATATCCCCAACCATATTTTTTGACTCAGCCGCCACTACAAGCTCATCTGCAACACACTTCTTTTCGATGGGTGCGCCAAAGAGAGAACAAAGGCAAGCTTGTGCAGATCCCTCCCCTCCCGCATCGCCTTGGCCGTCTTCTTCCTAGCCACATCCACCATCATGTGGTCCATGGCTTGGAAAAAGATTTCACTAACCTTCTAATATTAGCAGGCTGGAAAACCAAGAAGCGCACAACTCTGAATAGACAATGCTTGTGCAAACAACATTTCAGTGTAACCAAAAAATAACCCAACATATATATAAGCTACCACATAACTGAATCATGTGGAGGATAAATGTTTTTCGCCTATACACCATATTAAGAAACATTTAAAGAAGAGACCAAGGACTGCACAAATGATCTGGTAGTGCTCACAATATTTCACTTCAGAATTTCTAGTGCTTGAATAAATATATGTAGTGCAGGTTTAGGAATGACCATATTTAACAAAAAATATTATGTAGAAAATATGTGAAAATAGTCAGTATAAATATAAACCATATTATAAGGAGAGCCTCATGACTGCACAAATGAGCCGACAGTGTTCACAATTCCAAATGTTTGAATAAATACTACATCCTGAGCATGAAGTATCAAACCGTGCTCCTAGAAGTTAGAAAAAAAATAGACCCGCAAAAAATAATTAGTAGGCTCGAGTTCATTAGCAAGTGCAATGGTAGGTTGTGTGGTATAACTCTACTTGAATTTTTCTCATTCAGAGCTGGTTTCAGATTTGGTAATTGTACATCTCCATATGCATATGAGCCAGATACAAAAAACCTCAGTTGTACTTTTAGAATATTATCTTCAGCTAGCAAAAAATTGATCAGGCACTATCAAAAGAAGAAATTACTCGTATTTGACTTGATATATAACCAGCTTTTATGAAACGCATTTTGCTTTCTTCCCAAATTTACCAGCAGGACAGAGACCACCAGTCCTTGATGAAGAGGGTGCACCATGTAATACTGGCGACAACAAAATCAAAATTCACAATAGCACAACAATCCTGAGCTGAAAAAAGGTAGAAGAAACCAATGAGAAAAAATTATCTACTTAGTAGTAAAACCGTTCATGCCTTTTCGCTGTTTTACCTACTTAGTAGTAAAACCATTGATGACAAAGAATAATAATTCCAAAAAATGGATCATCAAATCAATTGAACAATTTGCACGTAATAGTATCTCTCGTTCACCACCTACCCACGAAATTGAAAGTGTTTGAAAATCACATAATAGCTCTCTGTCTCACACTTAAGTTGTATTGTATACCTTGCTCCAAAATATGGGGGCCAGCCCGTGTAAGATCCTGCAGCGGTCCATCAGATACCCAACTATTTACAACTCTTAAAGATGCCACCAATCAACAATCAATTCTAGCTGCAAAAAAAAGAAAGATAAAAAAAATCTGATTAGACCACCACCAGCTACCTTATCATCAGTGTACACACTATTGTAAAGCAAAGATCATGCAAAATTTCATAGGGAAAAATCGATGTACTAAAACTACATTGCGTATATATAGGGCATGGAGATACAAAGGAGAATAAGCTTGTATGAGCATCCAAGATTACCTTGCATCTCAAAGCAAGTTTGTACGGCCTCCATCCTAACTTCCATCTACTCAACACAAAATAAGATCGTGTTGAAAAAAATTCCCTGTTGAGTTCCTATCAGTAACACCTGCAACCAAAGGAACAGAGCGCCATAAAGCAGAATAGTGCAAGGAAAACAAAGCAGGTAACATGGGAAAGTTGCCGGACAAGGCGAAGTCTACACCCTCGTTGATTCTGGTAGTTGCGTGATGGAAGGACTGCTCATCAGCTAGAGATCATTTGATAGAAAGTCAAGTATTGGACAACAATAACAAAACTTATTTCTCTACGAACAGATTAGCATTCGATTTCATGGATGCCAGACATTAACAACCGTTGGCTGAAAAGAGATATTATGAATTATAAGAATTAATGGCAGTGGAAAGCATGGATTATGAGCACACAAAGTTAACTCACTATTCCTATCAAGCATTCGTTAAATGGGTCATAGATTATAACATAGAAAGGTAAGGAATACCATAAGAATTTCCAAACTGAACCCGTGACCTTTGCCCTCACCTGAAAGGGCTGGTAGCGCTTTAGTTTCACCAACAAACAGAGAAGGGTATTTGGTCCTAGTGTTCACCTCTTTCTCACAAAAAATCTGATACTAATTTTGTTTCATTAGAGATAAAAGCAGTCAAGGAAACATGATAACAAAATGGATGAAATATTATAAAAATTACTATTGAAGTCAATCAAACTGTTTCATAATCAGAGACTTCTTGCTATGTACTGACCAAAGAACATAGCTTTTAAAAATTTCCAAATCTCAAAATACAATTAAAGCGCATCCCCGCTGATAATTTGGTAGCATGATTACAACAATGGGAATGATGAGTTCTTGTTACCTTATGAAAAAAATTGTAGTCCTGGACAATGAAGACAGGCAGTTCCCGCGTTGGCGAGTTGTCATCGGTGGTATGCGAGGGCATCCTCGGGACGCACGGGGGGATGCACTATGGCCACGCTTGGCGAGGGGAGGCGGCTGCACCGGAGACAGCGTCGATCTGGTGCCTCCTATCCCCGCGACATCAGAGTCCTCAACGAAGATAGAGGCGGCTAGGGTTATCTCCGCGCTGGATCGGAAAAGCGAGGCCACGGTATGGGGCGGCGGTGATGGCGAGAGAGGGAGGAGAAGAGGGTGTAGACGCAGTCCTTCCACGTCCTGGCGGCGCCAATCGACGGCGGCTGGTGCTGGACGGCGGCGGAGGCGGAGGCGATTGCGAGAGAGAGGAGACACGAGAGGGAGAGAGGGGAGAAAACCGGTTCGGGAAGAGGTGGACGTCAAAACCAGTGGGGACTGGGTTGTCGACGAAAATAAACCGACGTAGTGCAGGTGGGCAGAAAACGGAACCCCGATTTACTTTTACTTTTTAGATAATATATATAGTAGAGACTAAGAATTATAGTAGCTATATAAACATTATTTGATTAAAAATTGATACCACTATAAAGTATTTTTTTATGAACCCAATGGTATAAATTTTTGTCGCATGTTCATGCATGTTAGGCCTTAAGTTGCTTCTAGCTTGTACCCACCCCTATGTTACAAATATCTTCGGAAATTGGTTAGACGGTATAGACCACAAGTTTAGAATTCTTCATGGTGTTGGAGCGCTTAAGTTACTAGGTCACTTTAGACATATAGAGATGTTTAACAAAAAATCTTCTCTCTTGTATGTTATTTATCGGTGCACTAGTACTCTTTGTTCATATGATCATCTCTACAACGTGTGGAGAATAGAGACCTGTTTATGGAGGTGTCTAATCTGTTGAAAGACACTACGAGGGACTTCTTTACCCGATGCGGATGACAACATGATCCTCGGATTGGCTCTTCATGTAGAGAGTCGTTTTACAATTTATCATTATAATATGTATTTCACCCATCCGACATTTATATTAATAAAGAGTAAGTGTCAGGTGTCCCAGATATTGTCTGATGATTAAGCGTCTAAGCCATGTGGAGTATAACTTATTGGATCTTGAATACTTCTGTACCAATCTCTACTATCTAAAAAAAACTTTGTGTTCCATGGTGGTCGACCAATACGTCGTGCGTTTCGTCCTTCATCCGCCCGCTCGCCCGCAAACACCGCCTCCGTAAATAATGCTTCGTCAAATTCATCCGCTCAGTCATAGGCTCACAGCGCACCGCTGCCCCATCTCCCCGGTGCCGATTGAGAAGGCCACTCCCCCTTCTGTGCATAGCTCCGTCGTGGATCTACACCACACCAGCGCCCCAATTTCGACGAGGCTGCCGCACCCTTGCTCCCTCTCTCTTCCCCCCCTACACATCTTTCGGATCGGCGGAATCAGGGTTTCAAATCGGCTGAAACGTGTGTGCGAGGGAGAATGATGCCGCTGGCCGCCTTGCTCCTCGCCGCGACCTCTGGCTACGCTGCAAGGTGAAGAGGCTCTCGCCAAACGCCGTGCTAGCGTCCTGCGTCTCCACGCACCCCGCCGGGTACGACCTCTTCAAGCACGCTGGTGAGGCCCTCCATCTCCCCCTCTCATCCCCTTATGGGACCACGCCAACACCTCCAGTACTGCCGCGCTGCAACCTCAGGACCGCCACACCACCTACTTTCACCTGCACATCCTCTGATAAGGTAGCCGGGTGATTGTTACTGGTTGGTGATTGTTACTTCAAGTTCTGTAAAGTTTGTTCTCAATTACTGCGTGTGATCCGATTATTTAGATAAGTAGTAATTTCTAGCATCTAAACATGCATTTGCTTGGTAAGATAAAATGACTATAGTCATTTAAATGCATATACTTTCATTCGTTGTTGCAGCCCTAAACATGGGCGTGAAGATGGGAGGCTGTTGGAGTCTTCTCCTCCTCGACTTGTTCTCCGCCTTGCCGGACGGCCGAAAGAGCGAGCGGGTAACCTCCTTCTTTCTCACTCACGTACACACGACAGGATCTGCTTTTCTTTGTGGTATGCTCCTCTTTTTTTTTTGTTCTTCCTTGTCAAGTGATTAATTTTCTTCAGTAGCAGCAGTCAACAAATACTAGAGTACTTGTTTGATGCATGCCCGCTGCCTTTTCAAATCAGGTTCTTCTTGAGCACTTGAGAGCTCGGTCCTCGAATGCTTTCTCATAATGATATCCTGAAAGGTTTTAACTGTACCTGCCCAAGAATAAATACTCTTTGGTATTAGTTTACTGGTCCCTAATGTTTTACATAAGAGTACTAAATATATGAAAGGGGAAGAGGTTATGGTAGTGAATTGTATATCGTTTTCAACCGGAGGCTGTTGATGTGGGAATGCATAATCATCCATGGATTTGCAAATGAATGATAGAATGTCATGGCATCAGTATACGTAAATCTGAAAGTGCAATGCTATTGTGTGCTTAAATACTTCTATTTATGTTTGTACTTTAACATTGAATTTATTTTGTATATCCTCATTTTATATAATTTGGTGTAACATGTGTTCTGCTATGCCCTTGGACATGCCTTATTATGGCAACAGGAATATCTGCACTAATTCTCGCGCTATGGCCTCTGCAACTAATCTAGACATACTACTGCATTATTAGGCACAACGTCTCCATGACTCCATGCTTGTATGTTGACGTTTATTATACTATTTTTTCCAGTAATGATAAACGCACAAAGTTAAGCCAACTACATCAGTCTCAGCTACAGGAGATTGTGTCGGCGTGTAAATTATCTAGGTATAGAATGACCATTTGATCTCATGAATAACTTTGTTATGCAAAATCATAGTATTTAATTCTTGTATGTTGACGTTTCTTTCGCTAAATTTATGTTGTCTATCTTCCATTCTTATAGCAGCAAGCATGTCACAATTGTTTACTGATCAGCTACATGCATGAAGAATTGCTTATCTTCCAACCCTTCTTGATCCTATGCCTGGTGGATGGTGCTACGCATATTATCTTTACTTCATTGTGATTGCTTATCTTCCAACCCTTCTTGATCCTATGCCTTCTTGATCCTGGTGGATGGTGCTATACACAACAAAATGATAGACAAACCAAAAAATTATCTTTACTTCATTGTGAGAAGGTGCATCGTTTTGCTGTTTGGTGCTACGTATTTCTTTTAGGAAATGGTAGTACGTATTTAGGAATGCATATATGCACATGGAAAGATTATACTCAGTTGAAGTTGGGATTGTTCCGTTTGGGTACCTGGGTTGGTTAGTCATCTAGAGGATTATGTAAGACCGAAGTTCCAAATAGAGCATCCGAAACATTATTTGGTGTTGGGATCTGCGTTTGAGAGATTGGAAGGAATAATTGGACAGGGAGATGAGACAGAGATTTGTAGGGCTCTGAGTGCTTTGCTATTGCTGCTAATTGCACCTATGTGTCAGTGTGTTTCGCTGATGGTCTAGCGGTATGTGCTTCTTTCTCGGCTGTTATGGAAGAATCATCCAACCTGCAAAGACAAGCAGAACTTTCATGTGTCATTTGCTGGACCGATTTTTCTTCCACAAGGAGCTTCTTACCATGTGGACATCGGTTCTGTTATTCATGCAGTCAAAGGATGGGAGATTGTCTGGTATGTCACTTCAACATAATTTTTAGTTGAATTCATTTTTTAAAATCGGATTATACTGTGCTTTTTTGCACATCACTATTTTCTAGATATATCTGTTGCTCCACTGTAAAACCCATTATGTCTACGCTTATGCTTGTATGGTACTACAGATTCAGGATAGTAGTATAGCGATCCATCCTGATTGAAATAAATGTTACCAATGTATAAGATTAGAAATTGAACATAGGTTACCATTCCCTTTGAGTAGTGGTATTCAGGTTCCCAAAGAACCTATGCTTGTTGTTAGCTTTTTTTTCTTCGTCCCTTCACAAATTTCCAATCAGATATTATTTGTTGCTCAATACTTGCATCTCCTATTTCAGTCTCAACATGCCCTCTTTACAAAGTCATTTTCTCCTGGATCAACAAGGTGGATGAGGCTGGTTTGTCAGATCAGAATATATACTCGCAGACTGTTCCTTGTGGAGCTTCAACGGACATCTTCATATTCGCTGATGAAGGTTACGATGTTCCTAGATCAGCGGTGAGATCCTTTTCCACTATGCATATCTCCTGCTTCCTGTACTTCTATTTTTGGATGTTCACATGTCAAACTCAATATGCAGTCTAATAAGGGGTCCTGCTACCAGTGCCACAGCCGTTAGCCCGAAGAGTTTCTCCGAAACTGCCATGTCTGCCAGTCACAGTGGGTACACAAATACACTGCCTTGATCCTCCGCTGCCTACATGGACGTGTAAGCACTGCCGAGATCTACGGAGCATATACCAACGCTACCGCTAGCCTGAATTCTGGAAATACGCGTTGCCATGAACGCATAGTTCGTTGTGTATATCACTATCACTGGGTCGCTCGAGATCCGTAGGACCAGAGCCGGCTCTGACCCATGGCAACCATGTGCAAGGGCCTAGGGCCCATGTATATGAGGGGGCCATGAATAGTAGCATCCTTTAGTATTCCTGCTAAGCCATTGTTTATTTGGATTAAAAATGCAACGAGAGAATAGGCGTGTGGGGGCCTGTAGTTCATTTCGTGTTTGGTTTTTCTTGTCCGTCTCTTTGACTGCCCGGCCGCTCCGATCCTACTTGTAGTCTCTAGACTAGAGATCGATATTTTTTACCGAGAGTTGATCAGGTGAACTAGGGAATCCATCTAAGCCTCGCTCTGCTCCCCCGTGGTCTTGCTCGCCGCTGCCCGACAACGGGCACATTCAATCATTGCTTAAGACGATTCTAATGTTAGATTAGATATTTAGGGTTTCTAGTTTCATGTACTCTATCTGTTCAAAATTAAATGGTCTAGATTTGTCTAGATTGACATGTATCTGGACGAGTTTTAGTGTTTAAGACACATAGAAACTAGAGAAGTTCTGAGTAACAATTCTGAACGAACGAAGTATTTTGTCCTTCTCACAATTATAGGTGCTCTAATGTTGCCCCAAAAAAAATACAAATCTAGTGCCAGGAAGAGAAATGAAAGAGAATTTTTAGTTTTTCGGTCTTTTAGTGCTTAACAATCATTTTTATCCCATTCAATCTAAGAGTGTGTGGTTCGATATACTTCTTCATATTTTGCGAATGAAAATAGCACGTGCAGGTTTATATATTTATATGTGATACATATATAGCCATTGGGGCCCACGTGTAGGCTTCGCCCTAGGGCCTTCCAAAACATAGAGCCGGCCCTGCATGGGACAGCCTCAGTGTAAGGGATATGTCGACCAATCTGATAATTAATTTACTCCCGTCCTTAGGGCATCTGTAACCGATGTACAAAAGTTTAGAGAAGTAAAACTCCGGAGAAAACTTAGAGGAGTAAAAGTACTCTAACCGAAGTACAAAACTTAGAGGAGGAAATCATATGATCACCCCGCAAACTCGATCAAATTTGACCAAATTTTGGTCGATTTAAACTAAATTTGAAACCTACTATTTCATTTACTTAATTTGTACATATTACACCTAAAAGTCGATCGAATTTCACTAAATTTGATTAGATTTGACCTAAACCTAACCTAATCCTCCTCCCAGACAAAGGAGGAGGAATCGCTGTCGAGCTCGATCACTGTTGGCGCCGTCGATGGACCCGTGTCCTCCTCCACCATCCTCGTTGGCGCCAGCGCTGTCGACGGCCCCGCAACATCAGTGACCTCCTTCGCCGCAGCATATTGCCGGTGCTGCTCCTCCTTGACGATCTTTGGTTTGGCCTACGCGAGCCGCTCCACGTCCCGACGAAGTTCTTGGCGTCACCGGCGTCGAGCAGATGAGTGAGTCGCGTCTGCATCCTAATTATGCGTTTTCACAAGTTTTTTCTCTTCCGGTGCAACGCACGGGCATTTTTCCTAGTACCAATATAAAAAGACAGAGAAGGGGGCAGATCCAACTGATCCTAGCCATCTATCCAATATCCCACGGTGCAAGTCACTGGTGAGTTTTGCGGTACGGCCCCGGACGCAAATCACGCCGGTAATCATCGAAGACACCGCGCGCAAATCACGCTAAATAAAAACAAAACCACGCCTCTGCCATCCCGCACCCCGCGCCTCCATCGTTGCACGCCGCCTGCCGTTCTTGCAAACCGCCCTCTCGCCCCTCGCCAGATCTCGACTTCTCGCTAACGTGGCCGCCACATATACGCCAACGAGACATCGCAGAGCGGATGCCGCTGCCACGTCAGTCACACGCCGCCATCATCCGTGAGCCGTCGGCCTGTCATCCACCCCTTCCTCGCCTCGCCGCCAGCAGACCGCTTGTCCGCTTGCGTAATTCGCATCGAGGACGACGATGCGGACCTTGTTCACGCCGCCTTCCTCGCCCTGTCTTCACGAAGCCCCCGCCCATCATCCATTCGTAGCTTAGCCAGCCCGGCCGCTAGAGAGCCTCTCCGCTGGGCAAAAGCACCTTGTAACCGCTAACCGCTCCTCCGCTGGTTGCAGTCCTACATGTACACGTCGCTCAATTTGATTTTTTGTGTTTTCAGTTGCTTTCATACAGTGGCCTGAAGAAGGATCATATACTCCTTGGCATCTGTCAGCCAATCTAAATAGGAAACATTCTTATGCGATATCATGTTACCAGTATATGTCAAACAGATTTGTGTAATGCTTGGCATGTGTCGGCCTACCTTAATAGGAAACGTTCTTACGAGATATCATGTTCCCAGAATATATCAAACAGCAGGTTTACTTTAACTTAGAAATCTCAAATGTTATCATCAAGCTGTGATTACAAGGTAGATAAGTTTTTTTCTAGATGAGAGATCTGATAGCTAACAACATAGTACATGCATGCAACCATCTGCCAGTTGGATTCATATTTACCCTTTCTAATTTTGTCAGATATAAGGATTTGTAGAGTGGCCAATGGACGAGGTTCTTCCATTTTCCAATTTTTCAACACAGCCTTTTCTTTAATCTTTAATGATTAAAAAGAATAACATATTCTGATTGCATTTTCTACAGAGCGTTTTTTTAGTTAGCTTGCATCCGATAGTGAAATGCTACAAAATTAGGCAACCAAAACTGAACTAACGACTATATGTGTATCACATGTTTCATTAATCTCTGGATCGGATGGAGATGCGATTCTCTTGTTTTCTGAGCAGTTATAGATTTTATAGGTTTTTTCTCTAGAAGCGGTGGTACCTCGGTGTTGCAGATGGATGTGGGAGTGTTGTGATTACTCTCGGTGTGTATCTTCTACAAGCTGCAAAAAGCCAGGAACCAGGAACCGCTACCTCCAAATAAGGTGCGCCGAAAATTTAAAATTTTGAAATATGGTACAATTAACACGTAGTAACAAACATATATATGGTGATATCTCGATAGAATATTTTGGCGAACCTGCAGAAGTCCTCTAATGGTACTGTGTATTTGTGTGAATTTGTTCCAGCAGAGTGATTAAAATTGCTAATTCTACCAGATATGTATAGAAACCCATCGTGTGCTTAGTGGTGAGCATCACGTAATTAATCCTAACACATTCAAAGTACTATTGTGTTAACGTACTCTATCTCGCTTCATATTCATATCTGGAACTTTGATGTTGTAGCAGATACAGGGATGATAAAGGCACACTTGCCCGAGCAAGTTTAACAATTACTGCACACCACGGATTTCTCACTTTTGTTTGCTCACGAAATGCTTAATCTTTATGAAAACTGAAGAGAGGAATGCACATAGATTCAGTACAGAACACTAGAATCCATGGAGATTCTTAATGAGCTTGTGTGCGCTTTGTAATTCCTTCCTAAGAGTGCTTCACTTGAATAGGCACGTGCAAGTGAAGGCTAAGTGCAGTTCACTATCTGAAAACTGGATGAACACAAACAGTGATGATGCTCTTGATTTGGCCAGGGGAGTTGTTGGTGCAGGGCTGATTGTGCATGACCATGTTGGAAGATTTCAAGTAGTAGCCTCCATACGATAACATCACTGGTCTATCTACCACTAAGATACTGGCATGCATAGATACCATGTTCGCCCAAGATAGGCTATCAGAGAGTGGTGATTGAGACCTCGAAACAGGCTTTCGCCCAGCTTTATAAATAAAGCACACAGGTGAGACCGCTGCTGGGCAGACTGCATGGCAAAGACAAAGACACAACACGATACACAATGCTGGGGCAGCAGCACACACACGCCCGAAAGAAAACAAGGAAAAAAGCAAAAAGGAAGGAAACGGAGAGGGATCAACTAGACGAGGAAGACCGCAACCGCTGCGCCCTCCGAAGAATACCCACCACGCTCCTAGCCCCGACTCGCCAAGCACCAAGCAGCACCCTCAAGAGGGAAAGCGATCACGCTGCCGGACCAAAGACTGGCCCTAGGGTTTCCCACACGAGGGAATGGATGAAGGGAAGCCACGACGCCTCAGAAGGAAGATGCCACCTGCAAGCGCACCGTGTCGGTCGAGCCGACAAGGATTTCTCCCGAGGACCCTATCCATAACCCCGAACGCCAAGCACGGGGGAGACCTGCGAGGGCGAGGCCTCGCCACCACCAAAACTTGCCGCCCACGAGCATGCGCCACTCCGGTTCCGACTTCGTCATCATTGTCTCACCAAGCAAGCCGGTGCGAGGTCTACAACATCGCGGCACAAGTAGAAATGAACCGGGACCCTCATTACCATGGTCGCGCGGGAGGGAACTTCCTCCACCGCCGGAGACGGTAGTCGATCGGACGCGGCAACAGACAAACCAGTCCCCCATAGGTCCGGGCCGGGCCCAAGAGCCGTTAAGCCTCGCGAGGCAAACCAGTCCCATGGCGGTCCGCCGAGCCCGACCAAGGACACCGAGGATCCCATCCATCCTAACCCGCCAAGATTTGCGGCAGACAAAGCAAGGCCGACCCGACCAACCCAGACGGGTCAATGAGTCCGATCCGGCCGCCATGGCGCGCTACCACCCAGCTTTGCTGCCATGGAAGCGTCGCTGCCCCGCCCAAGACCATGCCGCCAGACCGCCCACCCCTTCCGACGAGGGCCCTCCCAGAGGCGGGCGAGGCAAAGACAGTCCATATCGGGCCCGAATGGGCCCAGATCTGACCACGCCACGCACCGCCACCAGCCCCGAGCCACCGCCGCCAGCGACATCATCACGCCGGCCGCCACCAGGAGCCCGACCGCCGGCCGAGAAGCGCCCCGCCACCGCAGTCCACCACGCCGCCACCGGAGTGCCGCGCCGACGCGCCCTAGGCCCAACGCGCCGCCCAGGTGGAGGCCGCAGGCCCACGCCGCGAGCCTCGTGCGAGGAGAATAAACCCGCCTGCCTGCCGCCGACGACGCTCTCGGCAAGGAGTGAGGAGGAGGAGGGCTAGGAGGCGGAGGTCTGCCGCCCACGCCAGCGGCGACGAGGAGGGGAACGGGCTTCAGATACCGACGAGGAGGGTGATTGAGACCTATATTCTGGATAGTCAGGAGCAGAGATCAATGGGTGCTAGCTAATTCGTGAGATGTAGAGATATAGGTGTTCATTCCAGGGTTTTTGGATCTTCTCCTTGCAAGGCGAGAGGGGACCGAAATATCACACTGATGTGTATAAGAGGTTAGTATCTAGTATGTTTTTCTTAGACTTTGATGTAATCCATTTTTTTGTAGATATTGTAGGAACTTTGTTTCACCTGGATAAAACTATAGACTTAACTATCATTAACTAAACAAAGAGATATTATCAAAGTGAGCCATTGCATTTTGTTACCCATGTCCTCAATTGTGATGAAAGATCATGTTTTTTTGTTACCTAAAACGGGCCTAGCCAAATTTGATATGTATCAAAACGTGCATTGCACGTGCCACTTTACTAATTGCTAAAAAAGATTGGGGCCAAACCTTACTCCGTGACCAGCAGAACGAGGCCTAGTATCGCTCGAAGACGGCCATATATAATCAGTAAGGCTAGGTGGCGCGAACCAACGGGAGCGTGGCTGCTCACGTGTGTGGTACACTAATTGGAATCAAGATCACGGCCGGGATCGCACAGCATTTTCATAATCCGGAGAAGTAGGACACGGTGGGGGACCCGAATATTCCAGCGGACCTGCGCATTAGGGCACGTACAATGCCCGGAGAAGACGGGTCTTCTCTGAGCCCTCCACGTAATCTAGAGAAGGTAACAAAAATAAGTTGTACAATGGGTTATCTCTTATTGTCATCTCTAAGATAAATGTAAATTGACTAACTATAGTAAGAAATTGTGTTGATAAGATAAGACATAAGCTACAACGGAGAAAAATAGTCTTCTCTTATTTTTAAGGGATCATTCCGTAGCTAAGGGAAGACAACCTTCTTTTTCTTCGTTCTCTCTCCTTCAACTAAGCGAAAATCCAACGTGGCAACCGTAAGGGAAGGTTGACGTCACCACATTGTACATGCCCTTAGGTCGTCTCCACCAGCACGATCTAAATGGTCTGATTGTGTTCAAGCTGGTCCGAGAGAATCGGCCGTTCCTTCCAGTGAGGCGATCCGTTCGGATCGACCTGTTCGCTCACCAAATTTGGATGGCCGATGCATAAGGCCCTGACGCGGGCGGACGGAGTGGTTGCCAAAACCAATGGCACTGGACCCACTTGGCAGCGACCAAGACGCGTACCATCAACTCGGATGCGCTCGCAGGCAGACCGACCAGAGCAGCCTTGGCCATCAATGTCGTAGCAGACTGATTGACGAGACGAGGCGCCACCTGAGTTCCCATGTCGACACTAATGGTGAAGATGCGAGAACTTGCGCACGCACGGTTAGGGGCTACTTAAACCGGCCCAATGCCCCGTCGGCGCCGCACTCACCACCCCAGCCATTGCCAAGAAAGCTCCCCCACCGCCGCCACATATGATGAAGATGCCTCTGTGGCTCATGAAGACGAAGAACGACGCCGAGGGCAGTGACTCTAGGTCGCGCCAGTGTCGAGGGCGCGTTCGCCCACTCCACCGCCCATGTCGTGATTCCTATGCGGTGTGTCGCTGTTGCCAATGCCGCGGGACTTTGTCGGTCCCGTGGCACGCAACGACGATGACGAGTGCCAGCGTGACTACCGCTACATTCATGTGGTGGAGTGCAAACGGCGCTGGCAGGAGGGAGACCGCATCGAGCACCATGATGTTTATTTCCCCGGATCCCCCAGGAAGTCCAGTGGAAGAGCACCTAGCAGAGCAAGGTGTATTGTAGGAACTTCCTGGCATGGGAGCAGAACGCGAGACAGTCGTCTAAGTTCCGTTGTGAGCTCCGGCCCTAGGAGTTCTACGAGGGTGTCCCCAACTCCCCCTCCGACCACGACGATGATGATGATGGTGAGGGTGGCGACCACGTCATGAAGCAGGAGGCGATGGTCGCGACGCCGTACAACTGATGGAGATGGTCGCGGAGGTCAACGCCTCCTTGCCTTCTCCCCGCCGCTGCCGGCGTGGGTGCCATCGGTAGCTCCACGGCTCGGGATGGAACTGACCGATCTGGTGCATTCGTCGCCACCATCGCCTCAGCACGAGTGGCCAGCGTGGCCCAGCCAGGTGATCGACCCGCCGCCCTAGAACCTCTAGGCGCCACCGTCGTACATCGATCTCGTCTCCGACGTCGAGGAGTAGATGGCCACGGCGCCAACGCAGGCCAAGGGCCATAGCTAGGGTTTTTTCTTTTATTTCCACTGTAATTTTTCTATGAATCTATATAAATTCTGATCAAATTTACGCGCTTCTATATTTAGTTTAAAATTGAAAAACAAAATATGTCTACGGCTAACATCGAACGAGGATAGGTTGGATCGGGCCGTGGACCAGATAAGCTGGACGGTGACCCAGATTTCGCCGGCGACTGGTTACTACAAGGAAATTAATTAATGCTGTCGATCGCAGTAGTCTGTTCACTCGCTAGTGGCTAGTAGTACAAACGCCGATTAGAGGAGAGCAGCACGTCAATCGACGAGCGAGGTTCCGTCCAAGGGGAAGAGAACACGAGGTGAGACACCCGATAAGATGTCGATAATTTTTCTATCGTACATATTTCTTAACCTGTTTCTCTGTCATTCCTTTAGAAATAATGGGCTAATTCATTTAGGGCCATGTATATTTCAGATTTTCTCTAAATCTTAAAGCCCAAATTTGTGGCAGCCCATATGTGTTTGGGTCCATGTTTGTGGCAGCTCACATGGCAGTGGAGTGGGAGCTAAAGTTTAGTCCCACATGGAAAGTTGGAGGAGAGTTGCACCACCTTATAAGGTGGAGTGTTGCACCACTTTGTAAGTGAGTGGCAATAAGAGAGATACACACGCGCGCTCCTCCGACGACGACGCCGCCGCTCGCACGCTCGCCTCGTCTCCCGGATCGTGGGCTACTGTAACCTGTAACCGACCCGAACGTGCGTAACGTGGACTCGGCCCACGTTCGCCTCCGTTAGGGTTTCTGAGATTCTATATAAAGTTCTGTGCTACCGCCACAACACCACGAAAACCAATCTAGGGTTTTGCCATCCTCTCTACTTGCGCCGTCAACGTAGTCTACTCCATCCGCTTGCCGGCGTGCAGGTCTCGGAACCACTCGCCCTTGTGATCCTGCGGGAGAGGCGAATAAGGTTTTGGGAAGCGCTACTGCGATCGCCGAAGTTCTCCATCACGGGTCATCTTCCATCCAAGTCAGGCGGTGCTGCCTACCGCCGTCTTCGTCGCCATCTGCTGCGATCACTCTTCCCCAAAGTTTCTACTACGACAACCGAACGGTACGTGATACGTGATCCTGTTTGGTTATTCATCATGTTCTGCGAGTACATGTTAAGCTGTTGTTTGTTTCCGATCATCCTGTTGTTTAGTACATCTAGTATGCTCGAGTTACATGAGCTAGTAGCTGGCCTGGAATTAATCGTGGAAATTATGCCTAATAATCCAACAATTCTATTGGTCGACATGCTCTAGCTCTAACCAACAAACCAGCAAAGGAACGATCTTTCGCGGTACGAGAGAGTAGTTTTTATAATATCCCTCCGATCAAGTACTCCCTTCGACACATATTAGTTGCCTCAGATTTGTCTAGATTTGATTTAATCTAGACACTATTTAGTATATATGTTTATCTAAATTTTGATAAATCCAAGTTAACTAATATGGGTAGTTATAATTTCTCTTTGAGGGGATCCAAGTACTAATATATTGTCATGGTATTATTAACAGGGGTGGGTCGTATTATACTGTATACTATATAGTATGACGATTTGAGTTGATGACTTGCCTCCGGCCTCTGGGTCTCCCAAAGGCTTCCTTTAGTTTGTTCGCCAGGAAATGGCTAATTAATCATATCCTACCACTTGGAATGGTGAACACGGCGGGCGATCGCGAAATATTCCGTAGAGACTGTTGCGTGACGTGGCCTGGCCCATTGTCCGAAAATTAGAGCACAATAAAGAGTGATGATGGGGACGCGGTTGCAGCAACGGGCGGCAAATATGATTCCGCGTTTTTGACCCGCCGCAAGTCTCGTCCGGGTACGACTACTAGAAAAAGTGAGACCTTTATTTTAGGAAGGTCAGTCTGGCGCCTAGGCTGCCCGTGGCAGCACGCAGAGTTTACAGTCGCTGTGTTCCGTTTCCTTTATTTTTCCCTTTCTCTACTCGTTTCAATGTTTTTTTTGTTGCTGCGTGTTCTTAGGCTCGGTTTCGCCTTGAATCAAGGCGCTTATAACGCATCAAATTTTTATAAATATATCTTGAAGGAGTGCACTAGTTATAGGGCATGTTTACCGTTTCCCACAATTTGCCGTAGCGCGTCAGCATCAGTGGAGAGAGCTTTCTCAGCTATGAACATTATCAAGACCGAGTTAAGAAATAAAATGGGTGATGATTGGATGAATTATAGCATGATTTGCTATGTTGAGCGAGATGTATTCCACTCTTTTAGTGATGATGATATTTTATATCGTTTTCAAGCATATTGTTCACGCAGAGGAGTTTTACAGCTTCGTTTTGGTAAGTTCTCATATTCATATCAATGAATGACCATTCCATTTTATATTTACTAGTAAAATGCCCGTGCGATGCAACGGCTGTGACTATGCGTCATCATTTGTACATTCATGTCGGTAAAATTTTAGTAAGCTTCTAATTACCATGGTATAATACGAAGGTCAAAAGCACAAAGGAGCTTAAAGGGGGCGTTATAGACGAAAAAAGAGGAACAGATTAAAATCTCTAATTTTGATATGAAAGCAAAGCTTGCTAAGCATTGCCATTGCATGTATTAAGTTTGAACTATGTTATGATAGTTGACTCTTCATTTTCATCATCTCTAACTCTCCATAGCGACTTCATGTCGCTTCGTCACTCAGTGTCGTAGTGAACGGTGGCACGAGCTTTTATGCTTGGCGACCAGGTCAATCCACCATCGACCCCCCCCCCCCCCTCCATAAGAGAATAATAACATCAAATAAAGGCATTGTTGGAGCAGCTTCACTTTTAGCAAAAACATTCTTTTTTTTCATAGTAAGAACTGAAAATCAATAGCCATGATAATTTTTTAAAGGTTATTTCGCACCTAGTGCAAAAGTATGGAGATTTGTTTCCGGTTAATGTTTGCTTTGAAGAAAAAAAATCCCTGTTGTGCTCTCTCCAAAGATATCAACATGAAACAGTATTGAACACATATTTTCACATGCTAAATGTATTCGGAGCCTCTAACACCATAACACGCATTCAGCACCCATCAATCCATTTCACCTTCATAATAACATTTTATTTAGTAGGAAAAAAAAGTATTTTTTGGCAAGTAAAGCCATACCTGAATTGGATTAACAAATTCATCAGGTATGTCCCCACCTAGGATAGCCTCCACATCCATGCAAGGAAAATCACATATTCATTGATCGCAAGGAGACCTAAGTCCTGAATCAAACTTAGGCTAAAATTCTACAAGGCCCTTGATGCCATAAGCGCTAACAAGGAACCATCCGGTAATGGTGGCGGTGAAAGCGAGCTGGTTCATCATGTCGCCGAGGAGAGCCCCAACGATGAGCACCATGGGAAACGGCAATAAGGTCTTCACCACATACCACTCACCCAGTGGCCTCCTACGAACATCGTGGAAGCTAGGATGAACACGCTCCACTTGTCGGAGAAGAAGAGCTGGTTGAGATTGTTCATGACAAAGGAGTGGTAGCTGCAGGTGAACAGGTTATAGCTTCTCTTCTGGAACTCGCCTTTATCTAGAGTGTTGTCCCATGTCACCTCCACATGACTGCCAAGAAGTGCTACATATGACACACGATTAGTGTCTTCTGAGTAAATAGTATGGCTCTACTTTAGAAATTTCATGTGAATTGTTAGTATAAATCACAAAAGACAGATTTCATTGCCATCAACTTTGATGTAGCGTGCAACAGCTCCAAAATCAAAGTTGTCAACTGACAAAAAATTGGGAGGGTAAAGTCCAAGACTACACCATCTTCTCTGCAAATGCCAATGGTTCCAACCATGAGATGAAGGTTATGGGAGTCTACAATATGCAAGCGAGCTCTTCTTTGGTTGAATAAACTGAGCTGGCTTCTTTCAATTTCCATCAACTTACTCGTAGTTCAAGCAGAGGCAAGGGAATGTTACCGCAAAAATGTGATTTGCCAATATAAAGTAGAAGGGGATGCATAATAATATATTGAAATAATACACTAACATAATGAACACTGCATAATTGCAATAACTCTAGAAGTTAGGAACTAACTTGACTGTTGTTACTCCTAGGATGGTGCTAGAATGCAATTAAATGACACAAGTAAATTACCAAAGGCTGGATTATTTCCCTTTTCTCCCCATTGGTATACACAACATAAGACAAAGGACACTCTTACTCTCCAAAGAAGCACGCGTTTACTCATAAGGCTTCTCCCACATTAAAACCTCAGAGTGAATATTATTACAATCCTATATATGATTGAAATTTTACCACAGTAATATTGTCAGACAAATTGTGTATCTCTCTAATTAGATTTTTTACCCACTTATTTTTGTCAAAAGTATCAGGGATGAGTAACAATCTATCACTCAATTCAAGATACATAAGACAAGGCATACCATAAGGCCCTAATTTCAGTCGAAGTTGTATCAAATGATCATTTCTAAGAGATACACATTACTGGCTAGAAAACTGCCGTCGATGTTCAGTTCTATGACATCAGGATTAGGATCTCTCCAATTTGTCTCTGATAAGGTTTTTGACATAATTGGTTTGCTGAAGATATATTGAAGCTCTAAAGCCGATCTCCTGATTTGAGCAAGGACCTGATCATGCATCAAAGATTTCCCTTCAGAGTTGATTTATTCCATGTGTTCCACCAGCTCCAACACAACAAAATGCATAGATGCTTTGTATTATGATCTTGCTGCAGAATCTCCTCTATTAATAGCCTTGGATCCATAAGTTCAGCCCCCTTCATCTTGCAGCCGTCCAAATTTAGAGCATGCCATAGTTTCTTTGCTGCTTTGCACTTGAGTAGCAAGTGTTCTCCATGCTCATCCAAATGGTGTCACACAGGGCACAACTTATCGCCCATCATCCATTACTGTCAAGCACCTTGCATCTCCTATAAATGACAAAACAGAGATAGTGAGATGTGAGATCCATCCTGGAGTTACTGTAAGCTGAACGGAATAATCTTACAGCATGTTTATCTAAGAAAAAACATGGAAAAGGTGAGAACTTACTTTGTAGGTCCTGCAGAACTCAAAGGTCCATCGAAGCTTTGTATGTTGCGTAGATACTCGTTTAACGGTATCAATGAGATTGTGTTCCTGCCTATTAAGAACATACTCATGTTGGACATTCGCATAAAGAGGTAGAGTTAAATAACTAAAGATGCACCCTATCTAAGGAGAAGAGAGGAGGACAATTACAAGTAGCAAACTATGAAGCAATGGTAGACACAATCCCTATCTTGAAGCACATGTCTAATTATGGAATAGCATCAAGATTCACACGAATAAGCGCAAGAAGTTGACCCACAGTGTCACTTGTAGTGGTGCAAGAATATTGACTGTAATTCGCTCCAGCTATTCCAGAAAAGGCTCATTTGCAACCTCTGGCTTCAAAAGATACTATGGGGTAACACGACAACAAAATAAATATGTCTCATGAAAAATACCATTATACAATAGATAGTTGATAAGAGAGCAATTGAACAAGAAATTTCCAATTATTTGAACACGGTGAACAAAATATACTAAGTTGTGGTGACATGTTCATGCTTCTAGAGAGAATGAAGAGGGTAATGAGTTGGTGCTGAAAAAATGCCAGAAGCATATAATGCATACGTAATGGGTCCATCAATCCATGAGATATACCTGGAAGGGTTGAACCACGAATTGAAGTAAGCATGAAGGCATTAATGTTTTTACACTGAGGGTGCTGCCCCAGGATAATCACCTAGATGCTCCGGATCACCAACTTGAACCGAGGAATGCGAAAAAAACATTACTATATACTTACCTGCCATAAAACCTACATAATGAAGATTTCCTTAATGTCATATATCACCAAGCTAGTAAAATATCTTATCAAGATCATTTTAAAGTATTTCATTATGTATACTTTTAAAGTATTTCATTATGTATACTTAATGTCATATTTACCTCCCCTTTTCATGTTGGAGATCTCCTTCGCCTCTGAAGCATGTGCGGTGTTGACTCATCGAGGCAGCCACCTTTCTTCCTAGTGTCGTGCCATTTCCCCATGCGTCTCCTTCCATATGGTTAAATACCTGGATGTTGTGTTTCTATTCAGCATCATCACCACTATTTCAGACAAAACCGTTGCATTTATCATACACCATCTCACCATTTTTATAATTGTAGCATTAAGACTAATCATTCAGTTATTTTAGGCCTTATAACGATTATCAGCCGAAGACAACCAGAAAGCTTCAGTAAATCTTCGGTTGTGATCTTTCTGCTCACATACTTTGCAGAGTTACTTATCAAAAGGTAAACCAACCGAGAGTTAAGTTCATGCAAGCTGAAACAAAAATATGAAAGAATAAGAAGAATAGATAAAGATAATTTACGTAAGAGACCATATTTCTTGATGCAAAGTTTGCAGCTGACACAAACAATACACATACTCCCTCCGATCCATATTACTTGTCACTGAAATGGATGTATCTAGACATGTTTTAGTGCTAGATACATTCATTTCAATGACACGTAATATGGATCAGAGGGAGTAATAAAGCTATGGAAACTCACTGATATTTGAGCAAGGAAAATAAATGGCAGAGCAAGGGATACATTGCTTCCATTCTCGCCTTATTTCAAGCATGTCATCTCAGCTAAAATTTTGATATATTGGTCCCTCTATAGCTGCAACAACAAAAAATACATATACAATCTTCAGTGGGCATAATTATCAGTCAAAACCATGTCTTAAATAACAGCAACAGTGCAACAATTGTTGATGCTCTTCTCTGCCAAGATTGTTGTATGGCACTGCAATGGATCTAACTCACGTACTGATTGGTTTCACACACCTTAAGGTTCTTGTCACACTGATTATATATCTAAATAATTTAGAGTGACTCACAAAAGAAAATAAGGATTTCAAAGATAAATTTGCGCTAGTAACCCCACATGTGTTTTTAACCTGATATTCAATGGATAAATATGCAACCTATAGCAAAAAAGGGCCAAGTGGACTAAAGAATTGAAATAGCAGAATGTTTCTACATCAGGGTATTTGTAGATAAAAATGTTAAAATAGATCAAGTTCCTCCCATCGAAAGATTACCAACGAACGGCTGAAATCCTTGGAGGCGATAGTGTGCTCTATTTTGTTAAGGCTTGTAGCTTTTGAGGATCGAGGTTCTGTAATCTAAGTTAAGGTACCACCTATGATTATAGGAGCCATTATATGCCTCCTCTGTACTTTTCTTGTCAGTACAAAACCCAGCTCAACAAGTCTTCAAAACATAGAAATAAATCTTCTTTGATTTTCTGCATGGAAATAAGACAGAAATCGGTACCTGTAGCTTAGGAAGCAGCTAGTCCTCCTTCAGGACCCAGGCATCATCGTTAGCACATCAGGCAGCATGCACTCTCACTCTCCCCAAAGCTACGGTGTGTTAGCTGGCTTGGGCGCGAGGAGTTGCCAGCGACCTGGAGACGACAGGCTACGCATTGATGCGGACCGGATCGACCCTCTTTGTCAACCTTCTGCAGATTCAGCAAAGTTTTGAAATTTATTGCAGTAATTAGGGATATGAATAAACGAACATCTTATTTATTGCTCCATATCATGTACAGATTTAAGGCCAGATACATACATGACTTGCTTATTTTCTTCCTATTCCAAGCTAAACAGTAGTATAATATGAATATGAATATACATCATTTACTGCTCCATATCATGTACTACTACTAAAATCATCATCAATGAGAAATGTTATGCCAAGTCTAATATGAATATACAAATGAGAAGGTAACAACAACCTTGATCCCTTTTTTAGACAAAAAATGAGTAAAGACCATTTGATATGTCATGAGGCTGAGTGGAATGCTGAAATATAATCCTAATTCAGCCACTCGCATAATTCATCAGTAAAATAAGGCCATCAGGCAACATGGACTTCCCAGGTATCGACACACTCCAGAAATTCAGCGTGTTGGCTGTGTGGTCACCGGCAACCTGGAGACGCCGATATGCGGGGGGTGATGTAGACTGGCCCAATGATGGCAGCTGTGACACCCTCCCCGTCGACCTTCTGCAACAGCGCTTGCTTTAATTCAGGGGTGCACCGGGGCCAAGGTAGGCCAGGGCGTCTGGTCGGCGGCATGGACGACGGTGCCCACCAGGACGCCGACATAAAGACAAAGCATACGGGACACAGCTTAATAAGCATAGTAAAACACTTGCATCTTCATCTCAATAGCAGAGTCAATTACGTCCCTCCTAGGTATTTTCAATTGCATTCGATGAAGGTTATTCTACGAACACAACTGGAATATCTGGCATGCAACCATCTTCAATTTCTGCTATCTTCAAACATTTATCAATTAAGTGCCCATGTGTCGCAATCACAACTGAAGATGAAAGATTCATCACCAAAAATGAATTAAAAAGTGGAACATTAAACCTAGAAGGCATGCCATTCTATCTAGACAGAAAAATAGGATAAACATTGGCCAAACAGGATAGCTCTAACTTGCAGGATATGACGGTTTCGATGTCACCACAAATAATAAGCTTCATTAAAAAGAACAGAGCACATCTTGTTTGCCAGTAAAAAAATAAATACTATCTTGCTCTCTGCCACTAAAAAATGGTAACAAACCCAAGACAATACTTTACCTCATATATATACAAGGGCATCGCCTCAATCGTCGTCGAAACTGTGAACCGCGTACAAAGCCAGGTGCCCGTGACTCAGCGTCCTCCCCATATTCTTTCCTGCTGCCATCTTGAGTCGATAGCTCCCAACTTCTTGCCTCTAGCACTGCAGCCTTTATGCTGAAAGTTAGTGCACAATGTTTCAGTAACACGCTCCTTCATGATCCTTTTGGCATCCACATAATCAACGGAATGAAGACACAATAAATATCATGAAAATGAAATGAGGAAAGGGTACCAACAAAGTAATCAGCTAAAATTATACTATGAAATTTGAGAATTTCACATGAGTAATAGTTTCCAAGTGCCGCAAAGTTAGCACGTGATTCCAATTTCCCAACTTCTCTATGTAGCTCCCTTCCAGTGGTGATCATGAGCAATGCCGGCAACCTCAAGTCCTCAAGGTAGTATACATAGTACTGAATCTTGTATTCTTGTTCAAGGAACTGGGAGTGACAAGAGAGAATAATTTCTTAAGAGATTTAGAGAAGCACATGTAACCTCCCAATGAGTGAAGAGAAATACAAAAGCAACTTGATTTTATGAGCATATGACCTTGGAAATAAAGTGACCAAAACGTTACTTCCAGCGACAAAAATGTCATCTTATTTTATGATCAAACCTGCCATCCAGAACTCGCTTGGTAACTTTTGAATCGGTTATACTTGATAAAAACTTAATAATAGTTCAATAAAAGAATAAGGAAAAATAATAGAGAGTAGCATCAATCACTACCGGGATCCCTTCCTGCATGTATCACTTATTTATAGGAAACAATACTGGATATAAAGACTGAAAATAAAAGGGGAAGCAAACTGTGAGTACCAGCATATGATTGTGAATTTGTGATCCCTCAAGATATATGTGGTATTGGCATTCACCCATCATCAAAATTCATGGATTTAAAATGTAGCATTACTCATCCTGAAACAAAAGAGAAAATCTTGAAACCGAGGGAACTAATTCAGAATAAAAAACGGCAATTGTAAGAGTAATAGATAGAAACATTTGGCGGATTCATATGAGTAATCATATTCTCTCTGTTTCAGCTGTTTATCACCTGTACACGACTCAGGAATTGCTCGCGTTTTCACATGCTCATGGATGCTCGTCCCTTCCTACATGCATTGGCGTGAGATACAATGACCTTCCTCGACGCAATGAGCGCTGACTCCAGCGGACGTGGTTCGAACCGACGTCATGAAGCTTGTGTGGGGCTGCGATCAGATTGAGGCCGAGAAGGAAGCGGCGATTCATGTGAATGAGAGGACAACAACGACACGGTTGGATAATTGAGTGTGTTCGGGCGTGATCTGGGTGAAGAGCGGCCATGGGTTGCAGGGGCCGTAATCCCGTGATGGCGGACGGTAGACTGCCAGATTTAGGGCAAGCAGAAGGGCAAATCGAAGGTGGAGCAAGACTCGTGTGCACGGGGTGAGAGAATTGCGGCGGCGGTCTGGGGATTTGGGCGAGTCTAGATGGCTAGGGTTAGCGGCGCGCGATGGTTCTGGGCGGCTGTGTTGGCGAGCGAGAGAGGAGACGCAGAGTAGGCGGAGGCCGGCAGCGCCAATCGGCGGTGGTGGCGGCCGGTACTTGGTGAATTGAGTACTGGGAGTGGGAGGTGGCGGTGATTCCGTGATGCCGAGAGAGAGGAGACGGGGGGTGGGGGGAGAATTGGACCAAAGAAACCGGTGGGGGTGAGGGATTCGACGAGAAAAAACCGGTGGACGAAAAAAGACCGACGGAGTGCATATGTTGGCAGGAAACGGAACATGAGATCTTTTTTAAGTAGTAGAGATGCCTTTTCTTATGAAATATTTTAGGTACCGGTTCTTCTACTACTGATGAGGTTATGGGAGGCTCGGATGAACCAATCCAGTGATTTGGTACTCTTTTGTATTTCATACTACTACTTCTAGTTTGTACTCATCTCTTTGTACGGTGGATTTAAAAATATAGCAATGTTTGCTATTGTACCAAATTTTCCGTATTATTACAAGGAAAAATTTTACTAGTTTTTTGTACGCTTAGTTTTTGGCCCGGGGCTTGCTCCATTCCTGGCTCCACCACCGGCCCGACGTTTCATAGCGGCGGCGCGATGCCGGATCTGTCGATCGTCATGACCAATTGCTTATCGGAGCTACTCGATTTGGTGGCCAACAGGCAGAGGAGGCGCATGCGAAAAAGTGAGCGTTCGAGAACCATATCGACGCATCGAACCCATATGTATAAAGGACGGGGAGGCTAATTTTCGGTGCACTATAAAAAATTTACGGGACGAGCATGGTATACGAGCTCTGTTCGGGCCAAAAAACAGGCCTGAGCCGTTATACCCGCTGGAGTTTTATGGTTCCGAACCATTTAAGGGTCTGTTAGAGAAGCTCTAAGAGCATCACTAACTGAACCCTTAAAAGGGGCAAACCCTTATTTTTCTGGCGAGAATACGGGTCGTGAACCGACGTGACGAGCTAACCGAGCCCGCATGTGGCCCAACCCGTAAGACAAATTTATGGCCCCCCTTGAATAGCCCATCACGACCTTTACTAGTAGAGTGCGAGCGGGCGGATACAGGTGGAAACCCTCATTTCTCCGCCGCTCGCAAACCTTAGCCTGCCGCCGTCATCGCACTACTCCGGCGAGCGATTCCGATCGTGCCATGCATAGATGTGCACAATAGAAGACAGCATAGCCACCCTAAAATCGATACAAAGGGTTGAATCGTACGCAGCGAACGTTGGTTCTAGAGAGAGGGAACTTTTTTTAACAGAAATAGATAGAGGAATTTGGAGTAGGGTATATGTACGGGCAGCGCAGGTGCACCTGGTAGCCGGTGGGAGGCACCAACCTTTGTTGCCATTGCCAGGCCAGGGGACGACCTACTACACGTCTCGATCGACGGAAGCAGGGCCGGTTTGTAGGTATCAATGAGCAAGCACAAGGATCAATGGCCGGCGCTGCTCACCTCCGTAATACTGTATTATCTGGCTGGAGGGCCGGCTGGAGGGCGCTGGATTATCTGCCGTAGTGGTGGGTTAAAGTCGGGGGCGTTATGGTCATTATCGTTTTGTCGATTCACCTGGTTTTTATTTATTTTTGAGTAAATTTTACTTTTTACCCTTATTTGTGTATTTGAGACACTAATTACCCATTTAGTAGAAGTTGTACCCGAATGTCTTATTTAAGAAAATTCTAAGCATGATTTTTTTTTCCGTTTTAGCATTCAACACGTGTTTTTGGATAAGACTAACATGTTAGGACGATGTGTCGCCATAAAATATGTCAAGATCGGAAGACGTCGTCGTCGATCGTATCTACCTTTTTCTGCACCAAATGTTCTTTTCTTTGTTGCCATCTCGATAATTTCGAAGTTCAATTGTCACCTTACACCTTGTCCAATAGATATGCATCAGAAAATAAGGGTTTAAAGTTTTTAAACATAGTAATTAGATGAATTTTCACAACATAGGGTAATTAGTGTCACAAATGCACAAATAGAGGGTAAAAAATGGAATTCACTCTTCTTTTTTTTTGGCATGTTTTTGGTGTGTTGGCTATATTAATATAGCGCGGCGAAACCTATTTCAAGGTATATCTTGCTATGGTATATCTTGCTAGAAGAATAAGGTGTGTTTGGATTGTGGTCAAAGTGTACTCTACTAATATTTTGGTCATGACCAAAGGTTGGTTCCTGTTTAGATTGTTGCCAATTTTAGCATGTCAATGCTCCACTATCATCTTTAGTTCAATTTTTTTAGCCAATTTATGGTTAAGCAAAGGCTTAACTAAAATTTTGGCTAGCAAAATATGGTGAGGCAATTTTGGGAATAAACCACCCTAAACCTACAGTTTCAGCACCAGCCAGCCGGGCCCACCCCCATATACTGTTTGATCAATGCGCACTTCTTTCTTAATCTGGAATTAATTAGTAGAGAACGGATCATTGGCACAGAATTGATTACTATAGGTTTTCGTCCAAGGTACTGCTCCAACCAAGCAAACGTCGCCGTCGCCGGCAACACGTACGTCGCTCCGTTTAGTCGACGGACAACGACGGCCTGGACACACGCAGACGTCCAATCCTTGGAGACCATCGCGTCATTGTAAAAGCTTCCCCCTCCACACACACACACCACACAAGCACCGCAGCCCAACTCAAACAAGCTTTTCTTGTCTCTTTTGACCGGCGGTAAGGGTATCTTCACCGGATCGACCCGATCGCCTCCGTGCAAACGTGTAGGACATGTGCGGCCTCTTAGTGGCATGACCCATCCATACCGATTTAGGCCGGTCCAATCCATTTATACATCAAATTTGGGTCACCGATGAGTCTGTTTAGACAAACTCTAAGAGCATCTCTAACCGGACCCTTAAAAGGGGACAAACCCTTATTTTTTTCGGCGAGAATACGGGTTGTGAGCCAACACGACGAGCTAACCGAGCCCGTAAGTGGCCAACCCAAGACAAATTCATGCCCCCCCCCCACCCCCCGCGCGTTGAATAGCCCATCGCGACCTCTACTGGTAGAGTGCGAGCGAGCGGATACTGGTTGAAACCCTCATTTCTCCGCCGCCGCCATCGCACTGCTCCGGCGAGCGACTCCGGTCGTGCCGCGCACATATTTGCGCAATATAAGACGCCATGGCCACCCTAAAATCGATTTAAAGGGTTGGCCATTAAAAGGTCCCATTAGAGATGCTATAATACATGTATTCATGCAAACAATTTTGCCAGCTTAAAAAGGTCACACGTACAGTGACGCACGAACCCAACCGAACAAACAAATTATTTAACCAGTGAATAAGTTGAAATAATAATGAAGTAAAAGTATAACCAAGAAAAAGATGGGCCGTGTCGGACGATGCCATCAGAGCATGTGAATGAGCAGGAGTATTTCTTAATCCGGATTCCGATAACCAGGACACTGTGAATGAGCAGCCGAATGTTACGAACCTAGTCAGGAGTACCGAAGGCATACTCCAAGGGGCGATCAAATCGTACGCAGCCAACGTTGGTTCTACTACTTCCTCCGACCCATATTAGTTGACTTGGGTTTATCAAAATTTAAATGAACCTATATACTAAATAGTGTCTAGATTCATCCAAATTTAGACAAATCCAAGTCATCTAATATGGGTCGGAGGGAGTAGTAGATAATAGAGGAATTTGGAGTAGGGTACACGGGCAGCGCAGGTGTAGTACCTGGTGAAGGGAGGCACCAACCTTTGTTGCGAGACGAGGCGACGACCTACACGTCTCGATCCACGAAACAGGGCCGGTAGGTAGTGTACTAGTATCAATGAGCAAGCACAAGGATCAAAGGCGCTGCTCACGTCCGTATCTGGCTGGAAGAATAAACCAGCCAGCCGGGGGCCCCCATATCTGATCAATGCCCACTTCTTTCTTAACTGGAAAAAGTCTAGATAATCGCCACAAGTTTCAGAATCTAGATGCAGAGCCCCCTAAACTGTTGAAAATTTAATATAAGCAATTATTTATATAATTTAATTCAAATAAATAATTAGTAAAGCATGATCACAAAAATTGCAATTATATAGGTCACGCAAACTAGCAGAGTAGATAAACAAATTGCATCTAAATACATCTGCTTCAAATGCTACAACAAATAACTCTACCAGAATCTGTATGGTGTGGTTCTTTCTTTCGGCCATCCCATTACCGAGGTGCGTAGGGAGGCGTCCTCTCATGTATAAACCATGTTCTGTACAAAATAGATCAAATTCGTTTGAAAAGTACTCTCCACCGCGATCCAACCTTAGCCACTTGATTTTAAGATCAAGTTGTTTTCTGCCTCAGCTTTATAGATTTTGAAGTAGTTCAAAGCTTTATCTTTAGATTTCAGAAGATAAACATAGCAGTATCTAGTGAAGTCATCAATCAACGTCATGAAGTATCTTTTTTCACCTTTTCTCAATACACCATTCATCCAACAGAGATCTGAATGTATAAGTTCCAGTGGTGTTAAGTTTCTCGGTTCCGCAATTATATAAGACTTGCGGGGTTGCTTTGCTTGAATGCAAAATTGGCACTTAGAACCTTTGACAGTAGTAAATTCAGAATTAAACTCATAATGGCTAGCCGCGTCATGCAACAAATGTTAATTTGACAGAGTCGTGAATACCAACATTGGACTCATTATCATTGCAAACATGATTAATAATTTTAGTACATGAGTCTGACAAAGAAAAGCGGAACAGACCTGCACACTCATAGCCCTTTCCAATAAATTATACATACTTAGAAATTATAACTTATTAGACTCAAAAACCAACTTAAAACCATCTCGATATAAAAGCGATCCGCTGACAAGATTCTTATGGATGGAGGGAACGTGTTGCACATTCTTCGGCTGTATGATCTTTCTAAAGTAAACTTCAGATTTACCGTACCAAAACCATGAACATAAGCACGTGAGCCGTCTCCCATTAGCACGAAAGAAGGCCTTGAGACCTGATAAGAAGAAAACATGAAAATATCAGAATATACATATATGTTAGCGCCCATGTCTATCCACCATTTAGAAGAATGACATACTGAAAGGATAATAGGTAAAATACCGTATCATACGTCATTCATCTCATCATCACTAATAATAACATTAGCAATCTTACTGTTTTTCTCATATTGACGCTTGTCAAAACGATTAGGACACTTAGGACCCAATGATCAGGATCACCATAGACGTGACACGAGTCTTTTCTCTTATTATTTTTCTTCTTAAAGTTGGTTGAATGTGCGGCCTTGTTCTTGCCACAAACTTCCCTTTTTTCAGATTTGTTTTTGTTCTTAAATTTGTGGGATTGAAAGTTTTTCTTCTGTATCAAATTGGCATTAGAACCATTCTCAAATTTTCGCGTAGTATTGTCCTTTGCTTTCGTCTTCTCTTCTAAAAAAAAGACTCAATAAAATCCATAAAAACTCTTTTTTCTTGTATTTTAGAGAAGTAGCAAAGTTTTTCTAGGAGAGGAATTTGGCAGTAATAAAATAGTTTTAGATGCACTCTTTTCATAAAGCTAAAACAATTTATAATATAAAACGGAGGGAGTACTTATATAGTGATGTTGCTTGGTATGTCGGTCACATGACCACGACGGGTCGACAGGTGGTCACCGTCGAGTATACGTCCGTCCTTGTTATTATTCTTGTAGGTCAAGGTACGGTTCAGATAGCTGCAAACCAAGCCGTGACACCTGCAGGCCGGTACGGTAGCTTATGAAAATGCACGTCTTCATGTTTGGCGTATCTGTTTGATCTGATGTGCCCCAAGTGAGGTCGGTTTCGATGAGCGAATTCGACCTTCTACTAAGTATCGGATAACCTTTTATATTATAAGATGTCTACTTTTGTGAAGGTAGCATATCTAGATGATTTTTAATGTGTAGATCTAGAAAGGTTCGTCCTGAATATACACGCTAAAAGAGGTCGAAATAAATTACCTTTACAAATCTAAAATATCTTATGTTTTAAAAAAAGGGAGTACCTCAAAAAAATCCTATGAGACATGGTCTATATTCTTGAAGAATAGACCCACCTTTATGTATAATGGTTAGAAAAAAGACTAATTAATAGATGAAAAAAATTCTAGAAAACTGAAAAGTCGGACACGTGGCAGGTATAGAAGAGGGTCTAGCAATAGATCCGGTCTAATAGGATTTATTTCCGAGTACCTCTCATTTGGTTGTGCATCTATGAATGACACAAACTGTCTCATGCGTGTCGATTAAGAACTGTCGGCGCTCCGCATCAGTGGCCAAACAATCCGTGGTAATTCGCTCCGTTTGAAATCCAACAGTCCCAAGCTTCTGTCCATTAGTAACAATACATGCTAAGAGCATCTCCAGCAGGCGCTGCAAAATAGCGCAGCGCTATAATTTGCAACGTCTCCAGCAGAGGCTGTAAAATAGGACGCGCGCGGCAAATTTTAGCGCACGAGCTATTTTGCGCTATCCAAAGCGGTATATTTACAGCTCCATTTAGCGCGCGCTGCATGTCTGGGACACTCGCGCTGCCTAAAACTTCCAACCACGCTGCAAAATAGAGCCTCTGGTTTAGGTCACGCTAAAATAGCGCGCGCAAACGCTGTAACGCGCGCTGTATCGAGACGTCTGTGTGCTCTCTTTTTTTGGCATCTGCTGGAGATGCTCTAAGTTACTGCACATCCCAGACCATTCCCAGATTGGACCATTGATTGCCCTGAAAAGTGAAAACACATGTCATCCCGGGTTTTTCATAAGGCTCATAGAAAAGCAACAGTAACAATACATGCTACGTAATCATTTGACAGCCATAGTTGACGCAAAGTATTATCAAGAACCGTAGACGCATCGCTAAGTTATCCCTAAGTCAATAATCTAGTTTGGATGGCCACTAGTGGGCGGGGCTCGTCTCGTTCGCCCTCCCGGGCGATAGGGCGGGCGCCTAGGCTCTGGCTGCCTCCTAGCCCTCCCTCTCCCCTCCCCCTCCCGCGCCGAGCTAGGCTCGTGCGGTGCCAGCAACGGCGAGCCCTCTTTCTCTTGGTGACGACGGTTCGGCCAGGGGGCAGTTGGGCGTAGCACTGGCGGGTCGCGTGTCTCCTTGGTGGCGTGGTGGTGGGAAGCTCAGCAAGATGGCAACGGGAGGCACTACAGGAGCTCCTGGCGGTGGCCCTTGCAAGGCCCGATTGGGCCATATTAGGCCCGATCTGGGCCATGCGGGCACCGGCGGGGGTCCTGGCTCATCGGTGGGTGCCAGGTGCTTCCCCATGGCTGCGGTGTGACCGGAGGACGGGATCTGGTAGTTGTCTACCGATCTTGCTCGAGGGACCCGTGGGCGGCATGGAGATGTGGTGCTCGCCATGCTCGTCCCGCAGCACCCTTGCGGGCCTAGGTGGTGTTCCTCAGACCGGCGGCGATCCGGTATTCCCAGGTGAGCACGGTGGTGGTGGTGCTGCTACTTGGCGGCAGGGATCGACGGTGGCGGTTGATCCCCTAGTGAACAAAGAAGTAGGGGCTAGTGTGAGGGTTGGCGTGGACGATGGTTGCCCTGCTGCAGTGCGGTGGCGGGGCTTCACGAGCCCTTATGGGCTTGGTCGGGCCAAGTGAGCCTGGTTTGCCTTCGCGGTCGTATCCGTTTGGTTGCTGCCTTCCAGTGGTGGAGGTTGTCCCCTCCCGCACGTTGTTGTTTCGGCAATCCCCTCCAAAGTTTCCCTCTGCTTTATCTTACTGGCCCTGCAGCGTGGGTCACGGTGCGACGACGGTGGTAGCTGTAGGACTGTCTTGGCGCGCGTTGGTGGGTGGCGAGCACGGCGAAGCACGGCGAAGCGTCCGAGAGCGTTGTTTTTTGAGGGGTCAGGAGAAATCCTTGTCATCTTGACACCGACACGGTGATGCCTACGGGTGCCATTGTCCTTCCTGAAGAGTGTCGGGATTGCCTCTTCCCCACCTCCCGGAGCATACCGAGGGAAACCCCAGGACCTGTCCGGGTAGCAACGTCGTCATCGTCGCCTTCCTTCTTGGAGGTGTTGCTTGGTGCGCGGCGCTTCAGAGTGCTAGGAAGGTGGTGGAACGTAGCTGGAGGGCGCAACAGTCGTCAGTCATCTTTGTTTTCATCAAGCCATTGTTGTCAGCTTTGTTTTATTTTCTTGTTCTTTTTTGTTTTCTTTGTTGTTTTTTTTGAGCGTTGTACTGTCTATCCCAGCAGTGGTCTTACATGTGGTTGCTATATTTATACTAGAAGAATGCTCGTGCGTTGCCACGATTTACTATTAACTTTTTATGTGTTGTGAAGGTGTAAATCTGAAATTCTGCAATGAGCGTCACTCTCGTGAACCCAATGTATCTGATAAGATGTTGTATGCCCTGAAGCCACTTAAGCAAAATGGTTCAACATCATTCTACACAACAAGAACTTTCTCCTTCTCTTGAGTCAAGACTGTCTTTGTGCTTAGGTAGTCTTTTTCAGACCTTGAGAACACAATCACTCAATCAGGTTTGACATATGTGACTTTCGCATCTCTCTCTACTTCTCCCCATATGTTCTTATTAGCCAAAAATAGTACTTCCTCGGATCCATATTATTTGTCGCTGAAATAAGTATGTCTAGATCTAGATACAGTGACCAGTTGTAACTTTCAACCAAAAACAGAGGTACCGCCGATGCAATATCTTTGTCGCCCACACTACACTCGGTTCGTGAGCGCCATCCTAACGAGGAAGTGGCAAGATGACTGTAAAGGCTAAATGCACGGAAGGAAACATTGAATACATATTGTCTCCTAGCAGTGCGGTATACTCCGTGCAAAATGATTGTTAATATGCAACATGTTAGCTCTAACTTGAAACATAGTAACAGAATTAAGAGAACACTCGAATAGAGCTCTAGATAAAGGACAATATGAGAATAAAATATGCGTTATGTGAATTTTAATGAACCTTTAGTATCAAGTGGATAATATTTCAATACATACTGATACAAATATCACACAAGATATACCGAAGGCGACGGTGTTGGAATTATGCCCTAGAGGCAATAATAAAGATGTTATTATTATAATTCTTGTTCATGATAAAGTTTATATTCCATGCTAGAATTGTATTAAGCGGAAACATTAATACTTGTGTGGTTTGTGAACAACATCGTGTCCCTAGTACGCCTCTATGGACTAACTCATTGATCAATGATGGTTAAGGTTTCCTAACCATAGACATGAGTTGTCAATTGATAACGAGATCATATCATTGGGAGAATGATATGGTGGACAGACCCAAACTAAGCGAAGCAATTAGATCGTATCATTGTGTTCATCTTTGCGAAGCTTTTCCTATGTCAAATAATGTATTCCTTAGACCATGAGATAATACAACTCCCTGGTATCGGAAGAAAGCTTTGAGGTCATCAAACGTCATCCTATGAGAGGGTGATCATAAAGGTGTCTCTCAGGTGATCGGAAAGTATCTGTTGGGTTGTATGTATCGAGATGGAATTTGTCCCTCCCAAGTCGGAGAGATATACTTCGGGCCCACTCGGTAATTGATATCAACACCGCTTGCAAGCATGTGGTTAAGGAGTTAATCACAAAGTGATATCGGATTACGGAACGAGTAAAGTACTTGCTGTGAACGAGATTGAACTAGGTATGACGATACCGACGATCGAATCTCGGGCACGTAAAATATCGCGAGACGACGGGAATATATATAGGGGATTGATTGAATCCGGCATCGTGGTTCATCCGATATGATCATCGATGAATGTGTGGAGTCAATATGGGTGCCTGCACCCTGTTGATTATTGATAGAAGATCATATGCGCATATTCTCGAACCCGCAGGTCACACACTTAACGTGTCTCGACGCTAGGATAGATTGGATAATTGGTTTATGAATTTTTGTTGAGTCTCGGATGGGATCCGGGATATCACGAGAGGTTTGAATGGTCGGAGAATAAGATTCATATAAGGCGGCAGTTTTGGAGTTCGAATAGTTTCGGGTTAATCGGTATTGTCTGGAAGCTTCTAGAACCTTCCGGAAGGGGCCAACGTGGTCCCACCTTCCGGGAGAGGGCATGGGCCTATGAGGGAGTGTCCTGGCCGCATTGGGCCAGGGGCACAAGGCCCCATAGGGCCCAGCCGATCCTAGAGAGTTTAAATCGTTTAAACTAGAGATAAGATAATATAGGATTTCTAGATAAGGGAGAGTTTAAATTGTTTAAACTAGAGATAGGCTTGGAGGAGAGGCTAGGGCTGGCGCACCCCTATATAGAGGGCTGGTGCGCCTCTCACTCCCTTACACCTTCCTCCAAACCAGTTGCCTGCCCGCCTTCCTCTCTCCTCCCCGACCGCTTGTAGGCGGCCTGCAGCAGAAATTCTCCACCATATACACCACGCCGTCGTCTTGTAGATCCAATCTATCTCTCCACCATACTTGCTGGTCCGAGGAAGGAGACGCCGAGGTGCCGTGTGCATCTCACGGAGGCACCGCCACTTGTGGTGCTAGATCGGATCGGATCGCGAGGAGGAGAAGCGAAATCGACTACATCACCCACGCTAAATGAGCGTTTAACGTCTTGAATCTTAAAGGGTATGAAGATCTAATCCAATCTCTCTCGTTGTTTGCATCTCCTAGATTAGATCTTGGCTTTCCCTCTGTTCGCTTCTGTAGAAAATTTTGATTTACTATGCTGCGAAACCCCTTCAGGCGGCTCGTCCTATATCAGGATATGTCTCGATGAGTGGCAAGCTGTCTATGCATCTCTTGAGAGGCAAACCGGTGTAGCATAAACGTGCACCCATCAAGAGAAGGAGCCTAAACCAACCGGATCTCATTCTGAAACAAGTAGTGAGAATTCTGAGAACACACAAGACATTGAGCCCTAAAAATGAAAAGTAAATATTAGGATAGAAAAGCTAAGAAATTATCATAATTACCATCCATGATCATAAATTTTAGTCTAAAACTAAATTAGAACAATCGGTGCTATTCAGCTATAGCAGTTTGGACACCAATCACAATGCATGTTTTTGCTTTCGGATGGACACTAATTTAGAACACACCATGCTTTATTTGCAAGATAAAAACCAAGGTAAATTGAGTGAATATTAGAGCATCTGTACATCGGTTTGAACACCTATACAATATCTTATTTTTTCAAGGATGCAAAGCAAATCAATGCTCGCATTTCCACCTCGTAGTATGGCTACTACTACACTTGGAAGACGGTGGTGGCAGCTTGATGTAATTGGATTTCAGCCCCACGTTGTACACATGCTAATCACTGGAGCATGAGATGAGGAGTCGGCCTCATTTTTGTTGCCGCTACAGGTAAATCAGGTTTCTAGATAATCCAAATTCAGAAACTGATTCTACAAAAGCTTGTTTCAATTCAACGCATGTAAGCTGTCCTCAGAGGCTGGGACAGCGCAAGAGTGCCACCACACCATAGTGAGTAGTAAGCATCAATATCAAAATCTACTAAATCTGAACACAACCAACGACTACGATCCCTCGTAAACTGGTTGATCGGGCAAAACTTGGATGTAATACACTGAACCGAAGGCGCAGGCTAGGTTCTTGTCCACTCCCAAGATCAAATAAAATCATAGCCTTTTCCCTTCCCAATTGGATGACCAGAAGCCAGATTACACGCGCTAATTCAATGTTCTGGGCACATACCAGTGATTTCACTCGGTCAGATTTACAGAAACATGATATGCTCCGAAGAGGATTAACAGAGGGAACCAGCCTATCATCTTGGAGGCATTGCGTTGGGCCTCCCAGTGCTGGTCTCAAGCAGCCTTTGAGTGGACAAAAATGGCGGCGACGCTAATTGAACATAAGTTGAGCGGTAAGAGTGAGGGCATATCACTCCACATGTTAGTTAAAGATTATACCTTGCTCCTGCAGGTTTGCAAGAGCTGCTCCCCTGCGACCCGGTTGACCTCCTCGGCTGTAGCCCGTTAACGTCACCGCCGTCCTCCTTGGCTGACTTCCCTGGCACCAATGACGAGCCCACCAATCTCCTCCTTCGGAGCATCTTAGGGCGGACCTCCAGTCTCCGCCGGCTCTGCATCTCCCGCCGGCACCACCGCTCTTGCTCGTTGTCCGTGGGTAGCGAGCTCGTCCGCGGGAGATGCAGCGGCGATGAGTCTTAGTAGGGCCTTACACATCACGGGTCACCCATCGATTTCCAGCAATCGTTGCCGCCTCCCTCATCCTGCTTGGGGAACGGAACCTTCCGTCTCCGATCTCCCCCCTCCCCTGAGATCCCTGCCGTCCCGATGCAGCCCTGCCACCTGGACACGCCGCCGGTTGGCCTCCACCGGAGCCGCTAACGCGTTGGGGCTTGAGATCGACGCGGAGGTGCGGGGGAGGGGGCGACAGGGTGGCCCAAGCCGGTGCGGCGAGGATACAGGAAGCCCGTCGGCTCCTGGCGGGGAACGACAAGAGGAAATCGGGAGGGGTGGGGATAAGGTCAGGTGGTGTACGGGTGTTTCATCTCACTCGACGGTGGCAGGGTGCGTAAATCTATTGAACAACCAGGGGCAAAACAGGAAACAAAAAGTCGGACGGAAAAAATCGGAGGACGAACCTACCTCTGAACAAATTAGTAGATAGATAGATAGATAGATAGATAGTTGGACGTATGCCTGTCTCGAGAAGGAATAATCTAGTATGGATAAGAAGCCACAAGAAAACTGTACATGAACAGGGATATGTATATTCCAATTTGCAGCTACATGGGGAACCCGAACACCCCTCCATCATTAACTACTACAAGATATAAGGAAGATTTCACAGAATACATCCCTGAAGAATTGAAAACCCATACATGAGCATCCTTTAGAGAGGGAAACATAACTCAATAAGCTGCAAAGCTCATTCCATCTAACCATCATATCACCGCTAGAGCAACGACGAAAAGATAAGTGAATCTTCCCACCTGATCGACTGTAACAGATGATTCATTGCACACAGAAAAAAGATCCCAAAAAGAAGTTGAAAGAGAGCAATCGGATGTCCAAGTATCCAACCAAAACAGTACACTTTTACCATTTCACACTTTCCAGCGATAACAAGTTCAAACAAATGGTGCAGCCCGAACGAGTACTTTCCAGAAAGGAGAAGACGCGTTATCATTAATCCAACATAAGTTGGGAGAAGGTATTATATTTGTAACCAATTATTTTCTTCCAAGGTTTATCTTCACCACTGAAGAACCTTTTAAACCAAGAGTCCAACAAACAAATATTCATTAAGTTTTAGAGTGAGTGGCATTTCTAATAGCCGTCCACATGCCTCGATCTAACGGTAAAAAAATGGCAGAACAATTTCGACGGAAAGAGATAGAAAAAATAGTGTGGGCCGGAACAAATTAAAGTGGGACCGGAAAAAAAAAGCTCTTATTTTGGTTGATTAGCGGTCGCGTCCCAGCGCACACGGAGGGAAAAAACAACCAACCGTGTACTCTGGTACCAGAAATAGAGCCCAATAAAAATGAACCGGGCCCGTGTACATAGCGCTGGGTGGCGTTGTGAAATGAGACGAGAGCGCCGGCAACGAGCAGTTTCTAATGATCGACTTCTGATTTCTTTTGAATAGCCTTTTGTATCTTAACAAGAGGCCAATTGATTCTATGGCAAAGCTTGATAGAATGTAATCAATAATTTAATCAATGATTAGAAAAAATCAGAGTGAATGAAACCTAACGAAAACCCGTGGAACGAAATCTTTAATATTCATAAACCCGTGGAACGAAATAATCATCATAAAGCTTTAGAGTGATTGGCAATTTTAATATTCATATCTCTTAAGTTAGGCACATCTAGGCCGTCAAAATCTCTTTCCCTATAGTAATTATTAGCATGCATGCTGTTGCCTACGTAACATGGCGCTCCTGTCTGTCTAACACAACGGGCAAAATGCTAAAAATTAGCAATTCTAAGGAAAACGTCTGCTGCAATCCTGGTGCTGCTAAAATCAAGACGGTGCTAGCAGTCGAAATGTGGCGCCATCGTTCGGTTATCGATCGCCTAGCAGTCCAAACGGTTTGCGTTGTACGCTAGCGAGGTCGGCGTTTCTGGCCCGCCGCGCACTCAGGTCGTCTAGGCCACGCGTAGCGTAGCGTATTTGTTCCCCATTTATTGAGCTGACGTGCAGTGCATGTACCACTAGAAATCTCCGCGTAATATAATATAATATAATATAATGTAATATAATATAATATAATATAATATATTTTTATGAAACGAGTAATATATATACATCTTTTACTTTTAATATATAGGTTCGAACAAGTATATCAATACTTTTTTAGTGTGAAGCGACTCTACATACTAAAAAACGTCTAGATATACTTATTTGTTTGCTAAACAAAACAGTGTTTGAGTAGAAAATGCAGACGCTGCAGTGAACCCCCTAAGAACATATACATGAGAAATTTTTTCTTTAGACTGCATCTAGCGGAACTCATAAGGTCTTTAGATGAGCAATTTTTGTACACCTTCCAATCCAAATTAATTGACTTGGATTTTTTTATCTAAATAAATCTAAACACATTAATTTAGATCCAAGGGAGTATCAATAGGCCACTTCGTCTCCTATTTTCACTCCGATCGGGACCACAACTCCCAAAAATATCTCCATCCCCACGCGTGGCCACGCATCCTTGCCGTCTTTTAATTTGGCAACCAATTGTTGTCTCCACTTGACTCCTCGTAGGAACTACCAACCCCCTTCTCCCCCACCATCCAATTCACCACCACTTGCTACCGCCATCGAAAACGGGCCGAAGAACCTACAATTTCTGCCCACAAATCCACCTCTATCACCTGATTCGATGAACCCAGGCTGCGGTGAGCCACGTTTTGGCCAGGTACGCGCCGATGCATACCTCCTGCGTGTCTTCCTTCTCTAGCCACCATCACATCTCACCGACTATAGGGTTACCGCCGTCTCCGGCAAACAACGCCTCAATGGAGATTGCGGAGGTCATTGGAGCGCCAACACTTGTGCCTGCACTGGGACCGGGATGGCACCGGGACCGCCATAGGCGTAGGAAGTGTCCTTCCCACCTCATTCCGGAGCAGTTGTAACCCCAAAACAAGATGAATTTTGTTAATTTTTGTGTGAAATGTCCAAAAAATTATTTATTTAATGAATAAAACGGGCAATATTGCCTCATTTTATTTAAAAAGCAGAAGAGAATTGGCCGAAACTGGCCTAAACTGATACATACACCCTCACGGACCTTAATGGAACACGACCGTCCCGAGGGCACACACAGCCAACCTCGCTACCAACACAAACTACACACACCGCCGAGAGAGGGTCGTCGTCGATTGCCCATCAATGTCGTCGTCATCACTCCACGAGCCAGGAACTCCGATTTCCTCTAAGGACGACCACAAAAGCCCTCGATGTAGCAGCCTCATGAAGCCCATGTCGGTCCTTGCCTAGCAGTTGACTCTTCACGTAGCAAGGCTGCCAGCTTCGATTTTGATGATGGGCTCCGAAGTGGAGATATGCAAGACTCTCGCTGATGAAGATCACCAGGACCAGGCCGCCCCATGATGGTCATTGTCGCCACAAGCCAAGCATTCGCATCTCCGACTTCAAACAAGGGAAGACCAACATGAAAATCCATCGAACACGACGAAAACCTGAGCCGACTACCAAAGTCATTGTCGTGACCAAACCATCGTTCATCACCATCGTCATTGTCGCACAAGACGCCACACGAAAACCTCCGATTACATGCCGGTCATCTGGTGACCGCAATGCCATGTGCGTCTGTAACACCCTCAGAATCGGCCCTATGCAAGTTTCAGCGATCCCCGCCAAACCCGCATAGAAACGATTCAAAGGTGCCCACCAGGCACTTTCGTGCGGGTGGAAAACGAAGTAATATCATTACACAATAGTCCTCGATAGAACCCACAGAACCGAGATATACAACATCGACTCAAAGAGTCAAGAATACATATATACAATACAAAGATCCAAAACACTTTGAAGACGATACCGCGTCCGAGTACGGACAAGATGCAAATTGAGCTAAAAGCCCTGAAGAATAACCAATGGCGTCCATAACCACGAGCCAAGCGGAAGGTAACTCGCTAACGTCGATCTCAAAACCTGCTTAAACAAAAGGGTGCCGACAAAGGGCAAGGAAAAGAGAGCGGTCGATCGAGGCCAAGACAGCGAGGCTAGAATTGCGGTCCTCGCCTACATAGGTATGGTGGATCAAGCGGTATGACATGCACTAAACAACCTATAGAGACTCAATACAACTGGCGGCTATTAGATAGGGATAAGAAAGACCTATTCGGATCCAACCTGATTCTAACACCAAACATACCCATCCTGGTATTCCCCCTCGATGCCAACCGAGGAAGTCAACCGAGGAACTCACACAGTTGGCAGTTTTATTCATTTCGTTATAGTTGCGGCAATTACTAGTCAGATATAGATAGCATGAGTCATCCTGATATAATAAGAAGTGGGCAGTTTTAATTAACCATTCCGTTGTAGTTATAGTACTTACTAGTCAGATACATATAGCATGAGGCATCCCAAAACCCAGCAGTTGTTGGTACTTTTATTTAGCCATTCCGTTATAGTTGCAATACTTACTAGTCAGATACAATGGTAACAGGCGACAACCTAAACCAGCAATTGTTGGCACTTTTATTTAGCCATTCCATTATAGTGAAGCTAATTACTAGTCATTATAAAGTCAAATTTATAGCACTACTTTAGTTATAGTTGTCTATGATCGAATCGTGCTCAAAGTCGTCCATAACCGGACACGGCTTTCAAAAAGTTTTACCTGAGGCACAAATAGCAACACATGCACGATCAACCTCGAGAAAACCAATAAAACCCAACGAGGCATCACGTGAGCAATTGCAAGATTCATATAAATTTGGGGCCACCCCACCAAGCTACCCGTGATTTGTTGGCCGGCTCGAGACGGACTCGAGGTTTGTGCCAATGGTGTAACGACCGGGAACCCGAAAGTGTGACTGGGCTTGTCGATACCGCGAAAACATTCCACATTTGTTCCTAAACAGTACAGGCGCTCCACGCGCAATCGTAAAAAAGTAGTAAAGCATGACATAAGTACAGGATAGTAATAAAGCCCCAAACTACTTTGTGGCCCCAAGAAATAAATATGACTCAAGCTCTGGCTAGGGGGATTCATGGTCCCACATGCGTATAGTGCGAGTATTCAAAGAACAGGTATCAAGTACTCGGGGTCCTACGGGACACAAGTGGACGGTTAAAAACCAAATAACATCTATTGCCCACATGTGCCTCTGCATTATTTACCTACTTCAATTTTAGTTATTAAACAATAATTAAAGTCATGATCAGCTCCAACATAAAGCATATGGCAGTCTTCCAACAACTGTGGTACTTGACGACACGCAACAACACTTGAGCAAGCGACTACGACACGCAAGTCCAACTATCTACCAAACAACAGCTAATAGGAGGTGTCCAAGGCAAGATAATGGCTGCAAGGGATATCACGGGTACGGAAACTAAAGCATCGCAACCCAGTCAGCAATAGATCAACAGGAGGAAATAAAGACTATAAAAATAAGATAGGTAGAAAAGGAGGGGTGCTCGCCTGAAAACATTGCCGAAGTTTCATCCGAAGATCGGGTCGACACTCGCATCAACTCATCGGCCTAATCCGTGAAAAAGCAAAGCACTAGAAGAAACACCGGATGCACTATTTAATACTACGGCAAAAGATCGGGCATGATGCATGTATGATGTATGACATGGCAAATGGTGCGATGCAATTAGGTCATATTAAGCGGAACCGAGGTCCCAACAAATATTTAAATGGTTCAAGTTATTTAGGTACCCCGCAATTTAAATGTTGTCTTAACATAGCAAAACATAGTATCGGTTCGCTATACAAACTTAAATGGGGCCAATATTAGACTAAATTCGCCCGCATATGGCCTCCATATTTAATTATAAGGTGAATCGGCATAAGGCCCCCAAACAACCACAAATATGTATGCAAGCATGAAAATTGATATGCAACAAGTATATTTATATATTATAAAAATATAAGGGTCTCGGAAAAGGGGTCACACATGGACTTCGGTGATCTTGTTCGATGTGGTTCGGGGTTCGGTCCCGCCGGGGTCGGTCTTCGGGGTGTCGACCAACGGATCCTTGAAGAAGTACTTGGCGTTCCAGCTTCATGTCCATGTCCACGACCTTCAGGTTACGACTTCGAGTGTCGTGATGATTTTGGATTGATGTCGGGATCTCTAGATGACACCATCTTATTCACATGATTGACGCCGCAACATCACGACCTTTCCCTCACAGGATCCAAAATTGTCATACTACACCATCCTCGAGGGGCCTTCAAAGCTGCAACACCATACCATCCTTGCCATCGTGAGGAGACAAGCAGCAACCAAGCAACTTGAGGGCCACTAGCTTCAAATTACTCCAAGGAGGGGTGACCCCTTTCAGACCAACGCTCAAACACGTGCTCAACACCACAACTACAGGGAGATGGTGAGGACGCGGCGAGGCCAGCGAACAGGGGTGGAGGCGAGCTTGAGACCGCAGAGGAGCAGTGCGGAGCTCACAGAAACGACGGAGAACGACGAAGGCGTTGCTGGACGGAACAGGGAGGCGGACATCGGCATCCATGGAGGAGAGCCGGGAGAGGAGCATAGGGCGGATGCCCGCTGGTGGCGCGACACCGACAGAACCTCGCGGGCAGAGGATCTTAGAGCCCGACCCGGTGGTGGCAGAACAGAGGCCGGCAGGGCTCGCGAGCTGGGGCCTGGCGACGCACTGCGAGGTGGCGCCGGAGGGCGCAGCTGCGGGAGGAAGAGAGGGCCGCGTCCCTGGCGGTGGCAGAGAGGGAGGCCGGCAGCGGCGAGGAGCAGGCCCGGGGAAGCGCCTAGCCTGCGGCGGCTCGGGGACGGGCTGACGAGGCAGGGCTCCTGGCGGCGGAACGAAGGAGCTCCAGGGAGGAGGCGCGAGCGGGAGAGGTCGGTGGCGGTGGCGGTTGTCGGGGAGGAAGAGGTGGGCGGCGGCGCTGCACTGGATGAAGCAGAGGCGGCGCCCTGGCGGTCGGCGAGCTCTAGGCGCTTCGTCTTGGCTGAGCCCGAGGCGGCGAGCGAGGCGGGAAGGCGGCGGCAGCAGAGGCCGATGGTGTGGCGGTGGTCCGGCGGCGGACGTGGAGCTCGATGCGACAAATCGCCGAGCGAAGAGAGGGAGGAGGCCGACGCGGGCGGCGGAAGGCAGCGGAGGTCACGAGGCGAAGGAAATGGCGCGAGGCGGGCGAGGCCATGCAGCGGCGGCGATGGTTGGTCTAGCGATGGGGAGGCTTAGTCACTGGCCGGAGTGGGGAAGGTGGGTGCGGGACGGGACAGGCCGAACGGGGGGTGTGGTCGCGTCGAGAGAGGAGGGAGTGGAACCCGCGGGGTGGGGCCAGGGGTGCGAGTGCAGAGTGTCGATGGGTGCCTGGCAGCGGCGGGGTGTGGAGTCAGGGGCTGGGAGGTTTGGGGGTCATTAGGGTTAGGATATGTGGGGTGGTAGGTGGCCTTGGTGGGCCTTTGGGCCTGGCCGTTTAGTACCTCCCCATAGAAAAAAAATGTTTTTTTTAACACTAATGTTACATTATTATTATTATTTTAAAGCCTTTTTTTTATAGTTTTAGACAAAGCAAAATATCCGGAAAAGGCCGGGTTTGATATTTGAAATAAGGACGAGGATATTTAGAAAACAAAAGTAGGCTTTTAGAGAAATAGTTTTAGACAGATAGATGCATGCTGATGTCATGATGATGGACATAATACAAAACAACGGCGATTTTCTAGTAGCGGATCTATCCAGGGTGCTACAATTCGACACCACTAACAATGGATCTCGCCCTCGAGATCCGCCTCATGGTACGGGGAAGAAGGCCGGCGATATGAATCTTCTCGCGTTGTGTAGATCCTCGCGACACCACTAACAAGGATTATTTCTCAGCCTTGAAATCGGCGATACCACCAACAAGGGGTCGTTGTCCATGATCGTCGAGAGAACACTCCGGATAAACAAAGGACGATGGTAGAGGTCTCAAAAGATAGGGCCACCTCTAACTTCCATAGAAGGAGTATAATTGCATCAATCCACCATTCAATGTACAAGAGCGAATGATAAGAGTAGTCGGATGGTGATCAGTCCATCGCGCACCCAAAGCATTACTCTTCACATGAATAGGAGATTATGCAACCAACTCTCAGAATCAGACTGAAGATCTCGACAATCAAGTTTTGGAAACAAAAGGATGATGTAAGTTCTCCATCATAGATGATGCAGATGAGGTCGTCGCATTGAAAAACACCGGAAGATACAAAGAAAAAATTTAGTGAATTTTTGGATCCACTAGAAGGTACACCAGATGAAACATTCCTCGGATAGCATGGAGGACGAATGTCGAAGCACCGTTACAAGAGGTGGAAGTGAAACCCTGAAGGTACGATGAAAACCCAACCACGAGAATTCCTGGACTCGAAGAAAAGATAAGGGGTAGATCCAAAACACGCAAAGGTAAGAGGAGAATAGCAGAGGGGTAAGGAGTAAAAACAGACCTAATCAGATCTATCCAACCAATTTTCCAAAATAGTTTTGACACTCTACGACGTCCGTTAGCTAGGTTATCCTACAGGCTGGACCAGTGGGGTATCGTAACTGCTGAGCTCTGATACCACTCTGTAACACCCTCAGAATCGTTATCCTTGGCTTTCCCTTGAAGTGCGGCTTCGGGGATGTGGCGTCTTCGATGACGGCCCTCGGCGCAGAGGTGGCAATCTATGCGGGGTCCTCCCGATGGCTCGTCTGGCATGGAGTGGCGGGGTGGCGACCCGGCCTTCAAGCTCTGGTGGGGGAGTTCTCCGGCAATGTCCGGGGCGTCGAGCTCCTGTGGCTGCACATGCTTTGATGGTCACCAGATCTGGGCGGCCTGATCCGGTTCGTCGGTCTTCGCAGTTCTTTTCTGGCCAGCGGCGGTGGCGCCTACGTGCATCGCTTCCACACCCCGCCGCTGCCAGGCACCCATCGACACTCTGCACTCGCACCCCTGGCCCCACCCCGCGGGTTCCACTCCCTCCTCTCTCGACGCGACCCCACCCCCCGTTCGGCCCGTCCCGTCCCGCACCCACCTTCCCCACCCGCCTCGCGTGACCCGCGCCTCCCCATCGCGCACCAACCATCGCCGCCGCCGCTGCATGGCCTCGGCCCGGCCTCCCGCGCCGTTTCCCGCTCGCTCCGTGACCCTCTGCTGCCTTTCCGTCGCTCCGGCGTCGGCCCTCCCTCTCCTCTCCGTCTCGTGCGATTTGTCACAGACCGGAGCTCCACGTCCGGCCGCCTCGGACCACCGCCACACCATCGGCCTCTGCTGCCGCCGCCTTCCCGCCTCCGTCTCCGGCCGCCTCTCGGGCTCAGCAGCCGCGCACGAGCGCCTAGAGCTCGCCGACTCCGCCAGGGGCGCCCTCGCCTCCCTCTGCTTCATCCAGTGCAGCGCCGCCGCCCACCTCTTCCTCCCCGACAACCGCCACCGCCACCGACCTCTCCCGCTCGCGCCTCCTCCCTGGAGCTCCTTCGTTCTGCCGCCAGGAGCCCTGCCTCGTCGGCCCGTCCCCGAGCCGCCGCAGGCTAGGCGCCGCCCCGGGCCTGCTCCTCGCCGCTGCCGGCCTCCCTCTCTGCCACCGCCAGGGACGCGGCCCTCTCTTCCTCCCGCAGCTGCGCCTCCGCGCCACTCGCATCGTCGCCAGCCTCAGCTCGCGAGCCTGCCTCGTTACGCCACCACCGGGTCGGGCTCTAAGATCCTCTGCCCGCGAGGTTCTGTCGGTGTCGCGCCACCAGCGGGCATGCACCCTATGCTCCTCTCCCGGCTCTCCTCCATGGATGTCGATGCCCGCCTCCCTGTTCCGTCCAGCGACGCCGTCGTCGTTCTCCATCGTTTCTGTGAGCTCCGCACTGCTCCTCTGCGGTCTCAAGCTCGCCTCCACCCCTGTTCGCTGGCCTCGCCGCGTCCTCACCATCTCCCTGTAGTTGCGGTGTCGAGCACGTGTTTGAGCGTTGGTCTGAAAGGGGTCACCCCTCCTTGGAGTAATTTGAAGCTAGTGGCCCTCAAGTTGCTTGGTTGCTGCTTGTCTCCTCACGATGGCAAGGATGGTATGGTGTTGCAGCTTTGAAGGCCCCTCGAGGATGGTGTAGTATGACAATTTTGGATCCTGTGAGGGAAAGGTCGTGATGTTGCGGCGTCAATCATGTGAATAAGATGGTGTCATCTAGAGATCCCGACATCGATCCAAAATCATCACGACACTCGAAGTCGTAACCTGAAGGTCGTGGACATGGACATGAAGCTGGAACGCCAAGTACTTCTTCAAGGATCCGTTGGTCGACACCCCGAAGACCGACCCCGGCGAGACCGAACCCCGAACCACATCGAACAAGATCACCGAAGTCCATGTGTGACCCCTTTTCCGAGACCCTTATATTTTTATAATATATAAATATACTTGTTGCATATCAATTTTCATGCTTGCATACATATTTGTGGTTGTTTGGGGGCCTTATGCCGATTCACCTTATAATTAAATATGGAGGCCATATGCGGGCGAATTTAGTCTAATATTGGCCCCATTTAAGTTTGTATAGCGAACCGATACTATGTTTTGCTATGTTAAGACAACATTTAAATTGCGGGGTACCTAAATAACTTGAACCATTTAAATATTTGTTGGGACCTCGGTTCCGCTTAATATGACCTAATTGCATCGCTTTCATTTGCCATGTCATACATCATACATGCATCATGCCCGATCTTTTGCCGTAGTATTAAATAGTGCATCCGGTGTTTCTTCTAGTGCTTTGCTTCTTCACGGATTAGGCCGATGAGTTGATGCGAGTGTCGACCCGATCTTCGGATGAAACTTCAGCAATGTTTTCAGGCGAGCATCCCCCCTTTTCTACCTATCTTATTTTTATAGTCTTTATTTCCTCCTGTTGATCTATTGCTGACTGGGTTACGATGCTTTAGTTTCCGTACCCGTGATATCCCTTGCAGCCATTATCTTGCCTTGGACACCTCCTATTACCTGTTGTTTGGTAGATAGTTGGACTTGCGTGTCGTAGTCGCTTGCTCAAGTGTTGTTGCGTGTCGTCAAGTACCACAGTTGTTGGAAGACTGCCATATGCTTTATGTTGGAGCTGATCATGACTTTAATTATTGTTTAATAACTAAAATTGAAGTAGGTAAATAATGCAGAGGCACAGGTGGGCAATAGATGTTATTTGGTTTTTAACCGTCCACTTGTGTCCCGTAGGACCCCGAGTACTTGATACCTGTTCTTTGAATACTCGCACTATCCGCATGTGGGACCATGAATCCCCCTAGCCAGAGCTTGAGTCATATTTATTTCTTGAGGCCACAAAGTAGTTTGGGGCTTTATTACTATCCTGTACTCATGCCATGCTTTACTGCTTTTTTACGATTGCGCGTGGAGCGCCTGTACTGTTTAGGAACAAATGTGGAATGTTTTCGCGGTATCGACAAGCTCAGTCACACTTTCGGGTTCCCGGTCGTTTACAGCCATTAGCACAAACCTCTGAGTCCGTCTCGGAGCTGGCCAACTTCGTCGCGGGTAGCTTGGTGGGGTGGCCCCCTGAAATTTATATGAATCTTGCAATTGCTCTGTCGTGATGCCTCGTTGGGTTTTTATTGTTTTTCTCGAGGTTGATCGTGCATGTGTTGCTATTTGTGCCCCCCTGCAGGGTAAAACTTTCTGAAAGCCGTGTCATGGTTATGGGCGACTTTGAGCCAAGATTCGATCATAGACAACTATAACTAAAGTAGTGCTATAAATTTGACTTTATAATGACTAGTAATTAGCTTCACTATAATGGAATGGCTAAATAAAAGTGCCAACAATTGCTGGTTTGGGTTGTCGCCTGTTACCATTGTATCTGACTAGTAAGTATTGCAACTATAACGGATTGGCTAAATAAAAGTACCAACAACTGCTGGGTTTTGGGATGCCTCATGCTATATGTATCTGACTAGTAAGTACTATAACTACAACAGAATGGTTAATTAAAACTGCTCACTTCTTATTATATCAGGATGACTCATGCTATCTATATCTGACTAGTAATTGCCGCAACTATAACGAAATGAATAAAACTGCCAACTGTGTGAGTTCCTCGGTTGACTTCCTCGGTTGGCATCGAGGGGGAATACCAGGATGGGCATGTTTGGTGTTAGAATCAGGTTGGATCCGAATAGGTCTTTCTTATCCCTATCTAATAGCCGCCAGTTGTATTGAGTCTCTATAGGTTGTTTAGTGCATGATGCGCTGCCGCTTCAGTCCACCATACCTATGTAGGCGAGGACCGCCGAATTCTAGCCTCGGTGTCTTGGCCTCTTGCGACCGCTCTCTTTTTCCTTGCCCTTTGTCGGCACCCCTTTTGTTTAAGCAGGTTTTGAGATCGATGTCGTTAGCAGGGTTACCCTTCCGGCTTGGCCTGGGCAGGGTTATGGACGCCATTGGTTATTCTTCAGGGCTTTTAGCTCAATTTGCATCTTGTCCGTACTCGGACGCGGTATCGTCTTCAAAGTGTTTTGGATCTTTGTATTGTATATATGTATTCTTGACTCTTTGAGTCGATGTTGTATATCTCGGTTCTGTGGGTTCTATCGAGGACTATTGTGTAATGATATTACTTCATTTTCCACCCGCACGAAAGTGCCTGGTGGGCACCTTTGAATCCTTTCTATGCGGGTTTGGCGGGGATCGTTGAAACTTGCATAGGGACGATTCTGAGGGTGTTACAGAGTGGTATCAGAGCTCAGCATTCACGATTCTGATACCTTGGTCCAGCCTGTAGGATAACCTAGCTAACGGACGTCGTAGAGTGTCAAAACTACTTTGGAAAATTGGTTGGATAGATCTGATTAGGTCTGTTTTTACTCCTTACCCCTCTGCTATTCTCCTCTTACCTTTGCGTGTTTTGGATCTACCCCTTATCTTTTCTTCGAGTCCAGGAATTCTCGTGGTTGGGTTTTCATCGTACCTTCAGGGTTTCACTTCCACCTCTTGTAACGGTGCTTCGACATTCGTCCTCCATGCTATCCGAGGAATGTTTCATCTGGTGTACCTTCTAGTGGATCCAAAAATTCACTAAAATTTTTCTTTGTATCTTCCGGTGTTTTTCAATGCGACGACCTCATCTGCATCATCTATGATGGAGAACTTACATCATCCTTTTGTTTCCAAAACTTGATTGTCGAGATCTTCAGTCTGATTCTGAGAGTTGGTTGCATAATCTCCTATTCATGTGAAGAGTAATGCTTTGGGTGCGCGATGGACTGATCACCATCCGACTACTCTTATCATTCGCTCTTGTACATTGAATGGTGGATTGATGCAATTATACTCCTTCTATGGAAGTTAGAGGTGGCCCTATCTTTTGAGACCTCTACCATCGTCCTTTGTTTATCCGGAGCGTTCTCTCGACGATCATGGACAACGACCCCTTGTTGGTGGTATCGCCGATTTCAAGGCTGAGAAATAATCCTTGTTAGTGGTGTCGCGAGGATCTACACAACGCGAGAAGATTCATATCGCCGGCCTTCTTCCCCGTACCATGAGGCGGATCTCGAGGGCGAGATCCATTGTTAGTGGTGTCGAATTGTAGCACCCTGGATAGATCCGCTACTAGAAAATCGCCGTTGTTTTGTATTATGTCCATCATCATGACATCAGCATGCATCTATCTGTCTAAAACTATTTCTCTAAAAGCCTACTTTTGTTTTCTAAACATCCTCGTCCTTATTTCAAATATCAAACCCGGCCTTTTCCGGATATTTTGCTTTGTCTAAAACTATAAAAAAAAGGCTTTAAAATAATAATAATAATGTAACATTAGTGTTAAAAAAAACAATTTTTTTCTATGGGGGAGGCAGCCAAACGGCCAGGCCCAAAGGCCCAGCCGAAGGCCACCTACCACCCCACATATCCTAACCCTAATGACCCCCAAACCTCCCAGCCCCTGACTCCACACCCCGCCGCTGCCAGGCACCCATCGACACTCTGCACTCGCACCCCTGGCCCCACCCCGCGGGTTCCACTCCCTCCTCTCTCGACGCGACCCCACCCCCCGTTCGGCCCGTCCCGTCCCGCACCCACCTTCCCCACCCGCCTCGCGTGACCCGCGCCTCCCCATCGCGCACCAACCATCGCCGCCGCCGCTGCATGGCCTCGGCCCGGCCTCCCGCGCCATTTCCCGCTCGCTCCGTGACCCTCCGCTGCCTTTCCGTCGCTCCGGCGTCGGCCCTCCCTCTCCTCTCTGTCTCGCGCGATTTGTCGCAGACCGGAGCTCCACGTCCGGCCGCCTCGGACCACCGCCACACCATCGGCCTCTGCTGCCGCCGCCTTCCCGCCCGGCCGCTCGGCCTTTCAGCGGCAGCCAAGACGGCGCCTAGAGCTCGCCGACTCCGCCAGGGGCGCCCTCGCCTCCCTCTGCTTCATCCAGTGCAGCGCCGCCGCCCACCTCTTCCTCCCCGACAACCGCCACCGCCACCGACCTCTCTGCTCGGCCTCCTCCCGGAGCTCGCCGTTCCGCCGCCAGGAGCCCTGCCTCGTCGGCCCGTCCCCGAGCCGCCGCAGGCTAGGCGCCGCCCCGGGCCTGCTCCTCGCCGCTGCCGGCCTCCCTCTCTGCCACCGCCAGGGACGCGGCCCTCTCTTCCTCCCGCAATTGCACAGCACCACTGCGTCGTCGCCAGGCCCCAGCTCGCGAGCCCTGCCGGCCTCGGTTCTGCCACCACCGGGTCGGGCTCTAAGATCCTCTGCCCGTGAGGTTCTGTCGGTGTCGCGCCACCAGCGGGCATGCGCCTTATGCTCCTCTCCCGGCTCTCCTCCATGGATGCCGATGCCCGCCTCCCTGTTCCGTCCAGCAACGCCTTCGTCGTTCTCCGTCGTTTCTGTGAGCTCCGCACTGCTCCTCTGCGGTCTCAAGCTCGCCTCCACCCCTGTTCGCTGGCCTCGCCGCGTCCTCACCATCTCCCTGTAGTTGCGGTGTCGAGCACGTGTTTGAGCGTTGGTCTGAAAGGGGTCACCCCTCCTTGGAGTAATTTGAAGCTAGTGGCCCTCAAGTTGCTTGGTTGCTGCTTGTCTCCTCACGATGGCAAGGATGGTATGGTGTTGCAGCTTTGAAGGCCCCTCGAGGATGGTGTAGTATGACAATTTTGGATCCTGTGAGGGAAAGGTCGTGATGTTGCGGCGTCAATCATGTGAATAAGATGGTGTCATCTAGAGATCCCGACATCAATCCAAAATCATCACGACACTCGAAGTCGTAACCTGAAGGTCGTGGACATGGACATGAAGCTGGAACGCCAAGTACTTCTTCAAGGATCCGTTGGTCGACACCCCGAAGACCGACCCCGGCGGGACCGAACCCCGAACCACATCGAACAAGATCACCGAAGTCCATGTGTGACCCCTTTTCTGAGACCCTTATATTTTTATAATATATAAATATACTTGTTGCATATCAATTTTCATGCTTGCATACATATTTGTGGTTGTTTGGGGGCCTTATGCCGATTCACCTTATAATTAAATATGGAGGCCATATGCGGGCGAATTTAGTCTAATATTGGCCCCATTTAAGTTTGTATAGCGAACCGATACTATGTTTTGCTATGTTAAGACAACATTTAAATTGCGGGGTACCTAAATAACTTGAACCATTTAAATATTTGTTGGGACCTCGGTTCCGCTTAATATGACCTAATTGCATCGCACCATTTTTCATGTCATACATCATACATGCATCATGCCCGATCTTTTGCCGTAGTATTAAATAGTGCATCCGGTGTTTCTTCTAGTGCTTTGCTTCTTCACGGATTAGGCCGATGAGTTGATGCGAGTGTCGACCTGATCTTCGGATGAAACTTCGGCAATGTTTTCAGGCGAGCATCCCCCTTTTCTACCTATCTTATTTTTATAGTCTTTATTTCCTCCTGTTGATCTATTGCTGACTGGGTTGCGATGCTTTAGTTTCCGTACCCGTGATATCCCTTGCAGCCATTATCTTGCCTTGGACACCTCCTATTACCTGTTGTTTGGTAGATAGTTGGACTTGCCTGTCGTAGTCGCTTGCTCAAGTGTTGTTGCGTGTCGTTAAGTACCACAGTTGTTGGAAGACTGCCATATGCTTTATGTTGGAGCTGATCATGACTTTAATTATTGTTTAATAACTAAAATTGAAGTAGGTAAATAATGCAGAGGCACATGTGGGCAATAGATGTTATTTGGTTTTTAACCGTCCACTTGTGTCCGTGGGACCCAGTACTTGATACCTGTTCTTTGAATACTCGCACTATCCGCATGTGGGACCATGAGTCCCCCTAGCCAGAGCTTGAGTCATATTTATTTCTTGGGGCCACAAAGTAGTTTGGGGCTTTATTACTATCCTGTACTTATGCCATGCTTTTACGCTTTTACGATTGCGTGGAGCTCTTTGTTAGGAACAAATGTGGAATGTTTTCGCGGTATCGACAAGCCCAGTCACACTTTCGGGTTCCCGGTCGTTTACAGCCATTGGCACAAACCTCTGAGTCCGTCTCGGAGCCGGCCAACTTCGTCGCGGGTAGCTTGGTGGGGTGGCCCCCTGAAATTTATATGAATCTTGCAATTGCTCTGTCGTGATGCCTCGTTGGGTTTTTATTGGTTTTTCTCGAGGTTGATCGTGCATGTGTTGCTATTTGTGCCCCCCTGCAGGGTAAAACTTTCTGAAAGCCGTGTCCGCGGTTATGGACGACTTTGAGCACAGTATCTCGATCATAGACAACTATAACTAAAGTAGTGCTATAAATTTGACTTTATAATGACTAGTAATTAGCTTCACTATAATGGAATGGCTAAATAAAAGTGCCAACAATTGCTGGTTTGGGTTGTCGCCTGTTACCATTGTATCTGACTAGTAAGTATTGCAACTATAACGGAATGGCTAAATAAAAGTACCAACAACTGCTGGGTTTTGGGATGCCTCATGCTATATGTATCTGACTAGTAAGTACTATAACTACAACGGAATGGTTAATTAAAACTGCCTACTTCTTATTATATCAGGATGACTCATGCTATCTATATCTGACTAGTAATTGCCGCAACTATAACGAAATGAATAAAACTGCCAACTGTGTGAGTTCCTCGGTTGACTTCCTCGGTTGGCATCGAGGGGGAATACCAGGATGGGTATGTTTGGTGTTAGAATCAGGTTGGATCCGAATAGGTCTTTCTTATCCCTATCTAATAGCCGCTAGTTGTATTGAGTCTCTATAGGTTGTTTAGTGCATGCTGCGCTGCCGCTTCAGTCCACCATACCTATGTAGGCGAGGACCGCCGAATTCTAGCCTCATTGGCCTCGATCTTGATCGCTCTCTTTTTCCTTGCCCTTTGTCGGCACCCCTTTTGTTTAAGCAGGTTTTGAGATCGACGTCGTTAGCAGGGTTACCCTTCCGGCTTGGCCTGGGCAGGGTTATGGACGCCATTGGTTATTCTTCAGGGCTTTTAGCTCAATTTGCATCTTGTCCGTACTCGGACGCGGTATCGTCTTCAAAGTGTTTTGGATCTTTGTATTGTATATATGTATTCTTGACTCTTTGAGTCGATGTTGTATATCTCGGTTCTGTGGGTTCCATCAAGGACTATTGTGTAATGATATTACTTCGTTTTCCGTCCGCACGAAAGTGCCTGGTGGGCACCTTTGAATCGTTTCTATGCGGGTTTGGCGGGGATCGCTGAAACTTGCATAGGGCCGATTCTGAGGGTGTTACAAGGGTAAAATCCACTGTGCTCTTTTTTCCTTTTAAAACATGTTTTGTTGGAAGAGGCAGTTCGTTGGTTCTAACACAATGACTAACTTAGCCGACAAGTAAATTAAAAAAACCATCACATTTGGGATGAGGGTAACGACCCTTAAAAAAAAAACACCGAAAACAGGTGGGTCGGTCAATCACAGCCTTCATGCTCCTGGTGATTTTTGATTGACAACACAAAGGCAGACGAAGCTTCCCTCCTTTCTTTCGGCAGCGAATCGGGCGAGCGGAATTTCGATTTGAGTTCCGGAAACGAAAGTCAGTCCCCATCGCCGGCCGGAAGTTAGGCATCTGATGATCTGCAAAAGCAAACCCGACCCGATCCCCAGCCAAGCCAGGCCAGGCCAGGCCAGGCCTCTCCCGATATATAAAGCACCAGCCAGTCACCACACACCATCTGTGACACGGACGACGCCACGCCACGCCACGCCACGCCGCAACAAGATTACCGGAACCGTCGTCCAGGATGGAGGAGGAGACCCTCACGCTCACGGCCCTGCTCAAGGCGGCGGCGGCCGCCCACCCGTCGCGACGCGCGATCGCCGTCCATGGCAAGATCGACCTCACGCACGCCGACCTCGACGCCCTCGTCGACGCCGCCGCCGAGCGACTCGCCGCCGGCGCCGACGGGGTGCGCCCCGGGCAGACCGTCGCGCTCTGCTTCCCCAACACCGTCGAGGTAGGCCCGTATGTATATATTAGTACATCTTTAATCGCGGCTCCATCCCGTCCCGTGAATAAAGATGGGTTCCTTGGCGTGATTGGCAGCTGGTGGTGATGTTCCTGGCGGTGATCCGTGCGCGGGGCGTGGCGGCGCCGCTGAACCCTGCCTACACGCAGGAGGAATTCGAGTTCTACCTCTCCGACTCGGAGGCGCGGCTCCTGGTCACCAACGCGGAGGGGAACCCGGCCGCGCAGGCCGCCGCGGCCAAGCTGGGACTCGTCCACGCCGCCACCACGACACTCCTCGACCCCGCCGGCCCGCTCCACCTCGACGGCCTCCCCGGCCTGCCCTCCCACTCCCAGGAAGAGGAAGAGAAGAAGAAGGTGGTCGAGAACGCTGCGTGTGACGTGGCCCTGTTCCTGCATACCTCGGGGACGACGAGCCGGCCCAAGGGGGTTCCCCTGACGCAGCGCAACCTGGCGGCCTCCGTGCAGAACATCCGCGCCGTGTACCGGTTCGTGGAGACGGACGCGACGGTGGTGACGCTGCCGCTGTTCCACGTGCACGGCCTGCTGTGCGCGCTGCTGTCGTCGCTGGCGTCGGGCGCGGCGGTGACGCTCCCGGCGGGCGGGCGGTTCTCGGCGTCCACCTTCTGGGCCGACATGCGTGCCGCGGGCGCCACGTGGTACACGGCCGTGCCCACCATCCACCAGATCATCCTGGACCGGCACGCGTCCAGGCCCGAGGAGGCGCGGGGCCACCGCCCGCCGCTCCGGTTCGTGCGCAGCTGCAGCGCGTCGCTGGCGCCCGTGATCCTGGAGCGGCTGGAGGCGGCGCTGGGCGCGCCGGTGCTGGAGGCGTACGCGATGACGGAGGCGGCGCACATGATGACGTCCAACCCGCTGCCGCAGGACGGGCCGCGGAAGCCGGGGTCCGTGGGCCGCCCGGCCGGGAAGATGGAGCTGGCGGTGCTGGACACGGAGGGGAAGGAGGTGGGCGCGGGGTCGCCGGGGGAGGTGTGCGTGCGCGGCGCGAACGTGACGGCGGGGTACAAGGCGAACCCGGCGGCGAACGCGGAGGCGTTCGCGTACGGGTGGTTCCACACGGGCGACATCGGCGTGCGGGACCCCGACGATGAAGGGTACGTGCGGCTGGTGGGGCGGATCAAGGAGCTGGTGAACCGGGGAGGGGAGAAGATCTCGCCCATCGAGGTGGACTCGGTGCTGCTAACTCACCCGGACGTGGCGCAGGCGGTGGCGTTCGGGGTGCCAGACGACAAGTACGGCGAGGAGATCCACTGCGCGGTGATCCCGCGGGACGGCGTGGAGATGCGGGAGGAGGAGGTGGTGGCCTTCTGCAGGAGGAACCTGGCGGCGTTCAAGGTGCCCAAGAAGGTGTACATCGCCGACGACCTGCCCAAGACAGCCACGGGCAAGATCCAGCGCCGCATCGTGTCGCAGCACTTCTTCGTGCCACCACCCAAGGCCTAGATGATGGCGTTGCTTTTGTTGGCCACGTTGGGGATCGAATAATCAACCATGGCCATGGCCATCCATGGGTGTGCTTGCTTGCTTGCTAGCTAGCTGGTGCCGTTCATTCTTTTATCTCGCTGCTGCAGGTTCATCCATGAGCAAAAAAACAAAAATTCTTGTTTGTGCATCGGAATTAGTAGCACTCGCGCTCACGGTTGATTGTCCACTTCCTTGTCCACCTTTGTTTGTTTGCTTTCGGCTGGACGGAGGATGGATGGCCATTGGGGAGGTTTCTTCTTTTGCTTGCTTTTCTGGTTTCTTCTTTTGCTTGCTTGCTTGCTTGGGCAAATGAAATGAAACGGAAAGTTTGTTGGGTTGGACTGGACTGGTGTGGTGTCGATATTCTTCTTCTGCCCTATGCATGTCGACGAAACGGAGCGACGTGTTGTCGCCCGTCGGCTTGATGTGTGTGGCTGTTTGCAAGTTGCCCCTGTGGTCGGCCACAGCGACGTTTGCTTGCTTATTACTGTTTCCCGATGACGCAAACAGTTTGATTCCATCGGATCGGACCGTTTGTTGGACCCATTGGGGAGGTGTAAATGATCTAATTTTTGTTTGTTTGGGCCGAGCTACAGGCGCTTTTGGACCGTCGTCTGGCTGTCCGGTCACCTGCGTCCAGCGGCATGATCCAATGAGACCGTCTAAAAGAGAAGAGAGAAGAAACCCCAATAGTGTGACTGCTAAGTCTGCTACAACAATCAGACATACCAGCGCTCGGCGACCCAAATGAAGATACACTTACTGGTGGTCAAAAGAGGCGGAAAGCTTGTTTGGGTTGGGCTGAGGTGCTTGTGTGTGTGGGAGATGTTTGGTAGTTAGGATGACGCCAGGGGCGAAGCTCCCAGTAGGGCAAGGTAGGGCGGCCGCCCTACCTTGATTTTTGGCAAGAATCTTTATATGCACATGTTTTTTCTGAACATTTTGAGTGGTCATACGCTGAAAACGGACTTCGTATGAAAGTACTATGCTTGTTTTAGTAAACACTGCGCAAAACTGATTCTGGAGCGAAACACGGTCTTGGTATTGTCTAGTTTTAAACCAACTCTTTCTCTTTGCAACATCTAATTCTCAATTTAATAAAAACTAGACTCTAAACAATGTCCTATATGGGGTATCTAAGGAGGACCCGAGAGTAATTTGGCCATCTTATGGCATATGGCCAAAACCAACTCTACTTATATAATGGTTTATGTTTTATGTTTCTATTTTGGCTTTTATATACTATTGATATAAAATTCTAATTGACATTCTGGTTCAATTGGAGAAATGATGGTTGAGATCCGTCCCGAAAGAGCTGAATTCACGTAAAAATGATATCACAATCCTAAGTATGGACGAATTGGTAACAAGAGTGAGAAGTCATTAAAAGCGAGAAGACACTATGTCACTATTGATTATTTTGGAGTATGTACATTTTCTATTATTCTATAGAGTCTATTACAACTAATTTTGATCATTGCTTCGATGAGTTGTTGTTAGATTTGTTTCAGAACTTCTTGTCTTGACTCAAGTGACTCATTTTATAGTTTCAATGTGAATAAGATTTCTTAGCTTACGGAGATTTATCTTATTATGAGTATGAGCCTATATAAAATAACCTTAAGATATTCGTTATTCATATGCGAAAAATTAAAGACTTCAGAGATTATGTTAATATTTAAATGATACATGCTTCATATCGTTTATCATCTTGTGAGTTGGCATTGCTTTTACTCATAGCAACAACAACAATTGAAAAGATTTTGTCGATGACAAAGATCATCAAGACCTAGTTTGATATTTATTTTTATTAGAATTCGCCCTACCTCATATTTTATCCGTCCTCCGTCACTGGATGACGCGATGGTCTCCAAGGATTGGACGTGTGCGTCCAGGCCGTCGTTGTCTGTCGACTAAACGGAGCGACGTACGTGTTGCCGGCGACGACGACGTTTGCTTGGTTGGAGTAGTACCTTGGACGAAAACCTATAGTAAGCAATTCTGTGCCAATGATCCGTTCTCTACTAAGAGCAAAAACAATGGAGCCAACTGCTGGCTATAAGATAATGTCATGTTATCTAGAGTCAACCTTATAGCAAAAATTAATATTTGTTCGGTTTTGTATCACTGGCAACCGGCCAGGCCAAAGGCTATGAGGACAGGCTAGACGTCCGTCTCTGTCCGGGCATATCCATTGATGCACCAAATTTTGTTATTGGATGGGTCGCTCTTGACACAGTATGTCTGTTTTGGTTGTTCGCTGGGGCATGTTTTCTCTTTGCCCATCGTGTCCACGCGGATCAAAATAGATCAGTTTGTTGGACCCATTGAGGAGGCGTAAATGATCTGTTTTTTGTTTATTTGGGTCGAGCTACTGGCGTTTTTAGACCGTGGTCTGGCTGCGTCTAGCGGCGTGACCTAAATTATTCCATTTTGTTTGGTCAGTCCAAGAGAGAGACGGGACCGTCTAAAAGAGAAGAGAGAAGAAACTCCAATAGTGTGACTGTCAACTGGGCTAGTCTGCTACAACAATCAGACATGCCAGCGTTCGCGTCTGTCCAAATAGATTTATTCATGACCTAAATTTAATGTTTAAATAGGTTGGTTCCGCATGGATCTGTCTGGATAGATCATGCCGCTCAGAGGACGTACACGTACGCACGGACGCGCTCGGCGACCCAAATGAAGATACACTTACTGGTGGTCAGAAGAGACGGAAAGCTTGTTTGGGTTGGGCTGAGGTGCTTGTGTGTGTGGGAGATGTTTGGTAGTTACGATGACGCGATGGTCTCCAAGGATTGGACGTGTGCGTCCAGTCCGTCGCTGTCCGTCGACGAAACCGGAGCGACGTAGGTCGCGGTTGCTTGGTTGGAGTAGTGAGTACCTTGGAGGAAAACCAATAATCATTCGGTGGCAATGTTCCGTTCTCTGTTAATTAATTAAATTAATGAATTCCAGATTAAGAAAGAAGTGCGCATTGATCATACTACAGTATATGGGGTAGGCCCGGCTGGCTGGTGCTGTACCTGCTGTAGGATTATTCTTCCAGCCAGATACGGAGGGGAGCATCGCCGGCCATTGATCCTTGAGCTTGCTCATTGATACCTACCTGCCGGCCCTGTTTCGTCGATCGAGACGTGAGGGTCGCCGCCTGGTCTGGCCACAAAGGTAGGTTGGTGCCTCTTGTTGAACAACCTTTGTCGGCTGGCTGGTCCTGAGACTGCTCCACATTCGAGGAAGAAGACTAGAATCGAAGGCACATAAGATTACACAAGAAAATGACACATAGAACAGGAAGAAGCTTTATTGATCTGTCTCTCGGTAAAGTCACGTATAACGATTGCTTCTTTATTTATAGACTAAGGGGATAGGATATCTACATGGGCTAACCCTAGTCTGGTAGAGGCCACACAGAATGGGTCTCTACCAGCCCAGTTTTCCAACACTCCCCCTGGGTATCTTATCTGTATAACTATGGCTTAAAACTTCGAAAAACCCAGTGAGAAAATATGGAGAAATGCACATGGTATACTTCTTGCTATGTTGCACGAATTGCCTCATTAAAAACCTTATGTGAGAAACTTCATAAAAACTCACTAAGGGAAAAATAGTACAATTCACTTAACTATAAAGTTTAGCACTCAATCATCGGGATCAAGATTTCAGCGATGAGTTTGTGAAGATTCTCCCCCTAAACCTTGCATCTCCCTAAGTCTCATCATGCCGATCCCACGGACACATCTCTCGAAAGAAGATGTTGGCAATGATTTAGTGAACAAATCAGCGAGATTTTCACACGACTTAGTATGCAAGACTTTCACTTCGTTCAACTTTTGCAGTTCATGTGCATAGAAGAACTTGGGGTTTATATGCTTTGTGAGATTACTCTTCACGTAACCCGTCTGGACTTGTGCAACACAAGCGGCATTATCTTCATTGATAATTGTTGGGGTTTGTACGGTGTTCAGTCCACATGACATCTAGATGTGGCTGACTACTCGTCGAAGCCATACACATTCTCGTGATGCTTCATATAATGCTATGATTTCCGAGTGGTTCGTCGAAGTTGACACAAGAGTTTGCTTAGACGATTTCCAGGAAATCGTTGTTCCACCACAAAGGAAAACATATCCAGTCTGCGACTTGGATGTGTGCGGGTCCGAAAGGTGCCCAGCATCTGCATAGCCTACAACAGATAGGTCTTGGTTCTTTTGGTAAAACAAGCCAAGGTCCTTGGTCCCTTGTATGTACCTAAAGATGTCCTTAACGCCTTTCCAATGCCTCTTGGTAGGCTCAGAACTATACCTTGCAAGCAAATTGTGGGAATGCAATATCCGCCGTGTACAATTTGTGAGGGTATATAAGGCGCATGTAGCACTTAAGTAGGGGAATTCGGTCCTGAATTTCCTCAATTTGCGAGGTACATAAGCGCCAAGCACTTAAGTAGAAATCCGGTCCCAGAATTTCCTCCCCCTCTTCTTTAGGCCTGAACGGGTCCTTGTCTTGCTGCAAAGATCTTCCGACCATCGGGGTCTTAGAAGGATATGCCTTTTCAAACCCATATCGTTCCAACACCTTTTGGGTGTAGGCCGACTGGTGAACTAGAATCCCAGCAGGGGAATGCTCAAGTTGCAGACCCAGGCAGAACTTGGTTTTGCCTAAGTCTTTCATCTCGAATTCCGACATCAGGTAGGAACTCGCTTCCTCAATATCGTCAGGTGTACCGATTATATTCAAATCGTCCACGTACACTGAGATAATACAGAAACCATCCTGGGATCTCCGTATAAAAACACATGGGCAATCTTCATTGCTCGTGTAGCCCTTCTGATGAAGGAAATCGCTTAAACGATTATATCACATCCTACCTGACTGTTTTAGTCCATACAATGACTTCTTAAGCTGAACACTGTATAAGCTCTTGTTTGCTCTATCCTGGTTCGGGACAGGGATACCTTCTGGTACTTTCATGTATATGTCTGAATCCAAGTTACCATATAGGTAAGCGGTGACAACATCCATCAGTTTCATTTTTAAGTCCATGTTTACTGCCATTGAGATCAAGTATCTAAAGGTAATTCCATCCATGACCGGGGAGTAAGTTTCCTCAAAGTCGACACCTGGTCGCTGAGTGAAACCTTGAGCAATGAGCCTTGCTTTGTACCTTACTACTTTATTATTCTCGTTTCTCTTTCGAACAAAAACCCACTTATGGCCAACGGGGCGAATATGGGGAGGAGTTAGACAAACAGGTCCAAATACCTCTCTTTTGTTTAACGATAATAATTCAGCAGTGATTGCCTTCTGCCAATCTTTCTAATCTGACCTTTTCTTGCAATCAGCGAGCGTGTTAGGCTCAGGGTCAAGATCTATGATTGAGGCAATTTTCTTGGCAAAATTAACGTCGACATTTGCCATGGCTCGGTTGTATGACTCGCCCGAATTAACATAGTAAATGGCCATTTCGTCATGGAGTGCATCAGGCACATCCTCTTGCTCCACCGGATTTCCCAATCCAAGGGCTAGGTCCTTTAGCTTTCCCGCTCCGATGTGTGCGCACACAACTTCGCTGGGTATTTCCGATATAGGAAAACTCAAGTCCGAAATTTCATGCACTGAGATATCCGTACTTGTGCCAGGTCTCAACTGGCTCCCCTCAACAGGGGAAGACTGTAATAAATCTCTCTTATCCTTTTTCTTCGGGCGTCCCCGGGTACTTGGGATTTGAGAAACCGGATTCCGCGTCCTCTTAGGCCTTGGAACGGGAGCGGGTATACAATCATTTTTCTTCGGTATTTCAACCCTTTCCGGTGCATTGCGTGCATGCACATGCGACTTTGTCACAGTCTTTAAATCACTAAAATGATCAGGCAGTTGATTCGCTAGGGAGTGCAAATCTAGTATCTTTTGGACTTCTCTATTAGTCTCAACAGTGCGCGGGTCATGAGCGTGGATCCCCGTGGCTTTCCACGTGATTTCTCGACTTTTGTCATCCAGGGGTTGATTACCTCCCCCCAAAGTCGAAAAAATATCCTCGTCAAAAATGCAGTCAGCAAAACGGGCTGTGTGACAGTCACCTGTCAAGGGGTCCAAGAACCTGATTATGGACACGGTCTCATAACCAACGTATATCCCTGACTTACGGAGCGGTCCCATTGCTGATCGCTGGGGTGGTGGTATAGGTACATATACCTGGCAGCCGAACCGACGTAGGTGGGAAATTTTCGGTGCCGACCCTTGCGCAAGTTGGATAGGAGAGTGGATGTTGTAGGCCGATGGTCGAAAGTTGATGAGATTAGCGGCGTGTAACACCGCGTGTCCCCAACATGTAGTTGGTAAATTACAACCCTGAAGGAGTGGTCTGGCAATGAATTTAATCCTTTTAATCAATGCCTCCGCAAGTCCATTTTGAGTGTGGGCATGCGGTACAGAGTGCTCAAGTTTGATTCCTGATGCCATGCAATAATCATTGAATGCCTTTGAAGTAAATTCTCCGGCATTGTCCATTCGAATAGACTTTAAACGATAATCAGGGAATTTATTCCTTATTTGTATGATCTAAGAAATCAACTTTGCAAAAGCATGGTTCCTTGTTGACAGCAGTCAAACATTGGACCATTTAGAGGAAGCATCGATGAGCACCATGAAGTACCGAAACGGCCCTGGGAGTGGCTGAATTGGACCACATATATCCCCTTGAATACGTTCCAAGAACGCGGGGAGTTCATCCTTCATCTTTAGAGGGGACGGTCTAATGATCAATTTCCCAGTAGCGCATGCGGAGCACACGAAATCATCGGTATTCGGAATTTTTTTTACATTAACATTATGACCATTCGAGTTGTTAATAATATTTCTCATCATCCTAAGACCGGGTTGGCCTAACCTATCATGCCAAAGGCAGAATAGTTCAGAGCTTCTAAAGACAGTCTTAAGGATAGTGTAAATAGGTGGTGCTACTATCTTAGTGTAGTACAGCCTAGTAGCTAATGAAGGGAGTCTTTCCACAACATGTTTACCATTTTCGTTGCGCTTGGTAATGAGTAGGAACTCCTTTCCATTCTCATCATCATCGGTTTCTACATGGAAACCATTTGCGCGGATGTCTCTAAAACTCAAGAGAGTACGAATCGACTCCGGATACAACAATGCCTCTTCAATGATCAGAGTTGTTCCATTTGGGAGTATTATAGTTGCTCTTCCGGAGCCAACTACATTCGGACCGCAGCCGGCGATCGTCATTATGTTACCGGGGTTTTTGGTAATGGACTCAAAATACTTTGTTTCTCTCAAGATGGTATTTGTGGTGCCGCTATCAGCAAGGCACGTTTCCTCCATTTGGGCGTCACACGCGTCCTAAAATATAGTGCCTAATTAATATAATGGAGCGAGGAAGATGCTACATCAAGAAAGTAAAACACATAAACATTTCAGAACATAACACAACCAAATAATGGAAAAAATGAATGAAATGAATGTCATCCAATCGCCGAAAACAAATAAATGTTACGCTCTCATAGAGCTTATAACCATATCGAAAAATTGTATCAGATTATTTGCAGAAAAGAAATCATCACAATAAAAAGGAGCTCAGGTAGATTCTGCAAAGAAACCATCAATCTCAGCCTGTATCTCAAGATCGTTGAGCTTCTCTTCGTTGGCTATCATCATCGAGGCAGCAGATATGTCTAGCTGAGGCAGGGGGCACAACGTGCTCAACCTCCATGGGCACAACGGCGTTCGTGGGAACCGCCGAAGGTGCTGCCACTTGTGCTACGTCCTGCGCCACTACGGGCGCGACGTTCTGCACGGGCGCCGCTCAGGGCGCCAGTGGTCCCTCAACCTGGACGAGGTGCGCCTCGCGCGCCTTCTTGTTGGCTTTGAACGCGTCCACGACGTGCTTAGGGGCCAAACACTGCCTGAAGAAGTGAGTCTTGGAGCCACAGCGGAAGCAGTCCTGGGGCCGTGCCTCCCCCTTGCCCACCTTGCGTTGCTTGGCCGGGTTGGAGGAGTTGGGGCCCTTCTTGCCTCGCTTCTTGTGGATGGGCTTGCGCACCTTGTAGGCGTCGGCATTGGCCTCATGACTTGGGCCCCCCGCGAAGGGTTGCGCGGAGAAGTTTTTTTTCAGAACATTATCCTGTGCCTCGGCCACCTGGAGAGCATCAATAAGCGTTGTATATTCCGTGAATCCTTCCTGGCGAAAGTTTCGCGAGGACTGGATGTTGTCCGGGTAGAATGTGGAGAGAGTTTTGTCTATCTTTTGCTGATCTGTGGTATTGGTCCCACACAGCTAAAGAATGGTACAAATTCGGTGTAACCTGGAGTTGTACTCTCCCACCGTCTTGAAGTCCGCAAACCTCAGACGAATCCAATCGGCATCCGCCTGTGGCTGAATGGTGTACTTAAGCCTAGAGAACCGCTTGTTGAGGACGGTCCAAAGGGCAGAAGCACTTCGTTCTTGAGAGTCTCACACATGTGATGGCGGAGGAAATGCAGGGCTTTGGCGTTGTCCGCCGGGATGGTGGTACCGGGGGCCGTCGGGGTCCCCGCAATCAGAACATCCTTGATGCATCGGCCCTCGAGGACGATCTCAACGTCCGAGGCCCAAGTCAGGTAGTTAAGCCCATCCTGGCTCAACTCCGGGAACTCGCGGCTGACGATTCCGGTCATCTGCAATTTATGCAAAGTGTGTAAGATTACAGTAGGTAATCGGTTGCATAAATGCGATAATCGATACAATAATTCAAATATGACGGCGTTCCAAAAAAATAGTACAAGCTAGCTATGAGATACAAATTATTAAAATTATGCGACAATTAATAACTGTGGTAAAACATAGTACAAAAGCTTGTGCAAAAACGGGCCGAAAACAGGACCAAAAACGGGCCAACAGCAAGATGCCGTGCAGGCGTCCAACCCTCTTTTTTGTATACCTTGGGCAGCAAAACGCTAACCGACTGACCCACCTAGACCGCCCAGCCCGGCAGGGGTGGACGGAGCTGCTCTCCGACTAGGCGGGTGGCGGCGGCAAGAGCCGGCGGCCTCGGGCGGCGGCGGAGGGGGCGGCGACGGCAAAGAGGCCGGGCGACGGCGAAGGCGGGCGGCCAGCGGTGCGGGCGCGAGCATGCGCGTGAGCGGCAGGTGGCGGCAGGCGGCGCGGCGGCGGCGGCGTCAACGTGTAGCGACGGCGAGCACGGCCAGCGGGGCCGGGCGGTGTCTGCGAACATGCGGCCAGCGGCACGTGTGGGCGTGGCAGCAGGCTGGCGGCGCGCGTGCAGGCGGCAGCAGCGCGGCATCTGCGCGCATCGTGGGTGCGGCAGGCGGCGCGCACATGGCGCGAACACGGTCGGCGGCGCGCGGCGTAGTGCTTGGGCACGGGTGCGGCAGGCGGCGCGCATACAACGAGCGACCAGCGCGCGCGGAGGCACGGGCGCGTGGCGGCCAGCAGCGGCGCCGAGGCGCAGCGGCGGCGGCATGCGGCGCAGCATGCGGCGCGGCAGCAGCGCCAGCGGCGCGCAGCGTATACGTCGCTGGGCTGACATAGCGCAGCGCGCGTCAGCCAGCAGCGTCTGGCGTCATGGGCGCGGCTGGGCTCGCGCAGACGCTGCAGCGGCGGTCGCGGCGGTGCGGCGCGGCATCGCGGCGCGTCGGCGAGGGCGGCCAGGCGAGCCAGCGGCTGCGGCTAGCAGGGTGCACGGCGGCCGGCTATGCGTGTAGTTACAAACGCGTGCATGCAGAGTATAGAAAAAAAGTCAATCAGATCTATTATCGGGAGATGTCCAAGATCGGATTAAAAAAATAGATCGGCACAGCAGGTGCACGGTACAGTCAACAAGTTCCTGGTCCGAGAGTGATTAAATCGACATTGGTCGGCGACAACAGGTCAGCTCGACTCCCGGGAGGAAAATCCGTATCTTAGATGAGATCTGATCTATGAACTAAACGCAAAAATTTAAAGGAAATCGCCTAACGAATCCATTTTTCGGTCAATTTCGGATTATCTTCAACGAAAGTCTGTGTGATGCAGGCTCGACGGTGGCTTGACGGAGGCTCGACGGAGAGACACATGCTGATAACATGTTGAACAACCCCTGCCGGCTGGCCGGTCCCGAGGCTGCTCCACACCCATGGAAGAAGACTAGAGTCGAAGGCACATAAGATTACACAAGAAAATGACATAGGGAATAGGGAGAAGTTTTATTGATCTGTCTCTTGGTAAAGTCACGTACAATGATTGCTTCTCTATTTATAGACTAAGTGGATAGGATACCCACATAGGCTAACCCTAGCCTGGTAGAGGCCACATCAAATGGGCCTCTACCGGCCCAGTTTCCCAACACCTCCCTCCATCAGGTGCACCTGCTCCAAATTCCTCTATCTAGAACCAACGTTGGCTGCGTACGATTTGATCGCTAAGTACTCTCTCCGACTAGGTAAATAATTGTACTTCTAGCTTTGTATTAAATTAAAGTTAATAAAGTTTAACTAATTTTATTATATGTTCATATTAATTGATCAAACGACAAGCAAAATTGTTTACATGAATACATTTATTATAGCATCTCTAGTGGGACCTTAAATAGGTAACCGTTTAAATCGATTTTGCGGTGGCCATCCGGTCTTCTATTGCGCAGATCTGTGTGTGGCACGTCCGGAATCGCTCGCCGGAGCAATAGGAATAGTGCGGTGGCGGTGGCGGACTAGGGTTTGCGAGCGACGAAGAAATAAGGGTTCCAACCCGTATCCGCTCGTTCGCACTCTATTAGTAGAGGTCGCGATGGGCTATTCACGGGGCCCCTGAATTTTTCTTATGGGTTGGGCCACATACGGGCTCGGTTAGCTCGTCGCGTCGGTCCACTACTCGTATTCTCGCCGGAAAAATAAGTGTTTGCCCCTTTTAAGGGTCCGGTTAGAGATGCTCTTAGAGCTTCTCTAGCAGACCCCTTAAATGGTTCAAAATCGTAAAACTCCGGCGGGTATAAGGGCTTGGGCCTGTTTTTTGGCCCGAACAGAGCACTTATACCATGCCCGGCCGGTAAAAGTTTTATAGTGCACCGAAAGTTTGCCTCACCGTCCTTTATACATATGGGTTCAACGCGTCGATATGGTTCTCGAACCCTCACTTTTCTGGATGCACCTGCGCTGCTCCACCGCCTACCAAATCGAGCTGCTCCGACGAACAATTAGTCACGCCGTTCGATAGATCCGGCACAGCGCCGCCGCTATGAACCATCAAGGGAGCTCCAGAGGAGTGGCGGGCGGCCAGGTGGGTTGTTCCTCCTCTTCGCCCCGCCGCCACGGGACCGGCTCGGACTCAGATGAGAAGCACTGCTACCGCGTGCACTCCGATGGTGACGAGGTTCGATCTCGTCAATGCCCATTGTTATGGACTTGGGTTTTGGAGAAGATGGGGATGCTGGAGATCGCAAAACGGTTAGCAAACAAGAAACACGGGGACACAAGGTTTACCCAGGTTCAGGCCCCCGGAGGGAAAACCCTACTCCTGCTTGTCTGCTCTTGATTACGGCGGAACCGAAGGTTACAGGGGTGCGCAGATGCAATCTGGCGTGGAGGTGTGTATGTGAAAGTATGAGAGAGAGTCTCTAGGTCGTGCCCTCCTAGCCTTTATATAGACTCAGGCAGGTCCCGGGCATAGACCTAGTCAGTTACAGGTTCTAGGGTTTTACCCTTTGAATTTCCTATCTACTCTAGTCTTGCTCTCCAAGGATCCGAAAGCGTCATGGGCCTTGGCCACCCAAAAATCTTCATGGGCCGACGTATAATTGCCGTGGGCGTGGGCCTTCCTTGGGCTGGACCAGGTATGCTGAGATCATGCACCCGCGGGGTATAACCATGTCAGTAGCCCCCGAGTGTTCAGTCGAATCGTAGATTCGGGTGAGGACTCTGCAATCTTCCGGGTGCAACTATGTTTTTCAACAGTTCATGTGCAGGGATTGTTGATGCGTGTGCCCGACTCACCCGACGGATCAGGGTCAGTTAACTGTCTTAGGACGAAACAACACGATCTTCTTCAGGTTGGAGTACCTCAACTCGAACCTGGAACATTTGCTGGTGTAATTCGACTCAGGCCGTGAAGGACTTACAGGAGTGGAATTCCAGTGAACTTAATTGATGTACCCAACGCGTCCATCGGGATTTTCCATCGCACCTGTTAGCACGGGTTTTTACTAGCAGAGCGCAGTCGTGTGCGTTGCGAGGCCATCAGATGATATCTGTAGGTCTTATCTTTGCGTCGCAGACACAGCATCCGAATTTTTATCACCGCGGAGGTGTTTTCGGGTGGGCAAGGAGAACGTTGCTCTCTTTACGTTTAGTTGGGGCAGAGTTGCCGAAAAGTTTTTGCATGCTGATCCGAAGGATCACAGTCGAAGAATTCATAGGGTGCGCGACCAGCGCTCCCTATGGGAGTAGCCCCCAAGTGTCTGTTCGAGTCGTAGACTCGAGCGGAGACTTTAATTCAGACGTTGTTCAGTTGTAAGTCCGTAGTACACAAAAAAATTTGGATGATTAAATCCATCCTCCCTATGGGAGTAGCCCCCGAGTCCATAGTGGGGTCGTATACTCGACGAAGGACTCGAAGTAACAGTTTGCTTCTATGCATCTTTCGGGTGCGTGCCGGTATCGATAGGAGTAACCCAGTAATTGGACTCTTAAGCATGGGTTTAAAAATTGTAGCTGTCGCTAGTGTAGCTTTTGATGACGTCAGTGCTGACGCTCGATGACCTCAAGGATCTGCTGCGCCAGAGATGACTTGACCGGACGAACATGGGTCCCACTGTCTGACCTTGAATTGACCGGTCACGCGCGGCGTGGAGATAATTACGGCGTCACCTTGATTTTTGCGTGTAGTGGACGGCGTGTTAACGACGGTTCGTTGTGATTCTGACACGTGTATGGCCAGATCTGCCGTTGGCATTAGGTCTTCTTGATGGACGGTTGTCGTTCGTCGTCTTCGTTGTTAAAATCATTGAGGAAAGCTGCAGTTTGTTTTCACCGCATCTATTCCTGTTTTCACTGCCTCCTTGTGCTCTTAAGAGTTCTTGCTGCGCGCTGGAATATCTTTGCACATTTCCTTCTTCCCTTCTGCGCTCTCACCGCCGGCGCCGCCACACCGCGATGGGGAAAACGAAGAAGTCATCATCTGCGGCTGGTACCAGCGCCGCCGGAGGGAAAAAAGGCGCCACCGCTACCCGTGTCACCGACGGTGGTTGGCGGCGATCAGAGACGCGGGAGAGTGACCTCCGCAGGCTTCACGAGCGGGGCTTGATCCCGCAGGATAGGGAGGTCGTCAAACTCCCAGGCAATGAGGTAATCCCCCGTGCCGCCGCTGGGTATCGGGTTATGTTCCTTGCCTTCGTTATTCGCGGGTTTTCCTTCCCAGTCCATGACTTCCTTCGTGGGTTACTCTTTCTCTATGGCATCCAACTGCATCATCTTTCCCCCAATTCTCTTCTTCACATTGCTTGTTTTATCACCCTCTGCGAGTGCTGGCTCGACATTGAGCCTCACTTTGGCCTCTTCCGGAAACTCTATTTCGTGAAGAGGCAATCTGGTTCGGATGGTGTGTATCCCATTGGGGGTTGCATCATCTCCCTCAAGGCCAATATTCTTTTCTTTTTTCCATGTCCGAATCTGTCCAGTACTAGCGGAGGCGATGGTTCTACATTTGCGACTCCACAGTGGCTGGGCAGCATTTTGGTCTTGCTCCTTTCGACTCCTCCCAAATAATCGAGCCGAAGAGGTCCTGGAAAAACCAGATCTTGGACGGCGAGGTAGCGGAGATAGAGGCCCTCTACCATCGGGTGGAGGATCTCCAGTTGATTCCGGAGAAAGAAGTGAACGGTGTGGATATCATCCGCACGTTTCTCGAGCGTCGGGTGCAGCCCCTCCAGGCTAGGGCGCACCCGATGTTTCTTTATGCTGGGCGCCGTGATCTGACGCGAGTTTCGGCCGAGAAGCTCTCCCAGGGAGATCTCGACAGGGCCCTTCGTATGCTGCTGAAGTTCAAGGCTGGAGAGGATATCCCGGGGAAGTCGCTGACTCCTCCGTTTTCTTCTTCGCTTCCTGTTCCATGGGTGTAGATTCGTGCGTGTAGCGCTTTTGTTGGCTGCATGTTTATTTTCTCTTGTTTGCTAATAACGTCTCTTCTTTTCTGCAGAGCTTCAAGGTGTCGGGAATGGTGCCACCATTGCCCGAAATCTTTCCTGATGCTCCGGATAATGATGTGGTGGATTCCATGTCTGAGCTACCGTCGGCACGATCTCCGGCTGAAGAGGCCAACGAGTCGAGCAAGGACCACACTCGCAAACGACCGCGGAGCTCCAGCGAGTCTTCGGATGCTTCGACTCCTCCGACAGCTAGGAATCCCTTATGTCTTGAGCGTCATAGTGATGGGCATGGAGGCTCTTCCTCCCCTATTCCTGCTCTTCCTATGTGGGCTGTAGCGCCGCACCCGCCAGCAAAGAAGAAGAAGGAAGAAAAGAAGGAAGAGAAGAAGGAAGAGAAGAAAGAGGAGAAGAGGGTCTGAAGGATCCCTCCTGTCTTCAACCTGAGCGAGCTTGACTCATAAGTTTCCTCTGCACTTCGTTTTCTTTTCTTTTTCCTTTGTTCTTGTACTAATTTGTTCGTGTGCAGGCACTCTTCCAACGACTCCTCCAGCGACAGTGATCGGGAGATGATGGGGGAGTCGAAAGTTGCGTCTCCTCCTCCTCAGAGGGTGGCAACTTCTGAGGGCGCTGCTCCGAACCCTCCTCCGCCGAAGGTGCAGGTGGTTGAGCCTCAGAATTTCGCCAGCGGACCTTCGACGTCGGCATTGGATCATGTAAGTCTCCTGCCACGGGGGAAGCCCCCGCGTGTGTGTAAAAGATTTTTCTTGTTTTGTTCTTCGAGTCTCGGGGGGAGCCCCCGAGCGTTTTGGTTTGCGCCTTTTGCTTCTGTTCTTTTTCTATTGGGCGTAGCCCCCGAGTCCTTTTTCTGACTGGTAGGTTTTCTTCTGCAGCCTTTTGTACAGGATGCCAAGCGTCTGGTGCGGGAGACCTAGTGCTGGAGGCCAGCCTCAAGCAGCTTCAAGGTATTGTTAGGCCTTTGATATTTGCTTCTTCGTGTATTCTTGTCCTGTTATCTGACGCCTGTACTTTTTGGATGCAGAGGAGCATAACGCCTCCCTTCGTGAGATCGATGCTCTCAAAAAGAGCCTTGGTCAAGCGGAGAAGAAGGCCGAGGTCGCCGTTGGTGCGAAGGAGCGCCTTGAGATGGAGCTGGCTACTGCGGCCGAGGCTAAGGAGCGCCTGCAGCAGGAGGCCACGGACCACGAGGAGCATCTTGCCACTGCTGCGGTTGCGCGTGAAAGAGAAGTGGCTGGTAAGCTCATGGCTGCTGCCAAGGCTGTTTCGGGTGAGTATCTTCTTTTGCCCCTTTTGTTTTTCTTGTCTTTCTTTTGGGTGCTTTCTTCATTCCTTTTCTTTATTGTCTTAGATGCCGTGGGTATCAAGTTTGACCGCAGCGCTCTGGAGCACGGGAGTGCTCTAGATGATGCTACTGCAGCGGTCGAAGATCGCTGCAGCACCGTCGTTAGCTCACTTGCCAAGGCCAAGGAGGTCCTTGGCCGCTTCTACAAGGAGCTTGTCCCCAAGGGCGCGGCTCTTGATGATGTTGACACCTTGGTGGAGGCATTGTCAGCCAAAGCGCCTGCGGCGTACAAGCACAAGCAGAAGGGCATCGGTGCGTCCGTCGGGCTGGCGATGGCCTTGGCGGCTAGAGCGGAGCTGGACCTTCCCCAGATCACCTACCGGATGCCGACGACCGCGGATGGATCCGAGGTAGCCTTCGCTACCTATTCTGCTCGCTGCAAGCGATATGTGCCCAAGCTGATTGATCTGCTGGCCGAGTATGCGCTACGGCAGCAGGGGGAAGCCAAGGCGAGGCAATCCGGCTCCGAGGCGACTCAGGGAGCCGCGTCTTAGGCGCTGTAGGATAGTTTGTAATTTTCTTTTGCTGTAATTATGTTGAGGAAAACAAAATCCCTGTGCCACGTAGTGGCGTTTGTCCATTTAATGAATTTTGCTGAGTTGTGCTCTTCGTTGCCTGAGTGTTTTATGTCCCTTTCTTTTCTGCTGCTCTAGGTTCCTTCGGGTGCTGATCCCGTTGACACCCTGCCTGCTGCTCGGCTGCGGCCATCTTTGGATGATTCGTCACAACTTGCTTTTCTTCGAGACCGTGTTCGTAGTCTTGAGAAGGAGTTGCTTGGGGTGCGTGGTCACACTGATGTTTGGAAGTCCAAGGCAGATCGCGGTGCAGCCAGAGAGGAGTACTTGATGGCGGAGTTGCTTCGACTGTCTGAGCAACTTTAGTGTAAGTTTTTTCGATCTGCTGCTTATTTATTCGGATGCGTATGCTGGCCTGGCGTCTTACTTTTGTGCGAGTATCGCAGGTGCTAACCTTGCTCCAAGGAAGGAGAAGGAGCATGTTGCTGTTCAGGTCAGTTGTTTGACTCAGCAGGACATGGAAGCTGGCGGGTTCTTCTGGATGGATCGCGACCGTGCCATGGCTCTGGAAACGGTGCAGGATCACGTTCACCAAGTATCGCGGGTGCTTCGCCAAGTTCAGACTTCGCTCTCGTCGGTTCTGCATGTGATGTTTCCCCTGGATGCTGTGCCGACAACCCTGTCCGGTCTTCTGTCTAGATTTCGGAGCGTGACCCATGTCCAGGAGTTGGTGAGGCAGCAGCTCGTCGCAGAGATGAAGGCCGCGCTGTCCCTTGTTAGGCTGCATCGTCCTGATGTAGATCTGTCTGCTGTAGCGGCTGGGCCGCCTCTTCGGCCGGATGGTGGCGAGTGGGATATGCGTCCGCATTATGCGGCTGTAAGGCAGTATGCCGAACAGGTCGTAGATTTGTTTGAGCAGCGTGCTCAAGTTATTCTTCAGGATAGGTAGTACCTGTAAAAGAGATAGATGTAAAATTTGTATATTTCGACTGGGCATGTTGTGCCCTTTGTTATAAAGGTTTGTTTGTTGTTGGAGCACGCAGTGCTTTGTTTGAGTACGTGTCCTTTTCGTTTGCCTGACGTCGTCAGCTACTCAGGTGTACTCGTGTGATCCTCGGTCGATGAAATCGTGAGGTGGGGGGGCGCCCCCGAGTGCGTTTGTAGCATAAAGTAAAGTTGTAAATAGCGAACGAAATTTTTGGGGCGAGACACTTATCTTTATTTATATCGTAATGGACGGAGTACATTGTTCGGCTGCATAGCCTTGGCTGAAAAGCCTTATTGAAAGTAAAGGTGTAGGTAGCTAGGGGTAGAATCGTCGCAAGTGTGCGATGTTCCATGGATTGGAGTATGCGACTCCAGACTCCACGTGCTTGAGGCGATAGGCGCCACCTAGGATGACTTCGGTGATGATGTAGGGCCCTTCCCATGGTGACTCGAATTTCTTCGGTCGCTCTTGCTTGAGTCGTAAGACGAGGTCTCCTTCGACGAAGGACCTTGCGGGCGGCAATGGTAGTTATTGGAGACTCTACTGGTACACCGCTGATCGAGCTGCTGCTACGTCTCTTGCCTCGTCAAGTGTGTTGACGGCGTCTTCAAGTGCAGCCGTGGATTCGGCTTCGCTGTAAGCGACGACCCGGGGGGCCTGGTGGCGTACTTCGGCTGGTAGTATGGCTTCGGCTCCATGCACCATGAAGAACGGTGTGTAGCCGGTGGAGCTGTTTGGCGTGGTACGCAAGATCCATAGGACGGATGGCAGCTCTTTCGTCTAGGCTCTGGCTTTTCGTTCGAGTGGGCTCATGAGGCGCTTCTTGATGCCAGCGCCGATGAGGCCGTTGGCCTTTTCGACCTGCCCATTCGTTTGCGGGTTAGCCACTGAGGCGTATGTGATGTTGATACCGAGGCCTTCGCAGAAGTCTTGGAATTCTTTGGAGATGAAGTTAGATCCATTGTCGGTAATGATGCTGTGCGGTACGCCGAACCTGTAGACAGGATTCGAAGAATTTGACGACGGTCTTGCCCTTTTGGTTGGTAACCGGCATGGCTTCGACCCACTTGGTGAATTTATCGACGGTGACCAGGAGGTAAACGTGCCCCCCTTTCGAGGCTTTGGTAGTTTGCCGATCATGTCGAGGCCCCATTGAGCAAAGGGCCAGGCTATAGGTATGGGTCTGAGCTCTGACCCGGGTGCGTGCGGTTTGTCGGCAAACCTTTGGCACCCGTTGCATCTTCGGACGATGTCTTTTGCATCGCTCATGGCCGTTGGCCAGTAGAATCCAGCTCGTAGAGCTTTGGCGACAAGGGAGCGGCTACCTGCGTGATGGCCGCAGATGCCCTCGTGGATGTCTTGGAGGATGGCTTTACCGTCACCGATGGTGATGCATCTTTGTAGTACACCCGTAATGCTGTGCTTGTACAGCTCGCCATTGATGATGGTGAAGGCTTTTGACCGGCGAGATATGCGCCGGGCATCCGTCGGGCTGTCAGGCAGTTCTCCGTTTAGTAAGAACTGGAGGTATGGTCTCGTCCAAGTTTCTTCGACTGACATGACCTGCATCAGGTTGACCATAGCGACCTCTGTGTCCAGTTTCTCGGGTCCTTCGTGTCCTTCGGGCAGCGTAGCCCCCGAGTGTTCTGCTTCTTCGGGTGATCCCTTGGGGAATTTCCGCTTGATGGATGGCACACAGATCTGTTCGAGGAACACACCCGATGGCACCTTTGTGCAGGTGGAGCCGATGTTGGCGAGTCTGTCGGCTTCTTTGTTGCTTTCTCTTCCAACGTGCCGAAGCTCGCAGCCGTCGAATTCTCCTTCGAGTGCGTTGTAGAGTGCGCGGTACACGATCATGTTTTCGGCGTGTGCGTCGCACTCGTTCATCGTCTGCTGGACGACAAGGTTGGAGTCACCGTAGATGACCAGGCGCGTTGCACCGCAGATCTTTGCCATCCTCATGCCGTGGATGAGGGCTTCGTATTCGGCCTCGTTGTTGGAAGCTCGGAATTTCATCCGGAGGACGTACTTCATCTGGTCGCCCAGCGGGGAGGTCAGTATGACCCGCCCTGCTCCACTTCACGCTTTGGAGCCGTCGAAGTGCATCGTCCATGATCGCGACATGTCTAGGGTGTCCGCAGCTGCAGCTCCATCAATGTACAAGGAAGTCTGGAGGACTTAAGATTTGATTGATCGTCGTCAGACGAGCGTACCTTGGGTGACACCGATGCCCCTGTGGCCACGCGCCCCGTGGCTTCGGATTATTCAGATGCCGTTGTGGGTGCCTCGTTGACAACCATCACCTGGTGCTCCTGGAAGTAATGGCTCAGCCGTCGAGCCGTCATGAACACGTCGTAGGCGAGTTTCTGGTAGTGAGGGTACCTCTGCTTTGTTGGCGTCAGTACCTCGCTGAGGTAGTAGATTGGGCGTTGGACCCCGTGGGTCTTGCCTTCTTCGGGTCGTTCGACCACTAGCACGGTGCTGACCACCTGGTGTGTGGCTGCTATGTACAACAGCAGAGGCTCGCGTTCCTTTGGCGTGACCAGGACGGGCGAGGTGGAGAGTAGCCGTTTGAGGTTTTCGAACGCATCATCGGCTTCGGGCGTCCACTCGAATTTATCTGCCTTGCATAGCAGCTGGTAGAATGGTAGGGCCTTCTCACCCATGCGGCTGATGAATCTGCTCAGCTCCGCTATTCGTCCTGCGAGCTGCTGGACGCCCTTGAGGTTTTTCGGTTTCTCCATCGCCATGATGGCCCTAATTTTCTTCGGGTTCGCCTCAATCCCTCGCTGAGAGATGAAGTACCCAAGCAGCTGGCCCGATGGGACGCCGAAGGCGCACTTTTCGGGGTTGAGCTTGATCCTGTAGCGATCGAGGTTGTCGAACGTCTCGCGAAGATCGTCGATGAGTGTTCTTGCCTCCCTGGTTTTGATGACTATGTCGTCGACATAGACTTGGAAGTTGCGGCCGATATGGTCCTTGAGGCATGCCTGCATGCATCGCTGGTACGTGGCACCTGCGTTCTTTAGCCCGAAGGGCATTGTGTTGTAGCAAAACACTCCGAATGGTGTGATAAACGCCGTTTTATCTTGATCTTCGACCTTGAGTCAAATCTGGTTGTAGCCTGAGTAGGCATCGAGGAAGGAGAGTTTCTCACATCCTGCGGTCGAATCGATGATCTGGTCGATCCGAGGAAGAGGGAAGTGGTCCTTTGGGCAGTGCTTGTTCAGCGACGTGAAGTCTACGCACATCCGCAGGATAACCGTGTCCTTCTTGGGGACCATCACTGTATTTGCGAGCCACTCGCTTTCTTTGATCTCCCTGATGAAGTCTGCGGCGAGTAACCTGTTTATTTCCTTCCCGATAGCTTTGGCCCATGGCTCGGACAGTCTTCGGAAGGACTGCTTGACGGGCTTGGTGTCTGGAAAGACGTTGAGTGCGTGCTCGGCGAATTCCCTGGGAACTCATGGCATGTCCGCAGGACACCAGGCGAAGATTTCCCAGCGCTCACGGAGGAATTCGACAAGCGCGCTTTCCTATGCGGGGCTGAGGTCGTTGGCGATCAGCACCGTCTTGGAGGCATCCGTCGGATGGACCTGCACCTTCTTTGTGTTGACGGTGGAGTCGAAGGACATGTCAGGTGCGTTTTGTCGTATGCGGGGTGCCCCATTATGCATCACCTCGTGGAGCCTTAGGAGCTCCTCCTGCATGCCGAATGATTGGGAGATTCTGTTGAAATCTCTGTCGCATTGGTCTGATCGGGTGAAGCTCCCGTGGATTGTGATGACGCCCTTTGGTCCTGGCATCTTGAGTAGCAGGTATGCATAATGTGGGACAGCCAAGAACCTTGCGAATGCTATACGCCCGAGGATGGCGTCGTATTGCGATGGCCAGTCCACCACTTCGAATTCGAGCCGCTCGAGTCGGAAGTTGTCCGGCTTGCCGAAGATGACGTCGAGCCATATTTTGCCTAGGGGGAAGATGCCCTTTCCTTGGACGATGCCGTGGAACGTTGTGTTCGATCGTGTTCCGTGCTGCATCAGGATCCGCATTGCTGCTAGAGTACTTGGCGAACATCAGGTTGATGCGCTGCCGCCGTCCATGAAGACACGGCTCATCTCGAACCCTCCGATCTGCGCCTCCAGCACCAGGGCAGCATGACCTAGGAGAGGGATCTGACAAGGGTGATCCGAACGACTGAACGTGATGCAGGACTCCGATTCGCTGAGGTACTCAGGGATGGCGGGTGGAGTTGCCACGGCCAGGTTGATCTGTCGGGTGATTTTCTTCTGCACCCTATTCGTGGGGCGCCCTTTATGGATCATCAGGGCTCCTTTCGGCGGGGGATACCCGTTCCCAGCGTTGTTCTGTGCTGGTGCGACTGGTTGGTTCGGGCCTCCTACAGGTGGCGGTGGAGGAGCTCCATGCGCTATCTCACCCGGCGCGGGTGCGTTCCCGAATACAGGAAGTGGAGCTTGCTGCCTCATCTGGACCATGCTTTCGCTGAGTTTCTGGAACTCGCGGCAGTCCTTGAGCATGTGGCTTGCCTTCTTCTTGCCATCCTGCTTGTCGATGTAGAAGTGGATGGTGCATGGACCCGAAAGTTTTTCGTATGCTGAGGGTCTGTTATCGCGGTCGCGGTGCTGCCACGACTGTGCTGGGCGTCCTCCATCGCGGAAGTTTCCTCCGCAGTATCCTCCGCTATTGCGGTTGGCGTCATTGCGGCGATCGGCGTAGCCGGCCGCGACCATGTCGGCTCCATCGCGATCATCATAGACGCGCGATCTTCTCTTGCTACAGCGCTCTCGTCGTGGTCCGTAGTCGTCCTCTTCTTCCGATTGTGCTCGGTGGATGGAGTCTTCGCCGTCAGCCCACCTGTTGGCGATGTCCATGAGGTGGTCGAGTGTTTTGGGCTTGACGCGCCTGAGTTCTTCCTTGAAGTCTTGTCGCTTGACGTCATCCCTGAAGGCATCGATGGCTCTCTCTTCAGAGATGTGCGCTATAGAGTTCTTGGTGTTGGACCAGCGTAGTATGTACGAGCGAATGGATTCGCCCGTTCGTTCAGTGCAGGCCTGCAATTCTTCGATTGAGGCGGGCCTCTTGCTGGTGCCCTTGAAGTTTCGGATGAAGCTGTAGGCTATCTCATCCCAACTTCGGATGGACCCTGAAGATAGGCTGCTGAGCCAGATCCGTGCCGCTCCTGTCAGCTGGCTGAAGGCATTGCATGGCGGTTTCCTTGTTTCCGCCGTGCAATTTGACGGACGACAGGTGGTCGCTGAGCCATGCCTTTGGGTCCTGTGTGCCGTCGAATTTCGGAGTATCCGAAGGAAGCTTGAAATTTCGCGGCATCCTTGTTCGTCGAACAAATCTGCTGAAGCATCGGGCTCCACAGAGTTCTCCTTCGTCTTCGTCCATCTCGGATTCAGATGATCATGCGCTCTTGGCTCGCGCTTTGTCGATTTTGCGTTGTGTGAGCGCGTCCCTGGCGTCGTAATCGTAGTTGCGGTGACGCGAACTTTTGTTCCTTCAAGGAAGATCGTGGTCCTCTTCTTCGGATGAAGGGGTGGGGCTGCGGTCGAACCTGACCGGAGCTTTCTTCTTGGCCCGTGAGGAGCTTCACAGTGGAGCGCAGCTCCGACGAGTCTGAGTCCGGTAAGTGCGGACTTGTGCATGGCTCTTTTCGGGTCCCCCTCCGGAGGTGGGTAGGCTGCGAGGTACGCAGTGGCTGCCATGATCGCAGCATGCGACGTTTTCGGGATGACGTTGCTGTCGACGTCCATCTCCATGAAGGATGTGTGGAGGGTTCGGGTCACCTCACGGCGCTCCTGGGGATCCATGTTCTCCATCCGAGAGCGGTGCTTGTTGCCTTGGTTGCCGTTCGAGCTGGAGCCGATGCCCATGGCGGAGAGCGCGTCGCGCTACCGGACTCGAGGTCGCTTTTATGCTTGTCAAGCACCTCCTGATCTTGACTGCTTTTGTGCTCCTCGATCAGAGCAGATGGTAAACCATCGCCAGATCCCGGAGGAGTCTGAGCAGGACTATGTTGCTCGCCACGGCGTTGGGCCTGGGCCCATCCTTCTTTGCTAAGGCGGATGACGTGGTTGTTTTCTCTTGGTGGGGAGACTGGCTTCTTCTATTCCCACCGTTCCGATCTGGCGGGTTAGGTGGTGGGTTGGGCGGCAGGTTGGGTGTTTGCTGATCCCCGTCAGCCTGTATGACTACGGCGCATTGGTAGCGCTCGTAGATTGGCCCGCTGCTACCGCAGCTTTCAGATCCGGAACCGTAGGTTCCTTCATCCGACGGCGGATCGCACAGATCGGAGTTGTAGCTGCTGCTGTCGTAGGAATCATCTGCTGATGATGTTGTGCGTAGCACGGGGTGTGGGGTCCATGAAGCGGGCCTGATTGATGGTAGGGGCACCCGCTCAGGGAGGCGGAGGGTGCCAGTTTGCCCCACCTGGAAGCAGAAGCTCCCGAATAGGATTTCGAGTCCGTCGCCTACGGGCTCGAAGTTCTTCATGGTGGCTGGTGAGTGGGCGGTGAAGTCGAAAGCGCCGAAGAGGAGGTGACTCTCCGTCGCCGCAGAGTTGTAGATCGATCGGGTTGGGACCGTCACGATCGCACAATCAGCGTCCCCAGTTCCCACAGACGGCGCCAATTGACGAGGATCGATCTCGTCAATGCCCATTGTTATGGACTTGGGTTTTGGAGAAGATGGGTATGCTGGAGATCACGGAACAGTTAGCAAACAAGCAACACGGGGACACAAGGTTTACCTAGGTTTAGGCCCCCGGAGGGAAAACCCTACTCCTGCTTGTCTGCTCTTGATTACGGCGGAACCAAAGGTTACAGGGGTGCGCAGATGCAATCTGGCGTGGAGGTGTGTATGCGAAAGTATGAGAGAGAGTCTCTAGGTCGTGCCCTCCTAGCCTTTATATAGACTCAGGCAGGTCCCGGGCATAGACCTAGTCGGTTACAGGTTCTAGGGTTTTACCCTTTGAATTTCCTATCTACTCTAGTCTTGCTCTCCAAGGATCCGAAAGCGTCATGGGCTTTGGCCACCCGAAAATCTTCATGGGCCGACGTATAATTGCCGTGGGCCTTCCTTGGGCTGGACCAGGTATGCTGAGATCATGCACCCGCGGGGTATAACCATGTCAGATGGCGCGCGAAAAGCGCGCCTCCCTCCACTACATCTACCACGGGGTTCCGGTGCCTTGCAAGATCTGTCGTCGTGAAGTAGAGGAGGCCAAGCGTCGGTCGGCGAGGGGAGCTCGTCCGGAGCCACGACCGCTCGTGTGCCGCCGCCGCACCCTAAGGAGACGGAGGAGCTCGAGGGGTACGACCCGATAGCGTACGGTGTCGTCATCGGCGAGGAGTACTACGTCGACGGCGCCTCCTTTGACCGCATCACCGCGGTGATCATACAACGGAGCGCCGCCGAGGAAGTCGATGAGCGCGCACGGTAGCAGCGGGGCGCGGAGCTCAACGAGCTCTTCCTCGAGCAGGGGCTCGCCAGAGAGAGGGAGCTCTGCCCGAAGCAGGTGGAGTGGGATCTCGAGCGCGCAGCCCTGGCGAACAAGTTCGGCGACAACGAGTGAAGTCCCGCCGGCAAACCCGTCGCCACCGCACACAGAGGCTCGGTGAGCCAAATTTTGCGTTTAGGGTTAGGGCGGTGATGGTGGCAAATCCCCTAGTATATATTATGTGCATTTTGTTGTATGATCGCGTCCACGAACGATGAACTCTATGAAATCTCCCAAAAAAATTAAATTTCGTTCATTCTTTTCTCGCTGCTAGCTGCTGCCCATGAGAAAAAAAAAAAATTCTTGTTTGTGCATTGGAATTAATAGCACTCGCGCTCATGGTTGATTGGCCGCTTCCTACTGTTGTCCACCTTTGTTTGTGTGCTTTCGGCTGTTGCCTAGTACTGGTAGAGGGAAAGGAGGAAAGGACGGAGGATGGCCGTGAACATCCTTTTTCTTTTGTGGTTCCTTCTTTTGCTTGCTTGCTGGGCAAATGAAGCGGAAAGTTTGTTGGGTTGGGTTGGACTGCTGTGGTGTCGATATTCTTCTGTGCTATGGTAGTTAGGATGACGCCATGGTCTCCCAGGATTGGACGTCTGTGTACAGATTAGGCCGTCGCTGTCGACGAAACGGAGCGACGTGTTGTTGTCGCCGTCGGCCGGCGACTTCGACCGTTCTTTATATTAATGAAAGAGTTTTAGTTATTATACTTAATCTCTATATAACTAGCATGCACATAGCCGACGCAAGTGCGGTGAAAAAAAGTTAAATAAAACTAGGTGAAATACATATCATACTGAAAAATAGTAAAACGACTCTCTAGATGAAGGGCAAACCCGAAGATCATTGTTGTCATCCGTATCAGGGTAAAAAGATCCCCTCGTCGTGTCTTCCAACCGAGTAGAACCTTTATAAATAGGTCTCCATTCTCCACATGTTATAGAGATGACCATGAACAGAGATTATCGCTTCACCGGTAAATAACCTGCAAGAGAGACGAATTTTTGTTATTAATTTTTTGTCATCTCTATATGGCTAAAGTGACCTAATAACGGCAAGCGGTTCTACCCTAAGAAGAATTTCAAACTTGCGGTCTATACCGTCTAAGCAATTTCTAAAGATATTTGTACATAGGGGGGGTGGGTACAAGCTAGAGGCTACTTAAGGCCTAACATGAACCTCTGACAAAAATTTATGCCGCTGGGTTCAAAATGAAAAAAAAACACTTTATTGTGGTATCAATTTTTAACCAAATAATTTTTATATAGCTAGTATAATTTTTACTCGAGTATAAATGTTGGAAAACACATGCATCGTTCCAATTCATGGAGATGGAGATAGTATAACCAAGAGACTTAATAATCACGCGCAAAGTCGCCTATGACAATCTACCGGGTAAACCAGAGCTCTCCCCGGTGACGATGGTGGCCGGAGATGGCGAAGGGGTGGTGGTGGTGTAGATAGTACTAGTAGTGGGCTTGGGGTTGTAGTTTTAAACGTAGCATTTTAGGTTTTGGTCGGGTAAGTGCTGCTATCTCTGGTGCTGGCGAGCTGCTACTTGGAGGTGATGTTCTTGAACATGTCTGTGATGCTCCTATGGTGGGAGACGTGGCGGCAGGAGGGAAGGACAAAAGATCTTATGTTAATATGCTCGGTTATCCATGAGATCTGGTGGTTTCTAGAGGGACCAAGGGTGGCTCGCTACTATACCTGGACCTCCAGCCCGAGTTCTTGGGCACGCCCCGAGCTTTCAGAGCTCGCGCCGAGTTGGGCTCGGCCCGCTAGGTATTCCGGATCGAGCCAAGCTAGATTTCCTGGACCGCGGCAACCTCGGGCCGAGCCTGGCTCGGCTCGGTCCAGCTCGTCCGCATGTGATTTTTTTTCAAATTAACAGGACGATGACCAGGAGAGGAGATGGGCTAGAACGTTATGGCCTATTCGAAATAGATACGTAGCGCTAGGGCTCTTCTTCCTGTACGTGGCTGAACAGACACCATGCATGAAGTCGTGCGTCGCCGCCATGCTAGCCACGCCGACCTGCCGCGCCGCTGCCTAGACACCGCCGCTGCATCCTCCGCGTCATGCTAGCACTAGCAGTGCCGCGCCGCTGCACCGCTGCCTAGACATCGGCGCTGCCTCCGTCGCATCGCCTAGACGCCGCCGCTGCTGTCTCTGACGCCGCCATGGAAGAAGGCCCCACCGTCAGTGACACACCACCCCTGGCTCGCGAGCCGCACCGAGCCAGACCGAGTTGGAGGCAAGCTCGGGCCGAGCTCCATTTCATGGCTCGTCGGCGGCGGCGAGATGGCTCGGGCTCGCCAGAAAAAGCTCGAGCTTTTTGCGGCTCGCCGGCAAGCTTGCTCGGTCCGGCTTGTGTCTAGGTATACTCGCTACTCAAAGTTCTGATGTTCTTGCTCGTAGTGGATGCGAGAAGGGGAATAGATTCGGCAGCGGCAGCTGCTTGTCGTCGATTTTGTAGCATAAGAGAAGCAAGCTTCTCTTAGAACATCTGTAGCAGATCCCGTATTTCTTAACCCGTAAAAGTGGTACAAAAATTCAGATTCGATCTCGTTTCGAGCTTGCGCAGATCAGATCCCGTAAATACGAACCGAAAAACTTGAAATCTTTATAATTAAAAGGAAGTTGGTGATCGTAGGTCATCCTCAAATATCAAACATTGGAAAGATCACGACCATAGAATCATCTTAAACACGCCCACAAAGAATCGATGCCGTCCGAATCGCCCGCTCACCTCCGCCCCGCCGCGAGCGTCAAAAACCATCGGTTGTTTTCCTATCGCGATATTTTCTCCTTGATTTTTGCGTGCACTTTATGGCTCCATCCTATGGCCTTCCTATTTGTTTACAACAATTCTCCAGATCTCCATGGATTCCTCCTCACATACTCGCCTCCCAAAATTGTTTATCACCAACGAAATTTTTGAGACGAGAGTGCCCCAGAGCGAGGTGGAGATGAGCCTCCCGGCAGCGTCGTATGCAGCCCAGCTGCGCTATACTTTGCCTCCCATGAGCGTTGACGTTCCCGCCTACACCGCCGCCGAGGCAGCTGGATGGTGTGATTCCCTTCAGAAGTGCGGTCATGGCTGGTGCTCGACGGATCAATTGCCACTGCCTCAGGGTCACACCACCTCTGAACCCATAATGGCTCATCGTCCACGTGCAATCCTCTTGGCGGTCCATCGCCGCGCGAGCGCTCTCGCCTCCTATTTTCCCTGCACCGCGACCAGGCCGCCATCTCCGGTCCTCGCGTGGTATTTTCCCCTACGCCCTGCCACAGGAGCAGTTCACCAACGCTGGGTTTGAACTCGACAAGATCTGGCGGCGTTTGCGTCTCCCTCCAGGCCATCATTCCTCCGTCCGATCGACCGCATCGACATCCTCATGGGGCCAGGCTAGGTGTTGCGCTCATGGCCCGGCGCGACGAGCCCGCCCGAGCTACATCTCAGCCAGTTCAACCTTCACGGGATTGCGCATGCCAGCGTCCCGTCCGCCTCATGGTGGGGATATGCGAGGCATTCTGGTGCGATTACGCCGGGGACCATGACTTTCCCCTCTACTCGCAGACAGCAAGATCCCTCCAAAGTCCCCAGTTCATCAAATTTAGGGATTGTTTCGAATCGGTTACACGTTCTATTTCCGTTCCAGTTGAGGATTTCATGTTCATATATGTGCTGTTGATTGCTTAAGATATTCATATGCACACGAGAATTTTTTGTTCTTCTGTACTCCGTATTAGATTTTATCATGTTCTCCAGAAATTTAGCATTCTTTATTTTCTTGAATTGATTTTTTCAGAAGGACTATGACTATTCTTGGTTTGATATAGACAAAGTTCAGTGATGAAACTTGCCACAATGCATTTCTCTGTACATATTTACAGCGCCTCAAGTTTTAGTCTGCTGCATTTTCCTTTTAACCCAGCATTTTTTTTTTCTTTTCAATGTCTCAAGGAGATCCACACCTGTCAGGTGATACGCTATTTATGATGCTATAATCATATAATGTCTCCCCATTAAGCAATACTTAAATTTTCTTTGCTCATGATCATCTTTAACCGTAAGCCTGGAGCGTCCATGGGGTATTGGAAGGCATCGTAAGTATTTCCTTCATATGAGGTTCCAGCTGTGGAGTATTTCCTTTCCTAGGTACGAATTTATGATAATACCACAACCCAGTGTGAAACAAGACGTTTCAAGATGCATCCTGATGCGAAATCAACAACTGGATGGTTTGAAGATGTAAGTGAGCTTTCTTATTCTTCTATCTTTCTTCTGTAGAACCCCATTTTTCTGCTTCCATACTATTTTTCTGAAAAATGTAATGCCGAAGCTTATCATTCTTCTCTCCCTATCTCCTGCCTCATAGCGATTCATTTTACCTTGCAGTTAGCATAGAATGGGTGTGTGGAGTTAATTTATTTTAGCAAATAATGATCATATGATAACTGTTCTTCCCAGAGATTGCATACTTAGTAGCCAAATGGAGGATGAACCCTGCCTAGATGGAAGAACTCAAGCTTTATTTTGTCACATCAACACTAATGGGAGATGAACTGGTTGAACTACACCACTACTGGTTGCTAGAGGCATGCATCTATAACAGTGAAGAAGTACTTATTTCATCTACTCCTATCTTGATATGTATTTATTCAGTTTTGAAGCCTTGCGTTTCTTGTCTTCTAAAGCCAGTTTTTTTTAGTAATTTGAACAGTCATTATAATCAATAAACATGTTAATTAGTTTGTTGTTACTATTTTTATGATTTTAGACCATGGGGAGATAACGGTTCCTGATTCCATTATTATATCTTATTCTTAGGTTGGTTAATTTCTCTATTCGGCTAAAAAAAGGCCTCGACTCTGACTGATTGCGCTTACAAATTTTGTCTTTCCAAATCGTGCAGGTTCGATCTGGTCATGACAATTGCTATGTCCTTTTACGTATGGTTCATCTCGTAGGAACAAAGATGGAACAAGGAGGGAGGACTCTCTTTGCTCTCGCCCTTTTCCAGCAAAAACATGAGGTAAGTTGCTTTGTCAAGAACAGGCGGCCATTATAAAATTTCAGTACGACTTCGTGACCAAAATGAAATTTCTATATACCGTTCTCATATTTTATTTGTGCTAAGTTTGACTTAGTCTGTTGTGCCAAATGCAGGTTCGGGTAGTCCGTTGTCAAAACGTTTATGGCTATCAGCATACTTAGGTGTGGCAAAGTGACCTTCACTTTATCTTATTATCATGTCTTATTTTCACGAGCAGCCACACAACAGAATTTGTAATTTCTCTTGTGCAATATCCTTTTGATGACTGCCTTAAGATGCATTGTCCTGATATAAAAATTTATCTCTAAAAGCATGCTGCAGTATACAAAAGAAGTTTGGCTAACGGGTCTTGAGAGAGCTTCGATTACATGATATTGCTAGATTACATATGGTATTAGTCCATTCAATCTGTAGTAGCCCCATATAATTCAGTAAAAAAAGTTTGCATTATTTTAATTCTGTAACTTAAATCCAATTAATATGCCTGTGATTTCGAGAGAGATAACACCCACTTTACATGCATATATCTGCCATTTTGCCATAGATATTTAGTTGTGATTTTCGCGGTGGCGGATGTTGTTCCGTGTGACCAGCCTATTGGATCGGGGGGTGAGGATAATGTCAAGCTTCATGCACTAGCCAACGCAACCAAAAGTACGAACTGATGGAAAGGGCTAGTGCAATCCACTTATACACTTCAACACCCCCTCTCACGTGTGACGGGGAGAAGCCACCACGTGCAACCGGATAAAATGCGAAAGCCAGGACTCGAACTCGAGACCTTAGGCTCTGATACCATGTCAAGCTTCATGCACTAGCCAACGCAACCAAAAGTCCGAACTAATGGAAAGGGCTAGTGCAATCCACTTATACACTTCAACAGATAATATGTTTCTACTTTTCTTTTTTGCTTTGTGAAATTTTCTCTCACTTGCGCCTTTTTGCAGGTTGTCATGGTATTGGTAATTCTACTAAACCATCTTCAACAGTCCCAGCTGGCACTTTGCTGCATTCATACAATGGGCAGATGTGGGCAATGATACGATACCTATGGACAAGAGAGGAGAAGCCTCTGGCATGGTATTGATGGCTACTTCTGATTGTATTGGTGCTATAGTTCATGCTATCTTAGGTATGCTAAACTGAAAGCAACACCATCTTTGTTTATCTTATGAAAAACATTTTATTGGGATTAATGCAGCGATCAAAGCAAAGTATTTGCACAATACTATAGTTTTTAGAATTACCACAATTTAAAATATTTTTATGTGTGCCAATGATATAAACTGTGGTATCTCTACTATCTAAAAAGAATACTCCCTCCGTTCTTGTATACAAGGCCACAAAGTCATATTCCAGATACCAAGGCAAAACTTTAAACCGATTAATGCATTGGCAAAAATTCCTCGATTCTTATGCAAGCTCCTCGATTCCATGTGGTGATAAATGTGCATGCATGCAAAACAATTTTCCTCTCTTTTATTGAGATGAGATGGCCTCCGCATGCATGTATGGCTTGACAGCCTAATTAAATGCAAATCGTTTCCACTTCTCAAGTTGTGCAGTGTACGAGAAAAATGACATCAATTTTAGCTCGGTTAAAGATAGTGGCCCTGTATATATGAAAAAAGTCTTTTTGGTAGTGGCCTTGTATATAAGAACAGAGGGAGTATTAGTGTTGCGTTCCCGTCGCTCCGTCGCGAGTGTCCGGCAAGAAAAAAGTTGTGACCGTCTTGCGCGCTTCCTCTGCCCCGTCCCTTCCTCCCCCCAATCACACGTTCTCATCTCCCCTTGTCCGGTCCCCCTCCAGCATGCTCCTCTCCAGGCCACCGCCCCACATCGTGCACAGGAACCCTATCAGGGTCGCGGGATTGCCCGTGTGTGGCCAGATTGCGAGATCCTCTGTGCGCAACCGACATGGGCGCTGGCCCTGCCTGTTGTGGGATCCTGCCTGCCGTTGGCCTCCTTGTCGCCGCCATGAGCCTCCCAGCTCTGGGTCTACGCTTAACTACCAACATAAGTCAGGACTTGGGAGTGAAAACCACGCGAATGCTGTTTTTGAAAGTGTTATGATGATTGACGTAATCTCCTATTAATCCACTACAATGATTTGCCAATGTTATAAAGCACGGGCTTGCAAGAGCAAGCGATTGTTGGATTATATGTATGAAGTACAAATGCGACATTGTTGGGATGGAGTGACTACGAAGGACAGTAACATGATTTGCCAGTGTTAGAAAACACCGTCTTGCAAGAGCAAGTGATTGTTGGATTAGAGTGTCTATGAAGTACAAAGGCAACATTGTTGGGATTGAGTGACTACAAAGGACAATAACATTGTTTGAAAGAGAGTGAGGGAGAGGAAGGGAGATAAAGAACATCAATAGCACATTGACCTCGCTCGACATCACCGCCTCCACCAGCTTCGTAGCTGTTGGGGTGCCTCAGTCTTCTCAAGATTAACAGAATGTTCACCACATATCAAGATACTCATTCCATAACCCTAATAAGAATGACAACTATAGATAGAGCGGCTACTCATTCCATAATGAGAATGGTGGTCACAGTAGAAAGAAGAAAGACGCTACTCAAGGAGGATGAGAAGGACAAATGAGATAAAGAGGAAGAACAAAGACTACCATGAGAGAGACCGGTAATACCGTACTATGTGATTTGCATGAGGATCCTAGATGCGGTTAGTGCTCAACACTAGAATATGGACACCCGTTGCAATGCACGGGCAATTAACTATTAATAGTAAAGATACTACAGCATTCCTCAAATTGTGATGTTCTCGAAGTATTAAAAAATAGCCTAGGACCTCTTTTCTGAAATGGAGGAAGTTAGAGAATTACGGTGAGTGGTCGTGCTGCGGAAGAAGTAGAAGACACGGCCATGCTCAGAAATGCAAAAATACTATAGTTTTCTAATACTTTGGGTTTTCAAATACTTTGCTACCAAACATAGCCTTAATCTCCAATTTCACCAAATAAGGATAATTGCTCTATAAGAAACAATGAACGCATGTTGACTAATTCCTGGCTCTGAGATCCAAATTTAACTGCAATAGATGTTTAGTTGTGATTTTTGCTTGTGCTCTCTTTTCTTACATGTTCCAATAGATTAACTAAAATTCGATAAAAATTTGACATGCATCTACGTCATTGGGTTAATTTTGAAAAGAGAAGTTAACTTCTTGGCAGATCATCTTGTAGGCTCTATTCTCTCCCAATGTGTGCTGCAGGGGGATGCATCAGGAGGGGAGGAGAACATGGATCTTTTGCGCTTCCTTGGTGAGTGGTTGGGGAGAGAAATGGGAAACGGGAAAACAGAGAGAGGCCCCTATGTCCGCTTCTTATGCTAGCTTATGGTCATGACAGGTTTGACTCCTGGCATATAATTGTAGAGAAATGTTATTTTTGTTGTTGCTTCCGCGCCTATAGTGTGGTTATTTGTGTTCTCTAAATTCTATTTGTGTTGATGTAGTGTGTAGATGGTCGATCCAGGTGTATGTTGGGGATAAACATAACATTTTGATCTTGGAGGAGATAAGCATCCTACCCTCACGTGAAAACAAGAAGCAAAAAGATATTGTTACTACCCCTCATGTGAAAACAAGCTCGAATAGGGCAAACAGTGTTAGTATAGTACTTCCTCTGTCCTAAAAAGGATGTCTCAAGTTTGTCTAAACCTGAATGTATCTAGACACTATTTAGTATATAGATACATCCAAATTCAAACAAACTTGAGACATCTTTTTTAGGACGGAGGGAGTATATTATATCACAATGTAAAGGCCAATGAAATATATAGTGTGTCATTTAGAGAACCTTCTAAAGTTGGATTTATGAGAAGAATCTTTTTAGTGGTTCCCTATAGAGATACATGGGATGTATTTTAGGAGAGCTACTAGACCATAGAAGCGCGTTTTGCCGCGCCTGTCCATTTAGAGGTAATAATAAAGAATAAATAATGATAATGTTAGTAATATTTAAAAATTATGAAACACTAAATTACCTAGAAAAAAATGTATGTTACACCTGATGAAATCTTAGTTTCATGGAATTTGATATAATCTCATAAAGAAATCTGCAGTTAGTTGTAACCAGAAATGTTTTGATGTTTTAAACCCGTGAATTCAATGGAGCACACTGATGCTACCTTTACAAAGTTTTTGTGAGAAATACCCACTCCAACATTCAACAAATCAACATCAATTATATCATCACAACACCAACTTGAATGTCGTAACACCTTGATATATCAACAGCGCCTCCCAGTTTTCAGTCAACAAGATCTGCGTAAACTGAGTCCATAGATGTGCAGGGGTTACAAGGATGAGATAGAATTATGACTAACATTGGTTGAGCCGAACGCTTCCGATCAGAGTATCCGGAGGAGTCAATAAACAAATACTGAGTCAGAGAATATATGGTGGCACATATGATATCCTGATCATCAACATGCCTGCAAGGGGTGAAGAATAAGGGCACACATTCACCGGATACAAGAGAAACTTATGTACGTAGCTGAATCGATTCACTTCACATACAGCGAAATATATATATATATATATATATATATATATATATATATATATATATATATGTATCGATTCTCAATCAGAAACAATATAACAAGGGATTAATACAGATTAGAAAGGGGATTGACAAACCAGAATTAACACTTGAATCTTTGGTTTCCATCCAATGAATGAAATGATCCATCCATAGGAAGAGTGCATGCAGGCTTGGAGCAAATTCCCAAAATACTTGGCAGATCAGCATGAATCCAATGAGTTCGGATGCGTGGGCGCGCAAAGCCATGGCCGTCGTCAGAGCCACCATAGGAAAGAAAGGGAGAGACTAAACCTCATAATCGAATCCAAAGAATCGTTGTAGTACATAGTTGTCTACCTTTACATAGCCTTTCTTTTTGAACGGAACGGCCTCGAAAGGCCCAGGAGATTCATTCAGCGGTGGGTGTACAAATACAAAAAGGTCCAAGCAGAAAGAAAAATAACAAACTGACCCCTACATTTTACAAAGAACACCCTAGCAGAGATTGCAAAAACGCAATCGAGTCCGATGCAACCGCCGGCGACTGACAACGGCGAAGAAGCGCCACCTCTGCTCCGGCCGAGGACAAGACCACTTGGCTGGATGAGGGACTTCAGTGCAGCTCCGCCGCTGAGGAAGATCCTCCCGAAGAGGATAGAGAAGCTCGAACAAACCCTGTTGCCGAGCACGGCGCGGCCACCTCTTTGGCCATGGATAGCAACGGCGGACCATCGCCGTCGCTTGGAGAACGCCGCGGGGAGAGGAATCTCCAGAAGCTCCCCAGAGCTCCGCAGAGCAACAAAGACCCACACTTAGGTGAACCTCTCGCCACCACGGCAGCCAGGTCTTCTCGAGTAACAGAGGGCGCCAACAATGCACGCAGCAGCGAGATGCAGAGAGGAGATGGCGTCCACCTTCAAGCATCCTTCTTGATCTCCTCGCCGCCACGGCCGGTCGGAAGAAGAAGAGATGCAGCAGGAGACCGGAGCAGCCTCACGCCGGCGCCGCACGCATACACCAGCACGAAGACTCTCGTGCCGCCTCCAGCGCCGAACACCACCAAGCTCCATTTCTTCCACTCCACACCACCACGGCCGGATAGAGGAAGAAGCCGGAGCCAAATAGCAACCCAGGACAAAAGGCAACAAGCCCTAGATTTATTTAACGATGCGGTGGCCTCCGTCGCCTTCCAGAGCTCCGACCATAGGAGCTTTAGAACACCGACGAGGAACCCTAGAGCTAAGATCCGGGCAAGATCTAGAGCTCCGCATCCGGGCAAAGAGCCCACTACCGGCACAAGGCCAACTACCAAACCTACTCTACAACCTAGGGCCTACGACTCCCGCCACCTCCCGCCGGCTACTCCGGCGAGAAGGGCACGGGAGAGCCCCGGCCTCTCACGCACGACTCTCAAAGCAGCTAGGGAGGGGAGGGAGGGGAGCAAGAGTGTGTCGGATACCTTTACATAGCCTACTATACGGCTTTGAATGATGAGGAGGAGAGACCCTTCGTATCCGCTAGGATTAGCTGACTTTGCGGTGGTTGACTTTGGCTGACTTTGAGTCACTGACATGTAAACCCTGCATATGATGGGGTCCACCTGTAAGTGACTTAAAGTCAATTGACTTGGAGTCCCATAAAGTCAGCCAATCTATGCCCCCTTCGTATGGTCCAGCGAGAAAGTAGTGTATTTTTATTAGTCCCCTGCAGCCAAATGGTACACGTCAACGCTATTTGTTTCCACTTTCAATCATGTGCGGAAGGAGACCCGCATCGATCCGGGAGGCTGACATCTCCTCGCTTTGCATCTGTCGACGGTCGCATCTTCACTCGTACTTACTACTCCCTCCGTCCGCAAATAAGTGTACATCTAGCTTTTGTCTAAGTCAAAGACAATTAAATTTGACCAATTTTATAAAGAAATATAGAAACATATAGTACATGCTATTTTTTTCTTTCTCTCTGAAGTGGACCGGATAACGAGCCTCGAGTAGCTATGAATTAGGCCTGATTAACCAGGGAACGCCTAGGTCAGCCTGTGGAGTAGCAGCCCGATTAATTCTGGGCCAGTTTTTCACGCGAATTAACGGCGAGAACAGGTACCAGCGATGTTTCGGTTCGATGTTGCGAGATTTGGACCATTCCTGGATGCGATGCGAAAGTTCCAAGATGCCAAATCGTTGTAAGGGCTCCTAAGCTAGGCAAGTTTTACTGTTTCTTAATTGGACATGCTCTAAAGTGAAAGATTTTTTTTTCAAGAATTCTAAAGTGGAATGTGGAAGGAGGTAAGAAGGAGAAGAGTGTGACTTGATGAGAAAAATATAGTTTACCATGTACCGATGTTGACGGCGTTGCATTGAAAAGAAACTACTCCCTCCGACCCATATTAGTTAACTTCAAGTTGGATGTATCTAGACAAGTTTTGGTGATAGATATATCCAAATTAGAGTCAACTAATATAGGTCGGAGGGAGTACTACAATTGCATGGTGTATATTGTTGTGCTGATTTTGTGGTTCAAAATTCATTTATCATCATAGAAATAAATTTTAACCGAGAGAAATGTGGTCCATAGCACACTAATTTTTCCTTTTTACACACTCGAATTCTATTTTTTTGAAGGTTACACTTGAATTCTTAGATGCATTAAATTTATGTATACACAACATGTGCAACAAAGAAATAACTTACGAAACCATAGCAACGCACGAGCATTCAACTAGTCATATTTAACATGAGAATTGAACATCAAGTTCATCACAAGATCGAGTTTATCAGTACATTACAACTATACATTGCAAAAGCAACACAAATTAAACCTAAATATACACTACCGCTAAGCCTAATTCACCAAAAATGGGCCCTGGGATACCTTGTCGGGGCATGTGAGCACGGTGGCAGACATGACACGACGATGGCGGCCTCCTAGTAAAGCTTGATGAGCTTGGTCTTGACGCGGCGGGAGGAGGCCTCCCGCTGGAACGCCTCGTACGCGCGGACCTAGTGGATGACGCGTATTTTTTGCCATATCTGCCCAAATCTAGAAAGTTCAACCAAATCTGACACTTTTTCGAAACTAATTCGGAATCTGACCCCTGGGGTCGGCGCCATTAATACGTCGGAAATGTATCTATAATTTTTTATACTCCATGCTTGTTTAGTACCTACTTTGCTTTGATTTGTCCACACTTTGAGGTGTTTTTATACACTTTTTGGAACTAACCTATTGACAAGTTGCCATAGTGCCAGTTGCCTGTTTTCTTATGTTTTTGGTTCCAGAAAAGGCAGAAAATGAACATTCTCAGAATTAGACAAGACAAAAGGCAAAGTCAATTTTTCACCGAGGGGAACACGGAACCACGAAGCAGAGACGGAGGAGGGCCTCGGGGGGCCCCACACCCGGTCAGCATGGCGCCTGGCCAGCCGGGGGTGTCACACCGCACCCCTCGGCCTCCCCTTTCGCCTACATATACGTCTCCTCGGGACGTAAACCCTAACGCGTGCAAAAATCCACGAAAACCTCTGATGCGCCACCGCCACCGAAGGGGAGATTCGGGGGATAGAAAGTCTCTGTTCCGGCACCCTGACGGGACGGGGAAGTGCCCCCGAAGCCATCTCCATCGATCTCCATCGCCATCTTCATCACCGTTGCTGATTCCCATGATGAGGAGGGAGTAGTTCTTCCTCGAGGCTAAGGGCTCTACTAGTAGCTATGTGTTCATCTCTGTCTCTATGCATGGTCATATTATGATCATGAGCTTTGTAATCAAGTATATCTACCTTGCTACTCAAGTGCTTCATTAGATCTCTGCTCTCTCCATATGTGTGAAAGTGACAGCGTGCACTCCATGATGGCACTTAGGTTTGAGTCTACATAAATACTCTTTGTGCTTTAATAGATCTATGCTTTTTCCCACGTGTGTGAAAGTGACAGCGTGTATACCGTGTGTGGCACTTTGGCTAGATTGAATATTTGTTATGAGTTATATTTGAAGTTGGATGTCTCTATGTTGGAACCATCTAGTGCTCAAGGTGACGGTGTCGGGTTATCTAGATTGGGGAAGGCGGACTTTGAGGTGTGCTGTTATAGCCCTACCTTGGATTAGAGTGTCCAACCGGGGAGTAGTTAAGAGTAGTATCATGAAGAGAGGATATTTATATGAGAGAGTGTCCACTAGTGAAAGTATGATCCCTAGGCCTTGTTTCTAAACATTGAAACACCGTTTGCTACTAGATCTGTTGCATGTTTGCTTGCTTTAGTCCTCCACGCCATCAGCTATTTTCTGGCACCGTTACCACTTGTATTTCACTATCTCTTTGCCGAACTAGTGCACCTATATTGGGTGTGTTGGGGACACAAGAGACTTCTTGTATCTTGATTGCAGGATTGCTTGAGAGGGAATACCATTGACCACTTCCTCCCTGAGTTCGATAAACCTTGGGTAATCCACTTAAGGGAAACTTGCTGCTGTTCTACAAACCTCTGCACTTGGAGGCCCAACAACTGTCTACAAGAATATAAGTGCGTAGACATCAAGCTCTTTTGTGGCGCCATTGCCAGGGAGGTAAGGTAAAAGGTACTCACATCCTCCGGTGTGAGTGCTCGAAGTTATTTCCTTTAGATTCTGCAATTTTTTTCTTTTTGTTTCTTGTTTTCACTAGTTAGGCTTAATGGAAAACAACAAAAAATTAGAGAGCTTTTTAGTATTTTTCCTAAGTTATAACTTGAGTGGTTTGAAAAGAAAATGAAAAAACATATGGAACTTTATTTGCATGCTAATAGCAATGTTATTTGTGTGAATTTTTTGAACACCATTGTTACTAATGGTATGGAAACGTCTAAGCTTGGGGAAGCTAGTTTTTATGAAAAAAATCTTTTTAGTTCCCCAGCTTTAGGGAAGAAAATTTGCTTTGATGATAATTTATCTCCCATATGTGGTAATCCTAATGATACTTGTGATATTTTAAATTCACATACTGAAAGTGTCCCTTTTAAAATACCTATTGAAATTATTGAACGTGTTATGAATAACTGCTATTTTAGGGATGGAACTGTCCATCCTAGTGATCATTTACTCTTTATACATGAATTATGTGAGTTGTTCAAGTGTGCAGGTATTTCAATGGACCAAGTTAAGAGGAAGCTATTCCCTTTATCACTTAGGGACAAAGAAAGGGAGTGGTATGAGCTACTAGATGATCGTCATCATTTGGAGTGGAAGGAACTTGAATCTCTCTTTTATTCTAAATTTTATCCTCCTCGTGAAATTCATAAAGATAGGAATTATATTTATATTTTTCATCCTCATGAGGGAGAAAGTATTGCCCAAGCTTGGGGGAGATTGAAGTCACTAATGCTCAAATGTCCCATTCATGAGCTCCCCAGTAATATTGTTATCAATAATTTTTATGCAAGGCTTTCAGGACACTACAAGGACTATCTGGATACATGTTTAGAGGGATCCTTCACAAGTAAGGAGGTCAAGGCTAAGTGGGATCTTCTTCAAAAAATTCAAAGCAATACTGAAGATTGGGATAGCGACAAAGGTAAAGACCCAGGTATAAACTATGAGTATGATTGCATTAAGTCTTTCGCTAAAACTGCTAATTTTCAAGAGCTTAGTGCTAAACATGGTCTTGATCCTCAAATTATTGTTAGATACTATAGAGCCTTTGCTTCCCATATTAATGCTCCTAAATAAAAATGGGACATGTATCATGGACCTTTTAAAGACACTTGCATGGAAAATGAAAATGTTATTAATTATTGCAATAAACATGCTCAAACTTCCGAAAGTACTATTTCTTATAAGCATGTTAATTTTTGTGGTATGCATAGACCTTGTGAGAAGAATCAAACAGAAGAAGAATATTGTATCACCCACTGGAATTAAAAAACTAGAAAGTGGTATAAGGCTCTAGATGATCTTGGTAAAAAAGGTTGTGACCTCTATCCTTTTATTTGTGAACTTTGCTTTGAAGTGGGTCATTTCAATTTTCAATGCTCTGGCCATAATAATCCTGCAAGTTTGTATTGTGATAACGTGATCACTGATAATCAACATGATGAACTTATATTATTTTTGGGGTGTGAAGAGTTATCAAGAAAAACTTCTTTGATAGACATGAGTACTTTTGATATGAATAGCGTCCTACATGGTTGTCATCTTTATTGTGTTCAAAACTGCCACGCAAATACTTACATACAAAATCTTATAAAAGATGATATTTTACCAAATTATGATAGGACTGATATGTGTTTTGATCTTATTAATGAAAAGGAGGAATCCTCCAAAGTTTCTTCTATTGTCTCTAACAATAAGCCAGGGTATGTGGAGAAGCTTCCTTTCAAGCCTCTCCCTCCTAAAGAGAAGAAGAGGAGGAGGAGTAAAAGGAGAGAGGAAACGATATCTTCCTCTAATCATGTTGCTCCTATCATAGTTTTTGCTGATGAGTCTGAACTAGATGATGTTCCTATGCCTGTTACATATAGTAGTGATCATGATTTGGAAAAGCACACCACTTTTGATATTGAAAATGTCTTTGGTACCAATTCTGAAAATGATGATATTAATAGTTTTTGTGCTATTAGTGCTATCCATGTTCCTTCCAATGATGATATGTTTACAAATGAACACACTTGGAAAGATAGCTATTCTATTGCTTATGATGATACTATACCTCCAATATATGATGATTACAGTGATGAATATGATATTTTCAACCCACCTACTATTGAGGAGAAAATTGATGTGATTACAATATGCCTCCTATATTTGATGATTATGGTGATGAGAATAATAGTGATAGCTATTTTGTTGAATTTGCTCCCACTACAATTAATAAGCATTACTATTCTTATGTGGAGAGTAATAATCATCTTATGCATGCGGCTCATGATAAGAATGTTTTATGTGATAGTTATATTGTTAATTTTGTTCATGTTGCTACTGAAAGTTATTATGAGAGAGGGAAACATGGTCTTATGCATCTCAATAATATTAAGTTTCCCCTCTTTATGTTGAAAGTCTTGAAGTTGCACTTGTTTTGCTTTCCTATGCTTGTTGCTTTGTGCTTTCATGACTTGTTTCTTTACAAGATTCCTATGCATAGGAAGTGGGTTAGACTTAAATGTGTTATGAATTTTCTTCTTGATGCTCTCTTTGACTTTAATTCATAATTCTTGTGTGAGCATCTTCTCAAGCTATCAAGCCTAACTTAAAGGCGTTAAAGAAAAGTGAAGGGTTTCGCAGCATAGTAAATCAAAATTTTCTACGGAAGCAAACAGAGGGAAAGCCAAGATCTAATCTAGGAGATGCAAACAACGAGAGAGATTGGATTAGATCTTCATACCCTTGAAGATTCAAGACAGTGAACGTTAAATTAACGTGGGTGATGTAGTCGTACTCGCTTCTCCTCCTCGCAATCCGATCCGATCTAGCACCACAAGTGGCGGTGCCTCCGTGAGATGCACACGTGCAGCACCTCGACGTCTCCTCCTTCCTTGGACCAGCAAGTATGGTGGAGAGATGGATTGGATCTACAACACGACGGCGTGGTGTATTTGGTGGAGAATTTCTACAGCAGGGCTTCGCCTACAAACAGTCGGGAGGGAGAGAGGAAGGCAGCAGGGCTACTAGGGCTTGGAGGGAGATGTGTGGGGGGGAAGGGGGCGCACCAGCCCTCTATATATAGAGTGGGGGGTGCGGCCAGCCCTTGCCCATCCTCCAAGCCTATCTCTAGTTTAAACGATTTAAACTCTCCCTTCTAGAAACCCTATCTTATCTCTAGTTTAAACGATTTAAACTTATCTAGGATCGGCTGGGCCCTATGGGGCCTTGTGCCCCTGGCCCAATGCGGCCAGGACACTCCCTCATAGGCCCATGCCCCCTCCCGGAAGGTGGGGCCACGTTGGTCCCCTTCCGGAAGGTTCTAGAAGCTTCCGGTACAATACCGATTAATCCGGAACAATTCTGAACTCCAAAACTGCACTGCCTTATATGAATCTTATTCTCCGGACCATTCCGAACCTCTCGTGATATCCCGGATCCCATCCGAGACCAACAAAAATTCATAAACCAATTATCCAATCTATCCTAGCGTCGAGACACGTTAAGTGTGTGACCCTGCGGGTTTGAGAATATGCAGACATGATCTTCTATCAATAATCAACAGCGGGGTCTGGGCACCCATATTGACTCCCACACATTCATCGATGATCATATCGGATGAACCACGATGCCAGGATTCAATCAATCCCATATATATATTCCCTTCGTCTCGCGATATTTTACTTGCCCGAGATTCGATCGTCGGTACCGTCATACCTAGTTCAATCTCGTTCACAGCAAGTACTTTACTCGTTCCATAATCCGATATCACTTTGTGATTAACTCCTTAACCACATGCTTGAAAGCGGTGTTGATATCGATTACCGAGTGGGCCCGAAGTATATCTCTCCGACTTGGGAGGGACAAATTCCATCTCGATACATACAACCCAATGATACTTTCCGATCACCGAGAGACACCTTTATGATCACCCTCTCATAGGATGACGTTTGATGACCTCAAAGCTTTCTTCCGATACCAGGGAGTTGTATTATCTCATGGTCTAAGGAATACAATATTTGACATAGGAAAAGCTTCGCAAAGACGAACACGATGACACGATCTAATTGCTTCGCTTAGTTTGGGTCTGTCCACCATATCATTCTCCCAATGATATGATCTCATTATCAATTGACAACTCATGTCTATGGTTAGGAAACCTTAACCATCATTGATCAATGAGCTAGTCCATAGAGGCGTACTAGGGACACGGTGTTGTTCACAAACCACACAAGTATTAATGTTTCCGCTTAATACAATTCTAGCATGGAATATAAACTTTATCATGAACAAGAATTATAATAATAACATCTTTATTATTGCCTCTAGGGCATAATTCCAACAGTCTCCCACTTGCACTAGAGTCAATAATCTAGTTTACATTTGGCAACAATCTCACACCCATGGCACTGAGGTGCTGATCATGTTTTACACGTGGAAGAGGTTTAGTCAATGGATCTGCGACATTCAGATCTGTATGTACTTTGCTGATCTTCAGATCTCCATCTGCTATATAATCTCGGATTATATGAAACTTGCGGTTGATATGCTTGGTCTTTGGATGATATCTTGGTTCCTTAGCGAGTGCTATGGCGCCAGTGTTGTCACATAATATCTCCAGTGGGTCCAATGCACTTGGAACCACGCCAAGCTCAGTGATGAAGTTTCTGATCCAAACTCCTTCACTTGACGCTTCTGCAGCAGCCATGTATTCCGCTTCTACTATAGATCCCGTGATCACGCTTTGCTTGCAGCTTCTCCATCTCACAGCTCCTCCATTCAAAATATACACGTATCCTGTCTGAGATTTAGCATCATCCTTGTCGGTGTCGAAACTAGCATCGACGTAACCTTTTACGACGAGTTGTTCATCACCCCCATAGACTAAGAACATTTCTTTAGTCCTATTTAGGTACCTTAGGATGTTCTTCACGGCTGTCCAAAGGTTCCACTCGGATCACTTTGATATCTCGTCACAAACTAAGAGCATTGGACACATCCGTCTAGTACACTGATGGCATACATGATGGAACCTATGGCCGAGGCATAAGGCACTTTGCTCATAGCTTCCCTATCATTTCATCAGCTGGACACCGAGCCTTGCTCAATATCTTACTCGACAACATAGGCAATCGAACCTTTCAATGACTTATCCATTCTGAAGCTTTTCAGAACTTTGTCTAGGTATGTACCACGGCTTAAAGCTATCAAAGGCCTTTGTCTATCTCTATAGATTTTGATGCCCAATATATAAGCAACTTCACCTAGGTCTTTCATTGAAAAACACTTGTTCAAATAACTCTTAACATCGTTAAGCATGTTGATGTCATTTCCAATAATCAATATGTCATCCACATATAGTACCGTAAACGCACCGAGCTCCCACTCACTTTCTTGTAGATACAAGCTTCAGAGCAATTTGGAACAAATCCAAAGCTCTTGATCACTTGATCAAAACGAAGGTTCCAACTCCGAGATGCTTGCTTCACCCATAAATGGAACGCTGAAGTTTGCATACTTTATCAACATCCTTAGGATCGACAAAACCTTCGGTTGCATCATATACAACTCTTCATCAATGTTGCCATTGAGGAACGCAGTCTTGACATCCATCGCCATATTTCATAATCATGAAACGCAGCAATTGCTAATAAAATCTGAATGGACTTAAACATCGCCACGGAGAGAAAGTCTCATTGTAGTCAACACCTTGAACTTGTCGAAAACCTTTCGCAACAAGCCGTGCTTTATAGACGGTAACATTACCATCCGCGTCCGCTTTTCTTCTTGAAGATCCATTTGCACTCAACGGCCTTTCGTCGCTAGGAGGGTCCACCAAAGTCCATACTTGGTTTTCGCTCATGGATCCCAATTGGATTTCATGGCTTCTAGCCATTTCTCGAGTCTAGGCTCATCATCGCCTCATAGTTCGTGAGGTTCGTCTTCTACTAACAAGACAAGACAGGGTTGCCGTACCACTCAGAGGGGCACGCGACCTTGTCGACCGCGACGCTCAAGAGCAAAGATCGTCCAAGCTTCATGATCCTTGTCATTAGCTTCCTCTATTGTTGGTGCAAAGTGACTTGGAACAATTTCAGGTGCTGCGCTACTCTCCAATTCAAGAGAAAGTTCAATAACCTCGTCTAGCTCTACTTTCCTCCCACTCACTTCTTTCGAGAGAAACTCCTTCTCAAGAAAGGAACCGTTCTTCATGACAAACACTTTGCCTTCTTCTGTGATAGAAGGTATACCCAATAGTTTCCTTAGGGTATCCTATGAAGACGCATTTCTCCGCTTTGGGTTCGAGCTTGTCCGCATCAACTTCTTGACATAAGCTTCATCCCCAAACTTTAAGAAACGACAACTTAGGTTTAGCACCAAACCACGGTTCATACGGTGTCGCCTCAACGGATTTAGATGGAGCCCTATTTAAAGTGAATGCAGCGGTTTCTAATGCATAACCCCAAAATGATAACGCAAATCAGTAAGAGACATCATCGATCGGACCATATCTAATAGGGTTCGATTCTGCTCAGACACACCATTGCGCTGTGGTGTTCCGGGTGGCGTGAGTTGTGAAACGATTCCACTTGCTTTGAGATGCGTGAGAAAATCATAACTCAAATATTTGCCCCCACGATCGGATCGTAGAAACTTAATCCTTTTGTTACGATGGTTCTCCACTTCATTCTGAAATTCTTTGAACTTTTCAAATGTTTCAGATTTATGTTTCATTAAATAGATATACCCATATCTACTTAAGTCATCGGTAAAAGTGAGAAAATAGCGATATCCACCGCGTCAAAACACTCATCGTACGCATACATCGGTATGTATGATTTCCAACAAGTCCGTTGCTCGCTCCATCATACGGAGAACGGGTTTTGATCATCTTGCCCATGAGGCATGGTTCGCATGTGTCAAATGATTCAAAATCAAGAGACTCCAAAAGTCCATCAGAATGGAGTTTCTTCATGCGCTTTACACCAATATGACCTAGACGACAGTGCCACAAATAAGTAGTATTATCACTATCTACTTTGCATCTCTTAGCCTCAATGTTATGGATGTGTGTTTCATCCCTTTCGAGATTTAGAAGAAATAAACCACTCACAAGAGGTGCATGACCATAAAAGATGTTACTCATATAAATAGAACAACCATTATTCTCCGATTTAAATGAATAACCATCTTGCAATAAACACGATCGAAATAATGTTCATGCTCAACGCAGCACATAATAACATTTATTAAGGTTTAAAACTAATCCCGAAGGTAAAACTAAGGAGAGCGTCGACGGCCATCACATCAACTCTTGATCCGTTGCCAACGCATCGTCACCTCATCCTCGCAGTCGCCCGTCATTCCGCAGACTCGCTTTGAGTTACAAATATTATGGCAACTGAACCGTATCAAATACCCGGCACTACAACGAGGGCTAGTAAGGAAAACATCAATAACATGTATATCAAATATACCTTTGATGGTGCCAGCCTTCTTGTCCGCTAAGTACTTGGACAGTTAGGCTTCTAGTGACCCTTGTCCTTGCAATAGAAGCACTCGGTCCGGCTTGGGACCAGACCGAGCTTCTTCTCGCAGGGCATTGCGCTTGCCGCCCTTCTTGAAGGGCTTCTTTGCACCTTTACCTTTCTTAAAGGAGGGCTTGTTGACCATCAACACATGATTATCCTTCTTGATGTCCACCTCGCAGCCTTCAGCTTTGCGAAGAGCTCGGTGATCGATCGATGGAACCAATCTGATTATGAGTCACTACAAAACTTTTGTAGCCGGGAGGGAGTGATTGCAGAACCCTCACAATCTTGAGCTCCTCCGAATCTTGCGATCCGCTTGCTCAAAGGCTGAGTGTAGCCCACATCTTAATGGCGTGCTCACTAACTGAACTCCTTCCTCCATCTTGCGATTAAAGAACTTCTCGGAGATCTCATATCTCTCGAGCGGGCTGAGTCTCAAAACATGGTTTTCAACTCTTGAGAATCTCAAAGGGCCCGGATAGTTTTCAAAACGATTTTGAAGTTCGGTTCCATAGCAAACAACATGGTGCTCTTAATCACACCATAATCATCTTTATGCCGATAGACAGCTTTTCTCATTAGCCATAGCGATTGCAGTAGGGCGTCACCTAACGCTTTCAAGGACATAGTCCTTTTGACCGCCAGAGAATGATTCTCAAATTGCAGAACCAATTGGTGAAGTTAGACCCATTGTTCTTAAGCTTTTCTTTCTCAGCAAAAACGTTGAAGTTGAAGTTGGACTTAGCCATGTGATCTACAATATTTGCAAGTACAAATTAGACTATGTTCATGATAACTAGTTCAACTTTTAATCAAATTACTAGATGAACTCCCACTAAATTCAACATCCCTCAAGTTGTTTAGTGAACACGATCCAAATTCACCACACCTAATCCGATCTTCACGAAGAGATGTGGTTTCAGTGGTGGACAACGAAGTGTCGATCATATCATTCATATGACTCATGCTTAACCTTTCGGTTCTTGTGTTCCGAGGCCATGTCCATACATGCTAGGCTCGTCAGCTAGACCCAAGTATTTCAGCGTGCAAAACTGGCTTGCACCCGTTGTATGTGAGCGAGAGTCTATAGCACCCGATCATCACGTGATGCTTGGACACGATTTAACTTTCGCAACGGTGCATACTTGGGGAGAACAGCTTTTATCTTGATCTTTAAGTGAGGAATCATCTTATAATGCTACCGTCATGATCTAAGCATAATAAGATACATAAAAGGATAAACATCACATGCATATAACTTTATGTGACATGGTATAGCCAATCTTCAAGAATGATCTCCATCTTGTGCGTCCGCATGATCTCCATCACTTCACCATGATTGCCTCCACCACGAATAGCAACTACAACTATTGCTAACTACTTAGCGATAAAGTAAAGCTATTACATGGCGTATAAGAAGTTGACTCGCAGGTCATACACAATTATAAAGACAACCATATGGCTCCTGCCGGTTGTGTACTCATCGACATGCAAGTCGTGAAACATTACAAAACATGATCATCGCATACATTATACACATCACATCTTGGGCCATACCATATCACAGAAAACACTCCCTGCAAAAACAAGTTAGACGCCTCTACTTTGTTGTTGCATGTTTTACGTGGCTTATGGGAGTAGATGCTAAGAACGATTCTTACCTACGGAAAGCCACAACGGTGATATTATGGTTGCCAAACTCCGGTGTTAATCCCATGACAACTATAGTGAGAGAAATTGACATCCACCAACCGCATGTGTGGTACAAGCCACACGTCAAGTGCGGAGCCGGTCTCGCGAACGACGTCGCGTAAGGTTGGCCTGGACCGCTTCAATCTCACTATCCCGCGTCATAAGAAGAACACAAACAAGAGGCTTGCAACAGAAAACATCAACGCCCGCAACAACCATGTTGCGTTCTACTCGTGAATCACATCTACGCATAGATCTAGCTCTGATACCACTGATGGGTTTCGCAGCATAGTAAATCAAAATTTTCTACGGAAGCGAACAGAGGGAAAGCCAAGATCTAATCTAGGAGATGCAAACAACGAGAGAGATTGGATTAGATCTTCATACCCTTGAAGATTCGCACAGGCGTTAAGCGGAACGCTAACGTGGGTGATGTAGTCGTACTCGCTTCTCCTCCTCGCAATCCGATCCGATCTAGCACCACAAGTGGCGGTGCCTCCGTGAGATGCACACGTGAAGCACCTCGACGTCTCCTCCTTCCTTGTACCAGCAAGTATGGTGGAGAGATGGATTGGATCTACAACACGACGGCGTGGTGTATTTGGTGGAGAATTTCTGCAGCAGGGCTTCGCCTACAAACAGTCGGGAGGGAGAGAGGAAGGCAGCAGGGCTACTAGGGCTTGGAGGGAGATGTGTGGGGGGGAAGGGGGCGCACCAGTCCTCTATATATAGAGGGGGGGTGCGGCCAGCCCTTGCCCATCCTCCAAGCCTATCTCTAGTTTAAACGATTTAAATTCTCCCTTCTAGAAACCCTATCTTATCTCTAGTTTAAACGATTTAAACTTATCTAGGATCGGCTGGGCCCTATGGGGCCTTGTGCCCCTGGCCCAATGCGGACAGGACACTCCCTCATAGGCCCATGCCCCCTCCCGGAAGGTGGGGCCACGTTGGTCCCCTTCCGGAAGGTTCTAGAAGCTTCCGGTACAATACCGATTAATCTGGAACAATTCCGAACTCCAAAAACTGCACTGCCTTATATGAATCTTATTCTCCGGACCATTCCGGAACCTCTCGTGATATCCCGGATCCCATCCGAGACTCCGAACAAAAATTCCTAAACCAATTATCCAATCTATCCTAGCGTCGAGACACGTTAAGTGTGTGACCCTGCGGATTCGAGAATATGCAGACATGATCTTCTATCAATAATCAACAGCGGGGTCTGGGCACCCATATTGACTCCCACACATTCATCGATGATCATATCGGATGAACCACGATGCCAGGATTCAATCAATCCCATATATATATTCCCTTCGTCTCGCGATATTTTACTTGCCCGAGATTCGATCGTCGGTACCATCATACCTAGTTCAATCTCGTTCACAGCAAGTACTTTACTCGTTCCGTAATCTGATACCACTTTGTGATTAACTCCTTAACCACATGCTTGAAAGCGGTGTTGATATCGATTACCGAGTGGGCCCGAAGTATATCTCTCCGACTTGGGAGGGACAAATTCCATCTCGATACATACAACCCAACAGATACTTTCCGATCACCTGAGAGACACCTTTATGATCACCCTCTCATAGGATGACGTTTGATGACCTCAAAGCTTTCTTCCGATACCAGGGAGTTGTATTATCTCATGGTCTAAGGAATACAATATTTGACATAGGAAAAGCTTCGCAAAGACGAACACGATGACACGATCTAATTGCTTCGCTTAGTTTGGGTCTGTCCACCATATCATTCTCCCAATGATATGATCTCATTATCAATTGACAACTCATGTCTATGGTTAGGAAACCTTAACCATCATTGATCAATGAGCTAGTCCATAGAGGCGTACTAGGGACACGGTGTTGTTCACAAACCACACAAGTATTAATGTTTCCGCTTAATACAATTCTAGCATGGAATATAAACTTTATCATGAACAAGAATTATAATAATAACATCTTTATTATTGCCTCTAGGGCATAATTCCAACAAAAAGTACTCGTTGGGAGATAACCCAAGAGTTTCCTTGAGTCTTGGAAGTTATTACTTCAGTAATGACCTCTCCTTATCCTTTTTTGTTTGCTTTTTGTGCCAAGGATGACCTCTAATGAGAGGGAAGTAAGATTTGGGGAGTTGCTGTCCTGAAACATATTTCTGTCCTCCACCATAAAAATTCTTGAGGAGTTTCTGTAACTCGGATTGAGCTCAAAATTTACTAATAAATCCCCCAGTATGTTATATAACTTTTGTTAGTTAAACACTTTTTTATTTGAGTAACATAAGGTCTTAGAAAAAATCAGTTTCTACCTGCTGGTCTATTTTGACAGATTTCTGCCATTATTTGCATTTGCTTCTTATTGATTCCTTTTTGGTTTTTTTGGGAAATTGAGCTTTTTGAAGGAGTTACTACAGTAGCTTGTGTTTTTAGTGAAAAGTTTTGCTGTTCCAAAGCTTGTCCTAAGGTCTAATATCTTTTGAATACACTAATGTTGCTAATGAAGATTGTGTGAAGTTTTGTATGAAGGAAAATTTGTAGGTGTAGAGAAAGAATGATGTAGTGAGATGAAGAATGGCAAAAGCTCAATCTTGGGGATTCCACCCCGTGTCACCCCAAGAAATATTCAAGAGGTACACGCGTCAAAGCTTGGGGATGCCCAAGGCATCCCCTTCTTCATCAATAAAAAGCTCAAGTCTTTCTAGACACTTCGTTTTTATTGTTTCATGCATTGTTGTGTTGTTCTTGGAGCGTCTTAGTTTTTGTTTTTGGTTTTAGTTTGCTTAGTTTACTTGAGTAAGTTGGTTGGTTACATCACACTTATTTTGGAGAGACACACACTCTGTTTTCATTGCCTAGAACACTCTAGTTTTTATTCTTATTGTCTTGTGAGTGTTCACTTTTGCTATCACTGTGTTTAGCCTTAGTTTTCTTGTGCTTTCAGCTTATAACTTTTTAGTTCTTCTTTGTGGATTTATGAAACAAGCTCACTAGTCTTTGTTGATTATTATCTTTGTGAGTTGTTTGAAATAAGTTGTTTGGTGTTGGAAAGAGTAGAAAGCTTCATGCTTAAGTGGTACAAAAGGGAGCTTGTTTTGACTGTGACTTAGACTTTAGCATGACATGCTAGGTGTTGTTTTGACCTTATGCTTAGTGATTATTGCTGTAGCATGTCTTGTTCCAAACAATTGGGATTGCTTAGTGTGCCTTGAAGAAATTACGCGTTGTTTTAGCATGCAAAAGCATAGTATTGTGGTATTCTCCTTTGATGCTTTGCTTGGGTTGACTTGGCACATGATCACATCATGTTATGACTATGAACAAGTCACCATAGCCTCTATGATAATTTAGTCCTTGACTTGTAGTAGCACTCTATGCTTTGATTAGTAATGCTTTGTTGCTCTGCATGATTATGGCCATTATGCTCTCTTGGTTGGTTGCTCCTAGTCTTTTGCTAGCCTCCACTTGTATGAGTAAGCTCTACCCATGCTTCCAACTCCCAAGAAACCAAGTTATTCCAAAGTGTCCACTATAAATTCCTATGCATGGTGTGTTACACCATTCCAAGTATATTCTTGTTTTCAGCTATCTTCCAATTAAAAACTATTTTGTTATGTGAAAACTTAGTGATTAAAGCCCTCACAAACTTGATGGTACATTTTATATTCTTTGCCCCTAATAAACTTGAACCATTGTGACAACTTTGTTGTATATGCTTGCACTTATAAGTTGGAATTAGAAGAACCGTGCTGTCACGGGGAACGTTTTCAACATTGCACTTGTACTTTGTACTCAGTTGATATCATGTTCTTTTGTCTATGGATGTCACCGGTGTGAAATTAAGAGGGAACTTGTAAGTCCATGGAGTTTGTATTCTGTGTTAGAGAAACGCCTAGGCCACTAGCCTAAGCCATGCCTAATCATGGTGGAAACTTGCAGCATCACCATAATGAGCTATCTATGAAGCACCCTCAATAAAAAGCTATGCATATGGTAAATAAAAAGATTGCTGAGATGCTCATTGTCTGCTTGCCTTGTCATTTTGGTTATGGGAAAGCTCATGTACCATGTGCAAGGGGTACCCCGTTGGCAATTCTCAATGATATACAAATACTTACAATGACAAGAACTTACCTGGACCCAAAGTTGAGTATGCATGAGGTGTGGCCCTCGTATTCAAGGGACTTGAGATTGCCAACTTATACTTCATCAAGCATATACTCCATCTTTGCCACTTTAACCTTAACCACTTCAAGATGCTTATGATAGGGGCAATGAGGGCTGAAAGCTAACAGGTACCATAATTTTTGGAAGCTCTTTTTGAAACTTGAAATCCCTGCTTCCTTTATAAAAGGCTTTTCTTCCACCACTATTGAGTCTCCACCTTCTACTTTTAGGCACCATTAAGAGAGCATAATTGTCATTCTGTGTGCAGTGTTCCAAAGCTTATTGATTGATGCATATTATGATATTACTTGTTCTTGTGCTATTTGTTTCTAGTCACCCTTGTGAACTTTGAAGGTGTCCTATGCATCTACTTGCTACTCTATGAGGGACAAGCTGGTTGCCACTATGCTATGTTTTCTGTATGTGAAACAAACAAAAGTTTTCCACTGCATGTTATTCATGATCTTTATTTGTAGTCTTTCATGTTGCATGTATAGTTACTTTGTCTTACTGATAGAACTCCATCTTTCATGCACATGTTTAGAGTTCTTTGATCCCAGCTTTTAATGCTTGCAAATGGTTTGATCTTGGTTTTGATGGTGCATGTCACCTCAAAAATTATTCCTTTTATCACTTACCTACTCGAGGACGAGCAGGAGTTAAGATTGGGGATGCTTGATACGTCGGAAACGTATCTATAATTTTTGATGCTCCATGCTTGTTTAGTATCTACTTTGGTTTGCTTTGTCCACACTTTGAGGTGTTTTTATAGACTTTCTGGAACTAACCTATTGACAAGATGTCATAGTGCCAGTTGCATGTTTTCTTCTGTTTTTGGTTCCAGAAAAGGCAGAAAATGAACATTCTCGGAATTGGACGGGACAAAAGGCAAAGTCATTTTTTCACCGAGGGGAACACGGAACCACGAAGCAGAGACGGAGGAGGGCTTCGGGGGCCCCCACACCCCCTGGCCGTATGGCCAGGCCTGGCCCGCGCCTGGGGGGTGTGGCCACCCCGGGCACCCCCTCGGCCTCCTCTTTCGCCTACATATACGTCTCCTCAGGACGTAAACCCTAACGCGGGCAAAAATCCACGAAAACCTCTGCTGCGCCGCCACCACCGAAGGGGATATTCGGGGGACAGAAAGTCTCTGTTCCGGCACCCTGCCGGGAAGGGGAAGTGCCCCCGGATCCATCTCCATCAATATCCATCGCCATATTCATCACCTTTGATGATTCCCATGATGAGCAGGGAGTAGTTCTTCCTCGAGGCTAAGGGCTCTACCGGTAGATATGTGTTCATCTCTCTCTCTATGCATGGTCATATTGTGATCATGAGCTTTGTAATCAAGTAGATCTACCTTGCTACTCAAGTGCTTCATTAGATCTCTGCTCTCCCCATGTGTATGAAAGTGACAGCGTGCACGCCATGGTGGCACTTAAGTTTGAGTCTACATAAATACTCTTTGTGCTTTAATAGATCTATGCTTTTCCCCACGTGTGTGAAAGTGACAGCGTGTATACCATGTGTGGCACTTTGGCTAGATTGAATATTTGTTATGAGTTATATTTGGATTTGGATGTCTCTATGAAATTGTGGTGTTTGTTGGAACCATCTAGTGCTCAAGGTGACGGTGTGGGGTTATCTAGATTGGGGAAGGCGAACTTTGAGGTGTGCTGTTATAGCCCTACCTTGGATTAGAGTGTCCAACCGGAGAGTAGTTAAGAGTAGTATCATGAAGAGAGGATATTTATATGAGAGAGTGTCCACTAGTGAAAGTATGATCCCTAGCCATTGTTTCTAAATATTGAAACACTGTTTGCTACTAGATCTGTTGCATGTTTGCTTGCTTTAGTCCTCCACGCCATCAGCTATTTTCTCGCACCGTTACCACTTGTATTTCACTATCTCTTCGCCGAACTAGTGCACCTATATTGGGTGTGTTGGAGACACAACAGACTTCTTGTATCTTGATTGCAGGATTGCTTGAGAGGTAATACCTTTGACCACTTCCTCCTTGAGTTTGATAAACCTTGGGTAATCCACTTAAGGGAAACTTGTTGTTGTTCTACAAACCTCTGCACTTGGAGGCCCAACAACTGTCTACAGAAATAGACGTGCATAGACATCAGCCATTTTAAATGGCGTCGAACTTGTACAGGTCGGCGCCAAGATGAAGCAGCTAGGAGGAAAACTAGGGAGGTCGGTGCCGTTTTGAATGGAGCCGGCCTCCTTCGGTTCGGTTTCCTGATGTGTGCGCGCCGACATGTACAACTTCGGCGCCATTTTAAAAGGCACCGACTCCAGGGGTCAGATTCCGAATTAGTTTTGAGAAGAGGTCAGATTCGGTTGAACTTTTTAGATTTGGGCAGATTTGGCAAATAATACGGATGACGCAAAGCGTGTCTTCCTGCTCGCGCTGTTTCGCCTCCACCGCCGTGATGCGGCTCTGCTCCGCGAGGACCTCAGCTTCGTTGTTGTCGACGAAGTCAGCATCCTTGAAGACCATGGCCGGGGGCGTCTGCCACTCTTTGGCACCCGAATCATCCTCGGAGGGAGTGGGGGAGCACACTACTAGGAAAACAACTATCTATGGTGCATGGGTTTTGGACTTCTGAATACGCCACTGATATCGCGCTACTAAATTATAATTTTGTGGCGCATATCAATATGCGCCAGAGAAATCTCAAAATTCTGTGGCGCATATTGCCAATATGTGCCACGGAATTCTTTTTTCAAATTTCAAAAAAGGCGGGCCAGATCTGAAAATTTTGTGGCGCATATTGCCAATATGTGCCACAATTTTTTTTCAAATTAAAAAAACACTCTAGATCTGTACGGAGGTGGGGGTTAGGGGTGGGCGCTCGGTCATGACCGAAAATTCGGTCTTTGCATATACGTATATTTTTAAATCGGTCTTCAAAAAATAAAGACCAAAATTTACTTGTTATTTTTACTAACCGACAAATTCGATTGCCCGATAATTCGGGTTCTGTTTCGGTCATGACCGAATTGTGAGGTAGATATTATCAAATACAAAAGTTGGATAATATTTGGTAAACCATTTGGTACTATTTCAGTTGTAATTTGAATATAAAATAAACTTCATATAGTCATATTAATTGGTGAAAACTAGTATTCAATAATACTAAACTTGGCTTAGTCGAGGAAGATAAATCTATAGTTATGTGCAACTAGGGCTTTAACTAGGCCACGCTCACCTAAAGTTCGGTTAGTTCGGTCCATTCGGTTACCAAGAACTAATGAACTAATTAACCGAACTAAATTCGGTCTACAAAATTGGCTAACCAATTTTTTGATCGGTCCTTTCGGTCTTGGTTAATTCGGTTTCAGTCTCGGTCTTTTCGGGTTCGGTTTTTTGTTATTGTTTTCTACCCACCCCTAGTTGGGGTCCCCAAAGGTGGGTGGAGGAGAGGGTTAGCGGAGGAGAAGGAGGCTGGTGGTGGACAGAGGAGGAGAAGGAAGAGGTCACTGGTGGAGGAGCATGAGGAGGAGGCCGCCGGTGAGGAGGGGGTCGCCGGAGGAGGTCGCCGGTGGAGGATGTGCTCGCCGGAGGTAGGAGGAGAAGGCCGCCAGTGGATGAAGGGATCGTCGTAGGAGGAGGAGGCCACCGGTGGAGGAAGGGATCGCCAGAGGAGGGGCTCTCTGGAGAAGGAGGGAGGAGGAGGTCATCAAGGTGGAGGAGGTCATCATCAGAGTAGGAGGAGGAGTTCACTAGGGTGGAGGAGGAGGAGGAGGATGAGGATGAGAAGGAGCTCACCGGGGTGGAAGAGGAGGAGGAGGAGGAGGAGGAGGAGGGAGGAGGAGGGAGGAGAAGATGAGGAAGAAGGGGAGGAGAAGGAGAGAAGAAGTGGAGTGTGGAGGAGAGGAATATGGGAAAAGAGAGGGGAAAGGGGCACCAACGGGATTCAAATTTTGAATCCCTCCCAACAATTCTGTGGCGCATATGTGTTGGAGATATGCCCTAGAGGCAATAATAAAGTGGTTATTATTATATCTTTGTGTTTATGATAAATGTTTACATTCATGCTATAATAGTATTAACCAGAAACATTAATACTTGTGTGATTTGTAAACTAAATTAGAGTCCCTAGTAAAGCCTCTTTGTAATACTAGCTTGTTGGTTAATAGATGGTCATGGTTTCTGGATCATGAACATAGAGATGTTGTTAACAACAAGATCATATCATTAGGAGAATGGTATGATGAACATACTCCTATAGATAAGCGTAGCATAAAGATCAAGTCATTTCAATAGTTCGTTTGCTATAAGCTTTATGATACATAGTAACCTGATTCCTTTGACCATGAGATCATGCTAATCACCATCACCGGAAGAATGCTTTGATGACATCAAACACCACACCGTAACTAGGTGGCTATAAAGGTGGCATTGAGTGTTCGGAAAGTATGTGTTGAGGCACATGGATTAAGAGTGGGATTTGTCCATCCATATGACGAATGTCATCCAATTAGCTTGCAAGCATGTGACTGGCTCACAAGGGATCACATATCACGTGAACAAGAAAAGAGTACTTATCGGTAACGAGGTTGAACTAGGTATGCAGAGATACCGATGATCAAACCTTGGATAAGTAAACTATCGCAAGACAAAGGGAAATTGGTATCGTATGTAAGTGGTTCATTCGATCGCAAAGTAATCATAGAAATATGTGGGAGCCATATGAATTTCCAGATTCCTCTATTGGTTATTGATTGGAGAAGTGTCTCGGTCATGTCCGCATAATTCACGAACCGTAGGGAGACACACTTAAGGATTCGATGTTGTTTAGTAGATATGGAATGTAAGTAGGGAGACCGAATGTTGTTCGAGGTCTCGGGTGGGATCCGGGATATCACGAGGAGATCCAGAATGGTCCGGAGAATATGATTCATATAAGGAAAGTCCAATTCCAGAGTTCGGGAGTGATTCCGATGTTTTCATCAGAGAGGTTCTAGAAGGGTCTCGAAAGTTCACCGGACCGGAAGGGTAAGGCTACATGAATGTGTCATGGATAAGTGGAATGGTTGGATCATGTCCTAGGTCACTTGGTTGGGCATTTGCAAGAAAGAAATAAAGCTCCAAATTGAAAGTCAAAAGGCAAGTTTGAAAGTCAAACTGGGACAATGTATCCTAGTGGAGGAAGGAAAGAATCCTTCTTTCCCTCCACCACAAGCCAACTAGGAGAGGGAGTTGGGGAAGGGTTCAAACTCCCCTCTCCCAAGCTGCCCTCCCTCTCATAAATAGAGGGGAGGGGGTGCCCCAAGGCCACACAACCATCCCTCCCCACCAAGCCGTCGCGCCACCGCCTAGCGCCACCGCCGGATCGTCGCCTTCGCCCTAGCCGCCGCTGACTCCACCTCCTCCTCTCCGGCCCTCTAAACCTAGATCGCCGGAAACCCTAGATCCACCATAACCTCCTCCGACTTAGGCGAAGCCCTGCAGGATTTTCCCTCTACTTCAGACACCACGCCGTCGTGCTGCCGGAATCACAAGGGGAGAAACCTCCGCTGCCTGCTAGAACAAGGGAGAGGAAGGTTTTCATCGAGTGTGTGAACGCGGCAGCTGCGAACCTGGCCAGAAAGGATCGTCTATGCGACCTTGAGATCGGCAAGTGTACGACTACATCACCCACGAGAATCTGCTCTCGCTAACCGCTTTGGAATCTTCGAGGGTGAGTACTCTAATCGACTCGTTGCTACAATCTAGTAGATAGATCTTGGATTGTTTGTGTGCATGCGGTAGAAATTATTTTTTCCATGCTACGAACCCCTACAGTGGTATCAGAGCCGTGTCTATATGTAGATCTGTTGCACGAGTAGAACACAATGGTCATTGTGGGCGGTGGTGCTTTTATTATCAATTGATTTTTGTGTACTTTGCATCTTGCGGTATGATGGGATGAAGCGGCCCGGGCTAACATTACATGACATCGTTCATGATACTTGCTCCACGCTTAACATGCAACTTGTATTGCATAAGTGGCTTTGCGGGTGTTTGTCTCTCCCATCATAGTATAGATTCAATTTACAACGGGCACTTGATAGTTTTAGCATCAACATTGTGGTTCTTGTTTGTAATTTAGAACGACACTTATTGAAAGCCCCAAACCACGTAAAATATGCAAATAAAATTAGAGGCATCTAACTTTGTTTTGCTGGGGTGTGCTATGATGTGATATGTCCATGATTGTGATTATATATGATGTATGCAATGTTCCTTATTGTAAGTCGGCAACCGGCATGAGCCTTATGGTTGTCTTTTAATTTCGTTAAGACCTGCGTGTCTATTATTCAAAGTGGTTGTTGTTGGAGATATGCCCAAGAGGCAATAATAAAGTGGTTATTATCATATCTTCATACTTATGATAAATGTTTACTTACCATGCTATAATTGTATTAACAGGAAACATTAATACTTGTGTGATTTGTAAACATAAAAGAGTCCCTAGTAAAGCCTCTTGTTAAACTAGCTTGTTGGTTAATATATGATCATGGTTTCCTGATCATGAACATAGATATGTTATTAACAACAGGGTCATATCATTAGGAGAATGATGTGATGGACATACTCCTATAGTTAAGCATAGCATAAAGATCAAGTAATTTAATATAGTTCATTTGCTATAAGCTTTCTGTTAAATAGTAACCTAATTCCTTCGACCATGAGATCATGTTAATCACCATCACCGGAAGGATGCTTTGATGACATCAAACACCACACCGTAACTGGGTGGATATAAAGGTGGCATTGAGTGTTCGGAAAGTATGGGTTGAGGCACATGGATCAAGAGTGGGATTTGTCCATCCATATGACGGATAGATATACTCTGGGCCCTCTCGGTGGAATGTCCTCCAATTAGCTTGCAAGCATGTGACTAGTTCACAAGGGATCACATACCACGGGAACGAGAAAAGAGTACTTATCGGTAACGAGGTTGAACTAGGTATGCAGAGATACCGATGATCAAAACCTCGGATAAGTAAACTATCGCGAGACAAAGGGAAATTGGTATCGTATGTAAGTGGTTCATTCGTGTTGGAATTATGCCCTAGAGGCAATAATAAAGATGTTACTATTATAATTCTTGTTCATGATAATGTTTATATTCCATGCTAGAATTGTATTAAGCGGAAACTTTAATACATGTGTGGTTTGTGAACAACACCGTGTCCCTAGTACGCCTCTATGGACTAGCTCATTGATTAATGATGGTTAAGGTTTCCTAACCATGGACATGAGTTATCGATTAATAATGAGATCATATCATTGGGAGAATGATATGATGGACATACCCAAACAAAGCGAAGCAATTAGATCGTGTCATCGTGTTCGTCTTTGCGAAGCTTTTCTTATGTCAAATATTGTATTCCTTAGACCATGAGATAATACAACTCCCTGGTATCGGAAGAAAGCTTTGAGGTCATCAAACGTCATCCTATGAGAGGGTGATCATAAAGGTGTCTCTCAGGTGATCGGAAAGTATCTGTTGGGTTGTATGTATCGAGATGGGATTTGTCCTCCCAAGTCGGAGAGATATACTGGCCCACTCGGTAATCGATATCAACACCGCTTGCAAGCATGTGGTTAAGGATTTAATCACAAAGTGATATCGGATTCTGAACGAGTAAAGTACTTCTTTGTGAACGAGATTGAACTAGGTATGACGATGCCGACGATCAAATCTCGGCAAGTAAAATATCGCGAGACGAAGGGAATATATATATGGGATTGATTGAATCCTGGCATCGTGGTTCATCCGATATGATCATCGATGAATGTGGGAGTCAATATGGGTTTCGACTTCATTGTTGATTATTGATAGAAGATCATATGCGCATATTCTCGAACCAGCAGGTCACACACTTAACGTGTCTCGACGCTAGGATAGATTGGATAATTGGTTTGTGAGTTTTTGTTCGGAGTCTCGGATGGGATCCGGGACATCACGAGAGGTTCCGGAGTGGTCCGGTGAATAAGATTCATATAAGGCAGTGCAGTTTTTGGAGTTCGGAATTGTTCCGGGTTAATTGGTATTGTACCGGAAGCTTCTAGAACCTTCTGGAAGGGGACCAACGTGGCCCCACCTTCCGGGAGGGGGCATGGGCCTATGAGGGAGTGCCCTGGCCGCATTGGGCCAGGGGCACAAGGCACCATAGGGCCCAGCCGGCCAAGAGGGTTTAAACTCTAGATAGAGCTTCTAGAAGGGGGGGGATTTCCTTGCCCCCCACTCCTCCTCCTTGGCCGCCGGCCTTGGCTTGGGGGAGGGGGCTAGGGTTGCCGCCCCACCCCTCTATATAAAGAGGGCTGGGGGCGTACCACCCCCCACACCTTCCCCTCCAACCCTAGCCGCCCTGCTGCCCTTCCTCTCTCCCTCCCGACTGTTTGTAAGGTGAAGCCCTGCTGCAGAAATTATCCACCATATACACCACGCTGTCGTGTTGTAGATCCAATCCGTCTCTCCACCATACTTGCTGGTCCGAGGAAGGAGGAGACGTCGAGGTGCTGCACGTGTGCATCTCACGGAGGCACCGCCACTTGTGGTGCTAGATCGGATCGGATCGCGAGGAGGAGAAGTGAGTACGACTACATCACCCACGTTCCGACGAACGTTCCGCTGTGCGAATCTTCAAGGGTATGAAGATCTAATCCAATCTCTCTCGTTGTTTGCATCTCCTAGATTAGATCTTGGCTTTCCCTCTGTTCGCATCCGTAGAAAATTTTGATTTACTATGCCACGAAACCCTTCAATTCGATCGCAAAGTAATCGTAGAAATATGTGGGAGCCATATGAATTTCCATATTCATCTATTGGTTATTGATCGGAGAAGTGTCTCGATCATGTCCGCATAATTCACGAACCGTAGGGAGACACACTTAAGGATTCGATGTTGTTGAGTAGTTATGGAATGATGAGTAAGAGACCGAATGTTGTTCGGAGTCTCGGATGGGATCCGGGATATCATGAGGAGATCCGGAATGGTCCGGAAAATAAGATTCATATAAGGAAAGTCCTGTTTTGGAGTTGGAGAATGATTCCGGTGTTTTCATCGGGAATGTTCTAGAAGGGTCCGGAAGGCCCGGCACTCCGGAGGGGAAGGGTGCATGAATGTGTCATAACAAGTTGGAATGGTTGCATCATGTACTAGGTGTCATCGCTGAGCAAAATAAAGGGATAAATCAAATCCTAGTTTGAAAAGTCAAACGCCAATTTGAAAAGTCAAACGGCAAGTTTGCTTGGTGGAGGGAGAGTAGGAAACCTACTTGGCGAGGAAGTTCCACTCCCTCCACCCGCCGGCCAAGGAGGAGGAGTTGGAGGAGGACTCCTTCCTCCTAGGCGCCTCTCTCCCACCTATAAAAGAAGGGGCAGGGGTGCCCCCTCTACACAACACCACGCCCCGCAAACCCTAATCCTAGCCGCCGGCGCCGCCACCTCCTCCTGCTGCCACCGCCGCCTAGGGCAACTCGTCGCCGCCGCCTAGGGCAAATCCTAGCCGCTGGCCTTGCCCCTCCTTGCTAAAGCTCGTTGTTTCGAAGCACCACGTGATGATCGGGTGTGTTAGATTCTGCGAGTGTATACAACGTGAGCAAGCCAGATTTGCTCATGCAGAAGCTAAGGTTTGATCTTGACGAGCCTAGCATGTACAGACATGGTCTCAGAACACGGTTCACCAAAAGGTAAAGCATGAGTCATATAGTAGATATGATGAACATGTTGATTGTTCGCCATTGAAGCTACATCAAGTCTCGTGATGATCGGTTTTGATGTGGTGGATTTGGTTTGTGTGATCACTAAAACAATGTGAGGGATATTGTTTTGAGTGGGAGTTCAACGGCGATATGATTAAAAGTTGAACACTATTTATCATAAATTAAATCAAAGTGAATTTGCATAGTTGTTGTAGTCATTGGCATCCGTTTACCACCTTGCGCTTAGTTTTAATTGAGATGATAGAACTATAGAATTCTGGTTAGTTACTTTACGAACTGGTATCGTATTGTTTTGAAGTGTTAATCTAAAGTTTAAAAGTCCTATTGCAAACTTTCAGTAAGTTCTGGTTACTCCATGAAGTTTAATAATTGGTATTAAAACAAGAGTGACAATTCCAAGAGTTAGTGTATGAGTATCATGTTTATCTCCATGATTCTTGATATTCAAAGGATTGTCTTAATATCAAGGTTATATAGGATCTGAAAGAGTTGTTTCAGAAACCATGATGTGTGGAAGATATTGTGATATCTGAAACGAAGTTTTGGTTACAACATGATAGAGTATAATATGGCAAAAGTCATGTTCTCATATTTGATGAGAATTTGCAAAAGGTTGGAGACACTAGTTGTCCTAATCCTCCAAAAGGTTTTGGAGAGCAACATTATACTCGCAATTCACCATTATAAGCTAAAATTAGCTTGATCATGGATAATTCCATGATAAGGGTGAATATTTGATGTAGGTAAAATGTTTACTACACCAAGAGATTACTAAAGAAAGGAATTTGAAAGAACACCAAACATTTGATAATGATGATCTACTTCAAAGTGCAAGTCCAAAGACATTGGTATTTAACTATACACGCTTTGGACTATGTGTCATGTGTATGGCTCCACTATTGATGTTGATAGATTCTTTCAAACAGAAAAGAAATACTGAAAGAGAATCTCATAAATATATGGCAGAAAATAAAAGATAGAATTGTTCAGTTTAGGTGTATAAAGGATATATGTGTTATGGCTATATTATTTGCTTATTAAACAAAGTGGTTCTTAAGTATTTGATATTGAATTTGTTGGTATGAATCGTCATACGAAACAACAGAATTCATGAACTACAATGGCCTAAGTAACTAGCAAAAGAATATGTGATGATGTTCATCGAGAACAAATAAAGGGTTATTGTGTTGCTCGTTAAACATCAAAGCTTGCCTTCAAGATTTGTTTTATCAGGTATTATGAGAACAAAAGGGTTGTTCAAATAATTGCCGTAATCCATAAACGATGGATGATTCACAAATCTCGTTGGAGAAATCACATCCATAAAACTAGTGCTAAAAATGTCGAAAGACAAATTGATTGACAGATCACTTAGGAAGTGACATCGCCGTTTAAATTATATTGGAAAGAAAACATGAAGAAACTCCATGTGTATGGAATTTTGGAGTCTTTAGATTTTTGATCAAATGACGCTTGTGAAACTTTCCTAGAGATAATTAAAACTTCGTTCATAGGCCAAAAGGGAACGAATGACTAGCTTATTGGAACTTGTACATATTGTTGTACGAAGTCCATTATGTGTAGTCAAGAGCGATGGATTTCAACTTCATATGCTTTCTCCGAAAATTTGAGTGAATATATGAATATTTACTTAATAAGGATGAAGTATGAAACATTTGAAAAGTTCAAAGACTTTCAAGATGAAGTGCAAAATCATTGTAACAAGAATATAAATAGTTTATGATAAGATCATAAAGGACGATATTTGAGTTACAAGTTTAGCATAATACCTAAGATTTAAGGAATCGTTCCGTGGATTTGCATTTTTCGAAATACCATAAGAGTATGGAGCGTTCGAGATATGTAATTAAACCTTGTTTGACATGGTAAGATCAAAGGTGTAATTCATAAAACTGCCATTATATTTTAAAGATTAAAAGCTTTAGTGACTACCGTTTTTCCACTGAAAAGAGCTCCATCATAATCCATTGAATTGACACCATATAAAGTTATGGTTTGGGATAAAACCCAAGTTGTCCTTTCTTAAACATTGGTATGCTATGCATAAGAAAGATGTTTGCAACCAAAGTCGGATGAACCTGTCTTTGTATAACTGTTAAGTATTCCTCCATAACACTGGAGACAAAAGTGTTTGTCGCTTAAAACGTCAAGTTTATTTGAGAAGGAATTTGTCATGAAAAGATAAGTGGGAGGACAATAGAACTTTGATAAGGTTAAAAGAACCTTAGCTATATGTGCAAAGTTGCGCAGCGCCGAAAAGTGTTCCGGAGGCAGCAACAATGCTCATGGCTCACGTGCCTCAAAGGTTGCGGTCACAGAGGTCTAAGTTCCTATTGAAACAAGTAGGTCGAGTAAACAATCAAATACCAAGATTTGAGGGTTGAATCATTATATGAGAATAATGAACGGACTACATACAAAGAAGCGATGATGGGCCCTGACTCCGTAAAATGCCTTGAAGCCATAAAATCCGTGATAGTTCCATACACGAGAAATCAAGTTTTGAACTTGAAGGACCCTCGAGAAAGGTGTAAGACCTTACAATTGTGTTTGGATCTATAAAGAAATAGACATGGATGTTTCGCATCTATGAAATAGTCGACATGTTGGGAAAGAGTTCACAACAATGTTCAAAGGTTGACTATGACAAGATTTGATCTTTCATGGCGATATTTAGTCTAGACAGATTAATGTAGCAAACACTACATATAATTTTGTTATGTGGTAGTTGAATAAACAAAACAAGTTCTTCTAATAGAATTGTTACCTAGGACATGTGCTTAACACGGTCCATAGGGTTTTGTTAATTCAAAGGATGCTAAAAGCATATGCAAACTTCAATGGTTGAAGTAAGCATTGCAGAGTTGGAATCTTCACTATGATGAAACTGTTAAAGGAATTTAAATTCGTTGGAGACAATGAAGATGCTTGCATTTGCAAGAAATTAAGTGGGAGCGCTAAGACATGTTTCTAATACATTATGTGGAAGACATATTGTTGATTGGAAATGATGTATCTTTCATTAACACATATTAAGAATTTCATCCCGATGAAAGACTTAGGCAAAACCCAAATATTTGGCTTCGATAAACGCTAATATGGTTGTGCCGAAAGTACATAGATGATGTATTGAATGAGTTCAATATAGAAACTACAAGAAAGGTTCTTGTCACACAGAAAGGATTGAATGAGTTCAATATTGATGATATATTAAAGTGTATTGACACTTGGTAAGTGAAACAAAGATTCAAGTATATATTGATACTTGATGTATGAAATCACAAAAGGTATTTATATCAATCATACTGTGATATGTACAAATCCAGATATGTCCTATGTTCTAAATGTTATGAGCATATACCAGAATGATTCATAAGATGATCATTGGACGATAGTAAGGATATTCTTATGATCTTTTGGAAGAACTAAGAGTATATTATTTTGTAGAAGTGGCAAATAGATGGTTAGTTCATTGTAAAAGTATTACATTGATACTAATTTTGTCACAAGGTACAAATTAAGTTTATCTCAATATAAACTAAGGGTGGCACAATATAATGGAAAGTAAGTTCCATAATGGATTTGGATGGGTTCCAAAGTCAAGACATTGTGACAGATACTACAACAAAAGGCTAAGTATATGACTGCTATAATAGCAGCTAAAGAGGGCATTTGTGTCAAGTAGTTTGTTATCAAACTAGGTGTAGTTCACAGCGGGATAATACTATGAAGATATATTGTACGAAAATATTATAAACATGTTTTAACCCCAAAGAACTAAAGGTCTCACCAAAGGACCAAAATTATACAAAGCCATCTCATTAGAGAATGAGTGATGCGTAGAGACGCAAAGACATGCAATTACACACGGACCTAGAAGTGTCAGATCCGGAGATCAGTTGACCAATAGCAATCGTGTACATACAACACCGGAAAGCCATAGGTGTTGAATACACAAAGGTTTGGAACTAGATTATTGACTCTAGTGCAAGTGGGAGACTGTTGGAGATATGCCCAAGAGGCAATAATAAAGTGGTTATTATCATATCTTCATACTTATGATAAATGTTTACATACCATGCTATAATTGTATTAACAGGAAACATTAATACTTGTGTGATTTGTAAACATAAAAGAGTCCCTAGTAAAGCCTCTTGTTAAACTAGCTTGTTGGTTAATATATGATCATGGTTTCCTGATCATGAACATAGAGATGTTATTAACAACAGGGTCATATCATTAGGAGAATGATGTGATGGACATACTCCTATAGTTAAGCATAGCATAAAGATCAAGTCATTTAATATAGTTCATTTGCTATAAGCTTTCTGATACATAGTAACCTAATTCCTTCGACCATGAGATCATGTTAATCACCATCACCGGAAGGATGCTTTGATGACATCAAACACCACACCGTAACTGGGTGGATATAAAGGTGGAATTGAGTGTTCGGAAAGTATGGGTTGAGGCACATGGATCAAGAGTGGGATTTGTCCATCCATATGACGGATAGATATACTCTGGGCCCTCTCGGTGGATTGTCATCCAATTATCTTGCAAGCATGTGACTAGTTCACAAGGGATCACATACCACGGGAACGAGAAAAGAGTACTTATCGGTAACGAGGTTGAACTAGGTATGCAGAGATACCGACGATCAAAACCTCGGATAAGTAAACTATCGCGAGACAAAGGGAAATTGGTATCGTATGTAAGTGGTTCATTCGATCGCAAAGTAATCGTAGAAATATGTGGGAGCCATATGAATTTCCAGATTCCTCTATTGGTTATTGATCGGAGAAGTGTCTCGATCATGTCCGCATAATTCACGAACCGTAGGGAGACACACTTAAGGATTCGATGTTGTTGAGTAGTTATGGAATGATGAGTAAGAGACCGAATGTTGTTCGGAGTCTCGTATGGGATCCGGGATATCATGAGGAGATCCGTAATGGTCCGGAAAATAAGATTCATATAAGGAAAGTCCTGTTTCGGAGTTGGAGAATGATTCCGGTGTTTTCATCGGGAATGTTCTAGAAGGGTCCGGAAGGTCCGGCACTCCGGAGGGGAAGGGTGCATGAATGTGTCATAACAAGTTGGAATGGTTGCATCATGTACTAGGTGTCATCGCTGAGCAAAATAAAGGGATAAATCAAATCCTAGTTTGAAAAGTCAAACGTCAATTTGAAAAGTCAAACGGCAAGTTTGCTTGGTGGAGGGAGAGTTGGAAACCTACTTGGGGAGGAAGTCCCACTCCCTCCACCCGCCGGCCAAGGAGGAGGAGTTGGAGGAGGACTCCCTCCTCCTAGGCGCCTCCCTCCCACCTATAAAAGAAGGGGCAGGGGTGCCCCCTCTACACAACACCACGCCCCGCAAACCCTAATCCTAGCCGCCGGCGCCGCCACCTCCTGCTGCCGCCGCCTAGGGCAAACCCTAGCCGCCGGCCTTGCCCCTCCTTGGTGAGTCTAAACCCTAGATCGCCGAGGCTCTCTCTCATAGTCCACCATACTCGCTCCGGCATAAGGCGAAGCCCTGCGAGATCTCCCTCTACTTCCGGTACCACGCCGTTGTGTTGCCGGAATCACGAGGAGAGTGCTACAACCTCCACTGCCTGCTGGAACAAGGGAGAGGAAGGTCTTCATCGAGTACCGAACGTGTGACCGACCGCGGGAGCGCTGCCGGAACGCAGCGCCGGAAGGATCGTCTACGCGATCTTGAGATCGGCAAGTGTACGACTACATCACCCACGAGAATCTTCTCTCGTTAACCGCTTTGGAATCTTCGAGGGTGAGTTCCTCTATCGACTCGTTGCTACAATCTAATAGATAGATCTTGGCTTGTTTGTGTGCATGCGGTAGAATTTTTTTGTTTTCCATGCTACGAACCCCTACAGTTGTAATAGTTGATGCTGGTGGACGACAACCATGGAGTGGTGCCATTGACCTTGAAGCCACGCCGGTGATGATGGAGATCATGTTCATGCTTGAAGATGGAGGTCGGAAGCACAAGAAGAAAGGCCATATCATATCACATATTTTGAATTGCATGTGATGTTAATCCTTTTATGCATCTTGTATTGCTTATTCGCGATGGTAGCATTATAAGATGACCCCTCTCACAAAATATCAAGTTATAAAGTGTTCATCCTTAGTAGGCACCGTTGTTTCGAAGCACCACGTGATGATCGGGTTTGTTAGATTCTGCGAGTGTATACAACGGGAGCAAGCCAGATTTGCTGATGCGGAAGATAAGGTTTGATTTTGACGAGCCTAACATGTACAGACATGGTCTCGGAACACGGATCACCGAAAGGTAAAGCATGAGTCATATAGTAGATATGATGAACATTTTGATTGTTCACCATTGAAGCTACATCATCTCTCGTGATGATCGGTTTTGATGTGGTGGACTTGGTTCGTGTGATCACTAAAACAATGTGAGGGATATTGTTTTGAGTGGGAGTTCACCTAGATTAATTTAACTATTAATTAGAACTCAATTTGTCATAAACTTAGTCTAAACTATTGCAAATATGTTATAGATCAATGGCGGCCCCTACCATCAATTTTAATGCGTTCCTAGAGAAAGAAAAGTTGAAAAACAATGGAAGCAACTTCACGGATTGGTTCCGCAACTTGAGGATTATCCTCAATGCTGGTAATTTGACCTATGTGCTAGATGCACCGCTAGGTGACCCACCTGCAGCTGATGCTACCGATGAGGTAAAGAATGTTTTCCTCACTCAGAAGAATCAGTACTCCACAGTTCAGTGTGCTATCTTGTATGGTTTGGAATCAGAGCTTCGGAAAATGTTTGAGAAGCATGACCAACATGATATTGTCCGTGAACTCAAAATGATATTTGAGGCTCACGCGGCAGTTGAGAGTTATGAGGCTTCTGAAAAGTTCTTTAACTGCAAGATGGAAGAGGCGGCTGCCAATCGGAGCACGTGCTTAAGATGTCTGTGCATGCAAGCAAGCTTCAAAGCTTAGGTATAGTGATTTTTAATGCTTTGGGGATTCACCGTGTCCTCCAATCACTACCACCAAGTTACAAGAACTTTGTGATGAACTACAATATGCAAAACATGGACAAGTCGTTGCCCGAACTCTTCTCCATGTTAAAGTCTGCAGAAGTGGAGATCAAGAAAGAGCACCAAGTGTTGTTAGTCAATAAGACCACCAAATTTAAGAAGCAAGGCAAGTCTAAGAAAAAGGAAAACTTCAAGAAGGGCGGTAAGAAAGTTACCGCGCCGGCGAAGAAGACCAAGGCTGGGCCTAAGGCTGATACTGAGTGCTTTTACTGCAAGGGAGAGGATCACTGGAAGAGGAATTTCCCTAAGTACTTGGCGGATTTGAAGAACGGCAACATCAATAAGAAAGGTATATCCGATATACATGTTATTGATGTGTATCTCACTAGTACTCGTAGTAGTGCCTGGGTATTTGATACTGGTTCGGTTACTCATATTTGTAACTCGAAACAGGTGCTGCAAAATAAACGGAAGCTAGCGAAGAACAAGGTGACGATGCGCGTTGGAAATGGATCAAAGGTTGATGTGATCGCGGTCGGCACGCTACCTCTTCATCTACCATCAGGATTAGTTTTATACTTAAATAATTGTTATTTGGTGCCTGCGTTGAGCATGAACATTATATCCGGATCATGTTTATTGCGAGACGGTTACTTGTTTAAGTCCGAGAATAATGGTTGTTTGATTTATATGAGTAATATGTTTTATGCACATGCACCTTTGATAGATGGTCTATTCTTATTGAATCTCGATTGTAGAAATACACACATTAATAACATTGAAGCTAAACGTTTGAAATTGAGCGATAACTCGACCTATATGTGGCACTGTCGTCTTGGTCACATTGGAGTGAAGCGTATGAAGAAACTCCATTCCGATGGACTTCTTGAATCACTTGATTTTGAATCACTTGAAAGATGCGAAGCATGTCTGATGGGTAAAATGACTAAGACTCCATTTTTTGGTATGATGGAGCGAGCTACGGACTTATTGGAAATCATACATACCGATGTGTGTGTCCTAATGAGTGTAGCATCGCACGGTGGTTATCGTTATGTTCTTACTTTCACAGATGACTTGAGTAGATATGGGTATATCTATTTCATGAAACATAAGTCCGAAACTTTCGAGAAGTTTAAGGAATTTAAATTGAAGTAGAGAATCAACGTAACAAGAAGATTAAGTTTCTACGATCTGATCGTGGAGGTGAATATCTTAGTTACGAGTTTGGCAAGCATTTGAAGAAATGCGGAATACTTTCACAATTGACACCGCCAGGAACACCACAACGTCGTAATCGAACTCTCTTAGATATGGTTCATTCTATGATGTCACTTACAGATTTACCGCTATCGTTTTGGGGTTATGCATTAGAAACAGCCGCATTCACTTTAAATAGGGCACCATCTAAATCCGTTGGAACGACACCGTATGAATTATGGTTTGGGAAGAAGCCTAAATTGTCATTCCTTAAAGTTTGGGGTTGCGAAGCTTATGTAAAGAAGTTACAACCCGACAAGCTTGAACCCAAAGCGGAAAAATGCGTCTTCATAGGATACCCGAAGGAAACTATTGGGTATACCTTCTATCATAGATCAGAGGGCAAAATCTTCGTTGCTAAGAATGGATCCTTTCTAGAGAAGGAGTTTCTCTCGAAAGAAGTGACTGGAAGGAAAGAAGAACTCGACGAGGTTGTTGAACCTTCTCTCGGACTTGAGAGTAGCGCAGCACCGGAAGTTGTTCCTGTGGCGCCTACACCAATAAGAGAGGAAGCTAATGATGTTGATCATGAAACTTTGGTTGAAGTTACTACGGAACCTCGTAGGTCAACGAGAACTCGTACCACACCTGATTAGTATGATCCCGTCATGAGTGTCATGTTGGTGGACAACACCGATGATCTGGCGACATATGAGGAAGCGATGATGAGCCCAGATTCCAATAAATGGCAAGAAGCCATGAAATCCGAGATTGGATCCATGTACGAAAACCAAGTATGGACTTTGGTGGACTTACCGGATGGCCGGAAGGCTGTCGAGAACAAATGGATTTTCAAGAAGAAAACAGATGCTGATGGTAATGTTACTGTCTATAAATCTCGACTTGTCGCAAAAGGGTTTCGACAAATTCAAGGAGTTGACTACGATGAGACTTTCTCACTGGTAGCAAAGCTGAAGTCTATGAGGATTTTGTTAGCAATCACTGCATATTATGATTATGAGATATGGCAGATGGATGTCAAAACGGCGTTCCTCAATGGAGACATTGATGAAGAGTTGTATATGGTACAACGCAAAGGTTTTGTCGATCCTAAAGACGCTAACAAGGTATGCAAACTATAACGGTCCATTTATGGATTGAAGCAAGCATCCCGGAGTTGGAATCAACGTTTTGATAAGGTAATCAAAAGTTTTGGTTTTATACAAACTTATGGAGAAGTTTGTATTTACAAGAAAGTGAGTGGGAGCTCTGTAGCATTCCTAGTACTATATGTGGATGACATATTGTTGATTGGGAATGATGTAGACCTTCTTAATAGTGTCAAGGATTATTTGAATAATAGTTTTTCAATAAAAGATCTTGGCGAAGCAGCTTACATATTAGGCATAAAGATTTATAGAGATATATCGAGATGCCTAATATCATTGTCATAGAGTACATATTTGGACAAAGTTCTAAAGAGGTTTGGAATGGAAGATAGCAAGAAAGGGTTCTTGCCCATGTTGCCCAATACGACCTTGAGTAAAACTCAAAGTCCTGCTACGGCAGAAGATAGAGAAAGGATGAGTAAGACTCCCTATGCCTCAGCCATAGGATCTATCATGTATGCCATGCTATGTACTAGACCCGACATTGCATATGATGTTAGTTTGACTAGCAGATATCAAAGTGATCCAGGAGTGGATCATTAGACAGCGGTCAAAAACATTCTTAAGTACTTGAGAAGAACTAAGGATATGGTTCTTTATTATGGAGGTGATGAACAGCTCTGATACGTCCAAAACGTATCTACTTTCCTGAACACTTTTGCTATTGTTTCTTCTGTAAACTTGTGTGATTTGGATACAACTAACACGGATTAACGCTGTTTTCAGCAGAATTACCTTGGTGTCTAGTTTTTATACAGAAAATCAACTATCAAAAAAAATCTCGGAAAATATGCCAAAAATTATATTTCACCGGAAGATCCACGGAGCTAGAAGACGAGACGGAGAAGGGGCATGGGGGCCCACACCCCTGCCAGGCGCGGGCCCACCTCTGGCCACGCCTAGGGGTGCATCCACACCAGGCACCCCCTCGGCCTCCCTCGACCTAAAAACGGAGGGGGATTCGATAGTTTTCTAGAAAGATTTCCACTCCTCCGCCGCCATCAGAAACCAAGATTCGGATCCAGAAACTCCATTCTCGCACCCTGCCGAGACGGGTAATTTGGAGAGGATCATCGCCATCGTCATCACCAACGCATATCCATCAACCATCGCTGTTTCCCTCATCCATGAGTGAGTAATCCCCCACTGTAGGCTTGGGGATGGTAGGGATTGGATGAGTTCTATCATGTAATCGAATAAGATCTGTTAGGGCATAGTGCCTAGTATTTCTATTAGTGATATTTGACTTTGTTGCAACTTGTTGTGCTTAATGCTTGTCACTAGGGCCCGAGTGCCATGATTTTAGATATGAACTTATTATTGAATCATTATGATAGTATTGTTTGTGATCTTATCTGCAAGTTGTGTACACATATCATTGTCTGGATCCAAAGGCCACGAAGTGACGGAAATTGGGACAACCGGAGGGGATGGCTGTGGTGTGAGGATCACATGTGTTCATAGAGTGTTAATGCTTTGCTCCGGTGCTCTATTAAAAGGAGCACCTTAATTGCCAGTAGTTCCCTAGAGGCCCTGCTGCCACGGGCTGGCTGGACAAAATATGTTGTGCAAGTTCTCATTGCGAGCATGTATGACTATATATGGAGCACATGCCTAGGATTGTTTAGTACTTGGGTGCTTATTCTTATTTATCTGCAATGCCCTAGATCTTGAAGTTACATGTTTAGACTCGTCCATGCAACGCCCATCCATCCATCCCTATGCCTACCGCACTCGAATCCTACTATTACCATTACTGTTACTATTGATCCTATTTCACTGTTGTTGTTGCTTTGCTGTTGCTACTGATAAACTTCTATGAGTAAGAACTATTTCCAGGTGCAGCTGAATTGACAACTCAGTTGTTAAGGCTTGCAAGTATTCTTTGGCTCCCCTTGTGTCGAATCAATAAATTGGGTAATACTACCCGCGAAGACTGTTGCGATCCCCTATACTTGTGGGTCATCAAGACTATTTTAAAAGCCATGTTGGGGAGCATAGCTTTATTTGTAAGTTCACTTGGATCTATTATTGTTCACTACTACTCCTTTCATCATGGGGAAGCCTCGTGATTGAAATTTTCCTATTTTACCATCCACTACAAGAAGAGGTACAGTCCTAAACACCTCTGTTGCTCTTGATTCACCATCTGTTATAAGTAAGCTTGTCACACCACCACCACATACTCATGCTACACACACTGCTACTACGACTGAATCTGAAACTGCTTTTGATGCTCATGATGTTACTTCTGCTATGCTTGATGCGAGTTGTTCATTAGGTCCTTTCCTAGATGCTACTATGGCTAGTCTAGGAAATACCAAAACTCCTAGTGAAGACACTGTTACACCTGTTAGCTCACCTGAGTCTAGTGAGAGTTATGATATTAATGATGGTTACATTGAGTTCACTGATGAATTTATTGAAGAGTGTTGAAACACACATGGTACTAGTTCTATTAAGAGTCTCCTTACTAGACGCACCATTATTCCTAAGTTGTCCTCTGATCCTAAGTTTGCCACCTCTCCCATAGATATTAAAGATAAAGATTACGATTTCTCTCTTGATTTATCCTATTTAGATATTGTTGAGAAAGAACCTTTTTGTGGGACTGAAAATGAGAGTGTTGTGGCTCATATGAATGAGCTTACTACTATGAGTGCTTTATTCTCTGATGATAAGTACTTTGTTACTAAGATCTTCCCTTTTTCACTAAAAGGATAATCTAGGTCTTGGTTTAATAGATTACCTCCTGGTTCCATTGATAGCCTTGATTGCTTGATTGCTTGATTGCTTGATTGCTTCTTTCTTCCAGAAATATTTTCCTCCTAGTGCTAGACATGCTGCTTTGCAGAGACGTTTTGATTTTAAACAGGGAGAAGAAGAGAAATTGCCTGAGTCATGGACAAGGTTTTGTGCATTAATTCATGCACATCCTGGATGTCCATTACCTATTGAGCTTCTTGATATTTATTATAATGGACTAACTGATGATTCTAGGACCTACATAGATAGCTTTGCTGATTGTGTTTTCAGGAAAAGAACTCCTACAGATGCTGAAGAATTAATGGCTAACATAAGCAAGAATTATGATGATTGGACTTCAATTGAGCTAAATACACCTGAGACTATTGTTCCTGAACCAATTAATCCTGAACCAGTTCCAACACCAACACCAAAGAAGAGGGGAGTTATTGCATTAAATGATGAAGTGATGAAGGAAGCTAATAAGTGTCTAAAGGAGAAAGGTATTAGAGCTGAAGATGTGAAGAATCTACCTCCTATAGAAGAATTATGTAAGCCAATTCCCCACTCATCTACTATTGAGGTACACTCTCTCCAACACTTTGATGAAGGAGATATTCCTTATGGTAAGCCTCCTGACCAATGTTTAGAGGAACTTGACATTTTTATTGTTAAACAAGGTAAATTTAATAAACAAGTTCAGAATCATTTATTAGAAAACTCTAGAGCTATCAAAGAGTTGAAAGATATTGTAGAAAGAACTTCTAATGATATTAAAATGCTTTGTAAACACTTTCAAATGGTTCAAACCCAACTTGATCAACTTGCTAAGGTATAAAAGGATATGCTAGTTAATGCCTCAGGAGATAAACATGCTTATGGAATTAGAACTAGGAGTGGTATAGCTACTCAAGATCCTTTATATCCTGAAGGACACCCTAAAAGAATTGAGCAGGATTCTCAACAAGGTGAGAGTAGTGGTAGTCCTCGTAAGAGAAAGAAAAAGAAACATAAGATAGTTGAGGAACCCCTTGAACCTGCTGTAGATCCTAATAGTATATCTATCTCTGATGCTGAAACTGAGAGTGGTAATGATAAAAATGATGCTCCTGATAAGGAGGAAGGTGAATAAGAACCTGAGAAGCACACTAAGAACACTAGTACACAAAGGAAGATTTTATTGCTAATAAACATGGTAAAGAGAGAGAACCTTGGGTGCAGAAACCTATGCCTTTTCCAAGTAAGAAACACAAGTCAAAGGAGGAAGAACACTACAACAAGTTTTGTGAGTGGATGAAACCTTTATTTTTGCAAATTCCTTTGACTGATGCTATTAAATTGCCTCCTTATTCAAAGTATATGAAGGATATTGTCTCTAATAAAAGGAAGATTCCTAATGAGGAGATTTCTACTCTGCTTACTAATTATTCCTTCAATGGTAAGGTTCCAAAGAAACTTGGTGATCCAGGTATACCAACTATTCCTTGCTCTATTAAAAACAATTATGTTAGAACTGCTTTATGTGATTTGGGAGCTAGAGTTAGTGTTATGCCTTTTTCTCTCTACAAGAGACTTCAGCTAGAAAAGTTGATACCAACTGATATATCTTTGCAAATGGCTGATAAGTCAACTACTATTCCTGTTGGTATATATGAGAATGTTTTTGTTCAAGTGGCTCATAATTGCTTGGTTTTAACTGATTTGGTTGTGCTTGAAATGACTAAAGATGATAATATGTCTATTATTCTTGGAAGACCTTTTCTTAATACTGTAGGTGTTGTCATCAATTGTAATCAAGGAAAAGAAACATTCAATATTAATGAAAAAGAGCATACTGTCTATTTCCCCAAGAAGTTTGCTAAGAGCTATTGCCTGAATTCCATTGAAAATATTGAGAGCATCAAGGTTGGAGAAATATATTGTCCCATTCCACAAGAAAATTTTGAAACTATTATGATTGGGACCATTGTTATCAAGTATGAGGTAACATACACTACTAGGAAACTAGCTATAGATAGACAGACCTTCTGCGGCGCATGGTTCTGACCATGCGCCACAAAAGTTGTCTATTGGCGCATTTCATCAAATGCGCCACAAAACTTGGGCACCATGGGATTAAGCCCCACTTAGGCCAAAAGCCTAAGCTTGGGGGGAGGTATACCGACATCACACTCATATATATATCATGTTCGGTCGGTTCTTTGTATATCCATTGTTTCGCTTTCTTTTTGGTTTTTGTTGCTGCTTTCTCAAAAACACAAAAACACCAAAAATATTTTCGTTGTTTCTCTTGGTTTGTTTCTTTGTTTCTTTCCTTTGGTTTGCCTTAAAATAAAAATCCAAAAAGATTTTGCTTTGTTTGGTTTGTTTTTGCTTTGTTGGCTTGTTTGAAAAATCGAAAACACCAAAAATATTTGTTGTTCTTCTCTGGTTTTATGAGTTCTTTGCAGGGTTCAGCCGTCCTTAGTGGATTTTGGTTTCATGTTATTATTCGAGTCACACAAGTGAAGGGCAATAATGAAGATTAAGACAACTTGAGGAGTGGTAAGAGGCTGGTAACGAACTCTATTTGTTTTCATTTTGTACATATACTCATCATTGTGATCATGCTTAGTCTGTTCATTGTAAGGAGTGTGTTACTGATGGATGCTTAGTAGTTCTTGCTTGTCTAAGATTAGCTCCAGCTTGCTAATAGTTTGTAGCATGCCATATGAATATTTGCTTGCATTTTTGTATTCATATTTTGGTTTGATATTGTGGTATCCTCCTCTGGAAGTTTCATGTGAATCGACTTGGCACATGCTCACGCATGCATATGACTAAACAATAGTCAGTAAGCCTCGATGATTTATTTTGCCTCAGAGTTCTAGTATCACTTTCATGTCATAGTTAGTCCTGTTTTGTTCCAAGCATGATTATGACAATTATTGCTCTCTCGTTTGTCGTTCCCTCTCTATTGCTAGCCTTCACTTGCATTGAGTATATGCTCTACTTGTGCTTCCAAATCTCCAAAATCAATATGTCCATCTGTGTCCACCATACCTACATATTAGCATCATTTGCTATTTCAGTGCATATTCAATATGCCTTGTTTTCTTCCAAATAAAATATTTGTCTGTTTTGAGAAAGTTAGTTAGTAAAGCTCTCACGAACTTGATGGCAGACTTTATTCCTTGCACTTAATAATCCTGAATCATTCTTACCTGTCCATGAAAGTTATATGCTTGCAAATTATATGCTGGGAGTCAGCAGAACCGTGTTGTCACGGGAAACACTTTCAACACTTTTTGGGTATCCTATCTAGTTGATACTTTGCTCCTTTGTTTACGGATGTTGACGATGTGAAATAAAAGGGGAGCTTGTGAGTTCATGGAGTCTATACATTGTGTTAGAGAAACGCATGTGCCGCTAGCCTAAGCCATGCCTAATCATGATGGAAACTTGCAGCATCACCATAATGAGCATTTATGAAGCATCCTCAATAAAAAACTATGCATATAGTAAATAAAAAGATCGTGAGATGCTCATTGTCTGCTTGGCTTGTCATTTTAATCACGGGATAGCTCCTGTATCATGTGCAAGGGGTACCCTGTTGGCGGTTCTCTATGATATGCATGTATTTACAATGACAAGAACTTACAGGTAACCAAAGTTGAGTAGCATGCGGAGCGGCCCTCATACTCAAGGGACATGGGATTTCCAGTTTATGGTCTGTCAAGCATATAACTCATATTGGACCTCACTTTCACCTTAACCACATAAAGATGCCTATGCTAGGGGGCAATGAGAGCTCAAAGCTAATGAGTACCTTACTTTCAGCATTTGGAAGCTTTTCAAACTTTTCAAAACCTTTTCACTTCCTTGTCGAGTCACCACTCATTCTATGAGAACCTTCTTGAGAACATAGTTGTCATTCTTGTGTTTGTCTCAAAACTTGGTTAATTATGTCATGACTTTGATGCTTGTATCTCTGATATCTTTACTTCTAGTCTTCACATGAATTTCAGAGGTGCCTTGGCATTTATATTATGCTCTACAAACAAGGCAAGCGAGATACCACTCTATCATACCTTATTATGAGCATTGCAATGTTGCTTATGTTTATGCTTCATGCTACTTATTATTATTGAGTTGGTTTCTCTTCATAGATTGCAATGACTATTGAGTAGACTTAGTTGCATACTTCTTATTATGAATTGTCTAAGCATCTACTCATGTGCTGAGAATATATACATCATATGAAGCAAATGTGTTCGTGAAAGTTCTTTTATCGCACTCAGTTTTTAACTGAATTGCTTGAGGACAAGCAATAAGCTAAGCTTGGGGGAAGTTGATACGTCCAAAACGTATCTACTTTCCCGAACACTTTTGTTATTGTTTCTCCTCTAAACTTGTGTGATTTGGATACAACTAACACGGACTAACGCTGTTTTCAGTAAAATTACCTTGGTGTCTAGTTTTTGTGCAGAAAATCAACTATCGGGAAAAATCCGGGAAAATATGCAAAAAATCCTATTTCACCAGAAGACACACGAAGCCAGAATACGAGACGGAGTGGATGCCTAGGGGGGCCCACACCCCTGCCAGGCGCGGGTGGGCCCAGCCCACGCCTAGGGGGGTGCGGACACCCCACGCACCCCCTCGGCCTTCCTCTGTGCCTATAAGTTACCCCTTGACCTAAAAATCGAGGGGGGTTCGACGTTTTCCAGAAAATAGTTCTGCTGCGCCGCCACCACCAGAGACAAGATTCGGAACCCGAAACTCCGTTCTGGCACCCTGCCGGGACGGGGAATTTGGGGAGGATCATCGCCATCGTCATCACCAACGCCTCTACATCAACCATCGATGTTTCCCTCATCCATAAGTGAGTAATCCCCCGCAGTAGGCTATGGGGATTGTAGGGATTGCATGAGTTCTATCATGTAATCGAATAAGATTGTTAGAGCATAGTTCCTAGTATCTCTATTAGTGCTATTTGACTTTGTTGTAACTTGTTGTGCTTAATGCTTGTCACTAGGGCCCGAGTGCCATGATCTCAGATCTGAACTTATTATTGAATCATTATGATAGTATTATTTGTGATCTTGTCTGCAAGTTGTGTACACACATCATTGTCCGGAACCAAAGGTCCCGAAGTGACAGAAATTGGAACAACCGGAGGGGATGGCTGTGATGTGAGGATCACATGTGTTCACGGAGTGTTAATGCTTTGCTCCGGTGCTCTATTAAAAGGAGCACCGTAATTGCCAGTAGTTCCCTAGAGGCCCCACTGCCACGGGCTGGCTAGACAGAAGATGTTGTGCAAGTTCTCATTGCGAGCACGTATGACTATATATGGAGCACATGCCTAGGATTGTTTAGTACTTGGATGCTTGTTATTATTTATCTGCAATGCCCTAGATCTTAAAGTTACATGTTTAGACTCGTTCATGCAACGCCCGTCCATCCATCCCTATGCCGATCGCACTCGAATCCCACTGTTTACTGTTACTATTACTATTGCTCCTGTTTCACTGCTGCTGTTGCTACTACAAACTATTGCTACTGATAAACTTCTGTGAGCAAGAACTATTTTCAAGTGCATCTGAATTGACAACTCGGTTGTTAAGGCTTGCAACTATTCTTTGGCTCTCCTTGTGTCGAATCAATATATTGGGTAATACTACCCGCTAAGACTGTTGTGATCACCTATAGGAGTACTTGTGGGTCATCAGCAGTTCACCATCGACGGCAGACAAAGCTTCAACAACCTGCAAGTTCTAGATCCTAAACTACATGCAAACTGAAAACTAAACATGCGGATACAAAATCAATATTAAAAGGCTAATAGATACTACAAATGTTTGACCAATATCCAAATCAAAAAGTACCATGTGAGGTCGTTCAGTTCATGCCTACTGAGTATATACACCTACTGATGCTTATATTGCCTATAACTTTTCTAGTTTATCTTGCAATTAGTACCATGCAAATTTCTTATGCAATGAACATGTAAATTACAGATGCTCACAATGCGTCAGTTTATAAAAGCAAAATTGCATCAATCAATTCAGTGATTCAGACTCCAAATGAATATAGAACACAACATGGCCTGAAGCTAAACTGCATCCTAAAATCAGAGGGAAATGTCAATAGAGTCATCATAAAATACCGTGGACCAATGCAACATTTTACTTCCTGTAACACACCCTGTACCATCAGCAGTTTAGTTTTATCCCCTAGTTCGGTTTGTTTGCCTCTGCATTGCACTGTTTCTTCTACTTAAGAGTAAGCAATGTCATAGAATGAGGATTCTATCCTGGAACGTGAGGGGGCTAGGCGACGCAGGCAAGAACATCTTAATCTTCGCAATACTAGCTGATTCAAATGTAGAAATAATTCCGCTACAAGAAAGTAAACTTGAGGAGATTATCCAATTTAAAGTCAGGGAGTTACTCCCAGCCAAATACACAGGGCACATGATACAACCTGCAGAGGGTACATCTGGAGGGATACTACTGACTTGGACTGAAAAAGCATTCGATGTAGCGCTAGTTATGAAAAACAGATGCTCACTAACTATCACAGTAGCTTCCACCTCTGATGACACAATTGTGACTATTACGAATGTCTATGCACGCTGTAATCAGACTGACAAGCAACTTTTCTCTGAGGATATGACACAACTGCATCAGAACAACACCACTCCATGGGCACTAGATGGATATTTCAATATATACAGATATGCAGATGAAAATAATAACAACAACATCTCCTGGGCTGAGATGGATAGTTTTAATGATTGGATAAATCTACTAGAACTAATGGATGTTGAGATTTGCAACTCCCAGTTCACCTGGTCTAACAAAAGAAGGGAACCTACGCTAGTCAGGTTGGATAGGGTACTTATAACCTAATGTGGGCACAAAAATATATCAATTCAGAGTGTAAAAAGTTGGGAAGACCAACGTCTGACCACAAGCCTGTACTATTGTATAACAACATCCCCACAAACAAGAACCCGATCTTCAGATACAAGGATTACTGGCTAAAAAACATAATCTGGTAAACATAACCAAAGACATTCTTAGCAGAGATACAAGGACAATGGCAGCAATCACATGATTAAATTATAGTCTGAGAGCAATCAGAGCTGCAACAAGGGCATGGTTCAAGCAAATACCCACAGGTTAACAGAGCAAAAAAGAGGACACGGAGGGGAAAATAAATTACCTTCTTTTTCTATTGGTCTTGCTGGACGATGGCTCTCAACCTTGAAACATGTAGATCGGCCTGGACAACAACCTAGAGCTCTCCTCGGACAAGACCTGCAGGGCACCGAATCGAAATAAGGAGGGGACAGAGAGGAAGGAGGGGAACATGGTGGAAGGAGGGGATGAGAGAGGAAGAAGGAGGGGACGGGGAGGAACTGCATGCGTACCTTTCTCCCCTCGATGGCAATAGGATGGTCGTGCGCTTGCTCTCCTCGGTCGACAACGAATGGATCTAGAGATCTCCTTGCACACATGATCGAAAAAGTACTTAGGTAAAGGCTAGGAAGGAGGGAACGACAGGGAGAAGGAAAGTACAATGAGGTAGATGGAGGGGACGGTAAGGAAGATGGAAGGAAAGGGAGGAAGAAGAAGGACGCGTGGAGGATCTGCCTACCTTGCTCTCCTCGACGGCAATAAATGGTGGCGACAGAGGCATCTGCAGGAGGAGCGTCTATGGGTGTCTGACGGTGGCGGTGGGAGTGCAGGTCATAGCCTTGGCGGCAATGGTGGTCGGCGCAGTGGGAGAGACGGTGGTGGTGGGAGCACGAAGGGCGAGAGCGAGATTTAGGGATTTATGAGTTTAGGATCTAGGGCCTTTCAGACTTAGCAATTTCAATCAGCGCGCCACTGGGCTCCGTCGCGCGCAAATATTTCGCTCACCGCGTTGGCCTACCGCGCTAAATTCTCTACCGGCAGCCCAGGTGCCCTCCGGTGCATCTGTTCCGGCAGTTTACCTGCCTGTAAATATTTAACCTCTTGCTGGCAGTGAATTGCCTCTGATCTAAAACCTTTAGGGGCAGTTTACCTGCCACCTTGCATCTATTCCGACAGTAAACTTATACCGGCAGTAGAATTGCTTATGTAAATCAACTTTTCCTGGCAGTTGTTTGCCTCCATGCTTGGTCCATCGTGTAGTGAAAGGTGACTATAGTATTTTGGATTTTGGGGCTAACTATAGATTTTCGTGGCCTAATTGTACAAGTAGATTGGCCAAATTGATGTATTGGAAGGTTTATGTGAGACAAATTGTTCCAGAATTTCAATGTTATATGTAGTGCAAAATCTGGATGTCTTTTGTGGCCAGATTTTTCTCTCTTTTGTTTAGCTGAACTGCAACCAGAAAAGTTTTCTGTCACTGTTAGCTGCAATCTGTTCCGTTTTCGGGTGTTCTAAAGAAACAGCGTCACTGCCGATTTTGGAGTGCGTCTCGTCGGGGAGGGCTTCCGGGGAGGTTGCCCCGTCGATGGAGGCCGTCCCATTGAGGGCCGTCGGAGGGGGAGCATCAAAGGAAGGGGAGCGCCGGAGGAAGGGCGGGTTGCCACTGTTCGGGACGGGGCGGCTCGACGCGGGTCGGCCCTCGCTGACTTGAAGGTAGAATTGTGGATAGAGAGTTGGGCGAGGCAAGCTGTGACTTGTGACTGGATCTCAGTCTCTCATGGCCAACGTCCGGATATATTTGTTTTCAAATATGATTTTTTGGAACCGTCAAATACTACTCCCTCCCTCTGATGTCTTAGTTTTTTCAAAATTTAGATGAATCTATATACTAAATAGTGTTTAGATTCATCTAAATTTTAATAAATTTGAGACATCTGTGTTTTACGAATGATTTTTCGATTTTATTGAAATAGCAGAAGCACCGGTTTTTGTGCACACAGCGCGTCACACACAGTTTTGGCATGGAAAGCGGAGTCGTCACGATGGAAGTCAGGTGGCAAACGTTGGTCAAGTCCTCGGGCGGGGCGGGGCGGGGCGGGGGGGGCGGGCCGATGCTCCCATTTTTTGAATCCTGACCGACGGTACGGAGCAACCAAGGAGAAAGCGAGAAAGAAAAGGAAAATTGCAACGGAACTGAAAATCGGTGGACGGCTCGGCGCACGAGGACGAGGAGTCGAGGACGGCGAGGCGAGGCGACGCCCCGACGCCAACGCAACACAACGCGTGACGCGTCTCCTCTCTTGTACCTACGCATTGGCATTGGCATTGCTGCCCTGCCCCCTCTCAGTCTCTCACGCTCCCCACCCCAAAACCCACGCCCGAAGCAAACCCTCACCAAATCGGATCCAGCCAGCGCCTCCCCACCCAATCCAGCAGAGACCCTCGGCGACGGCCGGCCGCCATGGTAGCTAGCTAGCTGACTGAAGGTGCCTGCTCTCGCGGTCCCGTCGGTCGGTCGGTCGGTCGGTGCTCTCTCCCCCGCGCGCGCCGCATTCGGCCCGGATCTGCCCGGATCTGGGGCCGCGTCTCCCTCCCGCTCACTCCACAGGTGAGGAGCTCCATCCCTCCCTCTCTTCCGACCCCTTTTGGGTGGGTCTCATGCTCGCGACCTCTGATATTTTCCCTTTGCATACATATTCTCACGGATTAGCAGGTGGTAGTAGTGGAGCACCCGTCGCTGCCTGCGGTCGATTAAACTATTAGTGCTCCCTCCCCGCTTGGCTTTACGCTTTTGATAGATGCGCTTCCCTTCCCTGTGAAATACTAGTACTAGTACCTGATGATGATTCGGATACTACTGTAGTATTTATCAATCATCGACCGCGTCAAGGTTCGATCTGTGCCTGTGTGTCGCCTTCGGTGGGTGTGAGCTCAGCTCACAGACATACGTCGCGGTCCGTCCTAAGGTGGGCAGCGTCAGATGTTACTGCTTGCTCACCTCGCAGCTTATTATATCGTCCGTGGATTTGCAACCGGATGCCATGTCTCCCTTTCACGCCTGACTCGATGTTGATGTAAATCATACCGCGCCCTCCCTCCCTTCAGGTAAATAAAAATGGAACGTCTCTGTATGGCTCTGCTGTAAACCCCAACCCGCTCGCCCTCGCCCTCGCCCTCGCCCTCGGGTGTGGATTTGCAACGTTACTCCAAGTTACTCCATCCGCTCCAAATTACAACATGTTTTAGCCTTTTCCTTTTTCTTCTGAAACCTATGTATCTAGACGCCTTTTACTGCTTAGGTTATACGGAGCAAAATGAGACACACTAGAAGGCGTCTAGATACATGTGTTTCAGAAGAGAAAAAAAGAGCCAAATATCTTTTATTATTTGGCCGTGGCAGCCGTCTTGTACCATCTAGTTTGGACCTACTAACTAACCAACTAACTAACCAACTAACTAACTAACTAACTGTGCTTTGCTTCTATATGTCTGCAGCTCACGACATCTCCAGAAGCAATGGCGACGTATAAGCTCGGCGTGGAGGTCGCCAGCGCTCACGACCTCATGCCCAAGGACGGCCAAGGTTCTGCCAGTGCCTGTGTTGAGCTCAACTTCGATGGCCAGCGGTTCCGCACGGCCATCAAGGAGAAGGATCTCAACCCCGTGTGGAACGAGCGCTTCTACTTCAACGTCTCCGATCCATCGAACCTCCCCGACCTTGCTCTCGAAGCATACGTCTACAACGTCAACAAATCCGTCGAAGCTTCCAGGTCCTTCCTTGGCAAGGTCAGGATTGCTGGGACCTCGTTCGTGCCCTTCACCGATTCCGTCGTCATGCACTACCCGCTGGAGAAGCGCGGGATGTTCTCCCGTGTCAAAGGGGAACTCGGCCTCAAAGTCTACATCACCAATGACCCCTCCATCAGGGCTTCAAACCCTCTCTCGGCGATGGACCCTGTTTCAAATAATTCTCCTCCGACTCCAAGCCATGCTCAGCAGATTGCGGCTGATATAACCGGTACTAATCTCAACACTTCTCAGGAGCACAGGCATGAAGTGAGAACCTTGCATACTATTGCCAAGGACATACATCACAATCACCATGGCCATCTTCCTGTCTCTTTTGGTGGGCAGCCTTCCAACTCCAAGTATGGTATTGAGCAAATGAAACCTGAACCACAGCAGCCCAAGATTGTCAGGATGTATTCAGCAGCCTCCCAGCAGCCCATGGACTATGCACTAAAAGAAACTAGCCCGTTTCTTGGTGGTGGACAGATTGTTGGTGGTCGGGTTATACGTGGTGAGAAGCATGCCAGTACCTATGACCTAGTCGAGAGAATGCAGTATCTGTTTGTACGTGTGGTCAAGGCAAGGGACCTGCCTGACATGGACATCACTGGGAGCCTAGATCCTTTTGTGGAAGTGAGAGTTGGCAACTACAGGGGCATTACTAAGCACTTTGAGAAGCAGCGGAACCCTGAATGGAATGCGGTCTTTGCTTTCTCTCGAGACCGTATGCAGGCTTCTGTCCTTGAAGTGTTGGTCAAAGACAAAGATCTTGTTAAGGATGATTTTGTTGGCATGGTGCGATTCGATTTGAATGATGTGCCGATACGTGTGCCCCCTGACAGTCCACTGGCTCCAGAATGGTACCGGCTTGTTCATAAGACTGGGGATAAGTCAAGGGGTGAGCTGATGCTGGCGGTTTGGATTGGCACCCAAGCTGACGAGGCATTTCCTGATGCATGGCATTCTGATGCTGCTACACTTGAGGATCCATCTGCTGTAACACACATGAAGTCGAAAGTTTACCATGCTCCCAGATTGTGGTACCTGCGAGTTAATATAATTGAGGCCCAAGATATTCTCATACACGATAAGAGCCGCTATCCAGATGTTTTTGTTAGAGCACAAGTGGGGCATCAGCACGGGAGGACAAAACCTGTTCAAGCTCGAAACTTCAACCCGTTTTGGAATGAAGACCTCATGTTTGTGGCTGCTGAACCATTCGAGGATCACCTTATTCTGACGCTTGAAGACCGTGTAGCTCCTAACAAAGATGAGATTCTTGGACGCATAATCATACCATTGACGATGGTTGATAGAAGGGCTGATGACCGTATTGTCCATGGGAAATGGTTTAATCTCGAGAAGCCTGTACTGGTTGATGTGGACCAACTGAAGAAAGAGAAATTCTCCAGTCGGCTTCATCTCCGTCTCTGCCTTGATGGAGGGTATCATGTTTTGGACGAGTCAACAAACTACAGCAGTGACCTCAGACCAACAGCCAAGCAACTCTGGAAGCCATCTATCGGTTTGCTTGAGCTTGGAGTCCTCGGTGCTCAAGGGATTGTTCCTATGAAGACACGAGATGGGAAAGGTTCCTCAGACACTTATTGTGTTGCAAAGTATGGGTCAAAGTGGATAAGGACACGTACTATCATGAACAACCCAAACCCCAAATTCAATGAACAGTATACCTGGGAAGTCTATGATCCAGCAACTGTCCTGACTATTGGTGCTTTTGACAATGGCCAGCTTGGAGATAGGAATGGGGAGAAATCCAGTGGCAAAGATGCGAAAATCGGCAAGGTTCGAATTCGCCTTTCGACACTTGAAACTGGTCGTGTCTACACCCACTCGTATCCTCTCCTGGTTCTACATCCATCAGGGGTGAAAAAGATGGGAGAGCTGCACCTAGCCATACGATTTTCCTCAACATCATTGGTGAACATGCTGTACCTGTACTCTCGACCTTTGCTGCCGAAGATGCACTATGCCCGTCCGATACCTGTGCTTCAGGTTGACATGCTGCGCCATCAAGCTGTCCAAATTGTGGCTGCCCGTCTTAGCCGAATGGAGCCACCTCTGAGAAAGGAAGTTGTTGAATACATGTCAGATTTTGATTCTCACTTGTGGAGCATGAGACGTAGCAAAGCAAACTTCTTCAGACTTATGTCAGTCTTCTCAGGCTTGTTTGCAGTCAGCAAGTGGTTCAGTGGTGTCTGTGCATGGAGGAACCCAATTACCACAGTGCTAGTCCACATCCTCTTTATCATGCTGGTGTGCTTTCCTGAGCTCATACTCCCAACAATTTTCTTGTACATGTTTCTGATAGGGATCTGGAACTACCGTTATCGGCCTCGCTACCCTCCACACATGAACACCAAGATCTCTCACGCAGAGGCAGTTCACCCAGATGAACTTGATGAAGAGTTTGACACATTCCCGACGAGCAGGAGTCAAGAGATTGTAAGGATGAGGTATGATAGGCTAAGGAGTGTTGCTGGAAGAATACAGACTGTTGTTGGTGATATAGCAACTCAAGGGGAGAGAATCCAAGCATTGCTTAGTTGGAGGGATCCTCGGGCCACATCAATATTTGTCCTATTTTGTTTCATCATCGCGATAGTGCTGTATGTTACACCCCTCCAAGTTCTTGCAGCCATAGGCGGGTTCTATGCCATGAGGCACCCAAGGTTCAGGCACAGGTTGCCTTCGACTCCAATAAACTTCTTTAGACGTTTGCCAGCAAGGACTGATAGCATGCTATGAAGTAGCTGGCATCTGGTGGCCTTACCGTTGTAACCGTTAGAAATACTGCATGCCTGTTCATGTAGTTTGCACTTTGCTGTTATCTGTAACTGTTTGTTGTTCAGGACTTAAGAGCCTGTTTCGTAGTAGTCATGGGATCCAGGGAATAATGTGTTGACAGCTTATTATGACTCACCAGGTTTTGTAATCATCTTTATCGTTTATAGATATCTACTCCCTCCGTCCTAAAATAGATGTCTCAGTTTTTTTAAATTTTGGATGAATCTATATACGGAGTACTAAATAGTGTCTACATTCATCCAAATTTTAATAAATTTAAGACATCTATTTTGAGACAGAGGGAGTAGTTTTAATGTTCGTTATCCTGCTTGACTGATTTCTGTGGTCTGTATATATCTGTGGCAAGCCTTTGTGTGGCTAGTTTCTGCTGATTGATTATCCCTTGATTAAAAGAATGCTGCCATGACTTTTGCAAATTTTCAATGTCTCTACATTTGATAGAACCAATAGCTTAACACTATATGTTTTCTTTCCCTTTCATTTGCATTTCAATTTCAAATGCTGCCAATTTTAAGGAATGGCCAAAAATAAGTGATTGTAGATGATGTAGCCTACTCTACTGTAGGCCCAAAATGTTTTGTCTACTTCTCATTGTAGCATTGTAAGCCATTGAAATAATTGTGATTTTAGAAAACAGCCAAATATAATCTGTGCACTTTCTGTGGTTGCCATTAGTATCTGTGGAAACATTTGGACTGCAAAAAAAGGAAAAATTCTAGAACTTCCTAAGATGTAGAAATAAATTCCAGGACAGGTGTTTGCCACTTGTCACCATTCTTATTCTTCTTCTTCAGAGTTCAGATTATAGCTGCTCAACTTTTCTGATCCTATCCTTTCTCAAGTTGAAACATAAGGGTGTTGCTGAAAGCAAAGATGGGGGCAGCAGAGTCATCTTCAAAGCCTGGTGGTTCTGTCCATGACTTCATCGTTAAGGTCCACCGCCCATCCCTTCCCTTCCCTTTTGTTTATCAATCGTAGTGAGGATTTTTCTGTGAAGCTTTTGAATAAAGCATGTTGAAATATCCGTGAATCGATGGAATGGGATTATTTGTAGGCAAACAAGAAAATAATTTTAGTATGTCAGTTTGTTTTTATCCCTACCCTGTTTCATTTCATCCTTTTAACAGAACAATCCATGGAATAACTTTGCAGGATACAAGAGGAAATGACGTGGCGCTCAGCAGATACAACGGGAAAGTTTTGCTCATTGTGAATGTCGCATCTCGATGGTAGCGTGTTTTGCGGTTTTAGTTCGAAATTATCCAGTTTGAATCTGTGTTCACCACATGATCTCATATCCCTGCAGCGGTCTGACAAATTCCAACTACACTGAACTGGGTCAGCTCTACGAGAAATACAGGGAGAATGGTACTTGTTTTCTATAGCTTGGTACATATGTCAATCCACTATAGCAGTATCTCCAATGCACTGTATCCACCCTGGCTTTCTTTAGTAGTTTGGGGAAGTTCTGATTTGTTACTCTGTAAGCTTTTTAACCATTCTTTCTTGGTTAAGCATTTGCTAATTATGCTGAAACAGAACAGAATATATGATAATAACACTTTCTATAACATGTTTTGGTTATCTTTCTTATTGTGGAGAATGCTTAAAACTCTTTGATATGTCACTTGGGTATGCCGTGGATTCACTAGAAACAAAAACATGATTATTAGAGATACTAGGTGTCGGTGAACTGCTAACCTTCGTATCATTAAGCGCAATTGATCTAATTAGAATTTAGAACATCGATTATACACATTATCGAACGTTGAATTGGATAAACAAATATATACTTCACCTGCTTACTAAGCTAGTGGTGGAACTTTACCTGTAGCTTAGATTGGTTCCCAAGAGCATGAGTTCTTCAAGTACAGGCTTATGCTACTAGTTGATGCGTTTTGAAGTTGTATTGTTGTGCTTATAGCAGACTACAATGGTATCTAAAAGCCATACAAGGTGAACAAGGTCAAAAGTTTGCTTCCTTCAGCTATTCCACCATCAAACATAGATGACAGAAGCTATGCTGTAACTATTCAAGTTGAGTTAGTTTTGAAATTGGAGATACCAACGTCGTTAGGCTAAATAGTAGCAGATATCAAGCCCCAGAGACAATAGTAGAAAAGAAAACTAGAACTTATGTTAGGGTGCAAGTTTATACTGCGAGTAGGACAAGCTGTGAAATGTGCAGGTGAAGTAACTTGTGATGTACTCCCTCCGTTTGGAAATATACACTAAAACGCGTCTAGATACATCTTCTTCACAAACCTAAAACATCTTATATTTCTAAACGGAGGGAGTACTTTGTCTTGAAGCTACATTTATATTTACATGTTTTCTGCCGCAAATAGGATTGGAGATATTGGCGTTCCCATGCAATCAGTTTGCCGGACAGGAACCAGATAGCGATGAGCAGATTGTGGAGTTTGCTTGCACTCGCTTCAAAGCAGAGTATCCTATTTTTCGCAAGGTCTGTCCGATGAAAAACCTTTTATCTGTTTTCTGTGTACAAATGCTGCATTTGTTTTTATCTAAACATGTCCAGTTTTGTCATCAGGTTGATGTGAATGGCAACAATGCTGCCCCACTGTACAAGTTCTTAAAGTCAGAGAGAGGCGGTCTATTCGGAGAACGTATCAAATGGAACTTCACCAAGTTTCTAGTTGACAAAGAGGGGCATGTCTTGAATCGCTATGCGCCAACCTGCTCTCCGTCCAACATTGAGGTAATGCTGCTGCAAGTCGGACGGTTTATTATCCACCATGTTCCTTGTCTCTGGCCACCAGTTTGGTGATTAACCTGGTGAGTGTTGTTTCCGCAGAATGACATCAAGAAGCTGTTGGAGGTTTGAGATATCTCCATGGAAGATGATGCATTGCCGTGTTGTACGTATATGGTGTCGTCTGTTATTTCTCGCTACTGTATGTACTCTTATATACTCTATTATTAAGAGAAGTTCCAGTCTGCTGCCTGTATGTGCTATCTCGCCGCGTTCTACTCAGCGAAAGGAATATTACCAACATGCATGTCAGCTGAAATATAAACAGAATGATCTTGCTACTATAACAACACATCCTGGTGAAAAATCTATAAGAATTATCTCAAAGAAGTGAATGAGCTATCTCAAATTATACTTTGGGGAACAGAAAATTTCTTGAGAGCCAGAAGCAAGTATCGACAGATGAGCTATGATCCTCTAGACGAGTTGATATCAATGCTGGAACTTGTCGTGTCAAATATCCCGGAGCTAGGCCACCCTCCTGTTGTTACAACGGAGGGCGGCGTTAGGTTTTGGTTATGATGTCCCGAGCTGGGTGACGCGGCTGGCCCTCCTCCTCCGCCCGTGAGCGAGTCGGGGGAGCCGAAGGGCGGTGGTTTCGCGGCTTTCTTGGACTTTGATTTGGACCCTCCATTGACAAAAGTCCCTAGCACCACCTGCACATGCGAAACAACAGAATTAGAAACCTGCTGTGCTGCGTTGGAGTAATTTTTGTATAGAGGAGGCAGCTAGAGATGAGATGCAGGATCTGGGGATTCCATGCATGTGTGAATCCTGATAGATGGCATGTGATCTGCTGGTGGTAGGGGTGTTACCTGCACAGTAGTGGCAGCCACCAATGGTCCACCCAGAACGCCTCCAATGACATGCCTCTCCGGGCTGCAGAGCGTGACGCTGAGCCCGTCGCTCTGGCTCTGTTGCCCCTCGTTCAGATTGTAAGAGCCGGTTAAACTCAGGATCTCATACAAACCCTAGAAACAATGCACATCGTGGATGGTTATTATACATAAGTTCCAGGTGCATTTGTTTACGAGGGTGGCTGCCTACTACCTCGTAAATGGAAGGGTTGTTGTTGTTGTTGTTGTTGTAAGAAGGAGGAGGAGGCATCGAGGAGGCGTGGTCTGCCGGGTGTCGGAGTAGTGCCCTGGAGACGGAGCCCATCGCCGAGAGGACGCACACGGCCCTCGTCGAGTGGCTCGCGAATGCCGCAATCTTCCCCGCGACGTCCTGAATGTTGTTTTGTCTGTCAGTTCATCAGTTGCAACAGAGGATTGCACAGGAACAGAACGATCCATCGTTGCCTGGGCTGTTTCAGTTTGGAGGGTTGCTGTGGATCACTCATATCATACCTCTGAAGGAGATGCTGTGATGATGTGAGGAGTGAAGCTCGTCCCAGCTGAACCAGAGAAGGCATTGCCTGAGAGAGACACAGGCAACAGAATTTTCAGTTACGGGCAGGGCAGGGCATGATGAGGTGAGGGGACAGGAATTGAACAAGAGAAAATACTACTTATGATGTGGTTTCATCAGTAAACAAAGAGAGAAAATACTACGTACTACATATGATGTGTTTTCTTTCCCTGCCGGCTACCGGTGAAAGAAACTAGTACTAGTATATAGAGAGAAATTAAGGAATTCAAAGGCGGCCCGGCCTGAAGAAATTATTAAAAGGGTGAATTCAGCAGAGTTGTGTATGTAGACTGACCGGAGGGTTTAGGGGAGGAGAGCTTCTTGCCGGTGCCCGGCGGCCGGCCGCGCTTCTTCTTGTGCGCGGCGTCGTCCAACCCGCCCCCGGCCATGTCCTGGCTGGACATCGACCCCATCCTGGGCGGCGGCGCGCCCAACATCTGGTGGTGGTGGTGGTGGTGCTGCTGCTGGTGCTGCGCCGCAGAAGACGACAGGTGGTGCTTCATGGCCCCGTCGGGCCCGTACTTCCGCGGCCTGCCCCGCTTCCGCTTGACGGGCTCCGGCTGGCTCGCGACCGGCATGGCGCTGCCGCCGCCGGAGCCGGAGCCAGAAACAGAGACCATGTTGGCTGTGCCGTGCTGCATCATGGACGACGGCGACGGCGCGGTGTCCATGTGGAACTGCATCCCGGACAGGGAGCCGGCGGGCCCGCCGCCGCCGATGGACTGGAGGATGGCCGTGGGGCTCATGCTCATGTTGGGCATGGGGCGGATGACGGAGTGCATCCCGGCGAGGGAGGACGGGCTGTTATGCCCGCCGCCGAGCATGCGGTGGTGCTGCTGCTGCTGTTGTTGGGGGTAGAATGGCGGGAAGTCGGACGGTGATATGAGTTCCTTGCCATCCATGCATATGGATCGATAGCAGCCGCCCGCCCTGCTTCTTCACCAAAAAAGAAGGAGGGCTCAGCTCCTCCACGCACGCAGCTCCGCGTGATCAGGAGCGACCGGCCGGTCAATCAGTCGGCTCTTGCTGGAACACGGCAAGCTTGGGTCGTCGCTCCGGCGGCGTGCACGTCCGGCACCGGCAGGAAAAGAAGAGAAGAGGAAAGAATGGTGGACGGAGAGAGTTGAGGAGATGGGATGCACCACCAGCAGGAGCTGCTAGCTAGACCAGAGCCAGAGGGGATGATGGGAGAGAGAGAGAGAGCGAGGATAAGATGACGCGGCTGGCCTACATGCACATGAGGGCCAGGCAAGTAGCTAGCCCGGAAGGATGATCATCACCGGGGAAGGGAAGGAAGGGAAGGGAAGGGTGGACGACGGATGAGATCGACGGATAGAACGTTGGGCAGCGCCCCACGCGACACATCCATCCCTCCCACCCCCAGCGATAAGATTTCCGTTCCGTTCCGTTCCTTTCGCCCAACGAAAAGGCGCTGGATCCGCCCGTTGCTGCCGCCGTAGCTTTCGTCGGCATCTCGCTTCACACGGGGGGCCCCCATCCGCGGCGGGGATCGGAGGTGCGGTGGCATGTCGCTACCCGTCCGTCCGCCCCCACACTCTACACGCCACGGAATAGAACCCTCTCCTTCCTAGCTGCTGGGGCCATGTACTGCTGCAGCTCCTCCTTTCTGATATTTCCCCTCTTCTTTTTTTTTATGATGATGATGATGATGATATTTTCCCCTTACGATCCAAGGGGATATTTTCTCCTTTGTTGTTTGTGCTACAAGTAATACTGATTAGTTTTTTCTTCTTCTTCTAAATTTCACCGATTCCGTGATGAAGACGAAGCACCCCGTGATCTTCCCAGGTTGCCACCGTCTCCGACATGGCCGACCACTTGATGATCAGCACCTGTAGATACGCCGCATTGGGCCGTTTCAGCAGGAGTCCGTCCAAAATTTCCTCTGGTTCCAATTCAACAATGTCCAGTTGAAGCAGGGTCGGTAACTCCGTGTATAGTGGAGTGTGATCCACGATATATGTTTTTAACTGGGATACATGGAACACAGGGTGCACCAAAACTGTCAGGTGGAAGCTCCAACTTATAAGCAACATAACCATACCTTTCTAGAACAGTGTATGGTCCAAAGTACTTGAACGAAAAATTGGGATACGGGCGATGCACCACATATTTTTGCACATACGGTTGCAGTTTCAGGAGTACCTGTTTTCCCACTTGGAGCTCAAGAAAGGAACGCTTACCATCGACAATATTTTCATGCGTCTGCTAGCTCTGGCTAACTGCAGCTGGAGCAAAAGGTACATAGCATCAGCCGACGTCGAACCCATGCTAACTGGAAACAAGCCATGCGAGGTGTCAGTACCATACAATGCCTTGAACGGAGAACACCCCAATGTGGTATGAAATGATGTGTTGTACCAATACTCAACCAACGCCAGTCAAGCACTCCATTTAGTGGAAGAGGCAGCGACGTGGGGTTAACACCTCAATGCCCATACTTGATGGACTTGGGTTTGAGGAAGAGGGGGCACTGTAGATCTCGTTCGGCTAACAGACAAGCAATGCGGGACATGAAGTTTACCTAGGTTCATGTCTCCAGAGGAAAAACCCTACTCCTACTTGTTTGCTCTTCATTAATGGGGAGTTAAAAGTTACATGGGGTGCTTTGATGGCGATGGTGCGCAGATGTAATCTGGCAGGTGTATGTGCTAGGGTTTTGATGATCCTCCTCGACGTTCCCTCCTGGCCTTTATATGGGGAGGCCAAGTCTCGGGATAAGGCCGAGTCAGTTGCAAGTTAGGGTTTTCTCTTTTAAAGTTTCTATCTTAAGCTAGCTATATCCTCCAAGGAGTCACATCCTTCATGGGACTGGGCCACCCGAATCCTTCATAGGCTTCATCAACAGGTGCAGCCATCACGTGGGCTCCCGCTAGGACAAATCGGATAGGCCAATATTGGGTACCCGTAGGGCATATCCATGTCGAGACGGCACTGAACATCGATATCTGATTTGAGGCATTGATTCACCCTTCGGTCATCAATCATTGGGGATGATAGCGATGAGTCGTACTAAGTTTGGTGTGTAGATTCTTGAATAGTGATTGCCAGAAATGACTAGTGAACACTTTGTCCCCGCCAGAAACAATAGCCACTAGGACGCTATGTAATTTGACCACATTGTCTAAATACAACTGAGCCACCTGCTGAGCAGTGAAAGGGTGCTTAAGGGGCAAGAAATGTGCATACTTGGTATACCTGCCCACTATCACCAATATAACAGAGTATCCATTGGATTTTGACAGTCTGATACGTCGGAAACGTATCTATAATTTTTGATGTTCCATGCTTGTTTAGTATCTACTTTGCTTTGCTTTGTCTACACTTTGAGGTGTTTTTATACACTTTCTGGAACTAACCTATTGACAAGATGCCACAGTGCCAGTGTTCTGTTTTCTGCTGTTTTTAGTTTCAGAAAGCTAAAAAATGAATATTCTCGGAATTGGACGGAAAAAAGCCAATCTTCATATTTTTCCATGAACGATACGGAAAATCGAAGACGAGACGGATGAGGACACCAGGGTGGCCACACCCTAGGTGGGCTTGGGGCCCACCCTGGCCGCGTCCACAGAGGGTGTGGGCCCCTGGACCTTCATCGACCTTGCCTCCTTCGCCTATATGAAGCCCCCGACTCAGAACCCTAAAGAATCGACCAAAATGACACGAAAAGTTCCACAGCGCCGCCGCCATCGAAGGGGAGATTCGGGGGACAGAAAGTCTCTGTTCCGGCACCCTGCTAGGACGGGGAAGTGCGCCCGAAGCCATCTCCTTCGATCTCCACCACCATCTCCATCGCCGTTGCTGATTCCCATGATGAGGGAGTAGTTCTTCCTCGAGGCTAAGGGCTCTACCGGTAGCTATGTATTCATCTCTCTCTATGCATGATCATGTTGTGGTCATGAGCTTTGTAATCAAGTAGATTTACTCTATTACTCATGTGCTTAAACCAATCTCTGCTCTCCCCATGTGTGTGAAAGTGACAGCGTGCGCACCGTGGTGGCACTTAGGCTAGAGGTTACATAAATACTCAATTGCTTTAATAGATCTATACATTTCCCCATGTGTGTGAAAGTGAAAGCGTGCACGCCGTGTGTGGCACTTAAGCTAGGTTACATATATATTTATCATGAGTAATATTGGAGTTGGATGTCTTTATAAAATTGTGGTGTTTGTTGGAACCATCTAGCGCTCAAGGTGACAGTGTGGGATTATCTAGATGGAGAAGGCGGACTTTGAGGTGTGCTGTAATAGCCCTACCATGGATTAGAGTGTTCAACCGAAGAGTAGTTTAGGATAGTATCATGAAGAGAATATATTTATATGAGAGTGTTCACTAGTGAAAGTATGATCCCTAGGCCTTGTTTCTAAGCATTGAGACACCGTTTGCAACTAGATTTGTTACATGTTTGCTTGCTTCCATATTTTTGCCTTTAGTCTTTTCCTCCTCGTCAGAAGCTCTTTTCTGGCACTGTTACCACTTATAATCATCCATATCACTTGTATTTCACTATCTCTTCGCCAAACTAGTGCACCTATACACGTGTATAGGGTGTGTTGGGGACACAAGAGACTTCTTGTATCTTGATTGCAGGGTTGCTTGAGAGGGACACCTTTGACCACTTCCTCCCCGAGTTCGATAAACCTTGGGTAATCCACTTAAGAGAAATTGCTGCTGTTCTACAAACCTTTGCACTTGGAGGCCCAACAATTGTCTACAAGAATAGAAGTGCGTAGACATTAAGCTATTTTCTGGCACCGTACGTTGCCGGGGAGGTTTTGGTCCTTTTACCTTTCCTCCACGTCAAGCTCCATCAAAGCTATTTTCTGGCACCGTTGCCGGGGAGGTAAGGTAAAAGGTACTCACATCCTCCGATGTGAGTGCTCGAAGTTATTTCCTTTAGATTCTGCAATTTTGTCTTTTTGTTTCTTGTTTTCACTAGTTAGGCTTAATGGAAAACAACAAAAAAAATAGAGAGCTTTATAGTATTTATCTTGAGTTAGGACATGAAGTGTTTAAAGAGAAAATTTAAAAACCTATGGAACTTCATTTGCATGCTAATAGCAATGTTATTAGTATGAATTCTTTGGACACCATTATTGCTAATACCATGGAAAAGTCTAAGCTTGGGGAAGCTAGTTTTTATGAAAATGATATTTTTAGTTCCCCAAGCACGGAGGACAAAATTTACTTTGATGATACCTTACCTCCAATATATGATGATTACAATGATGAATATGATATTTTTAGTCCACCTATTATTGGGGAGAAAATTTATTATGATTACAATATGCCTCCTATATTTGATGATTATGGTGATGAGAATAATAATGATAGCTATTTTGTTGAATTTGCTCCCACTACAATTAATAAGAATGAGTATGCTTATGTGGAGAGTAATAATTATTTTATGCATGTGGCTCATGATAAGAATGCTTTATGTGATAGTTATATTGTTAATTTTATTCATGTTGCTACTGAAAGTTATTATGAGAGAGGGAAACATGGTTTTATGCATCTCAAAAATATTAAGTTTCCCCTCTTTATGTTGAAAATTTTGAAGTTGCACTTGTTTTGCTTTCCTATGCTTGTTGCTTTGTTCTTTCATGACTTATTTCTTTACAAGATTATTTTTCATAGGAAGTGGGTTAGACTTAAATTTGTTTTATATTTGCTTCTTGATGCTCTCTTTTACTTCAAATTCATATTTCTTATGTGAGCATCTTTTTAAACTATCAAACCTAACTTAAAGGCGTTAAAGAAAAGTGCTTGTTGGAAGATAACCCAAGAGTTTTCTTGAGGCTTGGAAGTTATTACTTCAGTAATGACCTCTCCTTATCCTTTTTGTTTGCTGTTTGTGCCAAGAATAACCTCTAATGAGAGGGAAGTAAGATTTGGGGAGTTGCTGTCCCAAAACAGATTTTTGTGCTCTACCGTAAATATTCGTGAGGAATCTCTGTAAGTCGGATTGATATGATATTTTGTGAATAAATACCCCAGTATGTTAGATAATTTTCGTTAGTTCAACACTTTTTTATTTGAGCAACAGAAGGTCTTCGAAAAAATTAGTTTCTACCCGCTGGTCTGTTTTGATAGATTTCTGCCATTATTTGCATTTGCTTCTTATTGATTCCTTTTTGGGTTCTTTTTGGGAAATTAAGCTTTCTGAGAAAATTTCTACAGTAGCTTGTGTTTTTGGTGAAAGTTTTTCTTTTCTAAAACTAAAACCCAAAGGTTTATTATCTTTTGAATACACTAATGTTGCTAATGAAGATTGTGTGAAGTTTTGTATGAAGGAAAATTTCAGGTGTAGAGAGAGAATGATGTAATGAGATGAATAATGGACAAAAGATCAAGCTTGGGGATGCCACCCTAGTGTCACCTAAGAAATATCCAAGAGGTACAAGGGCATCCCCTTCTTCATCAATAAAAAGCTCAGGTCTTTCTAGACACTTCGTTTTATTGTTTCATGCACTGTTGTGTTGTTCTTGGAGCATCTTAGTTTTCGTTTGCTTTGCTTAGTTTGCTTGAATAAAGTAGTTTGGACCCCCGTTCTCGCTGTGTTGTTTCAAATAAGTTGATTGGTTTTGGAGAGAAGTAGAAATTTCTTGCTTGAGTAGTACAAGAGGAGCTTGATTTGGCTGTGACTTAGACTTTATCATGCCATGCTAGATGTTGTTTTAACCCTATGCTTAGTGATTATTGATGTAGCATGAATTGTTTCAAATAATTGGAATTGCTTAGTGTGCCTTGAAGGAATCATGCGTTGTTTTAGCATACAAAAGCATAGTATTATGGTATTCTCCTTTGATGCTTTGTTTGGGTTGACTTGGCATGCTCACACCATGTTATGACTATGAACAAGTCACCATATCCTCTATTATCATTTAGTCCTTAACTTGTAATACCACTTTATTCTTTGATTAGTAATGTTTTATCGCTCTGCATGATTATGGCCATTATTGCTCTCTTAGTTGGTCGCTCCTAGTCTTTTGCTAGCCTCCACTTGTATGAGTAAGCTCTAATCATGCATCCAACTCCCAAGAAACCAAGTTATTTCAAAGTGTCCACTATAAATTCCTATGCATGGTGTGTTACACCATTCCAAGTATATTCTTGTTTTCATCTATCTTCCAATTAAAAAGTATTTTGTTATGTGAAAAATTAGTGATTAAAGCTCTCACAAACTTGATGGCACACTTTATTTATCTTGCCCATAATAAAATTGAACCATTGTGTCATCTATGTTGTATATGCTTGCACTTATATGTTGGGATTAGCGTTCCCCATGCTGTCATGGGGAATGCTTTCAACATTGCACTTGTACATTGTACACAGTTGATATCATGGTCTTTTGTTTATGGATGTCGGTGTGAAATGAAAGGGGAGCTTGTAAGTCCATGGAGTTATGTATGTGTGTTAGAAAAATGCCTGGGCCGCTAGCCTACGCCATGCCTAATCATGGTGGAAACTTGCAGCATCACCATAGTGACATCTATGAAGCATTCTTCTTATAAAAAAGAGATTGAGAAAAAGATACATATGAAAAAAGAGGAAAGAGAGAAAAAAGCACCATATTCCCATGGTAAATAAGAAGAATACTGAGATACTCATTGTCTGTTTGTCTTGTCATTTTGGTTATGGGATAGCTCCTATACCATGTGCAAGGGGTACCCTGTTGGCGGTTCTCTATGATACACATGTACTTACTATGACAAGAACTTGCAAGTAACTAAACTTGAGTAGCATGTGGAGCGACCCTCATATTCAAGAGACATGAGATTGCCAACTTATACTTTGTCAAGCATATAGTCCATAGTTGTTCACTTTAACCTTAATCACTTCAAGATGCTTATGGTAGGGGCAATGAGAGCTGAAAGCTAACAAGTACCATAATTTTTGGAAGATCTTTTTGAGACTTGAAATCCCTGCTTCCCTTTATGAAGGGCCTTTCTTCCACCATTATATTGAGTATCCACCTTCTACCTTTAGGCACCAGTTAAGAGAGCATAGTTGCCATTCTTAGTTCTATGTGCATTGTCCCAAAACTTATTGATTGATGCATATTGTTGATATTACTTGTTCTTGTGCTATTTGTATCTAGTCACTCTTATGAACTTTGAAGGTGTCCTATGCATCTATTTGCTAATCTATGAGGGACAAGCTGATTGCCACTATACCATGTTTTCTGTATGTGAAACAAACAAACGTTTTTCAATACATGTTATTCATGATCTTTGTTTGTAGGCTTTCATGTTGCATGCATAGTTACTATGTCTTATTGTTAGAACTCCATCTTTTATGCTCATGTTTATAGTTCTTTGATCCCAGCTTTCAATGCTTGCAAATGGTTTGATCTTGATTTTGGTGGTGCATGTCACCACAAAAATTATTCTTTTTATCACTTACCTACTCGAGGATGAGCAAGAGTTAAGCTTGGGGATGCTTGATACGTCAGAAACGTATCTATAATTTTTTATGTTCCATGCTTGTTTAGTATCTACTTTGCTTTGCTTTGTCTACACTTTGAGGTGTTTTTATACACTTTCTGGAACTAACCTATTGATAAGATGCCATAGTGCCAGTTGCCTGTTTTTTGCTGTTTTTGGTTTCAGAAAGCTAAAAAATGAATATTCTCGGAATTGGACGGGACAAATGCCAAAGTTCATATTTTTTCCTGAACGATACGGAAAATCAAAGACGAGACGGAGGAGGACACCAGGGTGGCCACACCCTAGGTGGGCGCTAGGCCCACCCTGGCCGCGCACACAGGGGGTGTGGGCCACCTGGACCTCCATCGACCTTGCCTCCTTCGCCTATAAGAAGCCTCCGACTCAGAAACCCTAAAGAATCGACCAAAAAGCCACGAAAAGTTCAGCAACTCTGCCACCACCGAAGGGGAGATTCGAGAGATAGAAAGTCTCTGTTCCGACATCCTGCCGGGACAGGGAAGTGCCCCCGGATCCATCTCCTTCGATCTCCACCACCATCTCCATCGCCGTTGCTGATTCCCATGATGAGGAGGGAGTAGTTCTTCCTCGAGGCTAAGGGCTCTACCGGTAGCTATGTGTTCATCTCTCTCTATGCATGATCATGTTGTGGTCATGAGATTGTAATCAAGTAGATCTACTCTGTTACTCAAGTGCTTAAACCAATCTCTGCTCTCCCCACGTGTGTGAAAGTGATAGCGTGCGCACCGTGGTGGCACTTAGGCTAGAGGTTACATAAATACTCAATTGCTTTAATAGATCTATGCTTTTCCCCATGTGTGTGAAAGTGACAGCGTGCACGCCGTGTGTGGCACTTAATCTAGGTTACATATATATTTATCATGAGTTATATTTGGAGTTGGATGTCTTTATGAAATTGTGGTGTTTGTTGGAACCATCTAGCGCTCAAGGTGACAGTGTGGGGTTATCTAGATGGGGAAGGCAGACTTTGAGGTGTGCTGTTATAGCCCTACCATGGATGAGAGTGTTCAACAGGAGAGTAGTTCAGGGTAGTATCATGAAGAGAATATATTTATATGAGAGTGTTCACTAGTGAAAGTATGATCCCTAGGCCTTGTTTTTAAGCATTGAAACACCGTTTGCAACTAGATCTGTTACATGTTTGCTTGCTTCCATATTTTTGCCTTTAGTCTTTTCCTCCCCGCCAGAAGCTCTTTTCTGGCACCGTTACCACTTATAATCATCCATATCACTTGTATTTCACTATCTCTTCGCCGAACTAGTGCACCTATACACCTGACAAGTGTATTGAGTGTGTTGGGGACACAAGAGACTTCTTGTATCTTGATTGCAGGGTTGCTTGAGAGGGATACCTTTGACCACTTCCTCCCTCAGTTCGATAAACCTTGGGTAATCCACTTAAGGGAAACTTGCTAATGTTCTACAAACCTCTGCACTTGGAGGCCCAACAATGTCTACAAGAATAGAAGTGCTTAGACATCACAGTCCCTCAATGAAGTCCATGGACACTTCTTGCCAGGGACCACCTGGAGGAGGTAAAGGTTGTAATAGACCTAGAGTTTTACAGTATTCATGTTTTGCTTGTTGGCAAATAGTACACTGTTTCACAAATTCTTCCACAGCTACTTTCATGCTAGACCAGATAAAGAGATTTTTCAAGCTTTGATATGCTGCTTGAGTGCAAGAATGCCCCTCCCCCCAATGCAGAACCATGAAGAGTAATGATCTTGGTCTGTAGCACAATGTTAGCTCCAATCGACACTTTGTTGTTCTTGTAGATTAGACCATTCCTCAATGAGAACCCTTGATCATTGGCACCTGTGACAACCAGATCTTGCAGTAACAACTGAGCTTGGGAATCTACAATATATGAGTTGACTACCTCTTGTATCCACATAGGCTGTACCACTGAAATGGCTTGAAGGGACATTTTATGCCCAATTCTTGACAATGCATCAACTGGTTTATTTTCCACACCTTTGTTATATTGGAGCTTGTATTGCAAACTAATGAGTTTAGTCATGGCTTTCCTCTGAAGTTCAGTATGTAACACTTGGTCATCCAAACAACAGAGGCTCTTGTGATCAGTTTTAATAATAAATGGCCCTCTCTATAAATAAGAATTCCTTTTGTCCACTTCCATCATAATGGCCATGAATCCTGCATGAATTCATTTTCACATATTGGCAATCTTATGTTTTTGACACCCAAGGTTCTGCTCAAATATGCCACATGATGTCCTTGTTGTAAGAGTACAACTCCAATGCCATCATCACATGCATCAGTTTCTATGAAAAATGGCAATGTAAAATCAGGCAGAATCAGAACAGGAGTTTGTGCCATTACCTGTTTAAGAGTAGAGAAAGCCTCTTGATCAGGCTGAGTCCATACAAAGGATTTGTGTTATTGTTGCCGCAAATTTGTCAATGGTTTGACCAAGGTACCATAATTTTTTCACAAACTTCCTATAGTATCCAGTAAGGCCAAGGAAACCCTGAGTTCTGTCAGATTTGTGGGAGTGGGCCAAGTTAACATGGTTGCTGTTTTTGGCTTTGTCTGTGGCCACCCCTTAGTAAGAAATAATATGACCTAACTATTCTAGTTGAGTGGCACCAAATTGACACTTAATCATCTTTGCAAAGAACTTTTGCTGCAAAAAATTCAAACGCCAGTTTCAAATGCTACACATTTCAAATGATGAACTGCATACCAAAATATCATCCATGAAGACTAGGACAAAATTCCTAATATAGCCAGAGAATATGGAGTCCATAATGCACTGGAAAGTAGCAGGAGCATTGGTAAGCCCAAAAGCCATAACCCTAAACTAAAAGTGACCATGATGAGTTTTAAATGTTGTTTTCTCCTCATCTTGTTCCTTCATGTGAATCTGGTGATATCCACTTCTGAGATCCAGTTTGGAAAAATATTTTGTACCAGCTAACTCTTCCAACAGCTCATAAACCATATGCATAGGATTTTTTTATTGTAGCTGCATTGAGCTTTTGAGAATCAATGCAAAATATCCATTGTCCATCTTTATTTTTCACTAGCAGAACATGAGGGGAAAATGAGATGACACTAGTTGTGATAACCCTAGATTGCAGCATTTCAGTCACCTATCTCTCAATCTCATCTTTCTAGAGTGGGGAATATCTGTAAGGCCTTGAATTTGGTGGTGTAGTACCAGGCAACAAGGTGATAACATGATCCAGTATTCTAGCAGGAGGCAGGTCACAAGGTTAGTGGAAAATAGAGTTGTATTGCTGCAGCAACTCCTAGACTTCTGCAGGAATAGGCAAGACAAAGATTTTAGAGTTCACTTCCAACACTGCTGTGTCCCACAACTCATTCTGGCTATGTAAATTCAAGACTTGCTCTAGGGAAATTTCTATGAGGTGATCTTGGGAAATAGGCAACACCCTTTGGAGTGAATTCCAACCATTTCTCCACCCACTCACACTTCATGGGTCTGAATGTTTGGAGCCAATCCATGCCCAAAACTACATCATATCCTCCCATATCCAGTACCATCATATCATGAGAAAATTGAATCCCCTGTGTACACCAATTAAACTGAGGTATGAAGCTTGTGCATAGTAATTTTCTCCATTTGCTACTTTCTCCATTGGAATCCACAAAGCTACTGGTGCTACCAGAATCTACCAACATGAGCATAGTCAAATTGTTTTTTTCCATACAATCCCCCAGAATGAGGGATCGGGTTCCATTATCATCAGACAACGGAACAACAACCACACACAAATAAACGTAGTACTGACCCACCTAGGGGGTCAAAGAAGTTTTCAAGAGGTCCAAATTACAAACCAAGCAAACTAAACAGACAGAAGGAAGAAGGCTGGAGACGCAAGAACACCGCCCTCATGCTAGTGGAGAACAGTACTATCGGAACACAACCGAGGAGCTAATAGACCAAAGCGAAGGAAACCACGTGAGATGCCCACATCATCTTCTCGCAAACCATTTCTTCTTCAAGTTCTCCTTCTTTTCTCCCGCCCCCTTTCCAGTTCCGGAGATTCATGAGTGCGATCTTCAGGGATTGCAGGTAGTCCTAGAAAGAGAACAAGAGCCACATCCATAGCTGCCGCATCAACCAGCGCATTCTGTTGCAAAGTATTTGCTCCAGCTTGCAACACCGCCCGATCATCCTCCCCATGCATCCCTGCCCAATAACGAATGAACACACAAGCATATATAACCAAATACAACACAAAAATAACTATTAGTGTTAAAATGTTGGATTCATAGAAGTGAATCCATTTTTATGTAGAATCCATAATCAAGATTCGGGAACTAGTCCTGAACCTTACCAGCTTGAGGTAGCAAATCTTAAAAACCATAGTCAAGAAAAGGTAGAAGTAGAAATCAAACATTAGAAGTAAACCAAACATGATCCACTACTCACTATAGTGAACAACGACCAATACAAACCCATGGGAATGATCCTAGAACCAAATATCAGGACAATAGTCAAAACTCCATCTCATTCAAGTAGTAAAAGTAAACAAATAGGAAAGTTCCAAGATCAAACACAACTAGTATAACCAAAACATTTCCTCAAACCATGGATTCTATTAAGAACAAACCAGATCCAAAAAGTACGAAAGGAACTAATCCAACATATTATACAATCCAAATGCAGAACAATATGTTCTAAACTTAACCATCCAAAAGAATGTACGATTAAACCATAACACCATATGAACTCAACTATAGCTGATAATCAAAACAACTAATAATCTAAAATCTAAACCAATCAAAATATATAGTAACAAGTATTAGTGAGATCCAACCAAACAGAATTGCAAGGACTCACAAATCAAATCAACCTAAAAATAACAAACAATTGTCAATGTCCAAGACTAGGACATGAAAAGAATAAAACCGACATGTCCAATTAGGGATATGTAGATTCACTAAATCTGCACATAGGACAATAGAACCCATATGACAAATTTGGGAAACTCATAAGAGTTAAAACAAACATGAGCTTAACCACCAAAAAACATATGCCACATACATATAAGTTAAGCCACAAAGACGATTTCACTCTTACCCAAACATGTGACACCTAAATGCATGTCTTAGGTGTCATCGCCTCATTCACTTGGGAGCACTATAAATAGTCGGGATATCACACCCTAGATCTCATAACTCACTAGTCGAGCTTATACTAGATACACACACTCACTAGTTAGATAGGGATATGAGATAGAAAGGAAGCTAGAAATAGAGCAAGAATTGGAAGAACACTTCATGAGCAAGATTAAGAAAAAGGAGAAGCATATATAGATCTTCCCAAAGCAAGCTTAGGAATCTACAAAGGTTGTAGCTAATTACTAGTCTTAGAGCATAGTAGCTAGGGATCACTAAGATCTAATAGTAGGAGAGAGAGACCTTAGTTGCACTAACAATGGTCAGGTACCCATGTGCATCCTCATTGATGAGGAATGCCACATTGCCAAGCCTTGATCATGAGAACATCCAATTAGTAAGGATAGAGGTAGAAGATAAACAGTAGCCATTAATTAAGAACATAAAACCCTATATCTAACCTCACTTCCCTAGACATGATCCAACGATTAGCCTAAGGAAGAAAAGGTAGATACAAGTTAAGCATTGTGTAAGTATTAGTAAACCAACATAAGAAAATATAAAACACACTTAACTAAGCACTTACAAATAAAAAACTAAACTAAACTAACAAAGGAAATTCTTAAACATAAAAATACACATGCTTGATTGAATACCAGTGTAAGATAAGATGAAACAATAGGACATGATCAACTAAATAAAAAACTACTGATTGATCCCATAAACCTAAAACTAGCAGAATTAGTTAACTAGGAAAGCCTAACTATATTTATCATATAACTATAATGATCCGTACACTAAAGCCTAGGAAAAACCAATTAGGCAGGTAACAAACAACACTACACTTAACTAAATATTACTAAACAAATGATGAGACATGATTCAACAATAAAGGTAAAGGAAGTAAAATCTAGATCCAAGTTAACTAGTAGCAAACTAAATAACAATAGAACTACCTAGAAGCATACAGAACCTACCTATTAGTTCGTTTCTATTTCTAGATATCTATTTCTATATATTACTAGTATAGATTCACGAACCTCTCATCAAAAGTGGTCATCTAAGGGGGGATATCGAGCTTCAAGAAATTGTGAACGGTCTTATCAATACACAAATGTATAACTTCCCAGGAATTTCAATTGCTTAATTGAATCTCCTGCTCCAAGTATAATTTCCAGGCGTTGGCGTTAAGAGACCCTCCTGGCCCAACCCTAAACACTATAAGATCCTTTTTCAAACATGCTCTGCTCCCATTTAAGGAAAAAGAATTTCACCGAGACGGAATTTAGAACTTGCTAACCTCTTGCCTAATAGGAAAAGGTCTACCTCTATTAGGGGAAATTTTTGAATTAGATCGAGCTACTTTGAAATCATATCGGTGATTGATTTCTAGTTCGGAGAGTTATTGCCAACAAGTATTATTGATGTTAATAATGATAATCAAAGGCGAGAAATTTGAACCCGGATAAATGATGATCAGAATTCAAATGCCGATCATGAGGCCAATGAATAGTCCTTGGATGATAGTAAGTAACTAACTATTGTCAATTTTTGCAGAAGTGATGAAAATTATATTTAGGCAACTTAGACTAAAAATGTGTTGTTTACGAGACTAAGAATGTGTTGTTGTATGTTAAATTTTAATATTTACCAAGTAAGTATACATATATGCATGTATATGTAGATATACCTACATATATTAGCCTTATTATCCCTAGGGCTCCACAATATAGAGTCAACCCTGGATTTATGATGATGTGCCAAATCTGAGGTCAGGGCAATGGCTCCGACATGGGAACCCCCTTTATCAAGTTTATAGGACCGCTATCTTTGCACTACAGGAAGGAAATTCGATGCTAAGTATTTTCCCGTCGGTGTAGCTCAGTTTACCCTAGAGTTATTTCAACGCCGAGGGTGACCCTCAATAATTTGCCCTTAGCTTAGGTGGTCATCGGCACAACTTGATACAGTCGGCATTGCTTCGGCAGTCGGTGTAGATTCTTGTGTCGACAGTTTACTTCGCCCCTTGGCACACTCCGGCCGTCGCCGTAGAAAGTTAGACGACGCCCATGAGCAATGCCGACGGTATTACCCTTGGCGTTGGTGGCCACGGGGAGCGTGCTGGAGGGCTAGGGTGAAGGAGAAATGTTGAGGGGGTTACCCTCGGCATAGGTGGAGCTATGCCGAGAGGGTTACCCTCGGTATAGGTGGCCACCTGGAGTATTTATTTTTCAAAAAAATCAAAATATTTGAATATTTAATTGCAAATAAAACACATTTTATAACTCTAAGCACATTTAATCTCTTGTCAAATTTCTCACTCATGGTCACACTTCTCACTCAGTCACCCATACTCAGACTACTATAGTCTTAGCACGCTTAACTTCTTCGTTTTTTCCAAATGAGCTTTCCAGTTGTCACACTATACCTTGTTGATAATACTATCCTATCAATTATATTAACTCTTTGGCCATGATGTTACATGTCTTTATTTTTTGAATTCAAAATAATTATTTAAGTAAACAAAAATGAATAATTAATAATAATCTTAAATTTCAATTAACAATGAAATGCATTTTATCTCATTTTCCCCTTTTTCCATTTAATATAGAATAATTAATATCTATAAATCCGTAAATCCGAATTTGACAAATAATATTTCTAATTCGATCAAAAAATGAGAGGAATCCAAATATGACATCCAAATTATTTTATATGATATAGTATCCATGAAAAATAACAAACTTGGAATATCACGAATATCTTGGAAAAATGTTCTCAGAAATAAGCTATCATGTATGAAGTTTCATTGCTTTCAGGCCAAACGACCAATATTATGGTCAGATTCATGGCATAGTTTATGATAATGTGTCTATATTATGCACACATGTGTATCTTGGAATGACGAACAATGTTTTCAGAGAAAGTTTTCCTCGGCATAGGTGTAGTGGTGCTGAGGGGTTACCGTCGGCATTGTTATTCTCAGGTCAAGCGACACCGACGGCAACCCCCTAGACTTTGATTTGGGCCATTAATTTGCTGTATGTAGAGCTACGCCGACGGAAACCCCCTTGGCACTGCCCTGCCCGTCAAGTATCTGTCCAAGGGTGGTCGCCAGGGCATGATGTGAAGCGTGTTGTGCCTACGGACAACCTGTGTGCTGACGGTGGCCCTCAGTATTGCTCTATCTATGCTAAAGATTATTCTACACGAACGGTCCCCCTCGGCGTTGCTCATCTATGTCGACGGTTGCATTACGTCGACGGGCTTTTTCCAGCCATGGGCATTGTGAGAGCTATGCCGAGGGCCCCGACTATTCCCCCTTGGCGTTGAAATCCCCTCGGTTTCACTGTTTGTTCCCATAGTGTTGGTGTAGTGGCTTTAAAGGTATATGTAGAGTAGTTATTCTACACCCACCCTCTATCTTTAAAACCGTATATTATTTTTACATCATGTAAATTTTGTCTTACTTCGTAAGTCGAGAAGAATATGATTTTTTTAGAAATGTCATAATTTTTTTGTTTACATGATGTAAAATATGTATTTTTGGTGTTTTTTACACTACAATGAGTCGTAAACTTTATTTTTGTGTCGGAATTTTTGGTTGTGGTGAATAAATGAACATAATTATTCGTATACAAAACAAAAGAAATTCAATCCAACAACGTAAAATTATGTTGGGTGTAAAATAAATATTCTGCATCCTGGGTGCTGAATAAGATTTTCTATATATGTTGGGTTCGATTCCCACAGACGGCGTCAATTGACGAGGTTTCGACTCGTCAATGCCCATTGTTATGGACTTGGGTTTTGGAGAAGATGGGGATGCTGGAGATCGCGGAATGGTTAGCAAACAAGCAACACGGGGACACGAGGTTTACCTGAGTTCGGGCCCGGAGAAAACCCTACTCACCTTGTATGCGCTCTTGATTACGGCGGAACCAGTGATTACAGGGGTGCGCAGATGCAATCTAGCGTGGATGTGTGTATGTGGAAGTATGAGTCGAGAGATCTAGGTCGTACCCTCCTGGACTTTATATAGACTTAGGCAGGTCTCAGGCACAAATCTAGTCAGTTACAGGTTCTAGGGTTTACCCCTTTGAATTTCCTATCTACTCTAGTCTTTCTCTCCAAGGATCCGAAGGCGTCATAGGACTTGGCCATCCGAAAATCGTCATGGGCCGGCGTATATTTGCCGTGGGCCTTCCTTGGGCTAGACCAGGTATGCTGATATTGTGTACCCACGGGGTATAACCATGTCAAGCTTCGTTATTCAAGAACCGGTTACTGAATAACTATTTGGCAACCTCATGTTTCCTTTCATGTGAGCAGCAGGAACGCTTTGTTAACTTCCACGCGAACACGAGTTAACTTTGTTTTCTTTTATGCTGTGTTTGGATGCACTGAATTGGGGCATCGAATTGAATTGACAAAAAATTCCAAATCCAAGATGGAAAGGAAATGCTTCAAATTCGAAATCTATTGTTTGGACTATGCTTAGAATTTTATGTTGTAATCACAGGTTGATTTCATGCTGAGCTGCAGTGTCCAGAACGATGCAGCGAGATGGGGACGAAGGGTTGGTCCTGGACGACCGACGGCTCTCTGGGATCTCAATGGAACGGTTGGGGAGGCCAGAGGGGATCAGACGACGCAGAATCAAGCACGGGGGCGGCGACCGGAGTTGGGGAAGAAAATGGAAACGGCGGCGATTTACAACACTCTGGCTCGATTCCTCCAGAGGGGAGAGGAAGGAGAAGTAGGCGGTGCTTAGGAGAAGCTCGGCTGCTTGGGGAGGGCCAGAACGGCAGCGGAGCAAAGCTCTCAGGCGGCGGCGGTTAGGGTTGCACGGCGTTCTTGAGAAGGAAGGGGAGAGGGTCTGTGAGGGAGAGGAGAGGATAGGGGAAAGATGGGCCGAGGGTATGGCGTCGTCATCCACTTCGCGAGGCTGGGCTTACCGGTGCTGGTCGCCGCCGCCGGTTCCTGAGCGAGCGGGAGTTTGGGAACATAGGCGGCTCCAGAGCGAAGGGGTACGCGGGCGCCTCACGCGACTCGTTTCCAGGATGATTCTGAGGGTGAGAGCTCGGAAACGCTCGACGTGGAGGGACACGCGCGGGAGGTGGGCGTCGAATTGGATCCACTTTCCAGTCCTCAATTCCTTAGCCATCCAAACAATAGAATTTGGGCCAGATTTCCAGAATTCCAATTCTATGCATCAATTCAGTGCATCCAAACACAATGTTAAAGTTCATTTTTTTGTCTGTCACAGTAATAATGACTGTTAACTTCCGTTTGTGCAAGTTAACTTTCACGATTCACGAACTTCTTAACTCCCATCGTGTGTACAAGTTAACTCTTAATTTCTATACTAGTTAACTTCCTGACGGAGCATCGATATTTTGTGTTTTTGCAGACTGTATATTGATTGCAGTTTTTGAACGAATTATCTGAATGATGAATGCTATATACCGTTTAAAAGGTATGAAAATTTCGCATCTTTTTTCTAAATAAAGTTTTTCCAAATTTAGTATATTTTTTAAATAACTTCAAATATACCAAATCGTGTTTTCACGAACTTCTTTGTTACTATATTGTATTTTGGACGTAATTTTCAAAACGCTCGTCGGAGTGATGCATGTGTATACCGTTGGCATGGAAATTTCACAACTCTTTTGTTTGTAATGTTTCTCTAAATTTCTTATGGTTTTTAGTTAATTTTGAATATATCAAACTTCATTTTCACGGACTTTTCGTATTTCGTACAATATTTTGGGTCTTATTTTCAAACCGTTTGTCCGATTGATGTATACCATATACCATTTAAAAACAGTGAACATTGCACAACTTTTTAATTTAGAAAGTTTTTCGAAATTCCTTAAATGTTTTTAATTAATTTTAAATATATTAAAACTAGAGATGCTCGTCTACACTCAAATGTTTGAAATTAATATGTTGTTGATGTTCGGGTTGGACAGGGCAGCAAATTAGAGTGAAATTAGGTTCATATTTGCGTCAATTACTCGAGGAGGGGGTCAGTTTGGGCAATCGAAGCACGTAGAAAGAAACGACTTTATTACATAGGATTTCTGCCCGTGAAAAATAGAGTATTTAGACTGCTTTTAAAATGCATGCTAACTTCACGATACGTGTTAGTTAACTTCCAGTCACAATACATCTTTTTAAATAAACTTAACGCTTTCCATTATATCAAAGGAAGTTAACTATTTAGGAACCCCTCTTAATTTCTCCGTGCATGCAAATTAACTTCCACCTAATGCATTTCTTAATTAAACATGAGCCTTTTTGAATTTCATGCTATGAAGGAAGTGAACTTCAGGAATTTTACGGACTTAACTCCTATCGGTTTGAATGTTAACTTCCCTTTTTAAGAGCTAACTTATATGATTTTCAGTCGGATTAACTTCTAACTTTTAAAAAATTAACTCCTATAGTGTTTATTAAATTTAGCTTCTATATGGTTTATAAGAGAGAAACACCATGTTTTTCTGAAAGTCAACTTCCATTTTTTTAAAAGTTAACCCTCATTGATTTTTATGAAAATTAAATTCACTATATTCTTAAAAGTTAACTTTTCCGTGCACAACAGTTAAGTCCCTCTACAATGCAAGTTAACTTCCTTACGGAGAAGTTACCAGAATGATGCATCTGCGCCTTCGGAGAAGCTAGGCCGTGGCGCTCCGTAAGAGGAGCTAGACCGGGGCCAAGCCACACCACACGCCTAGAGGTAGGTGGAGGGTGGGGTGACGGCGTGCTGGAGGAGGGAGGAGGTGCGGGCGGCCGGGGAACCGGGACAGAGGCTCGCTGTCGTGCGGAGAATGTGGGGGATGCGCGGTGGCCTGCCTATGCCCGTAGTAGGTAGGGGAGGCGGTGCGGTGGCACATTGAGAAGGTGTGGGAGGGTGGCGTGGTGGATGCCGGCGCCTGCAGAAGGTGTGGGGGTAGGTGCCCGCGGCCTCCTCTCTCTGGCCAGTGCCGCGGAAGAGAGGAGGCCGGCGGCACGCGGGGCAGAGGAGGTCGGCGGGGGGTTAGATGCAACGAAGAAGAAAATGGTTAGATGGAGGAAGGGTAGTTAGGTGGGGGTTTGTGAATAAGGTTATTTAGGAATCTCTTAAAGGAGAGTTTTTGAATAGTCCGTGCATTATTTTGACATCCATTTCGATAAAAATACCCTCTTCGGCTCATATTAATTGACTCAATTTTTTTTAGATTTGGATGAATCTAGACAATATTTAGTATATAGGTCCATCCAATTTTTTTTAGATTCAAGTCAATTAATATGGGTCAAAGGGAATATGAAAATTGGAACGTATGGAGTGTACAATAGGATTTGTTTATATACAGCTAGCTGGATCCGGTCGATTAAATTTATATCCTGTAACAATAACAGTGTATTTGGGGTTTGGTGTGCCGAATCGATCAATCCACATCACCGGTTCACAAAGTGATCGCTAAGCTATTATAGGGTGTAAAGACGGAAGAATATCTAATTCACGGGCACACCATGCATGCATGCATACATACAGGATACGATATACGATCGTGGCAATGAGTTATGGCGCGTGCATGCATGGGCAGATCGTCGATTGGTACGGCACCAACTGTTGATCGTCATGACTCCCTCCCTCCATGACCGAGATGGCGAGCAATTGGGATTTGGGTTATTGCATGGTGCATGATGGTTTGTCGATGGATCAGCATCCAAAAATCAGCCACCGGCCGGCCACTGGGATGGGATGCGATGACCGTGACGTCGTTGGTGCGGAGGCGCGGGCCACGAAGGAAGGAAAATATCCAGTCAATCCAGATCGAGGACGGAGCATGCATGGTCATCCATCCAGTCTTGATCGAGGATGGAACACACACGACACGAGACCACCCAATCATCCCAATCATTATAAAATACTGTGTCAAGTTCTTTATCTAGCGAAATTGTAGAGCCACTCGCATTATCTGTGTCATGAAATTTGGTTGAAAGTGCAAAGTAAAATAGGTCAAGCTTTTTACCAAAAAGGAAGTGGACGACAAAGATAAATATGTACGAAGATTCAGTTCATTGCAGTTCTAATTACATGATTTATTAGTACATATAAATCTGGGGAAAGAACATGGGAAAAATATTAAGTCATTTTATCCAGTAATTAATTTATACTTCAATATAGTTGTATTTACATTTTTTAAGCATGCAAAAAAGTACAAAGTACACTATAAGAAAATAGGGCAAGTTTTTTATGTTGTAATTTACAGTTAAGTATACTTTTGTTTACATCAATTGGTCTAATTATACTTCTATTTAGAAATTTATAGTTCATAACTGAACTATTTACACTCAAATTCAGCTGAAATTACACTGTGAAAAATTAAGACAGGTTATTTATCAAAAAAGGAATTTACACTCTATAAGAGTGTTGTTTGCCTGAACCGGAACATGTCTAACTCTGGGGAAAATGGCGGTACAGTTTGAAAATATCAAGATAATTATGTAGGAATATTACAATTCATTGTAGAATTAATTACATGAATTAGTGCATGTAAATTTAAGCAAATACATGCTAAAAAGAGAAGTTATATATTTTAGTAGTAATTTACACTTCTATATACTCCCTCCATACCGGTTTATTGGACTAAAACGGAGCCCAAAAAATATGTTTGAATTTGATCAACGAAATATAAATCATATGTCACAAAAATTATATCATTGAAAAGAGATTTTAAATATCAATTCAATGGTATAATTTTTGTGACATATAACTCATGTTTATTGATAAATTTTATGGTCAAACTTTTTTTTTAAACTCCGTATTAGCCCAATAAACCGGTATGGAGGTAGTTGTTGTATTTACAAGATTTTTGAACATGTAAAAATGGTCATATTACATTATATGGAAGCCAAAAAGTTAATTATCTAGTAATCTTCAGTTAATTATAGATGTATTTACAACATTTGGAACATGTAAATATGAGTACAAAAAATTGTAAAAATTGTCACGATATTTATGAAAAATTGCACATTCAATAAAATTCTCTTTACATCAGGTGAACATGTATCTAAGCATAAGTTACAATTCATTCTATATGTACTTACACTTCATTACACTTCTATTTAGGTAGAAAGATTTTGGAACACTAAAAACTACTTATCAAAGCTCTCAGTATAACACAAAGCGTGGGTCCTTGCGATTATAAACGTCGAGGCACACTCCTAATCATCGAGCTCGCACTGACACGAAAAATATGAACTACCAGCAATAAATGCATCAGGAAAAGTGCATAGGTGGCACTTTTTTCTCGCGGCCCATGGTAATCCGCCGAGCAAGCTCTTCTGCGGCACCGCGGAGGATGTGCCTCGGTACATTATAGAAGAAGGTGGAACTTTAGTGCCATGTAACAGTAAGGTATGACACATTACTCTATCGTGTTTGGTACCTTTCAGTGGCACAACCATTTATTCGCAAATAGTGATTAACAAATAGATTTGGATTGCATTAACCAAGACTCCATGATGGTGCCCTCATAAAGGTAACGGCGCTAAGCGCCGTCATCATCGAGACCGATGGTCAAGGGTGTTTACCCAAAGCCCTAGTATGAAGATCGTAACTACAACGACACCCTCAAGAAGGTTACGAACCCCACAGTGTTCGGCAACATTAGCACCATAGCACAAACCTTTTGCCTGGAAAAACCTTCGAGTCACACATGGTACGTTGGATCACCCACTGACCCCGACCTAGGCCTTCACCACACGATATGGGAGTTGTCTTTGCCAAAGCCCTGCCAACACCAGGGTCCCTCGTTGCCCTCTGCTCTCCACCCTCATTCCCAAATGAGCAAGGCCATCACCACTACAATGTCCCCTGCCGTAGAGATGTCCGTACAGTCCATATTCTAGGTCCGACACCCGCGAGATCAGAACCAAAAGCGATAGGCAACTCATCACGGGACGAACGGGTCAGATAGGGAGCACCGCTAGAACAGACTCGCGAGGACAAAAAAAGGTGTAGTCGGCAGGAAGCAACCTTTCACCCAGTAGTCACACTCCGCAGCCATCGACAACCATATCTAGACCCTCAGCTCCGGATTCGGCCTCCAGCAGGGCCATGGCCACTGACAGGAGATCCATCCTCCACCGCTTGATGCGATCGCCTATCAGACACGACCGTAGAGCCTGCTAGATCCGACTAGCTCCGTCGCCGCGCTGCAACGCTATGTCCGTCACTGCGGTCCACCTACAAGTCCACGCTGCAGCCTACCGTGTCATCTTCGTCGGAAATCATCGGGCAACCGTCGGTCTGGTCGGACTCCGGGCATATCAAACCTACGCTGCCAAGACCCACCTCTATCCAGAACGGGAACTGTGGGCCCGCATCGCCAGGACTCCCTGCCTCACCGTCTCCCACCGCCGGTCGCCGGCTCCTGCATGCTGCTAGTGCCGCGACACCGCCGCTCAGTCCAAGGCATTGCTTCAGCAATGCACTTTCATCAAGGGGGATTCCCCCGCACGCCCTCGGACGCGTAGAGTAGCGTCGCCGCATCCAGCACCGTGCGGGCTTTGTCTGCTAGCGCTCGCCGGCGGTGGAAGGGAAGAGAGAGAAGAGGAGGACTGGTGCTCAGCGGAGGCGGCTGGGTACCGCCCCGTTGCCCGCGAGAGGCGGACGGAGCGGTGAAGTGTTTTTTTTCCTCTTTTTCAAATATCACATAGGGTATAGATTGGCTAAGCTTTTTGCAAAAAATTACTCCCTCTGTCCCAAAATAGATATCTTAGATTTGTCAAAATTTAAATGAATCTATATGCTAAATAGTGTCTAGATTCATTCAAATTTTGACAAATTTGAGCCATCTATTTTGGCCTCCGTTCAGATCAGACCTCGGATTATCGGATATGGTAATAGGAATATTCGATCCGATCCGTTTATCGGATTATCCTATATTTGAATACCTCGGATAATCCGTATAAAAATGTCAGATTATTCTTATACGTCGGATATCATCAATATCATATCCGCTAGCATATTCGTCGGATATCCGCTTGATAGATATCCGCATCCGCATCTATATCCGACGGATATCTAAAAATGCATACCATATCCTCCAAAACGGACACGGTTGCGGATTCGGAGCGTAACTTATTCGTACCATTTACGTCCCTATACGGAGGGAGTAGTATTAACATCGAGGTATATCATGAGATATATTTTTATATGAATATCTATATATAGCACGGATGTAGAGAGCAACACTGACAGGATTTTAGGCATTGAAGCGAGGCGGATCGAAAATGCATTAACGAGGGATATGATCGAGAAAGGCCATGCCGCCGCCCATATGTCTTGGTTCAGCCTGGACCAGACCAGACCAGACCAACCAGTGGTAGTATTATCAAAAAGGAAGTGGACGACAAAGATAAATATGTACGAAGATTCAGTTCATTGCAGTTCTAGTTACATGATTTATTAGTACATATAAATCTGGGGAAAGAACGTGGGAAAAATATTAAGTCATTTTATCCAGTAATTAATTTATACTTCAATATAGTTGTATTTACATTTTTTTAAGAATGCAAAAAAGTACAAAGTACACTAAGAAAATAGGGAGGTACGCCAGCTAGCTCTCCTCCCGCACCCCTCCTCCTCCCGCACCCGCGCGGCGGCGCCGGGCGGCCTCCCCTCCTCACCGCCGAGCCCTCCCTCCCGTGTCCTCTCCTCCCCGCCGCCGCCGCCCAGATCGTCGCTAGGCAAAGACCTGGGGGCGTGGCGGCGGCGTCCCTGATCGCGATCTGGCGGATGGCGGCGACTCCGTCTCGGCTGGTTTGCCGGTGGTGTTGCGGCGAGCGGCGGCCGGTGATCCTCGGCCGAGATGGCGGCAGGCGGCGGCGGGATCTGGGCCTAGCCGCGATCTGTCTCGTTCGTTGGCCTCGACGCCGGCGCCCATGTGACCCGGGCCTTGTCCGCGACACTAGGGCGCTTGGGGCATCTTCCCCCGGCATGGTGGTGGTGGCCTCCTTCTCCGTCGGAATGGTCGGCCGGGTGGTCTTGCCGTCTTGCGGCGGATCCTGCTAGTTTTCGGCCGGTGGCGTGGGGGCTGTTGGCTCGATTTCAATAAAGGTGGTGGTCCTAGATCCCTCTCAAGCCAAGACGATGATCTGTCGGATGTTGGTCTCCATTGATCTGGTTTCTGTGTCGTGTTCTGGAAGGCTCCATCGACGAACTCCATAAGTGCTATCATGCCATGAGTTTGCTGGAAGGATTAAATTCGGTCGTTCGCACCCATGCTTTACTCTGACCGTTTGGTTTCAGAGGGTGTGATTCGAAGCTTTGTTGTCTGTTATTATCATGGAGCATGTTCTCTTTCCATGGTCCTGGCAAAGAAAGTCATGGAGACCGAGATCTGCTGACAGACAATGGTGGTTCGAGTCTGGATGGTGATGAAGAATTGGCTAGGTGACTTCTAAATTGGAGCAGTGGCATGCAAGTGGGGGCGACTGCACAGGAGAGGTTCATGGTCCTACCTCTCAGGGTGAAAACCTAGGGTCTGGCCTTAATTGGTTGTGCCTGGCAATTGCCTTGTTGAAAGTATTGTTTTGAGAGCATGGACTTTCTTCAGGGTGAAAACCTAGATCTTTGATCGAGCGATGACGATGTTTGTGCACTGTTCCCTTCTTGGAGGTGTCTTTTTGGACCAGCTGGACTTCTGGTGCTGTCTTGGTGGTGGTAGTACGGTTGTTTCAATGAATGATCACTGTAGCGGGACTTTTCTTTTTTGTAATCCTTTTTTTTGCCTATGTGCATCCGTGTGGCTGCTAGGGTAATGCGTCGTTGCAGAGGCTGGGTGTTATTGGTATCATCTGATATTAATATATGCTCCTTTCCAAAAAAAAATAGAATTTTTTTTTTATCTTGTAGTTTACAATTAAGTATACTTTTGTTTACATCAATTGGTCTAATTATACTTCTATTTAGAAATTTACAGTTCATAACAGAAGTATTTACACTCAAATTCAGCTGAAATTACACTATAAAAAAATAAGACAGGTTCTTTATCAAAAAAGGAATTTACACTCTATAAGAGTGGTGTTTGCCTGAACCGGAACATGTCTAACTCTGGGGAAAATGGCGGTACAATTTGAAAATATCAAGATAATTATGTAGGAATATTACAATTTATTGTATATTTAAGAGTGAATTCCACTTTTTACCCTCTAGTTAAGCATTTGTGACACCAATTACCCTGTTGAGTGAAAAACCGTCTCGATTACCCCTTTTAGAAGTCTAAGATCCTTATTTTTTGATTCGTGTCTATTCGGCAAGGTGTAAAGTGTTGACCCAGGTTTACATATATCAAGACGGTAACAAAAAATTGGACAAATGGATAAGAGAAATATGAACACGATTGTCGATGCCATCCTCGGATCTTCACACATTTTATCGCGCTACCTCGACGTATCATGCGGGTTATATCTAACAAAAACATACAAAGTGCTAAACTGGTGTAAAACCGTGTTTTAAACCTCTTAAATGAGATATTTTTGAAAAAGTTTCACTAAATGGGGTAATTAGTGTCACAAATTCATAACTAAAGGGTAAAAAGAGGAATTCACTCTATATTTAATTACATGAATTAGTGCATGTAAATTTAGGCGAATACATGCTAAAAAGAGAAGTTATATATTTTAGTAGTAATTTACACTTCTATATAGTTGTATTTACAAGATTTTTGAACATGTAAAAATGGGCATATTACATTATATGGAAGGCAAAAAAAGTTAATTATCTAGTAATCTACAGTTAATTATAGATGTATTTACAACATTTGGAACATGTAAATATGTGTACAAAAAAATTGTGAAGATTGTCAAGATATTTATGAAAAATTGCACATTCAATAAAATTCTCTTTACATCAGGTGAACTTGTATCTAAGCGTAAGTTACAATTCATTCTATATGTACTTACACTTCATTACACTTCTATCTGGGCATGTGTTCCCGCGCCGCCAGGACTCCCTGCCTCATTGCCTCCCTTTTTTTTTGAAACGAGACAAAAGAGTTGTCTTTTTATTGATATAGTAGAAGAGAAAATGACAGTTTATAAGGAAAACTGGCCAAAAACCGAAACAACTCGACACAACACGCCGGCCCCGAGGCCGTGCTCCACACATGTCGACGACCAAGACGCCCAAGCGAACAAGGTCAACACCTCAATGCAACAAGGCGGAGGCAAAGACCGGAGCCGCCGCTCCGACATCCACACCGAGCCCGAGGTCACGCTCCTTCTAGCCGAAGACAAAAATGTCAACGTCAACCACCAACATACTCCACAGGTCCCTCCGGCCGGCGGAACATCCAAAGCGAGACCTCAAGAGGCAAAATGACGCAAGAACGCCGCACACGCCCGAACCCGCAAGGGATCAAGGGTTTCCCCCGGAGAACCCGGGCGGAGGAGCGAACACACCACTTCAACTACGACTTCAAGAAGCACCCGACGCCCAAAGGCGTCGTCGTCGTTCCTAGCCAGCCGCCAGGACAAGGCTTTCGCCCAGCAATGAGTCGCAAACCACACGCCCGCCTCGCAAGGACCGGCCAAACCACCAGACCAATCCACGTCACGGCGTCCGTCGTCGAAGCCTCGGAAAGGAGCAGCCAGATCCAGCATCCCGCACGCCGCCACGCCTAGGATCCCCGTCGCCGCGACGAAAGCCGTCGTCCGGATCATCACCGCCGGTCGCCTGCTCCTCTATGCTGCCAGTGCCGCGACACCGTCGCTTAGCCCAAGGCTTTGTCTTCAGCAATGCACCATCGTCGCGAGGGCTTCGCCCTACAGGCCCTCGAACGGACGAGTAGAGTAGCGTCGCCGCATCCGGCATCGTGCGGGCTTTGTCCGTCAGGGAAGAGAGAGAAGAGGAGGACTGGTGCTCGGGGGAGGCGGCTGGGTATCGCCCTGTTGCCTGTGATAAGCGGACGGAGCGTTTTTTTTCCTCTTTTCCAATTATTATTACGTAGGGTAAAGATTGACTAAGCTTTTTGAAAGAAATTAGTATTAACATCGATCTACGATGCCAAACAAATACCGTGAGGTACATCATGAGATATGTTTTTATATGAATATCTATATATAGCACGGATGTAGAGAGCAACACTGACAGGATTTTAGGCATTGAAGCGAGGCGGATCGAAAATGCATTAACGAGGGATATGATCGAGAAAGACCATGCCGCCACCTAGTCTAAATACTTAACTAGATAGTATTTTCATCTCGGTTTATAAGGCAAATACTACTTCGAGAAAATAGTTTAATCGTAAATTGGTCAATAAAATACAAACTATATTTAATAAAAATTATACCATTAGATTTGTATTCAAAATACTCTTCCACTGGTATATTTTTTGTGACATATGGGTCATATGTTGTTAAATAAATTTACAGTCAAACTATTTTTGGATTACGTATTAGCTTAATAAACCGGAATGAAGATAATATGAACCGGAGGAAGTATTAACATCGATCTATGATTCCAAACAAATAGTGTGAGGTATATAATGAGATATATTTTATATGAGTATCTATATAGGATGTACTCCCTCCGTTTGAGATTATAAGTCACGCGCGCATAACTGGATTGCAATTTTGAACAACAAAATTTAAATAGTATAGTATAAAAATATCATTAGAAACTTTAAAAGTTATATTTTCTAATGGTATAATTTTTATGATATAGTATAAGTTATATTTTATTGGTCAAATTAACAATCTAAATATACACATAGGATCTATAATTCCAAACAGATAGAGTAGAGCGCAACTCTGACAGGATTTTAGGCATTAAAGCGAGGCAGATCGAAAATGCATTAACGAAGGATATGATCGAGAAAGGCCATGCCGCCGCCCATATGTCTTGGTTCAGCCTGGACCAGACCAGACCAGCCAGTGGGAGTGGGAGTGTGAGGATAAGTTGAATGGCGGGCCTGGCCTGGCCACCACACACTAACTGACGGTCCAACTTGCCGAAAGCGACAGCCCTCATCATCTTCTTGTCAATCGCAATCCGATCCAACCACAGATTCCCCAGTTGGACTCGCCCACTAGTATTTTTTTTCATTGAGACTTAAAAGTTGTACTACTAGTTATCATAGGCCCAACACTCACGAGGCAGGCCTATACTCAGTGTTGCATTTGCTTGCCGCGGCCCTGACGACTCGGGACGACGACGTTGGGCCAGCCCACGGCCTCCCCAAGGTTTATTTTCCAATCTTCACGGAAAAACCAAAGTAAAATAACTACGTTCTACTGTTTGTATTAACGAACTCAACTTTGTCTAGATATATAAATAAAAATCGTTAAATTATATTCGTTTTATGAAAAGTAAAATATCTTATACAAAGTATTTCAAAACGGAAAGAGTACATACAATTTTTGTGGCCGTCGTATCAGCATCCTTGAGCTTCTTTCTTTCTCGGACCTGACCAAGCAGCGGCACCGCATTGTGGGTCTTCCTGCTATAGCGGCACGCACAACAGAGTTATACATGCATCAATTTAATATACTTCGTTGGTCTCAAAATAGATACCGCAGTTTTATTAAACTTTGGATAAATCTAGACATTATTTAGTATATAAATTTATCTAAATTTTGATAAATCTAGACAATATTTAGTATATAAATTTATTTAAATTTTGATAAACCTCCAACATTTATTTTAGGACAGGGCTAACACGCGGCGCCGCACGCCAGTCCTCTCCGTGCGGCGGCTAATTACCAGATTGATTATTCCTGGCTACCAGGTTTAATAGTACATGATTGCCACGTTAATTGCAAAAGAGTAGTAATTACGAAATTAATTAGGCCTAGTTTTCAGTTTCAGTTGTTGCTACTAATTGCCACGTTAAACGTTCCTGCTTGCTAGATTAATTATGATTAATTGCCAGATTTAATCATATTAATGTGTCCCTATTTGCCAGATTAATAATAACCTGATTAATTCAGCTCAAGTACCAGATTCGTACCACATAACTACCAGATTGAACACCACCTAACTGCCTGATTAATTAGAAACACCACCGACCACATGGGGACTGGGCAGACACTGCTTATAGATTTGAAAGAGAACGAAAGGCCAAGAGAAACTCGGGAGAGGATAAGAGGAAAGGATAAGGATGAGTGGTTGGCACCGTATGCGATGTCCTTTTACAAATCGCAACGCACCGCCACACGCGGGAGCAAATCGTGCGGCGTCTCGGGTTAGATTTTTTCCTTTATCTATCTACTAATTTACACACAGGTAGGTTCGTCCGCCACCCTATTTTCATTCCGATTTTTCTTTGGACGATTTTGCCCCTGTAAGTTCTGAGAATTTACATAGTCTGCCACCGCCAAGTCACAATCCGGTTCTTCCCTCGTGAACGTGTCCCCCCTCGTTCCCCAAGCCTGGGCTCCATCCTGATCCCGGCTCCGCCTCGTTCCCCTTCTGCTCCTGTCAGGATGAGCTCCTAGCAGGGCTTGGCAGTGATGGCGCGGCGTGGTTGGTCGGAGGTAGGGCCGCTGAGACGATGAAGAGGACGGCGGTGAGCAGCGACCTCCTGCTCGCTGTGAGGAGCGATGGGAGAGAGGCCTGAGTAGGGGCAGATCGGAGGGAACGAGGGATGGAGGCGAAGCAGAGATCGACGGTGACTCAGGTATGTCCCTCCTCCTCCCCATCCCAACTTGCCATGCCGAGAGGCTGGGCCGCCCGCTCCGGCCATGCATGCCCCTCCGGCGCCCCAGGAGGTCGCCGTCCTCCGGTGGGAGGAACGGGACGGGGACGAGCACCGGAAGTAGGCGGCTGCGTTCCTGAGGAAAATCCAGGGGACGAGAACCGGCAGCAGGCTGCTGTGTTCATGGGGAGGAGAGGACACGACCCCCCGTCAGAGGGATGGAGTTGGGCGACGGGGTCCTGGTTGGTGTCGAGGTGGAGCTGGACCGAGGAGGCCGAGGAGACGGCCAAACGGGGCTAACAGAAGGTGCCAAGCGGCACCATGGAGGTGGTCAAGGCCGCTAGAAGAGGGACGGCGCCGAGGAGACTCGAGCGCTTGCTCGCGCGCGTCACGCGAAGAGACGGGCTGGAAGTCGCTGGGGCCTATTGACCGAGGTGTGGCGGAGCAAGGAGGAGGCGGCTGCCGTGGCTGGCGGCATAGTCACCTGTGAGAGGCTACCCGCTGGTTCCAATCGGCGGGGATTCATGAAGTAATTGGAGGAGGTTTGCCGGCCGGAGGTCATGTTCTAGGCTTGTCTCACCGGAGGAAGGGAGCGGACAGGGTGGGGCTCTTCTAGCGGCAAGCTTGAAGAGAGAGATCGAGAAGAGGAAGAGCGCGAGGCGAGAAGAGAGCACAGCGCTAGCCTAAGCGGATAGGAAAAAGAGGACAGAGGAGCGGTGCTGCAGGGATCGATGGTTCTCTGCGTGCGTGAGGTTGTGGGCGTTGTGTGCTAGGTGCTCCTTGTGGACTCGCCTAGGCCAAACATGGTTATCTCTGGCTGGCCGGTCGGCCTGGGTCGATCTGAATGAGTTATTGCTATATCACATGTTAGTGTTTATTTTCTTCGTTTTATTCTTGGAAGATCGTGTTATTCAGCCAATGAGTCAAGTACATCATAAAGTGCGATGATAATGTGTCTTCGTTAGACTCAAATCAGGTACTGCTGAAGTCAAGAAAATCCCAAATAATAAAAGACTCTGACAAAGAAAATGAGTTGTCTCATATAATGTGAAGTCAACCAATGCAAAAAAAAATCCTTTTGAGGATGTTACAACCAAATATTTACCGTAAAAGTTTTACGAAGAACAAAATTCATATCGTGTTAGATTTTAATTGAAGTAGAATCAAATTATTTTTGGAATGTCATGTGGCTAATTTTTCTATACAATTCAACATTCATTAGTTGCATATCTACATGTATAATAAAATGGTTGACGGACCGTAGCAACGCACATCTACTAATTTACACAAAGGTAGGTTCGTCCATCCTGATTTTCGTTCCGATTTTACGTAGGACCGTTTTGCCCCTGACTTTTTGAGGATATTACGTAGTATGCCACCGCAAAGTCATAGCGCAGAAGAACAGACCAGCGGTTGGGACTTGGGAAATCCCCTTCCTACCTCCCAATTCCACATCGTCTGCAGCCCGCAAGGCTCCGGCCACCAGAATCCCGCTTCATGGTTGCTTCCAGCGCACCTCCTCGCCACCGCCAAGTACAAGAAAAAGGGTTGGTTTTCTCTTTGGCCCTCTCCACATGGCTGTCTTCCTCTCTCACGCTGGAGCTACCAAGCCCCTGACGGCGGATGCCCTGCCTCTTCATGGAAGGCGAGTTCGCTGAAGCTCCGTGATCGGCTCGAGGCGTAGAGGATGCCGACGATTTTCGGGTTTAGCGGCGCCGGCTGCAGTTGCGCACGAGGGAAGGTCGGAGAGGTCGGAGGGTGCGCTGTGGTGCCGCAGATCGGTCTGCGGCGGAGAGGATGCCAGCGATGCCGGTGATTCACGATGCCCTATGTTTCCTCGCTTGCCGTGTGCTACCGCCATTCTGAAGTCGGCTGTTTCGGTGTGACGATCTATCCTCGAGCCCACAACTCACAAAGTGAGGTGAGGGCGGCAGGCGAGCCGCCATGCCGTACAGACGGGCGAGCGTCACACTTCCGCTCTATCAGGCAGCTGCACTTGCATCATGCCAGTATGCCACGCTGCCATGTCTGGGTGATGTAGATCGGCTAAAGTGCACATAGATATGAATATGGCTAGCAAGAAATGCTCATGGCCAGCACCAACTAGCTAAAGTGCATATAGATACTCTGTTTGGAAGTGCTACGATTGAACCATAAAGGGGTAATCCATGTCGTTTGCTTGCTGATTCACGGACAATCCAAACAGCTCTTGATGGTGAATGATTTTCTTCTGAATATCCCCCGTGCTTTTAATTTGATGCAAAGAAACATGGGCAACTTTAGAAGTACCAAAGTTTTCTGGTTATAAATAGTGCATTGTACGTGTTTGCTCATTTGACTACAAGAGCTGAAGCCCCTGCCTTCGACTCCGCAGGCTTGCCATGGCGGTGAAGCGGGTGTCATCGACTATCTCATCCCTGACGGATGCCTGGTAGGTCAGTGAGCTCGAGGCCACTTCCTCACCACCAGCATCACCGCTCTCTACCCCAACGACGCATACAACGACTCCCTCCTCCTTGACCATTGCTGCTAGATGCTAGCTCGCAGGTCTAATTCCCACCCTCCCTCGTAGATGTGTGTTTATTTGTGAATCCCTTTTTCATCTAGAATGTATGAATGTCAATGCATAGCTTAGCTAAATCTTCACGAGCAACAACATTGGGTATTAATGCACCAGATTTTATTTCCAATTTTAACATGTTCATTTGTTTTCCAAATATGTAAGCCGAACGGGTCTAAATGTTTTTTAACTTGGGTAAAAGTATAAAGTGTACGTTCATTTTAGTGTTTTTATTTTATTTCTTCATTGTTAATTTTCTATTTAACCGATCAACGTGCTGTTTTTTAGTGTATAATATCGAAATGGTGTAGATTTATCGATAATCGTTACTTGAAAATATGTCTCACATTTGAGAATGACAAAAGAATAAAAGATAGATTATGTTGACGATTTGAGAAAATAAAAAAATAAGCCCTGACGAGCAATTATATCAAGACTTCTTGTATGGTCGTTGCTACTATGTTGAACTATTTGATCTAGAGAGGCCGTGACAACGCACGGACATTATCTACTAATTTACGTAGCCGTACGTTCGTCGGAAAGGCAAAATTTTCCGTCTGCCACTTGACGCTTTTGCCCCTGGCGGTTCGGAGTTATTACCGCACCGCCACCGCCAAAGTTAAACTACACGCTCGTCTTTCCTCGATGAGCTCGGGGCAGAGGATGGGAGACAGCGCTGCCGCCGCTGCGTTCGCTACCGCCGCTTCCTAGCTCGTGGCGTCTGCTGTTCGCGCCGCCGCCACCGCGAAGTTTCGCCATGGAGGTGAGCTCCCATGTCCTTCCATGGAGGTAGTCAACAGACCACCATTTCGCTAGAAGACGGCCTGAATCGAACCAGCTCGCCGGGAATCGAAGATCTACGCCAAAATCGAGTGTTCTCGTAGTCAAATCGACTCTGGATGTCACCGACGTTGGCACCAACGAGAGCGTTGACCTTTTCCGGTTCTTAGCGCTTTGGGTTTGGCCCCACTATTTGCAAGCCAAAATTGTGCCAAGGTAACAACAATTTGGCGACATATCTGTGGCCTTGCGGAGGATGACGCGGCAAGGGGCACGAGGTCATGGAGAATGACCGAGGTTAGAGACGCTGGGGCTTGTCGGCCGGCACCATGGTCAAGGCAGTGGGAGCAGGGGAGGCGAGGATTTAACGATGGCGGCTGGGTGGATCGATGGGGAAGAAGGGGTTGGTCGCGATGTAGGTTTGTTGTTCCACAGAAAAAGAAAAATAAATTGCCAATCTGGTGCTCTCCCATCTACGTGAGATCTCCGAGCAAACCTACCAACGATGGGCCAGAGGAGGCGGTGGGTGGGCATGGCGATGGGATGAGGAAGATACGTCTACTTGTCGTTTCCACCTACGAGGCAGCAGTTGGCCGGAGCTGGCAAGGACGACCGGAGGTAGAGCGACTGAGAGGCGCTCGGGCGCTGCGTACCGTGGTCAACCGCCACACTGGGAAATTAATTTGGGCATACTATATCGAGTTATAGCTTTTTACCGAAATAAAGTTCAAAAAAAGTGAACTCTTGATATTCTACGGAATACATGAATTTTCACGTCCATTGTACATGTATGTCGAGTAATGTTAAGTGACCGTGGCAACGCACGGGCATTGAGCTAGTTTTAATTAAAAGCAATTGCCAGCTTAATTAGATCTTATAGTTGCTAGCCTGATCATACTTGCTCGACACTGCACGGTTTCTCATTGTCACGGAAGAGGCACGTACATTCTGCCAAAGAAACTACTCCACCTGTTCGGAGATAAGTACCGCTGTCAGATTAAACTTTTATAGCTATGGATTTTCAGATTTTTTTTCTTGTTCTAAACATGACAAGAAGATAACAAAGAACAAAAAGAAATAACACAGATTTAACGTGCAAAAACGTCTCCAATAAAAAGGAGTAAAAAAACCACGAAAGTCGGCCAGCGAAACTTTACTATAAGAAAGAGGATATAGTTAATTACTTGTTTAAATTTTGTTGTTTAAATTTCGCAGTTAATTGTTTAACGGAGAGAAACTTCAATATTTCTCATTGTTGCCGTAAGCAGGTTTATTTTTGTAATATTTGTTCCAACTGCTACATCCTTGATAATAGACATATGTACTCTGACTCCCATGCAACGTCGACTAGGCTATTCAGTTTCTTTTTCTTGAAATACTTGTGGCGGTAATCTTGCCGATATTGATTGATTGCTCTAGTGGCATTGCGGCTCAAGTTAAAATGATAGGAGAACTCTCGTTGATATTTATATGTTCATGGTTTGACATCTACTGTCATGTTAATTCGGCTGTCTTCAGACAAGTTCATGAATATGTCATCGAAGAAGAAGATTTTCAAGACCTTCATATTTTGCTTGTTTTCTTGTATATTTTATTTTATAGTCGTTGGAGACAGTTTATGTGTATCTACCATATATTGTTCGTTACTATAAATATATTGTAGTATTGATTGTCAAAAAAATTAGCTTGCCCAAACTTTCTATAGAACGGATGGAATACATTTTTAGGTACATACAAACTTAGTCAAAACTTTCTATCTTTGATCAAATGCATAGACCTAGAGCGGGGTTAAATGGTAGTTCAATTTCTACGTGATAATGCATGGATTTTTGTAATTTTAATAAGGCCCATATTAGATAACGGTGGATCTAAAAAAAGATAACAACAGAACCATGCATGCCTCTTCTCTGTGATGGATATAGAGTATCGGAGGAGTAAAAGTGACGTCATCTCTAACCGAACTCCTAAACGGTGAGAGGAGTAAAAGTACGTAGCGGTATCTCTAACCGAACTCCTAAACGGTCAGAGGAGTACAAGTATACTCATCGTAGGAGTAAAAGAGACGACCGACTCCTAAATTTACTCCTTCGAGACCACTTTCAAGAAAACCTCCCGCCTGCCGACCCCTCCCCCCCCCCCCGCACCCATTCCCGCCGGCGACCCCCCATACCCCGCCGCCCCCACCCCGGTCCCTCCGCCGCCCTCCGACCTACCTCTCCCTCGCTCATCGCCTCTTGCCATCGCCGGAATCGATGGGGCGAGCTTGTTTTCGCCGGTGGCCGCCTAGATTTGGAGCAAATCGGGCCCCGTCGTCGTCGATTCGCCGCAACTTCGAGCCGTTGGAGGCTGGGAAGGCTGCAGATGTTGCTGACTCCGCCCGCAATTGGCGACAGCTCTCCGGCGCACCTTCTCCGACCATCCCCGACGCCGGAGACACCCCAACACCACCGCAATCGGAGATCTCCACCACGGCCTCGGGTGGGAAAAGATTGGGGGCCAACAACGTGGTCCGGCAGGGCGACACGGCCGTCAAGGCCTCAGGTAAGGCCGGCGGCAAGCGCGTGGAGGATCCTGAGGTGGCGCTGCGTTCTCCCCTTGCTCCTGTGGCCGGCCGGCGGCAGAGCAAGCCGACTCCGGCCAAAGTGGCGCTCGCGGAGGCGGCGGCCAAGAAGAAGAGGAAGAAGGCCGAGGCAGCGCTGCCGAAGGCTGCGGCTACCTCTTCGATGTGCAAGGCCTCGACGGCGAACCCTCCCCAAGGCCGGCCACCGCGGGCGGAAACGTCAACGAGCACCATGATGGTGGCCGAGGAGGAGGAGATGGTGGTGGTGATGGTGGAGTGGTGGGAAAAAGATGGGGCAAAAAAAGTTTACTCCTCTAAATTTAGGGGATCGGTTTGGTGCCGACCTCCTTTAGAGCTCCTCTAAAGTTTACTCCTCCGTTTACTCTCTAACCTATTGGGGATCAGTTAGAGATGCTCTTAGCTACCCATAAAGGCATAAATATCACCAAAACTTGTTCCTTCTCCACAAGTTTATACCACCACTTATAGCAAATCAGTAGATGAAGGGAATGACCTTCTCACAAAAGCTCAACGAAGCGGTTGTTGAAGCTATATACGGATGTACAGAAATAAGAACCAATCCATCGTTTCGTGCAGACTGGCGTGGAAATAATTCACAAGCGCTCCTTAATTAGTAGTGCCAGACCAAGTGGCTCCAAGACGGGACAGAAGCAGGGGGGACATTTATTCGAGATAGCCACTGCCATCACCGAGTCGCAACACCAATTTTTAACCACATAAATCTTCATACATATTGGATGAGAGATGGGAAACTTACAAACATAATATGTTCGATAAGTATCTAGATGCATCTCTTTTTCCATCTAAATATTTTTTTATAATAGAATATATTAATATTGTAAAGATACCAATTAAATCAGACCTCTGTAACAACTAAATGTCTGAAAGACACTACGGATGCACATAACCAAAAAAGAAAAGAAGAAGGAAAAAAATAAAAGATCCTGCTATAGTGATCAACTCCTTCAAGAGGGTTACGAACTAGTGATCAACTCCTTGTAGCTGCAGCACAAACCACCGCCATGTCTTCCAAACGACGCTTCCAAGAATGAAACAGTGCACAAACGTCGGCATCATCTGATCATAAATCTTTGGTATTCACCATGAAGAAAGTTTGTGTTCTCAAACAATACCTTCAACAAGACCATTGTCACATACAACCAATTAAGATCAGACCTTGCGTTTACACTCATAAAGGTTAGATTATGTTCTCCTCTTGTGTTGCTGTCCCCACTTGCTAATACCGATGCTACAAGTCATGAATCACTAAGCATAGTCCCAAGACTCGCTCCACCATTCATCGTTACTAGACCTTAGACCTCAGTTGTCATGAGATTCTCCGCCACTGTCTTCACTATGGAAATTGAAACACCAACAAGTCCATAATGTCAAAATACAACGAAGCTTCGTGTCATGCCCTCCTAGAGTCGCACAGCCTGAAATAGGGGCACACATGACTAAATCTCGTGTGATCCAGCAATCTACAAGCATCAAGCACCCAATGGAGATCTTCGATGGAGCCTTCTGAAACCGCCAACGGCCAAGTCAATGAGAGTAGGCATTGTCAAGCTTCATGCACTAGCCAAGGCAACCAAAAGTCTGAACTGATGGAAAGGACTAGTGCAATCCACTTATACACTTTAACACCCCCTCTTACATATGACGGGGATAAGTCAGCACGTGCAACCGGAAGAGAGCGACGGCGCGCGAAACTCTCGTATGACTCAAGAGGCCTATACGTAGACACAGAGGGATCAACAACAATTTTAGGATAAATTGCGAAAGACATGACTCGAACTCGAGACCTTAGGATCTGATACCATGTCAAGCTTCATGCACTAGCCAACGCAACCAAAAGTCCGAACTGATGGAAAGGGCTAGTGCAATCTACTTATACACTTCAACATGCACCAAGCAAAACCCGTCTTGTGCGAGAAGACCCTAGGGTCGCCTCCTTTATTCAGGTTAAGCCAGCATCCCTCACGCCACACAACTGATAGCAGTTCCCGCATGAGTGTGTTGGTGAGCGGTGCCAAAGGGTGCCCGATGCCATTAGCGGTGAGACCCTCCTTGTGACATGAGCGACACCAACTATCGTTGATAGACTCAGCCGTCCAACAACTATCAGCGCTCCAGCCATGCTCACCCACAAAATCGTCGTTGAGGATGTTGGAGATATGCCCTAGAGGCAATAATAGAAGTGGTTATTATTATATCTTTGTGTTTATGATAAATGTTTATATTCATGCTATAATAGTATTAAACAGAAACATTAATACTTGTGTGATTTGTAAACTAAATTAAAGTCCCTAGTAAAGCCTCTTTATAATACTAGCTTGTTAGTTAATAGATGATCATGGTTTCTCGATCATGAACATTGAGATGTTATTAACAACGAGGTCATATCATTAGGAGAATGGTATGATGGACATACTCCTATAGATAAGCGTAGCATAAAGATCAAGTCATTTCAATAGTTCGTTTGCTAAAGGCTTTCTGATACATAGTAACCAAATTCCTTCGACCATTAGATCATGCTAATCACCATCACCGGAAGAATGCTTTGATGACATCAAACACCACAACGTAACTGGGTGGCTATAAAGGTGGCATTGAGTGTTCGGAAAGTATGGGTTGAGGCACATGGATCAAGAGTGGGATTTGTCCATCCATATGACGGATAGATATACTCTGGGCCCTCTCAGTGGAATGTCATCCAATTAGCTTGCAAGCATGTGACTGGCTCACAAGGGATCACATATCACGAGAACGATAAAAGAGTACTTATCGGTAATGAGGTTGAACTAGGTATGCAGAGATACCGACGATCAAAACCTCGGATAAGTAAACTATCGTGAGACAAAGGGAAATTGGTATCATATGTAAGTGGTTCATTCGATCGCAAAGTAATCATAGAAATATGTGGGAGCCATATGAATTTCAAGATTCCTCTACTGGTTATTGATCGGAGAAGTGTCTCGGTCATGTTCGCATAATTCACGAACCGTAGGGAGACACACTTAAGGATTCGATGTTGTTTAGTAGATATGGAATGTTAGTAGGGATATCGAATTTTTTTCGGAATCTCGGATGGGATCCGGGATATCACGAGGAGATCCGGAATGGTCCGGAGAATATGATTCATATAAGGAAAGTCCGATTTCGGAGTTCGAGAAAGATTCCGATGTTTTTATCGGAGAGGTTCTAGAAGGTTCTAGAAGGTTCATCGGACCGGAAGGGGAATGGTCCATGAATGTGTCATTGGTAAGTAGGATGATTGGATCATATCCAAGGTCACTTGGTGTGGGCATTTGCAAGAGAGAATTAAAGCTCTAAATTGGAAGTCAAACGGGAAGTTTGAAAAGTCAAACTGGAACAATGGTTTCCTATTGGAAGAAGGAACAAGTCCTTCTCTCAGTCCAACTTGGGTTTGGGTTTGTATTCAAACCCACCCCTCCCAAGGCTGCCCTCTCATAACAGAGAGGGTGCCCAAAGACCAAGCCCTAGCCCTCTACACACCATGGCTGCCGCCACCGCCGGTCCGTCGCCGCCGCCCTAGCCGCCACCGAGACCTCCTACTCCCGGTATTCTATACCCTAGATCACCGGGAAACCCTAATTCCACCATAACTCGCACCGGCTTAGGCGAAGCCCTTCGGGATCTTCCCTCTACTTCTGACACCACGCCGTCGTGCTGCCGGAATCACGAGGGGATAACTACAACCTCTGATGCCTGCTGGAACAAGGGAGAGGAAGGTCTTCATCAAATCGTGACCGATCGTGCGAAGCGCCATTTAACGCATCACGAAGGATCGCTCACGCGATCTTGAGATCGGCAAGTGTACGACTACATCACCCACGAGAATCTGCTCTCGTTAACCGCTTTGGAATCTTCGAGGGTAAGTGCTTCTATCGACTCGTTGCTACAATCTAGTAGATAGATCTTGGCTTGTTTGTGTGCATGCGGTAGAATTTTTTTGTTTTCCATGCTACGAACCCCTACAGTGGTATCAGAGCCGTGTCTATATGTAGATTTGTTGCACGAGTAGAACACAATGGTTATTGTGAGCGGTGGTTCTTTTATTATCAATTGCTTTTTATGTACTTTGCATCTTGCGGTATGATAGGATGAAGTGGCCTGGGCTAACCTTACATGACATCGTTCATGAGACTTGCTCCACGCTTAACATGCAACTTGTATTGCATAAGTGCTTTGCGGGTGTCTGTCTCTCCCATCATAGTATAGATTTAATTTACAACGGGCACTTGATAGTTCAAACATCAACGTTGTGGTTCTTGTTCGTAAGTTAGAACGACACTTATTGAAAGCCCCAAACCACGTAAAATATGCAAAGAAAATTAGAGGCGTCTAACTTTGTTTTGCAGGGATGTGCTATGATGTGATATGGCCATGATTGTGATTATATATGATGTATGCAATGTTCCTTATTTTAAGTTGGCAACCGGCAGGAGCCGTATGGTTGTTTTTTAAATTCTGTTAAGACCTGCGTGTTTATTCAAAGTATTTGTAATAGTTTATGTTGGTGGACGACAACCATGAAGCGACACCATTGACCTTGACGCCATACTGGTGATGATGGAGATCATGTTCGTGTTTGAAGATGGAGATCGGAAGCACAAGAAGAAAGGCCATATCATATCATATATTATGAATTGCATGTGATGTTAATCCTTTTATGTATCTTGTATTGCTTAGTTCGCGATGGTAGCATTATAAGATGATCCCTCAAGCACAAAATTTCGAGTTTTAAAGTGTTCATCCTTAGTAAGCACCGTTGCTAAAGCTCGTTGTTTCGAAGCACCATGTGATGATCGGGTGTGTTAGATTCTGCAAGTGTATACAACGTGAGCAAGACAGATTTGCTCATGCGGAAGCTAAGGTTTGATCTTGATGAGCCTAGCATGTATAGACATGGTCTCGGAACACGAATCACCGAAAGGTAAAGCATGAGTCATATAGTAGATATGATGAACATGTTGATTGTTCGCCATTGAAGCTACATCAACTCTCGTGATGATCGGTTTTGATGTGGTGGATTTGGTTTGTGTGATCACTAAAACAATGTGAGGGATATTATTTTGAGTGGGAGTTCACCTAGATTAATTTAACTATTAATTAGAACTCAATTTGTCTTAAACTTAGTCTAAACTATTGCAAATATGTTGTAGATCAATGGCGACCCCTATCATCAATTTTAATGCGTTCCTAGAGAAATAAAAGTTGAAAAACAATGGAAGCAACTTCACGGATTGGCTCCGCAATTTGAGGATTGTCCTCAATGTTGGTAATTTAACCTATGTGTTGGATGCACATTGGGTAACCTCCGCAATGATGCTACCGATGAGGTAAAGAATGTTTTCCTCGCCTAAGAATCAAGACTACGCTCAGGTGCTATCTTGTATGGTTTGGAATCGAAGCTTCAGAAAAGGTTTGAGAACCATGACCCACATGATATTGTCCGTGAACTCAAAATGATATTTGAGGCTCATGCGACAGTTGAGAGTTATGAGGCTTATGAAAAGTTCTTTAACTGCAAGATGGAAGAGGGCCGCTCCGTCAGTGAGCACGTGCTTAAGATGTCTGGACACGCAAACAAGCTTCAAAGCTTGGGTATAGTGATTTCTAATGCTTTGGGGATTCACTGTGTCCTCCAATCACTACCACCAAGTTACAAGAACTTTGTGATGAACTACAATATGCAAAACATGGACAAGTCGTTACCCGAACTCTTCTCCATGTTAAAGTCTGCAGAAGTGGAGATCAAGAAGAGCACCAAGTGTTATTGGTCAATAAGACCACCAAATTCAAGAAGCAAGGCAAGTCTAAGAAAAAGGGAAACTTCAAGAAGGGCGGTAAGAAAATTACCGCGCCGGCGAAGAAGACCAAGGCTGGGCCTAAGCCTGATACTGAGTGCTTTTACTGCAAGGGAGAGGGTCATTGGGAGCGGAATTGCCCTAAGTACTTGGCGGATTTGAAAAACGACAACATCAATAAGAAAGGTATATCCGATATACATGTTATTGATGTGTATCTCACTAGTACTCGTAGTAGTGCCTGGGTATTTGATACTAGTTCGGTTGCTCATATTTGTAACTCGAAATAGGTGCAGCAGAATAAACGGAAGCTAGCGAAGAACGAGGTGACAATGCGCGTTGGAAATGGATCAAAGGTTGATGTGATCGCGGTCGGCACACTACCTCTTCATCTACCATCGGGATTAGTTTTCTACTTAAATAATTGTTATTTGATGCCTGCGTTGAGCATGAACATTATATCCGAATCATGTTTATTGTGAGACGGTTACTTGTTTAAGTCCGAGAATAATGGTTGTTCGATTTATATGAGTAATATGCTTTATGCACATGCACCTTTGATAGATGGTCTATTCTTATTGAATCTCGATTATGGTAATACACACATTAATAACATTGAAGCTAACCGTTTGAAATTGAGTGATAACTCGACCTATATGTGGCACTATCGTCTTGGTCATATTGGAGTGAAGCGTATGAAGAAACTCCATTCCGATGGACTTCTTGAATCACTTGATTTCGAATCACTTGAAAGATGCGAAGCATGTCTGATGGGTAAAATGACTAAGACTCCATTTTCTGGTATGATGGAGCGAGCTACGGATTTATTGGAATCATACATACCGATGTGTGTGGTCCAATGAGTGTAGCATCGCGCGGTGGTTATCGCCATGTTCTTACCTTCACGGATGACTTGAGTAGATATGGGTATATCTATTTCATGAAACATAAGTCCGAAACTTTCGAGAAGTTTAAGGAATTTCAAAGTGAGGTAGAGAATCAACGTAACAAGAAGATTAAATTTCTACGATCTGATCATGGAGGTGAATATCTAAGTTACGAGTTTGGCGAGTATTTGAAGAAATGCGGAATACTTTCACAATTTACACCGTCGGGAACACCTCAATGTAATGGTGTGTCCGAACGTCGTAATCGAACTCTCTTAGATATGGTTCGTTCTATGATGTCACTTACAGATTTATCTCTATCATTTTGGGGTTATGCATTAGAAACAGCCGCATTCACTTTAAATAGGGCACCATATAAATCCGTTGAAACGACACCATATGAATTATGGTTTGGGAAGAAACCTAAATTGTCGTTGCTTAAAGTTTGGGGTTGTGAAGATTATGTAAAAAAGTTACAGCCTGACAAGCTTGAACCCAAAGCGGAAAAATGCGTCTTCATAGGATACTCAAAGGAAACTATTGGGTATACCTTCTATCATAGATCCGAGGGCAAAATCTTCGTTGCCAAGAATGGATCCTTTCTAGAGAAGGAGTTTCTCTCGAAAGAAGTGACTGGAAGGAAAGTAGAACTCGACGAGGTTGTTGAACCTTCTCTCGAACTTGCGAGTATCGCAGCACCGGAAGTAGTTCCTGTGGCGCCTACACCAATAAGAGAGGAAGCTAATGATGTCGATCATGAAACTTCGGTTGAAGTTACTACAGAACCTCGCAGGTCAATAAGAACTCATACCACTCCTGATTGGTATGATCCCGTTATGAGAGTCATGTTGGTGGATAACACCGATTACCCTGCAACATATGAGGAAGCGATGATGATCCCAGATTCCAATAAATGGCAAGAAGCCATGAAATCCGAGATTGGATCCATGTACGAAAACCAAGTATGGACTTTGGTGGACTTACCAGATGGTCGGAAGGCTGTCGAAAACAAATAGATTTCAAGAAGAAAACAGATGCTGATGGTAATATTACTGTCTATAAAGCTCGACTTGTCGCAAAAGGGTTTCGACAAATTCAAGGAGTTGACTACGATGAGACTTTCTCACCGGTAGCGAAGCTAAAGTCTGTGAGGATTATGTTAGCAATCGCTGCATACTATGATTATGAGATATGGCAGATGGATGTCAAAACGGCGTTCCTCAATGGAGACATTGATGAAGAGTTGTATATGGTACAACCCAAAGGTTTTGTCGATCCTAAAGATGCTAACAAGGTATGCAAACTTCAACGGTCCATTTATGGATTGAAGCAAGCATCCCGGAGTTAGAATCAACGTTTTGATAAGGTGATCAAAAGCTTTGGTTTTATACAAACTTATGGAGAAGCTTGTATTTACAAGAAAGTGAGTGGGAGCTCTGTAGCATTCTTAACACTATATGTAGATGACATATTGTTGATTGGGAATGATGTAGACCTTCTTAATAGTGTCAAGGATTATTTGAATAATACTTTTTCAATGAAAGATCTTGGCAAAGCAGCTTACATATTAGGCATAAAGATTTATAGAGATAGATCGAGACGCCTAATATCATTGTCACAGAGTACATATTTGTACAAAGTTCTAAAGAGGTTTGGAATGGAAGATAGCAAGAAAGGGTTCTTGCCCATGTTGCCCAATACAACCTTGAGTAAAACTCAAAGTCCTGCAACGGCAGAAGATAGAGAAAGGATGAGTAAGACTCCCTATGCCTCAGCCATAGGATCTCTTATGTATGTCATGCTATGTACTAGACCCGACATTGCATATGCTGTTAGTTTGACTAGCATATATCAAAGTGATTCAGGAGTAGATCATTGAACAGCGGTCAAAAATATCCTTAAGTACTTGAGAAGAACTAAGGATATGGTTCTTTCTTATAGAGGTGATGAACAACTCGTTGTTAATTGTTACACCGATGCTAGTTGGAACACCGATCCGGATGATTCTAAATCTCAATCTGGATACGTATTTACTTTGAATGGTGCAAAGAAGAATGGAGGAGTGAAAAGCAAAGCGTTGTGGCGAGATCTTCAACTGAAACGGAATATATAGCTGCTTCGGAGGCTTCACAAGAGGCGATATGGATGAAAGAGTTCATTACAGAGCTCGGTGTGGTTCCAAGTTCGCTGGACCCAATGTCTATCTATTGAGATAACATGGGCGCCATAGCCAATTCGCAAGAACCAAGGTCACACAAGAAGCTAAGCATATCAAGCTACGTTTTCACGCTATTCGAGAGCATGTCCAAGATGGTGACATAAAGATTTGCAAAGTACACACAGATCTGAATGTGGCGGATCCGTTGACTAAACCTCTCCCGAGGGCAAAACATGACCAGCACCAAACCGCCATGGGTGTTCGGTATATTACCATGTAATCTAGATTAGTTGACTCTAGTGCAAGTGGGAGACTGTTGGAGATATGTCCTAGAGGCAATAATAAAAGTGGTTATTATTATATCTTTGTGTTTATGATAAATGTTTACATTCATGCTATAATGGTATTAACGGGAAACATTAATACTTGTGTGATTTGTAAACTAAATTAGAGTCCCTAGTAAAGCCTCTTTATAATACTAGCTTGTTGGTTAATAGATGATCATGGTTTCTCGATCATGAATATTGAGATGTTATTAACAACGAGATCATATCATTAGGAGAATGGTATGATGGACATACTCCTATAGATAAGCGTAGCATAAAGATCAAGTCATTTCAATAGTTTGTTTGCTAAAGTCTTTCTGATACATAGTAACCTAATTCCTTCGACCATGAGATCATGCTAATCACCATCACCGGAAGAATGCTTTGATGACATCAAACACCACACCGTAACTGGGTGGCTATAAAGGTGGCATTGAGTGTTCGGAAAGTATGGGTTGAGGCACATGGATCAACAGTGGGATTTGTCCATCCATATGACGGATAGATATACTCTGGGCCCTCTCGGTGGAATGTCATCCACTTAGCTTGCAAGCATGTGACTGCTCACAAGGGATCACATATCACGGGAACGAGAAAAGAGTACTTATCGGTAACGAGGTTGAACTAGGTATAACTATCGTGAGACAAAGGGAAATTGGTATCGTATGTAAGTGGTTCATTCGATCGCAAAGTAATCGTAGAAATATGTGGGAGTCATATGAATTTCCAGATTCCTCTATTGGTAATTGATCGGAGAAGTGTCTCAGTCATGTCCGCATAATTCACGAACCGTAGGGAGACACACTTAAGGATTCGATGTTGTTTAGTAGATATGGAATGTTAGTAGGGATACCGAATGTTTTTCGGAATCTCGGATGGGATCCGGGATATCACGAGGAGATCCGGAATGGTACGGAGAATAAGATTCATATAAGGAAAGTCCGATTCCGGAGTTCGGGAAAGATTCCGATGTTTTCATCGGAGAGGTTCTAGAAGGTTCACCAGACCGGAAGGGGAATGATCCATGAATGTGTCATGGGTAAGTGGGATGGTTGGATCATATCCAAGGTCACTTGGTGTGGGCATTTGCAAGAGGGAATTAAAGCTCTAAATTGAAAGTCAAACGGGAAGTTTGAAAAGTCAAACTGGAACAATGGTTTCCTAGTGGAAGAAGGAACAAGTCCTTCTCTCAATCCAACTTGGGTTTGGGTTTGGATTCAAACCCACCCCTCCCAAGGCTGCCCCCCTCTCATAAATAGAGGGCGCAAAGACCAAGCCCTATTCCTCTACACCCGCTGCCGCTTGCCGCCACCGATCATTGGCCGCCGCTGCCCTAGCCGCCGCCGACACCTCCTCCTCCCGGTCTTCTAAACCCTAGATCACCGGAAAACCCTAATTCCACCATAACTCACACCGGCTTAGGCGAAGCCCTGCGGGATCTTCCCTCTACTTCCGACACCACGCCGTCGTGCTGCCGGAATCACGAGGGAAGAACTACAACCTCCGCTGCCTGCTGGAACAAGGGAGAGGAAGGTCTTCATCGAGTACCAAACATGTGACCGACTGCGGAAGTGCTGCCGGAACGCAGCGCCGGAAGGATCGTCTACGCGATCTTGAGATCAGCAAGTGTACGACTACATCACCCACGAGAATCTGCTCTCGTTAACCGCTTTGAAATCTTCGAGGGTGTGTGCTTCTATCGACTCGTTGCTACAATCTAGTAGATAGATCTTGGCTTATTTGTGTGCATGTGGTAGAATTTTTTTGTTTTTCATGCTACGAACCCCTACAGAGGATAGCTTCCTGTATACGAGGAGCCACCGACGCCATGCATGGTGCTGAGTGCTCCCAATTGCTCCCAACCGATCGTTGAGAGCTGGTTGAGGTTTGGAGATCCCGTCTCATTTCTCCCAGCGGACATGCGGGGTAGTTTTCAGTTTCATTTCCTTCTAAATGGGCTTTTAATTTATGATGATTTGAATATGATAAAAAAATACATCCAAAATCCACCGACACTACATGAACAACTAAACATGACCTTGAGGATGCACAAAACAAAACTATTACAAAACATAGATAGGAAAACGTGTTAGCCAATACACAAATAACGATCTTCAACTTCTTAACAACATTTAGAAAGTGAGCTTGTCCTCTAAAGCAACACATGTGCACCACCATAATTGCCAAACTGAGCCACTGAAGTCGAGATCACGGGTTACCAGAAAATGCATGTGTACTAATCAACTACAAACAAGTGGCCTCATCGGGCGGAAATCCAATTCAGCTCAGAGGTGCATATAAACCCATTGTTAGAAAGCACATTTTAAAATATAAAAAAATTAGAAAAAATATATGCATGTACATCTAGAAATTATATGTTCATACACAAGTTTTTGGGAAAAATAACATACAATATAGTTATCCTATAATTTGCTAATATCATCTATATTTGTACTACACTTCAAAACATCACCGCTTCCATACAATATAGTTAAACCAGAAATTAACAGTGATGATAATACCATATATAGAAGATGCTCCCCTTATCCTGTAATTCAAGGGCGAAAGCTTTGTGTATGCGAAAATACCATCGGTCCCTCCCATATTAAGGACCGCTCAAACTAATTAACCCTTTCCGAACTGGGCATGCAGCCGGTAAAATAACATGTACTCCCATATACTCCCTCCGTTCTAAAATATAAAATGTTTTAAATTTGTGAAAAAGATAAATCTAGACTTATTTTAGTACATAGATTCATCCCAAAGTTGAGTGAACCTATGTACTAAAACAAGTCTAGATTCATTTTCTTCACAAACCTAAAACATCTTATATTTTGAAACGGAGGGAGTAATTAATTAAGCTAGTAATAATTTCTCGTACCGTGTACCTCCTGCTGGCTTATTTAGACCATGCATCTAGTTCCGTTGGTTTACCTCCATGGCATGGCAGCTAAGAAGAGAGAGAGAGAGAGATCGAGGGAGGCGAGCGGAGAATTCCAAAGGGATTGCACTGATCGATCCCCGTGGATGCACGCACCTGTGGATCAGCGGCAGCTGATGCTCGATTGAGAAGAGATCAATGCGATCCCTTTGGAATTTCCCACCTTAGCTTCCCGGTATAGGTGGTAATCACTGGCCGAGCGACATGGTCGATCGAATTGCTCGTGTGGCTCGCGCTGATACTGCATCCCGATGAACTATATATCTGAGTGGAGAAGAGGCTTATAATACCGTGGCAAATTGAGACTACTATGTATATATATATATATATAGAGAGAGAGTTGAAGAGGAGGGAGAAAACTGAAGAGGCCAGCAGGGGAGGGGGAGATGGATGGGCAGGAGAGATTGCTTTGGTAGCTGTTAGCCAGCAGCACAAGCAGCATCGTACGCCGGCCATAATTAGCTAGGCAACGTCGTCTCGCCTCTCGTCTCGCTCACTCACTGCCGACCGGCAAGCTAGCTCACACTTTGTACGTGAGGGGAACAGGGGTGGCCCGGGAGGGAACATGGAGGGGCCCACTACGGAGGATGCTAATAGTGGGATATTGTCGCGCTGGCCCGGCCCCGAAATTACGGATATGTCCGTCGTCCTCCGGTAACCATGTTGTACCGGTCCATGATGATATGACACGTTTGGTTTGGTAGTCTGCAGCATCTCCAACAGTTGCGTTTACCACGAATTTCTGCAAAATACTTTTCCTTCGTTTGGGAATATAAGATGTTTTATATTAGTAAAACTAATATATCTAGATATCTTTTAGTGTGTAGGTTTAAATAAATCTATATATATATATATATATATATATATATATACTAAAAGGTGTCTATATACGTTTGCTTCATAAACCTAAAACATCTTATATTTCTAAACGAAGGGAGTAGTAGCTTAGTTTGATTTCTTTTTTAATTAGCTTCGTCCTGTCATCATGGTAGTACTGATTTGAAATGGGTATTGTACTTTATGTGCACGCATGTCCATTCCACGGTGAAATGACTGAAATGCATGGTAGTTAATTGGGATTCATATGGCATCGTGTTCACAAAAATTCGTTCTAGGGAATGGCGGCATGGTGTAGAGATGCAAGTGGGGTTCAACAGTAGGGTACCCTCTACCATCATTCTTGGGTTTTACTAACTCCATTTTCTCCTCCTACCTGCATTGCATTGCATTGCTTGATTCATTACTACTACGTAGCCTTTGATCCATTATTGGCTCGTTTGCGGCGGGGTAGCTGATGATAGCTAGGTACTCCCTCTGTTTAGAAACAGTACGATGGTCCCGCACTCGCATGTGAGGCCGTACGTACGTGCGTGCGTGCATGGGAGGGACACGCTTGAATTATTCCTAGTTCAGTGTGGGTCTCTAAATTAACGATCGATCCCATGCATATTTTCCTTAATCAATCGTATCTGTATGGTTTGCCGGTTTTCCTCCATTTTCCCTCTATCTTTAATGCAATGCAGGAGCTTCTCGCCCTCTGACGAGGTTTTCGACAAAAGAATTCTATGGTAATTTAGGGAGAAAAAACATACCAATAAGTTTATAAATAAAATTGTGCAAATAATCCAAGCATGTCGAGGATAGGTACATGGACGCACATATATGCAATTCGGGGGAAGTTCGATTGTTTAGGAGGTGGAGATTAAATCACAAGTTAGGTATAACTATATAACATATAGATTATCATCTACAAAACATGTAAGTAAATTTGTGGGAAAAAAGCTACTAGCCACATACATGTTTTCACCAAATTCTGCATGCACAGTACTTTCCACAACCTTCCGAAAAAATTAGAGATTCCAAAGCTTTCCAACAAGTTTCCAACATCTCTTGCATGCACAACCAAGGATCGATCGGAGTAGCACCTCACTTAGAGCATCTCCACTCGCTTCCCAGGGCAAAATTTAGCTCCGGACGTCGAAAATTGGTCCAGTCGCGTTCCTAGGACCCCGGTTTCGTTCGGATTTGGGAGAATTTTGGTCCGGACTTCCCAGACCATTTCCAGCATCCTAAAAACACCCTGAAAACGCCGGACAAAACGAAAACGAGTGTGGGCCAGCTCTATCGGCGACAGAAGGCTAAATTCCCCCACATCCACTTGCCCAGACTGCGGCGAAGAGCTCCCCAGCTGCCTCTGCCGCCATGACTTCACCGGTGGAGCTCCTTCACGTCAAGACATACCCACGCCTCTAGATAGGCTCGCCGTAGTCGCCGTCCCTTCCGCCGCCAAACTTCGCCATAGCTCGGCTTCGCTGCGAGCTCCAACCACCTCGCCTACCAAGTGTTCGGCGTTTTGCTGATTCGGCCATTGACTCCGACGATGAGGAGATGCTCGCCGTGTTGCTGGAAAATAGGCCGAACTATGCTATGTATTCATATTATGACGAACTATGCCGGAAACTGGACGAATTTGAGCCGAATTTGGACAGAAAAGGACGTCCCGGGAACTCGGTCTGTAAACGCGAGTGGGAAACTCGGCATTCCCAGGCCGAAAACGAATTTCGTCCGGCCATATTTTGGTCTACATTTTGATCTGAAAACGCCCAAGCTCTTATATTTGAGGCTTGCAAGAGTACCTCGATCAATAAATCTCGAGCGGCCACGCTTAAAATATATATTTTGTATCTCAAAGGTAGATTCTTGTGCCCAAAATATCTTTGGAAGAATGTTTTAAGGGGAAAGAGTCAATGGTTGCAATCTACCGAGGGGGCATTGTGGTCATTTCACGTACGGTTGGGCAGGCACGCGTGCACGCAGCCAGCAGCAACTATCGCACACACAGGGGAGAAGGACGGTGGCGTGGTGGTGGTGGTGGTGGTCCATAGAAGAAGAGGAGAGGAGGGAGCAGGCAGGGTGTGAGTGTGGGTCGCCGTCCTTGTCTCTCTCTCTCACCAACCGTTGGATTCCACTCTCCCTGCCACCGCTACGTACCCTAGAAGAAAGAACAGAAAGCAACATGGTGTATGTACATCACACATACATGCTTCCTACCTACTCCCGTGTCCGTAAATAAGTGTATTTTTAGAATTTGTCTTGAGTTAAAGGTTTTAAATTTTAACCAACTATATTGTATATAGTAGCACCATATATGGCATGAAATTGATATGTTATAAAACTATATTTCAAAAAGATCTAGTGGTACTATTTTGGTGTCTATGTTTTTCAAAATAATTAATCAAACTTTAAAACGTTTAATTTAATTAAGACAAAGCTAGAAATACGCTTATTTGGGAACGGATGGAGTAGCTCAACCGTTTACTCGTATACCAATCACAGGTTCACACCACCTCCCACCCCCACCCCCCAAACCCAACAAATATCTTTTATCTCCTTCTCCGCACGCACTACAATACTATCGAGCACCAAAAATCTGGCCACAACCAAAAAATACACCACCGATGGCATCGACGTCAAACAAATCGCATGCATGCTACTACTCATTGGATCCAAAAGGAATAATGGGGATGTTCTAGGAATTTTCTGTAGTTCATGCAGTTATAAGATAAACCCTCGTTGCTAAGAAAAAGGGAGTCCAAGTTAAACAAACGGCCATCATTACCAGGATTTGAAATCATGGAAATTAAAAGGCACGCAGCCACGTAGTAACATACTCCTTCACTTTTAAAATATAAGATGTTTTAGGTTTGTAAAAAAAATGTAGCTAGTCTTTCTTTTAGTGTATAGGTTCATTCTAAATCTGAGTGAACCTACATACTAAAAAAAAATTAGATACATTTGCTTCACAAAGCTAAACCATCTTATTTTTAAAATAGAGGGAGTACATACAAACATACATGCCTGCTGCTCTTCAACTGTCGGCTCGCCCCATTGTGGTGGCAAGTTATTGCCAACCTACCAAATTTCACCAACGATCGATAGATGCTTCGCTCTGCTACGATCTCTTTTACCAAACTCCTCGCAAGAAAAGAAAAAAGGAGAGCTCTTTTTACCACCCAACAACGTATGGTCAACCACTCAACCGTGATTCGACCCGACGAGAATAATATACATGTCAAACGCAGGAACGGTGAAACGAGAGGTTCGAGCGAGCGAGGGTGAATTCATAGTGGGGCCTAAAAAAAATCAGGCTTGCTACTATAAGCACCTGAATTATGGCGTATCGATAGATCATCGTCGAGTCCAGATGCTACGAGCTAGGGGATACATGTCCAGGTCCTGATCCTCTGCTACTCCTACCGTTGTCCAGATCCCGATCCTAGCTCCGCGGCTGCTGCTACTGTTGTCCCTGCACTAATTGATCGATCATCAGCCACCAATATAATCCTGGCACTTACTCTTGGCTTGTCTTAACAGTGACCGTGGAGCATATGCATGCATGATGTCCTTTCCTCAAACACCATGGCTTTATGTTTTACTACTTCATCCGGTCTAAATTAATAGACATGGATTTGTCTAAATTAAAATATATCTAAACTTCACTTCATGATATGTTCAACTAATCAAGAAACCGATTTGTTTCTTATACTACTACTCCCTCCGGTTCATATTAATGATCTCAACTTTGTCTAAATTTATATATATAGTTAAATGTTTAGACTACATACATTCACATCTAGAAACAAGGCTGCACCAAAACCCTAATCATGCTTTGCTGTCGCTGCCGAACCGAGAACGAACGGAACGATGCCACGAAACCAATCGTGGCGGGCCATGGCCGTAGCATATGTGCGTACTCGACGGACGCGCTCCCCTCCCTGCCATGGATGCCCCACCACGATGCTGTTTCCAAACAAGCCTCATTTGAAAAGCCTGCCTTGGCCCACGCCGGCGACAGATTCGGGCCCGCGCACTGCCAGCTCGTGTCCTCCTGCGCCCCTCGCGGTAGGTCGCCTGGGCCTCACCTTCGGGCCCGTCCGCGCTTTCAAGTCCTTCCCCGCCATCACGCTGTTCCGATACTCCGCCCCTCTTCTTTCTTCTAATAACACCGCCTCCAAATGCATAATAATAAAGGGTAGTACTAAAATGACCTCAAAGATTAATCTCACACAAGTAAACTGACATCATCTCGTACAAAAACCGCTTCCATGAAACAAAGGGCTTATTACGTGGTTCTTCCAGGGAACCCAATGAAGATCGACACCGGCCGCCTTCTAATGGCCATGATATATATCCATGGTGCTCGAATTCAGGTTTGCGCTGTCTTTGTGTATCCATTGGTCTCCCTTTCCATCAGTCATGCAATGGCTCCGAGAATCAACGGGTAAGGTATCGTTCCGCACATCTGTTGTTTGCAAGAACACGGTCACGCGCATGCATGCATCACTTTATAACAACAGGAGATCGGAGTACATGTTCCGGATTGCCTAGACATTTCCTGGGTACAACGACCTAGCTATGCCAGCTATCTCCTCTAGCTTTCTTTTTTCTCGTATGTGAACTTGGCCTGAAAAATCCATGTCCGCTGGTTAATTTAGACGTGAAGCGCCACAATTCAGACAACTCATAGATTAGGACATATCAGTGACCTTTAAAAAACGAGAGTGACATGATTCGAATCAAAACCCAACATTTCTAGAACACCATCCGAGACGTCGTTTCCCTCGAATGCTCATGATGTTGCGTAAAGACGAGGCAAGATTTCTAGGCACGTCCCTCCTTTTTCCCCCAATGAGAAAAGGAAGAAACAAGCTTATGGCGCAAGGAAATGACCATCACCTAGGACAGACACCAAAAATAGTGGTGACACGGTTCCGCCTTTAGAAATGCTCCACTTCGTTACGTGTTTGGCTAGGGGCCGGGAAATGTAGAGTTCTTAGAAGTCACTAATAGGAACTGCTTTGTGTTGCCACTTTGAGGGAGCGCATTTGTTGCGAAACAGATCGCCATAGAAATGATGAGCAGACACAACAGTTAGTCATGGAAAATAGATCGTGTTGGCGGTGTGTCCGTAAAGCCACTTTCAACAATTCCTCTAAAGCGATGACAAAGTTAAGCTGATGGAAGAAGCAGAGGGCTTAAGATAAGCTATTTGATTGCAACAACGCTGGTCTTTTTCCTTAAACCAGAAATGTGTAAGTACTTGATTATTATCTTTCGACGAAAAGACAACTTCATGCACATTCTGTACGTGGCCAAAAACAATTGATTTTGGTCTTTACTCAAAGGTATTGTTGACTCCAGTTTGTACTGTGTGATTCCCCATATATTTCTACTCACGTGACTTGAGCAGGCCATGCACTCTTTTCTTCCTAGCAGGAAATTCAAAGTGTCTGATTGAACAATAAGGACCACCTAGCCAGTGATGGCATGAACATGATTGACAGGCGGACTGCAATCTACACCGTAACAAGACATGGTGCTCGATTTTAGGTTTGCTCTGTTTTTTCTGTCCATTGGTCTCCCTCCTGTTTATATTTCTATCCATTGGTCTTCCCCTTTTCGAAAAAAAAGTGGCTCGGAGAATAAACGGTACATGTGGGCTTCACATTTCTGATATTGCAAGAACACATTCATGCATATACAGGAGACTGGGGTATATTCCAGGTTTCTAGATATTTTTCAGCACGCCAACCTAGCTATCTCTTCTAGCTTTTTCTCATATGTGAACTTGACCTGAAAAATCCATGTCTGCTGACCCACCACTCACATTTAAGAAAGGAGGGCGACAGGATCAGAGTCAATTCCAACATTTCTCGAACCCCATTCAACAAAAATACCATGTCGTCGGCTTCTCCTTTCGCCAATGCTCCTCTGATCCGAGACACCGTTTCCCTCGAATGCCCATATTGTTGCATAAAGATGAGGCGAGATTTTTAGATATGTCTCCTTTTTTCCAATGTGAGAAATAAAAAGGAACGAACTTATGGCACAAGGAAGTCACCATCGCATGGGACTGACACGACAAGAAAAATGGTGGTGACATGATTCCGCCTTTAGAAATTCTCTACTTCTTGGCCAATTACGTGTGTGGCCAGCGGGAAATGCAGAGTTTCTCGGAAGTCACCACACGCCACTTTGAACTCACTATCTTGTTGCGAAATAGATGCCCTGGCATACAAGTGATGAGCCGACACATCAGAGTCATGGTAGATAGATCATGCTCGCTGTGTCTGAAAAGCCACTTTCAACAGTTCATGTAAAGTGATGGTAAAGGTGATAAAAGGATGATGGAAGAAGCAGAGGGCCCAAGATAGTTGCATATCAGGTCACACCATTTGTACTGTTGTGGTAATCAAATCATGTAAAGCATCAAACAAGTAGTACACCATTTCGAAAGGGCAACATCAGAATAAATAGTGCTATTACAGACTTTGCCTTAAACCAGATTATTATCTTTTGATGGAACGACAACTTCCTGATACATTACGTGGGCAAAAAATAATTGATTCTGTTCGGCTTGGATTTACTCGAAGATTATGTGGACTCCGGAGTGTATTGTTATTCCCCTGTAGATTTTTCGTGTGTGTCGATCGAGCAGATCCAGATCATTTCTTCCACGTACGAGCAGATCATTTATACAGAAAAATTGATGAAGTGTCTGATCGAGCAATAAGGACTGGCACTAACCAAAGAACAGTAACTGCGAGAACAATGTTTCTTCTCTCGAGAGGACATCATTTCGCTGTGGGGAGAAGTGGACCGGCTGTTTGCGCACCACGGTTACAGCAAGACCAGTGCATGAAAAATGCTCGGGGTGTTCCCTGCAAGGACTTTAGTGATGTGAGGTCGCTGTTGAACAGCGTCCCATTGGTGTTGCCGCTACACGAATGCACGAAGAAGCGGAGACAGACATATCTGGCAGGATTTCGACCACGGAGAAAAGGACGGCTGAATTACCGGATATTCGAACAGATCAAACGAGGAACGGTTTTAGTTTCCTGTATTTTCATGTGTTCTAGTTATGGACCAGCCAGCACCAGCAGCGTGTGCTGCTTGCTCTGGCCAGATAGAGTGGAATCTGTGAACATCAGCCGGTGCCAAGCTAGACTGGAAACTTAAGAAAGGAGAATGACATGATGGGAATCAAGTCCAACATTTCTAGAACCCCATTCGAGGAAATACGGGTGTCGACGTCTCCTTTGGCCATCGACGCTCCGCTCCGAGCCGTCGTTTCCCCCGAATCAACATGTTGTCACAGAAAGATGGGGCAGGATTTTTAGACATGTTACCTTCTCTTCCTAATGTTTTGAATCAAAAGAAAAAGGAGAAAAGCGTGCAGTGCAAGGTAGTCGAACTAACGGTCCAACATTTCTAGGACCCCATTCGAGAAAATACCCATGTCAGCCTCTCCTTTGGCCAACAGTCCGATCCGAGACGTCGTTTCCCTCGAATGGCCATGTTTTGCATAAAGATAGGGCTAGGTTTTTAGATATGTCTTTTTTCCCGATGAGAGAGTTATGGCGCAAGGAAGTCGCCGTCGCATAGGACCGACAGACAAGAAAAATGGTGGTTACATGATTCCGCCTTTAGAAATGTTCCGCTTCTTGGCCAATTACGTGTGTGGTCAGTGGGAAATGCAGAGTTCTTGGAAGTCCGTACTATATGAACCGCTTTGTGCAGTCACTTTGAGCGAGCGGAGCACACTTGCTATGAAGCAGATCCCTGGCCAGCCATAGAGGTGACGAGTAGATACATCAGCAGTTAGTCAAGGTATAAATAGCTCATGCCGGTTGTGTTTGAAAAGACACTTTCAACATTTTCCCTAAAGTTGATGGCAAAGGTGATAAAATGCTGAGAGGGCCTAAGATAATAAGATATTTAATTGCAACATCAGGGAACACACATTTATACTGTTGTGGTAATTAAACCATGTAAAGTTGCAAACAGTCTTACAATGTATGTATATACTAGTTGCACAATTCTACCATTGGCCTAGCTTGTTTTTCTGAAAGAAAAGAAGTAAGCGGCATTCTTCACATCCTGAGTTCTCAGTCTAGGAAGGGAAAAGCAAGAAGTCCCAAGTGCTTATTTCGTTGTTGTTCGAGTGAATCCAAGACTGCCGCCACCTTCTGATGGCATCAACATGCTTGACACGCACACCACAGCCTACACTGTGACATGAATTTAGGTTTGCTCTGTCTTTCTGTCCATTGGTCTCCATCCTTTTTTCCGACCCTTCAATGGCTCGGAGAATCAACGGCATATGTGTTATTTGCAAGAACACGTTCATGCACATACATCACTTTATAACAACAGGAGATCAGAGTATATATCCGCAAAGCTAGCTATCTCCTCTAGCTTTTTTCATACGTGAATTTGACATGAAAAATCCATGTCTGTTGGTTCGAACGTGGGGCAGAAAATTTAGATAGCTCATGTGATTTCGACATATCAATCACTTTTAAGAAAGGACAATGACGTGATCAGAATCTACTCCAACATTTCCAGAACCCCATTCCAGAAAATACTCATGTCGACCTCTCCTCTTGCCAGCGACGCTCAGATCGGAGACGTCATTTCCCTCGAACGCCCATGTTGTTGCATAAAGATGAGGCAAGATTTTAAGATATGTCCCTTTTTCCCGATGAGAGAAAAAAGAAGAAGCAAGCTTATGGTGCAGGGAAGTCGCCGTCGCCTAGGACAGACAGGAAAAATAGAGGTGACATGATTCCGCCTTTTGAAATGCTCCACTTCTTACCCAGTTACGTGTTTTTGCAGAGATTTTGCAAGTCATTGCTATGGACTGCTTTGTGTAGTCACTTTGAGGGAGCGCACTTGTTGCGAAACAGATCGCCATATAAGTGATACTAAATCAGCACAGCAGGTAGTTAAGGTAAATAGATAATGCTGTCTGTGTCTGAAAAGCCGCTTTCAACGTTTCCTCTAAAGTGATGGCAAAGGTGATGAAAAGACTGATGGAAGAAGGCTGGGAGTGCCTAAGATAAGATATTTAATTGCAACATAATGTAACAAACATTTATAATGTTGTGGTAATCAAACCATATATAGTTGTAAACAGTAGATTACTGCAAAAAGGGAAACATCAAACCAAGAGTGCTAGTACTACAGTGCGCCTGATACATATTCTGTACGGTGGGTAGAAATAATTGGTTTTGGTCTGCTTGGATATACTCTAAGTTGCTGTTTTGACTCCAGTTAGTATTGTGTGATTCCCCGTATATTTCTATTCACATGACTTGAGCAGGCCATTCACTCTTTTCTTCCAATCTGAAAATTCCAAGGAAGTGTGTGATTGAACAATAAGGACAGGCACCGACCGAAGAACAGTAAGTGCGAGAACAATGTCTCTTCTCTGAAGAGGACATCATTTCGCTGTGGGGAAAAGTGGACGGGCTGTTTGTTTGCAGACCCACAATTAGTGCAAAACCAGTACAGTACATGAAAAATGGTCAGGGTGTTCCCTGTAAGGACTTATAGTGATTGATGCGAGGTCGCTGTTGAACCACATCCCATTGCTGTCGTAGCTACGCGAATGCGCGTAGAAGCATATTTGGCGAGAGTTCGACCACGAAGAAAAGGACAGCTGAATCACCGGACATTCGAACAGATACCCCAGGAGCGATTTTAGTTTCCTGCATTTTCATGGGTTCTATAGTTATGGCCAGCCAGTACCAGCAGTGTGTCAAGCTAACTGCATATATCAGCTAGTGCCAAGCTAACTGCATGTATCAGCTAGTGCCAAGCTAACTACATAGCTAGCTAGGTAGATGGTAGCTTTGAGGCGTCTATGAAAAGCACTTGGATCATATGTGAAACTATTGGAGCTGACATTACGAGCATAAAAGGTGAAGAAAAAGGGGTGTGCAGGAAAGCTGACCTTCACATGGTTCAGTGGCACGTATAGATCAGCAGCAGTAAGCAGACAGTCGATGAGCGTGTCCAGCCTGGAGCATTCAGGATTCAGATGGGCTCGACCCATCTGGCCGTAACACCACCAAAGAAAAAGGCTGGTAACGGGAGCGTGTCCTGGCGGTGCCGAAGAACATGAGGGGGCGAGGGAGGCGCCGACGATGGTTTCGAGCAAGATCACGCGGCGCCCCGGACGCTGGGCAACCGTGCACTCTGGAAAAAGGATACTGCTCGCCCACGCGAGGGGCCGTCGCCCCAACAGGATGATGCTCGGCAGCTGATTTCCACGGATGCTGGTGGGGGTAGTGGATGGTGGCATGAAGCCGGTGTCCGGGTCCGGCACACCGACCGACCACAAGGAAATGGCCGTACCAGACAACAGCGAAGGGATGGAGGTCACCAGTAAGTGGTCAATCAAAATTTGGCATGATGCGACTCGTGTGCCGGCGTTTAGCGAGGACATGGGTGGCCGATCGGCACCAGCGCCAGCCGGCCGGCATTTCGCCGAACATCTGGTGCGCAGCACGGGCGCGGATTGCGTCGTGGAAAGGGAAACCGTACCGTGGTGCCGCAGTGGACCCGGCGGAGGCTTTGAACATCGGAACCCACTGACTGCAGTGCAGCATGCCATGGCCGACCGTCAAGAAGCAGGAAGCATGTGGCCATCGCGGGTTCGGTCCTTCGAGCTCGAGGATGGGCTTGGATGGCGCGAGTTGCAGTTGCAGCGGGAAGGGCCAAGGGAAATGATGGGTCCCAATGGACTCGGCGGGACATGATACAGCTGGGCCTCGATCTGGTGGGCTTTCTCGCGGATTACATGCGTTGGGCCTCGGTTGAGCTTGCTAAGGGGCTCTTTTGTTTATAAAGAAATACTAATAGTGTTAGTTTTTTCTCATACACAAACAGCTGCGAAATGTAGCACAATCCACAAGTAAACCGAAGAAAAAAATATTGCACTTTTTTTTTGTTCGCCAGATATTCTTTTTGCAGTACAATGTATTTGCTGAGTCGAGTGTACAATTTCTCATTTTGGCTGAGCATCCGTATGTTCTTGCTTGTTGAAACTTCAGACTTGCTATCATATCCACAGAAACTGAGATAATGACATGAGGATCATTAAAACATTTTTTTTCCGTGGGAATGCATTTTGAATCCAATCAAACATCCATAGCCTCCGTTCTTGCAAACCAGGGTATATATATATCCTCCTCTTAACAAAAATTACAAATTGGGTAGAAAAAAATACAACATGATCAAATCTCCAGTGACATTAAGCTTTGCTTGCATGCGGAAAATGTGAAATAATTTGTAATGGAGTACCAACAATCTGTAGTCCCCTTGGTATATAATCCACAGAAACTGGACTACATCCACGGTGTATCCCAAAGGGCATCCCCAGCAGCATTCAACATTAGATCATTGGTGTGTTCCAATGGTCCTGATAAGTTACATTCATGACGTTTAGGCCGTAGGCTATGCTATGCCACAATCATGATTACATTTCAAACTCAGTTCCAACTCCTCTAATGAGTGTTCAATGAAACTTCCATAGCAATCGTTCATACAAACCAGGGTATATATTTCTCTTCTTCTCCACAATAACAAAAAAAAAGGTACAAATCGCCCAGGAAAAACCACTACCACCAAAACTGGAGCGCCGATAAAGTTCACACAGCAAACCACAACGCTCTCCGCTGCCATTAATCGTCCTCCATAGGTACTTCTGGAATATCCCACCTGTCCTCTTCAATCGGCTTGGTGATCACCGAAACAGGTGAACGTGCGAACAAAGTTAAGGACACAAACATGCTATGGAACAGTACGAAAGCTTTGAATGCACAAGGCTAAATCTTTTTTTTTGCTCGACCAAACATTAACATGCAAAGGAAAATATTGGAAATGAATGGTGTGGACTGTTAAGGATATAGATCATCATATCGGTCGCCTTTTCACCCCTGTTTGTGCTACTCCGAAGTTCCCTACGGATTTCTGGAGTAACCTGTAGATACAGATTACTACAGTTAAATGGGAATCATTTCGAAATTCATGCAGACATGTGAATGATGAAGCTGAGAGGACTGTACCAAATAGTGTTTCTGGTGATCCAACAAGCGTGCGAGTTTCTCCTTATCTTTCTTCTCCAGCTCATTCTTGTATCTGTTAAAAACATTTAGAAACAGATGAATGAACAAGTGAAAACTTCGCAAGGACATTACAAGGGGACACTTATATGGACATTATAAGTTAAAATATATTCTATCATTATATCATCAGGGATCAGACCTCTGAGCCACAAATAGCAAAGAAGCTGGTTACTGCTCACATTGTATAGCATAACATTTTCCATAGTTCGGGTTTAATACTTTGTCCCGGTAATGAAAAAGGTTTACCAGGAAGATAACCAGGGAAAGACTACTTGCAGTACTGCAAGCAGTCAAGCATAGTGGTTGTTTTGCAGCATTAAGAGCAATGCCTTTCAGATTAACCAAAATATGCTTTCGAACTTTACACATCCATCACTGACCTTTCCACAAAGGCGAGCAGCGACTGGTGCCATATAACAGGCATGTTCCTCTCATCGTCAAGAAACCGCATGAAATGGGCAAAAACTGCATCAAGTACACGGTACGGCAAAGCATACTTCTTATCAAGAAATATCTTGATAAAGTAACTGCAAGAGAGATATCAGGTTACAGCATGTTGCAACGTAATAAGAAGCTATTAAACGAATTGCAGGTAAATGCCACAACTATATACGAGAAAAGAAGATAGTTCACCCACACTAAAAGAAACCAGAGCTACACATGCAATGCAGTTACCAGCAAAACATCACTTGAACTACGATCTTAGGAAACAATAGAACATTTCAGTCCATCCTATTGCATAACAGGACTTGGCTACATAACAGAAATCTGAACACCTGTCACAACAACCTCCCATGGCATATACATGAGAAGCTAGAATGCACATCCAGATGGTTCCAACAAGGATTCGACCGCAGAAAATACAATATACAAGTATACAACAACTCCTAAATTTAAGAGTACAATGGATGAAAAATCTGTGGCACGGTGGCCTCTATTTGGGAAAAATTTAGCACCAGCTTACGCAAACCATTTGGCAAAATTGTTGTACTCCCTCCGACCCATATTAGTTGACTTGGATTTGTCTAGATTTGAATGAATCTTAGTATATAGGTTCATCCAAATTTTGACAAATCCAAGTCAACTAATATGAGTCGAAGGGAGTAGTATAAACTATAAGTTGGCAGACAGACACAAGCAGAAGGAGAGGTACAGGAAAATCAATGCTGGTTTCTGCATCAAGTAATTTCAGACCAACTATAATCTTTGTTACTGCAGCAAAATTTTATATATATACAAAGAAATGTTATTTAACTAGTAATGTTAACTAATGAAACATGTAATGCTTATTCACAGAAGTATAAAGTTCACTGGGGAAAAATTGTTGAAGTTCTTATAATATGTGCAGTACACACAAAAAAAAACTTTAAGGTGCCACACTTTACCTAGTTGTGCCACAGTACTCCATGTCTGCTAGTTTCATTAATGCCGCGCTGCAAAAAATGCCAAGTAGAGATAAGATATCAACTGCACAACCATCCTTAGACAAGAATCGTAATACTATATTCAGCTAACCTTGCATGGAGTGGAGGAATGGTACATTTCTCGAGAATACTACCAACAATTACTGCTTCACGCAGAGTGCAATCCCCTTCCTGCAGCCATAACATTTGGCAGTTATATTATAGAGTGAAGAGAAAAGAAAAGAAATACGCAACTAATGAGTCTACAGCAAGCATTAAATGTGGCTTATGGTTGGATGATCAACAATATTGCTCCTTTCAATCGCATATTCAGAAGTACTAATGAACTCGCCATGCATTCTAGGAAACTCTCTCTTCTAAAGCGAACTACCTGACAGAGTGGCAGTAAAATTCCCTTGAAAAAGGCAGCAGGCTTGTAGAGGGATTTTTTCATAGCCTGATAAAGCGCAAAATGGAGCCTCTTGTTGTGCTTTATGTCATTGCGGATACGCGGGAGCAGAATAGCTTCGTAGAATCTCACGGCGTTCTTCGCACTCATGTTTGAAGAGAAGAGCCGCGTTGCTTGGTACACCGCGTTAGGAGACCAATGCTCAGGCTGGGTTAACTGCAGCACATCTGCCCAGCATTCTAGCGATGGGATACGCTTGAGTGCTTTGGGAATTTTCCCACTAGTGTATCGCCTCAAGAGCTGGCCAACCCTGCATATGACAAATTCGACAATGAGCGATGCATATATAAGACAATGCAAATAGGCTTCTCGCTCCAGAGGAAATGGGTAAGGAGCAAGGCACATACTCTTTATAGAGTTCGATAATTCTGGTGTCCAACTTGACAGCAGGCCGTCCTTCTGCACAAACATACCAAGACTCAGTAATCTCATAATCAACTTGGCTCTGTTTTTTTTTTTGACTGATAACCAAAATGCGATTGAAGTGAATTCAGAAAAGTTGGTAGCTAGCTCAATGGCCAATGGACTGCGGTCCCAAGTATCAGGTAAGAACAAAATGAGTCAAAAATGAATGCCCACCAGTTGAGACGGTGGCGTCCTTCTCTCTGATCTTCTGGAGAATGATATCGCCAAGAGATTGGTTGGAAGAGGTGTCCTTCGACATGAAGGCGGCGAGGGCCTTCTCGTCCTCCTCATTGATCTCCGACTGAGAAAATAGAAGCAAAATCGCATTAGCAACACACTCAAAGTAAGTAAGCTCCATTTTACTGCGTTGAAGCAAGAGCACGCACCACGCCGCCGTCGTACTCGCTCTGCGCGTCGAAGCCATCGAACTCGTCGACGTCATCCTCCTCCTCGTCGCCTTCGTCGGCGGGGACCGGGAAGACGGACGACGTGGACGGGGCTGCGGCGGCGGCGGCTGATGGGGCGTCGGAGGGGAGCTGCTCGCGGGACTCGGCGAGGCCCTCCTCCTGCTGCTGCTTGAGCGCCTCGCGGAGGATCTTGGCGCTGATGGAGGAGGGCACGGAGGCCTCCTCCTCCGCCTGGTGCCGCTTGGCGGCGCCCGAGCGGCGGCGCTTCCCGGCGTCGGCCACCGCGTCCGCGTCGGCGCCGAGCGGAAGGCGGCTGCCCTTGGGCGGCTTCTCCGAGGACTTGCGCTTCTTCCCGGCCATGACGTCGCCGAGCGAGCTGCTGGGTCGGAGGCGAGGAGAGGACGGGGCGTAGGAGGGGGAGGAGGCGGCTGCGAGGTAAACCCTAGCGGAGGTTTTGTTTTCTGGTCCGATCCGAGCGTACTGTCGTCTCCTGTGGTGGGCTGAGTGATCGTTGCTGGGCCAGACAAATTGTTGCCCCGTCCTTGCTCACGACGGCCCATTCCATCCGAAGGAGTTAGGTTGAGCTACTTTTCATTATTATTATTGGCCAGTTTTTTTCTTAATAAAGACCTGTCAGGGAGAAATATATTTTTATCCAAGTTACACAAAAAATATATACTCCCTCCGTTTCAAAATATAAGATGTTTTAGCTCAGTGAAGCAAATGTATCTAGACTATTTTTAGTATATAGTTTCACTCAAGTTTGGAATGAATCTACACACTAAAAAAAGTTTAGATACATTTGCTTCACAAACTTAAAACATCTTATATTTTGAAACGAAGGAAGTATATTCTAATAATACGAGATAAGTTGATAAGACAACACTAGATAAAAAGTTGATTCACTCGACATAAAAATAATATTTTGTATAACCTCTCGAGCTTCAGGAAAATAAAGACATACAAAACTAAAACTACTCCACGGTGATCCGTTTGCCAAGTCGGAGAAGCGTGCCGAACAAGTAAGCGAGAAGCATCACCGGAACCAAGACTACGTGTCGGAACGGGGGTGGTGGCGTCGTGAAACTTGGTCAAAGATAGCCACGTTTGGAATCTCAAAACCTAACACTTACTACATCTTAATGGTAAGGGCATGTCTAATGCAAGGTTCTGAGGTAGGTGCTTATATATGTGTAAAATAAATTGAATTTTGCATTAAAAAAGCTGCTACTGCTTATGTCTACAAATATAGGACAAATGCCTAACTTGACACCTCTGCTGGTGTATAGTAAAAATAAGCATTGATTTTTAGTTGGGCGAGAGTTGAAACGTGACGCCCCGCCCATGAGGTGAGAGTAACCGGCGTGGATGTGGAAATGTAAGCAGATGATCGAGTTTGGCGCCGGTCGGCCGGCCGGAGGGTCAAGGAAGAGGCGTCACGTCAAGTAGTACTGCACGGAGGTGAGGTCAACCGATTAATTCTCTGATGAGCTAATCAGTAGTAGCTACTAGCTAGCCAGCATGATCCACCCCCAAATTATTCCTTAATTAATGCATCAGGCCCCACGTTTAGCTTTCCCTATCCAGATTAACTAGTACTAGTATTATTAGTAGCTGTTGATTTGATTTGAGAGGGATGGTTTTGGCTATGTGCTGCGCACAGGCAGATTTAGCTTACCCCCCTACAGCTATATAACAGTCCCATTATTCCAGCTTGATCAGCTGACATGGATCTCTGCAGCAAGATCCGATGCTATCTAGGGTTCCTCGTATGTGTTCTCCTAGTTCGTGGTGGACAAGCCACGACGACGACGGTGACCATCGCTTCATTCAACAAAGCTGCTCTGGGTGTTGATGCTGAACTGTGGATGCAAGATCCAGTTCATCCTCTGGCCGGACATGGTGGCGGGGGTAGTTGGGCGGGCCTGGCACTCGGCAGCAAGACTTGGCGCCTCCAAGTTACTCTACGGCGCAGGTGAGCGGCGCTAGGAGGTTGCGGGATGGCTTCTCTCACAGTGTTCGTCTGGTTGGAATTTGTGTGGAGTGTGGTGACTCTCGTGGCTCGAGAATAAAGCTCTATCGAGGCTATCGGTGTCCCTCTTTTCTTCGGATGTTCACCATCCTCCTGGTCGGCCGTGGCGGCGAGGGGAAGGATGGTGGCGTCTGGATGTGGCCTTCGGGGCGCTGGTGGCTCTCTCTGCTGCGGCGAGCGAAACACACGGTTGGCACTAAGGCGGCCATGATCTTTGGCCGGCATGGCGACCCATCTTCTTCCTCCACGACGGAGGTCAATTGAATCCTACGCCAGAGCTCGTCCCCTCCTTGTCACCAATTGGTTCATCCTCGGGGGCATAGAGGTGGCCGACGGAACTGGTGCTTCGTCGAAAGAGAGTTTTCGAGCGTCTTCCTCTCGTACCTCAGTGGCAACACCTTGAGGTCGCCAGCGACCAACGGCGGAGGCTTTTCCCAAACACTTGATTGCTTTTCCCTTTATACTGTTGTGGGTGGGGGTGGGGGGTTGCAAGAAAAAAGGTCTTATGTTCAATGTGTTGGGGGGTGCAAGAAGAAAGGTCTTATGTTCAATGTTTAAGTTACGCGATAGTTGAAAAAGGGACTTTTCATAATTTTATACCTGCCATGTACCTCTAGGTCCTTTGAGACCGTTTCTCTTTAAAAAAAGACATGAGTCCTTGTCCTTAGTTTTCGGTCGTGGTCCAGCGCACGCTTTACCATTTTCTTTGTTTCCTATACTATACCATTCCGAAATGTGCAGTCTACTCGTAGATATAATACATTTGCATGTACAGTACTCCCTCCGTTCGCAAATATGTGTACTTCTAACTTTTAGCTAAGTCAAACTTTATAAAATTTGAGTAATTTTATAGATAAATATAGCAACATATATTATATTAAAATAATATATTATAAAATTAAATTCCGTTCGCAAATATGTGTACTTCTAACTTTTAGCTAAGTCAAACTTTATAAAATTTGAGTAATTTTATAGATAAATATAGCAACATATATTATATCAAAATAATATATTATAAAATTAAATTTTAAAATATATCTAGTAGTACCAATTTAGAGTCATATATATTAATACATTTTTCTATAAAATTAGTCAAACTTTACTAACTTTGATTTAGGATAAAGATAAAAATACACTTATCTGCGGACGGAGGAACTAGGAGGATCCTAATTAAACCGGATACCACCTTAGTATTCGGAAGGCTTTGAGCAAATGAAGAGTGACGCGCACGATCGATAGGACTGACGTACGTACCGGCCGGCCGGCCGGCCTTTCCCAGCTGCCATTTTCTAACCTGCCTGCCTGCTACTCCTTGCGATCGACCACCTGGAATACAGGTATGAACACCTGGAAGAATCCGTACGTACGATTTACGCAAAAAAAAAATGTACGCACATACTACACCATTCCTCTGTCTAAGTGGTGGGCCCCACGGGACGGCTTGTTGGCATGGCTGGCAGATCATGATCAGCCTCAACGAACAGCCTCGCGCCTGTCCAAGCAGGCGCGATCGAGCTGCGTACTCTGGGCCGTGCATGCTGTATCCGTGTATCGTGCAGGCAACGCGATGGAGTGCCGTACGTCGATCTGTGCACTCTGGGCCGGTACGCACTAACTACCATGGTTGGATCGTGCATGCTTGCGTGCGTCGGCCATCACGCATGCACCGATCTCTCTCAAGAAATGTACTCGTGTCTAAATAAGGAGTCCGCAATATACTCGTGTAGTAGTTTTCTAGACTTGTATAAAAAAACCATCCGGAAGATACTTGAAAGGCTTTGTTGACTCGGCCTAGAGAAACGAGACGAGGGAGCTGACAGGCGCCTGTGATTCGAAAGAAATCGATGCTCCGAAAAGTAAGCGTTGTTAGCGACCCAAAGGCCAGCCCACACTCAACTAGTGTATTTGGAGGCCCAAGGCCTCTCTCATCCCAAAAGCCGCGACTGAAGGGAGAGGTTTGCCTACCTATATAAGCTGGTGTCGGCCTCCTTCAACTAGCGAGGTGAGACTAAACCCCGGGCGCGTACCAACGGACCGTCCCCAGCCGTGCCACCCGTTCGAGTGCTGACAAGTGTGCACTAATTTTAAAAACGAGGAGGTAAAAGAGCTTAGCACCTTTTTCACTAGTTTTAGCATTACTTTTATCCCTAGAACGGCTAATAAAGCAGCTCATAAATGCGCTAAAAGGGCTAGTGTCGAAAGGAGGAGATGTTTGTGGGTCAATTATAAACCATATTTTTCTAGTAGATGTTCTTGAAAACGATCGTATCAATTCTGATTAATATATAAAGCTCTTTGTTCGCAAAAAAAGTAAAATAAACACGGAGGCAAGAAAAAAAAACGTCATTGGACAGAGCAGAATCACCACGTACAAACGGGCTGCTTATAGTAGCTGCAAATTAATCATCATGGTTGAATTAAGTGAGCGGCCTTCCCACCCAGTTGCCATTCTTGTGGACCGCAGGCCGGCAGACACCCGCGCGCACGCACGCACGCACGATAAAAATAGGTTAAGCTGCTGTAGTACCATGCCATGATGATTTGATCGGCGCGAGGCGACACCAGATCCAGATTAGCCTCCGGGCGATAGGGCCCACCGGACGGACGGAAGGCCACTTGATCTCACACCGTCTCGTTTCTACTATATCCAAAAAAAATAAATCAAGTTCCTTCTAGCACTATCTTTTTTTCTTTAAATATCCATGGAATTGAAGAGATCTTTTCTGTCTAGAAACAAGTGTCTATACTATACTACTAGTATAATATACGTAGTAGCATCGTTTACTTGGACCGAAACAGGCGTCACGTCAAGTAGCGCACCAAGAGGTCAACCGATTAATTCTGTGATGAGATAATCACAGGACTAGCTAGTAGCATTGTTTACTAATTAATTAATCAAGTTAATAATTTGAGGAGAGTCGGCTGAGATGGGAAAATATTTCTATGGGACATTGTCTACAAATTTGGAGGCGTGGATCCATTTTAGCAAACAACACATGTCCAAAACAGAGGAAAAAAGATTACTAATAATTTTCTACGGAGAACGTGTGAATAAGATTAGTAATAATTTTTTACGGAGTAGATCTAAATTGTCCACTTTTAGACCATATCCCATAAAATTATTTTCCGCGCTTTGCTTTCCTGCCTGCCCAAATGGACTAACAATATAGTTTTTTTTAACATAGTACTAGTATAGTTAGTTATATTATATAGCCGTTGATTTGATTTGATTTGATTTGTATATATAGTTAGTTATATAGCTGCCTATTTGATTTGATTTGACAGGGCTGGGTTACGTGCTACGTACTTGGCGGATAGTACGACACTAGCATCTCCCTCTAGCTATATATACATACACTAGATTTTATGGTGCGCCTTGGCGCACGATCTCGTTGAACTCGCGCCAAATTACATTTTATATAATAATAATTAGAAAATACGGCATGAAATTTTAAGGAATATAGATCCGTTCTAATTAAGAGAAGGCCTTCTCAAATTGACTATTAGAAGTTTGGAAACCATGTTGGAACTTAATGCTATAGAATCTGATAGTTATATATATTAGAAAAGTTTTATTCAAAGAAGGAACTATGATAGTTGTGATGACCTATTATTTAGCCGAAGAACACATGGTACTACATAATAGATTGATAGCGAGGGTAACAGTGTAGCGCAGAATAACTTTAGATACATGATTCCAGGACGAAGAGGGCTCCCATGGTTCACAGTAGAGTTGTTCGGTACTTATTAGACACAGTCCAACATAAAGTAGTAGACAGTAAAACACGATAATTATTAAGATTAAACCCATCAGGGAGCAGCAGAGGTAGAAATCCCGACATTGGACAGCAGAGTTCCTAGTCCTCATATATAATCGTGTCCATATTAGAGTGTCGATTCCTCATATATATTGTTATCATTGGTCATAGTTGAGAATATCACGCTTGTAGGGGTTTCTATCTTCCGAGCTAGCATTATCTCTAGACAAGTCTTCATAAAGTGGATACACCACTGTATCTTTGAGCCTGTCTATTACCTCATCCTCATGATATTTAAGGTCAGCAGCCACGCTCTGAACATCAAGGAGGCTAGCACTGTGTTTACCATGTATGGTAGTATGGACTGAAGCCAAGTACTTAGAAACTATCTCCTGGATGCGCTTGTTTGACTCGAATACTTTATCAATGAGAATATCGCGGGCACTTATGGTTTTGATCAGCTGTTTGTTCCTTTTTTCTAGCTTGCAACAAAGACGTCTAGTTCATCATAGTTCTAATCCTTAAGTACCTTTCTCTAATCCGGTTGCCATGTAATGGATCGCATCTTTTGCAGCATAATTTTTTGCTTTTTCCAAAGACGATGCTAGAGAGCTCATCACCGAGTGAGGAGGAAGCTTTGTTTCAATAAAATGTGAATGGTTAGCCAGTCCTCAATCAGACCTTAGTTATTGTTATCTAGTAAATGTCAGAGAGACATAGAGAAAACAACGCATGCAATATTTTGTAATTGCTTTATTTAATATACAAAGTAACAGATCCTGTAACGGTCTGAACAACATAGAGAAAAATACACATGTATTTTAGAGAGTAAATGTAAGAGCCATGAGAACTGTTACAGATTGTTACCCCCAAGTAATAACCAAAATCTTAAGAACTAAAGTCTGTTTGTTTGGCTCAAATTTAGCCGACTACTGATCTTGCAGTATATGGAAGCCTGCATAAGATATGTTTAACTGATTTTCTGAATCTCTATATAAACCATGGTGACCAAATTCCAGGACCTTTTCTAGCTCTAGGGATAACTCATATATAGACGTATAATCATCAGAAGCTTTCTCGACACAGACAGTACCATTACCTAAGTGATAAGTTTACTAATATCCCATCTAAGTTATGTGATGGTGAGAGGTGCTTTAAAATAATGACTCATTTAAAGGGGCAGCAGCTAGACGTTTTTCATATGTCAATTCCACAATCAAGGACGTGAGATGACACAGAATCAAGAAGAATAGAACCTGACCTGCCAAACGTACCGACTTCAAAGGACCTGTTTGTTTTTCTATAGACAGTACCATTCTGTGAAGCCTGCATAAGATATGTTTAAGTAAGACAGTACCATTTTTTTCTGTTTTTCTATATAGAAGCCTGCATAAGATGGGTGTAGATGTCAAAGGGAGAAAGCTAGCTCTGAGTCAACTGAACAAGACTGACCAGTATTGCATTTCGAGGTACGCAAATTCTGTAAATATAAACATAAATATGTGATTCACTAAATTGTGTTCCCAGATTAGCATAGTACATAATGTTCAGGTTCATTACATAATGTTCCCAGATTAGCATAGTACCCAAATTTAGTAATGCATCAGAAAATCTAACTTGCACAGTTTGTAGCAGACTCAAATCCCATAGAACGACCAGCAAGTAAAGGATCAGCAAGGATAAATTCCTCCCACTAAGCTCTCTATCCAGCAACACAGCAACTAAACTTACAAAAATATGCAGTCACATTGGCAAAACCTTAACCTGGCAATATAACTCAATGACAACACATGGGAAAAAATGAGCCATGAATTACTCTACCTATGCAGCAAGAAACGGACCAATCTATAGCCAAGGTATTAACCTTTTTCTTGTGCCTACCCAAATCACAGATATAAAAACTCACCGCAAACACAAATGGACTGTAAGCCTACTATAGAAAATGTGGCCTCCTGAGTTGGCAATCTCCATATGGAAGTAGACCTGTAGAGAAGAAAACAATATAATAGAACAAGTAAGCGTCAGCAAAATTCAGAAAAATGATCATAAAAAAAAGAACGAAAATAGAGGAAGAATAGACCAAAGAAAAACAAGTAATAAAATCCCAAATCATGAATATAAGGTGCCTGAGATACTGCTAGAACTACGATTAGGGTTTAAAATCAGTACCCAACAAAGAGAAATTTGAAGGAAAGCTCAAAAACATGGAAGAGCTTCAAGAGAAATTGTCTTTGAACAAAAATAAAGATTCTTAGTTAGCACTATGGTTCAGAACTAAAAAGTTCTACCCATTACCTATAAGATCTGGGCATAATCTTCTGTAAAAAATCACCATCTTCTTCCATAACACCTCTGAACCAAAATAAAAGATATAAATTAAAACCCCACACAATAGATTAATAAGTGCAAGAACATATTAGATTCACACCATCGAGGTACTGCAGGAACTACCGATGAGTATTTGCAGACATCACATAATAAAGAGAATTCGGAAGAAAATACTCAGAAACATGAAGAGAAAGATTCCTAGTATGCATTATAATCAGATATTGAAAAATCTAACCATTACCTGCTAGGTTTGGGTCCAATTTCTGTAGAACTTCATCTTCTTCTTTCATACTAACATAGATGAACCTGCACACATGTGTGAGAACATATGCCTGATTTCATAGAAGATACCGTAGGTAATTTTACTCTTATTCTAGGACACACCAGCCATGGAGTGAGGACACACCTGCGGAGGTCGTCCTCGTTGCATGCTTCCTCCCCATCGTCACCACTGGTGGTTGTGTGAGGGTGAGAGGGGAGAGCGGAGATGGAGGACAATGGTCGGCGCTGCTCCTGACGATGGTGATGATGGGACCTCGACCCGAGGAAGGATGGAGGAGGCAGCGCTCGCTGTAGGGCACAGAGACTTCGTCTCGGGCTGGCTTGGCCGCTCCTTGCCGCTGGAGGAATTGTGGACGAGAAAGAGGTTGGGATCGAAAGAGGGGGAGGAGGGGAATGGGGGTAGGGCAAGGCAACGGCGATGGCTGGTGGTGGTGGTGAGAGAGAGGTAGGAGGAGGACGGGCAGGAAGGGGAGGGGGCGCCCTTGGCGGCGGCATGGAAAGAAGGGGGATTAGGGAGGAGGGAGAGAGAACGTGAGGGGATTGGGTGGAGGGAGAGAGAGGACACGAGGACACCAGGCCTGAATCGACCCATCTAAAATCCATCCGGAGCGACTGAGAGGTGGACCATCTAAAGGATGGCCCCGCACACTATAACAGACGGGTAGACAAGCGGTATTACATGGCTTGGACAATGAGAGAGCAGCCAAGAAAAAAACACATATGCACCAACATCTGTACCCCTTCCAGCCGCTGACAGGTAGTCCATGCTTAAAATAGACAGCCAAGATCTGCTAGGAGCTATGTGGCTGGCATGATCGGATGGTCGAAATTCATTGATTTTTGTAGAGTCTCCCAGGGGTCTCACCAATTACATCTTTAGATACATCTAGCCCATCGTTGCCAGCTCCATCGACTAATTAATAACCTTCTTCAGTTTTGCAAGGCGAAAATTTGCTGAGCGCAACAATGTGACAAATCCTGTTTAGGATACGGAGCACGCTACCATCCACAAGCACTATTATGAACCATTTCAATGGGAGTTTTGAAGCAAAGTACAGTACATATATGTATAGTATAATATTATGCTTTTCGTAAAATAAAAATAGTATGCTGGTACGAGAATCCTGAACACGGACTAGGGCCGAAGAATACCATAGGACAGATCACGGACTAGCAGTGCTTACGGATTGTACAGATTAATGAATCCGGTAATAATACAGAGGATGTGTAGGTGTGGTGCGCACGCACGATTGGAGCTTCCAAATTGCCATTTTTCTAGTAACAGAAGAAGAAGGGTGGTCCGTGCATTTTTCTTTTGGATAATAATAATAAAAAAAAAAATCGTACTGCTCCCACTGGGCGCGGCGGTGGGGCTCACTGGAGGGACAACCACTTGGCACGGCCGCCGGATCATCCGCTGCGCAACCTGTCCGAGCGATCGAGCTGCCAGTGCCGGGGGGCAGACATGATGGGATTATATAATTCCTCCGTCCCGGTTTAAAGTATATAATTTGTAAACCATGCAATCCTAAAATATTTAGACACAAAAGCATTTAATCTCTATAATTACTCTTATGTGAAAACAATAAAATATTTGCATACACATATGTGAACAAATGTAAACTCTTTTTCTCCTTATGCATGTTCTACTTTTACTATTAAATGGACCAATTAGATGACACCTAGGGCCCAGATAATTGCAAATTGTGTCCTTTAAACCGGGACGGAGGGAGTATGATCCTGGTGCCATGGATGTCGATCTCTCTGTTTCGTTTTCCGTATCCCGTTGTCACCGTCGTCGTCCGTGTGTCCAATCCTGCCATGATGTAGTAGTACTATACTACCACTAGTACGTACTAGTAGTAGTACGTGTAACCAGTCGGTATAATCATCATGCGCGTGTACGTGCGTCTTGAAACGTTTTTCATGGAGCGCTGCTTCCGAGAAAAAAGAAAAAGAAAAAAAAGGTAGACCTTTGCCCGGATACATCTCCTCAGGTTGTCATCACGTGGAACCAGTGCAAAGGTAATTGACCTAAAGTTTAAAGAAATTTATAAAATGAACTCGTGGCGGAAAATATTTCACTCAACTAACCCTCTTGGTTAACGCGTTATGATCAACAGTGTAGCGCACCGTTATCCCCCAAACAAACTTAAGTTAGCCAATTCTCCGAAATATAGATGTCCGTCATTAAGTAATTTTTCTATTCCGCCGGTCTCCACAAAATATACTAGCGAAAGTCACTTTTATATTCCTGTCACTAGTGTTTTGTACTAGTGACATGTTTATACTTGCCTGTCGCTGGTAATACTTACTAGTGACAGCCATAGTATTGTCTGTCACTAGCCACCTAGAGGCTATAAGCCTTTTTGCAGTAGTGGTGGAACACGACAAGGGGAGGTGGGATCCGCTGGTTGGGATATGGAGTATACCTAGGTCGACTGAATACACTTATATGAAAGTATACGGGGCTAGATATATGTTTCAACGGGTCAAAAGAAAAATCGTCCGATACGAAGTTAAGTTTGTTTTGAGGGGACACCGAAGCACACCCCCTGCAGGAATGTGATAAAGTTGTTGTTTGTAGGTGTGATCTGATCTGATCAAAGTGATCCAAACATATTGTGTGAACAACGCCACTGCCGAGCGAGTTGCATTGCAGCTTTTAAGCATGTTTAAAAAAAGGTCAGAATTAGCTAATTCAATTTGAATCGCATTTATACAGGTTTTTCACCGTTCACATGCATTCAAGATATCTCAACCTTAAAACAGCAGCGGCGGCTATAAAAAAACACTTCCCCACGGTTGGATTGACCGGCCGACCCATTGTCTCAATTGCCATCACTATAACACGTACGAGGCGAACCCAGAAGAAGTTTAGATGAAATTATGTAGAAGACGGCAGCAACATCATTAGGCTTGATATATATTCTTGCAGGCTAAAGTGCGTCCCCGCCACGTCCACTTGGCCCGGCCGCCAGATCAGCCGAGCCGTACTATACATCTACTCCCTCCGTTTCAAAATATAAGATGTTTTAGATTTGTAAAGAGAATGCTCACAAAGACCGTGCGAATTAACCCGTGGCTGGTGTAATGTTGCTTTGATAGTTTTTTCTAAAAATTTGGTCAAACTGTATATGGCTTAACTTTTTAAAAATGTTATAGGATGGAGTGAGTATATACGAAGTTGGCAGCCGGTGAGAACGGGATATACGTGCACGTCGCATAGGTGGAGAGAGGCGATGCCGTGGACTTGGAGCCAGCTGGAGCCGGCCGTAGGTGTGCAACCGATCGACCGCCCACGACAAAGAAACCGTCGCAGCAGGAGGAAAAGAATTAAGAGGAAAAACGTCAAAACTGATCGACCACGTCACTCTCTATCTCCCGAAACCTTCATCAAAGAGAAAAAGAGAAGAAAAATAACCCAAAGGCACCATCGATCAGCTAACGTACCTACTACTCCAAGTCCAAAAGAGAGAGAGAGGCCGCACGCACGCGCGAGTTCCAAACTTTCAAGCGCGGCGGCGGCGGCGGCGGCACCTGCCTAGTACCGCGCACGAAACGTGCACCGTAGGTGTTTTAGACGGACCGTGCTCGAATTAGGCGCCGTCGTGCCCAACACGGTGCCAAACAAAAAGCCGGCCATGACGATCGACGTCTCGTTTATAAATATAATAACCTTCTCCCATATATACATTTTTCGCATGTTTAAAAAGAAGAAGTAACAAGATGTGGTAGGATGTATTTTTTTTTAGGTCAAACTAGTATAGAACATAGTGTGATACAAGGCGTCCACGCCACCGATAAGCCCGGGCGGCCGCCAGGGCTCCGCCTAGCTATGGCCACGCTCATCCTTCTCCTAGGCGCCACAAAAAGATACACACAATGGGCTTACAAATCATTATGTGCAATATAGTACCGCGGCTAACTTACTAGTTACTACTACTACTAGTAGTAGATGATGGCCGGATGCAAACATTGCTCTTAGTATCGCAAAAGGAAGCTCACAAAGACCGTGCGAATCAACTCGTGGCGGGTGTAATGGTTGAGGAGGCGTGGCTAACTCTATCGACAATGTCGCGATTCTTGTCGCGCACGGGCGTGTGTGCGTGTATGTTTGGTAGTGTTTTACCAAGATCCGTGAAACTATCTCTGGCTTCATTCCTTTTCGGAGTTTGAGTAGGGATGGATGCTCGCGTAATTGTCGTAAAACTACCCGAAGATAAAACCAACCCAGTTTCTTTGAAATTTTGGATCGAGAGGACTCTTTGGTGTGAAGAGAGAGACGTGGTGATCACCAACGGCCGTTTTTTTTTTTTGGCGGCGTTTATTTGCTTCCAACTGGTCGGTCGTCCTCTCCACGCTTGCTAGTTCATTATTACTCTCCTCGACTAAATAAATCAAGCAGGTATTTACACGTGTTCCAAAAAAAAGTTACCGCGTGGGATTAAACTGGTGGACGATCTCTCGCTCGCGCTCGCGCTCGCCCCCAACCCCGCACCGCGCGGCACAGTACAGGCATGTCGGTATTAAAATTAAAACAACTAAAAAAAATCATTAGCGAATAATACTGCCACCGGCTCCCACCCCCACCCCCACCCCAACTCCAACTCCAGCACAGCAACACAGCGAGAAGGTGGTGGTGGTGAGAGAGGAGAGGAGAAGCCGAGCGAGCGAGGGAGGGACGGAGGGAGGGCGAGCGAGCGCGAGAGAGATCCAATCCGCTCCAATCCAGCCCCGACCCTCCGCCGCGCTCGCTTCGCCGCTTGCTCCCGGCTTGCTTGCCTGCTTGCTCAGGCGAGACGAGGTAGGTTTGGGCGCCTTTGGTTTGCGGGTTGCTTCGATTCGGCTCCCTCCCTCCCGGGCTCAGATCCGCGGGCGCTCGAATTTACCCGCGGCATCCCTCCCCGCTTCTCAATCTCACGGCGGCTGCCGTGTTTGCTCGGTGCGTGCAGGTTTGGTTGGCGGCGAGAGCAGGAAGGGGGATCGGAATGGGCGCGCGGGTGTCCAAGGCCACCTCCTCCTGCTGCTGCCTCCGCGGGCAGCTCCCCGGGAGCACGCGCCTCGAAAACGCCGATGCCGGTGCGTATCTATCCGCCTACTACTACTACTACGCATCCCTCCCTACAACTAATGCTTCACGCTCGCTCGCTTGCTTGCTTGCCTGTGCTCGCTCGCCCGTGTGTCTCTGTATCTTCCTCCTGCTACCTCTGCCGCTCTGCGTCCCCCTTCTCGGGAGACTCTCCGTCGGCTTCCTGCGCTAGTTTCCGCTGTCTATATTTGCCACCCCCGAGATCGTCGGCAGGGATGGTGGGATTTGGGAGGCCGACGGATGGACTGAGTCCAAGGGCCATTCGCTCGCTAGGCCTGCGCATTGACCAGATTGGCTTTTTCCGTGTGTGATGGATGGAGATCAGAGCAATCTGACTGACTGGACCGACCCCTTTCTCCTCTGTGTTGGCCGCGCAGTGGACGAGGACCATGGGGAGGCCTACGAGCTGCCGGCCTTCCAGGAGTACTCCTTCGAGCAGCTGCGGCTCGCCACCGCGGGCTTCGCCGTCGACAACATCGTCTCCGAGCACGGCGAGAAGGCGCCCAACGTCGTCTACAAGGGGAAGCTCGACGCGCAGCGGCGCATCGCAGTCAAGCGCTTCAACCGCTCAGCCTGGCCCGACCCGCGGCAGTTCCTGGTATGCCCGTGTCCCTTCCCACGCCCTTCGCCTACCATGCTTTCTGTACCAACAATGTGCGTTTGCTTTGTGTTGTTGATGCCCTTAGTTGTACTAGTTCGTTGGTTACTTATTGTGTCGATGGTAGATTATTTGCAGTTTTTGGCTCCGTTGAGAATGATGTCTCCTCTCATTGAGGTTGTTGATTTCTACCTGTTCCTGTGGTGATACGCATGCCTGTTAAGTTTCCCACCTATTCTGCTTTTGGATGGATGGATTCTGTGCTGGCTGGCTGGCAACCAGATGGAAGGGTGTCATCTGCCAACTGTCTGCGCAACATATTGTAGTATGATTATTAGATTCCAATGCCAGACCCAAACCAGTCTGAGACAGCAATCATTACCAGCCACTACTAGCCCCATGCTCCCATCATTGTGCTCTCCTAATGCTCTTGCCAAATCAATAGTTCTGCATTTTTACCAGCTCTATTACGTTTCTATCATAATTAGCATCACATGTTGTTCTATTTATCATGGTCACGCATTTTTCTTACTGTACCAGGTCTACTCCTTGCTCTGGTGCTTTATATCACCATTTGTTATATGTTAGTCCCTCAGTTCCATAATGTAAAATGTTATTACAACCAATATGCTCATATATTGGTTGTAATAACATCTTATAATTACATGGCCAGTAATATGTAGAGGATTTTAACCAATCTATGGCAGTGCCTCCTGCCCTCCTCTATGTGAATGACATTTTGTTGCATTTAAAACAACTTTTCGTTTATTGATACATTTTTTTTTGGCTTCACCTGTTATACAGTTCCAGTATTTTTTCTAAAATTTGCCCATGTCTGTTGGGGAAATAATTATGCTTCAGGATGAAGCTAAATCTGTTGGTCAGCTCCGGAGCAAAAGGTTAGCAAATCTGCTTGGCTGTTGCTGCGAAGGTGACGAGAGATTGCTTGTTGCGGAGTACATGCCTAATGACACACTAGCAAAACATCTTTTCCACTGTGAGTTACCCTGCATTTTCCAGTTATAATTATGTTCAGCTCTGCCTGCTATTGTTATTTATTCTCATTGTCAACCAAAACCTGAGTACTTATAAGTTGATGGCTTCACATCTTTAATGATTGGTTTATTTCTATATTTTGCGTCATAATCGGTTTAAATTGTCCGGATCGTCCCTATTCAAAACATTGTCGCAATGACTGTTGGTATTTGTTACATAATGCAGAAGAGTTATATGGTACCTGTTCTAGACACATTAGGTCATGCAACTCAAATAACTAATTGTGTGGTATACAGAGTCCTTAATGCTTTAAGATCAGTGATGTAATGATTCCACATTATTTTGTGCATTTCACAGGGGAAACCCAAGCAATGAAGTGGCCCATGAGACTAAGGGTTGTTCTCTATCTTTCTGAGGCTTTAGAATATTGCGCAAGCAAGGGGCGTGCTCTCTACCATGATCTTAATGCCTACAGAGTTCTGTTTGATGATGTGAGTATCATGCAATTTGTTTTGCCAGCATGGTTAACTTTGTTTGTATGTGCTTTTTTGTAAAATATGTACATTGTTTACATGCTGCAGGATTGTAACCCTAGACTTTCATGCTTTGGCCTTATGAAGAACAGTCGGGATGGCAAAAGTTACAGTACCAATTTGGCATTCACTCCCCCTGAATACATGAGGACTGGTTGGTGCCTTCTTATGTTGCTAGCACCCTATAGCTTTGTTTTATGCAGCACTCACTGGATGATGTTGGTAGAGTCTTTCTTGTCAGGCTCAGGTTACATTGTTACTGGGCTTTCTTGCAAAGCTGCTATGTTCTACTAATGATGTTGTTGTATAGTTTGAGATTATACCTTGAGTTTGTTTCTGCATGTGGAGCATCCTTAACCTTTGTTAAGTGGGGTGGCTTCAACTTCCTTAATTCTATCATGTTGTGTCATAATATAGCACCCACTTTCATAATATGGTACATTATGTTCTCAGAATGTTTTTTGCACCCTAATGGTTTAGTTTGTCAAGTAAAATATACCCAGTATCTTGTAGATTAGCCTGAACTGGTTGAACATTAGAGTGTTCCATTTAAGTTCTTTGTACTAGTCTGTCTAGGCAATAAATCCATCTTTTCTTTAACTACGGATAGGTTATAACGCTTGACTGCTCTTAAGATAGTGTTGTCATTTTTTACACCACAGTTCACCTCTAACATCACCCTCTCACTTCTCTATTTACTCCGTTTTACTTGGCAGGACGTATCACACCTGAAAGTGTTATATACAGCTTTGGGACCTTGCTACTGGACGTTCTTAGTGGGAAGCATATTCCTCCGAGCCATGTAACAACTTCAAGCTTTAGTTCTTTCACATCATTTTCTATCTTACTCTGTTTGCTTCTTAGGTATCATTATACAGTTATGGCTATAGTCGATCTAGCTGTCTGATAGGTAGTCTGACCAGGGAGTTACTTGATCTCTTAGTTTTTTTTCTGAACTGGCTTTGGGTCCTCATGCCTGTGGAGCAATGTGAAACTATTTTCCGTATGTGATATTGTTCTTCACTGTCAGTGTAAATATAAGACCTTATCTCCATCAACTTGCATGCTAGCAAAACAACACTTTTGATAATGGATAAATAATTTGGTAGAACAATACTGGCACTTGACTTTGAACCAATTAACATTTAATACCTTTATCTTTAGCATACTAACTGAGACTAGTAATATCTGCAGGCCCTTGACCTGATTCGAGATCGGAACTTTAACATGCTTACAGACTCCTGTTTAGTGGGTCAGTTTTCAAATGAGGAAGGAACAGAACTGGTGCGATTAGCTTCAAGGTGCCTGCACTATGAACCCCGTGAACGGCCTAATGTAAGATCTATGGTTCAAGCATTGGTTCCTCTTCAGAAGGATGTTGAGGTGAATTCATTTCCTTACTCTCTCTAGAACAATTGAATTCATGCTACTTCCTGTAAAATTTGGTTGGAAAATGGCACCAGGGGTTTTGGTACGTGTAATGCACCATTCAGTCCCTGTCTTCAAATAAATCATTCCCATCTCTAAGCCTTGCACATACTACTGCAGTCTTTCCTGGAAGTTTTCTTAGCCTGACAGTATAATTGAGCATGTCAAGGATCAAATAAGCTGGTAGACCATTTTAAATTTCAATGTGAAAAATGTTGATATGTCGAACAGTCTTAACTTATTAGTCATTTGACTTCAGGTCAACAATGGAGGTGAGTATATAGTGTTATATAACAGCAGTGGTGTCAAATTGTTTTGCAGACGCCATCTTACGAGCTGATGGATATGCCTCAAGGTGGTGCATCATCTGTCCAATCATTGCCTCTTTCTCCTCTTGCCGAAGCTTGTTCCAGAAAGGATCTGACAGCAATACATGAAATTCTAGAAAAGACAGGGTACAAGGATGATGAGGGAACAGCAAATGAGGTACCTTAAGTTATTTTTCTCATTAATTTTCCTTTGAGGTATAACGACATTGTCTTTCGATTTGTACCAACATTTGATGTGAAACTTTGTTTCCGTGTGTTATACCTTGGCACAAAAATTGTCAGGAACTAACAAGCAAGCAAAACATCTCTACCGTGTTGAACAACTAACATAATCATCAGCACATTTAGGTGGTGCGATTTTTATTTTGACCCAACATATATCATCACATATCTTTTCATGGCATGCGAAATGCATTTTTGTTGATTGGACTACAGATATCACATATCTTTTAGGGAAAAGTTATAGTGTAAGACCTCTTTTCATGACCATTTATTTTATCCTAGAACAACCCAGGTTAATATTAGTTTTATTTTTTTCGATAACACAATATTAGTTTGATGTTCCAAACGGATTTCCCTTTGGACTTCTTGATTGCGGTGTGTCATTGGTGATCATAGTCTATCAAGTAGTTAGGCAATCAAGATTTTGTCCTCCAAGTTATTTTTGTGTCCTATTCTGTTCCTATTATGAAGTGGCCTGGTTAATATGTCTGAATACCAGAGATAGGTACTCATGGAACGGAGCCTTTCAGTTTCTTCTGAAACATTTTGCAAGAGTTTGCACTACATTAAAACATAAAACTAGACTGATACTATCAATAGTTATTTCAGAGCTGAAACTGTATCCTGTAAAATTATCTTGAGTAATCTTTGGATTTGTACATTCCAATGCGGAGAATTGCCAAAGTCTTCAAAAATATCCCCTCTTTCTCTCTGGTCTTGGAAGGCCTGATTTAAGAACAATCATAGATTTGGGCAGTCTAAGATTCCACTCCAATCTTTTGATAGCTTCTCTAGCCTAATGTTGTAAATTTAGTATTTTCTTGGCCTTTTCTTTCTCTGTACATTCCTTTCCCTAGGTCCTTTGTACATACGCTTGTATATATTGTCTTCCACTTCTAGTAAAATTTACTATTGGGCTTCCTTATAGTTCTCTGAAATGATAACTTTGGATTTGTAATGCAACATTGGTTCGCCACTTGTTTTACTGAAACTACTACGACAATTGTTTTGTTTCTTGTTACCTGATCTTTTTGTCCTCTTCGTTGCTGCAGCTCTCATTTCAGATGTGGACCAATCAAATGCAAGACACATTAACCTCAAAGAAGAAGGGTGACAGTGCTTTTCGCCAAAAGGATTTTACTACAGCTATTGATTGTTACTCCCAGGTCGCTTCACTTCTCAGTTTCTTGTGTTCTTCTATACAAGTTGACATGTTATGGGAATCTCATACTGAAATGTCACTAGTATCCTGCCTAGAATAACCACCTATAAGCCAATGTTGACCTTGTTCATTCTGCTGATCTGTGACATGCAGTTCATTGATGTCGGTACAATGGTTTCCCCAACCATTTATGCTCGGCGTTGCCTGTCATATCTGATGAATGACATGGCAGAAAAAGCTGTCAGCGATGCAATGCAGGCACTAGTAATATCTCCGACGTGGCCGACTGCATTTTACCTTCAGGCTGCAGCATTACTTTCTTTAGGGATGGAGAACGAAGCTCAAGAAGCGCTCAAGGATGGTTCTGCCCAAGAGACGAGCAGCAGCAGTGGACGCTGAATATGAACTGATTTCTTGTCCAGAAAATGCACATAATTTGAGGTACTTTCTTTTACTAAATCTTGACACTCTAGATTTGTAGCACCTTGCTTAATTTGAGAGTCTAGGGAATTAACCAAGGTACTCAGGGGGTCATGACTAATGTCACTTTTGCTAGGCTGGGGTTAACCCATGGATTTCTGAAAATGTTTGTGCAATATGCAGTTACATTGCGGATCATGCAAGTCAAATACAAAATTCAACTTAAATTGTACACTATTTTGTTTTGTTGTAAATGGCATTAGCTGCTAATGTGTTTCAATTAACATTTTTGTCACTTGAAAAATTGTATGCAATCAGGAAATTTTGGTTGCTCAAGATATTCTATGAGCAAGAGATAATGCACTACTATGAATACAGAGAGTAAAATGACTTGAGATAATCTATGAACAACAGATGCTGTACTGACTAGTAGAATTTTGGTTGCTCAAGTTTTCCTCATTATTCTACTTGTGCCTCAGGTGCTCGCTCGAACAAAATCATTGGGTACGGAAGCAGCTGTTGTTCATCTGTCAACTTGGCTAAGTGTTCTTTGAGCTGTGTGCGAAACATCCGTATGTAAATATGGAACAAAGCGACAACAGAGATCAGGAAAGAGATGCACCAAATACATTGAAGGATGAATAAGTCCAGTAGACAGGAAATTTTTTGTGGAAAAGGAAAAATCTGTATCGGTTCCTCCCACCGAAAAAAGGGAGAAAAAAAAAAGATCAGTGTTGTACATCTTGCTAGATGTTTGAACTTGTACAGTTTTTTCCTTTCTAGAACAGCAACGTCTTTGGCCATTTGGTTGGTCAATATCCTCAATTTCTATCGCCATGGTTTCAACGAGTGCAGTACATTTTGTCTTTGATGCGGAAGGTTGGAAAAATATTGCATTTGGTGATAGAAACTACCAAGACTAATATGTTTATGAAAAATTCCAGAGTTTCCTGTTTTACCCCTGCATGTTCCGCGTGTTGTCTTGGTGTTCCCATCTTGTCCTGCATCACCGTTCACGCCTGTGTTGCCGCTGCTGCCCCTTCCGCCATGCTCCTTGCAGGAATCCTTTCTTCCAGTAGCCTGACCTCGAGGTCAAAGTTAGCGTTTAGCTTAGCTTGTTTGTACAGTAATTTTCTACACCTTGCTTCAGTTGACTAAACAGAGTAAATTTCTCAATCCCTATACATGTTGTGCAAACAAATAACGATATGCATGAACTAGTTCGTTTCCAATTCAAAGACAACTTCATATGGGGATGCCGCAATCTACATGTAATAGAGAGGAATCTACGCTCACAGCATTGTGCTTTACATGTGTTTTATTTGTTTCTTTGGGCCCAATTAACCTCAGCAGGCCGATTTGATGGGCAGAGTAGCATTCCTTAGGGATAGATGGGCTAGTGTGGGATCTAATGGAGATTGGACGGCCGGAAACATTCTGATAGCGAGATCTAATGGCTAAAATTGTCTAGTTCGTGAGAGAGCTCCTAGATGGCACGGTTATAATATCCCTATGTGGAGCAAAGTGACAACAGGAGTCATGAAAGATATTTGCCAAATACATTGAAGGGCAAATAAGTCTTGTAGACATAGAAAAAACCCGTGTCGATTCCTTGTATACTGAAAAAGGATAGAAACATATATTATTGATGACATTTTGCTAGATGTGTGGTGTGGACTTGTAAAGTTTTTTTTATAGGAATGGCCTTTTTTACATGCTCACTATATTTAAAATTGACACTACGAATAATAAAGACGAGACTCTTTTTTTTACAACAAAATCACCTTTTAAGGCCCTTTATGGATATAAACCACCTCAAATTGGAGAAATAGCTATGCCTTGTGATGCCCCGGATGAAGTAGATGTGACACTCCAAGAAAAAGAAGAAATGATGAAATCATTGTAACAAAAATTTCAAAAATCTCAAAACGGAATGAAGAAATTTGCTGACAACAAAACGGAAAGACACTTTGAGGTGAAATGCAAAAATAAATATGGTTGTTATTCTGTAAAAGAAGGCCAAACGAATGGGATAAAACACTTAAAAAACTCTGCACGAAATCAACTCGCTTCCACCACTCTATCCTCCTTCAATTCATGAAAGAGCACGAAATCAACCACGCCGTCGAAGAGGGCATGAACCCTAACCCAGGACACATTGCCACCCTACACCATCCCCGCCCACCTGCTCGCACGATGATGTGACAGCTTGCCAGAGAGGCGTCATCGGCGACAAACAACAAGGCCTAGTCCTCCCTGGGCCGTCATGCTTTGCCAACTCGGCTGCGTTTCAAGCCTGACGTGTCCTCGCGCTCCGTCGTTGGACCTAGCCGCAGCTACAAGCGACTGGGGTGCCGGTCTCTTTCTTTAGGGCCTTCTCCATGGGATCCCATCGGCATACAGCGCGTCCAGGGCCTCTGCTAGACGCCGCGTCGACAATGCCTATATAATGTTGGTGTCTTATTGGATGACTTCTTCCTCAACCTCTAGAGATTTGAGAAAGGATGAGCCTAGCCAGCAAGGGCTGGAGATTTTGCTGGAATCACACTGCGGAGCAATAGGTGCAATTTCCTTTCTGTTTTGGTGCGCACTTTGCATTTGGCTGGACGTATCTGTCTAGCCGGCTTGATGATTTGCTTTTGGGTTTTGAGCTGTTTTGTTTGGGTGCGTATGGTATAAGTCAGTCATTGGGCTAAGACTGTCACTAGTCTTGCTGCTCCACGATGCTTAATTTACTAACATACTTCCCACGGATCATCGGCCAGGCCCTGATCGAATTTTGTTGCTTTATGTTAAGTTGTTCATGGTCAAAAATGTGGAACACATTGTGCATGTTGTTCAACATGGCCTTTAGTTCTGAAAATGAAAAAAAGGAATTAAATTTGTTTGATTGGTCATTCAGATAACCATCAGTGCTTTTTGATTGATGGGAATTTGAACATTGAATTAAATAAAAAGTTATTTCCTCATGCGTTGAGTAATCTCCATCATTCTCTTGAAATACGCAGTCAACCAATCGGCAGTTAGAATAATTCAGGATGAATGGTGTGAGTGAAAAACTTAAATGAAAACGAGCAAATGTGTGTGCCGAGGAGTTATTAGCATCACTATTAGCTTACGATATTTAATTTGTATGCAGCATATGTTGTTAATAAACTAACTGACTGCTTCAAATGTGCTCCAATTTCATCCAAATACACTAGAATTACAAGTGAGAGGAAGAATTCTAATTGCATCCTTTGTAAATATGGTAGTCCACCTTCATGGGGCCAAGCTTCTATAGCTCTAAAGGGATTATAGCCCTTGATAGTGACTCTTCTCTGACTTGTATGACAATGGGCATGTCCACTTGAATTTCATCCATATCCTCTTTTTTATATTGATATCCTTCACAATCAATTGATCTTGCTCCGAGCCTTCTTTGGGATAATTGTCAACACCTTATTGATTATGAAGTGCCCCACCAGTGATATTTCACTAACACGAGCTGTTAGGGGTGCTGAAACCACTTCCCCAATGTTTTGAGCAACGGTATCCGAAACCAAGTGCATGGTCTTGTTGTGTGATTTGCTGGCTTACTCGAACTAGGCGTGTGGAATTTACACGGTTGATCCAACATCATTTCATAAGTATATTTCTGCCTGTCTTGATATGACTTTCTTTGTTTATATGCCTTTTTGCCATCATTCTTTGCTATCCATTGCCGTTGCCCATTTGTCCTTTAACGCTGGCTACTTCCAGCATCTGGGTGATCCAGCTGCAACTTGAGTCGAACCATATCTGTAATTTGGTCTCTCATCCCTTCTCTTGCTTCTATACTCGACTCTTTCCTGGCGCCTTTGCGACCCGGCCGCATCATAGATCTGAGTCTAAGTCATCCTGTCTGCCGACATAAGCAGAGGCTGAGTCGGATCTCCTAACGCGTATGAGTCGGCTATTCTTATTGTTTCTGCCAAACTTGCCGGCATATCTCTCTGTAACCTTTGCCACAGCACACTTCCATGCCTGCATCCATGCGCAAACCATGCAATGGCCTGAGACTCGATTACCCCTTCACAAGAGTTGCGCATGGTGCGCCACCTAAAATATCTCTTGACATTAGAGAGGAAAATAGTAAACTAGTTCTCACAACAAATGGGAATTTCCTAGATTATATCATACAATTAATCCAATTAGAAAAATAGTAGTAATGCTTAACTTACTTTGTTACGAAAATCAGGATTTGGTTCACTAGCAAAGCTTTGTTGACACGATTGAACTTGACTCAAACAACCTCAAACTGCCTTTATTTGCTTGCAGGTCTTAGCCTTTGGACCTAGATGATTGAAATCTGGTCGATCTCAATGTCTACTTCTGGAACATCCAATTCTCGCTGATCTCGACAACCAGTTCATTTCAAAACTGGAGGCAGAAAAAAGCGAACGCCCCGGATAGATATCTGCATAACATTTCACCCGCTCGTGCATATGGTGGTACAACATATGGATGACAAGACATTGAGTGATTTTTTCGATGAAGGGAACATTCTGATTAACACCAAGACATGAGCATTCGTACTAAAAGAAATTAAGGGCGGCGTCATGGGGAAGGATCAGCGGACCTCCTTCCAGAGGACTTTAAAGCTTTGAAGCCGAAGGCATGCCGTTTAAATGTGAAGCTAATATATATACATCCCGTGCTCCTCACATGGCTTGACATAGTTTTATGACATATGCGTTTATAGTGTTTATACCAAACAATTTTACTTTGGTTATTAACTTGTTCCATTATATTGACATATTGTATCCATATCTCTAAACATTAATACATATTCAATATTCATAGTTAATTTTTTCCGTTATAGAATGAAGATGCATTTAGCAAAAATTACATTAACGATTAAAATATTAGTTTGGAGACTTGAAGCAAAATTTTGTTGCACAACATTTTGCTCTAAGTCTAAGCGGAGTAAATGCATCCATCTACAATTAATTTATAGGGCTCAATGAAATTTTGTTTATACCATGTCCCGGTTATACTTGATTGTACACATGTAGTCTCACACGTCGATACATCTTGTTAGAGTAATTTAGGGCATGCGAGTCTAAATCCTTGTTAATGGATGTTTCTAGAGCGGAGATGTGTCAAACTACGGGTAGAAAATTTGAGAGTTTTAGAGCAAGTGGAATGACCTCGTATATTCTGCTTCCTCTTTAACTCGCTCAGGCTATTTTTTCTCGATGGATCAAGAGATTGCATGCTTTCTCGCATGTTCCAATCTAGATAGCTATGGAGTGAAGATTTAGTGCACATGGGCATCCGTAATCCCCTTTTAAAAAAACTAGAAAAACATAATTCTGAGTTTTAAAAATTCTGAAAATGAACAATGATGAATATCAAAAACATGCAAAATACCAATTGGAAATAATGTGTATTTTGAGCTGCACAAAAATGACAGGACTAGAGATCTGAGTATAGTGATTTCAATTCTAAAAAAAATCCAAACTTTGTCATTTTTGTGTACCTCGGAATACAAAACATTTCAAATTGTTATTTTGCATGTTCGTGGGACACGTCATTATCTACACTTAAATTTTTGTTTCACATTTTTTTGTAACTTCTAAATATAGTTTTAATTTTTTTAATACGCAGGGAGCACTCAAGCTGGTGAGCTGAAAGGACTTTCTAGTAGCTACCCATCCAAAAACAATTAGCTAGCTAGTAACGGCTGGGTGTGGGCTTCATGTAGCTCCTTTTCAAACAATAACATTTCACCCGCTCGTGCATATGGTGTGGGCCCATACTCTGGTTCACCACATAGTGCGTCACGACTAGGTTTACATGGTGCGTCATGGCTAAGCTATTTGAAAAACAAAAAATTAAATAACAAAACAATTTTATAGAAAAAAAACTCATTCTTAAAAACAAAAGCAATCGAGACCCTCGCCATCATCGCCTCGTTGGAGCTCGGGCATGGAGCCCGTGGCCATGGCCACAACCTACCACCACAGGGAGGTGCATGAGGCCATGGCCGCACCGATGAACACCACAGACGGGGGCGAACAAAGGAGTTGGAGTAGGGAGGCCAACACTGGGAACCGCGGGGCGACAACGACGAGCTCGAGGTCGGGTCTAGGGAGAGGCATGCTCGAGAACAAGGAAGACGAGCGCGGGAAGGCGGTGCAGAGCACGGACCGGGCGCGAGGTCGAGGTCGAGGAGGGCCGCCGTGGAGAAGGAGAAGGAGATGGATCGCAAACATGCATGCTTTCCCGTGTACCAAATCATTTCATCAAGTCAGTAGAGCTACGATAGAAACTATCTAGCATAACATTTTTTTCTTCTTTTTTTTAAATAGGGGAAGATCACCCGGCCTCTATATTCAAGAGATGTACACATCCTATTTTATTACGCTGTGTTTGGATGTTGCAAAATAAGTTTGGACTTAGCTTTGTTGGTTATCAGCGAGATGAAACGGGTCACCAAAGCCAATGCAACCGGAGGGTCGCGGTCCGAGTGTGTGGCTCGTCGTAGCCGAAGGAGCCCCAGTGCCGCCGCAGCCGAAGATTGCAGCGGGTCGCACGATGGAGTCGAAAGAGCCCAAGGCCGCCACAGCCGAAGAACGCAGCCGAATACCGCAACAGGTCGCATGACGGAATCGAACACTACTAGAGAAAAGCCTATGCGAGGCGCACCTAAAAGCTTATGCGAGACGCATATCATATGCGCCTCTAGCTTCAAGCCTCGGCTATTTTTTATGCGAGGCGCATAATATGCGAGGCACATATCGATATGCGTCTCGCATATGTGAAGTATAGGAGGCGCATATCATATGCGCCTCGCATATGTTTTACAATGCGCCTCGTATATTTATAGTATATGTGAAGGGTTTCGCGGCATAGTAAATCAAAATTTTCTACGGATGCGAACAAAGGGAAAGCCAAGATCTAATCTAGGAGATGCAAACAACGAGAGATATTGGATTAGATCTTCATACCCTTGAAGATTCGCACAGCGGAACGTTTGTCGGAACGTGGGTGATGTAGTCGTACTCGCTTCTCCTCCTCGCGATCCGATCCGATCTAGCACCACAAGTGGCGGTGCCTCCGTGAGATGCACACGTGCAGCACCTCGACGTCTCCTCCTTCCTTGGTCCAGCAAGTATGGTGGAGAGATGGATTGGATCTACAACACGACGGCATGGTGTATATGGTGGAGAATTTCTGCAGCAGGGCTTCGCCTACAAACAGTCGGGAGGGAGAGAGGAAGGGCAGCAGGGAGGCTAGGGTTGGAGGGGAAGGTGTGGTGGGTTGGTGCGCCCCCACCCCTCTTTATATAGAGGGGGGGCGCAGCCCTAGCCCCTCCCCCAAGCCCAAACCGGCGGCCCCAAAGGATAAGGAGTGGGGGGCAAGGAAACCCCCCCTTCTAGAAGGTCTATCTCGAGTTTAAACCTCTCTAGACCGGCTGGGCCCTATGGGGCCTTGTGCCCCTGGCCCAATGCGGCCAGGGCACTCCCTCATAGGCCCATGCCCCCTCCCGGAAGGTGGGGCCATGTTGGTCCCCTTCCGGAAGGTTCTAGAAGCTTCCGGTACAATATCGACTAACCCGGAACAATTCCGAACTCCAAAAACTGCACTGCCTTATATGAATCTTATTCTCCGGACCACTCCGGAACCTCTCGTGATGTCCCGGATACCATCCGAGACTCCGAACAAAAACTCATAAACCAATTATCCAATCTATCCTAGCGTCGAGACACGTTAAGTGTGTGACCCTGCGGGTTCGAGAATATGCAGACATGATCTTCTATCAATAATCAACAGGGGCACAGAAACCCATATTGACTCCCACACATTCATCGATGATCATATCGGATGAACCATGATGCCAGGATTCAATCAATCCCATATATATATTCCCTTCGTCTCGCGATATTTTACTTGCCCGAGATTCGATCGTGATGCCGTCATACCTAGTTCAATCTCGTTCACAGCAAGTACTTTACTCGTTCCGTAATCCGATATCACTTTGTGATTAACTCCTTAACCACATGCTTGCAAGCGGTGTTGATATCGATTACCGAGTGGGCCCGAAGTATATCTCTCCGACTTGGGAGGGACAAATCCCATCTCGATACATACAACCCAACAGATACTTTCCGATCACCTGAGAGACACCTTTATGATCACCCTCTCATAGGATGACGTTTGATGACCTCAAAGCTTTCTTCCGATACCAGGGAGTTGTATTATCTCATGGTCTAAGGAATACAATATTTGACATAAGAAAAGCTTCGCAAAGACGAACACGATGACACGATCTAATTGCTTCGCTTAGTTTGGGTGCGTCACCATATCATTCTCCCAATGATATGATCTCATTATTAATTGACAACTCATGTCCATGGCTAGGAAACCTTAACCATCATTAATCAATGAGCTAGTCCATAGAGGCGTACTAGGGACACGGTGTTGTTTACAAACCACACAAGTATTAATGTTTCCGCTTAATACAATTCTAGCATGGAATATAAACATTATCATGAACAAGAATTATAATAATAACTTCTTTATTATTGTCTCTAGGGCATAATTCCAACAGTCTCCCACTTGCACTAGAGTCAATAATCTAGTTTACATTTGGCAACAATCTCACACCCATGGCACTGAGGTGCTGATCATGTTTTACACGTGGAATAGGTTTAGTCAATGGATCTGCGACATTCAGATCTGTATGTACTTTGCTAATCTTCAGATCTCCATCTGCTATATAATCTCGGATTATATGAAACTTGCGGTTGATATGCTTGGTCTTTGGATGATATCTTGGTTCCTTAGCGAGTGCTATGGCGCCAGTGTTGTCACACAATATCTCTAGTGGGTCCAATGCACTTGGAACCACGCCAAGCTCAGTGATGAAGTTCCTGATCCAAACTCCTTCACTTGACGCTTCTGCAGCAGCCATGTATTCCGCTTCTACTGTAGATCCCGCGATCACGCTTTGCTTGCAGCTTCTCCAGCTCACAGCTCCTCCATTTAAAATATACACGTATCCTGTCTGAGATTTAGAATCATCCTTGTCGGTGTCAAAACTAGCGTCGACGTAACCTTTTACGACAAGCTGTTCATCACCCCATAGACTAAGAACATTTTTTTAGTCCTATTTAGGTACTTTAGGATGTTCTTCACGGCTGTCCATGTTCCACTCTGGATCACTTTGATATCTGCTCGTCAAACTAAGAGCAGTGGACACATCCGATCTAGTACACAGCATGGCATACATGATCGAACCTATGGCCGAGGCATAAGGCACTTTGCTCATAGCTTCCCTATCATTTACCATAGCTGGACACTGAGCCTTGCTCAATATCTTACCTGACAACATAGGCCTGAACCTTTCTTTGCCTTATCCATTCTGAACCTTTTGAACTTTGTCTAGGTATGTACCGGCTTAAAGCTATCATGCGTCTTTGTCTATCTCTATAGATTTTGATGCCCAATATATAAGCAGCTTCACCTAGGTCTTTCATTGAAAAACACTTGTTCAAATAACTCTTCACATCGTTAAGCATGTTGATGTCATTTCCAATAATCAATATGTCATCCACATATAGTACCAGAAACGTCACCGAGCTCCCACTCACTTTCTTGTAGATGCAAGCTTCGTAGCAATTTGGAACAAATCCAAAGCTCTTGATCACTTGATCAAAACGAAGGTTCCAACTCCGAGATGCTTGCTTGATCCATAAATGGAACGCTGAAGTTTGCATACTTTATCAGCATCCTTAGGATCGACAAAACCTTTGGGTTGCATCATATACAACTCTTCATCAATGTTGCCATTGAGGAACGCAGTCTTGACATCCATCTGCCATATTTCATAATCATGAAACGCAGCAATTGCTAATAAAATCCGAATGGACTTAAACATCGCTACGGGAGAGAAAGTCTCATCGTAGTCAACACCTTGAACTTGTCGAAAACCTTTTGCAACAAGCCGTGCTTTATATACGGTAACATTACCATCCGCGGCCCATTTCTTCTTGAATATCCAATTGCACTCAACGGCCTTTCGGTCGCTAGGAGGGTCCACCAAAGTCCATACTTGGTTTTCGCTCATGGATCCCAATTCGGATTTCATGGCTTCTAGCCATTTCTCAGAGTCTGGGCTCATCATCGCTTCCTCATAGTTCGTAGGTTCACTGTCTTCTACTAACAAGACAGTCAAGACAGGGTTGCCGTACCACTCAGGAGGGGCACGCGACCTTGTCGACCTGCGACGTTCAGTAGCAGCATCGTCCGAAGCTTCATGATCCTTGTCATTACCTTCCTCTATTGTTGGTGCAGTGACCTTTGGAACAATTTCAGGTGCCGCTACTCTCCAATTCAAGAGAAGGTTCAATAACCTCGTCAAGCTCTACTTTCCTCCCACTCACTTCTTTCGAGAGAAACTCCTTCTCAAGAAAGGAACCGTTCTTTGCGACAAACACTTTGCCTTCGGTTCTGTGATAGAAGGTATACCCGATAGTTTCCTTAGGGTATCCTATGAAGACGCATTTCTCCGCTTTGGGTTCGAGCTTGTCCGGCATCAACTTCTTGACGTAAGCTTCGCATCCCCAAACTTTAAGAAACGACAACTTAGGTTTAGCACCAAACCACAGTTCATACGGTGTCGTCTCAACGGATTTAGATGGAGCCCTATTTAAAGTGAATGCAGCGGTTTCTAATGCATAACCCCAAAATGATAACGGCAAATCAGTAAGAGACATCGTCGATCGGACCATATCTAATAGGGTTCGATTCCGGCGTTCAGACACACCATTGCGCTGTGGTGTTCCGGGTGGCGTGAGTTGTGAAACGATTCCACTTGCTTTAAGATGCGTGAGAAAATCATAACTCAAATATTCACCTCCACGATCGGATCGTAGAAACTTAATCTTTCGGTTACGATGGTTCTCCACTTCATTCTGAAATTTCTTGAACTTTTCAAATGTTTCAGATTTATGTTTCATTAAATAGATATACCCATATCTACTTAAGTCATCGGTAAAAGTGAGAAAATAGCGATATCCACCGCGTGTCGAAACACTCATCGGTCCGCATACATCGGTATGTATGATTTCCAACAAGTCCGTTGCTCGCTCCATCATACCGGAGAACGGGGTTTTGATCATCTTGCCCATGAGGCATGGTTCGCATGTGTCAAATGATTCAAAATCAAGAGACTCCAAAAGTCCATCGAATGGAGTTTCTTCATGCGCTTTACACCAATATGACCTAGGCAGCGATTGCCACAAATAAGTAGTATTATCACTATCTACTTTGCATCTCTTAGCCTCAATGTTATGGATGTGTGTTTCATCCCTTTCGAGATTTAGAAGAAATAAACCATTCACAAGAGGTGCATGACCATAAAAGATGTTACTCATATAAATAGAACAACCATTATTCTCTGATTTAAATGAATAACCGTCTTGCAATAAACACGATCCAGAAATAATGTTCATGCTCAACGCAGGCACATAATAACATTTATTAAGATTTAAAACTAATCCCGAAGGTAAACCTAATGAGAGCGTGCCGACGGCCATCACATCAACTCTTGATCCGTTGCTAACGCGCATCGTCACCTCATCCCTCGCAAGCCGCCGTCTATTCCGTAGCTCTGTTTGAGTTACAAATATTAGCTGAACCGGTATCAAATACCCGGCACTACAACGAGGGCTAGTAAGGAAAACATCAATAACATGTATATCAAATATACCTTTGATGGTGCCAGCCTTCTTGTCCGCTAAGTACTTGGACGATTCTTCGAGTGACCCTTGTCCTTGCAATAGAAGCACTCGGTCCGGCTTGGGACCAGACACTGAGCTTCTTCTCGAGGGCATTAAGCTTGCCGCCGCCCGTCTTGAAGGGCTTCTTTGCTCCCTTACCTTTCTTAAAGGTGGGCTTGTTGACCATCAACACATGACTATCCTTTTTGATGTCCACTTCCGCGGCCTTCAGCTTTGCGAAGAGCTCGGTGATCGTATGAGTGGAACCAATCTGATTGTGAGTCACTACAAAACTTTTGTAGGGGAGGAGTGATTGCAGAACCGTCAATCTTGAGCTCCTCCGAATCGTGCATTCCAGTTGCTCAAGCGTTGAGTGTAGCCGTCATCTTAATGGCGTGATCACTAAAGGAACTCCCTTCCTCCATCTTGCGATTAAAGAACTTCTCGGAGATCTCATATCTCTCGAGCGGGCTGAGTCGAAACATGGTTTTCAACTCTTGAGAATCTCAAAGGGCCCGGATAGTCTTCAAAACGATTTTGAAGTTCGGTTCCATAGCAAACAACATGGTGCTCTTAATCACACCATAATCATCTTTCTGATCGATAGACAGCTTTCTCATCACCGGTGCGATTCTTGAGGGGTCACCTAACGCTTTCCCAAGGACATAGTCCTTTTGTCCGCCAGATAGAATGATTCTTAGATTGGAACCAATTGGTGAAGTTAGACCCATTGTTTCTAAGCTTTTCCTTCTCAGCAAAACGTTGAAGTTGAAGTTGGACTTGGCCATGTGATCTCTGATTTTGCAAGTACAATTTAGACTATGTTCATGATAAATAGTTCAACTTAATCAAATTACTAGATGAACTCCCACTAAATTTAACATCCCTCAAGTTGTTTAGTGAACACGATCCAAATTCACCACACCTAATCCGATCATCACGAGAAGAGATGTGGTTTCAATGGTGGACAACGAAGTGTCGATCATATCATTCATATGACTCATGCTTAACCTTTCGGTTCTCGTGTTCCGAGGCCATGTCTGTACATGCTAGGCTCGTCAAGTTAGACCCAAGTATTTCCGCGTGTGCAAAACTGGCTTGCACCCGTTGTATGTGAGCGTAGAGTCTATAGCACCCGATCATCACGTGATGCTTGGACACGACGAACTTCATAGCAGTGCATACTTGGGGAGAACACAGTTTTTATCTTGATCTTTAAGTGAGGAATCATCTTATAATGCTACCGTCGCGATCTAAGCATAATAAGATACATAAAAGGATAAACATCACATGCATATAATTTTATGTGACATGGTATAGCCAATCTTCGCTCAATGATCTCCATCTTATGCGTTCCGGCATGATCTCCATCACTCCACCATGATTGCCTCCACCACGAATAGCAACTACAACTATTGCTAACTACTTAGCGATAAAGTAAAGCTATTACATGGCGTATGAGAAGTTGACTCGCAGGTCATACACAATTATAAAGACAACCATATGGCTCCTTCCGGTTGTGTACTCATCGACATGCAAGTCGTGAAACATTACAAAACATGATCATCGCATACAATATACACATCACATCTTGGGCCATACCATATCACAGAAAACACTCCCTGCAAAAACAAGTTAGACGCCTCTACTTTCTTGTTGCATGTTTTACGTGGCTTATGGGAGTAGATGCTAAGAACGATTCTTACCTACGGAAAGCCACAACAGTGATATTATGGTTGCCAAACTCCGGTGTTAATCCCATGGCAACTATAGTGAGAGAAACTGGCATCCACCTGCCGCATGTGTGGAATAAGCCACACGTCAAGTGCGGAGCCGGTCTCGCGAACGACGTCGCGTAAGGTTGGCCTGGACCGCTTCAATCTCACTATCCCGCGTCATAAGAAGAACACAAACAAGAGGCTTGCAACAGAAAACATCAACGCCCGCAACAACCATGGTGCGTTCTACTCGTAAACACATCTACGCATAGATCTAGCTCTGATACCACTGAAGGGTTTCGCGGCATAGTAAATCAAAATTTTCTACGAATGCGAACAGAGGGAAAGCCAAGATCTAATCTAGGAGATGCAAACAACAAGATAGATTGGATTAGATCTTCATACCCTTGAAGATTCGCGGAACGCCTGAGCGTTAACGCGTGGGTGATGTAGTCGTACTCGCTTCTCCTCCTCGCGATCCGATCCGATCTAGCACCACAAGTGGCGGTGCCTCCGTGAGATGCACACGTGCAGCACCTCGACGTCTCCTCCTTCCTTGGTCCAGCAAGTATGGTGGAGATATGGATTGGATCTACAACACGACGGCGTGGTGTATATGGTGGAGAATTTCTGCAGCAGGGCTTCACCTACAAACAGTCGGGAGTGAGAGAGGAAGGGCAGCAGGGCGGCTAGGGTTGGAGGGGAAGGTGTGGTGGGTTGGTGCGCCCCCACCCCTCATTATATAGAGGGGGGGGCGCAGCCCTAGCCCCTCCCCCAAGCCCAAACCGGCGGCCCCAAAGGATAAGGAGTGGGGGGCAAGGAAACCCCCCCTTCTAGAAGGTCTATCTCGAGTTTAAACCTCTCTAGACCGGCTGGGCCCTATGGGGCCTTGTGCCCCTGGACCAATGCGGCCAGGGCACTCCCTCATAGGCCCATGCCCCCTCTCGGAAGGTGGGGCCACGTTGGTCCCCTTCCGGAAGGTTCTAGAAGCTTCCGGTACAATGCCGACTAACCCGGAACAATTCCGAACTCCAAAAACTGCACTGCCTTATATGAATCTTATTCTCCGGACCACTCCGGAACCTCTCGTGATGTCCCGGATACCATCCGAGACTCCGAACAAAAACTCATAAACCAATTATCCAATCTATCCTAGCGTCGAGACACGTTAAGTGTGTGACCCTGCGGGTTCGAGAATATGCAGACATGATCTTCTATCAATAATCAACAGTGGGGTCTGGAAACCCATATTGACTCCCACACATTCATCGATGATCATATCGGATGAACCACGATGCCAGGATTCAATCAATCCCATATATATATTCCCTTCGTCTCACGATATTTTACTTGCCCGAGATTCGATCGCCGGTACCGTCATACCTAGTTCAATCTCGTTCACAGCTTTCTTCCGATACCAGGGAGTTGTATTATCTCATGGTCTAAGGAATACAATATTTGACATAAGAAAAGCTTCGCAAAGACGAACACGATGACACGATCTAATTGCTTCGCTTAGTTTGGGTCTGTCCACCATATCATTCTCCCAATGATATGATCTCATTATTAATTGACAACTCATGTCCATGGCTAGGAAACCTTAACCATCATTAATCAATGAGCTAGTCCATAGAGGCGTACTAGGGACACGGTGTTGTTTACAAACCACACAAGTATTAATGTTTTCGCTTAATACAATTCTAGCATGGAATATAAACATTATCATGAACAAGAATTATAATAATAACTTCTTTATTATTGCCTCTAGGGCATAATTCCAACAATATGCGCCTCCTATAGTATCCTATATGCGCCTCCGGTAATATTTTCGAAATTCAAGTTTTATAGACCACTATAAATAATAATATACAGATATTCAAATATACAATATAGTCCAGAATACAGTATAAAGAGCACATAATTTTTCAGAAACTTGCAATTTGCCAAAGCATAATAGAACCAACATGAATACAATACATTACACATCAATCATGACATACAAGTTCATACATCAAGTGTTTGTGCCACAAGTTCACACCTCCGAGTACAAGTTCACAATCACATTACACCTTCGAGTACAAGTTCACAATCACATTACAACTCCAACGACGTAGCTCTACCTAGATGAAGTAGAACACATAACCTACCATGAAGAGCAACAAGGTGGTGATCACGAGGAAGTTCCTCCACTTCTTCCTTCCATGCCTCCTCCACTTCTCTTCCGCCACCTCTCTACTCTCATAGCCTTGGTAGCTGTTGCCCGAGAAGTTGTTCACTTGCTTCTGGCAGTCTTTCCACTCCTTGTACACACCTGGAACCCGACCGACGTACACGACATAACATCTCGGCATCTCCTACACATAATAAAGATGATATTACTTATGTCAGTGGAAAGCAATAGCTAGCAGTTCACAAGATAGAATCATGCATATATATATGGGTGCAACAAAATGTAAGAAATCAAGTTCTAATCATCGGCATTTCTAAGAAAGACCAAAAAAAAGCAAACCAAGAATGACTTGGATTAGTACCTCATACTTAGGTTGGGCACGGAAATAATAATGCTCGTTGTTTGATCTTGTGCGTCAAGTAGAATATATATGCCCAAATTACTAGTCTACTTGGCACACTAGATCCGCCATAACATGTTCTAATCATCAACATTTCGAAGAAAGACAAAGAAAGCAAACCACAAGAAGTAGGGAAGCAATGACAAATGAAAAGCAACAAGCACTTAAAATAGTTCGTAACACAAATAACTAGCTAGTGTCTCTCACAATCAAGTTCAAGGGTTGACGAAACATATTCTAGAGGTTTTGCTAGGCAAGTTTAACATAGTGATAAGAGGTTACAACACGAGTTCGGAACTAACAACTAGGTACCCAGGCAATGCAATCATGAAGTCTTCTTCGGCTCTTGAGTCGGCTTTGGGGGGGCATTGATGAAGCTCGACCGAGTTTTTGCCATTTGCATGAACATCCTGCCGTCACCACCTTAAGCTAAGCGTTAAATCTATCTCCTGTTGGACGGTGTATAGGCCGTAGAAGGTGCCTCCGGTTTTATGACTCCTGGTACATGATTGTCGCGATCTCCTCTGGATGTTGAAGAAGTGTTGCACGAGGTTGCGAGCTTTGTATGCATGCAAGCTTTTCAGCCCACTTCACGAGGTCAGATGGCAGCGTTTTGGTCTCCATGTCATTGAAGAACGCCTTCATGTGGTAAAGGGCGTAGAAGGCATCCTTCCCACTGCCAGGCGGCTGCTTGACGCAGGCAAACTTCATCGTGTGGCGAAACACGTGCACGCCGAACTTTACACTTGCCGGTTTGACGCCTCCCGCTGCGATGTAGCCGGTGAGAGCGCCATCAAGAATTTTCTTGATATTGGTGTAGTTTTTTTGGATCACACTGTTTGAGTCGAGGTACAAGGCTGTTGAGTGTTTCAAATTCAAGCTTATGAGCACACAGCCTGTCCGATCATCCTCCGTGATGGGATGGTAGGGAAGGAGAATCACATCCTTGTCCGAGTATGTTTGCAGGAAGTTTGAGAGGTAGTCGGTCGCGGATCTATGGCCTCGGCATCTTCGTGAGACGTCACGCCACGCATGAAGTAGGGATCCACTATCTGGATGCCGGATCTTGTCTCTGGTGATCTCCATGGCCATATTGAGGAGAACAGCGGACAGGGTATTGTGCGATCGAAACCCGTTCAACATGTCAAACAGGTCGGTATGCGCCGCGTAGAAGATATCCCAAAGTGCGATTGAAGCACGGCATATGAGAAGGCACCTTAGCCTTGAAAACGAGGTACGACTGATCGTTGTCGCGAATGCGGCACTGCTCAATTGTGATACAGCCATAATGAAGGTCCAACGCCTTCCACTGGCAAGCATCCGAAGGGTGCCTCAACATTTCCTCCTTCTCCGGATCATCGTCTTCCGGCCTCTTTCTTTCCGCGTGCCAGCGCATGAGCTGTGCTTCCTTAGGGTCTGCGAAATACCGCTGCAAACGAGGAGTTAGAGGAAAGTACCACACCACCTTCCTAGGAGCTTTCTTGGTCCCTCTCTTGTATCGAGAGGTCTTGCACACCGGACACGTGGTCTTCTCCGCGTCCTCGCCCCGGTAGATGATGCAATCATTTATGCAGACGTGGTATTTCACGTGCGGTAGATTGAGAGGGCACACGACTTTCTTCGCCTCAGCGATACTAGTCGGACATGTGTTCCCCTTCTTGGGAAGAATATCGTGCCAGAATACAATGTTGTCATCGAAACATTCGTCGGTCATTTTGTGTTTCGCCTTCATCTCCAGAGCCCTAAGCGTTACATTTAGACGGGTATCCCCGTTGTTGCATCCGTCAAACAATGGAGTGACCGCGTCTTTCTCCATTTGCTCCAGTTTAGCCTTCTCTCTACCGGCGGCTCTGGCGTTACTCGTCTCCTTGAGAAGCAGATCTTGGACATGAGGGTCTCACAACCAGCTCGAATCATGGTCGGCACCTTGATCTTCGTGTTCATGACCGGCGCCACCTTGATCATCTTCGTGTCCATGCCCGACGCCACCTTGATCATCTTCGTGTCCATGTCCAGTGCCACCCTAATCTTCGTGATCGTGACTGGCGTCTTGATCTTCGTGATCATCACTGGCATCTTGATCTTCACCATTATTGACATCCTCATCATCATATTCGTCATCACGTATCCATCGAGTGTAGCCATCCATGAAACTCATTGAAGCAGTGCGACTCCGCATTCGGAATCATGCCTTATCAGATACATCAGCTTGCAGTCCCGACATGGACATCTTATCTCTGTCTTGTTTGCACGTTCCATGTCGGCCCTCGCGCATGTCATCCACCTATCCACGCGGGCTTTGTTGATCAGTCATCGGACTATGGCCGCCTGCGTGGTACAAAGAGCAAGAGAATAATTAGAGCATATATGGACGTGGATCGCCGGAAAAATTCGGCATGACCTCTCCTAAAAAGAGGACATCCGCGAGTGCCAGAAATTCGCCGGAAAAGAAATAAATCGACATTCCGGCGAAACATTGGCATCTCAAATGAAATCCCTGCACAAAAAGTAGCACCACAACACAATCATATAGTCGGTGTCTCCGACAACGCGCATACATGTAAGCAACGCCTTCACGCTTCCTCCAACAACGACTTGCGCAAGAGAGCCGGAGGAGAAGTAAATGGACATGTTGTAGATCTAGAGGAGCAAGAGACTTCACTTACATATGGGTGTCAACCAATGGATGTTGAGCAAGCTTCTATGGTGAATCAATGGGGGAAATGAGGCGGGGAGGAGGAGGGGGGCGACCAGATTTGTCTTGGTGGAGGAGGAAGAAGTGACACAAGTGAGTGGGGTGGTAGTTGCCTCCATGTGCAAAAAGCTGGAAAAAAGTGGTGCCAGGTTATGCGAGGCGCATATTGCACAATATGCGCCTCCTATAATTCAAACTACAGGAGGCGCATATAGCAATATGCGGCCACCTACCACCGCCAGAGCCCGCAGGAGTTACTTGAGGCGCATATGACCATATGCGCCTCGCATATTATCAAATATAGGAGGCGCATATAACCATATGCGCCTCGCATATTCGTGCACCTACCAACACGCAGGCCCACACAGATTATGCGAGGCGCATTCTGTCCATATGCGCCTCGCCTATATGATATATAGGAGGCGCATATGACTAGAATGCGCCTCGCATAATATGGGGCTGGTAGATTCCGTCCGTACACGGATTATAGGAGGCGCATTCTTATCATATGCGCATCGCCTATTTTTATACTAGAGGCGCATGGAGGAGTGCGCCTCGCCTATTTTATAGGAGATCGCATATGGTCTAAATGTGCCTCGCATAAGCATGTCTCCTATAGCCTTTTCTCTAGTAGTGGAAAGAGTAGGTGCCGAAGCAGTAGGTGCCGATCTTGGTCCACTCCAGATTGGCGTCGAAGCAATAGGTGCCGAAGCCGCCATCACTGAACGAGGAGAAGCAGATGGTATTGTTGTCGTCGAGCAGGGTGTAGGACTGGATAGTTCGATCTTCTTTGCCTAAGATGTAGGGCGGCAGCGGCAGGTCGATCCAGTGCCAGGACATGATGTCACCGTTGCAGTAAGCTAGAGTCTTGAAGTTGGTAGAGTTAGACGCGTTGATGGCGTACAGGGCGTCGGCGCGAACGGCGTTCTTGGCGTCGATGCACACGGATATGGGACGATGCCAGTTGGATTTCTCCCTGGTGGGGGGCAGCATCTCGCCGGAGTTCTCCTCGGCGTCGTATAGGTGGGTGTTCCCGGCGAGTCGGACCGAACACGACGATCCTGCCCTCTTTGGGGCCGCCACCGACGTCGTAGAAAGGCATGGAACCGGGCATCGAGTCCAACGAGCGGGATGATTGGAACTTAAAATCCGGCGAGGGCAGCTCCCTGGTGCTCTCGCGCTTCGGCTTACGTTTTTCCCGCCTGGCTCTCGCGCTTCCATCAGAACCCGTTTCCCAGTTTACTTTCTGCCTCTCAAACACAATTAGGCATTTCTTTTCATCCTCAATGATAGTACATTTTCTCATCCTGAATTATAGTATATGCATGCATCATACTGTGATAAGTATGAAAAACAGAAAGAAGTTGCTTCACCAAACATGATGTTGGTTGAGCACGAACCACAAAATAAATTACAAGAAACTATCAGGTTGAAGAAGTGCCTTGAAAATATGAGGGCTCAAAAGGAAATATGAAAACCGGCATACAAGCAATAAGAGTGTAGCATCACTGGTCCATTATCTAAAAGAATATTACTCTAGAACATTCTGCCAATCACTGATAAGATCGGATGATTCCTCAGTAAGTGGCAACACTGAGTAAGACAAACTCAGCAGCAACAGTACCCCAGGACAACGAATACAAGTTACTCATAACCAAAGACTGCAGCTAAAGCCATACACAGAGCAGCTTCTACACTCGTATCTTTCGTAGTGCTGAGCCTATATGGCCTTTCCTCTAAATGAACAGAATGATAAAGAGAAGAAAACCAATAAAAACAATGAATGTTGTGTGAAACTATGCAGCATAGGATTCATATGCTTGCAAGCTGAATCCTTGGTAGGGCGGATGGTTGAGCTCATTTCAATCTTGCCTCAGGCAAAGCTATGTACCATACTAAAATAAATTTCTCCCCAACGAACATAATAGTTACCTGAGATTTAACTGACATGACAAAATATGGTCAACAGACTCGTTGCAGTTGCACCCATGTTCAGCAAAAAGCACGAACTCATGGCAGTCTCATACAAAATCAGCCAAGAGTGTGCACCCAAGTTCAGCAAAGAGCGTGAACTCATGGCAGTCTCATACAAAATCAGCCAAGAGTGTGCACCCAAGTTCAGCAAAGAGCGCGAACTCATGGCAGTCTCATACAAAATCAGCCGAGTGTGCAAGCACCAATAATTTAGAGTGACTACAGAATTTCTCAGTAACTAGCAGATTATATGATAATACATGGTTATTAACACACTGCAGAATTTTCCAGTTCAACGAAGAGCACAAATATGTGCTAGTACTAGCGACTATTAACTAGAGTGACTCTGTACACCTAACAAACTTGCAAATAACATACTATTACATTATGAATCTGGAAAGGCTACTAATGATACATACTACCTCCACTCCTAAAAATAAGATATTTTGGTAGGCTAAAATAGCCTACCAAAACTTCTTATAGTATTTCAGAACAGAGGTAATTAATAGAAGGAGGAGGTTTCATATTACATCGTTGAAGCTGCAACTTTCTCCCATCTGTCAGAAGAACAAATAGAGGGACGATAACTGTATAGCTAGACCAATGTTGCTCTGAAGCTGCTGCAATCAAAGACCATAACTTGAGCCTTGAAATTCAACAGACAGCCGGTTAGGTTAGAACACAGACTCAATGCTAGAGCCATTGAAGACGTAAGTTCTTGTCTTGTGCTTGATCATTCGCAGCTTGGCTTTATTTGCGTGTCCGTTGATAATCTCGACACCAGTGAGGACAGCAGCCATGTCAATTAAGTCGTCAGATCCATCAAAAATGTCAAAGAATTGGGCAGCACAGAACCTATGGTTCCCCAGGTACAGTAGGTTGTTGTACACCAATGACCACCTGTCTTGGTGGTCGGGCTGGCAGAAGCCTCCCCACTGGTAAAGCACCTTGGGCGGCGCATCCCCACCATCAAGAGGTGGAGAGGGGAGCTCAAGCGCAACAAGGTTTTCCTCGTTGCTGTCATGGAAGCCAAAGTGGAGGTTGTAGAGCTGAGGGACACGCACAGCACGTCCGATGAAGGGCAGCGTCCAGCTGCCAGCCTTGGTCCACTCCAGATTGGCAGTGTCGAAACAGTAGGTGCCAAAGCCACCATCACTGACCGAGGAGAAGCAGATGGTCTTGTTGTCTTTTAGCAGCGTGTAGGACTGGATGGTTCGACTTGGACCTTCTCCGCCCAAGATGTAGGGCGGAAGCGGCATATCAACCCAGTACCAGGACATTATATTACCCTTGCAGTAAGCTAGAGCCTTGAAGTTGGTGGAGGTAGACCCGTTGATAGCGTACAGCGCGTCGGGGCGACCGGCGTTCTTGGAGATGCACATGGATATGGGACCATCCCAGTTGGAGTCCTCTTTGGTGGGGGGAAGCATCTCGCCGGAGTTCTCCTCGGCATCGTACAGGTGGGTGTGCCCGGCCGAGTCGGACACCACGATCCTGCCCTCTTTCGGGCCGCCGCCGTCCCCGTAGAAAGGCATGAAACCCAGCGTCGGGTCGCCCGAGCGGGTCGATTTGAACCTAAAATCCGGTGAGGGAAGCTCCATGGTGCTCGCGAACTTGGGCTTACGTTTTTTCCGCCTGGCTTGTGTTTCTGCCGCCACTGCTTCCCCCGCTGAGGCGTAGAAGAGGTTCTCCTCGGGCCTGAGGCGGCTCAGCCAGTACAAGCCGCCAACGCGGAAGTCCTTCATCATCAGGTTGATGAACCGGCGGGGAATCATTCCGACGCCGCGGACGGGCAGATCGATCGGGCGTCGAAGAAAAACGACGAGGGGAGCGGCGGCGGCGGCGCTGATAACGACTCACGAGTCACGTACGACTCCTTTTTCTAGAGGACTCGTTAACCATTATTATTGCTGAATTTTTAGAGTAAATTATTCGTTTTATTTTTTATTAGGCAAAAAGAAAGTATATAATCCGAAATAAAAACGCAAAGAAATCTGAATCATCATCTAAAGCTTTGTTTTTTGGAAAATGATACGGTTCCCCCGGGGGATCGATCCCCCGGGTCCGTTCGTTCGCGACTTCGTTCGATCAGGAGTTCGTTCGTCAGGAGGGCCGACCGACGAGCTGCCGCCTCCGCTCTGCAGCCCTCTGCCCCTGCCGCGAGGCGCCGGCCGACCGACGCGCTGCCGCCTCCGCCCCTGCCGCGAGCTGCCCTCCGCCGTGCCGCGCGCCGCCCTGCCGCGAGCCGGCGCCCTGCAGGAAATCAAGCAGATATGGCAGCACTAATTGATTTGCAGTTTCTCCGGTCTAAGATGTTGACTGGACCCCCAACTTCGATATGAGAACAAGCAGATACGGGAGGAGTTCCGTCGAGGCGTGAGTGGTGCATGGTGCCGTTGGTTTCGCCGGCTCTAGCACGCATCGTGCGCGCGCTCGCACATACTGTCGAGTCGATCTCCACTGCCGTTCTGCGTGAATGAACTTGGAGGTACCTTCTGTGTACCTTCTGCTCTGGCCGGCCGCGGTAGCCTCCTTCATCTACGTATCTTCTGCTGTGCTCCTCCTATTCTCCATCGACATAGCTACGCAGCTGAGTGGCGGACACATCTCATCTTCTTTTTCAGTTCTTCTTTCCCATGATCCCGAAATCCCAATCCATGCGAGCAGGTGGAGATTTGCTACATATATATTTGTTTTGCTAAAACTGTTCAATATGTTTGCTACAATACTGTAAAAGATTTGCTACAAGATGTACGGCGAAGTAGATTTTGCTATGGTAGCAAAAATTTTTGCTACAAAGTCCTGGCGATGTCTCCGGCGAAATGGATTTTTGCTACATTTTATATTTTTTTTTGCTATAATATTTTTGTGATTTTGCTACAAGGTGGTCTCCGGCGAGATCTCCGGCGAAAGTCTCCGGCGAGGTCTCCGGTGAGGTCGGGTTTGCTACATTAGCATAATATTTTGCTACACGGTCACCGGCGAGGTCTCCGGCGAAATCTCCGGCGAGATCCAGTGTATTTTTCTATTTTCTAGATCGAACCGTTTTCTGCTACACGTAGCAAAAGCAGGACTATTTGTAGCAAAAGCAGGTATCTTTGCAGTAAAAACGGAATTTTAAGGATTTTTGAGGGACACGTGTCAGCATGAGGACCCGGTGGACGCGTAGTACGACCCTTGTTTATTTGCATTTTGATTTTTGTTCCTCCCTCAGGTTAAAAAATCGCAGAAGACCAAAGTTAGGAATAATCAGAAAACTTTTGAAACCACAGAAGCATTTTGTGACAGGAACATACCCCCTTGTAATAGCATCTCCAGTCAACCCGAAAAGGCTTTTTTATAGTGTCGGATGACAAAAAAGTCTACCACTTGTGGTTGCTGCTTAGAGCGCTGCTTTAGGCTAGTAATAGTGGGAGTAACATCACTAGTAACATAGAAGTACATGTTGTGTCAACTAGGCAATTAAATAACATGGAAACAATTAAATAAAGAGAGAGGTGGTTGCGGTAACTAGTAATGTTACCATAACATCACATTTTTCTAGACAAAATGAGTCTATAAGCTAATTAATATAGTTATCTATGACACTACATTTAGTTATCTATACCACTATGAAGGTGGTAACTTAGACTAGTGTCATATGCATGACACTAGTCTAAATTCTCCCCACTATGACCAGCTGCTCTGTAAACGATTTTTTTTCTTCAGACTTGTGTGAGCCATGGGTGATAAAAATGAAGAGGATTTAGAGGTTCCAAGTGTTGACAAATTATGTGCGAGTATGCAGAAATTGTTTGCTCAGCTTTTTGAGCAATCGCAACAAAAATCTAAAGGATCCATTACTCTTGAGCCTAATCCCTCGACCAGGAAATTACGTTAGTTGGTCACGGCATGCTACTCTTATTTTAGGATCTCATGGTCTCAAGCATTTTTTAGATGGCATGGCTGTGAAAACAGATGATGAGGTGAAGTTGGAGCAATGGAAACAAAATGAACAACGCGTTATGGTGTGGCCGCTGGGATCGATGGATTCTTCAGTTCGTGAGCATGTCAAGAATATACAAATTGCAGCAGAGGTGTGGAAGAAACTTGGACAGCAACTTTCTGGAAAAACAAACAAGATGCAAGTGACAAGGGTGCTTCATGAGATGATACAACTTAAACAGGCCAGAAATCTATAACCGAGTATGCTGGTGAACTAAAAAAGTTGTACAGGGATCTCGAGTTCTTTCGCCCGTTCAAGTGCAATGATCCAAAAGTCTTAAATATTTTGTGTGAATGATTTCAGCCCATTCTTGTTCATTCTTTTCTGGAAGGACTAAATGATGAGTTCGATCTTCGGAGACAAATGATGTATGCTGCTCTAGATTGGCCCACCCTTGATGAAACAGTATCAAGCATTCTTGACGAGGAGACTCGCTTATCTAATCAGACTGTGACCTCACATGCAAGTGTTGACACTCATACCGCTCTGTCTTCACATACTCAGGGCATATCTCTTGCTGCTTCTAGTGATGATCATGCAAATGCTACTAGGTTTGAGTACAAGAAGAACCAATGGTGGTATGTGACCAGTGCAAGAAACCTGGCCACATAAAGAAGAATTGTTTTGACTTGATTGGATATCCACTTGGTTGGTAGCAGCGACAACGTAATAAGAACAATATTGGCAATGCTCGAGGGAACAAGCAAGACCAGGTACGCACCACTTCATCTGCAGGTGAATTATCAGCGGTAGCTGCACAATCACTCGAGAAATTTAAGTCCAAGTTGATTGTTGTCTCTAATGAAGGTCCGTGTAGCTCCAACTCTAGTTTCCATGCATCCAGAGGTGTGAATTGTTCACAAAACCCAAATAATCCCACTTGTTCTTCGTGGATAATTGATTCTAGAGCTACAAATCATATGACAGGTTCCTTTAAAAAGTTCTTCTCTTATGTTCCTCGCTCGGGAAAGGACAGGGTCCGTATAGCTGATGGATCTTCGGCCCCTATTTTGGGGTGTGGAACTATCAGTTGTACACCTTTGCCTCTAACTCATGTTCTACATGTTCCAAATTTTCTTGTGGATCGTTTATCTGTTAGCTCAATTACTAAAAGCCTTAATTGTGGTGCTTGGTTTGAACCTTACTTTTGTGTTTTTAAGATCTACGGGGAAGATACTTGGGACTTATAGGACCGAGCGTGATGGATTGTATTACCTTGACAATGGTGCATCGCCACTAGATTTTGCTACATGTACCTCACCTACAGATGAGTTACTACTACTTCATCGTAGACTTGGGCATTTTTCCTTCCATGTTTTAGCTCGTGTATTTCCATCTCCTTTTGCTTCCTTCCCTAGGGATAAGCTTGTATGTGATGCTTGTGAATTGGCTAAACATACTAGGATTTATTAACCTAGCATCAATGAAAGAAGCCACTCTCCCTTTGAGGTCATCCACTCTGATGTTTGGTGTCCCTTCGTAGCAACCACTATGTTAGGCGAACGTTGGTTTGTAACCTTTATCGATGGCTTCAGCCAATGTACTTGGCTTTATTTGCTGAAAAAAAGTGATGTTTTCTCTGCTTTCAAGGATTTCTATGCACTAGTTTGCAATCAATATAATGCAAAGGTTAAAGTTTTCTGGACTGATAATGGTACTGAGTTTGTTAACGAGGAATTTGACATTTTCTTATCCTTAAATGGGATTATACACCAAACTACATGTGTGAATACCCCAGATCAAATCGGGATAGCTGAGAGGAAAATTAGACATTTATTAGAGGTTGCTCGGTCTCTTATGTTCACAATGAATGTTTCAAAATTCCTTTGGGGTGAGGCAGTCAAAACAGTAGCTTACTTGATTAACCGCATGCCATCACGTGTGCTAAAATATAAAACACCAATTGAATGTTTGAGTGGATCTAATCCTTTCATTGTTCCTCCAAAGGTGTTTGGTTGTGTCTGTTTTGTTCATGATTATAGAAATTCAGTCGGAAAGCTTGATCAGTGTGCTATTCGTTGTGTTTTTGTTGTCTATTCTCCAACTCAAAAGGGATATCGCAGTTGGTAATGAGCATGGATGTTACATTTAGAGAGACCGAGCCATTTTATTCTATTGCTAATGATACCCATCATCCAATTTCCTCTACCACTCCTAGGATTGGTAGAGAGGGGGAGAATAATGATGATGAGAGAGGCATTAACGGTGAATCCATTTCAGTTCCTATTTTAGATGTTTTCAGACCATGACAAGTTGTTCAGGGGGAGGAAAATCTGAACAACAGTGAGAATAATAGTGACTCCAATGTTCCTGAGGTACATGGTAGCTCACTTATTCAACATGTTATACATCCTAGCACACCAGTGTCTACATGTCCCAGATCTCTACCCAGATTTAGTGATGAATGACACATTAGAGCAAGGTACGGAACCATCTTCTTTTATTCCTAACTCGGAATCTAAGCATGAACTTCCCATTGCCTTGAGAAAACTTGTGAGGCATAAGGATATACCACCATGTCTCAAGGACTGCTGGATACAAACATGACATCTCCAAATTTGTATCCTATGATAAGTGTAGTTCTTCTTTTAAAAGCTTCATTTCTTCCCTTGACTCTGTATCTATACCAAAGGACTGGAGAGAGGCGCTGCAGGACCCGAAGTGGAAGCCAGCAATGCTTGAAGACATGAAAGCATTGGAAAAGAATAATACATGGAAACTTGTAAAGCTACCACCTAGTAAGGAGCCCGTAGGATGCAAGTGGGTGTACACGGTCAAGCAAAATCCTGACGGCAAGGTTAAGAGATACAAGACACGCCTGGTAGCAAAAGGATATACCCAAACATATGGCATAGACTATGATAAGACATTTTCCCCTGTTGCTAAAACGAACTCCGTGAGAACACTAATATCTTATGCAACAAATCTAGGTTGGGATATGTTCCAACTAGATGTAAAGAATGCATTTCTTCATTGTGACCTTCAAGAGAAGGTTTACATGCATATTCCACCTGGGTTTAGCACTGCTCAAACTGAAGGTAAAATTCTACGTCTCTATCGATTCTTGTATGGTTTAAAGCAGTCACCTCGCGCTTGGTTTGAGCATTTTCGACATGTGCTTATTCATATGGGTTATAAGAAAAGTAATGCTGATCATACCCTATTCTATAAGCATAATATGGGCAAGATAGCCATCTTGATTGTTTATGTTGATGATATTGTTATTACCGGGGATGACTCCGTGGAGATTGCTTATTTGAAGTTAAAATTGGCACAAGAGTTTGAGGTTAAGGACCTAGTACAGTTGAGTTACTTTCTTGGGATTGAGATATCTCGTAGTCCAAATGGTATTTATCTTTTTGAAAGAAAGTACACCCTAGACTTACTCTCTTACACCGGGTTATCTGGGTGTCAGCCAGTCTCCACACCAATTGAGCCGAATCATTGTCTTAAGGAGGAAGCTGGAATAACCAATTTAAAGCAAAAAAATGGCTCTCCACTCCTCTAACCCAAGCATGTCCCAAACTGATGGTTGTATCATCAATTCAATAATACCAGGAATTAAAGGTTTTATCTCCAATTGATTTTCCAGGTTGTATCTCCTATACATTTTCTTTAGGAAAATTTTACTGGAATAACTTACAATGAATGTAGAGAGTGGAATACAAAATCCAGTTCAGTGGCCATACCTACATAGATTTTGTTTTCTGTATGTACTCATGGCACTTGAACTGGCTGTGGTTGTGATTAACTCGGAGGGGAGGAAGCTGGAGCGGACGCGTCCGTCGGCGGTGAGCCTAGACAGCAGGATGCTAGCGGTGTGACACAGAAGACCTTTCCTTCATGGCAGAAGGATCTCAATCATCAATGGCGGTGGGTAGGAAGGCGTGTGTGGTGAAGAGGAGGCCTATGAAGAGCCATCGAACGCCGATGGTAGTGGCTGCAGCCGCAAACCTAATGAAGACCTAGTCGGTTACAGGTTCTAGGGTTTTACCCCTTTGAATTTCCTATCTACTCTAGTCTTGCTCTCCAAGGATCCGAAGGCGTCATGAGCCTTGGCCACCCAAAAGTCTTCATGGGCCGGCGTACATTTGCCGTGGGCCTTCCTTAGGTTGGACCAGGTATGCTGAGATCATGTACCCGCGGGGTATAACCATGTCAGCCAGAGGCAGGAGCGGGAGGAGGCGGACACAGGGCATCTGGGAAGCGAGCAGGACCTTAGGATGGAATAGGTGCGTGCACACACGGGTGAATGCCAGGTCGCGCTAGAATTGCAGGGGCACGCGGTGACGGGCCGAGCTGTTGGAAGGTCCTCGCCAACAACGGGGAGGTCGGTCGCTGGCGGTAGGGGATCGGGGATGCATTCACCAGCGGTGGGTAGACAAAGGAAGAAAGTGAGTGGGATGAGTGATTTTTTTGTATTTGGATGAGGTTAAAGGGCATCTCCACCGGGGCGACCCAACCGACTGATCCAAACGGTCCGTTTCTATCTGTTTGGGTCAGGCCGCAGTCTCTTTTGGGTCGATGTCCGGCCTGTCCGGCCGATCACACCCAGTGGCGTAACCCAGATGTCCGTGCTTAGTAAATAGGCCCACCGACGTTGGTGACGGTGTATATTTACAGCGTGTTCCCGTCGCCCGTCGTCTCTCGCCTTTCTTTCCTGCATGTGCGTTTCCCACCACGTCCAGGCGCACCCATAAAAAAGGGAGAGCCAGGAAAGATAGCCACAACTAGACCCTCCACCACCGCCACCACAAACCACCATGCCTAGCCGTCGGTGTCGCCGCACCGTCCTCCGTGACAACCCCGACATCTGCACATAAGAGCCCGAGCACTCGTTGCCCTCGTGGTGGCCGAACCCTCCGGAGTTACCGGACATGTTGCTGCCTCCGATTCCAGGACGACCACAGATTTACACATGGCCCCGCTACCACGGGCCATGGCCTATCTACAACCGCCACAGGACCACCGACGAGCCTTTCACGTGGGAGGTAGCGGAATGCATTATGCTACAAGAGTACCGGTGGTGGGACGCGCTTGCGTTGGTGCGGGGCGACCTCCGTGAAGCAGTGCGGGCCAACCCCGACATCGCTTTTCCGCGTGACCGCCTCGCTCAAGCTCAAGAGGAGGTGCATGCGATCATCGTGTCTGTCGAAAAAGAATGGTGTCTTGTCAACCCATCGCCACCGCCACCCTCAGCTCCATAGGCGATGCATAGTTTTAGGTGTGGTGTGCTTGTAAAAATTGTTTTAAGACTTGAATAAAGACTTTCATTGTAAATGGATGATGCCCACATTGCTAAATCATACATGGCGAGTTAAAAAAGGGCCGGCATCGGATGCCGGCGTGGAGGTTGAAGCGACGACATTGAACTGTCTCGGCAGGAGTGTAGGCGTCGGGCGGCGCCAGAAGTGGCGCGGCCAGCCTTTGGAGCAGGCTTGCATTAATGGCTAGTGGAAGGAAGTCGTTGGGTCGCTGGCATGTGGGCCCTCGCCCCCCTGCGGGAGGACACAGGAGGAGACGCGCGCTGCCTGGGCCGACACAACCATTACCCAGATTTGGTGCACGAATAGATCAAGCCGGACGCATCAGTCCAGACGAGTCGTGCCGTTCGCGCGGACACATTTGGACGCGTTCGGACGGATTGGGTCGAACTGGTGAAGATGCCGTGAGGTCAAGCGTGGGGAGAGCGATCGGCGCTGGCCAACCTGGTAGCAACCTTGGGTTGGAGCTGGCGCTGGGAGTTTTGATTCGACCGGATCTCCTATTTTTAGGAGTATTTATTTTTCTTATTGCTCATGCTTTGACGGAGAGTTCTAGCAATAGCTTTTTTGTAGTATAAGCGTTGGGGTCAAAAAAAAAAGTCAGTTCCACGCACTTTGATGAAAAAGGCTAACTAAAAGAGAAATAACCCGTTTTAAAAAAAGAGAAATACTGTAACAATTAAAATAGACGTGCGTGCCAGCCCTAAGTTATCAGCGCCGCCGCCGCGGCCCCTCGTTTATCTTCTAATCCGTACGTCGTCGCACCTCGTGTGGAGGGCTCTGCTTTGAATCTTTTACCTCGGCAGCTGCGAGCCCGATCTGCCGTCCGCCGCCGTTTCCCCCGAACTTGATCCCTGCCGCCGCCGTTTCCCCCGCGTGAATATTGATCCCTCAAGATGATTCCCTGGCGGTTCGTGAACCTGATGATGAAGGATCTGCTCGTCGGTGGCTCGTACTGGCTGAGGCGCATGAAGCTCGAGAAGAACCTCTTCTACTCGTCCGCGGGGGAGGCGGTGTGGACAGCGACGCAGGCCACAAGGCGGGACAGCTTGATGTGCGAGAGCACCACGAGTCTTTCCTCGCCGGACTTCAGGTTCAAGTCGTCCCGTTCGCTCGACTCGGCGCTCGGTTTCATGCCTTTCTACGAGCTTGGCGGCGAGGGCAGATTTGTCGTCTCCGATTCGGCCGGGAACTCCTTCATGTACGACGCCGAAGAGGGCTCCTCCGAGATGCTGCCCCCCACCAAGGATTCGTCCAAGTGGCACAGCCCCATCTCCCTGTGCGTCGCCGGCCCCCAGGGTTCCGTCCGCGCCGACGCTCTGTACGCCATCAACGGGTCCAACTCGACCAACTTCAAGTCTCTGGCGTACCGCAGAGGTGACATAATGGCCTGGGACTGGCTCGACCTACCGCCGCCGCCATACACCTTGGGCCTGGCCGCCAAAGAGGACCGCACCATCCAGTCCTATGCACTGCTGGAGGACGACAGGACCATCTGCTTCTCGTCGGCCCCTGGCGGCGGCGGCTTCGGCACCTACTGCTTCGACACGGCCACCCACGAGTGGACGGAGACCGGCAGCTGGACGCTGCCCTTGGTCGGACGAGCTCTGAGAGTCCCATGCCTCCACAACCTCTACTTCGGCTTCCTTGACAGCGACCTTGAGAGCCTCGTTGCGCTTGAGCTTCCGTCGCCTCTGCTTGCGCCGCCCGAGGTGCTGCACCAGTGGCGAGGCTTCGGCCCGACCGACAATCGGTTCCAGTGGTCATTGATGGACAGCAACCTGCTCTACCTAGGGAACCGCAGGTTCTGCGTCGCCAAATTCTTTGGCATCTTCGATGGATCATCCGTGGAGTTAAGTGACATGGCTGCTGTCCTCACTGGTGTGGAGATTCTCGAAGACGGACAGGCTGATAAAGCCAAGCTGCAGATGATCAAGCACAAGACAACAACTTACCTCTTCGATAGGTGCAGCATTGAGGCCGTGCTCTAACGTACCGTTAGTCAATGTAGTACTACACTATGAAACTTTCTCATTCTATTCTAATTAGTATCATGAGTGGCATTTTCAACTTCGTAAGCGTGTAATACTTACTCTATTAATGGTCTGTGTAGAAATTCATGATAGTACTCATTAATAGAGTGATTAGCGATCATTAATAGAGTACCATGAATTTCTACTCTTCATGGAACTGGGAAATCCTGCAGAGATTTTATATATTGACCATGTATTATCATTTTATATCATATCTCAGCTATATATTTGTTAAGGAGAAATTCCAGCACACTAGTGGAGAACGGGGCATTAGTCCCGGTCCTAGAGGGCCTCTAGTCCCGAATAGGTAGTCGGGACTACGGAAACGGGACTAGAGGTCCTAGCCTTTAGTCCCGGGTCAGTTACGGGCCGGAACTAAAGGCTCTGACGTGGCAGCGTAGCAGTGCGAGGGAGGGTCTTTAGTCTTGGTTCGTATTAGTCCCGGTTCGTAATACGAATCGGAACTAGTTATTTTCTGCTGCGACAATATTTTACCAATTCGGCTGCCGCGGCAGTCGATGGGGGTTTCTGCCGCGACAGAGTTTTGGGGCCGTTTTCTGCCGCGGCAGAATTTTGGGGCCGATTTCTGCGGCGGTAGCCGAATGCGAGGTTCTGCCACGACAGGAGGATAGGTAGAGGAGGGTTGCGTTTGGCGTAAAGTGACATGCAACAAAGAAACCCATTACACACAACATCGTCATAATCATATAGATATAATTCTACATTACATATATATATATATGTATATATATAAATGGAGATCACAACCCGTCTATTTGGTTACAAGTTCATTAAATCACTAGTATCCGGAGGTATGGTATTTTCTTTCTGAGTGTATGACATGGTCAACAAGAAATCCCGCCAATTTCTCTTAAATTGCTACCAGACGCTTCCTTGATTCGAGATACTCCCGCAATATTTCTAACTATATATAACAGAAGGAGATCAATATGAATATCAATAGTCATAAAAAGTATTATGAATGACACTCAATAAAAATTGTGAATATATTGTTCACGGACTTCTATAAATGTCCCTCTGTCCCTCTCACTGACCTCGGAGCGAACGTACTCGTATACGAAGTATCCACATAGATTAGTACCTAGTGGCTGCCTCTCGCACTTTACAAGAATATAATTTAATCAAACAATAATCAAGCATGACATAATGGTATTGAAACTAGAATTGAAGAGTTACGCGGATCTAGCTCGTACTACTTACATTGATCCGATGAAAATAAACTCGTCTTTAAATTCACCAACCGTAGCATTGGTGAAAGCTTTCCAAACCCTGCCCGGCAAAAAAAGAATAAATGAGTTATTAGTTCCTTGATATCTCAGGATATATATGAACGAAAGAGACCGATATAGTGCGATAATCACTGAAATTACCTTTGAAGCACATCTTTAATGAATGCATACTCTGATTCGTCTCTCATTAGCGAGTCCTTGATTTCAACTCTTCCATCATCAACTTCAATGATTAGCAGAATCCAGTAAAAACTGCGCACGTTTATATACGTTAGTAACTCATAAATTACACTTAGCAGAATCAAGTGAATCTCTACAAGGCAGTAACACTCTTACTTATAGTTGTAGGGAAACAATATTCTTCGTTTGTAATGTTGCCTCAATATGACCCTTAGCAAGTTACGCTCCGTGACCTTGGGGTATTACTTTAGCAATGCTTGATTAAACCGGTGTGGGTCGATGAACCCAATGTCAAAGATTTTCTTCCGGCACATTCATCGCTCTTCATTCTGCATAATAGCATATAGTGAAGATAATTACATGCAATGAAAGGGCTGAGTTAGAGACTTTATCATAGAAATAAATGAACCACTTGCAGACAATAGGTAGCGAGGAGACTCAAGTCAAGGGAATCTTGTTTGAATAACATATAGAATTCCTCAAAATAAATTTGCAACTGGTCTTCACCATTAAAATGCTCACTTATAATTCTCACAAGCAGCGCTGACAATCAATCTTCTTCATAGCATGTAGAGACTTTCTCGTACCACTCATGCAGTCTTCGCATTTAAGTTGGTAGAAGTTTGACCTCATCAGGTCTGATTAGAGTCTTCCCGTATTCATATCTCCATGCAAATTCCTCTTGTTTGGGGATATGCCCGTCTAGCGCTTGATCAACTGTAATACTAGCACCTTTGGCAAATTCCATTGCTATAATATTCTGATGATAAATATTGGATAACACCTTGAGCGGGGCGATCGATTTGTTTGCCTGCATTCCGAGTTGCACAACATCTATTTTCCCGCTGCTTGCAGTAGTATTTCCTGGAGTATTCCCGCTGCTTGTAGTAGCATTTCCTGGATTCTTCCTACCAATTCTCAGCAGACAGCGTTTGTAGTCATCAGCCTTATTTATCTCATATTGCGATGGTTGCTCAAGAAAACTCTTAGCCCACTTTTTGGCTTTCAGATTAAATATTTGCTTTGGCTCGGGAGCTTTGGGTGCAAAGAAGGTTTTCACTTGGGCATCGTTGATCGCTTTGGTTTCCTCATCAGTCATCTCGTAAGGTAAATTGGGAGGAGGCGGCGGGATTTTCTTCACCTTTTTACCTTTGGCTTTCTTCTGACTAGTATTATTACTAGTTGACTGAGAGACCGCCTTCTTCGTCTGACACGACGACGGCAGAGTGGGCTTACACGGCGGGGGAGTGGGCTGATGCGGCGGTGGACTCGCGCTATGGTGGTCGTCCCACTCCTCATGTGGACTTGCTGGAGTTGGCAGACTCGACTGACACGGAGGAGACGGTGGTGGCCTGGGTGCAGAGCCTGGAAACACGATTTATTTCTTGCGCCATAGAATGATAGAGCCCCTGACTTCTCCTAGCGTGCTCTCATCTTCAGGTCCAGGGATATCAAGTTGTAGTGATTCATATTGAGGTACAACCTCATCCACCCCGACACGAGCATAGCCATCTGGAATCTCTTTGTAATGCCAGCGTGCTTCAGGTTCACAAGATAAAGCATAGCCGAGAGCCGCCTTGAAGGATAAGTTCACCACTCCCACATGCAGCTCGCAGCTTGTCTTCTCAGTGATATTGTCCATAGGATAGCGATCTATTGGATCGACCGCCGTGTAAGCGACACTACTTCTCCGCTGAGATGGGACACCAGCACTTTCTTCTAGCCGCTGCTAAGGGTGTGTTTGGTAGGTCGGGTCACCCCAACATGTGTTTCCCATCGTAGACATGCCCTTCTCAGATATGCTGAGTTCAGATTTTGTGGTCATTTGGCAGACCGTATTTGTTCAGCTTCGCTCCGTGGAGATGTTGTTTGGTGGGGTTGTATGAGTGCAGATACTGCTGAGTCCGAATTTTTACACAAAGGTCCCTAAACAGAATAAGAAAAATCCATCGGGTCCTTGCTCATCCCACCACCGCATTGAGCATGAAATCCGACCATGGAGGCCCGTGGCCAGAGCTTGTGGAGGCAGCGCGCCCTGGCGGAACGTCGGGGGAGTAGCGACGCAAGGAGGTGGCGGTGGCTGGCTGTTCTGGCGGCGCAAGGAGGCGGCGCTTGGTGACGGCCATGGAGGCGCGAGGAGGCCGGAAGGAGACTGGGAGGGCACAGGCAAGAGACTAGGAGGGCGCCAGCGGGAGAAGAGGAGGGCGGCCGACGGTCGAGAGACGAGGAGAGCGCAGCCGGCGGTCGGAGTTGAGGCGGACGCGGAGGCCAGTGGAAGGCGCCGTCTGCAGTCGGGAGCCACGATGGGTCGCAGGACAAATGTGTTAGAAAAAAGTGGGGGTGAGGGTCTGAGGGGGTCGCCGGGTGGGACTGCAACACTGTTTTTCGGGATGAACTCAGCCCGGGCGAGTTGCGAAGCTCGATTTGAGCTTCTCTCCTCAGCAAGGCTGAGAGGCGTTTTCGGGGCCAGGTGGGCATAGCTAAGATGGTCCGACCCGACTTAACAAACAACGAAAAGGGCTCTCAGCTGGGTTGAGAAGGGAATATCTGGGTTCACCCGACCCACCAAACACACCCTAAGTTGGCCCTTGCTGGCGCATTTCGTCAAGTTGCTTTTGTTGCTCCTTCAGCATGGCATATATTTCCTCGTTCTTTTTTCCATGCTACGCAACCGGTCTGCCTCCTCTATCTCCTTCCGCTTCTTTGCCCTCGCTCGGCTTCTATAGGATTCAGTGTCCTCAAGAAACCCAGTCTTCCACGACACAGAAGGTCCAAAGCCTCGTGTTTGTCCTGGTTTTTCAGGATACCCGAGGGCCTTTGTCAGCTCGTCGTTCTCTCTGTCGGGTTTGAAGTTACGCTGTTTAACCTCCTCAATTGTTTTTACAATTTCTCCACGGGATGTAGCAACATTGGACTTTTCATCGAATATTAACTGGCCTGTTTCCATGTCATACTTTGCCCCATGGGCAAGTAACCAATTCCTTACTCTGATGGGCTAGTCCTCTGTAGCTGGAGTGAGCCTTTGGGCACGCAAGGCTTTCTCGGCTTCCTCCCACTTAGGAGCGGAAGTCCTGTAGCCACCTGTCCCCATCTTATGGTGATATTTCTTTTTTGCAGCATTTTCTTTATTCTTTGGGAACCTTTTTTTTGCTATTGCTGTTTTCTTGTAGTCCAGAAATCTTTCCTAGTGAGGCCGCTGCTTCTCTAGTGAGTCAGCGAATTCTGGAACTTTTCCTTCCTCGAGATATTCATTGTACAATCTTTTCTTATAGTTATTGAACTGTAGGGCCATATTCTTAAGAGCGAAACGCTTAACTTTGGACCTCATATCATCTGTGGCCTCCTTAGACTCTAAGACCGGTAGGGTGAAATGGTGAATGAGCTTCTCCCATAGTATGTCTTTGTATCTGTTCTCAACATAACTCATAGAATTTTCATCTCCCTTTGCTGGCTTATTCCAGTTGATAATGCTGATCGGGACGTTGTCCCTAACAACAAATCCACATTGATGAATAAATGTGTTTGCATTCTTTGTGGGAAGCAACGGTTCGTCCACTGGAGATACCTCAACAATTGTGAGATGCGCATCTTCGGGCATACCTTTGGCCGGTCCTCGTTTACTATTCTTAACTGACTTGGTCGATGTGGAGGTCTAAAATAAGAAACAACATTCGTTAATATATATATACACACACAAATCAATGCATGTATCTAGTGATCAAGAGGCTTAATAATATACCTCGCGAGACTTTGTCAAGGCTGGTCCATCATTTTCCAAGCCATCATTGAAATTAAAACTAGTCTACGCTTCGACTTGAGGTTCTATCTCTATTCCCCAACCGGACTCATTCAGAAACTGTGAGCCATCTTCTGCTCCACAGTCTTCTTCTCCACCCTGATCGACGAGCTCTCCTTCATGATAAGGGAGCGCTCCATCCTGATAGGGGAGCGGTTCATCACATATTATCATATCGAATAAAGGCTCTTCACCTTCTCTACTGTTGAAGTCCATAGAATAACTACTATAACATAATGTGCATATATGAGTACTAAAATTATATAACATCTCGAATGACAACAAAAGTATTAATATCATATGACATCTCAAATAACATCTCAAAAAACAACAAGGTAGTAATAATACATCTCGAATAACATCTCAAAAAACAATAAAGTAGTCATAATACATCTCGAATAACGACAAAGTAGTAATATCATATAAAGAACAACATCTTGTCTGATAACATCACTTAAACTCAATGTCGAATCCCGGCTCCTGAGCCGCGGGATGTGACCAACCAAATAGTCGGAACCATCATCGGAGTATAACTAGGGTGAGATCCCTGAATAACCTGCCAGGTATGGGGGGCCACCCTAGTGACCAACATCACCATATAGCGATGGACGTGCTCGTCCTCCTCCCTGACACGGCGTCGTACCACCTCCTCGGGGGCCGGCTCCCTCTGCACATGGCCTCCACCAAAGAAGATCCGGGTCGACAACGACACCCGGATTCCTCACCAAGCTACGCGTCCCTGACGGTAGCACCTCCCGGTGCCAGCCTGACGGATCCCAGTCTCGTACAACACCGGTAGAGCGTAGTACTCCCTCATTTTGGCCGAGTCCACTACGAGCATGTGGTATGGACATATCCTAAAGCAGGTATGGATTTGACCGAAATAATGCTAAGTAAATAATTATATTCTAATAATAGTAATAATTTCTTAAATATTAGCAATAATATCCTAAATACTAACAAATATTTATATACAAATCTCTAAATATCCTAAATACTAACTAATATTATTTAGGAAAAAATACACTATTTAGGAAAAAATACACTATACACTAAATACTAACTAATATCCTAAATACTAAACAATATACATTATTTAGGAAAAAATACACTATTTAGGAAAAATACACTATACACTAAATACTAACTAATATCCTAAATACGAAACAATATACACTATATATTGAAAAAATACACTATTTAGCAAAAAATACAATATACACTAAATACTAACTAATATCCTAAATACTAAACAATATACACTATTTAGGAAAAATACACTATTTAGGAAAAAATACACTATACACTAAATACTAATTAATATCCTAAATACTAAAGAATATACACTATATATTAAAAAATACACTATTTAGGAAAAAATACACTATACACTAAATACTAACTAATATCCTAAATACTAAACAATATACACTATATATTGAAAAAATACACACTATATTGAAAAACAGAAGAAGAAAACCTGAGGAATGAGGAGAGGGCGGGGCAGGACGGGGGTGAGGGGGCGGAGGCGACTCTCAGACCGGGCGCGACAGACGGGCGGCTGGGACGAGCGAGGGACAGTGCGGGAGGCGGGGGACGGGCAAAGGCAGCGGGACGGCATGAAAGACGGCGGGCGGGCGGGCAAGCGGGCGGTCTGGCGTCGTCAGTTTTGGAGAAGAAAGAACGTCCTGGATCGTGGCTCTTGGCGGTGGACCACCACCTCTAGTCCCGGTTCCAGCCTCCAGCCGGGACTAGAGCCCCCTCTAGTCCCGGCCCCAGCCACGAGCCAGGACTAGAGGTTTTTGGCGTTGCTTCATTCTCACAAGAATCTCTAGTCCCGGTTTGTGGTATGGGCCGGGACTAGAGGTTAATTTTTGTTAATTTTATTATTTCTATATCTTTTGTTCTGTGATGATGAAAAATATGTATTATATATTAAGTTTTGCAGAAAAAACTATAATGTAAATTTATTAGCATATTCCGTTATAAAACTAATATTTTGTTGAATTAAAAAATATCTTTTATATACTAGAGTTTGAATTTATTAATATTATTATTTCAATATCTTTTATTCTATAATGATGAAAAATATGTATCATATATCAAAATTTGCAGGAAAAAAATATCTATAATATAAATCTATTAGCATACTAAATATGGACCAGGACTAAAGCTTGCGGCAGGTTAGGGCAGGCAGGACTAGGGCAGGCAACACTAATGATAGGGGTGAGTGTCGACATTATGTCGTGCGGATTTTACCTTGTCCCGGATGGTGTCGCCAACCGGGACTAAACATGAGTCAGCACTAATAATAGGGGTGAGTGTCGACACTATGCTGAGCTACTTGTACTATAAATAGGCATCCTTGTGAGTCCATTCCTCCATCCAGTTTGAGGCATCTCCAAGATGGTCTTCAAGATCAGGGACACCACTACAGCCAGTTCCAGGGAGATGCCGCCGGAGCCCAGTCCTCCTACATCTCCAAAAAACTGGTCATAGAGACACTCCCTAATATATGAAATTAGGTTAGATCCTAGGCGTATTGATCTAGTTAGAGAAGTTACAAGCTGCAAGATGGTCTTTGAGAGCAGGGACACCACTACGGCCAGTTTCAGGGAGATGCCGCCGGAGCCCAGTCCTCCGGCATCTCCAAGAAACTAGTCATAGAGGCACTCCCTAATATGTGACCACACGTGTTTGGAGATCAGATCTTCATGATAAGTACGAATCAGGACAACATCTTCATAGTTTGGGAAATTCGTAGTACGAATCGGAACTAAAGGCCCCCCCTTTAGTACCATTCCAGCCACAAACCAGGACTAACACTCAATACATTTATTAATATTAAAAACCGGGACAAAACGGGACTAGCTAACACTCAGGACTAAAGCTGCCCCCTTTAGTCATAATCATGCCTAGTCCTATAGTACGCAGATTCAGGATCTTCTTCGTCATCGTCATCATCATCGTCATCGTCACCTACCACTCCGGGGATCCTGAGCCCAGCCATGGCATATACCGGGGCACCTGCCACTCCGACCTCGGATTCACGGTGGGTAGGGGAGGGGTATCCTGGAAGACGATGCCGCTATCGCCGGGCGGGGGAGGGGCCTTCTTGTGGCTCTGTGGCGGGTGGCCTTATGGTCACCGCAGGCGAGGATGGTCTCCCCCGGCGATGTAGCGCATCACGCTGATGATAGTCCGATTCGCCCACCACAGGAGGCGGCCGGCTTCGTTGTGGTTCACCGTGGGAGGGCCGTCACCCTCGTACCTGGAGAGCTCTCTTTCTTGCCGTTTAGCAAAAAAGGCATTCCAGGTGTCATAGTTGTTGGGATCCCACTGGGGATCCATCCGCTACTCCGGCGCGAGCTCGTGGTAGAAGTGGTTCGTGATGGCCGCCTGGCGTGCGGGACCTTGACGGACAGGAACCCCTCCAGCGCTCAGCATCCAGCCGGCAAACGGCCGGTAGCCCGGAGGGCAAGGGTAGCTGGAGGCGCACAACACCTCGGTCTCCTCGAGGTCAGAATGGCCCAGTAGGCGCTGTCCATTGTTGTGAGAGAGGAAGGTGTGGATGTGTGGATAGCGATGGCACGGTCGGCCTAGATATAGAGGAAAAGAGCGGGAAAACATGGCCGTAAGCGGTGGGAAATGGCAGGAAATATCTTTAGTCCCGGTTAGTGGCTACAACCGGGACTAAAAGCTTCAGTCAGAGGAAAAGGGCGGGAAAACATGGCAGGAAGCGGCGGAAAATATCTTTAGTCACGATTAGTGGCTACAACTGGGACTAAAAGATTCGGTCAGAGTGAAAGTTAGTATAATTATTTTTATAAAACAGAAAAAATAACAAACTTGGTAAAAGCTTCACAAAATGATATACATATGTACATATTGATTGCATCTAAAAACGGCCGAAGGCAAAATTCAGAATACATCATATGACTTGCTTATGACCGTGTAGCCTTAACCATGGAGCATCTTCATCAAGTAACATGATGCTTGGGTCATCCTTCACTACAAACGGCGGAATTTTATGAAACTTGTCATAATTTTCTGACATCTCTATCTTGTCCTCCACTCCTACGATGTTTCTTTTCCCTGAAAGAACTATGTGGTGCTTTGGCTCATCGTTTGATGATGTATTCGTTTGCTTATATTTTATTTTTCTTGGTTTGGTAGACATGTCCTTCACATAGAAAACCTGAGACACATCGTTGGCTAGGACGAATGGTTCGTTCATGTACACAAGATTGTTAAGATCCACTGTTGTCATTATGTATTTTTTATCTACCTCAACCCCGCCTCCTGTTAGCTTGACCCATTTGCACCGAAACAAAGGGACCTTCAAAGCAGGTCCATAGTCAAGTTCCCATATCTCCTCTATGTAACCATAATATGTGTCCTTTGACCTATTGTCGTTTGTTGCATCAAAGCGAACACCACTGTTTTGGTTGGTGCTCTTTTTTATCTTGGGCGACCGTGTAAAATGTATTCCCATTTATCTCGTACCCTTGGAAAGTCCATATAGTCGAAGATGGTGAGCTGGCCAACAAGTAAAACTCATCACAAATAGTGTTATTCATGAGATGTGTTTGCAACCAACCGCCAAAAGTCTTCATGTGTTCATCTCTAATCAAGGAGCCATGCTTTCCTGGGTTGTTTGAGCGTACAATATTCTTGTGTTCCTTTATATATGGAGCTGCCAGGTGGAATTATGCAGAACCGTGTAGTGTGCTTGAGTGAAAGAATATCCGTCCCTACATATTATTGATTTACTTCCTTGTGTGCCTTTTCCACTCAGTCTCCGCTCATGCCGTGATTCAAGAACACCAATCGACTTAATGTCGGGAATAAAGTCAACACAAAACTCAATGACCTCCTCTGTTCCATAGCCCTTCGAGATGTTTCCTTCTGGCCTAGCACGGTTATGGACATATTTCTTCAAGACTCCCATGAACCTCTCAAAGGGGCACATATTATGTAGAAATACAGCTCCCAAAATGGTAATCTCGTCAACTAGGTGTACCAGCAGATGCGTCATAATATTGAAGAAGGATGGTGGGAACACCAGCTCAAAACTTACGAGACACTGGACCACATCATTTTGTAACCTCGGTAGAATTTCTGGATCGACTACCTTCTGAGAAATAACATTGAGGAATGCACATAGCTTCACAATGGGCAGTCGAACATTTTCCGGTAGAATCCCTCTCAATGCAACCGGAAGCAATTGTGTCATAAGCACGTGGCAGTCATGAGACTTTAGGTTCTGTAATTTTTTCTCTGCCATATTTATTATTCCCTTTATATTCGACGAGAAACCAGAGGGGACCTTCATACTTCTTAGGACTTCAAAAAAATTCCTTCTCTTCTTTGGTAAGAGCATAGCTGGCAGCACTTAGACGTCCTTTATCTGTCTTTATTGGATGCCATGTCGATTGCAGAGCGGACCTCTAGAACTTTCTAATAGGGTAGCTCCCAAAATATAGATTTCTTCTTCCACATGGGCACATGTCCGTCAGCGTCATTGGAACAGATTGACCGCCAGGGCCCTTTCCAAAGATTACTTCTAGATCCTTGACCATACCAAATATATCATCACCACTACGGCGGATAGGCTTCTTCCGGTGATCTGCCTCACCATTGAAATTCTTGCCTTCCTTTCTTGCGGGATGCCTGGCCGAAAGAAATCGACGATTCCCAAGGTACACATTCTTCTTACCTTTATCCAAATATATACTTTCAGTATCATCTAAAAAATGTGTGCATGAATTGTATCCCTTGTTTGACTGTCCTAAAAGGTTACTAACAGCAGGCCAATCATTGATGGTTACGAACAACAACGCCCGTAGGTCAAATGGCTCCTGTTTGTGCTCATCCCACATACGAACACCTTCGTCGCGCCACAACTATAGTAGTTTTTCAACTAATGGCCTTAGATAGACATCAATGTCATTGCCGGGTTGCTTCGGGTCTTGGATGAGCACTGGCATCATAATGAACTTCCGCTTCATGCACAACCAAGGAGGCAGGTTATATATACATAGAGTTACATGCCAGGTGCTATGACTGCAGATCTGCTCTCCAAAAAGATACATGCCATCTGTACTTAGACTAAACCTTAAGTTCCTTGCGTCATCTGCAAAGCTCTGGTACTCTCTATCAATTTTTATCTATTGCGACCCATCAGCAGGGTGTCTCAACATCAAGTCTTTCTTGCGCTCTTCTTTGTGCGATCGCAACAACTTGGCATGCTCTTTGTTTCTAAATAAACGTTTCAACTGTGGTATTATAGGAGCATACCACATAACCTTTGCAGGAACCCTCTTCCTGGGGCGCTGCTCGCCCTCAACATCACCAGGGTCATCTCGTCTGATCTTATAAGACAATGCGCCGCATACCGAGCATGCATCCAAATTCTCGTACTCCTCACCGCGATATAGTATGCAGTAATTAATGCATGCATGTATCTTCTACACCTCTAGTCCTAGAGCGCACACGACCTTATTTGCCTCGTATGTACTGACAGTCAATTCATTATCCTTTGGAAGCTTCTTCTTCAAAATTTTCAGTAGCTTCTCAAATCCCTTGTCAGATAAACCATTCACTGCTTTCCATTGCAGTAATTCCAGTGTGGTACCGAGCTTTGTGTTGCCATCTTCACAATTTGGGTATAATAATTTTTTGTGATCCTCTAACATGCGCTCCAACTTCTTCTCGTTTTCATTTTCGCATTCGCTCCATGCATCAAGAATGGCCTGACAAAGATCATCAGCAGTCTCATCTAATGCTCGTTCTTCACCTTCTTCTTGTTCATTGTCTTCTAGTGCAGTACCACCGTATTCAGGAAACATTGGATAGTTGCCATCGTTCTCTTCTTCTTCATTGTCTTCCATCATAACCCCGCTTTCTCCATGCTTTGTCCAACAAATATAGCCAGACATGAAACCTGATTGAATCAGGTGGATGTGAATGGTTTTGGATGAAGATTAATCCTTCTCATTCCGATAGACACGACACGGATAACACATAAAACCATTCCACTTGTTTGTCTCAGCCAAATCAAGGAAAGAATGCACGCCTTTAATGAACGCGTCAGGCATTCGGGGAGCGTCGTACATCCATTCTCGGCTCATCTGCAGTATAATTAAAATTTTCTATCATATAAAAAGTTTGGATTATTTTTACTACAATTACTTTTACATACACTAATTTTTGAATTAAGATTTTCTATCATATTAAAATTTTACATGCACTAATTTTTGAATTGGACAAAATTGTTAACATAAAAATGTTGACTATTTAATTATTGCTCTAGAAGTGAAAACCTTATTCAATTCTAAGATCCGAAACTCTTAAAATGCACATCTCAACTTTCAGTAGCTTTTTGTATAATCAAACTATGCTTAAAATTACACATCTAAAATTCCCTCTACACTTCTAAGCATGAAATCCCTCATTCTAGTTCTAGAGCATTAAGCTAAACTATAACAATAAGAGATGAAATATTGAAGTTGCTAACCATTTTAGAAGCTTGGATTGATAGATGATGCCACTAAATCTTGACAAAGCTTGGATTGAAAGTTGCCACCAAATTGGACCAAAAAATGAGGATGCACTTGAGCTGTTCCTTGGAGGAAATGGCCATGATTTTGTGCTGGGTCGAAGAGGGATATATAGTGGTAATAAATTGTCTCGGGTGGTAAAACGAACCCAGACTAGAGGTTGATCTCTAGTCCCAGGTGGTAACAAGAACCCAGACTAAATATAGCCATGGGCCCCACCAGAGCTCTAGTTCCAGCTTGTGTTACCAGCCGGGACTAGAGGTTGCCCATGGACCGGACTAGTCATGTGGCGCCATCTAGCCGTTGCAAAGTTCACAGCCATCTAGCAGTTTCAGACAGGACCGGGACTAAAGGCTGGAGCAGCAAAAAACGAAAGGTCGTTTTTCTACTAGTGGCAGTGTCACTCTAAACTATTGGTGTGTGTGCACTTTACTCTTGGCTGATACTGTATGATACCACCATGATTTCACGCCCTTTATTTGCTGAATTGGGGTGCAGATGCAAAGAGTTTCTTGACCATATTTTGTCATATCCGCTTTAAATCCCAACAAACTATTATGTTTGTTAGAAAGAAATGGTGTATAGCTTTGCCACTGGCTAGATTGAATTGAGCTCAACAATCTTCCCTATCAAGGATTCAACTTGCACGCATATGAATCTTGGGAGTGCGAAGGGTCCCTCTTCGGAGACAGAGGAGGGGAGTCGAGTCGGTGATGATGGTTTCACCGGAGGCGTGAATGAGTTGTTCAGCGGATGGTGCTCCTACTTACTCTGCTTCTCCCCTACTAGTGTCGGCTGCTCATGAAGACGAGGCCTCAACAATCCAAGTGGAGCTTTTTTTTCTATCTTTTGTATATGCTTGTTCTTGAGAGCTGTAGGTTGTGTGTATGTGGGGCGTTAGTAATTTAACGCGGGGCTACAGCCTCCATATTTAAAAAAAATTCTTGTCATGTTTATTTCGGTGTCTTTTTTCTGGTATATGTATAGTATAGCATATACTTTCTTTGCATAATAAAAATAAAACGAATAATAATTTACTAGCTGAATGTCAGTGCGTTGCCATGGCTCTTTGTTCTATTTATTATTGTCACGTTGGCGAAGCTACCGACCTGATGATTCGGGCGAATGATGTTGCCCCAAAAAACATTTTTTATAGGTAGCACACATATTGAAAATTGCTATTTTATAATGGATTTCATCTTTACCCATGTTTGTGCATCCTATGTGTTAGGGTATTGTATGTATACGGTTGTTATGGTAGTCTAGGATAGTTAGGACTCTAGCCTAACTTAACTTGTACTCCAAGATGATCCATGTATCAGAGCGGCAAGATCCTTGACCTAGCCGCCGCCGCATCCACCTAGCGTAGCCGCCGCCACTTCCCAAACCCTAGCATCGCCGCCCGCCATGGCTCCGCACTAGCCGAGCAACACGCTTCCGTCGTGCCGCCTCCAGGGAGGTTGATCTCCATGATCTCCGCCGGGGGCCGCGCAATCCGTACGCAGGGTTCGTCCTCCGGTCCGTGATTGGCTGCCCTGTAAGTCTTTTTTTCCGATCTCTTGATCGATTTTCTTTTTTGGTTTACCGATCTTAGATCGAATTGCGTCGCCCATCGCCGTCGTCATTGCTGCGCCTCTACTCCGACCATAGGCACCGACGATCTACACCGCGCCTGTGCGCCTTCCCTCTCAGTTGTCGCGCCTGCCTTGGCAGGCTGTTGCGGCCTCACGGCAGTTGTCGCAAGATCGCGGTTGCCGCTACGCCTTCCTTGGAAGACTGCCGCAGCTACCCCCCCTCGGATCTTCTTTGTCGTCATCGTCCGGGACTTCACCGACAATGCTGCCATTGACTCCGATCTACGCTCGTCCATGCCATCGTGCCGGCGCACCGTCGGTCTGATCAACCGATCCCGCATCTGTCTAGGCCAAGCACGTCCCTGAGCACGCACCTACCACCGATCGAGCAACGGGTTGCCGCTGTGTCGCCCCTTCGGGCTGCAGTGCTGCCGCCTTTGGTCCATGCTACTGTTGGAGATATGCCCAAGAGGCAATAATAAAGTGGTTATTATCATATCTTCATACTTATGATAAATTTTTACATACCATGCTATAATTGTATTAACAGGAAACATTAATACTTGTGTGATTTGTAAACACAAAAGAGTCCCTAGTAAAGCCTCTTGTTAAACTAGCTTGTTGGTTAATATATGATCATGGTTTCCTGATCACGAACATAGAGATGTTATTAACAACATGGTCATATCATTAGGAGAATGATGTGATGGACATACTCCTATAGTTAAGTGTAGCATAAAGATCAAGTCATTTAATATAGTTCATTTGCTATAAGCTTTCTGATACATAGTAACCTAATTTCTTCGACCATGAGATCATGTTAATCACCATCACCGGAAGGATGCTTTGATGACATCAAACACCACACCGTAACTGGGTGGCTATAAAGGTGGCATTGAGTGTTTGGAAAGTATGGGTTGAGACACATGGATCAAGAGTGGGATTTGTCCATCCATATGACGGATAGATATACTTTGGGCCCTCTCGGTGGAATGTCATCCAATTAGCTTGCAAGCATGTGACTGGCTCACAAGGGATCACATACCACGGGAACGAGAAAAGAGTACTTATCGGTAACGAGGTTGAACTAGGTATGCAGAGATACCGACGATCAAAACCTCGGATAAGTAAACTATCGTGAGACAAAGGGAAATTGGTATCGTATGTAAGTGGTTCATTCGATCGCAAAGTAATCATAGAAATATGTGGGAGCCATATGAATTTCCAGATTCCTCTATTGGTTATTGATCGGAGAAGTGTCTCGGTCATGTCCGCATAATTCACGAACCGTAGGGAGACACACTTAAGGATTCGATGTTGTTGAGTAGTTATGGAATGATGAGTAAGAGACCGAATGTTGTTCGGAGTCTCGGATGGGATCCGGGATATCATGAGGAGATCCGGAATGGTCCGGAGAATAAGATTCATATAAGGAAAGTCCTGTTTCCGGGTTGGAGAATGGTTCCGGTGTTTTCATCGGGAATGTTCTAGAAGGTTCCGGAATGTCCGACACTCCGGAGGGGAAGGGTACATGAATGTGTCATAAGAAGTTGGAATGGTTGCATCATGTACTAGGTGTCATCGCTGAACAAAATAAAGGGTTAAATCAAATCCTAGTTTGAAAAGTCAAACGCCAATTTGAAAAGTCAAACGGCTATTTTGTTTGGTGGAGGGAGAGTACGAAACCTACTTGGGGAGGAAGTCCATCTCCCTCCACCGCCGGCCTTGGAAGCCGAGTTGGGGAGGGACTCCCCTCCCCTTGGCGTGCCCCCTCCACCTATATAAGGAGGGGCAGGGCTGCCCCTCCAAGACCTACACCTCTCTCCTCTAAACCCTAGCCCTAGCCGCCGGCCTCACCAAGTCGCCTCCGCCCCTAGGGTTTGCCTAGCCGCCGAGTTGAGGCCCTCCCCTTGCCCTAGCCGCCGGCCTAGCTCTCTATCCTTGGTGCCTCTAAACCCTAGATCGCCAAGGCCTCTCTCATAGTCCACCATACTCGCTCCGGCTTAAGGCGAAGCTCATGAGATCTCCTCTACTTCCTGTACCACGCCGTGCTACCGGAATCACGAGGAGAGTGCTACAACCTCCGCTGCTGGAACAAGGTAGAGGAAGGTCTTCATCGAAAATTTAACGTGTGACCGATCATGGAGCGCTGCCGGAACGCAGCGTCGGAAGGATCGTCTACGCGATCTTGAGATCGGAAGTGTACGACTACATCATCCACAAGAATCTGCTCTCGTTAACCGCTTTGGATCTTCGAGGGTTAGTATTCTATCGACTCGTTGCTACAATCTAGTAGATAGATCTTGGCTTGATCATAGATTAGATCTTGATTGTGTGTTCATGCGGTATAATTTTTTTGTTTTCCATGCTACGAACCCCTACAGTGGTATTAGAGCCGTGTCTATATGTAGATCTGTTGCACGAGTAGAACACAATGGTCATTGTGGGCGTTGTTGCTTTTGTTGTCGATTGCTTCTTGTGTACTTTGCATCTTGCGGGATGGTGGGATGAAGCGGCCCGGGCTAACCTTACATGACATCGTTCATGAGACTTGCTCCACGCTTGACATGCAACTTGTATTGCATAAGTGGCTTTGCGGGTGCCTGTTTCTCCCAACATAGTTAAGATTCAATTTACAACGAGTGATTGACAATACTAGTATCAATGTTGTGGTTCTTGTTCGTAAGCATAGAGCGACACTTATTGAAAGCCCCAAACCACGTAAAATATGCAAAGAAAATTAGAGGCATCTAACTTTGTTTTGCAGGGGTGTGTTGTGATGTGATATGGCCATGATTGTGATTATATTTGATGTATGCAATGTTCCTTATTGTAAGTTGGCAACCGGCAGGAGCCATATGGTTGTCTTTAAATTCTGTTAAGACCCGCGTGTCTATTCAAAGTAGTTGTAATAGTTGAAGCTGGTGGACGACAACCATGGAGCGGCGCCATTGACCTTGATGCAATGCCGGTGAAGATGGAGATCGGAAGCACAAGAAGAAAGGCCATATCATATCACATATTATGAATTGCATGTGATGTTAATCCTTTTATGCATCTTGTATTGCTTAGTTCACGACGGTAGCATTATAAGATGATCCCTCAAGCACACAATTTCAAGTTTTAAAGTGTTCATCCTTAGTAAGCACCGTTGCTAAAGCTCGTTGTTTCTAAGCACCACGTGATGATCGGGTGTGTTAGATTCTGCGAGTGTATACAACGTGAGCAAGCCAGATTTGCTCATGCGGAAGCTAAGGTTTGATCTTGACGAGCCTAGCATGTACAGACATGATCTCGGAACACGGATCACCGAAAGGTAAAGCATGAGTCATATAGTAGATATGATGAACATGTTGATTGTTCGCCATTGAAGCTACATCAAATCTCGTGATGATCGGTTTTGATGTGGTGGATTTGGTTCGTGTGATCACCAAAACAATGTGGGGGATATTGTTTTGAGTGGGAGTTCAACGGCAATATGATTAAAAGTTGAACACTATTTATCATAAATTAAATCAAAGTGAATTTGCATAATTGTTGTAGTCATTGGCATCCGTTTACCACCTTGCGCTTAGTTATAATTGAGATGATAGAACTATAGAATTCTGGTTAGTTACTTTACGAACTGGTATCGTATTGTTTTGAAGTGTTAATCTAAAGTTTAAAAGTCCTATTGCAAACTTTCAGTAAGTTACGGTTACTCCATGAAGTTTAATAATTGGTAATAACACAAGAGTGACAATTCCAGTGTTAGTGTATAAGTATCATGTTTGTCTCCATGATTCTTGATATTCGAAAGATAGTTTCAATATCAAGGTAATCTAGGAGTTGAAAGAGTTGTTTCAGAAACCATGATGTGTGGAAGATATTGTGATATCTGAAACAAAGTTTTGGTTGTAACATTATAGAGTATAATATGGCCAAAAGCCATGTTCTCATATTTGATGAGAATTTGCAAAAGGTTGGAGACGCTGGTCGTCTTAATTCTCCAAAAAGGTTTTGGAGAGCAACATTATACTCACAATTCACCGTTATAAGCTAAAAGTAGCTTGATCATGGATAATTCCATGATAAGGGTGAATATCTGATGTAGGTAAAATGTTTACTACACCAAGAGATCACTAAAGAAAGGAATTTGAAAGAACACCAAACATTTGATGATGGTAATCTACTTCAAAGTGCAAGACCAAAGACATTGCTATTTAACTATACACGCTTTGGATTATGTGTCATGTGTATGGCTCCACTATTGATGTTGATAGATTCTTTCAAACAGAAAAGGAAATACTGAAAGAGAATCTCATAAATATATGGCAGAAAAGAAAAGACTAGAATTGTTCAGTTTAAGTATATAGATGATATACATGTTATGGCTATATTCTTTGCTTATTAAACAATGTGGTTCTTAAGTATTGGATACTGAATTTGTTGGTATGAATCGTCATATGAAACAACAGAATTCATGAACTACAATAGCCTAAGTAACTAGCAAAAGAATATGTGATGATGTTCATCGAGAACAAATAAAGGGTTATTGTGTTGCTCGTTAAACATCAAAGCTTGCCTTCAAGATTTGTTTTATTAGCTATTATGAGAACAAAAGGGTTGTTCAAATAATTGCCGTAATCCATAAAAGATGGATGATTTACAAATCTCATTGGAGAAATCACATCCATAAAACTAGTGCTAAAAAAATGTCGAAAGACAAATTGATTGCAAGATCACTTAGGAATTGACATCGCCGTTTAAATTATATTGGAAAGAAAACATGAAGAAACTCCATGTGGATGGAATTTTGGAGTCTTTTGATTTTTGATCAAATGACGCTTGTGGAACTTTCCTAGAGATAATTAAAACTTCGTTCATAGGCTGAAAGGGAACGAATGACTAGCTTATTGGAACTTTTACATATTGTTGTATAAAGTCCAATATGTGTAGTCAAGAGCGATGGATTTCAACTTCATATGCTTTCTCCAAAAATTTGAGTGAATATATGAATATTTACTTAATAAGGATGAAGTATGAAACATTTGAAAAGTTCAAAGATTTTCAAGATGAAGTGCAAAATCATTGTAACAAGAATATAAATAGTTTATGATAAGATCATAAAGGAAGATATTTGAGTTACAAGTTTAGCATAATATCTAAGATTTAAGGAATCGTTCCGTGGATTTGCATTTCCCGAAACACCATAAGAGTATGGAGTGTTCGAGATATGTAATTAAACCTTGTTTGACATGGTAAGATCGAAGGTGTAATTCATAAAACTGTCATTATATTTTAAAGATTAAAAGCTTTAGAGACTACCGTTTTTCCACTGAAAAGAGCTCCATCATAATCCGTTGAAATGACACCATATAAAGTTATGGTTTGGGATTCAACCCAAGTTGTCCTTTCTTAAACATTGGCATGCTATGCATAAGAAAGATGTTTGCAACCAAAGTCGGATGAACCTGTCTGTGTATGTTATTTCGAATAACTGTTCCTCCATAACATCGGAGACAAAAGTTTTTGTCGCTTAGAACATCAAGTTTCTTTGAGAAGGAATTTTTCGTGAAAAGTTAAGCGGGAGGACAATAGAACTTTGATAAGGTTATAAGAACCTTAGCTATATGTGCAGAGTTGTGCAGCGCCGAAAAGTGTTCCGGAGGCAGCAACAATGCTCATGGCTCACATACCTCAAAGGTTGTGGTTACGAAGGTCAAAAGTTTCTATTGAACCAAGTAGGTCGGGTAAACAATCAAATACCAAGATTTGAGGGTTGAATCATTATTTGAGAATAATGAACGGACTACATGCAAAGAAGCGATGATGGGCCCTGACTCCGTAAGATGGCTTGAAGCCATAAAATCCGTGATAGTTCCATACACGAGAAATCAAGCTTTGAACTTGAAGGACCCTCGAGAAACGTGTAAGACCTTACAGTTGTGTTTGGATCTATAAATAAATAGACATGGATGTTTCACATCTATGAAATAGTCGACATGTTGGGAAAGAGTTCACAAGAATGTTCAAAGGTTGACTATGACAAGATTTGATCTTTCATAGCGATATTTAGTCTAGACGGATTAATGAAGCAACCACTACACATAATTTTGTTATGTGGTAGCTGAATAAACAAAACAAGTTCTTCTAATAGAATTATTGCCTAGGACATGTGCTTAACACAGTCCAAAGGATGTTGTTAATTCAAGGGATGCTAAAAGTATATGCAAACTTCAATGTTTGAAGTAAGCATCGCGGAGTTGGGATCTTCACTATGATGAAACTATTAAAATAGTTTAATTTCATCAGAGATGATGAAGATGCTTGCATTTGCAAGAAATTAAGTGGGAGCGCTAAGACATGTTTCGAATATATTATGTGGAAGACATATTGTTGATTGGAAATGATGTATCTTTTATTAACACATATTAAGAATTTCATCCTGATGAAAGACTTAGGCAAAACCCAAATATTTGGCATCAATAGACGCTAATATGGTTGTGCCGAAAGTACATAGATGATGTATTGAATGAGTTCAATATTGATGATATATTCAAGTGTATTCACACTTGGTAAGTGAAACAAAGATTCAAGTATAGATTGATACTTGATGTATGAAATCACAAAGAGTATTTATATCAATCATACTGTGATATGTACAAATCCAGATATGTCCTATACTCTAAATGTTATGAGCATATACCAGAATGATTCATAAGATAATCATTGGACAATAGTAAGGATATTCTTATGATCTTTTGGAAGAACTAAGAGTATATTATTTGTAGAAGTGACAAATAGATGGTTAGTTCATTGTAAAAGTACTACATTGATACTAGTTTTGTCACAAAGTACAAATTAAGTTTATCTCAATCTAAACTAAGGGTGGCACAATATAATGGAAAGTAAGTTTCATAATGGATTTGGATGAGTTCCAAAGTTAAGACATTATGACAGATACTACAACAAAAGGGCTAAGTATATAACTGCTATTATAGCAGCTAAAGAGGGCATTTGTGTCAAGTAGTTTGTTATCAAACGCCTTAGCGTGCCCGTCGGTGAACGGCGGCGCTGCCGTTACACGGCCGCTAACGGCGCACCAGATACGTCGACGGCCGTGCCCCTCGGCGTAGGGTCGCCACGTGGCCGGCGCTGGCCTCCCCCAGGAAAGAGCTACGCCGACAGCCTCGCCCTCGGCGTAAGTGGACGCGTGGCCTCCCCCAGGAAGGAGATACGCCGACGGCCTGCCCTCGGCGTAGGGGCAAGTGCTACGCCGACGGCAGTGCCCTCGGCGTAGCCCTGACCATATGGCACATGGCAGAGGGCTACGCCGAGGCCATTGCCGTCAGCGTAGCACCTGCACAGTTTTTATTTTTATTTTTGCACAGCAGCAGCACTCACAGCAGCACATCAGTCATACAAGATCACATACAAGATCACATATGCCATACATGTATCAACATCATCCATACATCGGTCATACAAGATCATCCATACATTAGTCATACAAGATCATCCATACATTAGTCATACAAGATCATCGACATCATCACACATGCCTACAACTCTGGAGGAGAGGGGGTGTACCCGAGATCTCCCCTGGTGAAAAGTGGCGACCTCTGGCGAGGGTTGCGTCCAGTAGAAGCAGCAGAAGAGCCACCTGGCGAGGGAGTAGAAGTGTGAAGCTCAGGAGAACCACCTGCAGAATGGCCAGGAGATGGACCATTGTCATGAAGCGGTGTGATCTGACGCCCATCCGGCGAGGCATGGCCAAAGTGCCGGTTCCCAGAAGCTCCCGTTCCCTACATGTTGCCTACATGTTAGCAACTTGCGAGGCAAAGTAAAGCGATAACCAGTGGGTTAGCAAAGAACTTACCGGTGTCGATGCGTAGTAGGTCCTAGCGAAGCTGTCCTTCGATGGCAAAAATGGCGCCGGACCTGGCATGGGAGGCACGGGCCCTAAATCTCTATTCTGGCCAGTTTGAATATTCACCAACATGGCCTGCAAGATAGTTTAGATGTCAGGCCATAGTACAACAAACGGGGGGAAGTGGGACTTGTATCTTTTGCAAAAATAAAGGTTCGAACTTACATTTATGTATTGCATGTAGATCGCATTCGCCTCCTGATGCTGCCGAAAGGCCACCTGATATTCCTCATGAGCGGCATCGTAAGCCGCGTCTAACTCAGGCTACAAATTCAAATACAAGGAATCTCGTCAGTGGTTAGCCATGCAGGAACAAAAGTCATAAAGATGATGAAAACGAGAAAAACTTACATCCTCTCTGGATCGATAAGGCTGGCCACGAGGCGGGATAGGGGGGCCATCGGCGGGGTAGGTAGCCTTGAGACGGCTGAAGCTCGTGCTGAGGGTAGGCTTGACCTTCTTATTCAGAATCTTGAGGCGTCCATGCTGCAATCCGTGCCCCGACAGGACCAACGACTCCTCGTCGATCTCCGCGTGAATGGGGTCATCCACATGGGGGTGACGAGCCTTCACCATCGTGCTGTAGTTCCCCAAGTCGCTCGGCGTGCGAAGTACACGGGCAACGAGGGTTGAGGCTCCGAGTAATTGGGCTTCTTTCGCCGCATCATCTCATAGACGGGGACGTCATGAATCACCTCCCCGGGTTGTGCCTCGGCCACCTGCATCGTGAAAAGAAATATTATGCATATGAAGTACGAACATGACGAGAAATACACGCAGGTCGTTCCATGTATATACGTACCACCTTCCCCTTGAAGCGGTCAAAGTTGCGGTTTCCCGCGCAGTGTGTTCCACCATCGCCTCGGTTCTCCGCGTTCCGCCTCGACAAGGCTGCAAACTCCTCGTCTTCTCTGAGCCACCTCGTCCTAACCAGCTCCTCCCATGCGAGTCGATGCGGCTTGGCCCAATCGGGGATAACCTAAAAATGCAATACTCAACTTCAGACAATGCAATGTCAACTTAGAAGCAATGTAGAATCTCATTGACATTTTACTCACCGACATGTACTGTTCTGGCGTCATGGAGTACTCAGGATTAGGGTTCCTACCGACAATGTCTTCCTTCCCGACCCTCACGCCCCTGTCAGCCCAGAAGTGGCTAGCGGCCGTGACCTTCTGGTTGTACCACACCTAGGGGGTCAACTTCACACAAGCCCCAAGCAAAGTCCTCTGCGCCTTCTCCTGGTCCTCCTCGGCCACACGGTAAAAGCACTTCAATCATGCATAAGAGTCATGAGTTAGCACGGTGGGGTCATCAAGTATGAACATAACTCGAGAAATATGCCTTACCCAAAACTTGGTGATGACAGCATCAGCATCTATCAGAAAGCCCGGGACACGGGTAGTCTGGTAGTCCGCCCAAGTAGTAGCTAGCTTCCTGTCACCCTCGTGGGTAATGTGATAGCCTGGCCAGAACTTCCTAATCAGAGCTCCAACGAGGCTGTTAGGAAGGCGAGCCTTGGTCCCAGAACTTCTCGTCAGGGACTCCCGATTCCCCACGATTCCGCAATTTCTTCGGCCCCACCAACTCGCGGCTAGTGTCCGCCTCCGTATCGGTCCCTTCCCCCCTCTCGGTCCTCGCCTCCCTCTCAGACTCTGCCTCCCTCTCGGACTCTGCCTCCCTCTCGGCCCTGAAAGGCTGCTCTGCCAGGAACAACTCAGGAGCCACGTCGCCAGAAGCAGAGGGTGGTGGGTCAAAGTCCACGCCTCCTCCCATGGCACCTCTTCCTCCTCGACCTCGGCCTCGACCCCGTCCTCCGCCAGCAGGAGCAAGATCGGGGTAACGCGGATTGGGATTTGGCTGTCTCCCACTCCGTGTAACTCTTTTCTTGCACTGCTTCAGCGCATTAAGCAAGGACGAACTGGTTGCCTTGCCGCTGCTCATATTGTTCAATCACCTGCATTAAGTAAGAGAAAACAGTTAAGCACAAAGACATAATAAAATGTATACACAAAGAATAAAGGCATAATGCAATTAAGAAAACAGTTAAGCACAAAGACAAAATAAAATGCATTAAAAAATAAATACTCACTATCATTTTCATTCTCATTCTCATTCTCATTCTCATTCTCATTCTCATTCTCACTATCACTATCTTTTGAGTAGAAATCTGGATTCTCATCGAAGGGTGTAGGCTCATCATCGTTGTCATTCTCGGTATGGAGCTTCTCGAGCATACTTATGTCATGTAGATTCACCACTGACTCACCCCGAGTTTCTACATCGTTCCCAAGGTCCTCAAGATCAACCGGTTCTAAATCAAAGTGTCCGAAGTCCTCTTGCTCTTGATAGAAAATTCCTAAACGTTCTGGGGTTAATGTTGTTGTAATCGTCCTCGGAGGGAATCGGTAGGTTACCATGTGGCGATACCTGGAACATGACTTCCCAGCCCTGGAGTTCCGCTTTCTGGCATGGGTAGGGCAAATAATAAACTTGGTTGGCTTGGTGAGCAACAACAAAGACGTCGGCTCCGCTATAGGTGGTTAAAGGCCTAACTTCAACTAACCCAATGGAAGGGGTACTTCTCAGTCCACCCCTTGGGTCAAACCAGTGGTACTTGAACACAACAAGATTGAGTTCGACATTCGTACGATTGAAGGTCAGCTCATATACATTCTCTAACCTTCCGTAGTAATCAAGGGAATCGGCTCCTTTGGTGAACACCCCAGTATTTACCGTTTTTGCATTCGGCCGCCCTTTCTGGTGCGTCTCTGTATGGAAGCGAAACCCATTCACATCATACTTCTCATACTTCATGACGACACTGTTACAACCTTGGGAAACACATTTCAGCTCATCTGACATCTCAACGTTGGGATCAGCTCCCTACAGGTACAAGAGGAATTTGTTGCGTTCAGTAGTTACGTGGAATAAGAGGGACAAGTCACATATTGCAAGGTAAGAGGGATAGATTAGAAATTACTTTTTCCATAAACCAGGACACAAAGTTTTTTTTATTTCCGGGAGCACCCTCTTTCAGTAGAGTGTCCAACTCCATGGGAGAGGGATCCGTCGGTCCGACCCTTTGCTCATCCGTGAAATAGCTAAGAAGGAGAAAATAAGCATTAGACAGAGACCGAGTTACTAGCTGCATAGAGAAATAGGGTGTTCACCATTTTACCTAATGAAATCGACCACTTCCTTCATGTTCATAAGCACATAGAGAATTATGCAATCCTTCTCTTCCTTCGGCAACCTATATTTTAGTCCTTTACCGGCCTTGCCACCGAGAAATTGGAATAGTTCGAGCTTGGGGTCATTCTTGGGCAGGTCGACATTGTAACGAGAGACCGGGTTATGCATAGTGGGAACATCATCGGGCCAGTAGGTTGTCGTGGCGTCTGCCATCTCCCGAAGGCATGTTGCTTCAGCTATCCATGCTTCAATCTTGGCTTTGTTTCCAGTTATCTTTCGAATATACTTAAACTCTCTCAATACAAAATTGCCAACGAAATTGCACCCCCCCCAAGAGTGCTTCGTTCGCGAGGTGCACAATGAGATGTGCCATCGGAGTAAAGAAGCCTGGCGGAAAGATCATCTCCAAATTGCATAGAAACTCCGGCACCTGAACTTGCAGCTTCTCAATAACCAGAGGACATATCTGCTTAGCACAGAGGGTGCGGAAGAAATGGCTCAACTCTGCAAGCACTCGCCATACTTTCTCAGGGAGATACCCTCGAACCATCACCGGCATCAGCCGCTCAATCCATATATGATAGTCGTGACTCTTGAGCCAGTTGACTTGTCCCATCAAAAGATTGACTCCCTTACATATATTCGAACAATAACCGTCAGGGAACATCACGACGTATTTGAGCCACCTAAATGACTCCTTCTTTTGGACATTATCAAGGCAGTAGTAGGCATGCGGCTTGAACCAATTCTTTCGACGGACAGTAGGAGGCTGCATGTGTAATCTCTTCCTATCACAAAGCTTCTCAACATCGACTCTAGCCTTGACATTATCCTTTGACTTCCCAGGAATGTTCAGGACTGTGTGAAAAAGGGACTCCCCGACATTCTTTTCGGTGTGCATCACATCGATGTTATGGGGAAGTTCGAGGTCCTTGTAATACACGAGATTCGTTAAGGCTGCCACGTGAGTCCAATTATGCGTTACACCATATCCCGCAAATTGATGGCCAGTTCCCGGTGCCGCGGGCACGAGAGCACGTATCTCGGCATCAACAGCTGCACCCTCAAACTTTGGTACCTCTTTTACTTCATGCACAACTTTGCCCTTCTTGAAGTTCTTTCTATCTTCTCTGAACGAATGATTTCTTTTGAGGTACTGTCGATTCGTGTCACACGCAACATATTTGCGACCCGACTTTAGCCAAAGGAACTCAAGTCGGTGCCTGCACACTGGGCATGGCCACTTACCAGCTGTACACCATCCACACGTTAGAGCGTACCCGGGCATGTCATGCATAGTATACTGCAACCAAACTTTCATCAAAAAGTTTCTCTTTGATGCTCGGTCGTATGTCAACGTCCCGTGTATCCAAGAGTGGTTCAAATCATCCACAATCGGCTGCATGTAGACACTCAAGTTCTTCCCGGATCTCGAGGTCTGGAATTATCAGCGACAAAAACATGGTCTTCCGTTGCATTAATACTCCGGGAGGGAGATTGAGCGGAATAACATACACCGGCCAGCAGCTGTACGAGGCCGTCGACATACCATATGGGCTGAAGCCATCTATTGCTATCGCAATTCTAACATTCCGAGCCTCTTCTGCCCACTGGGGGTATTTGTCATCGAAGTTCTTCCATGCCTTACCATCAGATGGATGTCCCATCTTCTTTCGTCCGTGCTCGTCCTCGTATCTTTTCCCCTTCTTGTGCCACGTCATCTGTTTGGCAGTCTCCTCGCTCAAGTAAAGCCACTGGATTCTTTTTATGAATGGGAGATACCGAAGTATCTTCTTAGCGACCTTCGACTGCCTCACCTGACCATCCTTCCCCTTTATCTCTTCATATCTAGAGGCCTTACAAATGGAGCAGTACTTGTCACCCTCAAACTGTTTCCAAAATAAAAGGCAGCCTTTTTGGACAGCAATCTATCTTTTCATAATCCATGTTGAGCTCCTTCATGAGTTTCTTCATTTCGTGAAAGGTTTTAGGCAGACAATGCCCTTCGGGCAACATGTTACCACATGTTCTCAGATTAGCTTCAAAGTGAGAACGGGTGGCAGAATACTGGCACTTGTCGGCTAGACACTGAGAGATGGCATCGAGCTGAGAAATCTTTGCACCCTCGTACAGAGGCCTCTTAGCCGCAGTCATCATATCAAGGAAGGCCTTCGCGGTTGGCTCCGGTTCCTCCGGTTCTAGCGGTTCCTCCGGTTCTGGTGATTCCTCCCGTGGAAGTGGCGAATTCGGCTGGTCGGCATCGATAAGATCATCTAGCATGTTTCTAATCCCATCGTGCTCATTGCCATTGAGCCGCTGACGCATCACCTCACCTCTGTCACGTTCGTACCGAGCAAAGTCGACTTGCGTGACATAGTTAGACATGTACCCATATTGCAAAAGGTGTTTGTACATGTCATCCTTTCCCTGACGATGACGCTTAGTGCAATGAGCGCAGGGACAAAGTGCCCGAACCATTGCCTTCGAACCACGCGCTAACTCATTCACTAACAAATGAGTGTTCCGTACCCAATCGTCTGTTTTATTAGTCGCACTAATACGGCCACTGTACATCCACCCATTATCAACCATCATCTTCTGCTTTGTTGGGAGACAAACAACAAATATAACATTTTATATCAAACAAGAGATTAAATGCTTCATATTTTTACGCATTCATCAACCTACATGTCCAATAGGAAAAGAGGGTCCTAACCAGCCGCCGGATCCGTAGATTGGGTAAGTTCTCCCTGGTTCTACCCCGATCCAAGCAGAATTTCGGCAGCACCTCCCCGCTGCTCTCCCGATACACGTCTCGACAAAAAGCCAAGAGGATGTGCATCCGGATAACAACAAGGAGGCGCCACCGAAATCCTGTCTCGAATCGAGGTAGAGCCAGGGAGAACCAAACCCAACTACGAATCCGCCGACTGCCCGATAAAAGCCATAAGCGTTACGGTCCAAAATATGCGAGACCACTAATGCATATTAAGTCGCGTAACGATTACGGTTGGGATGACGCCTAGTTGACGTGACAGACTTGGTGATCTAGACACAAAAATAAAACCTAGGTACAAGAGAGGCGAACAGATTCTCACCCTCGGCGGTAGAGGAAGTAGTCGATCAACCGAGTGTCAAGGTCGGCGACGGAACTCGGAGACGTGATCGAGGTGTCACCTACACCATCTCCCGCAACGACAGTCACTCCCGAAACACTACAAAGTTTGTACATTGACATAAAGACAACACCTTAGTCACAACATGTATAATTAGGCTCATTCAAAAAATATTCTACTTTGTGCATCTAGTTTTATTTCTATTTCTACCTATTATATTTCTAAATAATTTTTGCATCTAGTTTTATTTCTATTTCTACCTATTCTATTACTAAATAATTTTTTACCTATTCTATTTTCTAAATAAATTTCTACCTATTCTATTTCTAAATAATTTTCTACCTATTTCTACAGGAGGTTACAGGAGGTACCAAGGGCACGAGCCTGAGGCACGAGGCATGGGCACGGGAGGCATGGAGGCTGACGGCCAGCAAGGGGAGGGAGGGAGGAGGGTGGCGGCACGGAGGAGGGAGGAAGGGCGGCTCAGCAGCGGGGGAGGGAGTGAGGGAGGGGGTGGCGGCTACGGGGGGCGGGAAGGGGGCGATGGAGGCGGGAATGGGGGAGGGAGGGTGGTGGGAATGGCAGCTGGTGTGGGGGTCGGGGCGGGCGGGCAAGAGGATTGAGAGGAGGAGGGAGGGAGGAGGCGGTGGAGGCTGGGGAGGGAGGAGGTGGAGGCTGGGGAGGAGGGAGGTGAAGGGAATGGGGCGGCGGAATGGCGTGGGTCGGGGTCAGGGTCGGGCTCACAAGGGCAGAAGATTGGAGGAGCAACAAGTGGCTCGGGTAGGCGCGTGGGCAGCCCTAATAGGATAGGGCTAGCTACGGGCATACGCCGCGCAGGCCCGGCGTAGCTAGGTTTTTTTTTCAGGGTAGACAGGTTTTTTTTGAAAGAAGGGTTTTTTTGTTTAATATCAAATTTTACAAGATACTTTATTTAGTGTCTACTATTATAGAAGAAACTATATATTATTAATATGTTCTCGTGGTCTTCCTCCGGCGAAACCCTGATCTGTGCACACTCGGATCGTCTACCCCCCTAGACGTTCCTCTCACAGGGGTAGCCTGGCGTAGCTCTCTCTTGTTTTGTGTTTGTTTAGGTCATAGGGTGATGTAAAACCATGTTGGTTCACAAGTTGGGGCACTATCCTACCCGGTTTCACCTACACGGGGAGATTCCCCCTTATACTAGGTCCGGAACCTTCGCTTCTAGGTTAGAGCGCATGCATGCGAGGGGGGACACATGCAAGCGCCTATACCAACCTATCACCACACTCACACACATATGCTAGGGACACATGCAAGTTTTCATCTGATTCTGATGCTCATGGTCTTCCTCCGGCGAAACCCTGATCTGTGCACACTCGGATCGTCTACCCCCTAGACGTTCCTCTCACAGGGGTAGCCTGGCGTAGCTCTCTCTTGTTTTGTGTTTGTTTAGGTCATAGGGTGATGTAAAACCATGTTGGTTCACAAGTTGGGGCACTATCCTACCCGGTTTCACCTAAACGGGGAGATTCCCCCTTATACAGGTCCATCACCTTTCGCTTCTAGGTTAGAGCGCATGCATGCGAGGGGGGACACATGCAAGCACCTATACCAACATCTCACCACACTCACACACATATGCTAGGGACACATGCAAGTTTTCATCCGATTCCGATGTTCTCGTGGTCTTCCTCCGGCGAAACCCTTATCTGTGCATACTCGGATCGTCTACCCCCCTAGACGTTCCTCTCACAGGGTAGCCCATGTAGCTCTCTTGTTTTGTGTTTGTTTAGGTCATAGGGTGATGTAAAACCATGTTGGTTCACAAGTTGGGGCACTATCCTACCCGGTTTCACCTAAACGGGGAGATTCCCCCTTATACGGGTCCGGAACCTTCGCTTCTAGGTTAGAGCGCATGCATGCGAGGAGGGACACATGCAAGCACCTATACCAACCTCTCACCACACTCACACACATATTCTAGGGACACATGCAAGTTTTCATCTGATTCCGATGTTCTCGTGGTCTTCCTCCGGCGAAACCCTAATCTGTGCACACTCGGATCGTCTACCCCCCTAGACGTTCCTCTCACAGGGGTAGCCCGGCGTAGCTCTCTCTTGTTTTGTGTTTGTTTAGGTCATAGGGTGATGTAAAACCATGTTGGTTCACAAGTTGGGGCACTATCCTACCCGGTTTCACCTACACGGGGAGATTCCCCCTTATACTGGGTCCGGAACCTTCGCTTCTAGGTTAGAGCGCATGCATGCGAGGGGGGACACATGCAAGCACCTATACCAACCTCTGACCACACTCACACACATATGCTAGGGACACATGCAAGTTTTCATCTGATTCCGATGTTCTCGTGGTCTTCCTCCGGCGAAACCCTGATCTGTGCACACTCGGATCGTCTACCCCCCTAGACGTTCCTCTCACAGGGATAGCCCGGTGTAGCTCTCTCTTGTTTTGTGTTTGTTTAGGTCATAGGGTGATGTAAAACCATGTTGGTTCACAAGTTGGGGCACTATCCTACCCGGTTTCACCTCAACGGGGAGATTCCCCCTTATACGGGTCCGGAACCTTCGTTTCTAGGTTAGAGCGCATGCATGCGAGGGGGGACACATGCAAGCAGCTATACCAACCTATCACCATACTCACACACATATGCTAGGGACACATGCAAGTTTTCATTTGATTCCGACGTTCTCGTTGTCTTCCTCGGGCGAAACCCAGATCTGTGCACACTCGGATCGTCTACCCCCCTAGACGTTCCTCTGACAGGGGTAACCCGGCGTAGCTCTCTCTTGTTTTGTGTTTGTTTAGGTCATAGGATGATGTAAAACCATGTTGGTTCACAAGTTGGGGCACTATCCTACCCGGTTTCACCTACACGGGGAGATTCCCCCTTATACGGGTCCGGAACCTTCGCTTCTAGGTTAGAGCGCATGCATGCGAGGGGGGACACATGCAAGCACCTATACCAACATCTCACCACACTCACACACATATGATAGGGACACATGCAAGTTTTCATCCGATTCCGATGTTCTCGTGGTCTTCCTCCGGCGAAACCCTTATCTGTGCATACTCGGATCGTCTACCCCCCTAGACGTTCCTCTCACAGGGGTAGCCTGGCGTAGCTCTCTCTTGTTTTGTGTTTGATCAGGTCATAGGGTGATGTAAAACCACGTTGGTTCACAAGTTGGGGCACTATCCTACCCGGTTTCACCTACACGGGGAGATTCCCCCTTATACTGGGTCCGGAACCTTCGCTTCTAGGTTAGAGCGCATGCATGCGAGGAGGGACACATGCAAGCACCTATACCAACCTCTCACCACACTCACACACATATGCTAGGGACACATGCAAGTTTTCATCTGATTCCGATGTTCTCGTGGTCTTCCTCCGGCGAAACCCTGATCTGTGCACACTCGGATCGTCTACCCCCTAGATGTTCCTCTCACAGGGGTAGCCTGGCGTATATCTCTCTTGTTTTGTGTTTGTTTAGGTCATAGGGTGATGTAAAACCATGTTGGTTCACAAGTTGGGGCACTATCCTACCCGGTTTCACCTACACGGGGAGATTCCCCCTTAGACGGGTCCGGAACCTTCGCTTCTAGGTTAGAGCGCATGCATGCGAGGGGGGACACATGCAAGCACCTATACCAACATCTCACCACACTCACACACTTATTCTAGGTACACATGCAAGTTTTCATCTGATTCCGATGTTCTCGTGGTCTTCCTCCGGCGAAACCCTGATCTGTGCATACTCGGATCGTCTACCCCCCTAGACGTTCCTCTCACAGGGGTAGCCCGGCGTAGCTCTCTCTTATTTTGTGTTTCATCAGGTCATAGGGTGATGTAAAACCACGTTGGTTCACAAGTTGGGGCACTATCCTACCCGGTTTCACCTACACGGGGAGATTCCCCCTTATACTGGGTCCGGAACCTTCGCTTCTAGGTTAGAGCGCATGCATGCGAGGAGGGACACATGCAAGCACCTATACCAACCTCTCACCACACTCACACACATATGCTAGGGACACATGCAAGTTTTCATCTGATTCCGATGTTCTCGTGGTCTTCCTCCGCGAAAACCTCGATCTGCACACTTCGGATCGCCTACCCCCTAGACGCTCCTCTCATAGGTAGCCCGGCCTAGCTCTCCCTTGTTTTGTGTTTTTTTAGGTCATAGGGTGATGTAAAACCATGTTGGTTCACAAGTTGGGGCACTATCCTACCCGGTTTCACCTACACGGGGAGATTCCCCCTTATACTAGGTCCGGAACCTTCGCTTCTAGGTTAGAGCGCATGCATGCAAGGGGGACACATGCAAGCACCTATACCAACCTCTCACCACACTCACACACATATGCTAGGGACACATGCAAGTTTTCATCTGATTCCGATGTTCTCGTGGTCTTCCTCCCGTAAACCTCGATCTGCACACTCGGATCGCCTACCCCTAGACGTTCCTCTCACAGTGGGTAGCCAGCGTAGCTCTCTTGTTTTGTGTTTGTTTAGGTCATAGGGTGATGTAAAACCATGTTGGTTCACAAGTTGGGGCACTATCCTACCCGGTTTCACCTGAACGGGGAGATTCCCCCTTATACGCGTCTGGAACCTTCGCTTCTAGGTTAGAGCGCATGCATGTGAGGAGGGACACATGCAAGCACCTATACCAACCTCTCACCACACTCACACACATATTCTAGGGACACATGCAAGTTTTCATTAAATTCCGATGTTCTCGTGGTCTTCCTCCCTGAAACCCCGATCTGCAGACACTGGATCGCCTACCCCTAGACGCTCCTCTCACAGGGTAGCATGTAGCTCTCTCTTGTTTTGTGTTTGTTTAGGTCATAGGGTGATGTAAAACCATGTTGGTTCACAAGTTGGGGCACTATCATACCCGGTTTCACCTACACGGGGAGATTCCCCCTTAGACGGGTCCGGAACCTTCGCTTCTAGGTTAGAGCGCATGCATGCGAGGGGGACACATGCAAGCACCTATACCAACCTCTCACCACACTCACACACATATGCTAGGGACACATGCAAGTTTTCATCTGATTCCGATGTTCTCGTGGTCTTCCTCCGTGAAACCTCGATCTGCAGCACACTGGATCGTCTACCCCCTAGACGTTCCTCTCACAGGGGTAGCCCAGCGTAGCTCTCTCTTGTTTTGTGTTTGTTTAGGTCATAGGGTGATGTAAAACCATGTTGGTTCACAAGTTGGGGCACTATCCTACCCGGTTTCACCTACACGGGGAGATTCCCCCTTATACGGGTCCGGAACCTTCGCTTCTAGGTTAGAGCGCATGCATGCGAGGAGGGACACATGCAAGCACCTATACCAACATCTCACCACACTCACACACATATGCTAGGGACACATGCAAGTTTTCATCTGATTCCGATGTTCTCGTGGTCTTCCTCCGGCGAAACCCTGATCTGCAGGCACACTGGATTGTCACCCCCTAGACGCTCCTCTCACAGGGTAGCCCGCGTAGCTCTTCTTTTGTGTTTGTTTAGGTCATAGGGTGATGTAAAACCATGTTGGTTCACAAGTTGGGGCACTATCCTACCCGTTTCACCTACACGGGAGATTCCCCTTATACTGGGTCCTAACCTTCGCCTCTATGTTAGAGTGCATGCATGTGAGTGGTGACACATGCAAGCACCTATACCAACCTCTCACCACACTCACACACATATGCTAGGGACACATGCAAGTTTTCATCTGATTCCGATGTTCTCGTGGTCTTCCTCCCATGAACCCCGATCTGCACACATTCTGGATCGCTACCCCCTAGACGTTCCTCTCACAGGGTATCTGTAGCCTCTCTTGTTTTGTGTTTGTTTAGGTCATAGGGTGATGTAAAACCATGTTGGTTCACAAGTTGGGGCACTATCCTACCCGGTTTCACCTACACGGGGAGATTCCCCCTTATACTGGGTCCGGAACCTTCGCTTCTAGGTTAGAGCGCATGCATGCGAGGGGGACACATGCAAGCACCTATACCAACCTCTCACCACACTCACACACATATGCTAGGGACACATGCAAGTTTTCATCTGATTCCGATGTTCTCGTGGTCTTCCTCCCATGAAACCCGATCTATGCACACTCGGATCGTCTACCCCCCTAGACGTTCCTCTCACAGGGGTAGCCCGACGTAGCTCTCTCTTGTTTTGTGTTTGTTTAGGTCATAGGGTGATGTAAAACCATGTTGGTTCACAAGTTGGGGCACTATCCTACCCGGTTTCACCTACACGGGGAGATTCCCCCTTATACGGGTCCGGAACCTTCGCTTCTAGGTTAGAGCGCATGCATGCGAGGGGGACACATTCAAGCACCTATACCAACCTCTCACCACACTCACACACATATTCTAGGGACACATGCATGTTTTCATGTGATTCCGATGTTCTCGTGGTCTTCCTCCGGCGAAACCGTGATCTGTGGACACTTGGATTGTCTACACCCCTAGACGTTCCTCTCACAGGGGTAGCCCGGCGTAGATCTCTCTTGTTTTGTGTTTGTTTAGGTCATAGGGTGATGTAAAACCATGTTGGTTCACAAGTTGGGGCACTATCCTACCCGGTTTCACCTACACGGGGAGATTCCCCCTTATACTGGGTCCGGAACCTTCGCTTCTAGGTTAGAGCGCATGCATGCGAGGGGGGACACATGCAAGCACCTATACCAACCTCTCACCACACTCACACACATATGCTAGGGACACATGCAAGTTTTCATCTGATTCCGACGTTCTCGTGGTCTTCCTCCGTGAAACCTCGATCTGTGCACACTGGATCGCCTACCCCCTAGACGCTCCTCTCATAGGGTAGCCCATGCGTAGCTCTCTTGTTTTGTGTTTGTTTAGGTCATAGGGTGATGTAAAACCATGTTGGTTCACAAGTTGGGGCACTATCCTACCGGTTTCACCTAAACGGGAGATTCCCTTATACTGGGTCCTAACCTTCGCTTAGGTTAGAGCGCATGCATGCGAGGGGGAAACATGCAAGCACCTATACCAACCTCTCACCACACTCACACACATATGCTAGGGACACATGCAAGTTTTCATCTGGTTCATGTTCTCGTGGTCTTCCTCCCCAAACCTCGATCTGTGCACACTGGATCGCCTACCCCCTAGACGCTCCTCTCATAGGGGTAGCCCATGTAGCTCTCTTGTTTTGTGTTTGTTTAGGTCATAGGGTGATGTAAAACCATGTTGGTTCACAAGTTGGGGCACTATCCTACCCGGTTTCACCTACACGGGGAGATTCCCTTATACTGGGTCCTAACCTTCGCTTCTAGGTTAGAGCGCATGCATGCAGGGGGACACATGCAAGCACCTATACCAACCTCTCACCACACTCACACACATATGCTAGGGACACATGCAAGTTTTCATCTGATTCGATGTTCTCGTGGTCTTCCTCCTGAAACCCTCGATCTGGCACACTGGATCGCTCACCCCCTAGACGCCTCTCACAGGGGTAGCATGTAGCTCTCTCTTGTTTTGTGTTTGTTTAGGTCATAGGGTGATGTAAAACCATGTTGGTTCACAAGTTGGGGCACTATCCTACCCGGTTTCACCTACACGGGGAGATTCCCCCTTATACGGGTCCGGAACCTTCGCTTCTAGGTTAGAGCGCATGCATGCGAGGGGGACACATGCAAGCACCTATACCAACCTCTCACCACACTCACACACATATGCTAGGGACACATGCAAGTTTTCATCTGATTCCGATGTTCTCGTGGTCTTCCTCCGGCGAAACCCTGATCTCAGGCACACTGGATCGCTCACCCCTAGACGCTCCTCTCAGGGGTAGCCCATGTAGCTCTCTTGTTTTGTGTTTGTTTAGGTCATAGGGTGATGTAAAACCATGTTGGTTCACAAGTTGGGGCACTATCCTACCCGTTTCACCTACACGGGAGATTCCCCCTTATACGGGTCCGGAACCTTCGCTTCCAGGTTAGAGCGCATGCATGCGAGGGGGGACACATGCAAGCACCTATACCAACCTCTCACCACACTCACACACATATGCTAGGGACACATGCAAGTTTTCATCTGATTCCGATGTTCTCGTGGTCTTCGTCCGACGAAACCTTGATCTGTGCACACTCGGATCGTCTACCCCCTAGACGTTCCTCTCACAGGGGTAGCCCGACGTAGCTCTCTCTTGTTTTGTGTTTGTTTAGGTCATAGGGTGATGTAAAACCATGTTGGTTCACAAGTTGGGGCACTATCCTACCCGGTTTCACCTAAACGGGGAGATTCCCCCTTATACGGGTCCGGAACCTTCGCTTCTAGGTTAGAGCGCATGCATGCGAGGAGGGACACATGCAAGCACCTATACCAACCTCTCACCACACTCACACACATATGCTAGGGACACATGCAAGTTTTCATCTGATTCCGATGTTCTCGTGGTCTTCCTCCGGCAAAACCCTGATCTGTGCACACTCGGATCGTCTACCCCCTAGACGTTCCTCTCACAGGGGTAGCCCGAAGTAGCTCTCTCTTGTTTTGTGTTTGTTTAGGTCATAGGGTGATGTAAAACCATGTTGGTTCACAAGTTGGGGCACTATCCTACCCGGTTTCACCTAAACGGGGAGATTCCCCCTTATACGGGTCCGGAACCTTCGCTTCTAGGTTAGAGCGCATGCATGCTAGGAGGGACACATGCAAGCACCTATACCAACCTCTCACCACACTCACACACATATGCTAGGGACACATGCAAGTTTTCATCTGATTCCGATGTTCTCGTGATCTTCCTCTGGCGAAACCTTGATCTGTGCACACTCGGATCGTCTACCCCCTAGACGTTCCTCTCACAGGGGTAGCCCGTCGTAGCACTCTCTTGTTTTGTGTTTGTTTAGGTCATAGGGTGATGTAGAACCGTGTTGGTTCACAAGTTGGGGCACTATCCTACCCGGTTTCACCTACACGGGGAGATTCCCCCTTATACGGGTCCGGAACCTTCGCTTCTAGGTTAGAGCGCATGCATGCGAGGAGGGACACATGCAAGCACCTATACCAACCTCTCACCACACTCACACACATATGCTAGGGACACATGCAAGTTTTCATCTGATTCCGATGTTCTCGTGGTCTTCCTCCCTAAACCTCGATCCAGGCACACTGGATCGCCTCCCCCCTAGACGTTCCTCTCACAGGGGTAGCCCTTCGTAGCTCTCTCTTGTTTTGTGTTTGTTTAGGTCATAGGGTGATGTAAAACCATGTTGGTTCACAAGTTGGGGCACTATCCTACCCGGTTTCACCTAAACGGGGAGATTCCCCCTTATACGGGTCCGGAACCTTCGCTTCTAGGTTAGAGCGCATGCATGCTAGGAGGGACACATGCAAGCACCTATACCAACCTCTCACCACACTCACACACATATGCTAGGGACACATGCAAGTTTTCATCTGATTCTGATGTTCTCGTGGTCTTCCTCCCATAAACCCTCGATCTGCAGACATTCGGATCGTCTACCCCCTAGACGTTCCTCTCACAGGGGTAGCCCGGCATAGCTCTCTCTTGTTTTGTGTTTGTTTAGGTCATAGGGTGATGTAAAACCATGTTGGTTCACAAGTTGGGGCACTATCCTACCCGGTTTCACCTAAACGGGGAGATTCCCCCTTATACGGGTCCATAACCTTCGCTTCTAGGTTAGAGCGCATGCATGCGAGGGGACACATGCAAGCACCTATACCAACCTCTCACCACACTCAAAACATATTCTAGGGACACATGGAAGTTTTAATCCGATTACGATGTTCTCGTGGTCTTCCTCCCATAAACCCCGATCCAGGCACACTGGATCGCTCACCCCCTAGACGTTCCTCTCACATGGTTAGCCCATATTAGCTCTCTCTTGTTTTGTGTTTGTTTAGGTCATAGGGTGATGTAAAACCATGTTGGTTCACAAGTTGGGGCACTATCCTACCCGGTTTCACCTAAACGGGGAGATTCCCCCTTATACGGTCCGAAACCTTCGCTTCTAGGTTAGAGCGCATGCATGCGAGGGGGACACATGCAAGCACCTATACCAACCTCTCACCACACTCACACACATATGCTAGGGACACATGCAAGTTTTCATCTGATTCCGATGTTCTCGTGGTCTTCCTCCGGCGAAACCCTGATCTGCACACTGGATCGCCTACCCCCTAGACGCTCCTCTCACAGGGTAGCCCATGAGCTCTCTCTCTTGTTTTGTGTTTGTTTAGGTCATAGGGTGATGTAAAACCATGTTGGTTCACAAGTTGGGGCACTATCCTACCCGGTTTCACCTAAACGGGGAGATTCCCCCTTATATGGGTCCGGAACCTTCGCTTCTAGGTTAGAGCGCATGCATGCGAGGAGGGACACATGCAAGCACCTATACCAACCTCTCACCACACTCACACACATATGCTAGGGACACATGCAAGTTTTCATCTGATTCCGATGTTCTCGTGGTCTTCCTCCTGCGAAACCCTGATCTGTGCACACTCGGATCGTCTACCCCCCTAGACGTTCCTCTGACAGGGGTAGCCCAGCATAGCTCTCTCTCTTGTTTTGTGTTTGTTTAGGTCATAGGGTGATGTAAAACCATGTTGGTTCACAAGTTGGGGCACTATCCTAACCGGTTTCACCTAAACGGGGAGATTCCCCCTTATACGGGTCCGGAACCTTCGCTTCTAGGTTAGAGCGCATGCATGCGAGGGGGGACACATGCAAGCACCTATACCAACCTCTCACCACACTCACACACATATGCTAGGGACACATGCAAGTTTTCATCTGATTCCGATGTTCTCGTGGTCTTCCTCCGGCGAAACCCTGATCTGTGCACACTCGGATCGTCTACCCCCTAGACGTTCCTCTCACAGGGGTAGCCCGGCGTAGCTCTCTCTTGTTTTGTGTTTGTTTAGGTCATAGGGTGATGTAAAACCATGTTGGTTCACAAGTTGGGGCACTATCCTACCCGGTTTCACCTACACGGGGAGATTCCCCCTTATACGGGTCCGGAACCTTCGCTTCTAGGTTAGAGCGCATGCATGCGAGGGGGGACACATGCAAGCACCTATACCAACCTCTCACCACACTCACACACATATGCTAGGGACACATGCAAGTTTTCATCTGATTCCGATGTTCTCGTGGTCTTCCTCCGGCGAAACCCTGATCTGTGCACACTCGGATCGTCTACCCCCTAGACGTTCCTCTCACAAGGGTAGCCCGACGTAGCTCTCTCTTGTTTTGTGTTTGTTTAGGTCATAGGGTGATGTAAAACCATGTTGGTTCACAAGTTGGGGCACTATCCTACCCGGTTTCACCTAAACGGGGAGATTCCCCGTTATACGGGTCCGGAACCTTCGCTTCTAGGTTAGAGCGCATGCATGCGAGGAGGGACACATGCAAGCACCTATACCAACCTCTCACCACACTCACACACATATGCTAGGGACACATGCAAGTTTTCATCTGATTCCGATGTTCTCGTGGTCTTCCTCCCTGAAACCTCGATCTGCACACACTGGATCGCCACCCCCTAGACGTTCCTCTCACATGGGTAGCCCGGCGTAGCTCTCTCTTGTTTTGTGTTTGTTTAGGTCATAGGGTGATGTAAAACCATGTTGGTTCACAAGTTGGGGCACTATCCTACCCGGTTTCACCTACACGGGGAGATTCCCCCTTATACGGGTCCGGAACCTTCGCTTCTAGGTTAGAGCGCATGCATGCGAGGGGGACACATGCAAGCACCTATACCAACCTCTCACCTCACTCACACACATATGCTAGGGACACATGCAAGTTTTCATCTGATTCCGATGTTCTCGTGGTCTTCCTCCGGCGAAACCCAGATCTGGGCACACTGATCGCCTACCCCTAGACGCTCCTCTCACAGGGTAGCCCGCGTAGCTCTCTTGTTTTGTGTTTGTTTAGGTCATAGGGTGATGTAAAACCATGTTGGTTCACAAGTTGGGGCACTATCCTACACGGTTTCACCTACACGGGGAGATTCCCCCTTATACGGGTCCGGAACCTTCGCTTCTAGGTTAGAGCGCATGCATGCGAGGAGGGACACATGCAAGCACCTATACCAACCTCTCACCACACTCACACACATATGCTAGGGACACATGCAAGTTTTCATCTGATTTCGATGTTCTCGTGGTCTTCCTCCGTGAAACCCTCGATCAGGCACACTTCTGGATCGCCTACCCCCTAGACGCTCCTCTCACAGGGGTAGCCATGTAGCTCTCTCTTGTTTTGTGTTTGTTTAGGTCATAGGGTGATGTAAAACCATGTTGGTTCACAAGTTGGGGCACTATCCTACCCGGTTTCACCTAAACGGGGAGATTCCCCCTTATACGGGTCCGGAACCTTCGCTTCTAGGTTAGAGCGCATGCATGTGAGGAGGGACACATGCAAGCACCTATACCAACCTCTCACCACACTCACACACATATGCTAGGGACACATGCAAGTTTTCATCTGATTCCGATGTTCTCGTGGTCTTCCTCCCACAAACCCCGATCTCAGGCACACTCGGATCGTCTACCCCCCTAGACGTTCCTCTCATAGGGTAGCCCGGCGTAGCTCTCTCTTGTTTTGTGTTTGTTTAGGTCATAGGGTGATGTAAAACCATGTTGGTTCACAAGTTGGGGCACTATCCTACCCGGTTTCACCTACACGGGGAGATTCCCCCTTATACGGGTCCGGAACCTTCGCTTACAGGTTAGAGCGCATGCATGCGAGGAGGGACACATGCAAGCACCTATACCAACCTCTCACCACACTCACACACATATGCTAGGGACACATGCAAGTTTTCATCTGATTCCGATGTTCTCGTGGTCTTCCTCCTGAAACCCGATCTGCACACTGGATCGCCTACCCCCTAGACGCTCCTCACAGGGGTAGCCCGGCGTAGCTCTCTCTTGTTTTGTGTTTGTTCAGGTCATAGGGTGATGTAAAACCATGTTGGTTCACAAGTTGGGGCACTATCCTACCCGGTTTCACCTACACGGGGAGATTCCCCCTTATACGGGTCCGGAACCTTCGCTTCTAGGTTAGAGCGCATGCATGCGAGGGGGACACATGCAAGCACCTATACCAACCTCTCACCACACTCACACACATATGCTAGGGACACATGCAAGTTTTCATCTGATTCCGATGTTCTCGTGGTCTTCCTCCGGCGAAACCCTGATCTGTGCACACTCGGATCGTCTACCCCCTAGATGTTCCTCTCACAGGGGTAGCCCGGCGTAGCTCTCTCTTGTTTTGTGTTTGTTCAGGTCATAGGGTGATGTAAAACCATGTTGGTTCACAAGTTGGGGCACTATCCTACCCGGTTTCACCTACACGGGGAGATTCCCCCTTATACGGGTCCGGAACCTTCGCTTCTAGGTTAGAGCGCATGCATGTGAGGAGGGACACATGCAAGCACCTATACTAACCTCTCACCACACTCACACACATATGCTAGGGACACATGCAAGTTTTCATCTGATTCCGATGTTCTCGTGGTCTTCCTCCGGCGAAACCCTGATCTGTGCACACTGGATCGCCTACCCCCTAGACGCTCCTCCACAGGGTAGCCCACGTAGCTCTCTCTTTTTTTGTGTTTGTTTAGGTCATTGGGTGATGTAAAACCATGTTGGTTCACAAGTTGGGGCACTATCCTACCCGGTTTCACCTACACGGGGAGATTCCCCCTTATATGGGTCCGGAACCTTCGCTTCTAGGTTAGAGCGCATGCATGCAAGGAGGGACACATGCAAGCACCTATACCAACCTCTCACCACACTCACACACATATGCTAGGGACACATGCAAGTTTTCATCTGATTCCGATGTTCTCGTGGTCTTCCTCCGGCGAAACCCTGATCTGTGCACACTCGGATCGCTCACCCCCTAGACGCTCCTCTCACAGGGTAGCCCGCGTAGCTCTCTTGTTTTGTGTTTGTTTAGGTCATAGGGTGATGTAAAACCATGTTGGTTCACAAGTTGGGGCACTATCCTACCCGGTTTCACCTAAACGGGGAGATTCACCCTTATACGGGTCCGGAACCTTCGCTTCTAGGTTAGAGCGCATGCATGTGAGGAGGGACACATGCAAGAACCTATACCAACCTCTCACCACACTCACACACATATGCTAGGGACACATGCAAGTTTTCATCTGATTCCGATGTTCTCGTGGTCTTCCTCCAAATAAACCCCGATCTCAGCACACTGGATCGTCTACCCCCTAGACGTTCCTCTCACAGGGGTAGCCCGACGTAGCTCTCTCTTGTTTTGTGTTTGTTTAGGTCATTGGGTGATGTAAAACCATGTTGGTTCACAAGTTGGGGCACTATCCTACCCGGTTTCACCTACACGGGGATATTCCCCCTTATACTGGGTCCGGAACCTTCGCTTCTAGGTTAGAGCGCATGCATGCGAGGGGGGACACATGCAAGCACCTATACCAACCTCTCACCACACTCACACACATATGCTAGGGATACATGCAAGTTTTCATCTGATTCCGACGTTCTCGTTGTCTTCCTCCGGTGAAACCCTGATCTGTGCACACTCGGATCGTCTACCCCCCTAGACGTTCCTCTCACAGGGGTAGCCCGGCGTAGCTCTCTCTTGTTTTGTGTTTGTTCAGGTCATAGGGTGATTTAAAAGCACGTTGGTTCACAAGTTGGGGCACTATCCTACCCGGTTTCACCTACACGGGGAGATTCCCCCTTATACTGGGTCCGGAACCTTCGCTTCTAGGTTAGAGCGCATGTATGCGAGGGGGACACATGCAAGCACCTATACCAACCTCTTACCACACTCACACACATATGCTAGGCACACATGCAAGTTTTTATCTGATTCCGATGTTCTCGTGGTCTTCCTCCCATGAAACCTCGATCTGCACACTGGATCGCCTACCCCCTAGACGTTCCTCTCACAGGTAGCCCATGAGCTCTCTCTTATTTTGTGTTTGTTCAGGTCATAGGGTGATGTAAAAGCACGTTGGTTCACAAGTTGGGGCACTATCCTACCCGGTTTCACCTACACGGGGAGATTCCCCCTTATACTGGGTCCGGAACCTTCGCTTCTAGGTTAGAGCGCATGCATGTGAGGAGGGACACATGCAAGCACCTATACTAACCTCTCACCACACTCACACACATATGCTAGGGACACATGCAAGTTTTCATCTGATTCCGATGTTCTCGTGGTCTTCCTCCGGCGAAACCTCGATCTGCACACTGGATCGCCTACCCTCCCTAGACGCTCCTCTCACAGGGTAGCCCGGCGTAGCTCTCTCTTTTTTTGTGTTTGTTTAGGTCATTGGGTGATGTAAAACCATGTTGGTTCACAAGTTGGGGCACTATCCTACCCGGTTTCACCTAAACAAGGAGATTCCCCCTTATACGGGTCCGGAACCTTCGCTTCTAGGTTAGAGCGCATGCATGCAAGGAGGGACACATGCAAGCACCTATACCAACCTCTCACCACACTCACACACATATGCTAGGGACACATGCAAGTTTTCATCTGATTCCGATGTTCTCGTGGTCTTCCTCCCGAAACCTCGATCTGCACACTCGGATCGTCTACCCCCTAGACGTTCCTCTCACAGGGGTAGCCCGGCGTAGCTCTCTCTTATTTTGTGTTTGTTCAGGTCATAGGGTGATGTAAAACCATGTTGGTTCGCAAGTTGGGGCACTATCCTACCCTGTTTCACCTACACGGGGAGATTCCCCCTTATACTGGGTCCGGAACCTTCGCTTCTAGGTTAGAGCGCATGCATGTGAGGAGGGACACATGCAAGCACCTATACTAACCTCTCACCACACTCACACACATATGCTAGGGACACATGCAAGTTTTCATCTGATTCCGATGTTCTCGTGGTCTTCCTCCAAATAAACCCCGATCTGCACATTCTGGATCGTCTACCCCTCCCTAGACGTTCCTCTCACAGGGGTAGCCCGACGTAGCTCTCTCTTGTTTTGTGTTTGTTTAGGTCATTGGGTGATGTAAAACCATGTTGGTTCACAAGTTGGGGCACTATCCTACCCGGTTTCACCTACACGGGGATATTCCCCCTTAGACGGGTCCGGAACCTTCGCTTCTAGGTTAGAGCGCATGCATGCGAGGAGGGACACATGCAAGCACCTATACCAACCTCTCACCACACTCACACACATATGCTAGGGATACATGCAAGTTTTCATCTGATTCCGATGTTCTCGTGGTCTTCCTCCGGTGAAACCCAGATTCAGGCACACTTCTGATCGCCCCCCCTAGACGTTCCTCTCACAGGGGTAGCCCGGCGTAGCTCTCTCTTGTTTTGTGTTTGTTCAGGTCATAGGGTGATGTAAAAGCACGTTGGTTCACAAGTTGGGGCACTATCCTACCCGGTTTCACCTACACGGGGAGATTCCCCCTTATACTGGGTCCGGAACCTTCGCTTCTAGGTTAGAGCGCATGTATGCGAGGGGGACACATGCAAGCACCTATACCAACCTCTTACCACACTCACACACATATGCTAGGCACACATGCAAGTTTTTATCTGATTCCGATGTTCTCGTGGTCTTCCTCCGGCGAAACCCTGATCTGTGCACACTCGGATCGTCTACCCCCTAGACGTTCCTCTCACAGGGGTAGCCCGGCGTAGCTCTCTCTTATTTTGTGTTTGTTCAGGTCATAGGGTGATGTAAAACCATGTTGGTTCGCAAGTTGGGGCACTATCCTACCCTGTTTCACCTACACGGGGAGATTCCCCCTTATACTGGGTCCGGAACCTTCGCTTCTAGGTTAGAGCGCATGCATGTGAGGAGGGACACATGCAAGCACCTATACTAACCTCTCACCACACTCACACACATATGCTAGGGACACATGCAAGTTTTCATCTGATTCCGATGTTCTCGTGGTCTTCCTCCGGCGAAACCCTGATCTGTGCACACTCGGATCGTCTACCCCTCCCTAGACGTTCCTCTCACAGGGGTAGCCCGACGTAGCTCTCTCTTGTTTTGTGTTTGTTTAGGTCATTGGGTGATGTAAAACCATGTTGGTTCACAAGTTGGGGCACTATCCTACCCGGTTTCACCTACACAGGGATATTCCCCCTTATACTGGGTCCGGAACCTTCGCTTCTAGGTTAGAGCGCATGCATGCAAGGAGGGACACATGCAAGCACCTATACCAACCTCTCACCACACTCACACACATATGCTAGGGATACATGCAAGTTTTCATCTGATTCCGATGTTCTCGTGGTCTTCCTCCGGCGAAACCCTGATCTGTGCACACTCGGATCGTCTACCCCCCTAGACGTTCCTCTCACAGGGGTAGCCTGGCGTAGCTCTCTCTTGTTTTGTGTTTGTTTAGGTCATAGGGTGATGTAAAACCATGTTGGTTCACAAGTTGGGGCACTATCCTATCCGGTTTCACCTACACGGGGAGATTCCCCCTTATACGGGTCCGGAACATGCTATATCTACAAGAGAAACTATCGTCCGCTCCTCATTAGGGTTGACAGAACCACTTGCGATAAAAGCATTCAATCTCTGAACAGCTTCTCCAAAATGTGTGATACATAAAATTCACACACACACTTCATGTGGGCGTGGTCAATGCTATTCAGAACCACATGCGATAATAACACTTACAAACATATAGAAATTTCTCGGGGTGTGAGAAGATTCACAACGACATTTCATGTGGGCGTGGAGACTGCTATTCAGAGGGTACGAAATCATCCAATTAATAAAAAAAGAACATAAATAATTGATACAAATATAAAATAAGTAGAAAGGAAAAATGCAGAAGGCTACGCCGAGGGTGGCCGTCGGCGTACGTGGCGGGTACGCCGAGGGTTGCCGTCGGCGTAGAGTATGCCGAGGGTCGCCGCTGCAGCCGCACACGACGGCATCAAGAAGGCCCGTCCGGTATGTGCCACGCGTCCCCTGGCTACGCCGAGGGCCTCCACTACGCCGAGGGTGGCCGTCGGCGTAGAGTATACTATGCCGACGGCTTGGCTATGCCGAGGGCTGGCCACTTGGGCTGGCCTGGTCCGGTCCTACGCCGACGGCCCCGACGTTTGGCCGTCGGCGTAGCAAGCGGCCATCGACGCATCTGACCATTCCTGTAGTGAATCCAAACAACATTTGCGCTAGGGTAATAAAGGGTAGGTACTACCCGGATGGGACAATACTGAATGTTGGGTGTCCGCAGAGCGCGCCGCTGAGTGTGGCGGGCGATTATCCAAGGGAGGGAGGTCTTGAAGCAGGGGGCTTGTTTGGCGGGTAGGCAATGGCATGACTACTGAAGTTTGGCATGATAATTGGATCTCGAGAACAAGACTGCTGAAACCAATGGGGAGGCTGGTTGACTCCTTGGTTCAAATTGTTGCTGGCCTCCTAGAGGAGGATTTAGGAGAATGGAGTGTGCATAGAGTCCGCGATATTTTCACATGGAAGGATATGAGTATCTTCCCCCTGTGTGGACACATGGAAGAAAGACTATACCATAGCTTGATGCAGTGTGAGCATGCATTATCGTTCTGGGAGGCCGTTGAAGTTCAGTTCGGATTGGAGCAACCGAAATTACACCCGGCGTCATGGTCCTTGGACATTCTGGATCTTGGACTTGTGAGTCGGAAGGATGCAACAATTGCGGTCTTAGTGATGTGGGCAATTTGGACTAGTAGAAACAAGTACACTCACGGGGAGGTAGCATACCAACCAAGGCGGGCAATCGAGCTCGTCGAAGAACTGATTAGCTCACTGGACCTACCGCATGTGAGAGGCTGGTGGAGCGAGAAAGGCGTATGGAGGCCCTGAGGAAGGATGGGTGAAAGTGAACTCTAATGGTGCAATCGGTAGCAACTGTGGGTAGCAAAGCGCAGGCATGGTGGTGCGCGATCATTGGGCTACCTACTAGCAGGAGTGTCAACGATAAGATGATCCAGTGATCCACGATCATTGAACTCCTGGCTTGCAGGGATGTGGTGCAGTTGGTAAAGTGTCGAGGTTTCAGTCGAGTGGTTCTAGAGACGGGTTGCCAGATGGTGGTGTCGATGTGGAACAAGGAAGATTCAAATAAATCAATAGGTTGTCATATAGTGGAGGAAATAAAGGAGTTAGTAGGTTTTTTCAGGGTTTCAAAATTCTCTATGCTAGAAGGGAGGTGAATTCAGTTGCTCATTTATGCGCAAGAGAAGCCCTTAGATTAGATTGTGTAGCTCTAAACTTTGATGTAACAGCTGGGCTTCTGACTGAGGCTATTCAGTCAGAATTTGTTTCACCTGATTAATAAAGATTGAAGGGGAGAGTAAAAAAAAGATGCGTATGCGGAAGGAAAATTTTGTGTTTTCTGCCCCAAACCCCTTCACTCGGCCCAGCATTGGCGCGCCGGCCTAGGCGCCTATGTCAGCCCATGGAAAGGAGGATGTCGTCCTAGGAGGAGCAATGCCAGCTATGCCGGTTGGGCTGATATGTCGGCCCAACAGTGATGACTTGGCCTGGAGGTGGCTTGGGCTGCTACGCTGGCTTGGGATTATTGCTTGCTTGACCTTTCTTCTATGTATTTTGACTTTGCTTATTCACACTCCTCATCTATATGTCCAATAGTCATCTTTGGGGTATTCGGGGTTATGCCCCCGACAAGCACGGAGGGGCAGCAATATCCCGATGACGAGATGCAGTGGGGACGTGGCGTTCTCGTAGGCGTCGGCTGGGCATATCAGACGCAGACGGGGTTGCTGCACGTAGTAAAGGAGCGAGCGAGAGAATTGAGATGGGATAGGACCAGAGCGAGGAGTCACTGAGTGCATACAAAACCAAGTGACAAAGGGAGACGACGTAGTGGCAGAACATTCTTTTTAGATACTAGAGATGAGTATTCACATCCATTATATATCACATCATACATGTAAAATACTACATGGCTATCTTATCTACATATGTGAATTTATGTACACTGTATGTCTATGTGTGCCATGATGAAAAAAATTAGAAAGCCATGACAACGTACGGGCACTCAGCTAGTGTATGTAAGTAAAATTATTTGGCGGTATTAAGTTAAACTCGCTGCAGTTCACAAAAAAAAGTTAAACTCGCTGCAGAAAAAAAAAGACTAATAGACGGAGAGTGATGGGCTCGGGCCCTGGATGATTCAACAGTGGCTGGGCCGACCCAGGGACCATAGTCCAAAAACTCGATTCAGCAGCCACATCACATCCCTCTTGACGATATATACAATGAGGAAGGAGAGCGCAGCGGCTAGACCTAGATCTCGAACCCGAGCCCTTATCGCCGCCTTTAACTCCCTCTGCCTCCACTTCTTGATCCGTCCCACCTCGATTTGAAGGTCTTCTTGCTTCTCCCATCCTGGATCCGATCTGCATGTCTGCTGTAGTTTAAATTTGTGGATTGAGCTGAAAAATCTAATCTTTTTTTCTTGTGTGCTTTGGAATGTTGAAGTAGGAGATGGTGCCCCGACGATTCCTCAACCTTGTGATGAAGGACATGCGCGTCAGCGGCACGTACTGGCTTACCCGCATGAAGCCCGAGGAGAACCTCTTCTACTCCTCCGCGGTGGAGGCAGTGGCGCAGCTAACGCAGAACAAGCGGCTCAGTGTGAAGCCGCTGGCCGAGAGCACCCTGCAGCTTCCCTCGCCGGCGTTCAGGTTCAGATCATCCCGGGCGCGCGACTCGACGCTCGCTTTCCTGCCTTTCTACGGGCTCGCTGGCGCCGGCGGCCCCAGCGAGGGCAGGGTCGTCGTGGTCGACTCCGGCGGGCACACCCTCTTGTACGACGCGCACGATGGCTTGGCCGAGATTCTGCCCCCCATCGACGAGCCTGCCAAGTGGCCGAGCCCCATCTCCCTGTGCGTCACCAACCGCAAGAAGAACGCCATTCGCCCTGACGCTCTCTACACCATCAACCAGACCAACTCGGCCGACTTCAAGTCTCTCGTCTACTGCAACGGCGACTCCATGGCTTGGCGCTGGCTGAACCTACCAGGGCCGCCCTATGTCTATGACGATGAAGACAAAAGGGATAGAACCATCCAGTCCCACACGCTGCTCCAGGACGGCAAGACCATCTGCTTCTCTGGTGGCTTTGGCACCTACAGCTTCAACACGGACAGCAAGGAGTGGACCAAGGCTGGCAGCTGGAGGCTGCCCTTCGCCGGATGTGCGACGCAAGTCCCCGAGCTCTACAACCTCTACTTTGGCTTCCATGAAAGCGATCCTGAAATCCTTGTTGCGCTCGAGCTCTCGTCTCCTCCTGATCTCGACGAACCCAATGTTCTGCACCAGTGGCGAGGCTTCTGCCGGGCGCCGCCCCGCGACGGCGACTGGTCGCTCTTGGAAACCAGCCTGATGTACCTGGGGGAGTACAGGTTCTGCATTGCCAAATGGTTTCTCATCCATGATGAGTCTCTCTATGAACAGGACAACATTCTTGACATGGCAGCTGTCCTCACCGGTGTTGAGATTGTCAACGGACGACAGGCAAATAAACACAAGCTGAACATGGTCAAGCACAAGACCAGAACCTTCCTCTTCGACCAACCTTGTGACCTCGAGGATGTCATCTAACCGAGTTGTCTAGGCCCCTAGCCGATGAAGCTCACCAACTTGAACGACCCTGACTGACTTCAGTTGGCTATTCTAGCTGCTTTATTTCGTGTATAATTTCTGCTTAATATTGGAATTTCTTTGAGCCTGTGATAATCATATATTCAGTTTGGAAGCATTCTGAATATTATATGCCCTCCTATATATTCACTCAGCATGCATTATTGTTTTTTATGTATCGTCCCACTTCTAGGATCTAACCTGAAGAGGTCGATTTTGTAGCCGATAAAGCTCATCTACTTACTCATTGCAGACTTTGCCGAGTCATTTCCTTAGAACATGTATACTTGTATTTGCATTGTGTATATATAGCACAAGCAGTTTACACTATATCAACAGTTTACAATATATCTAATATACAAACATAAGATTCGTATGCTTGCAAGCTGAATCCTTGATATAGGGAAGATGGTTGAGCTCAGTTCAATCCGGCCGCTGGCAAAGCTAGCTATGTATACCATACTCGAAAAAAATTCTTCGTAACTAAATTATTAATAGTTCGCTGAGATTTAACACAGACGCGACAAAATATATGGCCAACAGACTCTTTGCACTTGCACCCTACACTACCGGAAAAATTGTCGCTGCCGTCGCCCCTCTCCGTTCTAACCTTATGGCATGCATTATTGTTTTTTTATGTATCCCACTTCTACGTTCTAACCTGAACAGGTCGATTTTGTAGCCGATAAAGCTCATCTACTTACTCATTGCAGACTTTGCCGAGTCATTTCCTTAGAACATGTATACTTGTATTTGCATTGTGTATATAGCACAAGCAGTTTACACTATATCAACAGTTTACAATATATCTAATATACAAACATAAGATTCGTATGCTTGCAAGCTGAATCCTTGATAGGGAAGATGGTTTAGCTCAGTTCAATCCGGCCGCTGGCAAAGCTATGTATACCATACTCAAAAAAAATTCTTCGTAACAAAATTATTAATAGTTTGCTGAGATTTAACACAGACGCGACAAAATATATGACCAACAAACTCTTTGCACTTGCACCCTAGTTCAGCAAATAAAGAGCGCGAACTCATAGTACAAAATCAGCAAAGAGTGTACAAGCACCAATATGATAAATTGACAATACATGTTCAATAGAGACTCTACGAAATTTCCCACTTCAACGAAGAGCACAAATTCATGCTAGGGCTAGCGACCATTAATTAGAGTGACTGGATATATGGAATAAGCTTGCAAACAACATCTTTCACATTTACGAAGTTGGAGGGGCTACTCTCTATGATAATAGAAGGAGAAAGTTTCATATTACACCGATGAAGTTCAGGTTGGAATTTTCTCCTATCAATAATCAATTGGAACACAAAATATTAGAGTGATGATATCCATTTAGTTGGGGACAATGTTCCTCTGGAGCTGAAGCTCTGCTGCAGCAAACCTAACCAAGAGCGTTGAAAAATTCAACACACGGACAGTCAGAGCACATACTCGATGCTACAGAATTCAAAGATATAAGTTCTGGTCTTGTGCTTGAAGCTTGATCATCTCAGCTTGGCTATATTTGCCCATGTGATGATAATATCCATGCCAGTGAGGATATCAAACATGTAACAAGGTTCTCATTTAACACGGTAGATCCATAGAAGATGCCAAACAATTCGGTGACACAAAACATGAGGTTCCCCAAGTAGATCAAGTGTGAATAGTATCTCCGATGAGTTATTTATTGTTACTAGCTTCCAAAAATTTATTGATTGATGAACTACAACCTCTCAAGTAGTTTGGCTCAAACAGGTGAAATAGCTTGTCGAAGAAGTGGGAATTGAGCATGAGTTTTGTACTCCATATACACCCCTCAACAAAAAATTGTGCAGTAAAGGAAGAATCATATACTTATCAAGATGGCAAGATCTATTGGATGAGTACAAGACGGCCAATAGCTTTTGGACCGTGCCGTCAATACAACTTGCCATATATCAAACCGGGTCTTTGACTCCATATGAAATTCTTATGGTACTCATAGGATCTTTGCAAACCGGGTCTTAGGATGGTACTCCATTCATAAATTCTTATGGTACTCATAGGATCTTTGCAAATCGGATGCCATATATCAAACCGGGTCTTAGGATCTATTGGAAGTTGACGACATGCCTCATAGGGTCTTTGCAGAAGACGGCGGCGGCGAGGACTTCTAGAGCTTGTATGTTGGTACGCCGCTGAGGATCTGTCGGACCGGTTGTGCCACTTGCTCGCCGCTGGGAGACTTGTCGAGGCCTTTGGTTTTTAGATGATGTGTATTGGTGTGATGTCAGAGTGTTGACCATGTTCTTGGACACCCCTTCATTAGTGTTGTAGGATTAGGGAGATGTCGCTTGTTTGGTGGTCCTAGGTTTGATCTTTGTAATCCATAATGTAACGTATTGAGAATAATCTAATAAAACGAGATGTGTACATCTCTTGGATGTAGAGGTCTGGGTGATCTTTCCCCATTTCAAAAAAAAAGAAATAATGCTATGCTAGATAGTTTATATCGTAGCTCCACTGACTTGATTAATTAGTTTGGTACACGGGGAAAATATGCATGTTCGCGATCCATCTCCTTCTCCTTCTCAACGACGCCCCTCCTCGACCTTGACCTCGCGCCCCGTCCATGATCTGCGCTGCCGCCCCGTGCTCATCTTCCTCGTTCTCGAGCGCGCCTCGCCCTATACCCGACCTCGAGCACGTCGTTGTCCTGTCGCGGTTCCCAGCGCAGGCCTCCCTGCTCTAACTCCTCCATTCGTGCCCGCCTGTGGTGTCCAACGGTGCGGCCATGGCCTCCTGCACCTCCCTATGGTGGTAGGTTGTGGCCATGGCCACGGTCTCCACATCCGATCTCCAACGAGGCAACGACAACGAGGGACTCGACTGTTTTGTTTTTTAGAATTAGGGTTTTTCTATAAAATTGCATTGTAATTTTTTTCCAAATACCTTAGCCATGGTGCACCATGTAAACCTAGTTGTGATGCACTATGTGGTGTGCCACGAGTATGGACACTATATATGGTGCACCAAGTAGTGCACCACGAGTAACAAGACGGAACATTATTAATCCCCGATCTATCACAAGAACAAGTGGAGATATGATATCCGTATAGCTGGGGAAAATGTTGCTCTGAATCTGCTGCAATCAAAGAACAAAACTTGAGCCTTGAGATTCATTCAATAGACAGACAGAATGTTAGAACAAAGACTCGATGCTAGAGCCTTTCAAGAGGAGGAAGCCGCCACCGCTGGCCCTAGGCACCGCGCGGGCAACGCCCGGTGGCACCCGCTGATGGCAGCCACTAGTGTAGATCCCCCCTCTAACACCGGTTGGGAGGGCCCTCTAACAGCGGTTGTAGAACCGCTGTTGAGGGTTCGGTGTTAGAGGGGGCCCCCTTTAACACCGCTTCTTATACGAACCGGTGTTAAAGGGTGGCGCACGTGGGGCTGCCGCAGGGCTCAGCCCCCCCCGAACCGGTGTTAAAGGTTGTCTTCCGCGGCAGGAAAACGGCCTAAATCTCGCTGCGCAGAGTTCTCGCCTGCTTCCGGGCGATTTCTGGGAGGGGAGGGGGAATCGATCGGGAGCGGTATACACATACATCGTCATCGGTACATACGAGTACATGAATAATTAAGCAACTATTATTATACACAAACATCGTCATCGGGACATACATCGTCATCGGAACATACATCGTCATCGGCACATACATCGTCATCGGCACATACATCGTCATAGGAACATACATCGTCATCGGCACATACATCGTCATCGGCACATACATCGTCATCGTTCATTTTGGTGGATATCTAAAGAGTTCTCCGCCAGGCGTGACGACCTCATCAAGTATGAACCCCGCCAATTCCTCTTGAATGGCTCGTATGCGGTCAAATGGTAGGAGTTCGTCCCGCATCTGTTCGATCTGAATATATATGAAGAATGGGGTCAATATATATAAGAATAAAACTCAATACAATTGATGGTAATAAAATAATGTTGTGGACTTTGTTTACTTACTCTAAGTTGTTCTAGTGCGGCTTGGCCCGTCGCACATATCGTGTTGCGAATGAACTCGCAAACATAGTATCCACATAAGTTATTGCCGGGTCCCTGATGCGCGCACTTTACGAGAATAGAGAGTTCAATCAAAATAATAATCAATAAAGCATGATATAATGAAATTGGAAGCAGAATCAAAGAGATACGCAGACCTATCTAGCTAGTATTACTTACATTTTGGTCTACAAATTTTAGTTCTTCTGACCATTCACCCACGGCCTTGCCCGTGAACCTTTTCCAAACCCTATCCGGCAAAGAAAATGGATAAAGGAGTAACTAATTACTTGTTGTCACGAAAGTTGCCGATCTAGTGTGATAATATGATTGAAATTACCTCTGGAGCATCTCTCTAAAGTCTGCCCATAGCTCTTTTTCTTTTCGTAACGAGTCCATGACAAGGACTTTTCCTGAGTCAGGTTGAATGACTAGCAGAATAAAGTGGAACCTACGCACGCATAACTCATCATCAGTTACACTTAACATCGAGTAAGCCGAAACAGAATGTGTACAAGAGAGAGGGTAACAGTACTCACGAGAAGTTGTAAGGCAATAGTATTTCCCTTTTGTTTTTTGTCTCAGTAAAGACCTTAGCAAGTAATCTTCTGTTTGCCCGGGTTTGGTTCTTACCACTTCTTCATGAACTCTATTTGGGTCAACGAACCCAATGTCAAAAGGGCCTCCTTTCATGCATTCCATAACTTTTTCCTGCATAATAGTATATACATATATGGTGAGCATATATATACATGCAATTAATGAAGTGAATGAGATGAGATATAAATTATAGAAATAGTACTTACACACAATAAAGGCTGATGGCAGCTTTGTCGAGTTCCTTCTGATTGAATAGAAAATGCAGGTCTTGAATGTTGAAGTCGATCGCGTCGTGGGTCCGCACAAGAAAATCTGATCTCTTATATGCGCCGTGATCCATTCTTCCTTTCTTGTCTTGCAGAAATCAAGGTACCACTTGTGCAATCTTCGCATCTTTGTTGGTAGATTCTTGAGCTCCTCTTTCTTGACGAGATTCTTCCCATACTTCCATGGCTGTATGGGGTTGGCATCGCATTTGGGCAAGTTGTCTCCCATGATGTTCAAGTATGCAATGTAAGTCATCCCCATCTCATTGGCCTTTCTTTGTAGCTCTGCCTCGTAATCATTTACGGGAGGAGCGTCCCATGTGTCGAACACTTGGAGCGGGGCGCATGATTGGTTTTCCTGCTCTCCGAGCATGAGAACTATTTTCTGGGGTGCCGCACGACTGCTACTTTCAGTCTCCCTACGGCGCCTTGCATCCCCCTTCAAAATCTGGCGCTCGTAGTCCGGCACAAGTGGGGCTTCAGGTTTCAAAAGATTATTGTAAAACTTCTCCACCACCGCCAGATCTATTTTCTCCTTTGGCTCGGCCCGTCTAGGTGCAAAGAATTTCTTGACCTCTTCTTCCGAGGTCCTATTGGTCTCCTCGTCGCTGCGATTCCACGGTAAAACCGGCAATGGCTTGGCGGAAGGCTGCGGGATGTAGTTTTTTGAACTCTTTGGCGTACGGTTTCCTGCGGATTTCTTTGTGGCAGTGCTAGTGATGCTCTTCGTGGCAGTGCTCTTCCGCTTACGCTGAGGAGATGGCTGAAGCACCGGAGATGGCTCACGGGCAGGAGATGGCTGGCGCGCCGGAGATGGCTAGCGCGCCGAAGATGGCTGCCGCGCAGGAGATGGCTGAAGCGTCGGAGATGGCTGCCGCGCAGGAGATAGCTGAAGCGGCTCAGACTGCTGACGCTGCGGAGACGGCAGGGGTGCCAGTGGCCTCCAATTTGGAAGCACGATGTGTTCCTTCTTCCAAAGAATGGTTGTTTTCACTGCAAATTTGAGTTGAGTTTCCCCTTCACCTGTAGCATGGTCAAGCCGTGCTTCCTCATATTCCTTCACAACCTCATCCACCCCGACAATAGCATAGCCATCTGGAATCGGTCGGCAGTGGTAAGTTCCACCAGCTACAGGAGGTAAGGCATAGCCGACAGCCACCTTAATGGATAAGCCCATTAATCTCACATGCAGCTCAGCATGTTCGCTCTCCGTGATCTCATCCACGGGTATCGAGACCCGCCATTTCAAGCGTAATGCACGTTCTCCGTGGAAGCCACGCTGCTTTTCCGCCAGATGCAGGCGCGGCAGCTTCCAATGCAGGCTCTTCGTGCGCTGAGATGGGCGGTAGCTTGATGGCTCTGTTGTGCATTCACTTGCGCTGCAGCGCCACAAGTGCATGTTCTATCTGTGTCATCCGCTCAGACGCTCTTTTTCTTTTTCTGCGCCATCTATAAGAGTCGCTCCACTCGGCAAACCCATCCTTCCACGCCATACCCCTGCCTCGTGCATGTCCAGGTGTTCTTTTTCTGAGATGGCGTGTGAGCTGGTCATTCTCTCTGTCGGGATGGAAGGTCCTGGCGGCTGTTTCCTCATATGCCGTGATGAGTTCAGTGACGGGTTTGGCAAGGAGGGTTGGGAAGATACACCATCCTGTTTCTGGGTCCAACCTTGCCCCGATTCCGTAGAACCAAGTCTTTGCACGTAGGTCCCACCCATCTGTCTGGGGTGTGATCCCTCTAGTGCACAGGGCCTTCTCAACTTCCTCCCACTTAGGCCTCTGAGATATGTAGCCACCTGACCCCGTCCTCTAGTGATATTCCTTCTTCTGGACATTAAGCGTATTGGTTTCTGACCTCTTTTTAGCTATAGCACCTTTTTTATATGTCACAAATTTGGGCCAGTGAGGTCTTATCTTCGCATAATATGCGTCTTCGAAATTTGGAGTCTCGCCAGCTTTGACAAATTTGTTCAATTTTGTCTTCGATTCTTGAAGCGTCAGCCATCTTCTTTAGAGTCCACTCTTTGACCTTTTCCTTTATAACCGGGTTGTTTTCATCCTCCTCTGGCGGAAGGGTGAAATTTTCCAACAACGAATTCCAAAGCGTTTCTTTGGATCTTTCATCGACAAAGGTACCATTGCCCTTCTTTGGCTTATTCCAATATTCAATTATGATTGGGATTTGGTCCCTAACAAGAACTCCAGCCTGACGTACAAATTTGTCTGTGGCCTTCTTGGGCTCCATCGGCCTGCCATCAACACGGACTACTTCGATCGTGAACTTTGCACGATCTTTCAACCGATGGCTCGCACCTCGCTTGCTCTTTTTCGTAGAAGAAGATGGTTGCTGGCTGGTCGATCCAGAGGGCTAAAAGAAGAAAGAAGCGTTAATTAATACATGTAGAAGAAGATTGTTGATAGAAGTCAACAGAGGCTTAATCAATGCATATACCTCACCGGACTTTGTAATCACTAAATTGCGTTCACCGGAGTCTTCATCTTCTCCATGACTACTTGAGTTGTCATCATGTCCCTCCAAGTTCAGATATTGTGAGGTGTCCTTATCAATAATGTTCTCCATTATTTCTTCTTCTTCAAGGTTTCTACTAAGTGGATCCATAGTTTCTAAAACAATAATATTATCTAGAGTAAGAGAGTAAACATTCAAGTGAACTTGGATTCATACACAAATATACATATTATTCATACAAAAATACACAAATAAATACACAAATGAAATTAAAACCCTAAGGATGCTTGATCATTTTAAACGAGTTCCGAGGGGTCCAAACCCTAATTCGGAGAAATCCCGGATGCATATGAGAGGGGCTAGCTATAGTGGCTGACCGGAGGCTGGCGGCGTTGGAGAGCGACCTAGGGCGCGCGAGGTAGCGTGATACGGCCTACCTAAAACGGGCGTTGTTCGAAAGAGGAGGCCGAGGCAAGCATTATAGTGTCGGCGCCGCCTTAGTATGGTCACCGGAGCGACGGCAGCGACGGCAAACAACTTGGCAGAATCGGCGGCCCCAGAGACCTATGGTAAAGGGTTTTCCCCGTCTTCTGCCCCGCCCGTTGTCCCCAAGATAGGCCCCATCGAGGAGAAGCCACGACGCTCGCCAAAGAGCTGCCCGCGCAGTCCACCTTCTTCTAAGGCCGCCACCGACATTCGCGAACTCTAGCCACCACTCCGACGACCAACAACACATCGCATCGCAATTGAGGCTAGGATTTCAAAAGACCATAAAAAAATTCAAAATTTCAAAAAGCACTGGATTTGGGGCAATAGGTTACACATAGCACTGATCTAGTTTTGACGCGGTTCTAACGATGAATCTGACCGGTGGGACCCGGTGGTTAGGCCGACTTGGCCGCGTTTATTTACCAAAACACCTCCACACATTATAAATTCTAATCTTAGGTCCTTTTTTTCTTTTTTTCAATTCCTTTTTTATTTATATATTTTTTTATAATCTATTTATCTTAGGCCGACTTGGACTTGGCCGACGGGGAGCAGCCACGAGCAGCCGCCGGCGAGCGCCGAGCGCCGGACTAGCGCGCGTGCGCCGCCAGACTCCACCTGGCCAGCGCTCGCCCGCGCCCCCGTTGGCTAGAGGAGAGGACGAGGCGGCGGCTCAACGGCGAGGAGAGGACGGGGCGGAGGCTGTGGCGAGGAGAGGACGGGGCGGCGGCTCGACGGCGAGGAGAGGACAGGCCGAAGCTGGTCGGAGCTCGCCCACGCCCCTGTGGCTAGAGGAGAGGAGGACGTACGGGGCGGAGGCCGACGAGCTAGGTCTCGAGCGGGTGGAGGCCGAGAAGCACAGGCGCGATGTACCTGGCCGGAGCTAGCTGGAGCTCGCCGGCAGGGAGCGATCGGTGGTGGCGACAGGCGTGGAAGGCGGCGAAGGAGGCGACGGAGGACGCGACGGCGAGCTCCTCTGCTTGTTCCTGTTCGATCAATCTGGCTGGGGGAAGAAAAGAAGGGGAAGGCGCGCATTTAATACCCCCCTTTAACACCGGTTCGAGGCTGGAACCGGTGTTAAAGGGGGGATTCGTTCAGCAGATGACATTTCTTTAACACCGGTTCCAGCCACGAACCGGTGTTAAAGGGCTAAGCGCTAAACGAATAATCGCTTCTTTAACACCGGTTCGTGTCTGGAACCGGTGTTAAAGGGGGGGCATTTATTTCATGCATTAAACGGGCATTTTTTATTCAAAAAATAGGATATGAATTTAGAAAATTCATATCTTTTTCATTTCAACTCAGAAAAATATGAATAATATATCATAATTTTCAGAGAAATAATATCTATCCATTCATGTAAAACATTTTATATTTACTTTCGATGAAAATTTTCAAAATGATTAAAACACTTACATATAAATTTTGATTATTCAATTCAAACAAAAATAAATTGTCAAATCCTAAAACTTTGAACATATGAAATATTAAACATCTAAAAAGGAATCTAACCCTATTTTATTAGAGCAAATCATATTTTAATGCCGCATCTTTTGTATTAACATTTTTGAATTGATTGGATATTTAAATGCCGCATCTTTTGTATACACTTGAATCTGACCTAGCCTCGCTCAACTTGCATTGGTTTTTTGATAAAATAGCATATTGTGAACCTAAAAATGATTTTTGTAAAAAATCAGGAGCATCGTATCATGTACCTGTAGTTCATATCTGACCCACTTCCTACCGATTCGGCAGGAATTTGTCTTTTTCACCAGACGTGGACGGAAAGGTTTCAGATCCCCCTGTTGGTACATTGTCCATATAAGGTGGTCTAGTATTTTTGTAAAATGTGTTGGTGGTTTTTTGAATTAGCCATTTGGTGGTTGCTTCACAAAACCGTCCGTTTTTTATGCTCGGAAAATGGAAAATGCCTTTTTGGTGCGATAAAAAGGAAAACTTCCTCTTGCAACATTGTTTTCCATGCCATGATGCACATGTATGCACAATATGGCCATATTATCACAAACTATGCCTTGATTCTAGCCATAACATTGGTCATTTGACCCGAAAGCCAAGAAACCTCGAATGAGATAGGTCATTTTGTGAAGGTTTTTTTGAGACATAATCAATATACCAAGTTTGAGATTTTTCCTTCTAACTATGTCACATAATATAACACCACGTGAAGGTTTCGCACTGTTTCAATCTTTTTTATTTTTTATCCCCGTTTTAAACTATCGTGAAACTTTGTCGAACAACGGGCATGAAGATTCTTAGCTCGGGGCCAAGTCTCGCTCAACTTGCATTGGATTTTTGATAAAATAGCATATTGTGAACCTAAAAATGATTTTTGTAAAAAATCATGAGCATCGTATCATGTACCTGTAGTTCATATCTGACCCACTTCCTACCGATTCGGCAGGAATTTGTCTTTTTCACCAGAGGTGGACGGAAAGGTTTCAGATCCCCCTGTTGGTACATTGTCCATATAAGGTGGTCTAGTATTTTTGTAAAATGTGTTGGTGGTTTTTTGAATTAGCCATTTGGTGGTTTCTTCACAAAACCGTCCGTTTTTATGCTCGAAAAATGGAAAATGCCTTTTTGGTGCGATAAAAAGGAAAACTTCCTCTTGCAACATTGTTTGCCATGCCATGATGCACATGTATGCACAATATGGCCATATTATCACAAACTATGCCTTGATTCTAGCCATAACATTGGTCATTTGACCCGAAAGCCAAGAAACCTCGAATGAGATAGGTCATTTTGTGAAGGTTTTTTTGAGACATAATCAATATACCAAGTTTGAGATTTTTCCTTCTAACTATGTCACATAATATAACACCACGCGAAGGTTTCGCACTGTTTCGATCTTTTTTTATTTTTTTATCCCCGTTTTAAACTATCGTCAAACTTTGTCGAACAACGGGCATGAAGATTCTTAGCTCGGGGCCAAGCCTCGCTCAACTTGCATTGGATTTTTGATAAAATAGCATATTGTGAACCTAAAAATGATTTTTGTAAAAAATCATGAGCATCGTATCATGTACCTGTAGTTCATATCTGACCCACTTCCTACCGATTCGGCAGGAATTTGTCTTTTTCACCAGAGGTGGACGGAAAGGTTTCAGATCCCCCTGTTGGTATATTGTCCATATAAGGTGGTCTAGTATTTTTGTAAAATGTGTTGGTGGTTTTTTGAATTAGCCATTTGGTGGTTGCTTCACAAAACCGTCCGTTTTTTATGCTCGGAAAATGGAAGATGCCTTTTTGGTGCGATAAAAAGGAAAACTTCCTCTTGCAACATTGTTTGCCATGTCATGATGCACATGTATTCACAATATGGCTATATTATCACAAACTATGCCTTGATTCTAGCCATAACATTGGTCATTTGACCCGAAAGCCAAAAAACCTCGAATGAGATAGGTCATTTTGTGAAGGAGATAGAACTGGAATTAAAATACAGAATGAAACTAATAGTAAGTTACATAAAGCACGACTGAAAATTAAGATACATAAAAGAATTGAAAATTAAGATACATGGCCAGATTAAGTAACAATCGGCCGAACTTGTTTCGGAATGTTGGAGTGATTCAGTCATGCTCCTGCCTACACCTGTAATACTCACCACTTGTGGTCGTCATTACATTGTCGCCATCGGGCCGTCATCGGGGTCGCCGTAATTGAACCTTGAAGGCTGAGTACGCGTGGGCTGGACTTGAGGGTAGCGCAGACGGGGGTTAGAGTCGGCGGCAATGTCATAGGCCATGACGCTCTGGAGAGTCCGACCGCGCCACCATAGCCGACGGCCGGCCTCGTTGAAGTTAGGAGGAGGTGGGCCGTCCTCCTCGTGCCTGGCGAGCGCCCTCTCACGCCGATCCACGAAGAAGGCTTCCCAAGTAGGGAAATAGTCGGGATGCCATTTGGGATTCCTCTGCTGCTCTGGCGTGAGCTCGAAGTAGTAGTGGTTCGTGATGGCCATCCGGCGCGCCACACCTAGAGGGACAGGAGGAACCGGCATGCCTCCGGCGCTCAGCATCCAGCCGACGGGGACATCAGAGTAGCCCGTGGCAGGGGTAGTTCGCGGCGCAAAGCGCCTCCGCCTCCCTGGGGGTTAGTGCTACGGTGGAAGCCATGGGAAAGAGTGATGAGGTTGCAGATATGAGTCTAGAGATGTGCAATGACAATGGAGGCCAACCCTACATATATATATATATATAGTGAACTGGCGGGAAGAACTGGCGGGAAGAAAAATGGCGGGAAAAAATGGCGGAAAAAAATATGGAGGGAAGAAATAGAAGGAAGAAAAATGGCTCATTTAATACATATACTGTTAACAGAAGAAATATGACATTGTTCTAAAAATGGGACGGTTGGAGGGATTTCTGGCTGGGCCAGGAAGCACTAATGATAGGGGTGAGTGTCGACATTATGTCGTGCAGCGTGTACCTTGTCCCGGATGGTGTCACCAACCGGGACTAAAGATGAACCTTTAGTCCCTGTTGGAGACACCAACAGGGACTAAAGATGAACCTTTAGTGCCGGTTGGAGACACCAACCGGGACAAAACACGAGTCAGCACTAATAATAGGGGTGAGTGTCGACATTATTTCGTAAGTGTCGACACTATGCCGAGCTGCTTGTACTATAAATATGCATCCTTGTGAGTCCAGTCCTCCAGCCAGTTTGAGGCATCTCCAAGATGGTTTTCAAGAGCAGGGACACCACTACGGCCAGTTTCAGGGAGATGCCGATGGAGCCCAGTCCTCCGGCATCTCCGAGAAACTGGTCATAGAGGCACTCCCTAATATGTGAAATTAGTTAGCTCCCAGGTGTATTGATCTAGTTAGAGAAGTTACAAGCTGCAAGATGGTTTTCGAGAGCAGGGACACCACTACGGCCAGTTTCAGGGAGATGCCGCGAGCCCGTCCTCGGCAAGATTCTCAAGAAACTGTTCATAGAGGCACTCCCTAATATGTGACCGCGCGCGTTTGGAGATCAGATCTTAATGGTAAGTACGAATCGGGACAACTTCTTCTCATAGTCCCGGTCCATCCACAAAACAAAACTAACACTCAAGACATTTATTAATATTAAAAACATGAACTAGAGTTACATAATATAAGCATGAACTTCTTGGCATATGTCCTTCCTTATGATCGCTTCAGACGTAACCATGGAGCATCTTCTTTACTTAACGGAATGCTTGGGTCAGTTTTCACTGTGAAGGGCAGAATTTCATCAAACTTATTATAATATTCTGACATGTCTGTCTTGTCCTCGATTCCCACGATGTTTCTTTTCCTTGAAAGAACTATGTGACGCTTTGGCTCATCATATGATGTATTCGTTTGCATATTTTTTTCTTTTTTTGGTCTGGAGGACATGTCCTTCACATAGAAAACCTGAGCCACATCATTGGCTAGGACGAATGGTTCGTCTAAGTTCTTGTCTACCTTCATAAGATTGTTGAGATCCACCATTGTCATTCCGTACTTCTTGTCTACCTGAACCCCTCCTCCTGTTAGCTTGACCCATTTGCATCGAAACAAGGGGATCTTAAAATTAGGTCCATAGTCAAGTTCCCATATCTCCTCTATGAACCCATAATACGTGGTCTTCTGCCCATTGTCTTCTGCTGCATCAAAGCGGACACCACTATTTTGGTTGGTGCTCTTTTTATATTGGCCTATCGTGTAAAATGTATTCCCATTTATCTCGTACCCTTGGAAAGTACATACAGTCGAAGATGGTGTCCTGGCTAACAAGTACAGCTGATCCCCAACAGTGGTGTTATTCGTGAGAAGTCTTTGTAGCCAGCCGCCAAAACTCGCCATGTGTTCACTTATAATCCATTCATCAGACTGCCCTGGGTGTTTGAGGCGTATTAAATTCTTGTGTTCATTGATATACGGGGCAACCAAGATAGATCTTTGTAAAACCGTGTAGTGTGCTTGATTGAGAGAATGCCCGTCCCTACATATCATTGCTTTACATCCTAGGGTGCCTTTTCCACGCAGTCTCCCCTCATGTCGTGATTCTGGAACACCAATCGCCTTAAGGTCAGGAATAAAATCAACATAGAACTCAATGACCTCCTCTGTTACATAGCCCTTGGAGATGCTTCCTTCTGGCCTAGCACGATTATGAACATATTTCTTTAAGACTCCCATGTACCTCTCAAAGGGGAACATATTGTGTAGAAATACAGGACCGAGAATGGCAATCTCTTCTACTAGGTGAACCAGGAGATGCGTCATAATATTGAAGAAGGATGGTGGGAACACCAACTCAAAGCTGACAAGACATTGGGCCACATCTGTTTGTAACCCTGGTAGGCTTTCTGGATCGATTACCTTCTGAGATATTGCATTGAGGAATGCACATAGCTTCACAATGGGTACTCGAACATTTTCAGGTAGAAGCCCCCTCAATGCAATCGGAAGCAATTGTGTCATAATCACGTGGCAGTCATGAGACTTCAGGTTTTGGAATTTTTTATCTGCCATATTTATTATTCCCTTTATATTCGACGAGAAGCCAGACAGGACCTTGATACTGCTCAGACATTCAAAAAAGATTTCCTTCTGCTTTGGTAAGAGCGTAATGGCGGGAGTTTAGTGGCATCGATTAGCCTTCTCGTTCTCGGGATGCATAGGCTCTTGAGGGCTTTCAGACGTTGCTGGTCCCGTGCTTCGGTGTATCTTTGTCTTCCCATACACTCCTAGAAAGCCTAGCAGGTTCACGCAAACATTCTTCATCACGTGCATCACGTCGATTGAAGAGCGGACCTCTAAGACTTTCCAATAGGGTAGGTCCCAAAATATAGATTGCTTCTTCCACATGGGCGCGTGTCCAGCATCGTCATTCGAAATGAAAGACCGCCGGGACCTTTTCCAAAGATTACTTCTAGGTCCTTGACCATACCAAATACCTCCTCACCGCACGGAGGACAGGCTTCCTCCGGGGTTACGCAGACGTTTGAAATGCTTGCCTTTCTTTCTTCTTGGATGCGAGTTGGAATAAATCGGCGATACCCTAGGTACACAACCTTCTTACATTTATCCAAATATACACTTTCAGTCTCATCTAAACAGTGTGTGCATGCATTGTATCCCTTGTTTGTCTGCCCTGAAATGTTACTAAGAGCAGGCCAATCATTGATGGTTACGAAAAGCAATGCTCGTAGGTCAAATGGCTCCCCTTTGTGCTCATCCCACATACGTACACCTGTTTTGGCCCACAGCTGTAAAAGTTCTTCAACTAATGGCCTTAGGTACACATCAATGTCGTTGCCGGGTTGCCTCGGGCCTTGGATGAGCACTGGCATCATAATGAACTTCCTCTTCATACACAACCAAGGAGGAAGGTTATAGATACATAGAGTCACAGACCAGGTGCTGTGACTGCAGCTCTGCTCACCAAAAGGATTCATGTCGTCTGTACTTAGACCAAACCTTAAGTTCCTTGCATCACGTGCAAAGTCCGGGTACTCTTGCTCGACTTTTCTCCACTGTGACCCATCAGCGGGGTGTCTCAACATCGCGTCTTTCTTACGGTCTTCCATGTGCCATCGCAACAACTTGGCATGCTCTTTATTTATGAAGAGACGTTTTAACCGTGGTATTATAGGAGCATACCACATAACCTTGGCGGGAACCTTCTTCCTAGGGTCCTCGCCCTCAACATCGCCAGGTTCGTCTCGTCTGATCTTATACCGCAGTGAAGTGCATACCGGGCATGCATCCAAATTCTCGTACTTCTCACCACGGTAGAGGATGCAGTCATTAATGTAGGCATGTATCTTCTGCACGTCTAATCCTATAGGGCAGTCAACCTTCTTTGCTTGGTATGTACTGTCGGGCAACTCATTATTTCTTGGAAGAAGATTCTTTATTTTTACCAACAACTTTGAAAATGCGCTGTCAGTCACACCGTTCTCTGCCTTCCATTGCAGAAAATCCAGCGTGGTACCTAGCTTTTTGTGGCCATCTTCGCAAGTTGGATACAACAATGTTTTGTGATCCTTTAACATCTGCTCCGGCTTCTCCTTCTCCTTTTCAGTTTCACATTCTTCCTTTGCATCAGTAATGGCCCGACCAAGATCGTCATCAGCGGGCCCATCTGCTGCCTCTTGATCTTCATTATCTACCCTCGTTGCAGTATCATCATATTCAGGATACATATTATGATAGTTGTCATCATCCTCTTCTTCTTCGTTGTCTTCCATCACAACCCCTTTTTCTCCGTGCTTGGTCCAACAATTATAGCTGGGCATGAAACCGGATCGAAGCAGGTGGGCGTGAATGGTTCTGGTATTTGAGTAGTCTTTCTTGTTCTGACAGTGAACACACGGACAACACATAAAACCATTGTGACCACGGTTTGCATTAGCCACAACGATGAAATTTTGGAGGCCCGTAATGTACTCGGAAGTGCGGAGGTCACCGTACATCCATTGCCGGTTCATCTGCATTAATATGTAGTATATATCAAAAATTAATAGGGAGATGACCATTTATATATAGTACATCAATGACACATGAAAGGATAGTTGCCGACCTCGACCGAGAAGGAAAGAGCAACGAGAAAACTTATTTTGAACTCTCGGGCATTTCACCGAACACCTCTTGTGCATATGAAAAAAACACAAACTAGCACTCTTCACACCCTCTTGCTAGGCTCCAAAATGAGATAGTGAAAAAAATGGAAGAGTGGGGTGTGGGCTGCGGTGTCTTATATAGCCCCCCCCCTTTAACATCGGTTCAAGCCACGAACTGGTGTTAAAGGGGCTCTGTACCACATTGCGAGTCCTTTAACACCGGTTCATGGCACGAACCGGTGTTAAAGGGGGGCTCCTTTTTTCCGCACGGTCCACGCTGGTACCGCCCCCCTTTAACACCGGTTCGTAGAAGAACCGGTGTTAAAGCCCTTTTCCAGGATCAACAAAAAGCCTCGTTTCCACTAGTGAGCGACGGGGAGGCGCGCTGGGTGGGAGGGGGTGGAGCGCCAGGGGTGGATGGGGCCGCCCGGTCGCTTCGCTTCGGGAGTCAGGGCGGGCGGCACGTGGGGGGGGGTCCATTCTCGCCTCCAGTGAAACCATCACCGACTCGACTCCCCGTCTGTTTCTTCGAAGAGGGACCCTTCTCCCTCGCAAGATTCATATGTGTGCAAGTTGAATCCTTGGTAGGGACGATGGTTGAACTCAATTCAATCTAGCCGGTGGCAAAGCTATACACCATTTCATTCTAACAAACATAATAGTTTGTTGGGATTTAACGCGGATATGACAAAATATGGTCAACAAACTCTTTGCATTTGCACCCCAATTCAGCAAATAAAGGGCGTGAAATCATGGTGGTATCATACAGAATCGGCCAAGAGTAAAGTGTACACACACCTTTTAGAGTGACACTGCTGGAATTTCTCCCTAACAAACATAGCTGAGATATGATATAAATTGATAATACATGGTTAATAGAATCTCTGCAGGATTTCCCAGTTCCATGAAGAGAGTAGAAATTCATGGTAGTACTAGCGATCATTAATAGAGTGACTGTGTAGGCCACAAATAATAAGTATTACACATTTACGAAGTTGAAAATGCCACTCATGATAATTACTCCCTACAGTAATTATCTAGAAAATGCAAGAGTAAAGATGTTTTAGCTTTGTGTAGCAAATATATCTAGACTATTTTAGTAGATACATTTGCTTCATAAAGCTAAAACATCTTATATTTTGACATTGAGGGAGTAGAATAGAATGAGAAAGTTTGATAGTGTACTGAATTGACGAACGGTACGATTAGAGAATGGCCTCAATGTTGCACCTATCGAAGAGGTAAGTTGTTGTCTTGTGCTTGATCATCTGCAGCTTGGGTTTATCAGCCCGTCCGTCAAGAATCTTGACACCAGTGAGGATAGCAGCCATGTCAACAAGGTCGTCACTTGACTCCACGGACGATCCATCGAAGATGCCAAAGAATTTGGCGACGCAGAACCTGTGGTTCCCTAGGTAGAGCAGGTTGTTGTCCATCAAAGACCACTCGCCCCGATTGTCGGTCGGGCCGAAGCCTCGCCACTGGTGCAGCACCTCGGGCGGCGCAAGCAGAGGTGACGGGAGATCAAGCGAAACGAGGCTCTCGAGGTCGCTGTCAAGGAAGCCCAAGTAGAGGTTGTGGAGGCGAGGGACTCTCAGAGCTCGTCCGACCAAGGGCAGCGTCCAGCTGCCGGTCTCCGTCCACTCGTGGGTGGCCGTGTCGAAGCAGTAGGTGCCGAAGCCGCCGCCGCCGCCGGGCTTATAGCTCCTATGCGACGTCTTTACATGGAATTGGAAGGAACACGACATCGTTGAATAGAATAGCTCGTATGCGACACTTCTGAAGCGGCAAATAGCTCCCGTGCGACACTTCCACTTAACCTCACGAGACCGTCAACGAATTCGAATCAGCTGAGTAGAGTAGGACCCACAACCTCTCCACGTCACGGCGGAACTCACCTGATGTCCACCTCATATCATGGGACCCACGCTGTGGTTGAAGAGAGCCGTTGGCCCCGATCCGTCCCCGCACCCGAGCACTCCCGCCACCGTTCCAGCCCGCATCTCATCCCCTTCCGTTTTCTTCTCCGGCGAGCAAGTGCGGCAACGCCAGCGAGGGATGTCGAGCTCTGCTTCAGCCTCCCTCCGCTCATGGCCTCGGTATGGTGCGGTGCCGATGAGGAGGTGCCCCGATTGCCCCCGTACCGCGCCCCTGAAGCGGCTTGTCACATCCACCGACAAGAACGACAACATTGGCCGGGAATTTGTGAAGTGTGAGAGCAAGCCCGAGCCGGGAAAGGTGAGATCTGAGTGTTCCGAGCGCCAATTTCTCGCTTTTTTTTTCGAAATTTCATGCATTTCATCGAATTTGGGATTTAGGGTTCATCTCTGCGATTTCAGGAACTGCCAAAATGTGGGCATTTTGAGTGGCTTGATGAGTACATCGAGCGAATTGGGGTGGAGGTAGCATCCCGGGAGCTCGAAAACCTGTCTGTGGTGGAGCAATTGGGATGTGGCAACCCCATTTCCGCTGGTACTACGGTGGATGCGGAAGTGAAGGCCGAGCTGAAGAAGATGAACAAGCGGCTAAGGCAAATCATCGAATTGAAGAAGCAGGACAATCTGAAGGCCGTTTTTTTTATTTTTGTGTAATTTCTCTCGGATTAGTTTATCTCCTGATCATTAGTCATTAGACAGCGCAATCAGTGTTCGAGTGATGATTTGTAATGGATGTAATGGTCTATGTCTTTGGCTTGAATAAAATGCAACACAAATTCGGGCTAATTTTGAGCTGCTCTGTTTTCGAAATCAGTGTTTCTTCAGTTTCGTCAGTTTCGCCAGTGTTTCTTCAGTTTTATCAGTGTGCAGGGGAGGGGAGGGGTTGAAAAGTTAAAAAAACAATTGACGAGGAGTGATTGAAAAAGGTCAGGCCCAAATAAAACTTAGCCAGGCCAAAATGGTCATATCCAGGCCCAATATTAACTACTTGTAGATTGGACAAAAAAGCGTACTCACGTTACAATCTAACTAGGGACGTGTGGATCTGCAGATACTCGTGCTCAGGTCGCAATCTTTTATTTTTTGGCGAAAGTAAATATATAAATGAAGGCCAAGGGCATCCATTTAACTAATATAACTTGGGCGCCCCTTTAACTTATGTAAATATGTAAATGTGTTGTTTGAAAATGAACCATGTGTTGTTTGAAAATAATCAACCATCATAATGTTAACTTATTCTTCCTTTTGAGCTTTTCTAATTTCACTCATTTTATAAATATTGCACGAGTATTATATGAGAACTTGTTTTTGTGTCTTTTGTTTTATGCACATGTTGTTTTGGGTGTTTTGACAAATGACAATATAATAAAACACAAGTCGAGTGATATCAGATTATACATATTGCGGGCACGAGTAAAACACGGGATAGATAATATGTTAGATAACATTACATATATTAGATAGCCCGATAACATTACAATAAAAGAAAAGGGGTACAATATAGAAGGGAAGGGCAACTAGGCGCCTAAACCCTGGGCTAAACCCTAACCCTAGCTACTACGTGGGTTTAGCCCGGCTGCCGTCCTACTCCATCGGCGGTGGGGACGGTGCCGGTGCCGCCGCCCTCCAAGCCGCCTGTTGGAGATATGCCCAAGAGGCAATAATAAAGTGGTTATTATCATATCTTCATACTTATGATAAATGTTTACATACCATGCTATAATTGTATTAACAGGAAACATTAATACTTGTGTGATTTGTAAACATAAAAGAGTCCCTAGTAAAGCCTCTAGTTAAACTAGCTTGTTGGTTAATATATGATCATGGTTTCCTGATCATGAACATAGAGATGCTATTAACAACAGGGTCATATCATTAGGAGAATGATTTGATGGACATACTCCTATAGTTAAGCGTAGCATAAAGATCAAGTCATTTAATATAGTTCATTTGCTATAAGCTTTCTGATACATAGTAACCTAATTCCTTCGACCATGAGATCATGCATATCACCTTCACCGGAAGGATGCTTTGATGACATCAAACACCACACCATAACTGGGTGGCTATAAAAGTGGCATTGAGTGTTCGGAAAGTATTGGTTGAGACACATGGATCAAGAGTGGGATTTGTCCATCCATATGACAGATAGATATACTCTGGGCCCTCTCGGTGAAATGTCATCCAATTAGCTTGCAAGCATGTGACTGGCTCACAAGGGATCACATATCACGGGAACGAGAAAAGAGTACTTATCAGTAACGAGGTTGAACTAGGTATGCAGAGATACCGACGATCATAACCTCGGATAAGTAAACTATCGTGAGACAAAGGGAAATTGGTATCATATGTAAGTGGTTCATTCGATCACAAAGTAATCGTATAAATATGTGGGATCCATATGAATTTCCAGATTCCTCTATTGGTTATTGATCGGAGAAGTCTCTCGATCATGTCCGCATAATTCACGAACTGTAGGGAGACACACTTAAGGATTCGATGTTGTTGAGTAGTTATGGAATGATGAGTAAGAGACCAAATGTTGTTCGGAGTCTCGGATGGGATCCGGGATATCACGAGGAGATCCGGAATGGTCCGGAGAATAAGATTCATATAAGGAAAGTCCTGTTTCGGAGTTGGGAATGATTCTGGTGTTTTCATCGGGAATGTTCTAGAAGGGTCCGGAAGGTCCGACACTCCGGAGGGGAAGGGTACATGAATGTGTCATGACAATGTGGAATGGTTGCATCATGTACTAGGTCACTTGGCTGGGCAAAATAAAGGGAGAAATCAAATCCTAGTTTGAAAGTCAAACGCCAATTTGAAAAGTCAAACGACAAGTTTGCTTGGTGGAGGGAGAGTAGGAAACCTACTTGGGGAGGAAGTCTCCTCCCTCCACCCGCCAGCCAAGGAGGAGGAGTTGGAGGAGGACTCCCTCCTCCCAAGCCGCACCCTCCCAACTATATAAGGAGGGGTAGGGCTGCCCCTCTAAACACACACCCAAACACTAGCCTCCTAGCCGACGGCCTCCTCCAAGTCACCGCCGCCTAGGGCCTCCTCTAGCTCGGCGAGTTAGGGTTTCCCCAAACCCTAGCCGCCGGCCAAGCCCTGCCCTTGGTGCCCTCTAAACCCTAGATCACCAAGGCCTCTCTCATACTCCACCATACTCGCTCCGGCTTAAGGCGAAGTCCTGCGAGATCTCCCCTCTACTTCCGACACCATGCCGTCATGCTGCCGGAATCACGAGGAGAGTGCTACAACCTCCGCTGCCTGCTGGAACAAGGGAGAGGAAGGTCTTCATCGAAAATTTAACGTGTGACCGATCATGAAGCGCTGTCGAAACGCAGCGCCGGAAGGATCGTCTACGCGATCTTGAGATCGGTAGTGTACGACTACATCATCCACGAGAATCTGCTCTCGTTAACTGCTTTGGATCTTCGAGGGTTAGTAATCTATTGACTCATTGCTACAATATAGTAGATAGATCTTGGCTTGTGTGTGTTCATGCGATAGAAATTTTTTGTTTTCCATGCTACGAACCCCTACACCGCCGCCGCAGCATTCCAAGCCGCCAGCCTCTCCCGTTGCTCCTGCCGCCGCTGCTCCTCCTGGAAGGACCAGCGGTTGGCCTCCCGTCGGTCCTCCTCCTCCCGTTTGCGCCTTTTCTTCAAGGCGCGCGTGGCCTGCTTGTCCTCCCACTTGGCGTAAGCAGCCAGCTCTGCCTCCTCCTCCTTCTCCGCCGCCTTCCAATACTCTTCGGAGGGGCCGTCGTTGGGGAGGTTGCCGCCGGGGAGGGGGTTATGGACGATGTGGCCCTGGGCCCAGGGGCAGGGCTTTGTGTCGCCCGCCCTTTTTGCCACGCCTCGGGCGCATGGGCGCCTCCTGCTCCCAGACCTGCTTGTGGTCCAGGTGGTTGTCCTCGTCGCTTACTTCGGATTCCGATGGGAAGCGGAGGGAGGAGGTCGCCATGGTCGCCGGAGTGTTTTGGGGCTAGAATCAAGGCAAATTATTAACAAGTGCCAAATTATTATAATAACAAATGTTTACAACAACAAACAACTGCCAAATTATTACAATAACAAATGTTTACAAAAACAAGTGCCAAATTCAAAGTCTATTTCTTTTGGATCTTCTTACCCCTCGTTTTCTTCTCCTTCACAAGTTTCACACCACACAACAGGTTTATGCTCTTCTTTTTCTTACCATTACCATCTGGCCTCCCCACAGCATGTCCAAGAGTCTCCTTCACCTCCTGCACCTCCTCAATAACACAATCTAGCACCAGAGCCTCATCAACATGGTCACTTTGCACCAGAGCCTCATCAACATGGTCAGTTTGCACCAGAGCCTCAACAACAGGATCATTTTGCACCAGAGCCTCAACAACAGACTCATTTTGCACTAGAGCCTCAACAACATGCTCATTTTGCACCAGAGCCTCAACAACAGGCTCATTTTGCACTAGAGCCTCAACAACATGCTCATTTTGCACCAAAGCTTCCAAATCAGAAACAGTGTGCCCTAAAGCCTCAACAGTTTGCACATCATCCTCCAAAACAAGTTCAGATTGCACCTCAGCAACACCAAACATGATCTGGTTAGTTCTCTTCTTTCTTTGGCCATTGATTATTGCCCTTTTCACTGGCCAGCATTCGTCAACAACAAGAGGTGGGCCTTTTTCTCCACGCTTCCTCCTGAAAACAAGCAAGTTAGCTCGGGGAGAAAAATCATCAACAAGAAATGGGATAGATTTTGGATGAACATACTTTGGCTTTTCAGCAGTGTATCTGCACTTGGTAGAGCCAGCTCGGTGTCCAAGTTCTTCACAGAGTTTGCATCTATTCATGTTGCCTTTTTGGCTTGGCATCTTTCTTTTCATCTTTCTTTCCGTTCTTGCTGCTCCCACCTTTCTCAAACCAAGCCTTGAATCTACTCTGCTTGGGCCAAGAAAAGTATGGCATGCTCACAAGGCTTCCCAGTGTGTTGCCACTCATGGCATGTGCATTCATGCAATTGAGTGTCAACAACATGCATTCTGCCAGTCTTTGTATCTCTGACTTCAGCACCCCACAATGAGGATTTCTCAACATGCAAATGTGCAAGATTTCTGCTCCCGTTGAACACCTGCTGCACAACATCAGGAAGCTTATCTCCTTGAAGAACATGACCAAGCCTTCTTCTCAATTCCCACAACCTCATGATCATGATCCTGATCTGGTCAACCATGTCATGGACAGGCAAGTCTTTTAACTCCTTCACTTTGTTGTTGAAACTTTCTGCCAAATTATTGTTGATATGATCACATTTGATGGCAGTGTTAAACCCTGACCTGTACCATAAAAGAGAATGGTAGGTTTCCAACCATGTACAAAACTTGACCCTATCCTCCTTAGAGCATGCCGCCTTAATCTTCTCAAGGGTGATATGAATGTGTCTGTCTGGTGTAAGATCTTGCTGTTGGAATTATGCCCTAGAGGCAATAATAAAGATGTTATTATTATAATTCTTGTTCATGATAAAGTTTATATTCCATGCTACAATTGTATTAAGCAGAAACTTTGATACTTGTGTGGTTTATGAACAACACTGTGTCCCTAGTACGCCTCTATGGACTAGCTCATTGATTAATGATGGTTAAGGTTTCCTAACCATAGACATGAGTTTTCAATTAATAATGAGGTCATGTCATTGGGAGAATGATATGATGGACAGACCCAAATCAAGCAGAGCAATTAGATCGTGTCATCGTGTTCATCTTTGCGAAGCTTTTCTTATGTCAAATATTGTATTCCTTAGACCATGAGATAATGCAACTCCCTGGTATCGGAAGAAAGCTTTGAGGTCATCAAACGTCATCCTATGAGAGGGTGATCATAAAGGTGTCTCTCAGGTGATCGGAAAGTACTTGTTGGGTTGTATGTATCGAGATGGGATTTGTCCCTCCCAAGTCGGAGAGATATACTTCGGGCCCACTCGGTAATCGATATCAACACCGCTTGCAAGCACATGGTTAAGGAGTTAATCACAAAGTGATATCGGATTACGGAACGAGTAAAGTACTTGCTGTGAACGAGATTGAACTAGGTATGCCGATACCGACGATCGAATCTCGGGCAAGTAAAATATCACGCGACGAAGGGAATATATATGGGATTAATTGAATCCTGGCATCGTGGTTCATCCGATATGATCATCGATGAATATGTGGGAGTCAATATGGGTTTCCAGACCCCGATGTTGATTATTGATAGAAGATCATGTCTGCATATTCTCGAACCCATAGGGTCACACACTTAACGTGTCTCGACGCTAGGATAGAATGGATAATTGGTTTATGAGTTTTTGTTTGGAGTCACGGATGAGATCTAGGACGTCACGAGAGGTTCCGGAATGGTCCGGAGAATAAGATTCATATAAGGGAAAGCAGTTTTTGGATTTCGGAATTGTTTCAGAATGTTCGGTATTGTACCGGAAGGTTCTAGAAGCTTCCGGAGTGGGACCAACGTGTCCCCACTTGTCAGAGGAGTACGTGGGCCTACGAGGGAGTGCCCTGGCCGCATTGGGCCAGGGGCACAAGGCCCCATAGGCCCAGCCGGCCAAACCCTAGGGGAAACCCTAGGGAAACCTTCTAGAAGGAGGGGGAAAACTTGCCCCCCACTCCAACTCTTGGGGCCGCCGCCCTATGGCTTGGAGGAGGGGCCAAGGGGGCCGGCCAGCCCCCTATATATAGAGGGCAGGGGCGCATCCCTCCTCCCCCACTCCTTCAACCCTAGCTGCCAAACTTCTGCCCTCTCTCTCTCTCCCGACTGCGCGTAGGCGAAGCCCTGCCACAGAAACTCTCCACCTTTGCACCACGCCGTCGTGTTGTAGATCCAACCTATCTCTCCACCCCAATTGCTGGACCGAGGAAGGAGGAGACGTCGAGGTGCCGTACGTGTGCATCTCTCGGAGGCGTCGCCACTTGCGGCATTGGATCGGATCGGATCGCGAGGAGGAGAAGGCTAGTACAACTACATCAACCACGTTCTGTTGAACGTTCCGCTGTGCGATTTCTTCATGGGTATGAAGATCTCATCTATCCCTCTCGTTGTTTGCATCTCCTAGATTAGATCTTGGCTTTTCCCGTTCGCATCCGTAGAAAATTTTGATTTACTATGTTGCGAAACCCTTCAGTGGTATCAGAGCTAGATCTATGCGTAGATGTGTTTCACGAGTAGAACGCAACATGCTTGTTGCGGGCGTTGATGTTTTCTATTGCAAGCCTCTCGTTTGTGTACTTCTTATGACGCGGGATAGTGAGATCGAAGCGGTCCAGACCAACTTTATGCGACCTCGTTCGTGAGACCGGCCCCGCACTTGACGTGTGGCTTGTTCCACACATGCGGCTGGTGGATGCCAGTTTCTCTCACTATAGTTGTCATGGGATTTACACCGGATGTTGGCAACCATAATATCACCATTGTGGCTTTCCATAGGTAAGAATCGTTCTTAGCTTGTTACTCTATAAGCCATGTAAAACATGCAACAACAAAGTAGAGGCGTCTAACTTGTTTTTGCAGGGAGTGTTTCTGTGATATGGTATGGCCCAAGATGTGATGTGTATGTTGTATGCAATGATCATGTTTTGTAATGTTTCACGACTTGCATGTCGATGAGTACACAACCGGCAGGATCCATATGGTTGTCTTTATTATTGTGTATGACCTGTGTGTCAACTTCTTATACGCCATGTAATAGCTTTACTTTATTGCTAAGTAGTTAGAAATAGTTGTAGTTGCTATTCATGGTGGAGGCAATCATGGTGGAGTGATGGAGATCATGCTGGCACGCACAAGATGGAGATCATTGCGCGGATATTGGCTATACCATGTCACATAAAATTATATGCATGTGATGTTTATCATTTTATGTATCTTATCATGCTTAGATCGTGACGGTAGAATTATAAGATGATTCCTCACTTAAAGATCAAGATAAAACTGTGTTCTCCCCATGTATGCACCGTTGCGAAAGTTCGTCGTGCTCAAGTATCACGTGATGATCAGGTGCTATAAACTCTACGTTCACATACAACGGGTGCAAGCCAGTTTTGCACACGCGGAAATACTTGGGTTTGACTTGACGAGCCTAGCATGTACAGACATGGCCTCGGAACACATGAACCGAAAGGTTAAGCATGAGTCATATGAATGATATGATCGACACTTTGTTGTCCACCATTCAAACCACATCTCTTCTCGTGAAGATCGGATTAGGTGTGGTGAATTTGGATCATGTTCACTAAACAACTTGAGGGATGTTGAATTTAGTGGGAGTTCATCTAGTAATTTGATTAAGTTAAACTAGTTATCATGAACATAGCCTAAATTGTACTTGCAAATTTTGTAGATCAAATGGCTAAGTCCAACTTCAACTTCAACGTTTTTGCTGAGAAAGAAAAGCTTAAGAACAATGGGTCTAACTTCACCAACTGGTTCCGCAATCTGAGAATCATTCTCTCTGGCGGACAAAAGGACTATGTCCTTGAGAAAGCGCTAGGTGACGCCCCTGCTATAGATGCGCCGGCTGATGAGAAAGCTATTTATCAGTCGCGCAAGGATGATTATGGTGTGATTAAGAGCACCATGTTATTTGCTATGGAATCGGACCTTCAAAATCGTTTTGAGGAGTTCCCGAGGCCCTTTGAGATTCTTGAGGAACTGAAAACTATGTTTCAGACTCAGGCCCGTTCTGAGAGATATGAGATCTCTGAGAAATTCTTTAACTGCAAGATGGAGGAAGGGAGTTCCGTTAGTGAGCACTCCATTAAGATGTCGGTCTACACTCAATGCCTTGAGCAACTGGACTGCAAGATTCCAGAGGAGCTCAAGATTGACAGAGTTCTGCAATCACTCCCTCCTAGCTACAAAGGTTTTGTAGTTACTCATAATCAGATTGGTTCCAGTCGATTCTGAGCTCTTCGCTAAGCTAAAAGCTGCGGAGGTGGACATCAAGAAAGATAATCATGTGTTGATGGTCAACAAGCCCCCCAGCTTTAAGAAAGGTAAGGGTGCAAAGAAGCCCTTCAAGAAAGGCGGCGGCAAGCGCGTTGCCCCTGCTGAGAAGAAGCTCAAGTCTAGACCTAAGCCAGACACTGAGTGCTTCTATTGCAAGGACAAGGGTCACTGGAAGCGCAACTATCCGAAGTACTTAGCGGACAAGAAGGCTGGCACCATCAAAGGTATATTTGATATACATGTTATTGCTGTTTTCCTTACTAGCCCTCCTTGTAGTGCCTGGGTATTTGATACTGGTTCAGTTGCTAATATTTGTAACTCGAAACAGGAGCTACGGAATAGACGGCGGCTAGCGAGGGATGGGGTGACGATGCGCGTTGGCAACGGATCAAGAGTTGATGTGATGGCCGTCGGCACGCTCTCCTTAGTTTTACCTTCGAGGTTAGTTTTAAACCTCAATAAATGTTATTATGTGCCTGCGTTGAGCATGAACATCATATCTGGATCGTGTTTATTGTAAGACGGTTATTCATTTAAATCGGAGAATAATGGTGTTCTATTTATATGAGTAACATCTTTTATGGTCATGCACCTGCTATGAATGGTTTATTTCTTCTGAATCTCGAAAGGAATGAAACACACAATCATAACATTGAGGCTAAGAGATGCAAGGTAGATAGTGATAATACGACTTATTTGTGGCACTGCCGTCTAGGTCATATTGGTGTAAAACGCATGAAGAAACTCCTCTGATGGACTTTTGGAGTCTCTTGATTTTGAATCATTTGACACGTGCGAACCATGCCTCATGGGCAAGATGATCAAAACCCCGTTCTCCGGAATAATGGAGCGAGCAACGGACTTGTTGGAAATCATACATACCAATGTATGCGGACCAATGGTTGTTTCGACGCGCGGTGGTTATCGCTATTTTCTCACTTTTACTGATGACTTAAGTTGATATGGGTATATCTATTTAATGAAACATAAATCTGAAACATTTGAAAAGTTCAAGGAATTTCAGAACAAAGTGGAAAACCATCGTAACAGGAAAATTAAATTTCTACGATCCGATCGTGGAGGTGAATATTTGAGTTATGATTTTCTCACGCATCTTAAAGCAAGCAGAATCGTTTCGCAACTCACGCCACCCGGAACACCACAGCGCAATGGTGTGTCTGAACGCTGGAATCGAACTCTATTAGATATGGTGCTATCAATGATGTCTCTTACAGATTTGCCGTTATAATTTTGGGGTTATGCATTAGAAACCGCTGTATTCACTTTAAATATGGCACCATCTAAATCCGTTGAGACGACACCGTATGAACTGTGGTTTGGTGCTAAACCTAAGTTGTCATTTCTTAAAGTTTGGGGATGCGAGGCTTACGTCAAGATTGATGCCGGACAAGATCGAACCCAAAGCGGAGAAATGCGTCTTCATAGGATACCCTAAGGAAACTATTGGGTATACCTTCTATCACAGATCCTAAGGCAAAGTGTTTGTTGCAAAGAACGGATCCTTTCTTGAGAAGGAGTTTCTCTCGAAAGAAGTGAGTGGGAGGAAAGTAGAGCTAGACGAGGTTATTGAACCTCCTCTTGAGTTGGAGAGTAGCGCAGCACCTGAAATTGTTCCAGTGCCGTCTGCACCAACAATAGAGGAAGCTAATGACAAGGATCCTGAAGCTTCGGACGATGCTACTACTGAACGTCGCAGGTCGACAAGGTCACGTGCCCCTCCTGAGTGGTACGACAACCCTGTCTTAACTGTCTTGTTAGTAGACAACAGTGAACCTGCGAACTATGAGGAAGCAATGATGAGCCCAGACTCTGAGAAATGGATAGAGGCCATGAAATCCGAATTGGGATCCATGAGCGAAAACCAAGTATGGACTTTGGTGGACCCTCCAAGCGACCGAAAGGCCGTTGAGTGCAAATGGATTTTCAAGAAGAACACGGACGTGGATGGTAATGTAACTGTCTATAAAGCACGGCTTGTAGCGAAAGGTTTTCGACAAGTTCAAGGTGTTGACTGCGATGAGACTTTCTCTCCCGTAGCGATATTTAAGTCCATTCGGATTTTATTAGCAATTGCTGTTGGAGATATGCCCTAGAGGCAATAATAAATGTAGTTATTATTATATCTTTGTGTTTATGATAAATGTCTACATTCATGCTATAATAGTATTAACAAGGAAACATTAATACTTGTGTGATTTGTAAACTAAAATAGAGTCCCTAGTAAAGCCTCTTTATAATACTAGCTTGTTGGTTAATAAATGATTGTGGTTTCCCTATCATGAACATTGAGATGTTATTAACAACAAGATCATATCGTTAGGAGAATGATATGGTGGACATACTCCTATAGATAAGCGTAGCATAAAGATCAAGTCATTTTAATAGTTCAATTTCTATATGCTTTCTGATACATAGTAACCTAATTCCTTCGACCATGAGATCATGCATATCACCTTCACCGGAAGGATGCTTTGATGACATCAAACACCACACCGTAACTGGGTGGCTATAAAAGTGGCATTGAGTGTTCGGAAAGTATTGGTTTAGACACATGGATCAAGAGTGGGATTTGTCCATCCATATGACGGATAGATATACTCTGGGCCCTCTCGGTGAAATGTCATCCAATTAGCTTGCAAGCATGTGACTGGCTCACAAGGGATCACATATCATGTGAACGAGAAAAGAGTACTTATCAGTAACGAGGTTAAACTAGGTATGCAGAGATACCGATGATCATAACCTCGGATAAGTAAACTATCGTGAGACAAAGGGAAATTGGTATCGTATGTAAGTGGTTCATTCGATCGCAAAGTAATCGTAGAAATATGTGGGAACCATATGAATTTCCAGATTCCTCTATTGGTTATTGTTCAGAGAAGTGTCTCGGTCATGTCCGCATAATTCACGAACCGTAGGGAGACACACTTAAGGATTCGACGTTGTTTGAGTAGTTATGGAATGATGAGTAAGAGACCAAATGTTGTTCGGAGTCTCTGATGGGATTCGGGATATCACGAGGAGATCCGGAATGGTCTAGAGAATAAGATTCATATAAGGAAAGTCCTGTTTCGGGGTTGGAGAATGGTTCCGGTGTTTTCATCGGGAATGTTCTAGAAGGTTCCAGAATGTCCGGCACTCCGGAGGGGAAGGGTACATGAATGTGTCATTTCAAGTTGGAATTATTGCATCATGTACTAGGTGTCATCGCTGAACAAAATAAAGGGTTTAATCAAATCCTAGTTTGTAAAGTCAAACGCCAATTTCAAAAGTCAAACGGCTATTTTGTGAAGTGGAGGGGAAGTGGGAAACCGAGTTGGGGAGGAGTTCCTCCTCCACCGCCGGCCCATTTGGGATCCGAGTTGGGGAGGGACTCCCCTCCCCTTGGCCGGCGCCTCCCACCTATAAAATTAGGGGCAGGGCTGCCCCTCCTAACACACAACACCTCCACCCAAAACCCTAGCCCGGCGCCGCCACCTCCTGTTGCCGCCGCCTAGGGCTCCCCTAGCCGCCGACCCTAGAACCTCCTCCTTGGTGTGTCTAAACCCTAGATCACCGAGGAGCTCTCTCATAGTCCACCATACTCGCTCCGGCTTAAGGCGAAGCCCTGCGAGATCTCCCCTCTACTTCCGGTACCACGCCGCCAGCCGCCGAATCGCGAGGAGAGTGCTACAACCTCCGCTGCCTGCTGGAACAAGGAGAGGAAGGTCTTCACCGAAAATTTAACGTGTGACCGACTTCGGGAGCGCTGCCGGAACGCAGCACCGGAAGGATCGTCTACGCGATCTTGAGATTGGGAAGAGTACGACTACATCACCCGCGAGAATCCGCTCTCGTTAAACACTTTGGAATCTTTGAGGGTAAGTTATTCCATCGACTCGTTGCTACAATCTAGTAGATAGATCTTGGATTGTTTGTTTGTATGCGATAGAAATTTTTTGTTTTCCATGCTACGAAACCCTACAGTGGTATCAGAGCCGTGTCTATATGTAGATCTCACAGACGAGTAGAACACAATGGTCATTGTGGGCGTTGATGCTTTTGTTATCGATTGCTTCTTGTGTACTTTGCATCTTGCGGGATGGTGGGATGAAGCGGCCCGGGCTAACCTTACATGACATCGTTCATGAGACTTGCTCCACGCTTGAAATGCAACTTGTATTGCATAAGTGGCTTTGCGGGTGCCTGTTTCTCCCAACATAGTTAAGATCCAATTTACAACGGGTGATTGACAATACTAGTATCAATGTTGTGGTTCTTGTTCGTAAGTTAGAACGACACTTATTGAAAGCCCCAAACCACGTAAAACATGCAAAGAAAGTAGAGGCGTCTAACTTTGTTTTGCAGGGGTGTGCTGTGATGTGATATGGCCATGATTGTGATTATATTTGATGTATGCAATGTTCCTTATTGTAAGTTGGCAACCGGCAGGAGCCATATGGTTGTCTTTAATTTTGTTAAGACCCGCGTGTCTATTCAAAGTAGTTGTAATAGTTGAAGCCGGTGGACGACAACCATGGAGAAGCGTCATTGACCTTGATGCAATGCCGGTGATGATGGAGATCATGTTCGTGCTTGAAGATGGAGATCGAAAGCACACAGAAGAAATGCCATATCATATCACATATTATGAATTGCATGTGATGTTAATCCTTTATGCATCTTGTATTGCTTAGTTAACGACGGTAGCATTATAAGATGATCCCTCATGCACATGAATTTCAAGTCATAAAGTGTTCACCCTTAGTTAGCACCGTTGCTAAAGCTTGTTGTTTCGAAGCACCACGTGATGATCGGTTGTGTCAGATTCCGCAAGTGTATACAACGTGAGCAAGCCAGATTTGCTCATGCGGAAACTAAGGTTTGATCTTGACGAGCCTAGCATGTACAGACATGGTCTCGGAACACGGATCACCGAAAGGTAAAGCATGAATCATATAGTAGATATGATGAACATGTCGATTGTTCGCCATTGAAACTATATCAACTCTCGTGATGATCGGTGTTGATGTGGTGGATTTGGTTCGTGTGATCACTAAAACAATGTGAGGGATATTATTTTGAGTGGGAGTTCACCTAGATTAATTTAACTATTAATTAGAACTCAATTTGTCATAAACTTAGTCTAAACTATTGCAAATATGTTGTAGATCAATGGCGGCCCCTACCATCAATTTTAATGCGTTCCTAGAGAAAGAAAAGTTGAAAAACAATGGAAGCAACTTCGCGGATTGGTTCCACAATTTGAGGATTGTCCTCACAGCTGGTAATTTGACCTATGTGCTGGATGCACCGCTGGGTGACCCACCTGCAGCTAGTGCTACCGACGAAGTAAAGAATGTTTACCTCGCTTGGAAGACTCAGTACTCCACAGTTCAGTGTGCTATCTTGTATGGTTTAGAATCGGAGCTTCAGAAAAGGTTTGAGAATTTATACCCACATGATATTGTCCGTGATCTCAAATTGATCTTTGAGACTCACGCGGCGATTGAGAGCTATGAGGCTTCTGAAAAGTTCTTTAACTGCAAGATGGAAGAGGGCAGTCTGTCAAGGTGAGCATGTGCTTAAGATGTGCGGCACGCAAACAAACTTCAAAGCTTGGGTATAGTGATTCCTAATGCTTTGGGGATTTACCGTGTCCTCTAATCACTACCACCAAGTTACAAGAACTTTGTGATGAACTACAATATGCAAAACATGAACAAGCAGTTGCCAGAACTCTTTGCCATGTTGAAATCTGCAGAAGTGGAGATCAAGAAAGAGCACCAAGTGTTGATGGTCAATAAGACCACCAAATTCAAGAAAGGCAAGTCTAAGCAAAAGGGAAACTTCAAGAAGGGTGGTAAGAAAGTTACCGACGAAGAAGACCAAGGCTGGACCTAAGCCCGACATCGAGTGCTTTTACCGCAAGGAGAAGGTCACTGGAAGCGGAATTGCCCAAAGTACTTGGCGTATTTGAAGAACGGCAACATCAAGAAGAAAGGTATATCCGATATACATGTTATTGATGTGTATCTCACTAGTACTCGTAGTAGTGCCTGGGTATTTGATACTAGTTCGGTTGCTCATATTTTTAACTTGAAACAGGTACTGCAGAATAAACGGAAGCTAGCGAAGAACGAGGTGACGGCGCGCGTGGAAACGATCAAAGGTTGATGTGATCGCGATTGACGCTACCCCTTCATCTACCATCGCGATTAGTTTTATACTTAAATAATTGTTATTTGGTGCCTGCGTTAAGCATGAACATTATATCGGGATCTTGTTTATCGTGAGACGGTTACTTGTTTAAGTCCGAGAATAATGGTTGTTCGATTTATATGAGTAATATGTTTTATGCACATGCACCTTTGATAGATGGTCTATTCTTATTGAATCTCGATAGTGGAAATACACATATTAATAACATTGAGGCTAAACGTTTGAAATCAAGCGATAACTCGACCTATATGTGGCAATCGCTGCCTTGGTCACATTGGAGTGAAGCGTATGAAGAAACTCCATTCCGATGGACTTCTTGAATCACTTGATTTCGAATCACTTGAAAGATGCGAAGCATGTCTGATGGGTAAAATGACTAAGACTCCATTTTCTGGTATGATGGAGCGAGCTATGGACTTATTGGAAATCATACATACCGATGTGTGTGGTCCAATGAGTGTAGCATCGCGCGGTGGTTATCGTTATGTTCTTACCTTCACGGATGACTTGAGTAGATATGGGTATATCTATTTCATGAAACATAAGTCCGAAACTTTCGAGAAGTTTAAGGAATTTCAAAGTGAGGTAGAGAATCAACGTAACAAGAAGATTAAATTTCTACGTTCTGATCGTGGAGGTGAATATCTAAGTTACGCGTTTGGCGAGCATTTGAATAAATGCGGAATACTTTCACAATTGACACCGCCGGGAACACCACAGCGTAATGGTGTGTCCGAACGTCGTGATCGAACTCTCTTAGATATGGTTCGTTCTATGATGTCACTTACAGATTTACCGCCATCATTTTGGGGTTATGCATTAGAAACAGCCGCGTTCACTTTAAATAGGGCACCATCTAAATCCGTTGAAACGACACCGTATGAATTATGGTTTGGGAAGAAACCTAAATTGTCATTCCTTAAAGTTTGGGGTTGCGAAGCCTATGTAAAGAAGTTACAGCTGGACAAGCTTGAACCCAAAGCGGAAAAATGCGTCTTCATAGGATACCCGAAGGAAACTATTGGGTATACCTTCTATCATAGATCCGAAGACAAAATCTTCGTTGCCAAGAATGGATCCTTTCTAGAGAAAGAATTTCTCTCGAAAGAAGTGACTGGAAGGAAAGTAGAACTCGACGAGGTTGTCGAACCTTCTCTCGAACTTGCGAGTAGCGCAGCACCGAAAGAAGTTCCTATGGTGCCTGCACCAATAAAGAGAGGAAGCTAATGATGATGATCATGAAACTTCGGTTGTAGTTGCTACAGAGCCTCGCAGGTCAACGAGAACTCGTACCACTCCTGATTGGTATGATCCTGTTATGTGCGTCATGTTGGTGGATAACACCGATGACCCTGCGACATATGAGGAAGCGATGATGAGCCCAGATTCCAATAAATGGCAAGAAGCCATGAAATCCGAGATTGGATCCATGTACGAAAACCAAGTATGGACTTTGGTGGACTTACCGGATGGCCGGAAGGCTGTCGAGAACAAATGGATTTTCAAGAAGAAAACAGATGCTGATGGTAATGTTACTGTCTCTAAAGCTCGACTTGTCGCAAAAGGGTTTCGACAAATTCAAGGAGTTGACTATGATGAGACTTTCTCACCGGTAGCAAAGCTAAAGTCTGTGAGGATTATGTTAGCAATCGCTGCATATTATGATTATGAGATATGGCAGATGGATGTCAAAACAGCATTCCTCAATGGATACATTGATGAAGAGTTGTATATGATGCAACCCAAAGGTTTTGTCGATCCTAAAGATGCTAACAAGTTATGCAAACTTCAACGGTCCATCTATGGATTGAAGGAAGCATCCCGTAGTTGGAATCAACATTTTGATAAGGTGATCAAAAGTTTTGGTTTTATACAAACTTATGGAGAAGCTTGTATTTACAAGAAAGTGAGTGGGAGCTCTGTAGCATTCTTAATACTATATGTAGATGACATATTGTTGATTGGGAATGATGTAGACCTTCTTAATAGTGTCAAGGAATATTTGAATAATAGTTTTTCAATGAAGGATCTTGGCGAAGCAGCTTACATTTTAGGCATAAAGATTTATAGAGATAGATCGAGACGCCTAATATCATTGTCACAAAGTACATATTTGGACAAAGTTCTAAAGAGGTTTGGAATGGAGGATAGCAAGAAAGGGTTCTTCCCCATGTTGCCCAATACGACCTTGAGTAAAACTCAAAGTCCGACAATGCGTAAGATAGAGAAAGGATGAGTAAGACTCCATGCCTCAGCCATAGGATCTCTAATGTATGCCATGCTATGTACTAGACCCGCATTGCATATGCTGTTAGTTTAACTAGCAGATATCAAAGTGATCCAGAGTGGATCATTGACATGATCAAAAAACATCCTTAAGTACTTGAGAAGAACTAAGGATATGGTTCTTTCTTATGGAGGTGATGAACATTTCGTTGTTAATGGTTACACCGATGCTAGTTGGAACACCGATCCGGATGATTCTAAATCACAATCTGGATAATGATTTATTTTGAATGGTGCAGATTAGCTGGAGGAGTGCAAAGCAAAGCGTTGTGGCGAGATCTTCAACTGAATCGGAATACATGGCTGCTTCGGAGGCTTCACAAGAAGCGATATGGATGAAAGAGTTCATTACAGAGCTGGGTGCGGTTCCTAGTGCGCTGGACCCAATGTCTATCTACTGTGATAACATGGGCGCCATAGCCAATGCGCAAGAACCAAGGTCACACAAGAAGCTGAAGCACATCAAGCTACGTTTTCACGCTATTCGAGAACATGTCCAAGATGGGGACATAAAGATTTGCAAAGTACACACAGATCTGAATGTGGCGGATCCGTTGACTAAACCTCTCCCGAGGGCAAAACATGACCAGCACCAAACTACCATGGGTGTTCGGTATATTACCATGTAATCTAGATTAGATTACTCTAGTGCAAGTGGGAGACTGTTGGAGATATGCCCTAGAGGCAATAATAAATGTAGTTATTATTATATCTTTGTGTTTATGATAAATGTTTACACTCATGCTATAATAGTATTAACAAGGAAACATTAATACTTGTGTGATTTGTAAACTAAAATAGAGTCCCTAGTAAAGCCTCTTTATAATACTAGCTTGTTGGTTAATAAATGATTGTGGTTTCCCTATCATGAACATTGAGATGTTATTAACAACAAGATCATATCGTTAGGAGAATGATATGGTGGACATACTCCTATAGATAAGCGTAGCATAAAGATCAAGTCATTTTAATAGTTCAATTGCTATATGCTTTCTGATACATAGTAACCTAATTCCTTCGACCATGAGATCATGCATATCACCTTCACCGGAAGGATGCTTTGATGACATCAAACACCACACCGTAACTGGGTGGCTATAAAAGTGGCATTGAGTGTTCGGAAAGTATTGGTTGAGACACATGGATCAAGAGTGGGATTTGTCCATCCATATGACGGATAGATATACTCTGGGCCCTCTCGGTGAAATGTCATCCAATTAGCTTGCAAGCATGTGACTGGCTCACAAGGGATCACATATCACGGGAACGAGAAAAGAGTACTTATCAGTAACGCGGTTGAACTAGGTATGCAGAGATACCGACGATCATAACCTCGGATAAGTAAACTATCGTGAGACAAAGGGAAATTGGTATCGTATGTAAGTGGTTCATTCGATCGCAAAGTAATCGTAGAAATATGTGGGAGCCATATGAATTTCCAGATTCCTCTATTGGTTATTGTTCGGAGAAGTGTCTCGATCATGTCCGCATAATTCACGAACCGTAGGGAGACACACTTAAGGATTCGACGTTGTTTGAGTAGTTATGGAATGATGAGTAAGAGACCGAATGTTGTTCGGAGTCTCGGATGGGATTCGGGATATCACGAGGAGATCCGGAATGGTCTGGAGAATAAGATTCATATAAGGAAAGTCTTGTTTCGGGGTTGGAGAATGGTTCCGGTGTTTTCATCGGGAATGTTCTAGAAGGTTCCGGAATGTCCGACACTCCGGAGGGGAAGGGTACATGAATGTGTCATATCAAGTTGGAATGATTGCATCATGTACTAGGTGTCATCGCTGAACAAAATAAAGGGTTTAATCAAATCCTAGTTTGAAAATTCAAACGCCAATTTGAAAAGTCAAACGGCTATTTTGTGAAGTGGAGGGGAAGTGGGAAACCGAGTTGGGGAGGAGTTCCTCCTCCACCGCCGGCCCACTTGGGATCCGAGTTGGGGAGGGACTCCCCTCCCCTTGTCCGGCGCCTGCCACCTATAAAAGGAGGGGCAGGGCTGCCCCTCCTAACACACAACACCTCCACCCAAAACCCTAGCCCGGCGCCGCCACCTCCTGTTGCCGCCGCTGCCTAGGGCTCCCCTAGCCGCCGACTTGGGCAAGCCCCAAGCCCTAGCCGTCGGCCCTAGCACCTCCTCCTTGATGTGTCTAAACCCTAGATCACCGAGGAGGTCTCTCATAGTCCACCATACTCGCTCCGGCTTAAGGCGAAGCCTTGCGAGATCTCCCCTCTACTTCTGGTACCACGCCATTGTGCTGCCGGAATCGCGAGGAGAGTGCTACAACCTCCGCTGCCTGCTGGAACAAGGGAGAGGAAGGTCTTCGTCGAAAATCGAACGCAGTGACCGATCAAGGGAGCGCTCCCGAACGCAGCTGGGAAGGATCGTCTACGCGATCTTGAGATCGAGAAGAGTACGACTACATCACCCGCGAGAATCCGCTCTCGTTAAACACTTTGGAATCTTTGAGGGTAAGTTATTCCATCGACTCGTTGCTACAATATAGTAGATAGATCTTGGCTTGTTTGTTTGTATGCGATAGAATTTTTTTGTTTTCCATGCTACGAAACCCTACAATTGCTGCGTTTCATGATTATGAAATATGGGAGATGGATGTCAAGACTGTGTTCCTCAATGGCAACATTGATGAAGAGTTGTATATGATGCAACCCGAAGGTTTTGTCGATCCTAAGGATCCTGATAAGGTGTGCAAACTTCAGCGTTCCATTTATGGACTGAAGCAAGCATCTCGGAGTTGGAACCTTCATTTTGATCAAGTGATCAAGAGCTTTGGATTTGTTCCAAATTGCTACGAAGCTTGTATCTACAAGAAAGTGAGTGGGAGCTCAGTGAAATTTCTAGTACTATATGTAGATGACATATTGATTATTGGAAATGACATTGATATGCTTAACGATGTGAAGAGTTATTTGAAGAAATGTTTTTCAATGAAAGACCTAGGGGAAGCTGCTTATATATTAGGCATCAAAATCTATAGAGATAGACAAAGACGCCTAATAGCTTTAAGCCAAAGTACATATCTAGACAAAGTTCTGAAAAGGTTCAGAATGGATAAGGCAAAAAAAGGTTCAGTGCCTATGTTGTCAGGTAAGATATTGAGCAAGGCTCAGTGTCCAGCTACGGTAAACGATAGAGAAGCTATGAGCAAAGTGCCTTATGCCTTGGCCATAGGTTCTATCATGTATGCCATGCTGTGTACTAGACCGGATGTGTCCAATGCTCTTAGTTTGACGAGCAGATACCAAAGTGATCCAGGAGGGGAACACTGGACAACTGTGAAGAACATCCTAAAGTACTTAAATAGGACTAAAGAAATGTTCTTGGTCTATGGAGGTGATGAACAGCTCGTCGTAAAAGGTTACGTCGATGCTAGTTTCGACACCGACAAGGATGATTCTAAATCTCAGACAGGATACGTTTATATTTTGAATGGAGGATCTGTGAGCTGGAGAAGCTGCAAGCAAAGCGTGATCGCGGGATCTACAGTAGAAGCGGAATACATGGCTGCTGCAGAAGCGTCAAGTGAAGGAGTTTGGATCAGGAACTTCATCACTGAGCTTGGTGTGGTTCCAAGTGCCTTGGACCCACTGGAGATATTGTGTGACAACACTGGCACCATAGCACTGGCTAAGGAACCAAGATATCATCCAAAGACCAAGCATATCAACCGCAAGTTTCATATAATTCGAGATTATATAACAGATGGAGATCTGAAGATTAGCAAAGTACATACGGATCTGAATGTCGCAGATCCGTTGACTAAACCTCTTCCACGAGCAAAACATGATCAACACCTTAGTGCCATGGGTGTTAGATTGTTGCCAGATGTAAACTAGATTATTGACTCTAGTGCAAGTGGGAGACTGTTGGAATTATGCCCTAGAGGCAATAATAAAGATGTTATTATTATAATTCTTGTTCATGATAAAGTTTATATTCCATGCTACAATTGTATTAAGTGGAAACTTTGATACTTGTGTGGTTTATGAACAACACCATGTCCCTAGTACGCCTATATGGACTAGCTCATTGATTAATGATGGTTAAGGTTTCCTAACCATAGACATGAGTTGTCAATTAATAATGAGGTCATGTCATTGGGAGAATGATATGATGGACATACCCAAATCAAGCAGAGCAATTAGATCGTGTCATCGTGTTCATCTTTGTGAAGCTTTTCTTATGTCAAATATTGTATTCCTTAGACCATGAGATAATGCAACTCCATGGTTTCGGAAGAAAGCTTTGAGGTCATCAAACGTCATCCTATGAGAGGGTGATCATAAAGGTGTCTCTCAGGTGATCGGAAAGTACTTGTTGGGTTGTATGTATCGAGATGGGATTTGTCCCTCCCAAGTCGGAGAGATATACTTCGGGCCCACTCCGTAATCGATATCAACACCGCTTGCAAGCACGTGGTTAAGGAGTTAATCACAAAGTGATATCGGATTACAGAACGAGTAAAGTACTTGCTATGAACGTTATTGAACTAGGTATGCCGATACCGACGATCGAATCTCGGGCAAGTAAAATATCGCGCGACGAAGGGAATATATATATGGGATTAATTGAATCCTGGCATCGTGGTTCATCCGATATGATCATCGATGAATATGTGGGAGTCCATATGGGTTTCCAGACCCCGCTGTTGATTATTGATAGAAGATCATGTCTGCATATTCTCGAACCCGTAGGGTCACACACTTAACGTGTCTCGGCGCTAGGATAGAATGGATAATTTGTTTATGAGTTTTTGTTCGGAGTCTTGGATGAGATCTAGGATGTCACGAGAGGTTCCGGAATGGTCCGGAGAATAAGATTCATATAAGGGAAAGCAGTTTTTGGATTTCGGAATTGTTTCAGAATGTTCGGTATTGTATCGGAAGGTTCTAGAAGCTTCTGGAGTGGGACCAACGTGGCCCCACTTGTCGGAGGGGTGCGTGGGCCTACGAGGGAGTGCCCTGGCCGCATTGGGCCAGGGGCACGAGGCCCCATAGGCCCAGCTGACCAAACCCTAGGGGAAACCCTAGGGAAACCTTCTAGAAGGAGGGGGAAAACATGCCCCCCACTCCAACCCTTGGGGCCGCCGCCCTAGGGCTTGGAGGAGGGGACAAGGGGGCCGGCTAGCCCCCTATATATAGAGGGCAGGGGCGCAACCCTCCTCCCCCACTCCTTCAACCCTAGCCGCCATACTGCTGCTCTCCCTCTCTCTCGCTCTCTCCCGACTACGCGTAGGCGAAGCCCTGCCGCAGAAACTCTCCACCTTTGCACCACGCCGTCGTGTTGTAGATCCAACCTACCTCTCCACCCCACTTGCTGGACCGAGGAAGGAGGAGACTTCAAGGTGCCATACGTGTGCATCTCTCGGAGGCGTCGCCACTTGCGGCGTTGGATCGGATCGGATCGCGAGGAGGAGAAGACTAGTACGACTACATCAACCATGTTCTGTTGAACGTTCCACTGTGCGATTTCTTCAAGGGTATGAAGATCTCATATATCCCTCTCGTTGTTTGCATCTCCTAGATTAGATCTTGGCTTTTCCTGTTCGCATTCGTAGAAAATTTTGATTTACTATGCTACGAAACCCTTCACTTGCTGCTGGCCACATGCATCCAAAATCATCTCCTCTGAATTTTTTGATCAAATTCATCCACATATGGCCGAAGCACTCCCTCTTCTCAGCATGAGGGAAAACAATCTTCACTGCATTTTCTAAACCTTTACATGCATTTGTGTGCACTGCCAATGGAGAGACTGGCCCTATGCATCTTTTCAACTGCATCATAAACCATGTCCATGATGCCTGTCTGCATGAAACATGCCAATAGCTACAGGGAACATCCAATTGTGTCCATCTAAAGCATTGCATGCTGCTAGTTGACCATTCCACTTTCCAGTCAAGAAAGATGAGTCTATACTCAAATATGGACGGCACCCTGCTTTGAAGCCATCGATGCAAGGCTTTAAAGCCATGAATAATTTAGAGAAGAAGACTTTCCCATCAGCTGTTACCTCAGTATCTATCTCCACAACACTACCAGGTGACCTCTTCTCTACTTCTGCTTTGAAGTTATAAAGCATTCGAAAGGTATTTGCTCAATCACCATATAGCTCTTTCATTGCCCTTTGCTTTGCCTTCCACACTGTAGTATAATTCAGCTTAATGGGGTACTGCTTTTCCAAGTCTATTTTTAGTCTCTTTGCACTGTTATTTGGTGTTGTGGCTAAAATGGGCTTGATCTTTTTTGCAACCCATAATTGTGATGTCATCTTTGTAACTATTTGAGAACTTGTAATGCAAGTATGAGGTTTTGGAATTTGATTCACTCTTATTGTCCTTCCATCAGGTTGGCGTCTAGTAGATATATACCACTTGCAAGGCTTGGCACCACCATCATAACCTACGCATTTTGCATAGAACTTCTTTTTATCAGTCCACATAGTCTTGGTAGCAAACTCACGTTTGACTGCATATGTCCTGAAACACATCCTAAATTCATCCATGCTTGGAAACAATCTCCCAACTTCAATAACTGAGTCCTCTTTGTCATAAACTGTTACTAGCTCATCATCATGTGCATCATCTACATGAACTACAGCATTTTCCAACAACTCTAGATCTATATCTGCCTCTTCATCTCTTAAATGGTTGTCACCATCATTTGCAGCTTCATCCCTCTTCTTATCCTTGTCTCTGTCATCTATAGGAATGCCAAAAAGCTTTGCCATTTCAATGTCATCTATTGGTGCAATGACCAAATCAGACCAGTCATGTATCTCAACTGAATTCCAATCAACAGTTACAATCCTTTGTGCATTAGCATATGCAACCTCCCCTTGTGCATTAGCATTATCCTCCACTGTTAACACTTCCAACTCAGTAAGTATAGGCATTACTTGCCTTTGTGCAGCCCAATCATCCTCGACCATCTGAGCAGCCAGCTTCGAGGCCACATATCCAACCCTCGAATCAGGTTCCAGATCAATGAGTTGTGCTAAAAACAGAATAGTTTTGCTTGTCCAACCGTTTCGCTCATCGATTTCATCAACTATATGTTCACCTGTCTCAACCCTAACATAGTCACATTTGTAATCATCAAATCGTAACAAAAAAACTTCTTGCTCTGGCCCCCAAACCACACTATCCCCAATTTTTTCCACCATTTTCCTCACCGCCTCCTCTCCCATGTTTATTAGCTCTTGGGGATCAACATGTTCTAATTCCACCTCCCATTTAACAACCGTGTCTCTCTCAATGATCTGCGTGCTGCCATCAACTAAAACAGCCCTAGAGGGAAAGAAATTGATGCGAAATTTGAAGGTTTGGCGCGCAACATCGTCTCCCCTGTTTTTGGCGGGCACTGTGAGCTAGCGGAAGCGAACAAATAGCTCAACCTTAGAGAAATTAAGTGCAGAGATACGGGATATACCGATTAGAAGTCCCCTCTCCATGCTCAATCTCGTTCCCCCTCGCCCCGTTCAGCACACCCTCGCCTCCACAATCTAGCATCAATGGGCACACTCAGATCTCGAATTGAGAAGAATGGGGGAGGAATTAGCTTTCAAATGGCACTCACCACCTTCGCCGTCGAACGAAAGCGCCGACGCCTAAAAGAATTGCCCTACCGCCGCCGCCGAGAACGATGGGTGAGGTCTGCCGCTGCCGTCGGGGAAGCTACAGTCAGTGTGACGCGCGCTCTCGGTCGGAAGCGGTTGGTTTGGCTGGCTTGAGTGGCTGTCCCAACCGACCGTTTTGGCTTAACCCTAATCTTGGAACAAAGTTAAATGTGTCCTTAACGGCCGTTTTATGGCCCGTATGGCCCTGGGCTATTAGCTGCCTCACAAGCGTCGCATGTGAGCTATTCTTTTTAACGATGTCGTGTTCCTTCCAATTCCACGTAAAGACATCGCATGGGAGCTATAAGCCTGCCGCCGCCAGGGGCCGACGAGAAGCAGATGGTCTTGTCGTCCTCCAACAGTGCGTAGGACTGGATGCTGGTGCGGTCCTCGTTGGCGGCCAAGCCCATGGTGTATGGCGACGGCGGTAGCTCGAGCCAATCCCAGTCCCTCCCGCGCCCCCACCTGCGAGCTCTAGTCGCCGGCCTCGACCATGTTCCCATCGAGCACCCGATCTCAATCCCGGCCACCGTGCCCGGCGGCAACGCAGGCGAGGCCTAGGCAGGCAGCGACGCGGGCGAGGACCGGGCAGGCAGCGGCTCCGGCGAGGCCGAAGTGTATCATGCATGTATCCTTGATTGTTTTTTTATTTTTAGTGTAGGGTCTCCTTGGTGTAAAAAGATGTATCGTATTATAATTTATTTATTGTTTAGCTCTTGCGTTTTGCCTAGACAAAAAATGAGTAAGTTGTTGGAGCAAACAATGTTTTTCTTACCCATACCTTCTCTCTCTTCTTATCCATACACTTTTTGCTTACCTATATATGGAGATATATGGAGGTAAGCTGTTGGAGTTGCTCTAACGCCCCACACATAGAATAGTGCATATACACAACCTACAGGTCTCAAGAACAAGCATACAAAATATAGAATCCTTTTCCTAGAGGACTCGTTAACCATGTTCCCATCGAGCGCCGGCCTCAATCCTGGACACCGTGCCCGGCAGCGATGCAGGCGAGGCCTAGGCAGGCAGCGACGCGGGCGAGGACCGGGTAGGCAGCGGCTCCAGCGAAGCCAAGGTGTATCATGCATGTAGTTCACCACCGGCAGCATTTCAACCTTTGCCGTGTTCCGAAAGGCTTTTGTCGTATCTTTTATCCATACGGCAAAGAATCTGTGTACCGTAGTGCATACAGAATCAGCCAAGAGTAAAGTGTACACACAGCAATAATAGTTTAGAGTGACACACTGCTGGAATTTCTCCGTAACAAACATATACTCCCTCCGATCCATATTAATTGTCATTGAATTGGATGTATCTAGCACTAAAACATGTCTAGATACATTCATTCCGCGATAAGTAATATGGATCGGAGGGAGTAGCTGAGATATGATATAAAATGATAATACATGGTCAATATATAGAATCTCTGCAGGATTTCCCAGTTCCATGAAGAGTAGAAATTCATGGTAGTAGAGTGACTGTGTAGGCCACAAATAAGTATTACACGTTTACGAAGTTGAAAATGCTACTCATATGAGAAAGTTTCATACTCCTGTAGTCCTGTCCTGTACTACATTATATTGACGAACCGTGGTACGTTTTAGAGCACGGCCTCAATGCTGCACCTATCGAAGAGGTAAGTTGTTGTCTTGTGCTTGATCATCTGCAGCTTGGCTTTATCAGCCTGTCCGTCGAGAATCTCCACACCAGTGAGGACAGCAGCCATGTCACTTAACTCCACGGACGATCCATCGAAGATGCCAAAGAATTTGGCGACGCAGAACCTGTGGTTCCCTAGATAGAGCAGGTTGCTGTCCATCAACGACCACTGGAACCGATTGTCGGTCGGGCCGAAGCCTCGCCACTGGTGCAGCACCTCGGGCGGCGCAAGCAGAGGTGACGGAAGCTCAAGCGCAACGAGGCTCTCAAGGTCGCTGTCAAGGAAGCCGAAGTAGAGGTTGTGGAGGCGAGGGACTCTCAGAGCTCGTCCGACCAAGGGCAGCGTCCAGCTGCCGGTCTCCGTCCACTCGTGGGTGGCCGTGTCGAAGCAGTAGGTGCCGAAGCCGCCGCCGCCACGGGCCGACGAGAAGCAGATGGTCTTGTCGTCCTCCAGCAGTGCGTAGGACTGGATGGTGCGGTCCTCTTTGGCGGCCAGGCCCAAGGTGTAGGGCGGCGGCGGTAGGTCGAGCCAGTCCCAGGCCATTATGTCACCTCTGCGGTACGCCAGAGACTTGAAGTTGGTCGAGTTGGACCCGTTGATGGCGTACAGGGCGTCGGCGCGGACGGAACCCTGGGGGCCGGCGACGCACAGGGAGATGGGGCTGTGCCACTTGGAGGAATCCTTGGTGGGGGGCAGCATCTCGGAGGAGCCCTCTTCGGCGTCGTACATGAAGGAGTTCCCGGCCGAATCGGAGACGACGAATCTGCCCTCGCCGCCAAGCCCGTAGAAAGGCATGAAACCGAGCGCCGAGTCGAGCGAACGGGACGACTTGAACCTGAAGTCCGGCGAGCTAGAAAGACTCCTGGTGCTCTCGCACATCAAGCTGTCCCGCCTTGTGGCCTGCGTCCCTGTCCACACCGCCTCCCCCGCGGAGGAGTAGAAGAGGTTCTTCTCGAGCTTCATGCGCCTCAGCCAGTACGAGCCACCGACGAGCGGATCCTTCATCATCAGGTTCACGAACCGCCGGGGAATCATCTTCGAGGTGCGATCGAGTTTGGGGGAAACGGCGGCGGACGGCAGATCGGGCTCGCAGCTGCTGAGGTAAAAGATTCAAAGCAGAGCCCTCCACAGGAGGTGCGACTATACGTATGGATTCGAAGATAAACGAGGGGCCGTGGCGGCGGCGCTGATAACTTAGGGCTGGCACGCACGTCTATTTTAATTGTTATTTCTCTTTTTTTAAACGGGTTATTTCTCTTTTAGTTAGCCTTTTTCATCGAAGTGCGTGGAACTGACTCTTTTTTTTTTTTTGACCCCAACGCTTACAAAAAAGCTATTGCTAGAACTCTCCGTCAAAGCATGAGCAATAAGAAAAATAAATACTCCTAAAAATAGGAGATCCGGTCGGATCAAAACTCCCAGCGCCAGCTCCAACTCAGTCGTTGCTCGTATGACGCAAGGTTGCTACCAGGTTGGCCAGCCCCGATCGCTCTCCCCACGCTTGACCTCACGGCATCTTTACCAGTTCGATCCAATCCGTCCGAGTACGTCTAAGTCTAAATGTGTCCGCGCGAACGGCACGACCCGTCTGGACTGACGCGTCCGGCTCGATCTATCCATACACCAAATCTGGATAATGGTTGTGTCGGCCCAGACAGCGTGCGTCTCCTCCCATGTCCTCCCGCAGGAGGGGGCGAGGGCCCACATGCCAGCGACCCAACGACTTCCTTCCACTAGCCTTCCAAAGGCTGGCCGCGCCACTTCTGGCGCCGCCCGACGCCTACACTCCTGTCGAGACAGTTCAATATCGTCGCTTCAACCTCCACGCCGGCATCCGATGCCGGCCCTTTTTTAACTCGCCATGTATGATGTAGCAATGTGGGCATCAGCCATTTACAATGAAAGTCTTTATTCAAGTCTTAAAACAATTTTTACAAGCACACCACACCTAAAACTATGCGTCGCCTATGGCGCTGAGGGTGGCGGCGTGACAAGACACCGTTCTTTTTTGACAGACACGATGATTGCTCGCTGCGTCTGCACCTCCTCTTGAGCTTGAGCGAGGCGGTCACGCGGGAAAGCGCTGTCGGGGTTGGCCCGCACTGCACCAACGCAAGCGCGTCCCACCACCGGTACTCTTGTAGCATAATGCATTCCGCCACCTCCCACGTGAAAGGCTCGCCGGTGGTCCTGTGGCGGTTGTAGATAGGCCATGGCCCGTGGTAGCGGGGCCATGTGTAAATCTATGGCCGTCCTGGAATCGGAGGCAGCAACACGTCCGGTAACTCCGGAGGGTTCGGCCACCATGAGGGCAACGAGTGCTCGGGCTCTTATGCGCAGATGTCGGGGTTGTCACGGAGGACGATGCGGTGACACCGACGGCTAAGCATGGTGTTTTGTGGTGGCGGTGGTGGAGGGTCTAGTTGTGGCTCTCTTTTCTGGCTCTCCCTTTTTTATAGGTGCGCCTGGACGTGGCGGGAAATGCACATGCGGGAAAGAAAGGCGAGAGACGACGGGCGACGGGAACACGCTGTAAATATACACCGGCACCAACGTTGGTGGGCCTATTTACTAAGCACGGACAGCTGGGTTACGCCACTGGGTGCGATCGGCCGAACAGGCCGGACACCAACCCAAAAGAGACTGCGGCCTGACCCAAACAGATAGAAACGGACCGTTTGGATCAGCCGGTTGGGTCGCCCGGTGGAGATGCCCTCACCCTCATCCAAATGCAAAAAAATCACTCATCCCACTCACTTTCTTCCTTTGTCTACCCACCGCTGGCGAATGCATCCCCGATCCCCCACCGCCAGCGACCGACCTCCCCGTTGTTGGCGAGGACCTTCCAACAGCTCGGCCCGTCACCGCGTGCCCCTGCAGTTCCAGCGCGACCCGGCATTCACCCATGCGTTCACGCACCTATTCCATCTTGAGGTCCTGCTCGCTTCCCAGATGCCCTGTGTCCGCCTCCTCCCGCTCATGCCTCTGGCCGCCGGCCTATCCCGTCGCCTTGCCCCTGGCTAGGACGTCAGGTGACCCAGCAGGAGGCGCCAACGGAGGTGGAGGGCGGACATCGTTTTCATCAGGTTTGCGGCCGCATCCACTACCACCGGCGTTCGATGGCTCTTCATAGGCCTCCTCTTCACCACCCACGCCTTCCTACCCACCGCCATTGATGATTGAGATCCTTCTGCCATCAAGGCAAGGTCTTCCATGTCACACCGCTAGCATCCTGCTGGCTAGGCTCACCGCCGACGGACGCGTCCTCTCCAGCTTCCTCCCCTCCGAGTTAATCGCAACCAGAGCCAGTTCAAGTGCCATGAGTACATACATAAAACAAAATCTATGTAGGTATGGCCAATGAAGTGGATTTTGTATTCCACTCTCTACATTCATTGTAAGTTATTCCAGTGAAATTTTCCTAAAGAAAATGTGTAGGAGATACAACCTGGAAAATCAATTGGAGATAAAACCTTTAATTTCTGGTATTATTGAATTGACGATACAACCATCAAGTTTGGGACATGCTTGGGTTAGAGGAGTGGAGAGCCATTTTTTTGCTTTAAATTGGTTATTCCAGCTTCCTCCTTAAGACAATGATTTGGCTCAATTGGTGTGAAGACTAGCTGACACCCAGATAACCCAGTGTAAGAGAGTAAGTCTAGGATGTACTTTCTTTGAGAAAGATAAATACCCTTTGGACTACGAGATATCTCAATCCCAAGAAAGTAACTCAACTGTACTAGGTCCTTAACCTCAAACTCTTGTGCCAATTTCAACTTCAAATAAGCAATCTCCACGGAGCATCTCCGGTAATAACAATATCATCAACATAAACAATCAAGATGGCTATCTTGCCCATATTATGCTTATAGAATAGGGTATGATCAGCATTACTTTTCTTATAACCCATACGAATAAGCACATGTCAAAAATGCTCAAACCAAGCGCGAGGTGACTTCCTTAAACCATACAAGGATCGATAGAGACATAGAATTTTACCTTCAGTTTGAGCAGTGCTAAACCCAGGTGGAATATGCATGTAAACCCTCTCTTGAAGGTCACAATGAAGAAATGCATTCTTTACATCTAGTTGGAACATATCCCAACCTAGATTTGTTGCATAAGATATTAGTGTTCTCACATAGTTCATTTTAGCAACATGGGCAAATGTCTTATCATAGTCTATGCCATATGTTTGGGTATATCCTTTTGCTACCAGGCGTGCCTTGTATCTCTCAACCTTGCCGTCAGGATTTTGCTTGACCGTGTACACCCACTTGCATCCTACGGGCTCCTTACTAGGTGGTAGCTTTACAAGTTTCCATGTATTATTCTTGTCCAATGCTTTCATGTCTTCAAGAATTGTTGGCTTCCACTTCGGGTCCTGCAGCGCCTCTCTCCAGTCCTTTGGTATAGATACAGAGTCAAGGGAAGAAATGAAGCTTTTAAAAGAAGAACTACACTTATCATAGGATACGAATTTGGAGATGTCATGTTTGTATCCAACAGTCCTTGATACGTGGTGGTATATCCTTATGCCTCACAAGTTTTCTCAAGGCAATGGGAAGTTCATGCTCAGATTCCGAGTTAGGAATAAAAGAAGATGGTTCTGTACCTTGCTCTAATGTGTCATTCATCGCTGAATCTGGGTAAAGAGATAAAGGACATGTAGACACTGGCATGCTAGGATGTATAACATGTTGAATAGGTGAGCTACCATGTACCTCAGGAACATTGAAGTCACTATTACTCTCACTGTTGTTCAGATTTTCCTCCCCCTGAAAAACTTGTCATGGTCTGAAAACATCTAAAATAGGAACTGAAATGGATTCACCGTTAATGCCTCTCTCATCATCATTATTCTCCCCATCTCTACCAATCCTAGGAGTGGTAGAGTAAATTGGATGATGGGTATCATTAGCAATAGAATAAAATGGCTCGGTCTCTCTAAATGTAACATCCATGTTCACAAAAAAACGGCGTTCATCCGGGCACCAACGGCGATATCCCTTTTGAGTTGGAAAATAGACAATAAACACAATGAATAGCATGCTGATCAAGCTTTCCGACTGAATTTCTATAATCATGAACAAAAAAGACACAACCAAACACCTTTGGAGGAATAATGAAAGGATTAGATCCACTCAAACATTCAATTGGTGTTTTATATTTTAGCACACGTGATGGCATGCAGTTAATCAAGTAAGCTATTGTTTTAACTGCCTCACCCCAAAGGAATTTTGAAACATTCATTGTGAACATAAGAGACCGAGCAACCTCTAATAAATGTCTAATTTTCCTCTCGGCTACCCCGTTTTGATCTGGGGTATTCACACATGTAGTTTGGTGTATAATCTCATTTGAGGATAAGAAAATGTCAAATTCCTTGTTAACAAACTCAGTACCATTATCAGTCCAGAAAAATTTAACCTTTGCATTATATTGATTGCAAACTAGTGCATAGAAATCCTTGAAAGCAGAGAAAACATCACTTTTTTGTTTCAGCAAATAAAGCCAAGTACATCGACTGAAGCCATCGATAAAGGTTACAAACCAACGTTCGCCTCACATAGTGGTTGCTACGGAGGGACCCAAACATCAGAGTGGATGACCTCAAAGGGAGAGTGGCTTATTTCATTGATGCTAGGTTAATAAATCCTAGTATGTTTAGCCAATTCACAGGCATCACATACAAGCTTATCCCTAGGTAAGGAAGCAAAAGGAGATGGAAATACACGAGCTAAAACATGGAAGGACAAATGCCCAAGTCTGTGATGAAGTAGTAGTAACTCATCTGTAGGTGAGGTACATGTAGCAAAAGCTAGTGGCGATGCACCATTGTCAAGGTAATACAATCCATCACGCTAGGTCATATAAGTCCCAAGTATCTTCCCCGTGTTCAGATCCTAAAAACACAAAAGTAAGGTTCAAACCAAGCACCACAATTAAGGCTTTTAGTAATTGAGCTAACAGATAAACGATCCACGAGAAAATATGGAACATGTAGAACATGAGTTAGAGGCAAGGAAGGTGTACAACTGATAGTTCCACACCCCAAAATAGGGGCCGAAGATCCATCAGCTATACGGACCCTGTCCTTTCCCGAGCGAGGAACATAAGAGAAGAACTTTTTAAAGGAACCTGTCATATGATTTGTAGCTCTAGAATCAATTATCCACGAAGTACAAGTGGAATTATTTGGGTTTTGTGAATAATTCACACCTCTGGATGCATGGAAACTAGAGTTGGAGCTACAAGGACCTTCATTAGAGGCAACAATCAACTTGGACTTAAATTTCTCGAGTGATTGTGTAGCTACCGCTGATAATTCACCTACAGATGAAGTGGTGTGTACCTGGTCTTGCTTGTTCCTTCGAGCATTGCCAATATTGTTCTTATTACGTTGTCGTTGCTGCCAACCAAGTGGATATCCAATCAAGTCAAAAGAATTCTTCTTTATGTGGTCAGGTTACTTGCACTGGTCACATACCACCATTGGTTCTTCTTGTACTCAAACCTAGTAGCATTTGCACGATCATCACTAGAAGCAGCAAGAGATATGCTCTGAGTATGTGAAGACAGAGCGGTATGAGTGTCAACACTTGCATGTGAGGTCACAGTCTGATTAGATAAGCGAGTCTCCTCCTCAAGAATGCTTGATACTGTTTCATCAAGGGTGGGCCAATCTAGAGCAGCATACATCATTTGTCTCCGAAGATCGAACTCATCATTTAGTCCTTCCAGAAAAGAATGAACAAGAATGGGCTGAAACCATTCACACAAAATATTTAAGACTTTTGGATCATTGCACTTGAACGGGCGAAAGAACTCGAGATCCCTGTACAACTTTTTTAGTTCACCAGCATACCCGGTTATAGATTTTTGGCCCTGTTTAAGTTGTATCATCTCATGAAGCACCCTTGTCACTTGCATCTTGTTTGTTTTTCCAGAAATTTGCTGTCCAAGTTTCTTCCACACCTCTGCTGCAGTTTGTATATTCTTGACCTGCTCACGAACTGAAGAATCCATCGATCCCAGCAGCCACACCATAACGCGTTGTTCATTTTGTTTCCATTGCTCCAACTTCACCTCATCATCTGAATTCACGGCCATGCCATCTAAAAAATGCTTGAGACCATGAGATCCTAAAATAAGAGTAGCATGCCGTGACCAACTAACGCAAGAGAATCTCCACTCGCCTATCCAAGAGGCCGATCCGGACGCCGAAATTATGTCTGGACGCCGAAAATCGGTCCAGTCGCGTACCCAGGGACCTCTTTTCGGCCGGATTTGGGCCAACTTTGAGCCGGACTACCCAGGTTGAACCCAGGATCCCGGGTACGCCCTCGGGACGCCGGACGAAGCGAATTCGGCGAGTGGACCAGCCTGTCAGCGACAGAAGCCGACTCGCTGCCATCCTTCCCGCCGTTTTCCTTTTCCCGCCCTCGTCGCTACACCCCTCCCGCCATTCTTCAGGCTTATAAAAGCCATACATCTCGCCGTCTCTCTTCACAGTCCCTCACACCACCACAACTCCAGGGAACTTCGTACGTTCACACCTTTCTTCCTCCTCAACACCGCCGATAAGCCATGGTCGACCGACGCACGCAGTCGCCGTGGGAAGCCCGGCTGCTTCGTGAGGCGCGCTATACGGCCCCGCCGGACACTCGTCTCCCCCTAGGATGGAAACTCAGCGCCGACGGGACCCCCGTTCTGCCGGTGCCAGACGGAGAGGACCTCGCCGGATAGATCCAGGCGGCTATCACCGCCATGCAAGACCCAGAACTCTCCGGAGAGATCTAGGCCGCTATCGCCGCCATGCAAGACCCGGATCTCGCCGAGGATCAGGGCAACCTGGTCTTATGGAGGCAGTTTTTCGCCGACAGGCGCCTCGAGGAACTCGCCCGAAACGACGGACCGCCGGGTCGCCGCCGCCGCCGCGTAACAATATGGCTTACCGCCGCCGCTGGTGGAGCGTTCCAGGGAGGACTCTCGCCGGAGTCATGGCGCACATCGAGGCCGGCAACAACCCCCGCGGCTGCGTCGACCACGGCGGCGTCCTTTTCTATTATGAAAACCGATGTACTATGTGCCCCCTTGCCTACTTTAATGAAATTTCGCCTATATTCGCCCATATTTCTCCGAGTTTCACTGAATTTAGCCGAACTTGGGAACTCGGCCTGGGTACGCGAGTGGGAAACTGGGCGTACCTAGGCCAAAAACGTGATTCGTCCGGCCAAAAATTGGTCCAGTTTTCGGCCTGGATATGCCCAACGAGTGGAGATGCTCTAATTTCCTGGTCGAGAAAGCTTGACCGGATTAGGCTCAAGAGTAATGGATCCTTTAGATTTTTGTTGCGATTGCTCAAAAAGCTGAGCAAACAATTTCTGCATACTTGCACATAATTTGTCAACACTTGGAACCTCTAAATCCTCTTCATTTTTATCACCCATGGCTCACACAAGTCTGAAGCAAAAAAAAAGAATCGCTTACAGAGCAGCCAGTAAGGCTGGTCATAGTGGGAGTAATTTAGACTAGTGTCATGCATATAACACTAGTCTAAGTTACCACCTTCATAGTGGTATAGATAACTAAGAGTAGTGTCATAGATAACTATATTAATTAGCTTATAGACTCATTTTGTCTAGAAAAATGTGATGTTATGGTAACATTGCTAGTTACCGCAACCACCTCTCTCTTCATTTAATTGTTGCCATGTTATCTACTTCCTCAGTTTGAGATTATAAGTCCCGCGCGAATAACTAGGTTGCTTATTTGAACAACAAAATATAAATATTATAGCATAAAAAATTATATCATTAGAAACTTTAGAGGTTATATTTTCTAATGGTATAACGTTTGTGATATATAAGTTATATTTTATTGGTCAAATTAATAATCTAGGTATTCGTGTAGGACCTATAATCCCGAACAGAGGGAGTAATTGCCTAGTTGACATAACATGTATTTCTATGTTACTAGTGATGTTACCCCCACTATTACTAGCCTAAAGCAGCGCTCTAAGCAGCAACCACAAGTGATAGACTTTTTTGTCATCCGACACTATAAAAAGGCCTTTTCGGGCTGACTGGAGACGCTATTACAAGGGGGTATGTTTCTGTCACAAAATGTTTCTGTGGTTTCAAAAGTTTTCTAATTATTCCTAACTTTGGTCTTCTGCTATTTTTTACCTGAGGGAGGAACAAAAATCGAAATGCAAAAAAAACAAGGGTAGTACTACGTGTCCCCCGGGTCCTCCTGCTGACACGTGCCCCTCAAAAATCTTTAAAATCCCGCTTTTGCTGCAAACATATCTGCTTTTGCTACAAATAGTCCCGCTTTTGCTACGTGTAGCAGAAAACGGTTTGATCTAGAAAATAGAAAAATAGACTGAATCTCGCCGGAGATTTCGCCGGAGACCTCGCCGGCGACCGTATAGCAAAAAATTATGCTAATGTAGCAAACCCGACCTCACCGGAGATCTCGCCAGACACCTTGTAGAAAAATCACAAAAATATTGTAGAAAAAAATATATAAAATGTAGCAAAAATCCATTTCGCCGGAGACATCGCCGGGACTTTGTAGCAAATTTTTTTGCTACCATAGCAAAATCTACTTCGCCGTACATCTTGTAGCAAATCTTTTACGGTATTATAGCAAACATATTGAACAATTTTAGCAAAACAAATATATCTATGTAGCAAATCCCCACATGCTCGCCTGGATTGGGATTTCGGGATCGTGGGAAAGAAGAACTGAAAAAGAAGATGAGATGTGTCCGCCACTCAGCTGCGTAGCTATGTCGATGGAGAATAGGAGGAGCACAGCAGAAGGTACGTAGATGAAGGAGGCTACCGCGGCCGGCCAGAGCAGAAGGTACGCATAAGGTAAGTTCATTCACGCAGAACGGCAGTGGAGATCGACTCGACAGTATGTGCGAGCGCGCGCGCGATGCGTGCTAGAGCCGGCGAAACCAACGGCAGCACACACCACTCACGCCTCGACAGAACTCCTCTCATATCTGCTTGTTCTCAGATCGAAGCTGGGGGTCCAGTCAACATCTCAGATCGGAGAAACTGCAAATCAATTAGTGTTGTCATGTCGGCTTGATTTCCTGCAGGGCGCCGGCTCGTGGCACGGCGAAGCCGCGGAGGGCGGCAGGGCGGAGGGCGGCTCACGGCAGGGGCGGAGGCGGCAGCGCGTCGGTCGGCCGGCGCCTCGCGGCAGGGGCAGAGGGCTGCAGGGCGGAGGCGGCAACGCGTCGGTCGGCCCTCCTGACGAACGAAGTCGCGAGCGAACGGACCCGGGGGATCGATTCCCCGGGGAAACTGTATAATTTTCCAAAAAACAAAGCTTTAGATGATGATTCAGATTTCTCTGCGTTTTTATTTCGGATTATATACTTTCTTTTTTGCCTAAATAAAAAATAAAACAAATAATTTACTCTAAAAATTCAGCAATAATGGTTAACGAGTCCTCTAAAAAAAGGAGTCGTACTTGACTCGTGAGTCGTTTCCCGTGAGCCCTAGTTAAGTTATCAGCGCCGCCGCCGCCTCCCCTCGTCGTTTTTCTTCGATCCGCACGTTGCACCTCTTGCAGCTTCGAGCCCGATCGATCCGCGGTGTCGCAATGATTCCCCGCCGGTTCATCAACCTGATGATGAAGGACTTGCGCGTTGGCGGCTCGTACTGGCTGAGCCGCCTCAGGCCCGAGGAGAACCTCTTCTACGCCTCCGCGAAGGAAGCAGCGGCGGCAGGAACCGAAGCCAGGCGGGAAAAACGTAAGCCGAAGCGGGAGAGCACCAGGCAGCTGCCCTCGCCGGATTTTAGGTTCCAATCATCCCGCTCGTTGGACTCGACGCTGGGTTTCATGCCTTTCTACGATGTCGGTGGCGGCCCCAAAGAAGGCAGGATCGTCGTGTCCGACTCGGCCGGGAACACCCACCTGTATGACGCCGAGGAGAACTCCGGCGAGATGCTGCCCCCCACCAGGGAGAAATCCAACTGGCATCGTCCCATATCCGTGTGCATCGACGCCAAGAACGCCGTTCGCGGCGACGCCCTGTACGCCATCAACGCGTCTAACTCGACCAACTTCAAGACTCTAGCTTACTACAACGGTGACATCATGTCCTGGCACTGGATCGACCTGCCGCTGCCGCCCTACTTCTTGGGCAAAGAAGATCGAACCATCAAGTCCTACACCCTGCTCGAGGACAACAAGACCATCTGCTTCTCCTCCGTCAGTGATGGCGGCTTCGGCACCTACTGCTTCGACACGGCCAATCTGGAGTGGACCAAGGCCGGCAGCTGGACGCTGCCCTTCACCGGACGTGCTGTGCGTGTCCCTCAGCTCTACAACCTCCACTTTGGCTTCCATCGAGGCAAACATGAAAACATTGTTGCTCTTGAGCTCCCGTCTCCTCTTGATGATGGCGATGTGCCGCCCAAGGTGCTGTACCAGTGGCGAGGCTTCAGACAGCCCGAGCGCGACCACGGGGGAAATTATTGGTCGTCCATGGACAGCAACCTGCTGTACCTGGGGAACAACAGGTTCTGCGCTGCACAATTCTTTGGAATTTTTGATGGATCTGAGGACTTTAGTGACGACCTTGTTGACACGGCTGCTGTCCTCACTGGTTTGGAGATTGTCAACGGGCAGGCAAATAAAGCCAAGCTAAGGATGATCAAGCACAAGACAAGAACTTACATCTTTGAAGGCTCTAGCATTGAGTCTGTGTTCTAACCGTTGAATCTCAAGACTCAAGTTGTGTTCTTTTATTGAAGCAGCTTCAGAGCAGCATTATTGTTCATCCCAGCTATATATACCGATATCATCCATCTACTTGTTGTTCTGACAGATGAGAGAAAGTTCCAGCTTCAACAATGTAATACTATAAAACTTCCTCCTTCTATATATATATTACCTCCTTTCCGAAATATTGGTAGCCTACCAACATATCTTAATTATTTTTAGGATTGGAGGTAGTAGTATTTATCATGAGTAGCCTTTCCAGATTCATCATGATGTAATATGTTGATTATTTGCAAGTTTGTTCGTTTTGCAGAGTCACTCTAATTATTAACAGTCGCTAGTACTAGCATGTATTTGTGGTCTTAGTTTTACTGGAAAATTCTGCAGGGTATTTATTGACCATGTATTATCATATATCAGCTAGTCTGTTACTGAGAAATTCTGAGTAGTATTGTACTCCCTCCGTCCGCAAATAAGTGTACTTTTAGACTTGTTTTAAGTCAAATTTAGTAAAGTTTGACTAACTTTTTACAAAAACGTACCAATATTTATGACATTAAATTAATATCATTATTGAAGCAGCTTCAGAGCAGCATTATTGTTCATCCCAGCTATATATACCGATATCATCCCTCTACTTGTTGTTCTGACAGATGAGAGAAAGTTCCAGCTTCAACAATGTAATATATACTATAAAACTTCCTCCTTCTATATATATATATATATTACCTCTGTTCCGAAATATTAGTAGCCTACCAACATATCTTATTTTTAGGATTGGAGGTAGTAGTATTTATCATGAGTAGCCTTTCCAGATTCATCATGATGTAATACTATGTTATTTGCAAGTTTGTTCGTTGTGCAGAGTCACTCTAATTAACAGTCGCTAGTACTAGCATGTATTTGTGGTCTTTGTTTAACTGGAAAATTCTGCAGGGTATTGACCATGTATTATCTTATATCAGCTAGTTTGTTACTGAGAAATTCTGCAGTCGCTCTAAATTATTGGTGCTTGTACACTCTTGGCTTATATTGTATGAGACTACAATGAGTTCGCACCCTTCACTGAACTGGGGAGCAACTGCAACGAGTCTGTTGATGTCAGTAAATCTCTGGTAACTATTTTGTTAGTTGTCTCCGTGCAGAGGGAGTCGTCCAGAGCCACTTGACGGAGGTGCGCGCAAGCCAAAGCCGCACGCAGCTCCGGCGAGGGGGCCTAGCTGACACCGTTGTCTCGCCTTCTCCTCTGGCGTGGGCGCTCATCGTCGTCGCCGCTGCTCTCTCTCTCTCTCGCTTGCTGGTGGGGAGGCAGAGGGAAGGGGAGGGGGAAATGAGGCTAGGGTTCGCAAGGGGCGTCGTCGCGCGTCGGTTTTGTTCCGACCCGGCGTGCCCTCCACCGTTGGATTGTATCCAATGGTCCACAGCAATGGCTGCTTCACGGGCCGCTTGGGCCACTAAAGTGGGGTAAGGGGAGACAGGTTGGGCCAGTTTTGGATCAGTCTGGAAGAATTGTTTCGGGCCAAATTCTCTGCTTGAGCCTAGAGAAAATATTTAAGAATTAATGTTTTATGAGTTAGGGCTTATATATAAATAGTTTTGGGGGCTAAATTTTTGGCATATTTTATTATGTAATTATGGAACATAATAATGTGACAAATTATTCTTTTGTCATGCAATTATGTACCTCACTTAAGTAAGTTTAATGTGTTTCATATGATAAGTTAACTCTTTCTAATTTGTTTGTTATTTTAAGTTGGTTCTTTTGTGATTGTTTTCCAAATAAATTGTGATAATAATGTTTTGCTGCAAAATAAAGTTTGTAAATCCTCAAATTAAGCATGGCTTATGTTAATCATTCTAGCCAAAGCTGAGTGATGGGCATTTTGACCATGAAATTTTATTGTTTTGGTTCACTTTTGGCCAAAGCCGATGTGTTCCAGATTGATAAAAGAATTCGATATGATTAGTGGATCTGATTAAGTATGGCTTATATCTGTCATTCTGGCCAAAGCTGATTAGAAGATATCTTGATCACAAAATTTTATTGATCATGTCTATTTCTGGACAAAGCTGATGTAGACTAGATTGATGAAAGGAGTATAAAATTGTGATGCTTATTCAAAGCATTTGTTTTATTTTGCAGCATCTAATGCCTCTCAAATTGCCGGTATTATAAATGGCATAGAACAGTTGACTAATAGTAATTTTGGTACTTGGAAGGAGAAGCTTGAGATCACTTTAGCTTTGCTGAATATAGATTATGACCTCCTTAAGGATCCTCCTATAGCACCTGCTAAAGGTGATGAAAATTATGATGCCCTTAAAAGGGCTTATGATGATGAGAACACTAAGTGGAAGGATTCAATTCGTAAGTGCCTCATGATTATTAAGGGATCCATTACTCAAAGTATGAGGGGAGTTGTCCCAGACTCTCAGACTTCCAAGGGTTACCTTGGAAAGATTGAGGACCAGTTTAAGGGATCATCCAAAATTTATGCAACAAGCCTCATTAGAAGGCTTATTGATGAAAGGTATGATCCAACTGGGAGTCTGAGAGAACATATCATGAGGAAAATTAACATGGACACTAAACTTAAGACAATGGAAATGGAAATCTCTGAAGGTTTCCTTGTCCATTTTATTATGTCATCCTTGCCCACAGAGTTCTCTCCGTTCACCATCAATTACAATGCGATGGATTCTAAATGGGGCATGGATGAAATGATGGCTAGATGTGTACAAGAGGAGGAAAGGCTTAAAGCTGGATGAGTTGATCATGTCAATCAATTCAAACATTCTCTAAAGAAGAAAAAGGTTATAAAGCCTAAGCCTGCTCAGTTTATGGATAAAGGGCAGTCTTCTAAGTTTTTCAACAAAAGAACTCTAACAGAGCTCCTAATGGAGATGCACCTCCTAATGCTGATGGTAAAGATCCTAATGGATTTCGCTTTTGTGGAAAAAGCGAACACGTCCAGAGGGATTATATTGGGTTCATGAAATGGCTCAATAAGAAAGGTACTAATGTTATAACCTTTGTTGATGAATCTATTTATGTTGATTATGCCACCAATACATGGTGGGTTGACTCAGGTGCAACAATTCATGTTGCAAACTCCTTATAGGGATTCGATACGAAGAGGACCCTAAAAAGAGGGGAAAGAACCATTAGAGTTGCTAGTGGTGTTGAGGCTCAGGCTAAGGCTATTGGAGAGTTATCACTTATGATCCATAGCAGCTTTATGCTTCGTTTACGTAATGTACTTTATGTACCCTCTATGAGACGAAACCTTGTGTCCGTCTCATCCTTAGATGATGATGGTTTTCACTTTGACTTTGGGAACAAGAGATGTATAATTATGTTTGACAATAATGATGTTGGTCGTGCCTTCCGACAAGACAAACTTTATCTTGTTTCCTTAAGTGATTCCATAAGTGAAGTTAATGCTTCCTCTAATGCAAATATTAGTACCAAGCGTAAGCCCGATGATGATGAGACTTTTTCGAAACTATGGCACTATCGTCCGGGCCATATTTCGAGGGGGAGAATCGAGCGTCTCATTAAGGATCAAGTTATTCATCCTTTAAATTTCTCATATGCGGATCTGTATCATTGTATTGATTGCATCAAAGGGAAATATGCTAAGAGAATTAAGAAAGGTGCAAATCAAAGCACGGGAATTTTGGAAATTGTTCATACGGATATCTGTGGTCCGTTTAATGTGAAATCAGTGGATGGATTTGATTCCTTCATAACATTCACTGATGACTTCTCCCGCTTTGGATACATCTATCCTATCAAAGAAAGATCTGAGGCATTAGAAAAGTTCAAGATATTTAAATTTGAAGTTGAGAATCAAGCTAGTCAAAAGATCAAAGTTGTAAGGTCTGACCATAGTGGTGAGTACTACGAAAGACACACTTCTTATTGCCAAATTCCTGGACCTTTTGCTAAGTTCCTATAGGAAAATGTTATTGTTGCTCAGTATTCAGCACCGGGCGAACCTCAGCAAAATGGAGTCATTGAAAGGCAGAATCATACTCTTATGGATATGGTAAGGAGTATGTTAAGTCACTCCACTTTGCCGCTTGGTTTATGGATAGAAGCTCTAAAGACAACTGCACATATTCTTAATAAGGTCCCCAGTAAATCGGTGCCGAAAACACCGTATGAATTATTGACTGGGAGAAAACCTACCGTGAGTTATTTACATGTGTGGGGCTGCCCTGCTGAGGCAAGAGTTTTCAATCCAACTATGGGAAAGTTAGACCCCAAGACTGTGACATGCCATTTCATTGGTTATCCTGACAAATCTAAGGCATATCGTTTCTATTGTCCAAAGCAATTTACTAAGTTTGTTGAAACAAGACACGTGGTGTTCTTGGAAAGAGATATGTTAAGGGGGAGTATGACTCCCAGGGAAATAACCTTAGAGGAGAAACGGGAATATGTCCCGGTACCTATGATCCAAGAACTAGTGTTTCATATTCATGCTGAGTTTTCATCTCCAGTTGTGAGGACTGCTAATGCTACTCCTACTGAGATACCAGTGGATCCGTTAGAGTACACATCTGATGATACTTCTACGGAAGATGCTCAGCATCTTGAAGTTGTGATTGAGGTACCAAATAATGCACCTCTTAGAAGGTCAAAGCGGGCTAGAATGTCTTCTATTCCTGATGATTATGTGACTTATATGCGTGAGGATATAAATGAGTCGATGTTGGATGATGATCCCGCATCATTTAAGGAAGCCATACAAAGTGATCATTCATCAGAATGGCTGGATGTTATGAAAGATGAAATGAATTCCATGAGCATTAATGATGTATGGGACTTAGTAGAATTTCCTAAAGGAGCCAAAACTGTGGGCAGCAGATGGGTCTATAAGACCAAACGTGACTCCAAAGGTGATATTGAAAGGTTCAAAGAAAGGCTTGTAGCTAAGGGCTTCACTCAAAGAGAAGGTATTGATTATAATGATACTTTTTCACTTGTCTCTTCTAAGGACTCATTCAGAATTATTATGGAACTTGTGGCTCATTATGATCTAGAGTTGCATCAGATGGATCTCAAAACGGCATTTTTGAATGGTGACTTGCATGAGGATGTTTACATGGCTCAACCGGAAGGTTTTGTTATGGAATGAAATGAACATTTAGGATGTCGTCTTAAGAAATCCATTTATGGATTGAAGCAAGCCTCAAGGCAATGGTACTTCAAGTTTGATCAAGTCATAAAGAATTTTGGTTTCAAGGAGAATGAAGTGGACAATTGCATTTATGTGAAGTTCAGGGGGAGCAATTTTGTCTTCCTGATACCGTATGTTTATGGCATACTCTTCGCTAGTAGCGATAAGAATATGCTGCTGGAAACTAAAAGGTTTCTCTCTTCAAAGTTTGACATGAAAGATCTTGGTGAAGCCGCTTATGTCTTAGGCATTCAAATTCATCGAGATAGATCCAGAGGAATCTTAGGGCTATCACAAAGAGCGTATATTGAGAAGGTACTCAAAAAGTTCAATATGCATAAGTGCTCAGCCTCGCCTGCTCCTATTGTCAAGGGTGATAAGTTTGGGACTTTCTAGTGCCCAAGTAATGATTATGAATCTGCGTAGATGAAGTCAGTTCCTTATGCTTCAATCATTGGAAGTATGATGTATGCACAAGTGTGTACTCGCCCTGACTTAGCATTTATAACCGGGATGCTTGGCAGATATCAGCCTAATCCAGGGTTGGATCACTGGAAGGTTGCTAAGAATGCTTTGCGTTATTTGCAAGGTACTAAAGGCCTCATGCTCACATATAAGAGAACTGATAACCTTGAGGTGGTGGGTTATTCAGATGCTGATTTTGCGGGGTGTGTTGATACTAAGAAATCCACATCGGGTTACATATTCACCCTTACAGAAGGTGCTATTTCTTGCAAAGGCACCAAGCAAAGTGTTACTGCAGCATCAACAATGCAAGCAGAGTTTGTGGCATGTTATGAGGCAACCGGGCAGGCAATATGGCTGAAGAATTTCATTCCGGGATTAAGGGTGATTGACAGTATATCTGAGCCACTCACTCTTTTCTGCGATAATCAACCCGCAGTGATCTATTCGAGTAACAACAAGTCAAGTGGTGTTGCCAAACACATTGACATCAAGTATCTTGTTGTGAAATATAGAATCCAGGATCAGACAATAAGTATAAGCATATAAGGACTAACATAATGTTAGCGGATCCACTTACAAAAGGCTTGCCACCCAGTGTGTTTAAAGAGCATGTTGCTAGCATGGGATTGGCAGAAAGCTTTTGAACCTGGAATTGGGACCGTTATGACACCATCTCCCCATAAGCTAAGAAGGGCTCTTCTCTTTGATGGAATGATGTACTGTAGTCAATTAGTTCAATGGTACTTAACTTACCATTGCAATTTATTTTCTCTGTATAAGTTTCAACAAAGAGCCGAGCTCATAAGTTTGTAATAAATATAAGTTTATGCAGCTCCTAAGTTAAAGAAGCTTTGTGTTGAAATAAAGCGGTATATTGTAGTAACTGGGTTCTACGGTACTCTATGGCCATAGTAATTCTGTTGTCTCATATGTTGTTTTGTAGATAAATGGGTTTATAAGTTTATCTTACGATCAAGGGGGAGAATGTTGGATATAAGTGATCTGCAGTTATCTGTATTGATCTGTGATCAAATTAAGTCTATATAATGGCTTTTAAGGGCTGTTTAATAACAGCCACTAGATGCCCTGATCAGGGGCATCTTGACCATTCATCCTAAGGTGCTGGTTCCCCTAGTGCAAGTGCGATAAATAGGGGTCCTATGGTTTGAGCTGAAGGGGCTGCTCATTCAGCTGTTTCTCTTTCTCTCTCACTCTCCCCAGCTCACTGATCAAGCAAGCACCTAAAGCACTAGGAAGAACCTCACATCTACATCAACAAGGATTAGGTGAAGCAAATCAAGAGGAGGCCATGGCTGGACCTCCAGATCAAGGTACATATCCCAGATCCTATCTTGTGTGACTCAAATCTTGAGCTAGTTGATCCTCAAAGGATCTAACACTTACATATTCAAAGGCTCTGGCATTGAGTCTATGTTCTAACCATTATGTCTGTCTATTGAATCTGAAAGCTCAAGTAGAACATGTGAGTATTGTGCGAGTTTGGATGGTTGTACTAACAAATATTTCAGCTTAGAAAGGTACTAAGCGTACCTTGGGGGGTCAAATCCTCTGATCCCCCGGGTCTATCACCGTCTGATGCAGTCGATATCAGCCGTCTTTCCTTCTCTTTTCCTTAACCCCATCTCTTTTCTGGACCTGTCGTCACTCCACATGCGCAAAAAAAGTAGGAAGAAGAGCCCATGCGTTATTGTCTTTGGATGTAAACTACCTCGGAGCCGTGAGCCGCGGCCGCCACTGAGAGACATGAAGATCATATCCCTAGTCCCCTTGTAGCAATGGCTTACAGCAGCACAAACCAACCTACAGGCGGTGGTTCACATTAGTAGGCAACACAGCAACGCCGACGGCCGTTTGGAGCAGGGTCGTCGACTGTTTGGAGCACCACCGGTGACCGTGTGTAGCAGAGCCGGTGAGCCTTTGTAGCAGGGATGACCGTCGTCTGTAGCAGGGTTGTCCGTCATCTGTAGCAGAGCCAGCGAGCGTACGTAGCAGGGTCGGCGAGCCTTTATAGTAGGGTTGGCATCCGTCTGTAGCACCGCCGGCGATCGTGTGTAGCAGAGCCAGCGAGCCTTTGTAGCAGAGCTGACGGCCCTTTCTAGCAGTGCGAGGCCGTGGCGAACGGTTAGCTGCAAATGCAAGTAGGTTTTTGCAGCCACGTCGACGGCCGCTAGTAGCAGCAGACGATGATGGCGAGCGGTGACAGCGGTGTTGTCCCGCTGAGTGAGAGTGACATTGGTAGAGGAGAGTAGAAAAAAGAGAGAAGGGTAGGGGAAGGGGCTAGGCACCGGTGCCTGGGAGGATGGTGGCTTGGTGGCGTGGGAAACAATGGCGGTGGTGTGGCATGGCGACACGGAGAACTCCACGCGAGCTCCATCTCCCTTCGAGTCTTCTCCACGGAGGACGACGGCTGAATTTGGGATGAGGAAGGCTTCGGTGGTGTGTGGGTCCCCTGAGGACGTGCGGCATGTGTTAGAAGAGGAGGATGGGTCCATGCGATCCCCCGGGTTACGAGAATCATTTCCCCTTCGTCAAAGCCTCGCTTACCGATGTTGAACATGGCAAGGCGAGGAGTGACATTTTTTCGGGAAAGGAGCGTATAATAATATGGCGAGACACCAATTACACCCAGACTCTACAACAATGCATTATCCTATTAGAATTACGGATGCACATGGATAAAAAAGAAAAGAAGAATTACAGAAAAAAAGTCTAGCTACAGCGATATATGTCGTACAACAGCGGACCAAACACCACCGAGACACCACTAGAAATCCATCCTCTCCAAAAGCGACGCCTCCAAGAAGGAAACAGTGCACAAGCACTGTCATCGCCTTGATCAACGATCATGGGTTTTCACCCCGGAGAATGTCCACGTTCACAAAACAATGTCTTCAACAATATCATTGCCAGGCATAACCAATTAAGGCCAGACCTTGGATTTTCACCCTACAAGTTTGAACTCTGGAATCCTCTTGTACCGTCGCCCCCACTTTATGATGTCGCTGCTCCAAGACCCAGATCACCAAGCCAAAACCTCAACGCCACCAGGATTCAAACCACCATTACCAGTTCCCAGACCTCGACTTCCATGTCATTCTCCGCGATTGACTTCATCATGGGACTAAAGGCATGTACTTGATGGAAACATACTTCATAGCTTCTCGTCACTCCGACTGAGACCAAATGATCAGATAAAAACATGCTTGCGTGCGATCAAAACCCATCCAATCCGGCGAACTCCGGCATGTCTTCCATTGGAGTTCGCCAAAGAAGCCTTATGGAACTTGACACTCTAGCTAGAGGAAGGGAGACCAACATCAAGTAGATCCTTGTCTTGGCGCGAGAGCAATCCTAGGACCAAGCCCCCTTTATTCAAAGCCAGACCAGCAGCCCCCACGCCACCCGACGACAACCTGTAGGATCTGCCTCACCGAGCCCAATCGATGGCCATGTCCAACGACGCACAAGGAGGCGGAAACGCAGGGCCGGTCCTCCACCAGATTCGGCCGTCACATGGCGAGGAGGATATGTAGACATGACAGGAGAACCACACGGATCATAGATCTAGGGTTTGTCCCTTACCAATTCGAAGCCCAACCCCCAACACTGGTCAAGCGTCGCCTAGGAGAACCTCTCCCACCACCCTGGCCAGGGGTGTCTCCCTGACCGCCAGCTGTTCCTACAGTAGCAGCCCCAACGGCTGTCAACGGCACCCACCACCCCCAGGCCTAACTTCGTCGGTCGGGCCCGCCACCACCGCGGCTAGGGCCGGCAGCAGCGGCGGCGAGAGGCGTAGGATAGGATACGACACGACGGGGCGGAGAGATGGGATCTGCTCCCTGTCGTGGTATTGCCGACGAGTACACCATGGAGGGGTCCTCATAGAGCGTGTTTAGAGATGTGGGGGAAGGCGGCGAGTTGGCGGGTACGAGGTAACACGGCTTACCCAGGTTCAGGTTCCACAATAGTGGCGGAACCCTTCTCCTGCTATCAATCACTATAAGGGCAATATGCAAAGTTACAGGGATTGGTTCGTTGTGCGAGGTATGTCTTGTTGTATCTGCCCTAAAGGCTCCCATAGGTCCGGCTTATTGAGACGCCCAATTTGCATCACCATTCTATATCATAATCTACCTCTATTCATTGATATTTGTCTTATTATGAGGTATTAATTATGGCTTTTCCACTATTTATGAATGTTGGATGATTCTTGGAGGATGGACTACCGGAGTCTGGATTCTGATGGAAAAGAAGGCGTTTCGGTGCAATTTCGTGAAGATCAGAAAAAATATGGGAAAATATTATTTTTCCAAAAGAATGAGGAAGCAAGAAGGAGGGACGAAGAAGGGCCACAGGGGGCCCACACCCCCCTAGGCGCGGGCCCACCTGAACCCGCGCCTAGGGCAGGTGTGTGAAGCAATTCAACCCATTAAGAATTGGATCCTGTGTTTACAGTGCTAGTCCCTTGGATCGATTAGCTAGCACACACAGTTTCGATGAATAAAAGAGTATCAATGCGTCACATTATTACAACGATTGATCCAAGAATATAAATATTACAAAGTTGCTTAGCTCATAGCTAGCTCAAATAACATAGTTCAACAAATAAACAAAAGATAAAGGCTCCATCACGCCACAGGCAACTCACTGAGTGGAGATTCGCAACCTAAACGATAACCTTACTTATCGTCGAAATTACCTGCAACATGAAAAGTTGCAGCCACGAATGGTCAATACATTTGAATTGTATTGGCAAGATGTCACTGTTATGTGGACACAATTGGCAACCTGTCATATACATGCACACTTTGTCTAGTGGAGTTTAGGCTATTTGCATAAAGCAGCATTTTCTCCTACCTTTTTAAATAAAGTTTTAGTTCTTCAAAATAACTAAGAACAGCTCGAGTCACACGAGAGCTCCTAAAACTATGGACACATTGAGTCACTCAAGTGCTCCTATAACCCATTATGTTCACCCATCATGTTTTATTAGAGAAATTGGAATGAATGAGACTTTTCAACTGCGTCAAGAGAAGTTACTCATAATTGTCCATTACCGGGGACACGGCTAAGTACTTAGTTCACAAACCATCTGCAGAGGCTAGTACACTTTACCCACAAGACCTGATCAACCCCTTTTGAGAGAAGACCAGGACGAGACCTTTGGGAAACAGAATCATGAGCCTAACTCCGGACCGTCCATCCTATCAACACCTACATCTGCTAGTCACGGTAGGACATGATCCCATAACTTACTCAGTCAAGTCAGAGCCCATATGACATGTGGTTGTACATGGAAGTTACTAATCAAGACCGTCTATTATCCCTCTGAAGCCTGGGTGGCAATCCCCACCAAAATCCACACTCGATGACCCAATCAATGCCATTCCACCCAGGTGATTCGTTGATTAAGTGGTTTTCATTTAAGCAAAACATAATCCTTCTCATACACATATGTATCATGAAAACCCCACGCAACTAATAGCATGGCTAAGCATCTACAATACGATGGCTATCAAGGAATCAACTGGGTCTATGATAATTCTATTGGGTACTCACACCATAGCATAGCATATTTAATATAAAACATTTCCTTCAATGCAAACTACTAAAAACTAAATGCATAAGAAAATAATAGGAGATTCATGATAGTGACACTTGCCTCAGTTGTAGTAATCGTTCACACAGTCGTCGCAATCTCAATTATCACACTCCAGGCAATCTATCGCGCAAAACAATAATTGTAATCAATCATACAGTAGCACAACACAACAAGACAGTATGTACGCATTTTAGAAAATAAAACATGATCAAAAGCATTTCATAGGCATTTTCTATTAATCAAATAGGCTTAAAATAGGTATTAATGAATTCTGAATACTTCCAGTACAGAACAGTTTCATAAAATTATGAGAACCATGCTACTGGATAGGTAATGTCAATAGCTTTCATTTGACAATGGTTTCACCTTAAAATGATTTGTAGATTAAAAGTTATAGCCAAAATACCAATTTAAGTAATTTAATCATAGATAATTATTTTGTACTGTACCAAAATCAACCAATGATACAGTGATGTGGATTACAATTTTCTAAATCCATAGACACCAAATTTGCCAATTTTGGAGTTGTGGATATTTTCCTATGAATTATTTACCATTAATGAGATTTAAATAATACAGAAAATATACATTGGTCAAATTACGAATTTTATTGCATGATAAAACTGTACATATTATTCTGAAGCCAGGGATATATAATTTGTATTTTTCTGACCAATATTCAATTTCCTACAAATTTTACAAGTTCTGCAAATATTCTGGCTATTTTATAACTGGATTACACAGTCAGCCGACAGGGAGCGACACGCGGCGCACTGTGAATGGATGCGCGGCTGACCAGGCGCTGACTCAGCGCGTGCTGACGCGAAGTGCCAAGTGGCGTGCTGGTACTGGTGGGTACCGGTTCGCGTGTCCTTTTAATCGCAGCCGTCGATCGGAGATCGGACGGCTCTGGAGAGGTTGGTGCTCTACCTCGCGGGTGACGGCGGCGACTGGCGGCGGTGGCTCCTGGCGGTGATGGTGGCGGCGGTCCCGGCGGGTCCTGGCGATGGTGAATAGGTCCACGTGAAGCTGGCGAGGATGACGAGGTCCCTGGTGGCCACTGCGTGGTCCTTCTCTTCCCCAGGCGACGGCAGACGGCGGCTGGAGTTTCTCGGCTCCGTCCGAGCTCCGGCGGTCTCGGATGGGTCCTATGGCGATCTGCGGAAGGGGAAAAAGAGGTGAGGCGACGGAGTTGATAAAGGGGAGAAGATCCAGAGGGATAGGAGGGCGAGGGGTGCTCCAGAACCTCGGTTCCAAGATTGATCGGTGGAGGCCGACGGCAACGAGATCGCGAGCTCGCGATTTGGCGGCTAGGGTTTGGTATAAGCCAAAAAAAACTGCACGAGGTGGAGGAGGGGGTTTAAATAGTAGGGGGGAGTGCGATGGGGCAGGGGAACGAGCAGAGTTTCCCGATTTCGTCGGGGGTTGAATCGGGGCCGAGGCGTGTTCTGGAGGAACTCCAGGCGCGAGGAAGGGGACGATGGGGTGGGCTCCACGCGTCAAAGAGAGAGGGAGGAGGCGGTCTTGGCCATGGATTGGGATGCCGCCTGCACGCCATGCCGCGCGCTTAGGGGTGGGGCGAGCGGCGGGTAGTTACGCGGGCTGGTGTTAGGTGGGCCGCGCGGGTTAGGGTAGGTTTTAGTTTCGTTTTTTTGTTGTTGTTCGTTTTATTCTTTTATATTTTCTGTTTTCTTTGATATCTTTTTATTAGATAGTCCAAATGAGATGATTTTTGTTTCTAAAATTTTCTAAAATTGAATAGATCATTGTAGGATCATATTTGTAATCTTTTTACTAGTTTGTAAGTAGTGGATTTATAAACCCTTGTATATTTTATTTTATTCACATCTTTATTTGTTTGTACATATTTCATAACTTTTTCATAATAGTTTCAAATGAGCTCAAACATGTTTGTAGATTTTTGTAAAATTCATAATATGAATATGGACCACTAGGGATACATAATCCTGTCCATTCAAAATATTCAAACATAGGTTTTTGAAACAAGACCTAATATATGCATAGAAGGGTTTTTCAAATAGGGTTCTTCACAAATGGTTTTGAAATCAAGATTTTTGCAAGATGCTATGATGCAGTGCACATGGGACCTATGAATCTTTCCCATTTTAAAATCTGGGATGTTACAGACTAACCCCCTTAAGATGAATCTCGTCCTCGAGATTCGAGATGGCTAGCAAATAGATTCTAGTGGATTTCTCGGGATCCTTAATCTAGCTTCCAAAATAGCTTCACCTTACTGTGGGTACATTTATCAAGCTAACCCCCTTAAGAGAACTGAACTTGGCATCTCCAAACATCTAAGACTCAATTGGGGCATCTTGTACTAGCTATCAATTTCTTCTCCAATGAGTTCACTTTAACAGATTTTCTAAGTAACTCCATATGTGACTAGTCTCATCCATGAATGCCTTATATGAACGAATGCGATGCACCAGTATTGAAAAGGTACTAGTGTGATGCATAAATTTGCTAGAAGCTTACCAGTCACAGAGCATGTTTTATTGAGTCCTCTCTTCATGTTCATATGGTTCACAGTTTCCTTCTCAGTTGAGTTTGCCTTGGTTCCATCTTCTGGACAACTGTAGGCATAGTGTCCCAACTTCCTGCACTTGTAGCATTCCACATTACTGAGATCTTTATTTCCATTATGCTGATGGCCATTGCTACCTTTGTTGTGGCCATTACCGTTGTGGCCATTAGCTTCGTTGTTGTGGTCATCAGAATTTTCATTGTCATCATGGAAGGTACGTTTATGATATGATCCTGAGTTGTGATTGCCATTGTGCTTCCTCTTGCGACGTTCCACTTGCTTGTGCTTTCCTTCCAGGATCCGAGCCTTATCCATCAGCTCCTGAAATGTTGGGCAATAAACCACTAACAGCTGCACCGAGAGCTCATCACTTAGACCATCCAGAAATCTCTCTCTCCTCTTGGAGTCAGTGTCCACATCTTCTGGAGCATAACGTGACAGATTATTGAACTCCTCTATGTATTCTGCCACTATACAATTTGTTTGGCGCAAGTTGAGAAACTCCTTCCTCTTCAGGCTGAGGACCCCTAAAGAAACATGGTTGGTCTTGAATCCATCCTCAAACATGGCCCAAGTAACAGTGTCCAGCGGGTGGGTGATTTGGAAAGTATCCCACCAAGAAGCAGCTGGTCCCTCCAGTAGGTGAGCAGCAAATCTCACCTTCTCAGCATCAGTGCATCCAACAGTCACTAAGTCTTTGTTCACCGAGCGCAACCAGTCAAGAGAAATTATAGGTTCAACTGCAGTGGAGAACTTAGCTGGCCTAAGTTTCAGAAACCTGGTGAGAGCATCCTCCTGGGGCTGGTTGTTCCCATTGTTGTTGTTGTTCTGGGCAGCCATGAATTGAGTCATCACCTGTGCTAGCTGTGTCTGAGCTGCTATCATCTGCTCCATCTCAGTGAGTTGGCGGCGAGGCGGCATCTGTTGGGACAGCATAGATGAGTTATACTACCTCCGTTTCAGGGCTTAAGGCGCACACGCTTTCCAAAGCAAAGTTTGACCAAAAGAATTGAGCAACAAAATCTTGATTATATGTACATAATTAGTACCGTTGGATTCGTATTAAAAAATACTTTTCAGTGATACTAGTTTTATACCAAAACTCTTTACGTATTTAGAGTAATTCTTGGTCAAAGAAAAAATACGCAAAATGAGGACGCCTTAAGCCCTGAAACGGAGGTAGTAGATAGAAGGGACTAGAGAAAGTAGTACTACCCATAACTATATGAAGCAATCAGTGACACAAACAAGCACACAATCATAAGCAATCAACACACAAGCAAATACTTGCATAACAACATTACAGGGGTCAAATATTAGCAGTATATAACCACAAAATAGTTTGAATAGGTTGGGGACAATACTAGAGCAAAACAAAGCAACATATAAGCAATACACAAAATCTGTCAAAACGGTACAGCGGGTTTCACGAATTTTTCTGACCGACTTAAATACGTCAGGAATTTTAGCCAATTTTTGTGCATATAGTACAGTAAGTTTCGCACCAAACCCTATTTTTTTACATTTTTCCCAGTTACCAAGAAAATAAGAAAAATCACACGGTACAACAGGTTCAGCAGAAAACTTCAGCAGCAATGTCACGAATTTCAATCAGTTCAAACCAATAAACTAATCAAAAACCTCACACAAATTTCAAAAACTTTGGAGTTCAAAACTAACTGACCCTAACAAGGCATCACAAAAAATAGCTTAATACAAACAAGCAAGCAACCTATATTGTCATACCACATAAGTTGGTAAGATCAATATGCTAACACGATAGCGATGATCGCCTAAAGAGATAAAACATGGTGGTCTAATCCTAACCAAACTTGATGAGACATTCCTTTCTGTCATTCCATTTCTTATTCTACTTGTAAAACAACTCTCATATAGGTACCAAATGAATGGACAACTACAAATTTTGAACAAGAAGAGGTTCTAGAAAAGATAGACAAGGAATATAAAAACTCTAATAAGTAGAAAATATGATAGTTCTCCTAAAAGAGGTCTCCTATTTATAATCCAGTTCTAAGGTCACGAACCTACAGTCAACGCAATGCTCTGATACCATCTGAAGCGATCCAACCCATTAAGAATTGGATCCTGTGTTTACAGTGCTAGTCCCTTGGATCGATTAGCTAGCACACACAGTTTCGATGAATAAAAGAGTATCAATGCGTCACATTATTACAACGATTGATCCAAGAATATAAATATTACAAAGTTTCTTAGCTCATAGCTAGCTCAAATAACATAGTTCAACAAATAAACAAAAGATAAAGGCTCCATCACACCACAGGCAACTCGCTGAGTGGAGATTCGCAACCTAAACGATAACCTTACTTGTCGTCGAAATTACCTGCAACATGAAAAGTTGCATCCACGAATGGTCAATACATTTGAATTGTATTGGCAAGATGTCACTGTTATGTGGACACAATTGGCAACCTGTCATATACATGCACACTTTGGCTAGTGTAGTTTAGGCTATTTGCATAAAGAAGCATTTTCTCCTACCTTTTTAAATAAAGTTTTAGTTCTTCAAAATAACTAAGAACAGCTCGAGTCACACGAGAGCTCCTAAAACTATGGACACATTGAGTCACTCAAGTGCTCCTATAACCCATTATGTTCACCCATCATGTTTTATTAGAGAAATTGGAATGAATGAGACTTTTCAACTGCGTCAAGAGAAGTTACTCATAATTGTCCATTACCGGGGACACGGCTAAGTACTTAGTTCACAAACCATCTGCAGAGGCTAGTACACTTTACCCACAAGACCTGATCAACCCCTTTTGAGAGAAGACCAGGACGAGACCTTTGGGAAACAGAATCATGAGCCTAACTCCGGACCGTACCATCCTATCAACACCTACATCTGCTAGTCACGGTAGGACATGATCCCATAACTTATTCAGTCAAGTCAGAGCCCATATAACATGTGGTTGTACATGGAATTTACTAATCAAGACCATCTATTATCCCTCTGAAGCCTGGGTGGCAATCCCCACCAAAATCCACACTCGATGACCCAATCAATACCATTCCACCCAGGTGATTCGTTGATTAAGTGGTTTTCATTTAAGCAAAACATAATCCTTCTCATACACATATGTATCATGAAAACCACCCACGCAACTAATAGCATGGCTAAGCATCTACAATACGATGGATATCAAGGAATCAACTGGGTCTATGATAATTCTATTGGATACTCACACCATAGCATAGCATATTTAATATAAAACATTTCCTTCAATGCAAACTACTAAAAACTAAATGCATAAGAAAATAATAGGAGATTCATGATAGTGACACTTGCCTCGGTTGTAGTAATCGTTCACACAGTCGTCGCAATCTCAATTATCACACTCCGGGCAATCTATCGCGCAAAACAATAATTGCAATCAATCATACAGTAGCACAATACAACAAGACAGTATGTACGCATTTTAGAAAATAAAACATGATCAAAAGCATTTCATAGGCATTTTCTATTAATCAAATAGGCATAAAATAGGTATTAATGAATTCTGAATACTTCCAGTACAGAACAGTTTCATAAAATTATGAGAACCATGCTAATGGATAGGTAATGTCAATAGCTTTCATTTGACACTGGTTTCACCTTAAAATGATTTGTAGATTAAAAGTTATAGCCAAAATACCAATTTAAGTAATTTAATCACAGATAATTATTTTGTACTGTACCAAAATCAACCAATGATACAGTGATGTGGATTACAATTTTCTGAATCCATAGACACCAAATTTGCCAATTTTGGAGTTGTGGATATTTTCCTATGAATTATTTACCATTAATGAGATTTAAATAATACATAAAATATACATTGGTCAAGTTACGAATTTTATGGCATGATAAAATTGTACATATTATTCTGAATCCAGGGATATATAATTTGTATTTTTCTGACCAATATTCAATTTTCTACGAATTTTACAAGTTCTGCAAATATTCTGGCTATTTTATAACTGGATTACACACCAACCGACAGGAGCGACACGCCAAGACCGTGAATGGATGCGCGGCTGACCAGGCGCTGACTCAGCGCGTGCTGACGTGGATTGCCAAGTGGCATGCTGGTACTGGTGGGTACCGGTTCGCGTGTCCTTTTAATCGCGGCCGTCGATCGGAGATCGGACGGCTCTAGAGAGGTTGGTGCTCTACCTCGCGAGTGACTAGCGGCGGTGGATCCTGGCGGTGATGGTGGCGGCAGTCCCGGCGGATCCTGGCGATGGTGAATAGGTCCACGTGAAGCTGGCGAGGATGACGAGGTCCCTGGTGGCCACTGCGTGGTCCTTCTCTTCCCAGCGACGGGCAGACGCTACTGGAGTTTCTCGGCTCCGTCCGAGCTCCGGCGGTCTCGGATGGGTCCTATGGCGATCTGCGGAAGGGGAAAGAGAGGTGAGGCGACGGAGTTGATCAAGGGGAGAAGATCCAGAGGGATAGGAGGGCGAGGGGTTCTCCAGAACCTCGGTTCCAAGATCGATCGGTGGAGGCCGACGGCAACGAGATCGTGAGCTCGCGATTTGGCGGCTAGGGTTCGGTATAAGCCAAAAAAATTGCACGAGGTGGAGGAGAGGGGTTTAAATAGTAGGGGGAGTGCGATGGGGCAGGGGAACGAGCAGAGTTGCCCGATTTCGTCGGGGGTTGAATCGGGGCCGAGGCGTGTTCTAGAGGAACTCCAGGCACGAGGAAGTGGACGATGGGGTGGGCCCCACGCGTTAGAGAGAGAGGGGAGGGGTGGGGCGACCGGCGGGTAGTTAGGCGGGCTGGGGTTAGGTGGGCCGCGCGGGTTAGGGTAGGTTTTAGTTTCGTTTTTTTTGTTGTTCGTTTTATTCTTTTGTATTTTCTGTTTTCTTTAATATCTTTTTATTAGATAGTCCAAATGAGATGATTTTTGTTTCTAAAATTTTCTAAAATCGAATAGATCATTGTAGGATCATATTTGTAATCCTTTTACTAGTTTGTAAGTAGTGGATTTATAAACCCTTGTATATTTTATTTTATTCACATCTTTATTTGTTTGTACATATTTCATAACTTTTTCATAATAGTTTCAAATGAGCTCAAACCTGTTTGTATATTTTTCTAAAATTCATAATATGAATATGGACCACTAGGGATACATAACCCTGTCCATTCAAAATATTCAAACATAGGTTTTTGAAACAAGACCTAATATATGCATAGAAGGGTTTTTCAAATAGGGTTCTTCATAAATGGTTTTGAAATCGAGATTTTTGCAAGATGCTATGATGCAATGCACATGAGACCTATGAATCTTTCCCGTTTTAAAATCTGGGATGTTACAGTGTGGCCCACCTGCCCGGCTCCCGACGCCGCCCCTTCGCCTATATCTTCCCTACGGAACCCTAAGCCTTGGGGGGCGACCACAGATAGATTTCCGCCGCCTCTGGGAGCAGAAAACACCGAGAGAGAAAGATCTCTCCAGCACATAGATTTATGCCAGGGAAATTCCTTCCCAGAGAGGAGAGATCGTCGCCATCAACACCGTCATCAAGCTAGGCTTCATCGGGATCACCATCATCATCATCCACACCATCATCACCACCAGCACCATCATCGCCACTCCGTCTCGTTGTAACAATTGTGTTGGATATTGCTTTAGTTCTTAGGGGAAACTTTCCCGGTGTTAATTACTATTTAGTTTATGCTTATGAGTGGAACCATTGGATTATTGTTTATGTTCAAATTGTTATCTGTTATCATATCATCTTTGATATTGATCCATATGATGTCTTGTGAGTAGTTCGTGTAGTTCTTGAGGACACGGGAGAAGTCATGTTGTTAGTAGTGGATTTGTCTTGAGTTATTATTCAATGGTTAGTATTTAAGTTGTGGTGCTATTCTTCTATTGGTGTCATTTGAACGTCAACTACATGATACTTCACCATTTATGGTCCTAGGGGAATGCATTGTGTATTTGGCTACTAATGGTGGGGTTGCCGGAGACCTGAACCCCCGTTAGGACACCTTTGCACAAGGGAGCGTAGGATCTCAGAGTTTAAGGCTATGGTTAGATTTATATCTTAATTACTTTCTTGTAGTTACGGATATTTGCAGGGGTTTAATCACAAGTATGTATTAGTCCAAGTACGGTCGGTACATTAGCACAGGTTCACCCACACAATAGTTACAAGACCAGAGAAGAGTACTCAGCTATTTGAAGCGAAAGCACTTGACAGAATTCCCATGTGTCCTCGAGAAAGTTTGATCTTTATAAGTATTTCCACCGGCTTTTCCTTTTCTAAGAAAGGATTGGGCCACTTGTTGCGTTTGTTCTTTATTACTTGCACTTCGTTTTGTTGCCTTATCAGAAAACCACTAAAATCCGTTTGCTAAGTATTCACAGGGATTTCCTGCTCCACACCACTGTTCAGCACCTTCTGCTCCTCGTTGGGATCGACACTCCTATTTATCGAAAGTACTACGATACACCCCCTATACTTGTGGGTCAACAAGACTATTTTCTGGCGCCGTTGCCAGGGAGTGAAGCGCTATTGAAGAGTGGAACTGGTAAAGGAAACTTCTACTGTGAGTATTTCTTTTGTTACTGCTTGTTACTTTGTTTCCAATATGGATAACCCACTTGGTTTTCTGTTTGGGAAAACTACTACCACTGCTAGGGTAGTAGATGAACCACCACCTGTTGAGATAGATCCTTTTAAGATACCTACAAGTATTGTTAACCGTGTTATGGATAATTATTATTTTGGGGATGGAATTGTCCATCCTGGTGATCACTTGCTTTTTATCCATGAATTATGAGGGTTGTTTAAGTGTGCAGGTATCACAACTGAATAGGTGAAGAAGAAGTTACTCTCTATATCCTTGAAAGGGAGAGCTGAAGAGTGGTATAAGCTGCTAAAGAATGGACGATCCATGGAATGGGAGGAGATGGCATCTCACTTTTATTCTAAATTTTATCCTCCCAGTGAGATTCATAAGGATATAAATATGATATATAACTTTTGGCCTCATGATGTAGAGAGTATAGCTCAAGCTTGGGGGATATTGAAGATACTAATGCTTAAATGTCCTATTCATGAACTCCCTAGCAATATTATTATCAATAACTTTTATGCTAGGATTTCTCTTCATGATAAAGATTTACTAGATGCTTCTTGTGCTGGATCATTTACACGTATGAAGGAAGAAGCTAAATGGGATCTACTGGACCGTATTCAAGATAACACTGAAGCTTGGGAGAATGACAAAGGGAGAAAGTCAGGTATAAACCATGATTATGAATGCATTAAATATTTTATGGGAACTGATGACTTCCATGATATTAGTAATGAGTTTGGTCTTGATCCTCAAGTTCTTGCAAAATGTTTTAATGCCTTTGCCTCTTATATTGAAACTCCCAAGAAAGAGTGGGACAAGTAACATGCTCCTTATAAAGACATTGTCACCCATGTTCCTCCTAGCACAAAGGTTTGTACTTCTGATCCTATTTTTCCTGAACCTTATGTGGATAAATGTTGGAGATATGCCCTAGAGGCAATAATAAATGTAGTTATTATTATATCTTTGTGTTTATGATAAATGTTTACATTCATGCTATAACAGTATTAACAAGGAAACATTAATACTTGTGTGATTTGTAAACTAAATTAGAGTCCCTAGTACCTCTTTGTAATACTAGCTTGTTGGTTAAAAATGATTGTGGTTTCCCTATCATGAACATTGAGATGTTATTAACAACAAGATCATATCGTTAGGAGAATGATATGATGGACATACTCCTATAGATAAGCGTAGCATAAAGATCAAGTCATTTTAATAGTTCAATTGCTATATGCTTTCTGATACATAGTAACCTAATTCCTTCGACCATGATCTCATGCTTATCACCATCACCGGAAGGATGCTTTGATGACATCAAACACCACACCGTAACTGGGTGGCTATAAAGGTGGCATTGAGTGTTCGGAAAGTATGGGTTGAGACACATGGATCAATAGTGGGATTTCTCCATCCATATGACGGATACATATACTCTAGGCCCTCTCGGTGGAATGTCATCCAATTGGCTTGCAACCATGTGACTGGCTCACAAGGGATCACATATCACGGGAACGAGAAAAGAGTACTTATCAGTAACGAGGTTGAACTAGGTATGCAGAGATACCGACGATCAAAACCTCGGATAAGTAAACTATCGTGAGACAAAGGGAAATTGGTATTGTATGTAAGTGGTTCATTCGATCGCAAAGTAATCGTAGAAATGTGTGGGAGCCATATGAATTTCCAGATTCCTCTATTGGTTATTATTCGGAGAAGTGTCTCGATCATGTCCGCATAATTCACGAACCGTAGGGAGACACACTTAAGGATTCGATGTTGTTGAGTAGTTATGGAATGATGAGTAAGAGACCGAATGTTGTTCGGAGTCTCGTATGGGATCCGGGATATCATGAGGAGATCCGGAATGGTCCGGAGAATAAGATTCATATAAGGAAAGTCCTATTTCGGGGTTGGAGAATGGTTCCGGTGTTTTCATCGGGAATGTTCTAGAAGGTTCCGGAAGGTCCGGCACTCCGGAGGGGAAGGGTACATGAATGTGTCATAACAAGTTGGAATGGTTGCATCATGTACTAGGTGTCATCGCTGAGCAAAATAAAGGGATAAATCAAATCCTAGTTTGAAAAGTCAAACGCCAATTTGAAAAGTCAAACGGCAAGTTTGCTTGGTGGAGGGAGAGTAGGAAACCTACTTGGGGAGGAGTTCCTCTCCCTCCACCGCCGGCCTTGGAGGCCGAGTTGGGGAGGACTCCCTCCCCCTTGGCCGGCGCCCTCCACCTATAAAAGGAGGGGCAGGGCTGCCCCTCTAGACCTACACCTCCACCACCCAAAACACTAGCCCTAGCCGCCGGCTCTCCTGCAGCCGCCGCCGCCCTAGGGCAAACCCTAGCCGCCGAATTGGGGCTTTCCCAAGCCCTAGCTGCCGGCCTAGCCCTCTCTCCTTGGTGTGTCTAAACCCTAGATCGCCAAGGCCTCTATCATAGTGCACCATACTCGCTCCGGCTTAAGGCGAAGCCCTGCGAGATCTCCCCTCTACTTCCGGTATCACGCCGTCATGCTGCCGGAATCGCGAGGAGAGTGCTACAACCTCCGCTGCCTGCTGGAACAAGGGAGAGGAAGGTCTTCATCAATCAACGATGTGACTGATCATGAAGCGCTGCCGGAACGCAACGCCGGAAGGATCGTCTACACGATCTTGAGATCGGTAAGAGTACGACTACATCACCCACGAGAATCCGCTCTCGTTAAACACTTTGGAATCTTCGAGGGTGAGTTATTCTATCGACTCGTTGCTACAATCTAGTAGATATATCTTGGCTTGTTTTTTTGTATGCGGTAGAAATTTTTTGTTTTCCATGCTACGAACCCTCAAAGGGTATCGAGCCGTGTCTATATGTAGATCTGTTGCACGAGTAGAACACAATGGTCATTGTGGGCGGTGGTGTTTTTATTATCAATTGCTTCTTGTGTAGTTTGCATCTTGCGGTATGATGGGATGAAGCGGCCCGGGCTAACCTTACATGACATCGTTCATGAGACTTGCTCCACGCTCAACATGCAACTTGTATTGCATAAGTGGCTTTGCGGGTGTCTGTCTCTCCCATTATAGTATAGATCCAATTTACAACGGGCACTTGATAGTTCAAACATCAACGTTGTGGTTCTTGTTCGTAAGTTAGATCGACACTTATTGAAAGCCCCAAACCACGTAAAATATGCAAAGAAATTAGAGGCGTCTAACTTTGTTTTGCAGGGGTGTGCTGTGATGTGATATGGCCATGATTGTGATTATATTTGATGTATGCAATGTTCCTTATTGTAAGTTGGCAACCGGCAGGAGCCATATGCTTGTCTTTAATTTCTGTTAAGACCCGCGTGTCTATTCAAAGTTGTTGTAATAGTTGAAGCTGGTGGACGACAATCATGGAGCAGCATCATTGACCTTGATGCAATGCCGGTGATGATGGAGATCATGTTCGTGCTTGAATATGGAGATCGGAAGCACAAAGAAGAAAGGCCATATCATATCACATATTATGAATTGCATGTGATGTTAATCCTTTATGCATCTTGTATTGCTTAGTTAACGACGGTAGCATTATAAGATGATCCCTCATGCACATAAATTTCAAGTTCTAAAGTGTTCATACTTAGTAAGCACCGTTGCTAAAGCTTGTTGTTTCGAAGCACCACGTGATGATCGGGTGTGTTAGATTCTGCAAGTGTATACAACGTGAGCAAACCAGATTTTCTCATGCGGAAGCTAAGGTTTGATCTTGACGAGCCTAGCATGTACAGACATGGTCTCGGAACACGGATCACCGAAAGGTAAAGCATGAATCATATAGTAGATATCATGAACATGTTGATTGTTCGCCATTGAAGCTACATCAACTCTCGTGATGATCGGTTTTGATGTGGTGGATTTGGTTCGTGTGATCACTAAAACAATGTGAGGGATATTGTTTTGAGTAGGAGTTCACCTAGATTAATTTAACTATTAATTAGAACTCAATTTGTCATAAACTTAGTCTAAACTATTGCAAATATGTTGTAGATCAATGGCGGCCCCTACCACCAATTTTAATGCGTTCCTAGAGAAAGAAAAGTTGAAAAACAATGGAAGCAACTTCGCGGATTGGTTCCGCAATTTGAGGATTGTCCTCAATGCTCGTAATTTGACCTATGTGCTGGATGCACCGCTGGGTGACCCGCCTGCAGCTGATGCTACCGATGAAGTAAAGAATGTTTACCTCGCTCGGAAGAATAAGTACTCCACAGTTCAGTGTGCTATCTTGTATGGTTTGGAATCGGAGCTTCAGAAAAGGTTTGAGAATTCAGACCCACATGATATTGTCCGTGAACTCAAATTGATATTTGAGACTCACGCGGCAGTTGAGAGCAATGAGGCTTCTGAAAAGTTCTTTAACTACAAGATGGAAGAGGGAAGCTCCGTCAGTGAGCATGTGCTTAAGATGTCTGGGCACGCAAACAAACTCCAAAGCTTGGGTATAGTGATTCCTAATGCTTTGGGGATTTACCGTGTCCTCCAATCACTACCACCAAGTTACAAGAACTTTGTGATGAACTACAATATGCAAAGCATGAACAAGCAGTTGCCAGAACTCTTCTCCATGTTAAAATCTGCAGAAGTGGAGATCAAGAAAGAGCACCAAGTGTTGATGGTCAATAAGACCACCAAATTAAAGAAAGGCAAGTCTAAGCAAAAGGGACACATCAAGAAGGGTGGTAAGAAAGTTACCGCACCAATGAAGAAGACCAAAGCTGGACCTAAGCCTGATAATGAGTGCTTTTACTACAAGGGAGAAGGTCACTGGAAGCGGAATTGCCCAAAGTACTTGGCGGATTTGAAGAACGGCAACATCAAGAAGAAAGGTATATTCGATATACATGTTATTGATGTGTATCTCACTAGTACTCGTAGTAGTGCCTGGGTATTTGGTACTGGTTCGGTTGCTCATATTTGTAACTCAAAACAGGTGCTGCACAATAAACGGAAGCTAGCGAAGAACGAGGTGACGATGCGCGTAGGAAATGGAACAAAGGTTGATGTGATCGTGGTCGGCACGCTACCTCTTCATCTACCATCGGGATTAGTTTTATACTTAAATAATTGTTATTTGGTGCCTGCGTTAAGCATGAACATTATATCCGGATCTTGTTTATTGCGAGACGGTTACTTGTTTAAGTCCGAGAATAATGGTTGTTCGGTTTATATGAGTAATATGTTTTATGCACATGCACCTTTGATAGATGGTCTATTCTTATTGAATCTCGATAGTGGAAATACACATATTAATAACATTGAAGCTAAACGTTTGAAATTGAGCGATAACTCGACCTATATGTGGCAATCGCTGCCTTGGTCACATTGGAGTGAAGCGTATGAAGAAACTCCATTCGATGGACTTCTTGAATCACTTGATTTGAATCACTTGAAAGATGCGAAGCATGTCTGATGGGTAAAATGACTAAGACTCCATTTTCTGGTATGATGGAGCGAGCTACGGACTTATTGGAAATCATACATACCGATGTGTGTGGTCCAATGAGTGTAGCATCGTGCGGTGGTTATCGTTATGTTCTTACCTTCACGGATGACTTGAGTAGATATGGGTATATCTATTTCATGAAACATAAGTCCGAAACTTTCGAGAAGTTCAAGGAATTTCAAAGTGAGGTGGAGAAGCAACGTAACAAGAAGATTAAATTTCTACGTTCTGATCGTGGAGGTGAATATCTAAGTTACGAGTTTGGCGAGCATTTGAAGAAATGCGGAATACTTTCACAATTGACACCGCCGGGAACACCGCAGCGTAATGGTGTGTCCGAACGTCGTAATCGAACTCTCTTAGATATGGTTCGTTCTATGATGTCACTTACAGATTTACCGCTATCATTTTGGGGTTATGCATTAGAAACAGCCGCATTCACTTTAAATAGGGCACCATCTAAATCCGTTGAAACGACACCGTATGAATTATGGTTTGGGAAGAAACCTAAATTGTCGTTCCTTAAAGTTTGGGGTTGCGAAGCCTATGTAAAGAAGTTACAGCCGGACAAGCTTGAAACCAAAGCGGAAAAATGCGTCTTCATAGGATACCCAAAGGAAACTATTGGGTATACCTTCTATCATATATCCGAAGGCAAAATATTCGTTGCGTTAAGAATGGATCCTTTCTAGAGAAGGAATTTCTCTCAAAGAAGTATTTGGAAGGAAAGTAGAACTCGACGAGGTTGTCGAACCTTCTCTCGAACTTGCGAGTAGCGCAGCATCGGAAGAAGTTCTGTGGTGCCTGCACCAATAAGAGAGGAAGCTAATGATGATGATCATGAAACTTGAAGTTGTTACTGAGCCTCGCAGTCAACGGAACTCGTACCACTCCGATTGGTATGATCCGTTATGAGTGTCATGTTGGTTGACAACACCGATGACCCCGCGACATATGAGGAAGCGATGAGCCCAGATTCCAATAAATGGCAAGAAGCCATGAAATCCGAGATTGGATCCATGTACGAAAACCAAGTATGGACTTTGGTGGACTTAATGGATGACCGAAGGTCACGAGAACAAATGGATTTTCAAGAAGAAAACAGATGCTGATGGTAATGTTACTGTTTATAAAGCTCGACTTGTCGCAAAAGGGTTTCGACAAATTCAAGGTGTTGACTACGATGAGACTTTCTCACCAGTAGCGAAGCTAAAGTCTGTGAGGATTTTGTTAGCAATCGCTGCATATTATGATTATGAGATATGGCAGATGGATGTCAAAACAGCGTTCCTCAATGGAGACATTGATGAAGAGTTGTATATGATGCAACCCAAAGGTTTTGTCGATCCTAAAGATGCTAACAAGGTATGCAAACTTCAACGGTCCATTTATGGATTGAAGGAAGCATCCCGAAGTTGGAATCAACGTTTTGATAACGTAATCAAAAGTTTTGGTTTTATACAAACTTATGGAGAAGCTTGTATTTACAAGAAAGTGAGTGGGAGCTCTGTAGCATTCTTAATACTATATGTAGATGACATATTGTTGATTGGGAATGATGTAGACCTTCTTAATAGTGTCAAGGAATATTTGAATAATAGTTTTTCACTGAAAGATCTTGGCGAAGCAGCTTACATATTAGGCATAAAGATTTATAGAGATAGATCGAGACACCTAATATCATTGTCACAAAGTACATATTTGGACAAAGTTCTAAAGAGGTTTGGAATGGAAGATAGCAAGAAAGGGTTCTTGCCCATGTTGCCCAATACGACCTTGAGTAAAACTCAAAGTCCAGCAACGGCAGAAGATAGAGAAAGGATGAGTAAGACTCCCTATGCCTCAGCCATAGGATCTCTAATGTATGCCATGCTATGTACTAGACCCGACATTGCATATGCTGTTAGTTTGACTAGCAGATATCAAAGTGATCCAGGAGTGGATCATTGGACAGCGGTAAAAAACATCCTTAAGTACTTGAGAAGAACTAAGGATATGGTTATTTCTTATGGAGGTGATGAACAACTCGTTGTTAATGGTTACACCGATGCTAGTTGGAACATCGATCCGGATGATTCTAAATCTCAATCTGGATACGTATTTACTTTGAATGGTGCAGCGCTATTGGAGGAGTGCAAAGCAAAGCGTTGTGGCGAGATCTTCAACTGAATCGGAATACATAGCTGCTTTGGAGGCTTCACAAGAAGCGATATGGATGAAAGAGTTCATTACAGAGGTCGGTGTGGTTCCAAGTGCGCTGGACCCAATGTCTATCTACTGTGATAACATGGGCGCCATAGCCAATGCGCAAGAACCAAGGTCACACAAGAAGTTGAAGCACATCAAGCTATGTTTTCACGCTATTCAGGAACATGTCCAAGATGGTGACATAAAGATTTGCAAAGTACACATAGATCTGAATGTGGCGGATCCATTGACTAAACCTCTCCCGAGGGCAAAACATGACCAACACCAAACTGCCATGGGTGTTCAGTATATTACCATGTAATCTAGATTAGTTGACTCTAGTGCAAGTGGGAGACTGTTGGAGATATGCCCTAGAGGCAATAATAAATGTAGTTATTATTATATCTTTGTGTTTATGATAAATGTTTACATTCATGCTATAACAGTATTAACAAGGAAACATTAATACTTGTGTGATTTGTAAACAAAATTAGAGTCCCTAGTAAAGCCTCTTTATAATACTAGCTTGTTGGTTAATAAATGATTGTGGTTTCCCTATCATGAGCATTGAGATGTTATTAACAACAAGATCATATCGTTAGGAGAATGATATTATGGACATACTCCTATAGATAAGCGTAGCATAAAGATCAACCCATTTTAATAGTTCAATTGCTATATGCTTTCTGATACATAGTAACCTAATTCCTTCGACCATGAGATCATGCTTATCACCATCACCGGAAGGATGCTTTGATGACATCAAACACCACACCGTAACTGGGTGGCTTTAAAGGTGGCATTGAGTGTTCGGAAAGTATGGGTTGAGACACATGGATCAAGAGTGGGATTTGTCCATCCATATGACGGATAGATATACTCTAGGCCCTCTCGGTGGAATGTCATCCAATTGGCTTGCAAGCATGTGGTAGCTCAAGGGATCACATATCACGGGAACGAGAAAAGAGTACTTATCAGTAACGAGGTTGAACTAGGTATGCAGAGATACCGATGATCAAAACCTCGGATAAGTAAACTATCGTGAGACAAAGGGAAATTGGTATCGTATGTAAGTGGTTCATTCGATCGCAAAGTAATCGTAGAAATATGTGGGAGCTGTTATGGGGTAACCCCTTGGGGTGGCCCGATCTTTCACGAATCTCCACGGGGATCGAGGGGAAAGCGGTGGAAGGGGAAGAGGGGACGAAATCCGCGAACACACGCACACAAAGATCCCGATGAACTCACGCACACAAATCACGATACACGCCGGTAACTCACGCCGGTGGCAACCGATCCAACATAATCTCTAGGATCGGTGTTGGGCGAAGCTCTCTCTCCACGCCAACAACGGGAGACGAGGTGCTTGGTGAGACCTTGACGACTTGGGGGCGAGAAACCGAGAACCCAAGGCCTTGTACAACTTGAACGCACTAGGCAAGATCCAAGAGGAGGGTGGACAATAGGTGCTCCTTGGTAGGAGCATGAGACCAATAGATTGAAAGATCCTCAAAGGGTGTCCTTAATCTATTATTATCCAAGTCTGGGGTTTACATATGAGGGGGTGGGGCTATATATAGGCCAATCACATAAACAGGGGTAGTTCTGGAATAAAACTGGAAGTTTGGGCGAAATTGGGGGTTACATGGGCCAGGCCCAAAAGGCTTTAACATGCCTGGCGTCGATCAGTCCGGAGACTCCGGTCTGGACCGGAGACTCCGGTCAATCTCCGGACCCGTCTCCGGAGGGGGCTTCTGGCTGTCCCAGGCTTGGGTCTCCGGTCTGGACCGGAGGAAGGTCCGGAGACTCCGATGTAGGAGACCGGAGACTCCGGTCTACACCGGAGACTCCGGTGTGCAGAGCTCCAACAGCTTCTTTAACTGGTCCTGCTTCCTTGGTGGCTTGGTGTGGTGGTGTTGCTTCAAATCTGAGGATACACAACGTAGATGCATGAAGTAGCAAGCCATCCAAAGGTAGACCAAAATCACATGAGGAAAGGAGCGAGTTAACCTTGGCTTGTAGGAGCTTGGCACGGGCGCGAGTCATTGGTCCACTTGGGGGACTAGGTGTTGTAGATGGAGGTGCGTCCGAAGGACGGGCTGCATCAGCTCCCCCCCTGGGAAAGAGTCGTCCTCGACTCTTCAACCTTCTCAACTTCATCTTCGCCATGGTAGGGTGATAGGTCCTTGACATTGAATGTCGGGCTCACAAGATACTTGGATGTTGGGATATCTATGATGTAGGCGTTGTTGTTGATCCTCTTTAGCACTTTGAACGGTCCATCACCTCTTGGCTTGAGTTTGGAGTCGCGGTCCTTGGGGAAGCGGTCTTTACTCAAGTGTATCCACACAAGGTCGCCTTCTTCGAATATCATCTCTTTCTTGTTCTTGTTTAGCCTTGATGCTTGGCGAAGGACTTGTTTCTCGATCGTAGCTCTTGTGTCTTCGTGGAGTTTCTTCATTGTTTGGGCACGCTTGATCACGTCCATATTGGCACGTTCATGAAGAGGTAGTGGAAGGATATCGAGCGCGGTGAGGGGCTCGAAGCCATAGACGATCATGAACGGGCTCCTCATGGTGGTGGAGTGCTTGGCGGTTGTAAGTAACTCGGCGTGGAATAGATTCCTCCCCTTTTAAGGTTCTTCTTTATCAACACCTGGAGGAGTGTGCCAAGACTTCGATTGACGACCTCGGTTTGTCCATCGGTTTGAGGATGCGAGGCGGACGAGAAGAGGAGCTTGATGCCGAGCTTGGCCATGAGAGTCTTCCAGAAGTAGCTCATGAATTTTACGTCGCGGTCGGAGACGATTGTTCTTGGTACACCGTGTAGCCGAATTATTTCCCTGAAAAACAAATTTGCTACATGTGAAGCATCATCGGTCTTATGGCACGGAATGAAATGTGCCATTTTTGAAAAGCGATCCACTACTACAAATATAGAATCATGACCATGTTTAGATCGAGGCAAGCCTAACACAAAGTCGATGCTAATGTCCCACCAAGGTGCATGAGGAATAGGAAATGGCATATAAATACCAAATGGGTTGGACTTAGACTTAGCTTGGATACATGTAGTGCATCGTTGGACGTGGCGCCCACGTCAAGGCTTCATCTTTGGCCAAAAGTAGTGAGTGGAGAGCATGTCATAAGTCTTGTCACGGCCAAAGTGACCCATAAGGCCTCCACCATGGGACTCTTGAAGAAGCAAAGTTGGAGAGACGATTTCGAATGCAAAGCTTGTTTTGTTTGAAAACAAAACCCTTATGCAAATAGAAATCATCAATCCCTTTGTCTATTGAACATGTTGCAAAAATTGGTCCAAAGAAAGGGTGACGCTGCATAAAGATTTGATGTCATCAAGACCCAAGACATTTACTTGAGTCGTAAGAAGGCTTGTGTTTTTGCGGAACAAGGCGTCCGCTAACACATTTTCTTTGCCCTTCTTGTATTTGACAATGTAAGGAAAAGACTCCATGAACTCAACCCATTTTGCGTGCCTTTTACTCAAGTTGGCTTGGCCCTTAAGATACTTCAACGACTCATGGTCGGAATGGATGATAAATTCTTTGGGCCAAAGATAGTGTTGCCACACTTGAAGAACTCGAACCAAGGCAAAAAGTTCTTTGTCATAAATGGGATAGTTGAGGCGTGCGCCATCAAGTTTCTTACTATGGTAAGCAATAGGACGCCCATTTTGCATAAGGACGCCACCAATGCCAATACCACTAGCGTCACATTCAATCTCAAAAGTTTTTGTGAAATCCAGTAATGCAAGAAGTGGTGCTTCGGTGAGTCTCTTTTTGAGCTCATCAAAAGCTTTTTGTTGTGCTTTTCCCCAAACGAACGTGACATTTTTCTTGGTCAATTCGTTGAGGGGGCAAGCAATGGTAGAAAAGTCTTTCACAAAGCAACGGTAAAAGCCAGCCAACCCATGAAAACTACGAAGTTCACTAACATTTGTAGGGATGGGCCAATCTCGTATGTCCTTGACTTTTGAGACATCAACTTCAATGCCATTGGAAGACACAACAAAACCAAGGAAAATCAGCTTGTCTTTTGCAAAAGTGCACTTTGGGAGATTAGCATAAAGCTTTTCATGACGAAGGATTTGAAGGACCTCCTTAACATGAGTAACATGCTCCTCTAGTGACTTGCTATAGACAAGGATGTCATCAAAGTAAACAACTACACTCTTCCCAATGAGAGATCACAAAATATGGTTCATGAGGCGCATGAAGGTAGATGGGGCATTAGATAAGCCAAAAGGCATAACCAACCATTCATAGATACCAAGCTTGGTCTTGAAGGCGGTTTTCCACTCATCACCTTCGGCCATGCGAATTTGATGGTAACCACTACGAAGATCAATTTTCGAAAATATAGTGGCTCCACATAACTCATCAAGCATGTCATCAAGACGCGGTATAGGATGTCGATAACGCACGGTGATAGCATTGATTGGATGGCAGTCCATGCATAACCGCAACGTATCATCCGTTTTTGGAACTAGAATCATGGGGACCGCGCTTGGGCTAGTGCTTACTTGGATCAAACCTTTGGAGACGAGTTGGTTGATTTGTCGTTCTATCTCCTTCGTCTCTTTCGGGTTCGTGCGATACGCGGCGCGGTTTGGGAGTGGGGCGCCGGGTATGAGGTCGATGCGGTGCTCGATTCCACGAAGAGGAGGTAGTCCATGAGGAAGCTCTTCGGGAAATACAACTTGGAATTCCTGCAAAATAGCCATCAAAGAAGGAGGAACATTTGTCAAGTCATTAGTTCCTTGCGCTAGTCACTTGCATACAAGGACATAGTGCAAAATGGATGGGTTGTTCCGCACTTCTCTCATCTCACTTTTGGTGGCCAGAAGAACACTTTTAGTTTTTCCACTCGAGTTTGGCTTGTGGCACTCACTCACTATAGTGTGGTTCTCTCGCTCACCACTCTTCTCACAAGATGTTTTTGTGTATTGCGCCCTCGCTAAAGCCTTTGCATTGTCCGCAATTATTTGGCTAGGAGTCATTGGTTGCAACACACAAGTTTTATAAAGCCATTTGAAGGTGTAAGTGTTTGAGTGACCATCATGCAAAGCATGCTTGTCATATTGCCACGGCCTTCCGAGCAACATATGGCAAACCGTCATTGGGACCACGTCACATTCCACCGTGTCCTTGTAGGGCCCAATTGAGAACGTTACTGAGACAGTGTGCTTGATCTTGACGGATCCTTGGTCACTTAGCCATTGGATATGGTAGGGGTGTTTATGCGGATGGAGGGTGAGGTTGAGTTTCTCACACAATTCCGTGCTTGCAAGATTGTGGCAACTCCCTCCATCGATGACAACTTTGATGGACTTCCCATTGATGCCGGCACGAGTTTGGAAGATGTTCGAGCGTTGGTCTTCATTCTCATTGACTTGGGTAGTTAAGACCTGTGTGACCACAAGCGATGGACTTGCGTCATGCTCACACACAAGAAGTTCTTGGTCCTCTTCCAAATGTTGCCTTGCCATGGCTTCCTTGACCCTTGCATCAAACTCTTCTTCACTCAAGTATTCTTCATCGCCGTTGTCATGGATGAACAAAACTTTCTTGTTTCCACATGCGGCCGACTTGTGTCCTTTGCCTCCACACTTGTAGCACTCACCATTGAATGGTTGTTCATCTCTTGTGTACTTGCCACTTGGGGGCAGTTTTCCCTGAGGGAGTGTTGGCTTGAAAGGAAGCTTGGTGGTATTTGAGGAGCTTCCACTTGGTGTTGTCGGAGTAGTGGTTGGAGCTTGCTTGTATGTGAAGTATGTCTTTGGCTTGTTGAACTTGATGTCCTCTTGCACTTGACGTTCGGCCTTTGATGCAATGTGCACAAGCTCAACCATGTTGTTGTACCTTTGGAACTCGGTGATGCACTTGATAGGATGGTTCAAGCCATTGAGGAAACGTGCCATTGTTTGCTCATCACGCTCTTCAATGTTGGCATGGATCATGTTGAGCTCCATTTGCTTGAAGTACTCTTCCACGGTCTTTGTTCCTTGACTTAGCGTTTGAAGCTTGTTGAAGAGGTCACGCGTGTAGTGTGAAGGAACAAAGCGGGATCTCATATGAGCCTTCATATCTTGCCAAGTTGAGATTGGGGGATCTTATTTTGATTCACGAGTGATTTGGACTTGTTCCCACCAAAGGTTGGCAATTCATCGAATTCGAGGGATGCCATGGCCATCATCTTCTCATTGCTAAAGTTGTGCATGCGGAAGATCTTGTCAACCTTGAGTTCCCATGAGAGGTATTCTTCGGGATCATTGGAACCGGTGAACTTGGGCATGGTGAACTTGAGCTTGCCAAAAGTTTCTTCCTCATTGCGGTTCCGGTTTTGATGGTTGCCATGATTGTGGCGGCCATCTTCATCATCCGAGCTCTCATGTCTTTCTTGTTGATGGTGGCGTTGCTCTTGCGGTTGTTGAGGTGCCGCGTTTGGTGGTGGAACTTGGTTTGGACGACGAGCTTGGGGAGCTTGCTCTTGTTGTTGGCGCGGTTGAGGACGAGGAGGAGGTTGTTGGTCCTCACGGCGAGCTTGGGGAGCTTGCTCTTGTTCTTGTCGTGGTTGATGCCGAGGAGCATTATCTTGCGCCATGTGGTGAGGAGGACGTCGAGCCGCATGCGCAATGGGCTGCTCTCTTTCTTCTTGATGTGGAGGAGGCTCGTCGTGAAGATCATGTTGACGACGTTGACGTTCATGTCGAGGGGGTCGCCTTGGTGGATCTTCGAGTGCTTCACGCCACCGGCGAACTTGTTCTTCCACTTCGGATGCTTCACTTGTTGTGGAAAGAACATGTCGATGACGATGGGATTGGTGGTCCATGTGAGGTTGTTCTTGTTGAAGCACAAGTGCCCTTTGTTGTGGCCGGTCCACTTCACGTCTTGGAGGTATTGCGGAGAGGTCACCATCATAGCTTGACGTTGCGGCGTGTCGCGGAGATGGTACCGGTTGAGAAGAGCTCATGGATTGAAGTACGGGTCCATCCCGGTGCCTTGAAGCATGACGGCGAGGAGCACTTGATTCACTTGAGGAGTGTCATGATGATCTTGAGTCACGCGAGAGTGGCCTTGCTAACCCATCAATGAGGCGTTGAAGCTTCTCATCCGTTGAGGCGAGGGCACGACCAAGAGCTTCATTTTGATGACCAAGGTTGTGTTGCATGGCATGCGTTTGGCCTCGGACTTCTTCGAAGCGGTTGTCGATGTTCTTGAACTCCACTCGGGCTTCGCTAAATTGTTCATCTTGGCGCCGCTCAAGTGCTTCACAACGGTAGTTGAATTCTCCTCGGACCTTCTAATGGTCCCATCTTGTCATGTATGGATTGTCTTCCTCCGGGGGTGGTGGTGGTTGGGACGGCTCGCCATTCCTGTCCATGATGCAAAGCCGACAAGGGTTGTATATGGAGAAAAAGGGTACGTAGAGTTAGCCCTTTACCTCACCTTGGAGATTATATCAAACCAATTGCCACACAAAGGAGCGAACAGCGTGCAAAGTGAAATGGCAAAGAAACTCACACACAAAGGAGCTAGAACTCTCAAAAGCTTTTGGTGGATGGGTAGGATTGTGGGAAAACCAAAGAACCAACCGAACGCAGAGGATAGTCAAAAGTGGAGAAAATCCAACAACTCAAGTCAAAAGGAAATGGTCAACTCAAAAGGTGACGAGAACCTACGACTACACACACGCGTGGAGAAAAATGGGGTTAGCACGACTATGAAAGTGAGCACGAAATGGCCTAACGAAGACTACGCTCGGGTGTCGTGCCAACGCAAGGGGAGACCACAACTAGTTTGCCAAAAGAGGGTAAGCAACGGATTTGTGCACTTGCCTTGGCGCGCTTCTTCCTCTCTCTTTTGCTTACAAGCTTGATGCTCTCTTTGTATTGGGAGACTATGTATCTTTCTATTTTTCTTTTCTCTTTTTTTTGATTCTTTTTCTTTTTCTCCCTTGCTATGCTACTATGTTAACTTTTGTATTTGCCCTCACACTCTCACTTTCCAATGGCAAGTGCACAATGCTTAGACAAACACAAAATGAATTGCTCTCATAGGATAGGTACACACAAAGGAAGATATGGCTACAAGGGTTGACACAAGTTATACCTTAGTTGATGGTGATGATCTTGTGTCGATGGAGCGGGGAAGAGTTTGGGGTCTGACGAGGTTTAATCTCGTCAATGCCCATTGTTATGGACTTGGGTTTTGGAGAAGATGGGGATGTTGGAGATCATGGCACGGTTAACAGACAAGCAACCAGGGGACACGAGATTTACCCAGGTTCAGGCCCCCGGAGGGAAAATCCTACTCCTGCTTGTTTGCTCTTGATTACGGCGGAACCGAAGGTTACAGGGTGCGCAGATTTGATCTGGCGTGGATGCGTGTGCGAAAGTATGAGTCGATAGATCTAGGACGTGTCCTCCTGGCCTTTATATAGACTTAGGCAGGTCCCGGGCATAGTCCTAGTCGGTTACAAGTTCTAGGGTTTTACCCCTTTGAATTTCCTATCTCCGCTAGTCTTGTTCTCCAAGGATCCGAAGGCGTCATGGGCCTTGGCCACCCGAAAAAATTCATGGGCCAGTGTATATCTACTGTGGGCCTTCCTTGGGCTGGACCAGGTATCCTGAAGTCACGTACCCGTAGGGTATAACCATGTCAGTAGCCCCCGAGTGTTCAGTCGAATCGTAGATTCGGCTGAGGACTCTTCCATCCTTCGGGTGCAGTTATATATTAATAGTATATGTGTGTAGGGATCGTTGATACGTGTGCCTGACTCACCTGACGGATCAGGGTCAGTTAACTGTCTTAGGACGAAACGACACGATCTTCTTCAGGTTCGGGTCCCTCAACCCGGACCTGGAACATATGCTGGCGTAATTCGACTCAGGCCGCGGAGGACTGACAGGAGTGGAATTCTAGTGGTTTTAATCGGTGTACCCAACGCGTCCGTCGGGATTTTCATCGTACCTGCTGGTACGGATTCATACTAGCAGAGCGCAGTCAGGTGCGTTGCCAGGCCATCAGATGATATCCGCAGGTCTTATCTTTGCATCGCAGACGCAGCATCCGAACATTTATCACCTCGGAGGTGCTTCGGGTGGCCAAGGAGATTGTCACTCACTTAGCATTTTGTTGGGGCAGAGTTGCCAAAAAAGTTTTTGCGTGCGGATCCGGAAGATCGCAGTCGAAGATTTCATAGGGTGCGCGATCAGCGCTCCCTATGGGAGTAGCCCCCAAGTGTCTGTTCGAGTCCTAAACTCGAACGGAGACTTTAGTTCAAGCGTTGTTTCAGTCGTTAAGTCCGAAGGACTCGAAAATTTTCGGATGCTTAAATCCATCCTCCCTATGGGAGTAGCCCCCGAGTCCGCAGTGGAGTCGTAGACTCGACGTAGGACTCAGAGAAGTAATTTTGTCCTCAATTGTCTGTCGGGTGCGCGGCCAGCGCTCCTAATAGGAGTAGCCCCCGAGTATTTAGTCGAATCATAGATTCGAGTGAGTACTCTTAGCTGTGGAGCCAAAGTTGGTGCTAGTATAGCTTTTGATGACGTCAGTGCTGACGATTGATGACCTCAAGCGTCTGCTACGCCAGAGATGACTTGACTGGACGAAGCGTGGGTCCCACTTTTTGACTTTGAATTGACCAGTCACGCGCGGCGTGGAGATGATTACGGCGTCTCCTCGATTTCCGCGCGTAGTGGACGGCGTGGTAACGACGGTTCGTTGTCATGTTGACACGTGTACGGCCAGATCTACCGTTGGCGTTAGGTCTTCTCGATGGACGGCCAGCGTGCGTCGTCTTCGCTGTTATAATCCTTGGTGAAATCGTGGTTTGTTTTTCACCGCACTAGTTCATCTGTTCACTGCCTCCTTGTTCTTGAGCGATTCTTGCTGCACGCTGAGCGTTCCTTCCACATTTCCTTCGTTCTTTCTGCGTTGGCATCGCCACCACCGCCGTAGCGCCATGGAGAAAACAAAGAAATCCTCATCTGCGGTTGGGACCAGCGCCGCCGGAGGCAAGAAGGGCACCGCCGCTGCTCGCATCACCGATGGTGGCTGGCGGCGATCAGAGACGCGGGAGAGCGATCTCCGCAAACTGCACGAGCGGGGCCTGATCCCGCAGGATACGACGGCCGTCAAACTCCCCGGCAATGAGGTAATCCCCCGTCCCCCATCTGGGTACCGGGTTATGTTTCTCGCCTTCGTCTTGCGTGGGTTTTCGTACCCAGTCCATGACTTCCTTCGTGGACTGCTCTTCTTCTATGGGGTTCAGTTGCTTCATCTGTCTCCCAATTCTCTTCTCCACATTGCTTGTTTTATCACTTTTTGCGAGTGCTGGCTTGGCATTGAGCCGCACTTTGGCCTCTTCCGGAAGCTCTATTCCGTGAAGAGGCAATCTGGTTCGGATGGTGTGTATCCCATTGGGGGTTTCATCATCTCCCTCAGTCCCAATCTGCAATTCTTTTCCTTTTCCATGTCCGAATATGTCCAGTACTGTCGGAGGCGGTGGTTTTATATCCGTGACTCCGTAGTGCCCGGGCAAGATTTTGGTCTTGTTCCCTTTGACCCCTCCCAAATGATTGAGAAGAAAAGGTCTTGGAAAAACCAAATCTTAGACGGTGAGGTGGCGGAGATAGAGGCCCTATATCGTCGGGTGGAGGATCTCCAACTGATTCCTGAGAAGGAGGTGAACGGTGTGGACATCATCCGAACATTTCTTGAGCGGCGGGTGCAGCCTCTCCAAGCGAGGGCGTACCCGATGTTTCTTTATTCTGGGCGCCGTGATCCGACGAGGGTTTCGAGCGAGAAAATCTCCGAGGTGGAACTTGACAAGGCTCTTCGCGCGCTGTTGAAGTTCAAGGCCGACGAAAAAATCCCGGGGAAATCGCTGACTCCTCCCTTTTCTTCGGCGTTGGTCGTACCGAAGGTGTAGATTTGCGCATGTAGTGCTCCCCCTTTGTTTTTGTCGGCTGTGTATTTGTTTCCTTTGTTTGCTAACAAAGTTCCTTCTCGTCTTGCAGAGCTTAAAAGTGCCGGGCATGGTACCACCGTTGCCCGAAAGGTATCCGAATGCCCCGGATAATGAAGTGGTGGATTCCGTGTCCGAGCTACCGTCAGCGCGATCTCCAGCGGAGGATGCCGACAAGTCGAGTGAGGACCATTCGCGCAAGCGATCACGGAGCTCCAGCGAGTCTTCGGATGCCTCGACCTCGACTCCCGTAAATCCTCCGGGCCTTGAGCGCCATGATGTCGTTCATGGGGTTCTTCCTCTCCTTCCCGCCATTCCTGTGGGCGTCGCCAAGCACCCGCCAGCAAAGCGGAAGAAGGAAGAAAAGAAGGAGGAGAAGAAGGAAGAGAAGAAAGAGGAGAAGAGGGCCCGAAGGGCTTCTCCCATCTTTGACCTGAGCGCATTGGGCTCGTAAGTTTTCTTGTTGTACTGTTACCCTTTTCCCTTGATGGTGTTTGCACCTGTGTTGATTGGCTTCGTATGCAGGCAATCCTCCGACGGCTCTAGTGATGGTGGGCGGGAGATGATGGGGGAGTCGAACATTGCGTCGCCTCCTCCTCAGACGGTGGCGACTTCGGGTGACGCCGCTCCAGTTCCTCCTGTGCGGGAGGGGCTGGTGGTTGCGCCTCAAAATTTCGCAGGCGGGCCTTCGGCGTCGCCATCGGAGCATGTAAGTTTTTCTGCTTCATGTCACGGGGGGAGCCCCCGAGTGTCTTCGTGTGCTGATGTTGTTTTTGCTTCTTTGTGTTGGGCGTAGCCCCCAAGTCCTGTTCTTACTGCTATTGCCTTTTTCTGCAGCCTTTTGTCCAAGAGGCCAAGCGGCTGGTGGAGGAGCGCCTGACGCTGGAGTTGAAGCTGCGGCAGCTCCAATGTATTCGTCTGCCTTTTAGTACCTCTCTTGTTTATCCTGGTCCTGTTCTTTGACGCTTGCTTGTCTTAAATGTAGAGGAGCATAACGACTCTCTCCGTGAGGTCGACGCTCTTAAAAAGAGCCTTGGCCAATCGGAGCAGAAGGCCGAAGCCGCCGCTGGTGCGAAAGAGCGCCTTGAGCTGGAGCTGACGAAGGCAGCCGAAGCGAAGGAGCGTCTGCAGCAGGAGGCCGCAGATCGTGAGGAGCAGCTGGCCACCGTTGCGGCTGCTCGTGAAAGAGGGGTGGCGTCGAAGCTCATGGCTGCTGCCAAGGCTATTTCGGGTGAGTGCTAATTTTTCACTTGTTTTTGTTTCTACGAGTCTTTTTCGATGCTGCCTTTCTTCATGCTTTTCTTCATTTTTGTCTCAGATGCCGCAGGCATCGAGTTCGACCGCGGTGCTCTGGAGCACGGCAGTGCTCTAGATGATGCCACTGTGGCGGTCGAAGACCGCTGCAGACCGCTGCCAACTCCCTTGCCAAGGCGAAGAGGTCCTTGGTCGCTTTACCAGAGCTCTTCCAAGGGCGAGCCATTGAAGATGTGGATGCTCGGCGAGGCTCGTCACCGGCGCAAGGGCGCATAAGCGCAAGCAGAAGGGCATCGGCGTGTCCGTCGGGCTGGCGATGGCCATGGCGGCTGGGGCGGAGCTGGACTTGCCCCAAATCACTTCTCGGATGCCGACGGCTGCGGATGGATCCGAGGTAGCCTTCGCTGCCTACTCCGGCCGCCGCATTTATATGGGCCCAAGCTCATTGACTTGTTGTTCGAGTACGATCAAGGGCAAGTGGCGAGGCCAAAGCTAGGCAGTCTGGCTCTGAGGCGACTCAGTGTCCTGCACCTTAGGCATAGTAGACGTAGGGTAGTATGTAGTCTACTTTTGTTGTAAATATCTTTTGTAGTACCATCCTTGTGCCACGTAGTGGCCTGATATATTTAATGAATTCCTCCGAGTTGTTCTCTATTCTTGGCTGAAAATGTCTGTGTGCCTTCTTTTTTTTCTGTTGCTTATAGGTTCCTTCGGGTGCTGACCCAGTTGACCCCTCATCCACAAGGCCCTTGCGACCATCGTTGGATGACTCCTCGCAGCTCGCTTTCCTTCGAGATCGCGTGCGCATCTTGGAGAGGGAATTGCTCGGGTTGCGTGGTCGCGCCGACGTTTGGAAATCCAAGGCAGATCGTGGTGCAGCCAGAGAGGAGTACTTGATGGCGGAGCTGGGTCGCCTGTCCGAGCAGCTGCAATGTAAGTTGATCCTTGTTTTGGGCTGTAGCTCAGTTCTTCGGGTGAGCCTGCTAGACTTATTCTTGTTTTGTGCGATTGTCGCAGGCGCCAATCTTGCTCCGAGGGAAGAAAAGCAGCGTGTCGCTGTTTGGGTCAATTGCTTGACTCAACAGGACATGGAGGCCGGCGGCTTCTTCTGGATGGACCGCGATCGTGCCATGGTTCTGGCGACGGTGCAGGATCGTGTTTATCAAGTTTCGCGGGTGCTCCGCCAGGTGCAGACATCACTATCCTCGGTGCTGCACGTCATGTTTCCTTTGGATGCCGTGCCGACGACCCTTGCAGGTCTTCTGTCGAAGTTTCGGAGTGCCAGCAATGTCAAGGAGCTGGTGTGGCAGCAGCTCGTGGCAGGAGTGAAGGCTGCCTTGTCTCTTGTGAGGGTGCACCGCACTGACGTAGATTTGGCTGCTGTGGCATCTGGGCCGCCTCTTCGACCGGATGGTGGCGAGTGGAACATGCGTCCGCATTACGCGGCTGTAAGGCAGTATGCCGAACAGATTGTAGATTTGTTTGAGCAGCGTGCTCAGGTTATTCTTCAGAATAGGTAGGACCTGAAAATGAACAGATAGATGTAAAATTTGTATATTTCGGCTGGGCGTGTTTGTGCCCTTTGTTGTAAAAGTTTTCTTGTTTGTGAGCATGCAGTGCTCTGATTGAGTACGTGTCCTTTTCGTTTGCCTGACGTGGTCAGCTACTCAGGTGTACACGTTTGGTCCTCAATCGATGAAATCGTGAGGTGGGGGGAGCCCCCGAGTGCGTTTGTAGCATGTAGTAAAGTTGCAGAAAAATAGTCAACCGAAGGTTGGGGGCGAGACACTTAGCTTTGTTTATATCGTAATGGAGGAGGTACATGGTTCGGCTGAGTAGCCTTGGCTGAAAGCCTTATGGAAAGTAAAAGGGGGTAGGTTGCGACGGGTAGAATCGTCGCAGGTGCGAGATGTTCCATGGGTTGGAGTATGCGACTCCAGACTCCACGTGCTTGAGGCGATAGGCGCCACCTGGGATGACTTCGGTGATGACATAGGGTCCTTCCCATGGTGACTCGAATTTGTTTGGTCGCTTTTGCTTGAGCCGTAAGACGAGGTCTCCTTCGATGAAGGACCTTGGGTGCATCCGGCGGCTGTGGTAGTTGCGGAGACTTTGCTGGTACACCGCTGATCTAGCTGCTGCTATATCCCGTGCTTCGTCGAGTGTGTCGACGGCATCTTCGAGTGCAGCCATGGATTCGGCTTCGCTGTAAGCGACGACTCGTGGAGCCTGGTGGCGTACTTCGGCTGGTAGCACGGCCTCAGCTCCGTGCACCATGAAGAACGGTGTGTAGCCGGTGGAGCTGTTTGGCGTAGTCCGTAAGCTCCACAGGACAGACGGTAGCTCTTTCGTCCAGTTTCTAGCTTTGTGCTCGAGTAAGCTCATGAGGCGCTTCTTGATGCCGGCGCCGATTAGGCCGTTGGCCTTTTCCACTTGCCCGTTTGTTTGCGGGTGTGCCACTGAGGCATACGTAATGTTGATCCCGAGGCCTTCGCAGAAGTCCTGGAATTCTTCGGAGATGAAGTTCGATCCGTTGTCGGTGATGATGCTGTGTGGTACGCCAAACCTGTAGACAATGGATTCGAAGAATTTGACCACGGTTTTGCCCTTCTGGTTGGTGACTGGCATGGCCTCTATCCACTTGGTGAATTTGTCAACTGCGACCAGGAGGAAGACGTGTCCCCCTTTCGAGGATTTTGGCAGTTTGCCGATCATGTCGAGGCCCCATTGAGCGAAAGGCCAAGCTATGGGTATGGGTCTAAGTTCGGACCCAGGTGCGTGCGGTTTGTCGGCGAACCGTTGGCACCCGTTGCATCTTCGGACGATGTCCTTCGCGTCGCTCATGGCCGTTGGCCAGTAGAATCCTGCTCGCAGAGCTTTGGCGACGAGGGAGCGGCTGCCTGCGTGGTGGCCGCAGATGCCCTCGTGAATGTCTTGGAGTATGGCTTTGCCGTCATCGATGGTGATGCACCGTTGTAGTACACCCGTGATGCTGCGTTTGTACAGTTCGCCGCTGATGATGGTGAAGGCTTTTGACCGACGAGATATGCGCCGGGCATCTGTCGGGCTGTCAGGAAATTCTCCGTTTATCAGGAACTGGAGGTATGGACGTGTCCAAGTTTCTTCGACTGCCATGACCTTCATCAGGTTGACCATGGCAACTTCGGTATCCAACTTTTCGGGTCCTTCATGACCTTCGGGTAGCGTAGCCCCCGAGTGTTTGCTTCTTCAGGTGATCCTTTGGGGAATTTCCGCTTGATGGATGGCACGCAGATCTGTTCGAGGAACACACCTGGTGGTACCTTTGCACAAGTGGAGCCGATGTTGGCAAGTCTATCGGCCTCCTCGTTGCTCTCTTCCAACGTGCCGAAGTTCGCAGCCGTCGAATTCTCCTTCGAGTGCGTTGTATAGCGCGCGGTACGCGATCATGTTTTCGGCGTGTGCGTCACACTCATTCATCGTCTGCTGTACGACAAGGTTGGAGTCACCGTAGATGACCAGGCGCGTTGCGCCGCATATTTTTGCCATCTTCATGCCATGGATGAGGGCTTCGTATTCGGCCTCGTTGTTGGAGGCTCTGAATTTCATCCGAAGAACGATTTTATCTTGTCACCTTGCGGGAGGTCAAGATGACTCCTGCCTCGCCTCGCTTCGCTTGGAGCCGTCGAAATGCATTGTCTAGGACTGCGACATGTCTGGGGTGTCAGGCAGCTGCAGCTCCATCCAGTGCACCAGGAAGTCCGGAAGGACTTGAGATTTGATTGCGTGTCGCTTCTCGTAGACGATGTCCAAGGGTGATAGTTCAATGCCCCACAGGGCCACGCGTCCTGTGGCCTCTGGGTTATTCAGGATGCTGTTCAGGGGTGCCTCGTTGACGACCATCACCTGATGCTCCTGGAAGTAGTGGCTCAGTCGTCGAGCCGTCATGAACACGCCGTAGGCTAGCTTCTGGTAGTGCGGGTACCGCTGTTTTGTTGGAGTGAGTACCTCGCTGAGGTAGTAAATTGGGCGCTAGACCCCGTGGGTCTTGCCTTCTTCGGGTCGTTCGACCATGAGTACGGTGCTGACCACCTGGTGTGTGGCTGCTATGTACAGCAGCAGGGGCTCACGCTCCTTTGGCGTGACCAAAACGGGCGAGGTGGAGAGGAGCCGCTTGAGGCTTTCGAATGCGTCGTTGGCTTCTGGTGTCCATTCGAACTTGTCTGCCTTGCGCAGCAGCTGGTAGAATGGTAGGGCCTTCTCGCCCATGCGGCTGATGAACCTGCTTAGTGTCGCCATCTTCTCGCGCGAGCTGAACGCCCTTGAGGTTTTTCGGCTTCTCCATTGTCATGATGGCTTTGATTTTCTTCGGGTTCGCCTCGATCCCTCGTTGAGAGATGAAGTACCCGAGTGGCTGACCCGAGGGGACGCCGAAGGCGCACTTTTCTGGATTGAGCTTGATCCTGTAGCGATCAAGGTTGTCAAACGTCTCGCGGAGATCGTCGATAAGTGTCCTTGCCTCCTTGGTTTTTATTACTATGTCGTCGACATAGACTTGGACGTTGTGACCGATCTGGTCCTTGAGGCAGGCCTGCATGCATCGCTGGTACGTGGCACCCGCGTTCTTTAGCCCGAAGGGCATTGTGTTGTAGCAAGATATCTCGAACGGTGTGATGAACGCCGTTTTCTCTTGATCTTCGACCTTGAGTCGAATCTGGTTATAGCCTGAGTAGGCGTCGAGGAAGGAGAGTTTCTCACAACCTGCAGTTGAATCGATGATCTGGTCGATCCGAGGAAGAGGGAAGTGGTCCTTTGGGCAGTGTTTGTTTAGTGACGTGAAGTCTACGCACATCCGCAGGATGTCCGTGTCCTTTTTCGGGACCATCACCGTGTTTGCCAGCCACTCGCTTTCTTTGATTTCCCTGATGAAGTCTGCAACGAGCAGTCTATTGATTTCCTTGCCGATAGCTTCGGCTCATGGCTCTGACAGTCTTCGGATGGACTGTTTGACTGGCTTGGTGTCTGGAAAGACATTGAGTGCGTGCTCGGCGAATTCCCTGGGAACTCCTGGCATGTCCGCAGGACACCAGGCGAAGATTTCCCAGCGCTCACGGAGGAATTCGACGAGCGCGCCTTCCTATGCGGTGCTGAGGTCATTGGCGATCAGCGCCGTCTTCGAGGCGTCCGTCGGATGGACCTGCACTTTCTTGGTGTTGATGGTGGAGTCGAAGGACATGTCAGGTGTGTTTTGCCTTGTGACTGGGGGTAGACCATTGTCCGTCACCTCGCGGAGCCTTACAAGCTCGTCTTGCATGCCGAAAGACTGGGAGATTTTGTTGAAATCCCTGTCGCATTGATCCGATCGGGTGAAGCGCCCGTGGACTGTGATGACTCCCCTTGGTCCTGGCATCTTGAGTAGTAGGTATGCGTAGTGTGGGACGGCCAGGAATCTTGCGAATGCTACACGCCCCAGGATGGCGTGGTATTGCGACGGCCAGTCCACCACTTCGAATTCTAGGCGCTCCTGCCGAAAGTTGTCCGGCTTCCCGAAGATGACGTCGAGCCCTATTTTGCCCAGGGGGAATATGCCTTTCCCTGGGACAATGCCGTGGAACGTTGTGTCTGATTGTTCCAGGCTGCATTGCGGGATCCGCATAGCCGCTAGGGTGCTTGCGAACATTAGGTTGATGCCGTTGCCGCCGTCCATGAAGACGCGACTCATCTCAAAGCCTTCGATCTGCGCCTCCAGCACCAGGGCAGCATGACCTGGGCGAGGGATCTGGCAAGGGTGATCCGCGCGAGTGAATGTCATGCAGGACTCCGATCCGCTGAGGTACTGTGGATTGCGTGGAGTTGCCACGCCAAGTTGATTTGTCGGGTGATTTTCTTACGCACTGCTTTGTGGGGCGCCCTTCCGGATCATATTTAGTGCTCCTTTGGTGGGGGTATGGGACCCGGCGTTGTTTTGCGCTGGTGCGACTGGTTGATTTGGGCCTCCAATAGGCGGCGTGGAGGAGCTCCGTGCTATTTCACTGGGCGCAGTGCGTCAACGCAGGAATTGGAGCTTGTTGCCTCATCTGCACCATGCCTTCGCTGAGTTTCTGGACCTCGCGGCAGTCCTTGAGCATGTGGTTGGCTTTCTTTTTGCCATCCTGTTTGTCGATGTAGAAGTGGATGGTGCATGGACCCGAAAGTTTGTCGAATGCTGAGGGTCCATTGTCGCGGTCGCGGCGTTGCCACGACTGCGTTGGTCGTCCGTTGTCGCGGAAGTTTCCGCTGCGGTATCCTCCACTATTGCGGCTGTTGTCGTTACGGCGGTCGGCGTAGCCGGCCGCGACCATGTCGGGTCCGTCGCGGTCCTCGTAGACGCACGATCTCCTCTTGTTGCGGCGTTCGCGTCTTCGGCCGTAGTCGTCCTCTTCATCTGATTGCGCTCGCTGGATGCAATCTTCGCCGTCTGCCCAACTGTTGGCAATTTCCATGAGGTGGTCGAGTGTCTTGGGCTTTACATGCCCAAGTTCCTCCTTGAAGTTTGGGCGCTTGACGCCGTCCCTGAAGGCATCGATGGCCCACTCTTCGGAGATGTGTGCTGCGGAGTTCTTGGTTATAGACCAACATAGTATATACGAGCGAATAGATTCGCCCGTTCTCTGAGTGAAGGCTCGCAACTCTTCGATTGAGGCGGGCCTCTTGCTGGTGCCTTTGAAATTTCGGATGAAGCTGTAAGGGAGCTCCTCCTAGCTTCGGATGGATCCTGATGATAGGCTGCTAAGCCAGACCCGCGTCGCGCCTGTCAGCTGCAGCTGAAGGCATTGCATGGCGGTTTCTTTGTTGCCTCCGTGAAGCTTGATGGATGACAGATGGTCACTGAGCCAGGATTTTGGATCTTGCGTGCTGTTGAACTTCGGAGTATCCGAAGGAAGCTTGAAGTTGCGTGGCATCTGTGTTCGCCGAACGGATCTGCTGAAGCATCGAGCTCCGCAGAGTTCTCCTTCGTCTTCATCCATCTCAGATTCGGACTGCTTTGTCGATCTTGCGCTGTGTAAGCTTGTCTCTGGCGTCGTAGTCGCGTTTATGGCGGTGCGATCTCTTCTTCCTTCGAGGAAGATCGTGCTCCTCTTCCTCTTCGGATGAGGGCGTGGGGCTCCGGTCGCGCTGGCCGGAGCTTTCTTCTTCGGCTCCGCAGGAGCGTCTTCGTGGAGCGCAGCTCCGATTAGTCCTAGTCCGGTAAGTGCGGACCTATGCATGGCCCTTTTCGGGTCCCCTTCCAGAGGTGGGTGAGCCGCGAGATACGCAGTGGCTTCCATGATCGCAGCTTGTGGCGTCTTCGGGATGATGTTGTCGTCGGCATCCATATCCATGAACGATGTGTGGAGAGTTCGGGTCACATCACGCCGCTCCTTGGGATCCATGTTTTCCACCTGAGAGCGGTGCTTATTTCCCTGGTTTCCGTTTGTGCTAGAGCCGGGTGCCATGGCGGAGAGCGCAGCTCGTCGCGCGCTGGACTTGGAGGCTGCTTGCTTGCGCTTGTCGAGCGTCTCCTGCATCTTGACTTGTTTCTTGTGCTCCTCGATGAGGAGGTAGTGGTATGCCATCAGTAGGTCACGTGAGGCGTCTGCAGGTAAGACGATGTCGCCTGCGACGGCACGGCGAGCCTGGACCCATCCTTCTTTGCTAAGTTGGATGACGTGGCCGTTGCTTTCCCTGTTTTCGCCGTTTTCGTCGTTTCGATTGGGCGGCGGGTTAGGCGTTTCCTCGTCGGTTTGATGATCGCGCGCATAGATAGCGCCAGATTGGTCGGTCATTGCCGCCGCAGCTTTCGGATCCGGAACCGTAGGTCCTTCATCCGAAGGTGGATCGCACAGATCGGAGTTGCAATGCTGCTGTAGAACTCATCTGTCGATGGTGACGTGCGTAGCACGGGGTGTGGAGCCCATGAAGCGGGCCTGATTGACGGCACGGGCACCCGCTCAGGGAGGCGGAGGGTGCCAGTTTGTCCCACCTGGAAGCAGAAGCTCCCGAACAAAATTTCGAGTCCGTCGCCTACGGGCTCGAAATCCTTCATGGTGGCCGGCGAGTGGGCGGTGAAGTCGAAAGCGCCGAAGAGGAGGTGATTCTCCGTCGCCGCAGAGTTGTAGATCGATCGGTCGGAACTGGCCACGACCGATAATCAGCAGCCCCAATTCCCACAGACGGCGCCAATTGACGAGGTTTAATCTCGCCAATGCCCATTGTTATGGACTTGGGTTTTGGAGAAGATGGGGATGCTGGAGATCGTGGCACGGTTAGCACAAGCAACTGGGGACACGAGATTTACCTGTGTTCAGGCCCCGGAGGGAAAACCCTACTCCGCTTGCGCTCTTGATTACGGCGGAACCGAAGGTTACAGGGTGCGCAGATTCAATCTGGCGTGGATGCGTGTGCGAAAGTATGAGTCGAGAGATCTAGGACGTGCCCTCCTGGCCTTTATATAGACTTAGGCAGGTCCCGGGCATAGTCCTAGTCGGTTACAAGTTCTAGGGTTTTACCCCTTTGAATTTCCTATCTCCGCTAGTCTTGTTCTCCAAGGATCCGAAGGCGTCATGGGCCTTGGCCACCCGAAAATCTTCATGGGCGATGTATATCTCTGTGGCCTTCCTTGGCCGGACCAGTATCCCAAGTCACGCACCAGAGGGTTTAACCATGTCAGGGTCCATGGTGTCGAAGAGCGCGACGATGTGGCGGAAGCTATCTATTAGTTGGTGACACGCACACGGAACACAAACAACAAGTGGATAGATTAGCCAATGCAGAAAAGAGGAAAAATGGGCAAATCGGAGCCAGGCCGAGACTCCGGTCTTGGGCCGGAGACTCCGGTGTAGACCGGAGACTCCGGTGTACAGGGCCGGAGACTCCGGTGTGGGAGGTCTGCTCGTGTTCTTGAGCAGAAATCCACGCCTAGATTCCTCAAATCCGCGAAAATTTGGCCAAAATTGGGCTGGGAAACGCAGGCAAAAGCTGAACCAACACCTTAGACAAGATTTGGTCGGATCAAAACCACAAATAACACTCCAAAACGACGGATCGATCCAAAGGCAAATTAGGGCTGTTTTTTGGGAAATTTTCGAATTTATGGTGGATAGAAGAAAAATTGGGGGGAAATTCGTGATCAACCTTGCTCTTGATACCAAGATGTTATGGGGTAACCCCTTGGGGTGGCCCGATCTTTCACGAATCTCCACGGGGATCGAGGGGAAAGCGGTGGAAGGGGAAGAGGGGACGAAATCCACGAACACACGCACACAAAGATCCCGATGAACTCACGCACACAAATCACGATACACGCCGGTAACTCACGCCGGTGGCAACCGGTCCAACATAATCTCTAGGGTTTGTTGGTGAAGCTCTCTCCACGCCAACAACGGGGGACGAGGTGCTTGGTGAGACCTTGACGACTTGGGGCCGAGAAACCGAGAACCCAAGGCCTTGTACAACTTGAACGCACTAGGCAAGATCCAAGAGGAGGGTGGACAATAGGTGCTCCTTGGTAGGAGCATGAGACCAATAGATTGAAAGATCCTCAAAGGGTGTCCTTAATCTATTATTATCCAAGTCTGGGGTTTACATATGAGGGGTGGGGCTATATATAGGCCAATCACATAAACAGGGGTAGTTCTGGAATAAATCTGGAAGTTTGGGCGAAATTGGGGGTTACATGGGCCAGGCCCAAAAGGCTTTAACATGCCTGGCGTCGATCAGTCCTGAGACTCCGGTCTGGGGTCTAGAGACTCCGGTCAATCTCCGGACCCGTCTCCGGAGGGGGCTTCTGGCTGTCCCGGGCTTGGGTCTCTGGTCTGGACCGGAGGAAGGTCCGGAGACTCCGGTGTAGGAGACCGAAGACTCCGGTCTACACCGGAGACTCCGGTGTGTAGAGCTCCAGCAGCTTCTTCTCCTGGTCCTGCTTCCTTGGTGGCTTGGTGTGGTGGTGTTGCTTCATATCTGAGGATACAACGAGATGCACGTAAAGCAAGCCATCCAAAGGTAGACCAAAATCACATGAGGAAAGGAGCGAGTTAACCTTGGCTTGTAGGAGCTTGGCACGGGCGCGAGTCATTGGTCCACTTGGGGGACTAGGTGTTGTAGATGGAGGTGCGTCCGAAGGACGGGCTGCATCAGGAGCCATATGAATTTTCAGATTCCTCTATTGGTTATTGTTCGGAGAAGTGTCTCGATCATGTCCGCATAATTCACGAACCGTAGGGAGACACACTTAAGGATTTGAAGTTGTTGAGTAGTTATGGAATGATGAGTAAGAGACCGAATGTTGTTCGGAGTCTCGGATGGGATCCGGGATATCACGAGGAGATCCGGAATGGTCCGGATAATAAGATTCATATAAGGAAAGTCCTATTTCGGGGTTGGAGAATGGTTTCGGTGTTTTCATCGGGAATGTTCTAGAAGGTTCCGGAAGGTCCCAAGACTCGGAGGGAAGGGTACATGAATGTGTCATAACAAGTTGGAATGGTTGCATCATGTACTAGGTGTCATCGCTGAGCAAAATAAAGGGATAAATCAAATCCTAGTTTGAAAAGTCAAACGCCAATTTGAAAAGTCAAACGGCAAGTTTGCTTGGTGGAGGGAGAGTAGGAAACCTACTTGGGGAGGAGTTCTCTCCTCCACCGCCGGCCTTGAGGAGGCCGAGTTGGGGAGGACTCCTCCTTGGCGCCTCCACCTATAAAAGGAGGGGGCTGCGCCTCTGACCTACACCTCCACCACCCAAAACCCTAGCCCTAGCCAGCCGGCCTCCTGCAGGCCACGCCTAGGGCAAACCCTATCCGCCGACTTGGGGCTTTCCCAAGCCCTAGCCGTCGGCCTAGCCCTCTCTCCTTGGTGTGTCTAAACCCTAGATCGCCAAGGCCTCTCTCATAGTCCACCATACTCGCTCCGGCTTAAGGCGAAGCTCATGAGATCTCCTCTACTTAGGTATCACTGTCAGGCCGGAATCGCGAGGAGAGTGCTACAACCTCCGCTGCCTGCTAGAACAAGGGAGAGGAAGGTCTTCATCGAGTACCGAACGTGTGACCGACTACGGAAGAGCTGCCGGAACGCAGCGCCGGAAGGATCGTCTACACGATCTTGAGATCGGCAAGAGTACGACTACATCACCCACGAGAATCCGCTCTCCTTAAACACTTTGGAATCTTCGAGGGTGAGTTATTCTATCGACTCGTTGCTACAATCTAGTAGATAGATCTTGGCTTGTTTGTTTGTATGCGGTAGAAATTTTTTGTTTTCCATGCTACGAACCCCTACAATAAAATCCATTTCCCTGCTAAGGTAAGGGTACATTCTATTATAGCTAATGTGGTTAGCAAAAGCGCAAAGAAAACTGTGGGGTCCGACGAGCTTATTGATATTGAGCCTATGGTAGCTATTGTGAAAGACCTTGTCACTAGAAATATAGAGGATGAGCATATTGTCTTCTGTGAAGACGCCACTAATATTGTTTCTCATCCTAAGAAAGTTAGAAAAGCTAGTGTCCCTATGCTTTCTGTTAGAATTGGTAGCCATAGCTATTATGGTTTATGTGATATTGGTGTTAGTTCTAGTGTTATTCCTTATGAGATTTACAGGGAAATTATGCATAAGATTGGTCCTTGTGAGCTTGAGGACATTGATGTGGTTATTCACCTTGCTAACAAGGAGACCATTTTCCCCATTGGCATTGTAAGAGATGTGGAGGTTCTTTGTGGTAAGATTAAGTATCCTGCTGATTTTCTAGTGCTTAATTCTGCAGCTAGCAAAACTTGTCCTATCATTTTTGGTAGAACTTTCTTGAACACTTGTGGAGCTATTATTGATTGTAAGAAGGAAAAAGTTTTAACTAGGTTTGATGGAGATTCTTATGAGTTTAACTTTTCCAAATTTGCTAAAGCCCCTTGTGAAAACAGTTTGCCTAATAAAGATTTCAGGATGGAACAACTTGCTTCTATTGATTCGGTTTATGACCTTGGACCTCTTTTTGGTGACTGTAAGTATGCTCATTCTTATGATAAATTTGTTGCCGGTGATACTTATATTGTCAACTTTATTCAAAGTGCTACTGAAAGTTATTATGAGAGAGGGAAACATGGTTTTATGCATCTCAATAATGTTAAGTTTCCCCGTTTTATGTTGAAGGCTTTGAAATTGCATCTGTTTTGTCTTCCTATGCTTATGGATTTTTGTTTCAACAATTCGTTTTCTTATGATACCCCCATGCATAGGAAGTGGGTTAGACTCAAGTGTGTTGGTTATTTGCTTCTTGATGGTCTTTTTCACTCCAGATATATATTCCCTTTGTGAGCATCTTTGAAAGTTTCAAGCCTAACTTAAAGGCATTAAAGAAAAGTACTTTTTGGGAGATAACCGAAGAGTTTTGTCGAGTCTTGGAAGTTATTACCTCTGTAATAACCGCTCCTTATCCTTTTTGTTTTGGTTTTTGTGTCAAGTTCAACTACTTTTGTGAAGTAGAGGAGTTGTGAAAAGTGGCTGTTGTGGGACAGATTTTTGTGCTGTATTGTAAAAATACGTAAGGGTGCTCAGTACATCATATGACGCTTCATTTTTATGAGCTTGTTCTCCAAGTTGTTACCCAACTTTCATTAGTTCTGCACTTTTTGATTTGAGCAACAGAAGGTTTTCGGAAAAATCAATCTTTACCTGCTGGTCTGTTTTGACAGATTTCTGTTATCATTTGCATTTGCCTCTTATAGAAGCCTTTGTTTTGATGGATTTCAGTTCAAGTGTGAACTTAAAGGTTTGTTGTTTTTCTTACACTAATGTTTTCATTGAGTTTGTGCAAGGGTTATGTATGGAGGAAATTTTTAGGAGAAGAAGAAAAGGAATCTGCAGAGTTCGTCTTTGAATAGGTAAAAGTGGTGAAAACAGAAGGTTCGTGAAACCCCAATATTTTTATATTTTTGATGTTTTTAATACATAAGGAAAGCTATGAGACGGAACTGAAGAGGAAACAGAGTCCGAGTGGACAAACCGACCCTAGGCGCGGGCCCAGCCTGGCCGCGCCTAGAGGGGGTTTGACTCCCTCGAACTCCGTCTCCGCCTTGTTTCCGTGTCAAAACCTTCCTTATGCATTGAAACTTCGTAATATATAACCCCCCGGATCCCCCGAGGTTCATGCATCGTGTTCTTGTTGTCTTTTTGTTTCGATCTGTTTCGGTCAGGAAATCTTCTCAAGTTTAGAGCACCATGGTCTCCGCCAATGACATGAAGGGTTTCGCAGCATAGTAAATCAAAAAAATTCTACTGATGCGAACAGGAAAGCCAAGATCTAATCTAGGAGATGCAAACAACGAGGGGGGATAGATGAGATCTTCATACCCTTGAAGATTCGCACAGCGGAACGTTCAACGGAACGTGGTTGATGTAGTCGTACTAGCTTCTCCTCCTCGAGATCTGATCCGATCCAACACCACAAGTGGCGATGCCTCCGAGAGATGCACACGTATGGAACCTCGACGTCTCCTCCTTCCTCGGTCCAGCAAGTGGGGTGGAGAGATAGATTGGATCTACAACACGACGGTGTGGTGCAAAGGTGGAGAGTTTCTGCGGCAGGGCTTCGCCCTCTGTGATCGGAGAGAGAGAGATCTGGAGGGCAGCAGTATGGTGGCTAGGGTTGAAGGAGTGGGGGAGGAGGGATGTGCCCCTGCCCTCTATATATAGGGGGTTGTCCATCCCCCTTGGCCCCTCCTCCAAGCCTTAGGGCGGCGGCCCCAAGGGTTGGAGACGGGGGCAAGTTTTCCCCCTCCTTCTAGAAGGTTTCCCTAGGGTTTCCCTAGGGTTTTGGCCGGCTGGGCCTATGGGGCCTTGTGCCCCTGTCCCAATACGGCCAGGACACTCCCTCGTAGGCCCACGCCCCCTACCGACAAGTGGGGCAAAATTGGTCCCACTCCGGAAGGTTCTAAAAGCTTCCGGTACAATACTGAACAATCCAAAACAATTCCGAAATCCAAAAACTGCTTTCCCTTATATGAATCTTATTCTCCGGACCATTCTGGAACCTCTCGTGACGTCTTGGATCTCATCCGAGACTCTGAACAAAAACTCATAAACCAATTATCCATTCTATCCTAGCATCAAGGCACATTAAGTGTGTGACCCTACGGGTTCGAGAATATGCAGACATGATCTTCTATCAATAATCAACATCGGGGTCTGGAAACCCATATTGACTCCCACATACTCATCCATGATCATATCGGATGAACCACGATGCCAGGATTCAATTAATCCCATATATATTCCCTTCATCACGCGATATTTTACTTGCCCGAGATTCGATCGTCGGTATCGGCATACCTAGTTCAATCTCGTTCATAGCAAGTACTTTACTCGTTCCGTAATCCGATATCACTTTGTGATTAAATCCTTAACCACGTGCTTGCAAGCGGTGTTGATATCGATTACCGAGTGGGCCCGAAGTATATCTCTCTGACTTGGGAGGGACAAATCCCATCTCGATACATACAACCCAACAAGTACTTTCCGATCACCTGAGAGACACCTTTATGATCACCCTCTCATAGGATGACGTTTGATGACCTCAAAGCTTTCTTCCGATACCAGGGAGTTGCATTATCTCATGGTCTAAGGAATACAATATTTGACATAAGAAAAAGCTTCGCACAGATGAACACGATGACACGATCTAATTGCTCTGCTTGATTTGGGTATGTCCATCATATCATTCTCCCAATGATATGATCTCATTATTAATCGACAACTCATGTCTATGGTTAGGAAACCTTAACCATCATTAATCAATGAGCTAGTCCATAGAGGCGTACTAGGGACACGGCGTTGTTCATAAACCACACAAGTATCAAAGTTTCCGCTTAATACAATTCTAGCATGGAATATAAACTTTATCATGAACAATAATTATAATAATAACATCTTTATTATTGCCTCTAGGGCATAATTCCAACAGTCTCCCACTTGCACTAGAGTCAATAATCTAGTTTACATCTAGCAACAATCTAACACCCATGGCACTAAGGTGCTGATCATGTTTTGCTCGTGGAAGAGGTTTAGTCAACGGATCTGCGACATTCAGATCCATATGTACTTTGCTAATCTTCAGATCTCCATCTGTTATATAATCTCGAATTATATGAAACTTGCGGTTGATATGCTTGGTCTTTGGATGATATCTTGGTTCCTTAGCTAGTGCTATGGCGCCAGTGTTGTCACACAATATCTCCAGTGGGTCCAAGGCACTTGGAACCACACCAAGCTCAGTGATGAAGTTCCTGATCCAAACTCCTTCACTTGATGCTTCTGCAGCAGCCATGTATTCCGCTTCTACTGTAGATCCCGCGATCACGCTTTGCTTGCAGCTTCTCCAACTCACAGCTCCTCCATTCAAAATATAAACGTATCCTGTCTGATATTTAGAATCATCCTTGTCGGTGTCGAAACTAGCATCGACGTAACCTTTTACGACGAGCTGTTCATCACCTCCATAGACTAAGAACATTTCCTTAGTTCTATTTAAATACTTTAGGATGTTCTTCACGGCTGTCCAGTGTTCCACTCCTGGATCACTTTGGTATCTGCTCGTCAAACTAAGAGAATTGGACACATCCGGTCTAGTACATAGCATGGCATACATGATAGATCCTATGGCCGAGGCATAAGGCACTTTGCTCATAGCTTCTCTATCGTTTACCGTAGCTGGACACTGAGCCCTGCTCAATATCTTACGACAACATAGGCCTTGAACCTTTCTTTGCCTTATCCATTCTGAACCTTTTCAGAACTTTGTCTAGGTATGTACTTTGGCTTAAAGCTATCAGGCGTCTTTGTCTATCTCTATAGATTTTGATGCCCAATATATAAGCAGCTTCCCCTAGGTCTTTCATTGAAAAACATTTGTTCAAATAACTCTTCACATCGTTAAGCATGTCAATGTCATTTTCGATAATCAATATGTCATCCACATATAGTACCAAAATGTCCGAGCTCCCTCACTTTCTTGTAGATACAAGCTTCGTAGCAATTTGGAACAAATCCAAAGCTCTTGATCACTTGATCAAAATGAAGGTTCCAACTCCGAGATGCTTGCTTCAGTCCATAAATGGAACGCTGAAGTTTGCACACCTTATCAGCATCCTTAGGATCGACAAAACCTTCGGGTTGCATCATATACAACTCTTCATCAATGTTGCCATTGAGGAATGCAGTCTTGACATCCATCTACCATATTTCATAATCATGAAACACAGCAATTCCTAATAAAATCCGAATGGACTTAAACATCGCTACGGGAGAGAAAGTCTCATCGTAGTCAACACCTTGAACTTGTCGAAAACCTTTCGCGACAAGTCGTGCTTTATAGACAGTAACATTACCATCCACGTCTGTTTTCTTCTTGAAAATCCATTTGCACTCAACGGCCTTTCGGTCGCTAGGAGGGTCCACCAAAGTCCATACTTGGTTTTCGCTCATGGATCCCATTTCGGATTTCATGGCCTCTAGCCATTTCTCAGAGTCTGGGCTCATCATTGCTTCCTCATAGTTCGCAGGTTCACTGTTGTCTACTAACAAGACAGTCAAGACAGGGTTGTCGTACCACTCAGGAAAGGCACGCGACCTTGTCGACCTGCGACGTTCAGTAGTAGCATCGTCTGAAGCTTCATAATCCTTGTCATTAGCTTCCTCTATTGTTGGTGCAGACGACACTGGAACAATTTCAGGTGCTGCGCTACTATCCAACTCAAGAGAAGGTTCAATAACCTCGTCTAGCTCTACTTTCCTCCCACTCACTTCTTTCGAGAGAAACTCCTTCTCAAGAAATGATCCGTTCTTTGCGACAAACACTTTGCCTTCGGATCTGCGATAGAAGGTATACCCAATCGTTTCCTTAGGGTATCCTATGAAGACGCATTTCTCCGCTTTGGGTTCGAGCTTGTCCGGCATCAACTTCTTGACGTAAGCTTCGCATCCCCAAACTTTAAGAAACGACAACTTAGGTTTAGCACCAAACCACAGTTCATACGGTGTCGTCTCAACGGATTTAGATGGTGCCCTATTTAAAGTGAATGCAGCGGTTTCTAATGCATAGCCCCAAAATGATAACGGCAAATCTGTAAGAGACATCATTGATCGCACCATATCTAATAGAGTTCGATTCCGGCGTTCAGACACACCATTGCGCTGTGGTGTCCCGGGTGGCGTGAGTTGCGAAACGATTTCGCTTGCTTTAAGATGTGTGAGAAAATCATAACTCAAATACTCACCTCCACGATCGGATCGTAGAAATTTAATTTTCCTGTTACGATGGTTTTCCACTTCGTTCTGAAATTCTTTGAACTTTTCAAATGTTTCAGATTTATGTTTCATTAAATAGATATACCCATATCTACTTAAGTAATCAGTAAAAGTGAGAAAATAGCGATAACCACCGCGCGTTGAAACACTCATTGGTCCGCATACATCGGTATGTATGATTTCCAACAAGTCCGTTGCTCGCTCCATTATTCCGGAGAACGGGGTTTTGATCATCTTGCCCATGAGGCATGGTTCGCACGTGTCAAATGATTCAAAATCAAGAGACTCCAAAAGTCCATCAGATTGGAGTTTCTTCATGCGTTTTACACCAATATGACCTAGACGGCAGTGCCACGAATAATTCGTATTATCACTATCTACCTTGCATCTCTTAGCCTCAATGATATGGATGTGTGTTTCATTGCTTTCGAGATTCAGAAGAAATAAACCATTCATAGCAGGTGCATGACCATAAAAGATGTTACTCATATAAATAGAATAACCATTATTCTCCGATTTAAATGAATAACCGTCTTGCAATAAACACGATCCAGATATGATGTTTATGCTCAACGCAGGCACATAATAACATTTATTGAGGATTAAAACTAATCCCGAAGGTAAAACTAATGAGAGCGTGTCGACGGCCATCACATCAACTCTTGATCAGTTGCCAACGCGCATCGTCACCTCATCCCTCGCTAGCCGCCTTCTATTCCGTAGCCCCTGTTTCGAGTTACAAATATTAGCAACTGAACCAGTATCAAATACCCAGGCACTACAACGAGGGCTAGTAAGGAAAACATCAATAACATGTATATCAAATATACCTTTGATGGTGCCAGCCTTCTTGTCCGCTAAATACTTCGGACAGTTGCGCTTCCAGTGACCCTTGTCCTTGCAATAGAAGCACTCAGTGTCCGGCTTAGGTCCAAACTTGAGCTTCTTCTCTGCAGGGGCAACACGCTTGCCGCTGCCCTTCTTGAAGGGCTTCTTTGCACCCTTGCCTTTCTTAAAGCTGGGGGGGCTTGTTGACCATCAACACATGATTATCTTTCTTGATGTCCACCTCCGCAGCTTTCAGCTTAGTGAAGAGCTCAGTGATCGTATCAGTGGAACCAATCTGATTATGAGTAACTACAAAACCTTTGTAGCTAGGAGGGAGTGATTGCAGAACTCTGTCAATCTTGAGCTCCTCTGGAATCTTGCAGTCCAATTGCTCAAGGCGTTGAGTGTAGCCCGACATCTTAATGGCGTGCTCACTAACGGAACTCCCTTCCTCCATCTTGCAGTTAAAGAATTTCTCAGAGATCTCATATCTCTCAGAACGGGCCTGAGTCTGAAACATAGTTTTCAGTTCCTCAAGAATCTCAAAGGGCCCGGGGAACTCCTCAAAACGATTTTGAAGGTCTGATTCCATAGCAAACAACATGGTGCTCTTAATCACACCATAATCATCCTTGCGCGACTAATAAACAACTTTCTCATCAGCCGGCGCATCTACGGCAGGGGCGTCACCTAGCGCTTTCTCAAGGACATAGTCCTTTTTTCCGCCAGAGAGAATGATTCTCAGATTGCGGAACCAGTTGGTGAAGTTAGACCCATTGTTCTTAAGCTTTTCTTTCTCAGCAAAAACGTTGAAGTTGAAGTTGGACTTAGCCATTTGATCTACAAAATTTGCAAGTACAATTTAGACTATGTTCATGATAACTAGTTCAACTTAATCAAATTACTAGATGAACTCCCACTAAATTCAACATCCCTCAAGTTGTTTAGTGATAATGATCCAAATTCACCACACCTAATCCGATCTTCACAAGAAGAGATGTGGTTTCAATGGTGGACAACAAAGTGTCGATCATATCATTCATATAACTCATGCTTAACCTTTCGGTTCGTGTGTTCCGAGGCCATGTCTGTACATGCTAGGCTCGTCAAGTCAAACCCAAGTATTTCCGCGTGTGCAAAACTGGCTTGCACCCGTTGTATGTGAACGTAGAGTTTATAGCACCCGATCATCACATGATGCTTGAACACGACGAACTTTCACAATGGTGCATACATGGGGAGAACACTGTTTTATCTTGATCTTTAAGTGAGGAATCATCTTATAATGCTACCGTCGCGATCTAAGCATAATAAGATACATAAAAGGATAAACATCACATGCATATAATTTTATGTGACATGGTATAGCCAATCTCCGCGCAATGATCTCCATCTTGTGCGAGCCAGCATGATCTCTATAACTCCACCATGATTGCCTCCACCACGAATAGCAACTACAACTATTGCTAACTACTTAGCGATAAAGTAAAGCTATTACATGGCGTCAAAGAAGTTGACACACAGGTCATACACAATTATAAAGAAAACCATATGGCTCCTGCCGGTTGTGCACTCATCGACATGCAAGTCGTGAAACATTACAAAACATGATCATTGCATACAACATATACATCACATCTTGGGCCATACCATATCACAAAAACACTCCCTGCAAAAACAAGTTAGACGCCTCTACTTTGTTGTTGCATGTTTTACGTGGCTTATGGGAGTAACAAGCTAAGAATGATTATTACCTATGGAAAGCCACAATGGTGATATTATGGTTGCCAACATCCGGTGTAAATCCCATGAAAACTATAGTGAGAGAAACTGGCATCCACCAGCCGCATGTGTGGAACAAGCCACACGTCAAGTGCGGAGCCGGTCTCGCGAACGAGGTCGCGTAAAGTTGGCCTGGACCGCTTCGATCTCACTATCCCGCGTCATAAGAAGTACACAAACAAGAGGCTTGCAATATAAAACATCAACGCCCGCAACAAGCATGTTGCGTTCTACTCGTGAAACACATCTACGCATAGATCTAGCTCTGATACCACTGAAGGGTTTCGTAGCATAGTAAATCAAAAAAATTCTACGGATGCGAACGGGAAAGCCAAGATCTAATCTAGGAGATGAAAACAACGAGGGGGGATAGATGAGATCTTCATACCCTTGAAGATTCGCACAGCGGAACGTTCAACGAACGTGGTTGATGTAGTCGTACTAGCTTCTCCTCCTCGAGATCCGATCCGATCCAACACCGCAAGTGGCGATGCCTCTGAGAGATGCACACGTACGGAACCTCGACGTCTCCTCCTTCCTCGGTCCAGCAAGTGGGGTGGAGAGATAGATTGGATCTACAACACGACGGTGTGGTGCAAAGGTGGAGAGTTTCTGCGGCAGGGCTTCGCCTACGCGCAGTCGGGAGAGAGAGAGATCTGGAGGGCAGCAGTATGGTGGCTAGGGTTGAAGGAGTGGGGGAGGAGGACTGCGCCCCTACCCTCTATATATAGGGGGCTTGCCGTCCCCCTTGGCCCCTCCTCCAAGTAGTAGGGCGGCGGCCCCAAGGGTTGGAGTGGGGGGCAAGTTTTCCCCCTCCTTCTAGAAGGTTTCCCTAGGGTTTCCCTAGGGTTTTGGCCGGCTGGGCCTATGGGGCCTTGTGCCCCTGGCCCAATGCGGACAGGGCACTCCCTCGTAGGCCCACGCCCCCTCCCGACAAGTGGGGTAACGTTGGTCCCACTCCGGAAGGTTCTAGAAGCTTCTGGTACAATACCGAACAATGCGAAACAATTCCGAAATCCAAAAACTGCTTTCCCTTATATGAATCTTATTCTTCGGACCATTCCAGAACCTCTCGTGACGTCTTGGATCTCATCCGAGACTCTGAACAAAAACTCATAAACCAATTGTCCATTCTATCCTAGCGTCGAGGCACATTAAGTGTGTGACCCTACGGGTTCGAGAATATGCAGACATGATCTTCTATCAATAATCAACAGCGGGGTCTGGAAACCCATATTGACTCCCACATACTCATCGATGATCATATCGGATGAACCATGATGCCAGGATTCAATTAATCCCATATATATATTCCCTTCGTCACGCGATATTTTACTTGCCCGAGATTCGATCGTCGGTATCGGCATACCTAGTTCAATCTCGTTCATAGCAAGTACTTTACTCGTTCCGTAATCCGATATCACTTTGCGATTAACTCCTTAACCACGTGCTTGCAAGCGGTGTTGATATCGATTACCGAGTGGGCCCGAAGTATATCTCTCTGACTTGGGAGGGACAAATCCCATCTCGATACATACAACCCAACAAGTACTTTCCGATCACCTGAGAGACACCTTTATGATCACCCTCTCATAGGATGACGTTTGATGACCTCAAAGCTTCCTTCCGATACCAGGGAGTTGCATTATCTCATGGTCTAAGGAATACAATATTTGACATAAGAAAAATCTTCGCAAAGATGAACACGATGACACGATCTAATTGTTCTGCTTGATTTGGGTCTGTCCATCATATCCTTCTCCCAATGATATGATCTCATTATTAATCGACAACTCATGTCTATGGTTAGGAAACCTTAACCATCATTAATTAGTGAGCTAGTCCATAGAGGCGTACTAGGGACACGGCGTTGTTCATAAACCACACAAGTATCAAAGTTTCCGCTTAATACAATTCTAGCATGGAATATAAACTTTATCATGAACAAGAATTATAATAATAACATCTTTATTATTGCCTCTAGGGCATAATTCCAACATGAAAAAGGTAAGAAGCCTGAGGAAGACGATCCTCACAATCCCAAGGAGGAGGAGATTTTGGTAGGTTATGAAGGATACATGGAGGAGGACAAGCAACCGGACACCCGCGCTACCGTCGCAAGCATTGGATTGGTGTCAAAACCTACCAAGCTTAAGAGGACAGCATGAATGTCTACAGGAGGGAAAACTCCACGACATATCCTCTCTTCACGGCCACCTCCTCCTCGTACCACTCACTCTAACCATGCAGGGGAGGAACACTATAAGTGGGAAGAGTGGAGAAAGAATAATAAGGACTGGGATCCTCAGTCCGAATTGATCATGAGCTGCATTGAACATAATTCAGAATTGATTTGTACTCTGACCTTCGATTTGGAAGATTTGAAGAAACTTATTGAGGAGCTTAGCAAGAGAACACCACCAACAGCAAAGGAGTAATTCGTCATCAAGTTTGGCATCCCCTTGGCTTGTTCCAAGCTTGGGGGAGTGCCACGGTATCACCACCATTATCTTTTATCTTTTACCTTTTTAGTGGATTCATATCTTTGGTAGAGAGGTTATCTTATAGTTTGGTTTGCATGTGGAAGTATCTCTCCTTTAGTTGATTATCTATGTATCCCTTGGTGTGAGTGCCTTTATTGGAATATTAATGAGAAGTCTCATCTTTTACTTTTTGCACTTCTTATTTTAGTTTGCAATCTCTATTATATGATGGATCTTGTTGATCAGTATTGGCATCACTTTGGGATCATCAAGTGGATCTAAATTGGTTTTGGCAAACCGAGTTCTGGTCAGTAGCATTACTTTGAAAGATAAAAGGAGAAAAAGTTTATAGGTATTTTGTATCATTTGTTTTCTTTCTTGTTGGCTCATAAGCTTAGTATTCTTTCTTTAAGATCTTTTGTGTATTCAAGGAAGATTGCATGTTTGGCTTTATTACTTGTATATTTGCTTGTTTATTTCAACTCTCTTGCTTGCTACCCAGCCTTGCTAGCCAAAAACCTGTTTTGAGAAGTCATACTTCTCATGTTTCCAATCCCTTTGAAACCAAAACCTTTGCCACTTGTGTCCACCATATCTACCTAGTAGCACTTTTGCTATTCCAAGCAAATTCTCAAGTTCCATCTACCTTTCAAGTTAAAAGTATTTTGTTATGTGAAAACTAGTTAGTAAAGCTCTCACGAACTTGATGGCACACTTTATTTTCTTGCCCCTAATAGACTTGAACCATCGTGCCATCGAAGTTGTATATTCTTGAATCTATACGTTGGAATTAGCAGAACCGTGCTGTCACGGGGAACGTTTTCAACATTGCACCTGTACTTTGTACTCGGTTGATATCGTGCTCTTTTGTCTATGGATGTCAACGGTGTGAAATAAAGAGGGAACTTGTAAGTCCATGGAGTCTGTATTTTGTGTTAGAGAAACGCCTGGGCCGCTAGCCTAAGCCATGCCTAATCATGATGGAAACTTGCAGCATCACCATAGTGAGCTATCTATGAAGCATCCTCAATAAAAAGTTATGCACATAGTAAATAAAAAGATCGCTGAGATGCTCATTGTATGCTTGCCTTGTCATTTTGGTTATGGGAAAGCTCCTGTACCATGTGCAAGGGGTACCCTGTTGGCGGTTCTCTATGATACGCAAATACTTACAATGACAAGAACTTACCGGTGACCAAAGTTGAGTAGCATGAGGAGTGGCCCTCATATTCAAGGGACATGAGATTGCCAACTTATATTTCGTCAAGTATATACTCCATCTTTGTGCACTTTAACCTTAATCATTTCAAGATGCCTATGATAGGGGCAATGAGGGCTCAAAGCTAGTAAGTACCATAATCTTTTGGAAGCTCTTTATGACTTGTAATCCCTGCTACCCTATACGAAGGGACCTTTCTCCTAGTTACCAGTTTGAGTTAGTAAACCTACTTCCTCTCTATCTCCAGCAAGCATTTGAGTTGTTGTGTTGCAAGCATTCATATGGTGATTTATTCAATCATGTTCTCTATCTTCCTTGTTTGCACAAAACTTTTATCTATTGAGTATTACTTTGAAAGCCTTCACTTGTGAAAAACCCTTTTTGCGCAAAGAGTACTCCTGTTGAAAACTTCTACAAAAAGCTTTTTGTGAAATTGTTTGCCAAGTGTTCTCTGACCAAGAACAAGTTTGCCAATTCCAATTATGATTTGTCTTTATGCATCTCTATTGTGACTGCTATACTTGGTTGCAAGCTAAGTTATATAATGGTGAGTTGCTTTCTTCTATGAGTTATGTAATGGTAAGTGTGATGCTTATTGTTCGTATTCTTTTATCGACACTTCACTCCATAAACCCGTGGACATGTTTACTGAGCTCAGTTTTCGCTTGGGGACATGCGAAGGTCTAAGCTTGGGGGTGTTGATACGGAACCCTAAGCCTCTGGGGGGCGACCACAGATAGATTTATGCTGCCTCTGGGGGGCGGAAAACACCGAGAGAGAAAGATCTCTCCAGCAGATAGATTTTTGCCGGGGAAATTCCTTCCCAGAGAGGGGAGGTCGTCGCCATCAACACCGTCATCAAGCTAGGCTTCATAGGGATCACCATCATCATCATCCACACCATCATCACCACCAGCACCATCATCACCACTCCGTCCCGTTGTAACAATTGTGTTGGATATTGCTTTAGTTCTTAGGTGAAACATTCCCGGTGTTAATTACTATTGTAGTTGATGCTTGTGAGTGGAACCATTGGATTATTGTTTATGTTCAGATTGTTATCCATTATCATATCATCTTTGTGTAGGGTTCGCAGCATAGAAAACAAAAAAAATCCTACGATGGGAACAACTATGTATCAAGATCTATATACTAGATACAAGCAACTGGCAGATATACATCCGTAGAGAACATACCCTTGAAGACCGACAAAGCTTAACGAGCCCAAACTCGTGGTTGATGTAGATGATCTCTTGCCGATCTCAAGATCAAGACAAAGTCCTAGTGCCGCAAAACGGCAGCGCATCTGTGCTCGCACACACGTACAAGACACCGAGCAACCTCCGCCTCCTCGCTCCAGCGATGCAGCGGAAGCACAACTCTTTCTTGCCGAATAGACACCGGGAACATGTATCTCGCTAGTCCGAGACCATAGGGGATAAATACTAGAAGGGGAGAGAGATTCTTCACGAGGAGGTGTGCTCTAAGAGGATGAGAGGGGGCCTTTTATAGGGGAGAGGGGGGCACCCAAGGGGCATGGCGTCCAGCCATGGGGGCTGCCGCCACCTCTTCCATATTCATGTGGGTGGACACTCCACTCACTCAAATGCCTTTCAATTCCCTCCACTAAAAAACTTACTCAAATTCCCATTAAGTTTCCACCAAATTTAATGCAAACTCTCATTAAATAAAACTCCTTTTATTTATTCAGAATTTTGTCAATTACTTTAATGACAAACATTCTCATATAACCCCTTGCTAGTATTTCATTTCACATGCAAAAACACTTTCTGCAATTTCACCCGAAAACCCGTTTCGGTATCTAGTGAAATAAATTCCTGCGCTTGTTATTCTTTCCGGCATGAAACTTTTGCTTCAAATGGATGTCGGTGTCTCTTAGCTTAGCAAACTATGTGTCGAATTTGTCATCGTTATGAATTATTATGGATTCCTCACATCAGAATATAAAAATATTTGATAACAAAGACAGAATATACGAAAAATCCTACGGAATGGAAAGGAAAACCTCACATCTATGCAACCATTCAGCCTTGACGAAGGGGGTGCCCACGGGCCATGTCGGGGCCATTGTCCTAACCTCACATCTACACATATCATCATAAAACCGGATGCCTCATAAAACTACCCAACGACGAGGCAAGAGCGTAAACCGGTTTAGCAGATCCTCAGCGCATACCAACGTAGTCAGGGACCGATCCAGGATTCCAGCTTTGGGTGTACAAATTTTAACTAACACAAAACATAACGGTCAAGTGTAACATAGGTAAAAGTATAATTTATGTATTGTAGAAAAATATATTAGGAGTTTTTTTAGAAAAATATATTAAAAGGTGAAAGAGATTAGAAAAATAATAAGAAAAATAGAGTTCTATCAATTCCACCACTTTGATGCCACCCCGTCCTGTGTGGTTTTGTTTGTCGAATGCGGGGATCATCTTTTCCTCGGATGGAACAACGTGATGATTGAGCCTATAAAGATTTTTATTTTGAACGTGAGATCACAAGACCATTACATAGAGTTATTAATGGTAGAATGTTTCATGAAAAGATGTACAATGGCTACTGCCTGATGGGACGGTTGCAACTTATGCTATATTTTGGAAATAAGTATCGCATATTTATTCGTATATGCATGTAACTACACACTAAAACACGTCTAAATACATGCATATTTAGACAATCTATGACATTTATCTCCGAACGGACATGAGTAGTAAACTATAGGGTTTTGCCTTAGTTTATGATTGGGGGAAAATACTACATATGTTAGAGAAAACATGTTGTTAGGATTGTGTATATCCACTGTACAACTATGTAAGAGCTTTTTGCTGAAATTTTTGGGTGTACAGATGTACACCCATGCCCCATGCTGTATCCGTCCATGAACCTAGTGCTCCATAAGTCACCGCCACCATCTCCCGTCTACCCATCTCCAGGACATGGATCAAGTAATGACCTTACCAGGCCTACAGTCCACGCTACCACGACGCCAGACAGCGCGGCCACCTGCAAGCGTCCATCAACACACTTCCACCGCCAAGACTCGGATGTGCCATGCCACCGAGACCGGTTGTTGTCGACGCGGTAGATGTCACGTGGCTCCACCTCCTCGAAAACCATTGTCTTCCACTCTTCTTAGAAGAAAGGCCAAACTCCACACAGTTGCCCCCGGGAGGGAACACTATGTTGAGCGCCACCAACGTTTGATTCAGAAACCGGATCTTGGGTTTCTCTTGGAGTGATCTAGGCAAGATCTCAGACTACACCATCGACGCCTTCAGTAAGTTTATGACACCTGCGGGCACCACTGTCGTCGGCCCCGGCCGCCATCAGAGCCATAGAAGTCCAACATAGTCACCAAAATCTTGACCTTCTTTTCCCCTAGCACACCTCCCACGAGCCGCCCCACCATGGAGCTAGACCAGGCCTCAGGCTCCATCTGGAGAACCAGATCTCATCGAGGTGCTTCGAGCTGCTCCACGAGAATGCTCGGTCATCACCGAGCCCGCTTGGAACGACGATATAACACGCTTCCTGCGAGGGAACACCACGCCGCAATGCCGCCCCTGCAAGAGGAAGCCCCCAATGGGTGGGAGGCAATCTTGCCGAGATCTGTCGGAGGAAGGCCGTCGTCGCTGTCGGCGGTAAAGGGGTGGGATAGGGGATATCAATAATCGTACATACTAAAATATGTCCAGATGTATGTGTATTTAGACAAAGTTAAGACATCCTAGGATGTATAGTGAGGATAAAAATATTTTTACTTATTTGATAAACAAAAATATAAATTTTGAAAAATAGAGCATTTTATTGGGCCGCATTAGCTGCTGAGCGTAGCGCGTGGAGGACCCGGACGGATGGTTGGTTTGCTGCTGCAGCACATGGGCCGGGCAGTTAAGTCTCCCACTCGACGCCCACCAAGTAAATGACGATGGAAGCACGGCGTACCTACCTACCACTACTGCTACTACTACGAGTTACCGTGCACAGCTACGTTTATTAATGCGTTTTAGCACTGGCCGGCGTCGTCGTCCCTCCTCCGTCCCCCAACCCTATAAATCCACGCGTATTCGCCATTGCTCGCACTCCCATATATACTATAGCTTGCTCTGCTTCCTGTTCCAGTTCCACCAAATAAGTCAAGAATAGTAGGCAGGGAGGAAGGAAGGAAGTGTGCGCGTGCATCGGTGGCCACCACACCACCATGGATAGGGAGCTGCTGCGGACGGTGAGGCAGGCGGCCAGGAACCAGGCCAACCTGCTGTACGTCGTCCTCGTCACGCTCCTCCTCGTCGTCGGCCTGAGCCACCACGCGCCGGCGCTGGCGCTGGGCTGCTGGGCGGCGGCGCTGGCGGCGTACACGTACGCGACGTCCCGGCCGCAGCCGGTGTACCTGGTGGACCTTGCCGGGTACAAGGCGCCGGCGGAGCAGGAGGCGTCCCGCGCCAAGACGATGGTCCACTTCTGGCAGTGCGGGCGGTTCAGCGAGCAGAGCATGGCGTTCCAGAAGCGGATGCTGGAGCGCTCCGGGCTCGGGGAGGCCACGCACTTCCCCATGTCGCTCATCCGCCTCCCCGTCGACATGTGCGACCGGACCGCCATGGAGGAGTCCCACGCCGTCATCTTCGGCGTCGTCGACGAGGTCCTCCGCAAGGCCGGCCTCGACGCCGGCCAGGTCGGCGTGCTCATCTTCAACTCCAGCCTCCTCAGCCCGACGCCGTCCTTCACGTCACTCATCGTCAACCGCTATAGGTTCCGCCATGACGTCGTCACGCACAACCTTAGCGGCATGGGCTGCAGCGCCGGCATTATTGCCATCGACCTCGCCAAGCGACTGCTCCAGGTACGTGCGCCCGCCGCAGCACTGACACCACACTGTCGTCTTGGGGTATTATTAATGACTCGCTAGCTAATGCATGCATGCATGCATGCATGCATGCATGCACGGCGCACTGCACAGTAACTAATTCCGCTAGCTGGTCCCTTAATTTGGGCGACCCATATGCACATGGTGCATGTCCGTGTGAAATAAATGAGACCATTTATGCAGGCCTAGTAGTGTGTAGTACTGTAGTGTATGTGACCCTAGTAGACCATTTTTGCATTGGTAATTTGCAATAGAGGGAGTACCATTTGCAAATTATACTCCCTCTATTGCAAATTACCAAGCATTCTGGATTTGATCAAATTCAAACATTTTAAAGTTGGATCTAGCATATTCAATAAAATACTGACATTTATAATACTTCCTCCGTCTTGAAATAACCGACTTAGATTTGTCTAAGTTTGTATGTATCTACATTTTAGTATGTAGATATATGCAAATCTAGACAAATCTAAGTCAATTATTTCTGGATAATAAAAGTATCAATTGCATATAGTATAAAACTAAGTTTTATGGTGAGTCTAGTTATATTTATTACTCCCTCCGTTCCACAATAGATGTCTCAGATTGTCAAAATTTGGATAAATCTATACACTATTTAGTATGTAGATTTATTCAAATTTTGATAAATCTAAGACATCTATTTTGGGACGGGGGAGTACATATTCTAGATGTTGATTTTTTTTATATATGTAGTCAAAGTTTATAAAATTTGATTTTGACTAAACTCAGAATGAGAGTAATTTGAAAAAAAAAAGGAGTTTACATAGAAGAAAACAGTGCCTAAACATGGCAGCTGGCATATACAACTACTAATCTGAAAAAAAAAAGAGACATAGACAACTAATAGTATGACAAAAAACTTGAGATTCCAGACAAGGGCTTCACTGAGAGGGACCTCCTGCCTCCGTCTCAATCTTAAATACCCAGGCTCATACACCAACATTCCAGAAATTTTTACTACTATTATTATTGGGCTCTTTGTTGATGATTATTAATACGGAGTAGGATCTGACGTGTCTAATTAATTCTTGTGTGGCGTGGCAGGTGCACCGGAACACGTACGCGCTAGTGGTGAGCACCGAGAACATCACCCTCAACGCCTACATGGGGAACAACCGTCCGATGCTGGTGACCAACACGCTGTTCCGCGTCGGCGGCGCGGCGATCCTGCTCTCCAACCGTGCCGGCGACCGGGCCCGGTCCAAGTACCAGCTGATCCACACGGTGCGCACCCACCGCGGCGCGCACGACCAGAGCTACAGCTGCGTGACCCAGGAGGAGGACGACGTCGGCGAGGTCGGGGTCTCCCTCTCCAAGGAGCTCATGGTGGTCGCCGGCGAGGCGCTCAAGACCAACATCACCACGCTCGGCCCGCTCGTGCTGCCCATGTCCGAGCAGCTCCGCTTCCTCGCCACCGTCGTCCTCAAGAAGGTCTTCCGCGCAGACGTCAAGGCATACCTGCCCGACTTCAAGCTCGCCTTCGACCACTTCTGCATCCACGCCGGCGGCAGGGGCGTCCTCGACGAGCTCCAGAAGAGCCTCAAGCTCAGCGCCTGGCACATGGAGCCCTCCAGGATGACGCTCTACAGGTTCGGAAACACCTCCAGCAGCTCCCTCTGGTACGAGCTCGCATACTGCGAGGCCAAGCGACGGATCAACGAGGGAGACCGCGTCTGGCAGATCGCGTTCGGCTCCGGGTTCAAGTGCAACAGCGCCGTGTGGAGGGCGCTGCGCACCATCGACGGCGACGCCGACGCCGACGCCGGAGAGAACGGCGGCCCGTGGACAAAGCAGGATCTCCACATGCTACCCGTCGACGTGCCCAAAGTGGCGCCCATCGACGAGACAGCCTACCAGGTCCCGAACTAGCTAGCAGATGGCTTTCTATCTCTCGGTCCAGCATCTTGGCGCCCATCATCGACATGTTGTAGGCCTTAATTAATCAATTAATTAGGACCTTGATTGAGGGTTATTATTTTTCCAGGTTATTAATTTGATTTTCATGTAGAAAATCTCTATGGACTGCCAACAAATTTAACTCGGTTCATCTACTACTTGCATTGGTGTTGGCCAACTCCAACTGCGTCTCCCATTTTGGACACCGAAAATTTCCAATCTGGTCTATTACAAGATAGATCTTGCACTACAATTTTGAAATCAAGTAGTAAAACAAACAAAAGGACCACTATAAGGTGGATCTTGGACTACTAATTCTACAACCCAATAACCCCAAATCAATGGTGCTATTTATCGTCGCTAGAGCTCAGACCCTCAAATGTGAGGTAGCAGAAGGCAACGCTATTCATCGTCGCTGGAGCGCAGGTCCTCAAAGGCCGAGGGAGCGGAAGACGGTCTTGTCTCATGGGTGTGGAGTTCCAACGAGGTACTCCTCCTCGAGGAAGTGGTAGACCGCCTTCTGCGCATACTATTGCTGGCGGAGGTGCTCTGCCAGGAAGACGTCGTTGAGGACGTCCCACCTGAAAGGTCGGCCGGTCATCCAGGAGACAGGTCCTTGATGTCGTTGTGCCATCCTACGGGAGGGACCGTTCTCGCGGCCGCCGTCCATGGATCTAGGGTCAGGCGGGTGGCGGTTGGTGAGAGTGGAGGGGCGAGATGTGGGCGGGGTGGTGTGCCTGGCTGGAGGACCTGAGCCAGACAAATATGCGCCACCCCAAATGCGTGACATGTCTTCTGGACTACAAAGCCAACCCAAATGTGGGCTGGAAATACGGCAAAATGGACTGATCCACGCGACCCGATCTGTTTGCGTGGCCGTTGGACCCTGTCCTTTGTCCGGTCAGACAGTTTTGGATGGCCTCAGTCCGCTTTGCAGGGGTCCATTAGAGTTGCCCTAAGGCCTTGGAGAGGAATCTTTGTCCAGATAATAGAAGAACTGCTCCTATTATCTGACCAGCAGAACATCAAAATTTAACGCTCTAATCCTCTGCCCTTGGGCATCTTCGGACGGAGAAAGTATCCAGTGGAAACCGTCTTTCAATGGAAGCATGGAAACTAGAAGATGTACCGTTGGATTGAAAGTATCCTGTCCAGATCAACATTCCAGCAGTTCCATGCATTTCACAAAAAAACTTTCGCAACCTTTTTTTTAGGAATTCATCAGCTCTTTATTGATCAAAACACATCAATACATAGTTTATCCTGGATAAACTCCGGGCAAGAGGATAAAAGCGAAACACTATCTACTCTCTTCCTTTATAAATATAAGACATTTTAGCTCTATGAAACAAATTTATCTTAATGATTTTTGTGTAGATTCCGAGTGAACTACTCCCTCCGTTTTAAAATATAAGACGTCTTAGGTTTATGAAGAAAATGAATCTAGACTTGTTTTAGTATGTAGGAAAATGAATCTACACACTAAAAGAAGTCTAGATTTATTTTCTTCACAAACCTAAAACATCTTATATTTTAAAACGGAGGGAGTAATACACACAAAAATCATCTAGATAGATTCGTTTCCACAAAGTTAAAATGCTTTATATTCCTGAACCAAGGGAGTATCTGCGAGATACGTACTAGGAAAATGAGCGAGGTAATGGATCTCTCTCATTTTGTTTGTTTCTTTCTGTTGTATACACATTGTGTTTGGAAAACGTGGGCATTGGGTTGCGTTGACCGACCCGTGCACGCTAGTCGCAGCGGACCTCCGCGGTTCGAGGACCAAATAAAGATCAGCATCGACCGTACCCAACGCATCGACTGGAGTATATCCCGTCCGTCGCCGCACCCCGCCCGCCGGCCTGCAGTCCGGCCGACGGCGGACGCGCTCTCCGCCGGCCTACCGATCGAACTCGTCCTGTACTAGTCTTTAATTTTCCTCGTCATCCAATCTACAACTTCTTGCTGGTTCTCAATCGGGCAATCGTAAGTTGTGATCTGTGAACAGCCGAGAGTCCTTTGCTCCTTGCCTGATCGCGAGGCCGGCCGCAACTCCCAAAGGTCTGCGTGATATTGATGCGCTTGCAAGATTCAAATCAAGGTTTGATCTTTTTTATTTCTTATTACATTGCCTTTTTTTAGATTTGTTCTACGTACTCCTGTACTGGCACACGGTTAGAATAATTACACATGTTTCATTATTTGGTATATATACACTCCCTCCAATCTATAATAACAACACACTTATTATGGATCGGGGAAGTATAAGACAAAAAAGCTTCACTAGTATTATAATTAAGTCAAATTTTGATGCCTGAGTATTGCATTCTGCATAGGGATATTTTGGGGCCTCGTACTGCATTTTTCACAGGAGTTGTTTATGTGCGCTTATAAATCGTGTGGCCTCGTATTGCATTTTGCACAGGGGCTCCCACTTTCTCGAGACGGCCCCGAGGAGGAGCTAGCTCTGGTGAACCTAATCTAACTCGGACGGATTCGGGAAATGAAGGCGCGGCAGTTCGTTAACGTGGTGATGCGGAGGCACGGCATGTATTCGGTGGGTCGCATCAAGCCCGAGGAGCATCTCTTCTACGCATCTACCAAGGAAGCGCAAGCAGTCGCACCATCCAACAAGGAATTAGAGACCATCTCCAGGATGCCTACGCCCAAGCTCAGGCTCGAACGCTCCATCGCAAGGCTCGATTTCTTGCCCTTTTATGAACGAGGCTGTGGTGGCTATAGCAAAATCCTCTGCATCGACGATCAAGGCCGCACCGTCCTATACGACACTGATGCCGGCTTGCTCCACTCGGTTCCCAGCCTCAACGGTCCAAAGGGGTCAAACCCCATCTCCTTCTCCATCATCGACAGAGACCCCCGAGACCCTAGGCGGGCGGACACCTTGTACGTTATGGGAAGGTACCCTAGGGGCCTCGACTTCTTCAACTTCGAGGCCCTCATGTACTGTGAACCCTCCCACTCTTGGAAAGACTGGCGGTGGAACCGGCTCCCGCCTCCGCCTGCCCATGTTGACACCTCCATGGTCAGTTGCCATGCCCTGATTGACGAACCCAGCCATGACCCCATTCTTATGGTCTCATCCACCGAAGAAAGTCGCGTTGGCACCTACTGCTTCAACGCATACACCAACGAATGGTTTAAGGCTGGCGGCTGGACGCTGCCATTCGTTGGCCGTGTTGAGCACGTCCCTGAGCTTGACAACCTCTGGTTCGGCATTGCCAACAAATGGCCTTATGACTTGTGCGCGATGGATCTCAGCGTCGAGGCTCCATCGTTGGCGTACAAATGGGGAGACCTTAGTCTGCCAGACGACTGTGAGATGGCGGATTGCAGCATGGTGTACCTGGGAGACGGCAAGTTTTGCGTCGCCAAGATCTTCGACTTCTGTAACAGCGATGACCGGACAGGGATGGGAGCTGTTATCTCTGGTTTAGAGGTGGTACACCAGGGTGAACCATCATCCAAACTCGTGATGGTCAAGCACAAGTCCAAGTTCTACAAGTTTATCAGGAATCAGATCCAGTGTATCCTCTAAAATAATAGCAGGGCAAGGAGTTAATGTGGAGCAAACAATTTCTATAGGGGTGCCCCTGTGTGATGTTGTCGTAATGTACGCTAAGTGCGATGTGAGGATGACCTGTTTCTTCTTCTACTCTATTTACAGTTGCGTGGACATCAGCAGTTCGGTGCAATGTGGTTACTAATAATGTAGCATGTTCTTCAGTTCCTTTGTTGCCTCGACACTTCTGATGATCGCTTTTTGTGTTCCGTGCAGTCATAGATTTGCTTTGCTATTTGATCTGTTTGGATGTATCGTGTTGATGACGGCGATATGTGGACACGTCAACTCTTCATAGTTTTTTGTGAAGTTCATGGTTTGCTAGGCACTTTGTTGTAGTAGTATGTGTTAACCATAATATAGTTTTCCTGGATGCAGCATATACTTCCGACCATTTTGGATGTCAAGCACTTGTGATTTGTTTTGGATGTCAAGCACTTGTGATTTTGTGCATAAGCCGTTGATGTGTCATGTCAAACCCGCGTGGGATCAGTTCCCACGATGTAGACCTGGACTAGTTACCACTCTCTCCTCTCGCACACGGAGGTAGGTCGGGTTCGATCTTTCCTCGTCTGTAAGGGTGAGCGATGAAATAAATTAGAAATTTGATGTCTTTCACTCGGGTGTTTGTTAGCCTGAATAATAACACGAGTTCACAAAATTCTACAATCCCAAAATTCATAATCCGAACAACTTGCGCACCTACGATGTAGCGCATGTACTACAACAAAGTCATTCTGAACAACTCGTACTACAGAGTAAATCGCGGCCTATGAGCTGAAATTCTCGCTTGGATTGGGAGTGCAAACTAAGTCATCTGGGATATAGTACTATACAGCTCAATTCCCGCAAGGCTGCAACCCAACTTACCCGTTGTATCCATCTAAACAAAAAGTATGAAAAAGGAAAACCCTCCTCTCGATCCAGCCCCTCACACGGCGCCCAAACATCCGGATCACGCTGCCTCACAGTGGATCCGGTCGCAGCTACCGCAGCGCGTGGTGTCACTTTCAAGGGTCCTCCGCTTCAACATTCATCCATCTTGCGCTACTTTGATTCTACTTTCATCTTCTTCTCGGGGCCTACATATGCCCATACTTTCCGAGACATTGCCCATCACAGCATAAATAGACATATTTCTGAATGTCAGCAAATGACAAGTACATCACCATAGTGACAGGGAGAAACAAACCTATTAACCATACTTGAATTCCAATATGCAAGTGCTCCCTCCATCACTAGCCCTAGGTCACTCAAGCTAGCTCTACACCACCTAATAAAAATATGCGAGGTAGCAATTGGTATTAACTTGAGACTAACACGGAGAATTAATGGTGTATTGCCCAAACAAAGGTCTTCTTGTGTTGTTTCTCATGCCATTGGAAAATATGTTACACAACATCTAGTAACGCTACCTTTATTCCTTGTGAATAGCAAATTTACATGTTGATTAAGTTAAAGATAGTTGCCTGGTGACTTGATATTCAAGTCTCTTTCGTAACAATAATGCAAATCTTCCCCTTCTGGAATCATGCTTAATTTAGGTTCGCAAGCGCGAAGCGAGTTAGCTATATATGCTGAAATTCCCATCATAAGTTAAAGGATCTTGAGCTTGGAAGTTCTTTCTCGATTGAGCATGGATGCAAGGAAGAAGTTTACATTGAAGAGCATGAGAAGCTTTATTTTAGGTACATGCGAGATACCCTGGACACAATTTCCTGAACTTATAGCATAAACAACAACATTAAGATGAACTTACATCATTTTTATTATAGAGTAAAAGAGAGTGTGCTATTCTTAGTATGAAGAGACAATAAGAATGATATTAAGATGAACTTACAATTATTGTAGGTTTAACCATTCAACAAAAGTACCGAACAGAGATAGAATCTTGAATTTGCTTCTGTTACTGAACTTTACTCAAAATACTGTCATTTTCTCGTTACTACTGCAGATTGGACTACTTTCTAAGTTACAATATATATTTTCTCATTCAACACAAGGAGCCGGCGAGGAGGAGAAGCTAGTGGGGAACACCGATCCTAAAGGTGGTCTCACTGGCTGAGGAGAAGGAGCCGATGACATGGCCGAGGAGCACTAAGCCTGGAGCAGGACCTTGTTGGCGACGAGGGGAAAGGACGCAGTGCTGAGCGAGTTAGACTTTGCCGAGCTGCGCTGCGGATCGAGGTAAGGAAGTCCCTTTTTGAACAGAACCTGAAATCATCGCTGTCCGGATGACAACATCTGAACTTGTCTTCCAATATCTACTCTAACTTTTGAGGCTGATGCGAGCACAACTCGAGAGGGAGAAAAATGGCAAGTGAACCAAAAGAGGTTTTGCAGCAGCCGATATTAATACTATTTCTTTATTTACTCCAAAAAAACTTCTTTAAACATACTATTCCTAACAGAATTATTAGTAAAACTGATGCTCCAGTCACAGTTACTCGCTATCCAAGCAATACATGTTGGCATGTAAAGTTAGAGTTTACAGTTCTGAGTTGGAACAGCACGATTAACCCATACATGCATGTTGCTCTGAAACTGAACTAAACTGAACTGCTGCAGTCCAAGAACATGCATGGTTAGACAAAGAAACATGGGAATCTAAAGGATACTCTGGATGCCTGCATAGCTGATGCAGGACTTGTGCTTGATCATGTGGAGTTGGGCTGATTCATCCTGCACCACCTCAACGCCGGTAATCACAGCAGCAGCAGCAGCAGCAGCAGCAGCAGCAGCAGCAGCAGCAGCCTTGTCGCCCTTGTCCTGCTGCTCCCCAGTGTCGAAAACTTTGCTGATGGCAAACCTGCTGGCTCCCAGGTAGAGCAGGCAGCCCCTAATTTGCAGCCAGCCCTGAGGCGGGTCGAGGACTTGCCATTCTCGCAGAATCTTGGGTGCCTCCGCCCTGTCAAGAGTGGAGAGGTCGGACGCGCACAGGTTGTTGGGATCGTTGCCAGCCATGCCGAACCAGAGGTTGCCAAGCTCGGGGACATGCTCTGCCCGGCCGTCGAAGGGCAGTGCCCAGCGCCCAGCCTTTGTCCACTTCTTGCGGCCGGCCGTGTTGAAGCAGTAAGTGCCGACGGGGCTGCGGGCCGAGGATGAGACACATATGGTGGAGCCGCCGTCGAGCAGCGTGTAGGAGTGGATGGCGGTGCAGTCGTAGGCTGGGTCGTTGACGTAGGGCGGCGGCGGGAGCCGTCTCCACTTCCATCCATTCTCGCCGCAGACGAGGGCTTCGAAGCTGTAGGAATTGCTGCCCCTGGGAAACCTGTCCATGACGTACAGAGCTACGGCGAGGCTGGGGTCGGGGGCGTCGGCGCGGGGGACGGAGAAGGAGATGGGGCTGTCTCCCTTGGGTTCGCGGAGGCAGGGGACAGGGTCGACGGAGCCTGAGCCGGCGTCGCAGAGGATGGTGTGGCCCGCCGAGTCGACGGAGAGGATCCAGCTGCTACCGTCCCCGCCACCGGTGCCTTGTCGTCCGTACAAGGGCAAGAAATCGAGCCTCATGTCGTCTAGGCGGTACGCCTCGAGCCTGAGCTTGGGCGCAGGCATCCTCGAGAGGGCCTGCATCTTCTTCTTCGTTTTGGGTGCCGCCGCCGCCGCCGCCACCGCTCGCGCTTCTTCGGTGGATGGGTAGAAGAGTTTCTCCTCGAGCTTGATTCGGCTCACCGAATACGTGTTGCCTCTGCGCATCGCCACATTCACGAACTGCCGCGCCTTCATTAACCTGCAGCAGGACTCGACGATTGTCGGGCGGCGGCGGGATGGAATGTGGGACTTTTGTTTTCTTCAGGTTGTGGAATATGGGATCTAGGTCTAGCCGTCATGCCCCACTTTCTTCTGGGCTGGCTGGGCCACCACGTTGCCACGGATCAACCCAGACAAGGGCTAATTTTTTAAATAATATGAAATATTTAATTAATATCACAAATACTACACTCTTTTAGGGAAATTGCAAAATTTGTGCGGCCTCGATACTTAAACCACCCACAAATACCGTCGTTAGTTGAACTAACGACAGTTACTAATCAAAAGTTGAACTACCGATTAGTTTGCACATCTTCAATGAAGACTTGCACTTTGTGACACCACGGCTTATCGGTAGTTCAGTTAAACTGCCGATGAGTACTTGTAACTACAGGTGTCGTGCTACTTTTGCAATTTTTCTAAAATATGTATTATTCATGAAATTTAATAAAAAGTATTATTTAAATATTTAAAAAATAGCATAGAAGATCAATGATGGCACCTTAGCTTCATATGGTTCTATAATGAAAGAGATTGCAGTGACGCCGATATTTTAACAACTCTAGGGTGGTGCACGAATGAAGATCTTTCAACACAGAAGCTCATAATTTCACTAGATTTTCAGCAGCTTTACAAACCGGTTGTCATTTGTGGCTTGGTTTTTCTCTTGATCTAGTCTTTGTGCCCATAAATATTATTTCTTGAATAAATATGGATCTTACGCTTTCACGTCCCCCGACTCCACGCGCTGAGGGGTGTTCGTTCCCACGAAGTAAACGATGAGTGTGGGCCCAACCACTAGGATTTCATCTTCACACCAAAGTCTCCTCCTCCACTCGTTTTGCCCACATCCATCGAGCGCCGGCCCTGCTCCTCCCGGGCACGCCGTCCCCACGCTCCTCTCCAGCGAGCCGCCCATGCTTATCCCCCACCACGACGCCCGTCAAGCTGCGCGCAACTCTCGCTGCCTCTGAGAACGCCCGTACGCCGCGACGTGGTGCAAGGCATGCCGCTGGGTACTGTTATGGGGATTTGCAAAGAACGAGAGGCGACCTCGAATCCCCACACTAACAGATTCGCTGGCCGGTGTGCTGCAAGGCGTGCTGGGTACGATCTCGCCAGCATGCTGCAAGTTGCACATCTCTCTTGTAGCAGATTCACTGGCAGTTGTGGCATTCGCAGAGGCCTCCGGATACTACCACCGAGGGCTGGCGGATTTTCTACCGACGATGTCGAGGGTTTCTAGATGGGGCTGATGGCGGCTCTACGTGCGTCTAGCAACGGTGCTGCAAGCAGTGTCGGTTTTGCTACATGCGGCCGGTGGCGGTGCTACAAGCGGGTGTTAGATTTGCTACATGCGACTGGCGGTGGTGCTACGAGACCTTCGGCGGTGCTACGTGCAGCGTCGGATTTTGCTACAAAAGTTTTGTTGTTTTGCTACAACAGTATATAGGTTTTGCTACGAGATCTCCCACGAGGTCTCCGGGAATTTGGATTTGCTATACTAGGACATTTTATTTGCTATACCTGTTTTATGTTTTTGCTACAACAACATAAAGTCCTTGCTACAAGGTCTCCAACGAGATTTCTCGGCGAAAATCTCCGACGAGTAGCATAATTATTTTGCTACACAGTCTCCGGCGAATTCTTCGGCGAGACAGTCTCTTTTGTTCTATTTTTGTGTGAACTGGTTTTTGCTACATGTAACAAACGGGACATAATAATATAGCAAAATCAGGACATTTTAGATTTGAAGATTTTTTGAGGACACGTTAAGTAGGGGACTCAGGGTGAAAAATACGGCAAAACAAATCGAACCGGTGGCTCAAAAAACCCATCTAGGGTTCCTTCCCTCCGTCGGTGACGCTGTCGGTCTGCTCCGCCTCCGATGGCCTTAGGGCCTTAGAGGTGTGGCGGACCGCGGTCTCTCGCCGGCGTGAGGTTTTGTTTTTCAATTAGGCTGTTTTTTCGTGTCTTTTTCTGGATGTTGAGGCGACGGCTAAATCCTGAAGTTAGAATAAAGTCCTTCCCGCTCTATCCTCGCTCCAGTGGTGCTCCTAGTACTGATGGAGGGCGCGTGGAGTCGTGTGTCCGGCTGATCTCATGGGATCTAGTCGTTTTTCGTGTTAATTTTAGGTCAGTCTCTTCCAATCTACTGATGTCATCATTGACGATGTTGCTGCTTTAGTGCGCTGATTCTTTGAGGCCTTAGCACGACGATTTCCCGTCTGTCTACTATAACAAGCTCTACTACGACAAGCTATGCCCGGCTTCGGTGATGGAGGGGCGAAAACGGCGACGCGTCTTCGGCTCGTGCTATTGTTTGTAGTCTTCGCTAGATGGTCCATCGACCTATTTATAATTTTTATTATTTTTAGACCTATTTGTATCACTGTTGATGATTAGAATTTTTGCAAAAAAAAAGCAGGGGACTCGGGATTTGGCAATTTTTAAATAATACACTTTATTTAATTAATTTGAGTTCTATTATACGTTTTTTGGAAATTACAGATCTAGCACTTTGTCGGTCTGGGGGAAGCCGACTGGGTCAGTCGGCCAGGCCCTGGACGACAGCACCTTAGTTGTCCAAGAGCAAGCTGACAGGAGGTCGGCCGGTGGGGCCGCGGGGCCCGCCTAGGCCGACAGGCTCAATCGGCCAGGCCGAGGCCGACTGCCCACTCGGCGTGGGCCAGGCCGATTGGGGGGTGATAAGCCGCAGCTGGCATGGGGCAAATTTCTTCTTCTTCCTCTACCTCTCTCTCTCTCTCTCTCTCTCTCTCTCTCTCTCTCTTCGAACAACCTCTATTTCCCTCACCCATTTTGCCCGATTTTGCTCGATTTGACCACAAAAACTTCAATCCAAAACCAGTAGAGAGGTAGTGGAAGCCCGATCTACGGATGGGTTAGCTCATGGCTCGATTTGGTGTTGGTTTGTTGGAGGAACGGTGGTGGAGCTGTGGTGGAGCAATGGCAATGATGGTGGAGGAGCTAAGGCTGTCTGTGGTGGCGCTGTGGTGGTGGACCGAGTGGCTTCTCTCGCTTCAAGGGTAAACTCTAATCCCTCGATAATCACGGTTATTGTATATGGTTACATACGTGGGTATGGTTAGTTTATTAGAATATTTAGCTAATGGATTAGTAACAATATATGACCGATGGGTTAGGCACAAATATTTGGCCGGTGGATTAGTAGCAATATTTAGAATATTTGCAAACATTGCCCAAAGTTATACGCATTGTCGATAATTAATTGGTTAGGTTGTTTATTTTATGTCAGCAGAGATGACCAATTTAGTGAAGTTTGTGTTTTATTATGGTCCTGGGAATGTCCGAACAAATGACTTTGGAGCAGATCTGGGAGAGTTCATGTGTACACAGTTAGATTTGACTGCCCCTCAAACCTGGAGTGTTAGTCAGTTGAAGGAATGGTTGACAGGATGTTTAGGCTATAACATCGAGACGTACACCGCCAGCGTGCAAGCATTGTGGACAAAGTCAAAAAAAATATTTTCTGGACTTTAAGGCATGTAGATACTGATAGAGACTGGTTTAAGTGGTTAAAAGGCTGTGAAGATGGGCATGTAAACCCTGTCGCGTTAGTGCTTCCTGTCTTGAAGGAGACTGATCTGCCTGGAGGCGATGGTGGACATGTTTCTCGCCATAGTGCTGATTCAAGTTATGGGATGTACTCTATGTCCAGTGCTGGAGGCGATGGTTATGAATCGAGGCAGAGCAGTCAGATAGGAGGAGGAGGCGGTGGTTATGAATCGGGGCAGAGCAGTCAGGCCGGAGTTGGAGAATACTATAGTAGAGAGGCAGATGCGGACGAGGAAGATGGAGGCATGCAGAACATGATGGAAGAGGAGGATTACATGGATGGCGAGAGTGGTGATTCTGATGACCCTGAGGATTCTGATGGAGAAGGCAATGGTGGAGAGGACATGCCGATTCCTGCTTCATGGAATCAAAACATGTCAATCGGAATGACCGTTGATGATGGTCATGATTCTGCGTGGGAATATCACAGCAACAAAATTGTCCAGGGTGCTAGATATCAAGACAAGCAACATTTGCAAGATGCAGTCATTGCTTGGGAAATGTCAACACACAGGGTTTTGAAAACAACGGTGTCCTCTAAGAAATACTTGACAATGGAATGCGTGGATATAAATTGTCCAGACAGGGTGCATGCCTATATCCCTACGTACGACACAACTTGGTTGGTGAGCGACTTTGTGCAGCACACATGTGAGCTACATAATATCCCTAAAGATCATCTTAACCTCTCCTCCACACTTCTAGCTCGGCTGCTTTACACGGACATAGTAGAGTGCAAAGCGATGACGACTAAAGATATCTGAGAAGAAAGTAAAGACCCGGTTTAAGTACTCCATTTCTTATGGCAAGGCTTGGAGGGTAAAGCAAAGGGCTCTTGAGGAGAGGTTTGGTTCGTTTAGAGACTCGTGTGACTCTGTGGTCTGACAACTTCAGACACTGCAGGATAGAAACCCAGGCACCTATGTCTTCATACAATATTATGTGATACCAGAGGATCCATCCATGAAGGTGCTTCATCGAGTGTTCTTCTCTTTTGTTGTATGCATCCAAGCTTTCACTTATTGTCGTCCAGTGATATGTGTAGACGGTACTTTTCTCACTGCCAAGTACAAGGGTCAGATCCTTACCGCCATTGGTCAAGACGACAACAATCAGATTGTCCCACTCGCATTTGCTTTCGTGGAGGGCGAAAACACTGAAAGTTGGACATGGTTCTTCAGGCGGCTCAAAATAGCAGTTGTGAAAGACAAGCCCAATGTATGCATCATTCATGATAGGCATGCAGGTATACTCAATGCCATAAAACGGCTGACACAGCCAGGGCCGGAAGAGCAAACACCTTGGCTTGACATGCAGAGCCGGTGGTGCATGCGCCATTTGGGTGCTAATTTCTTCTCACAGTTCAGAAATAAGAACCTCATGAATCTATTCAAAAAATTGTGCAAGCAGAACCAAGAATGGAAGTACAATTTCATACGCGCAAAGCTCGATGAATTCACTCAGAAACATGTGAGGGCAAGGAAAGCTGCGCAAAACGCAGTCGTAGATGCACATCAAGCATCAGTAGCTGCACAGGTAGCTACTGGAGTTGCGCCTGTGGAGGAAGATCCTGTAGGGCTTTGTGACTTGCCTGGATTTGATCCACCTGGTACAAGGAGAAGGCTCGGCAGATCGATCAAGAACTTCCAACAGTGGATAGATCACGAGCCTTTGGAGAGGTGGTCTTTGCTATACGACACACATGGAGCTAGGTACGGTGTCATGACTACAAACCTAGCCGAGTCATATAACTTTGTCCTTAAAGGTAACAGGGCACTTCCAATTACAGCCATAGTCGAATGTATTCTGTATGGCACGATTTCATATTTTAGAGCCAGACGACAGGGTGCTCAGATGCATATCATGAAAAATCCAAACACACGCTTCTGTGAAAAGATTATGAGGTACATGGATAAGAAGATGGCGAAGGCAATGTCACACACTGTCGTGTGCATAGGTAATGAGGAAAGAAGGTTTGAGGTGCGGCTAGCCACCAATAAGTTTGGGTGTGGTAATGAACTAAGAACGCATGAGGTGAATATTGGTAATAAGCATGCCAACCTGCGAGTGCATCTGCAACAAACCAAAGTTGCTTCAACTGCCTTGCTCTCATGTGCTTGCTGCTTGTGGGCAGCTAGGGTTGGACGCCATATCGTTCGTGTCTCCCTACTACCTGAAAGAATCTGTGGTCAATACCTGGACGGGTGAGATGTCAGGATTTCGAGTAATGGGTAATTTCAACACCGTGAACCCTGGTGAAAGGCAGTACATCCCACACCTTGCTCTAATGCGAACAAGCAGAGGCAGACGCCAGTGTAGGCGCATCCGGAATGATATGGACAAATCAGAAGCTGGCGGCCCAACTCGGCAGTGTTTTCTATGCAATGTATTTGGTCACAGGGATACTCATTGTCCCACTTTCGGTACAGGCGTCACACCTACGCGAGGACGGGCTGCGCGAGGTCGAAGAGGTAGAGGACGCAGGTGAAACTAGAACTATGTTTTAAGTTGTAATATGTGGCGAACTATGTTTTTAGTTGTAATATATGGCGAACTATGTTTTTAGTTGTAATATGGGCGAACTATGTTTTTAGTTGTAATATGTGGCGAACTATGTTTTTAGTTGTAATATGCAAATGCTTATGTTAATTTTTAAATTGTTTAGAAATGACGAGAAGATACAGGTTGCTCGATCCAGACATTGAAAAGAAGCATCGGGCTGGAATTTTGGAGGATGAGCCCAACTCCCTTGAGCCTTTGGTCACTCGCAGACCGAATGTTAACTGGAGGATACACCCCGGTTGGGTTCCTAGGTACGATTTAATCATGAATTATATGAGTATTTTTGGTTCGCGGTAAATGATTGATCACGTTTTTTGGTTATGCAGGTTGAAGTGGGCTGGACTTCTACCTTTTGTTCGCTTGGTTAAGGGCACTGCAGACTCTACACGCCTACTATATGATCACTCATTGCAGGGTATTACTAGTCCATTGGACCGCTGCAGGCACCGGCGGGTTGGCAATAGGATATGGCACAACGATTCCAGGGTATTACTAGTCCATTGGAGTATGAAGAACACGAGCCCAAGTTCGACTGGTTACTAGGATGTCAGGTATGTTTGCTAACTTCTCTTTAATCTGTAATACATTACACATTACCGTCATATGTTTTAATTATCGAACCGTATTTGATTAATGCAGATCCAACAACTAGGCTATCCAGAGACTCAATTGACAGAGGCACAAATCACTCGGTCCTTGGAGGCATACATACTTTGGCTTCTCGGAAAAGTGATGTTCACCGAGAATCATGTCACCACTATCACCGCTCGCTACATCCCTATCGCATTGGAGATCGCCAATGCAACTAGCGCTGACATGATTATATAGAGGAGTTGGGATTCTGCGGTCTTAGCGGCCACGTACCGAGGTATGTGCAGCGGTTGCCAATGTAGGGCGCCGAAGTCAGGCCTGCTTGGATGCCCACTACTGTTGCATCTTTGGTCCTGGGAGCGGTTTCCTATCGGCCGACCGGACGTTATGGTTGAGACGCTTTACCCTATGGGCGACCCTCTGACTGGACTGTTCGATCCAGACCTCATCGACTTGCCTACTTTTGGTTTAGTTTAGACACACCGCTAGGTATGTGCAAAGTTACTTGTTACATCCATTATTTAGTTGACATAAACTATGCATGGAGCTAAGAAATTATTATTCGCAGAGACGCTTTTCTCACAGTCAGGTGAGGGGTTGCTACCACTTGTCTCGAAAGCGATTTGACGATCATGAGTTGATGATATGGGAGCCCTACACAAATGAAGATGTCGCTGCTAGATTCCAGAGGGATGGGGAGAACATACAGATTTCTATTCTATGTGCCAGGGACGAGCCGTACTGACTCACAAAATCGAAGATCATCTTCGACATGTAGGCAGAGGAGATGAGCCAACATAGAGTAATGAGGCAGTTTGGTCTTCGCCAGTTGGCTGATCCTCATCCTACGGAGAGCGCCATACCTTCAGTCATACACACGTATGTTTCCTTTACACATTACTTCCATCTTAACATGATTTATTGACATGACACTAACCATATTAAATGTTAGGTTGTCGAGGAAGGGAAGTAGCAAGACCGTCACGGGTTGGCTACACAGGGTTGGGGTGTACGTTCAAGAGTGGGACACCGCTACAGCCCGAGTCTGGGACTCGAATGCCGAGTTTGACATGGAAGAGTTCAACAGGTATTTGGATAGCTACATGAGCGCCACACGATTACGCATCGCGCAGTTATCTCACCTAGAGGAGATGCCGGGTGCGGCTACTTGGGATAGTTATCCGAGCCAGTCTACTGTGGGCAGCAGACACCACGTGGTATGTTCTTCATCTAATGCACATATTTATTACATAATTTTTTATATATATATATGGCGAACCTTGTGGTGTCACTTGAAGGCATAGATGTTAGTCGATCTTGAGACGGAGAGTGCTGAGTACAGACGCTCTCTTTCGTCCGGACCCCTACTTATTCACCGGCAGGTCCAGGAGACCTGGCCGAGTCGCCTGGAGGAGAAGATACAACGTATCTACGGGGTTATCACGTGCACCCGCCCTTCGGACATTGCTCACCACCCGGCACCACAACGTCCTCCACGGCACTCGACGCACCACCACCAGCAGCAGCCACCATAGCCCCTACGACAGTCTCCCCGTCCACGGCTTACACCACAAACGACTCCGAGACCTCCTTCCCGCATCAGCCGGAGGTTCGACGTGGCATCGCAGTCTTCTTTCGATCATGGCAACAACAACCACCTTTGCACGATGGAGGTTCGTCGTGGCAGCACTAGCAGTAGGAGCCTTGGGGTCACCCTCCCATGCCAAACTACGGGTTTCGCCCATAGCCACAGCCACAGGGTATGTGTCTTACAAGATAAGCGTCGAGGCTCAGTTCATGTCAAGTTCTTACATACTTCGTTTTCATGTGCAGAAGCATTCGGAATGCAGGGGTCTATGCCTGACTATCACTGCCTATGCTCGATTGAATGGATCGATCGACGCCGATCATAGCACTCGTGATTTCTTGACGCAGAAGCGCTTGGTGAACATTTTGAGACTCCCTAACCCCACAGGAGACTCGAGACGATGAGTACGGGTCGATGATTCCTCCCGATAGGTTCGCCGCCTAAGTTGTTGGTTGGGCGCCTCTAACCCCACCACCCGGCGTCGCGGCAGCGACGTCCGACACAGAACATATCTATCTATCGGTATATGAGACTTATATTTATCTATGTATGAGACATATATTTATCTATGTATGAGACATGTCTATCTATGCATGAGACATCTACTTATGTATGATATATATATCTACCTATATATGAGACATCATTCTATTATTTCACGATTTTATTCGACAAACTACTCAACATAGCTTGCAACACAGTTCAGCATAACTTGCGGTACATAAATAAGAGTCCTATCTATCCCTAGCATGATGCCTTTCCCTTTCCCTTCGATGATGCCTTGTCCTTTCCCTTTGACGATCCCTCGCACTTGCTCTTCTTGGCATGCGCTTTCTTCTTCTCCTGCCTCTTGTCCCACTCAGCTCTCGCCTTGCTTCCAACGGGTGGCGGCATGAAGATATCATCCTCATCTTCGCTCTCTTCTATCCAGGCCCTACGTGCCGCAACCTGCTCCATCATGTCAGCTTGACTCTTCTTGGCCTGCGCTTTCTTCTTCTCCTGCCTCTTGTCCCACTCAGCTCTTGCCTTGCTTCCAACGGGTGGCGGCATGAAGATATCATCCTCATCTTCACTCTCTTCTATCCACGACCAAGGTGCATCAGCCCGCTCCATCATGCGAGCTTCACTCTTAAAGTTGAGCTTGTCCCACCTTGCCTGGATCCTGATAAGCTCTGCTCGTACCTGATTTGGGGTCTTCAGTTTCAACCCTCTCCAATAAAGTTTCTTACCAAGCATAACGAGAGCATCATAGTTCCTTACCACCGTCTCCCATTCGGCTGGTTCATCGCCTATCATAACACTTCTGGCTAGTTGGAAAAGCTCAATGGACATCTGTGTCGGCCAGGGAAACACGTTGGTCATAGTGGAGACAAGTGGAGGGAAATGCGAGAGCAAGAGGAAAGGAGGAAAATGAGAGAGTAAGAGGAGGAAGAGATGAACTGGGTTAAAAGATACATCTCGCTGCCCGGATTTATAGAGGCAACGAACCGAATAGGCGGAAAAAGAAGCGAAGTAGTATGGGAAAAAAGGCGAAAATCAAGGGAAAATCATGGAAGGAGTGACGAGAAATATGGGCGGACGATTAGGTTAGAGGCTATTTAAAAAAAATTAGCCAGGCTTGCATTGATCATGCAGGATTTGGTTAGAGGCAGGACGATTAGGCTGTCGGTCTAGGTCTGACCGATTGCACTAATAGGCCTGAAGCAAGCCGACTGCCTGGTGCCACCTGCTGTCGGCCAGGGCCTGGCCGATTGGCCCAATCGGCTTCCCCTATGACAACAAAGTGCTAGATCTGTAATTTCCAAAAAACATATAATATATATCAAATTAATTAAATAATACGTATTATTTTAAAAAAAATCGCACGCCCAGCAACGTGCCCAAAAAAAAAACTTCCTTGTGTTTTTCACTTGGGCCTTGAGTCTCTACCTTGGAATGGTATCAGCCCAGACCAGTCCAGCTGGACCAAATCGCCAAAATCGTAAGTAAGAAACAACACTCCGGTTGGAGAGGTCACTCCTCGCCGTCCCCGCCTTATCCTCCGTCGCGACTGCATTCGCACCGTCTTCTTCCTCGGGCCACTGGAACTCCCCGTCCCGGCTCCCCAGCGCAATGCCGATGCAGTTCCTCTCGCTCCCCTCCGCCTCCTCCCCCACTTCCCACCTCCTCCCTCCCAAGCCCTTCTTCAAGCCCCTATCCTCCTCCTCCGCCTCTTCCTTCCGCCGCCCCTTCCAGCCCCCGCCACCGCCCCCCAAACCCTCCCCACCGCCTCCACCGCCTCCGCCTCCCCCTCCTCTCCCCAACCCCCTCGCCTCCAAGCTCTGGCTCTCCAGCAAGCTCTCCCCGCCCCCACCTCCCCCTCCCCCCAAAACTCTACATCGCCCTCCTCCGCCCCCGCCGCTGGAACCGGAGCCCGAGCCGGAGCCAGAGGAGCCGCCACTCGAGGACGACGACGAGGATGAGGAGGAATTCCGGCAGAAGGGCAAGGTCTTCGTGGGGAACCTGCCGCTGCGGGCGCGGAAGGCCGAGGTGGCCGAGTTCTTCCGCCAGTTCGGCCCGCTCGAGAAGGTCGAGCTCGTGCGCGCCCACGACGACCCCGAGCGCAACGCCGGCTTCTGCTTCCTCTACTACGCGGATGCCAAGGGCGAGGGCGCCGACGCCGAGGCCGCGGCGGAGCGCGCTGCCGAGGTCGACGGGGTGGACTTCCGGGGCAGGTCCCTCACGGTGCGGCTCGACGACGGGAGGCGAGGGAGGGCCAGGGCGGAGGACCGGGCCCGCTGGGTGGACCACGGACGCAGGCGGGAGGCGCCCTCGCCGTGGCACCAGGGTAGGGACGAGGCGTGCCGCGAGTTCCGCAGGGTCGTGGAGTCGCGGCCCGAGGACTGGCAGGCCGTCGTCTCCGCCTTCGAGAGGATCCCAAAGGTGCGTGCTGGTCTGCTCGCACTGCTCTTTAAGTTGATACGCCGATTGCACTTGCACATATATCCTCTTACCATGCCGTGATATGGTAGAATAGTTTCATCAGGATGCCAATTGCTCAATAATATGAGAGCGGTCTTGTTGTCCTTTTAACGAGAGATGATCTGTGACTGCATAAGCTTATGCTAAATCTTATTAGCTAGCCGCATGCGGTTGCTACACAGCTCATGCCATCTGCGATTTCAATGGAAATCCAATCTCAGTCTGAAGTATTTATAACTAGTGGACTGTCCGGAAAATTGACTGCTCCACACGGTGTTCTTCATTTATATGAACACCTATTATTGCGGATAGAGATTCTTGTAGTCAGTACATTCTACATTTCTGCATATTTTGTAGGTGTGTGTGTGTGTGTTAGAGTTAGCAGACCTCCTACGGAAGTTGCAGCGCCACTTTACTTGACACGCAGGGCTGAACAAGGAAACGAGTGTTGCTCTAATTGTTTCTCGCTGAATTTTTTAGAATTGTCTGACAGTCTCACTGTGATATAAATTCCCTCTTGACATGATTCATTTGTAATCTTTACTTTTATTTTTTCAGCCATCAAGGAGAGAATTTGGTTTGATGGTTGTGTATTATGCCAAGCGGGGTGATAAGCATCATGCTCGTGCAACCTTTGAGAGCATGAGAGCAAGAGGAATAGAGCCCAATGCTTTTGTCTTCACAAGGTAGGTCTGTTTCACTTGTCATTTACATTTTGTTTGGTTGTTTCCTTTCCATGATACACAGACTAATGTAGGATAAAACAGAAGCTGCAAACCACTAATTCAAATAGACAAACTGCAATTTTTTTAATATATATAGATAGATTGGTCATGGGAAATGTTTCTGCAAGATACAAGATAGTCTTTGTGATTGCTTCACATTGCTGGTTTGTCCCCTGCATTAAATTTAATTCATTTCATGCAGCCTTGTTCACGCTTATGCAGTTGCTAGAGATATGCGTGGGGCACTGTCATGCGTTGAAGAAATGAAAGCTGAGGGCATTGAGTTGACAATAGTTACCTACAGTATCCTAGTTGCAGGATTTGGCAAAATAAATGATTCTCAGTGAGTACTACCCCCTCCCTGTCCTCTGATCAACTCAAGTTCTGAGCCATTCTCTATGTGCTATCCTTACGTGCTTTATTACAAATTCTGGTCTTGCTCTTTATTCAGGATTCCTGATCTAGCTATACCAGCCCTTTTGTATTTGACGAATTCAGACATTTGCTTTGTGCACCAGGTCATTTGACCTTTCCATGTTTAGTATTTCTTAGCCCAGGGCCCTTCACATCTTGCTAACATGTTTGATCTTGTTTTGGAAGATCTGCAGACAAGTTGTTCAAAGAGGCCAAGACCAACCTGGGGGATCTCAACGGCATCATATATAGCAACATTATACATGCTCACTGGTTAGTATTATGATATTATCAGATTCATGAGCTTCTTCAAAACTGAGGAAAGTAACACTCATAAGGAAATGCTCATGGCGTCACCTATTTGGGGCAAATTAGACATTCCAGCTTTTTACTCATATGTGATCAATCTAGCAACTCAAGTATATTTACTTTCTGCAGCCAGTCTGGCAATATGGATCGAGCTGAAGAGCTGGTCCGCGAAATGGAAGAGGATGGAATAGATGCTCCCATAGATGCATATCACAGTATGATGCATGGATATACTATCATTCAGGATGAAAAGAAATGTCTAATTGTGTTTGAAAGGCTGAAGGTATAGTGGGAAATTGGGTCTAATGACTAATTGGTCTGGTTGGTATTCTTAATACATAGGGAAGCATTTGTCCCTTTTCATCTGGTTATTTTCTTTTGATTCTGCAGGAATGTTGCTTTACACCATCGATAATTTCTTATGGGTGCCTTATTAATTTGTATGTCAAGGTAAAATTCTACTCCCTTCGTCCTAAAAAGGATGTCGCAGATTTGTCTAGATTTACATGTATCTATACACTAAAACACGTCTAGATACATGAATATCTAGACAAATCTGCGACATCCTTTTTAGGACGGAGGGTTGTCATTCTAAATTTGTTCATTTTTGCACTGGTTGTTCTTGACAGCTTGTCAAAGGTGTAAGACTAGCTGACTTGGGGTTTTCTCTTTTGCCTTCTGTTGCTCTGTGTTCTTTATAGTAGTATCTGGCAATTTAACAGAAGAAATATTGCTTATATATGATATCTGAAGTGTAAATACTGTTTAGATAATGTGGAAAGTGTTATCTGAGACATTGTCCCATCTTGGATTATATGCTTGATAGTTGTTGATGAACTTATCTGTCTCCTACATCCAGCACTCCCTACCATACCCACAAATCATAATTGCAAAGAGGAAAGATGCAGTACAGAAAGAAAACAAATATTTGGCCCTGCACTTCAGACCAATAACATAAATTGTGCATCGTATGTCTGCATGTTGCATTCTGTGAATGAGAGTTGCTGATGCTGCTTTGGTATGCTTTCTTACAGATTGGTAAGGTCGCTAAAGCCATAGCTATTAGCAAAGAAATGGAGTCATATGGCATCAAGCATAATAACAAAACTTACTCTATGCTGATCAGTGGATTTATCCATTTACATGACTACACAAATGCTTTCAGCATATTTGAGGAAATGATAAAATCCGGTCTTCAGCCTGATCGTGCCATATACAATTTGCTGATAGAAGCATTTTGTAAGATGGGAAATATGGATCGAGCTATTCGCATTCTGGAAAAGATGCAGAAAGAACGGATGCAACCATCAAATAGAGCATTTAGGCCTATCATTGAGGGGTATGCGGTTGCTGGGGATATGAAAAAGGCTCTGGATATTCTTGATTTGATGCGACGAAGTGGTTGTGCTCCCACTGTAATGACTTACAATGCTCTTATCCATGGGCTAATTAGAAAGAACCAGGTATTTTGTTTTTCAGAAACATTGCTAGCACTTCAAACTTAAACTGTGCCCTGATGTAATTTTCCTTTATTCTGTCTTTTTAGGTTGAAAGGGCTGTTTCTGTGCTTAACAAGATGTCCATTGCTGGCATTACACCGAACGAACATACATACACAATCATAATGAGAGGTTATGCTGCTAATGGAGATATTGGAAAGGCCTTCGAATATTTCATGAAAATCAAAGAGGGTGGTCTAAAGCTTGATGTCTACATTTATGAGACACTGTTAAGGGCCTGTTGCAAATCAGGGAGAATGCAGAGTGCTTTAGCAGTCACCCGCGAGATGAGCTCTCAGAATATTTCAAGGAATACATTTGTATATAATATTTTGATTGATGGGTAGGTACTCTAGAGAGCCCTTTAACTAATGTCTGTTGACCTTATATTATTCTAAAGTTCTGCTAGGTCATTTTTAGCTGGCTCAGCAACTCAGAGAATCATGTATTCATTTCATGACTAGTGGGGTATATAGAAGTAGTTAGCCAACTGTAAACTCGGAGAGATGAAGAAATTATCATGATAATTTGTATTGAATTAGTTCTATGGTATTTTTGACAGTCCTACTGTAAAATATTATGGTTTATTTCATAAAGTGTACTCTAAATTTCCTTTTGCTTGTCTTATCACTGGTCTTTTGTCTAGGTGGGCTCGGAGGGGAGATGTTTGGGAGGCAGCAGACCTAATGAAGCAAATGAAAGAAGATGGAGTCCCTCCTAACATTCATACATATACCTCCTACATAAATGCATGCTGCAAAGCAGGAGACATGCAGGTATGAAAATGTTGCAGTACTTGTTTAATTTGTAGCTTATTGTGACTGCATGCTGGCGACAGACTGACAAGGATATTACAATTTCCATCTGACATGAGTACATATTTTCTAGTACATTGAACTTATCCTACATGGCTTCATCTTAATATAATTTCAAATTTATGAATGGACAAGTATTTCTGTTGGATCTCAGTTAAATGATTTACTTGTAGAGAGCAGAAAAAGTGATAGAAGAAATGGCAGATCTTGGACTGAAACCTAATCTCAAGACGTATACTACCTTGATCAAAGGATGGGCAAGGGCATCACTTCCAGACAGAGCATTGAAATGCTTTGAAGAGATGAAACTGGCGGGGCTGAAGCCTGATGAGGCTGCTTATCATTGCTTGGTGACTTCACTTCTCTCAAGGGCAAGTGTAATGGAGGGAGGCACATACACAGGAATCTTGAGTGTTTGTAGAGAAATGTTTGAGAATGATTTGACTGTTGATATGCGCACTGCTGTTCACTGGTCGAGATGGCTTCATAAGATTGAGAGGACGGGAGGGGCACTAACAGAAGCACTTCAGAGAATATTTCCTCCTGATTGGAATTCATTCGAAGTTCTAGGAGAGGTTCCTGATTCTGTAAGCACCGGGGATTCAGATTATTCCAGTGATTCTGATTTTAGTGATGGTGACGAGAATGATGCTGATGACAAGTGACAATCTGTAACCCATTTTTAATGTTATGCACTCCGAGCTCTGGCGGTGTTTTGCGTGAGCTCTGTCAGAATTGATCCAACAAGGTATGTTGTATGCTTGTGGAAAATATATCACTACTTTTTGCCGATGCTAATAAATACACAAACAATATGTTTATAGTTCTATCATAAATTGATTGAATGTAAATTTAGTACTAATAATGATACAGTAGGGAAAGTACTCCCTCTGTTTGAAAATATAAGATGTTTTAGCTTTGTGAAGCTAGTGTATCTAGACCTCTTTTAGTATATAGGTTCGGAGAGATTCGGAGTGAACCTACACACTAAAAGGGGTCTAGATTCATTAGCTTCACAAAAGCTAAAACATCTTATATTTTGAAACGGAGGGAGTAGTTTGCAACTGTTTTTGCCTCCAGTTCGTGTAGTCCCTTAAAGCAGTGTGCCAAAGTGTAACTCATAGTCTTTTGTTTGAAATGACAGTGCCATCGAACAAACCTTGTTCTTGCATTGCAGATCACCTGTTTGTGGACGATCCAAAAGTAGGGTTTGGAATCTTGCAGTGCAGTCAACGTGAGCTGTCTGGCTTGTGCTGCATTTCTTCAAGAGCTGCAGACAGTCGGTGACAGTTCTACTGGGGCTGAGGTCTGAGGCTGTCGTTGCAAGTTTGCAACAGACGAAGCTTACTCAGTTATTTGTGTTTCCTGTACAGAACAATGACAGCCATTGGTAAATATATTCTTGAGGTATGGGCAAGTTCATTTTTGTTATGCTATTAGTCACTGGAGTCTGACTTGCTTATACTTGTTAATCGATCATAAGTTTTGCATAAATGAAGATGTTTTTAGTGCATTAGCCACACAATCACCATTTTTTGGCTTACTTTTTACTACTAGCTATGATAAAATCTGGGCCCTTGCTTTACAGCATCCAAATCTTAGGAGTAGGAAGTAAAGGGTTTATAGGTCCTTGTTTATTTCTGACAGGTTTTATAGGCCTATGGTTGAAGATGTCCGCTTTGATGGGCATTTAGTAAAGCATTTCATAGCACATGATTATAGGCCTATGGTTGAATACCACTTTGATGGGCATTTAGTAAAAGCATTTCGTAGCACATGACTCCTAGCTGGTGGGCAGCTTGAGATGCGGTGGGCAGCTTAGTTGAATATCACGCGACGCAACTGTGGCGTAGTACTCCTAAAAGGCGAAATAATCTAATATGTCGTGGAATGGAAGCTTCTTTTTGTCTCCATGAGGAGATATTAAAAAAAAACTAAATGGGAGCACAGATTGTTGCCTCGTTGGTTCTTGTAGTACATCATTGCGGTTTTTTGGGCAGATTAAGTGGAGGAATTCCTTGTCCGAGTTGAAGTACAAAGCTGAATCAAGTGCTAGATGATGACTGTTTTCCCATTTAAGATTTGGCATCTTCAAGTACAGCAGCTTCAATAAAATTAGCACAGCCCGACTCAATATCACTTGGAAATGCCTGCACGCCTCTGTCCGTCCATGCTGGGAGCTTTCACTGCTCAGGATGAATGCCTGCACAAGACGGCATTGATACCGTGCTTATGAGCCCAGTTTCCTGAGAGTAACTGCAGACTCTTAGCTGGCGGGTATCTTTCATTGCATCAAGAGTTGGCTTCCCTCCACACCCCCCCCCCCCATTCAAGTCCTGCCCACAAGATAAAACAGTGCTTCATTTATGCCTGTTATTTAAGTTGGCTTAGCTGCATTGCCCCCCTTCTCCATTCATATGCACCATTAATTCTTGCTAGGAAATCTTGATTGTAGCTGCAGTGTTTTGTTTTCAGTGTGTGACTTAATGTTCTTTGAATGCTTAGGGTGTACTACTGTATTAGTACATAATTTTCTTTCTCCTTACACATTTAAATAAAAACGTTTTTGGCATTGCAGCCTCTGCTTTGTGACAGTCAAGGTGGCAAAGGCAGCTCTAGTTCATGAAGTTTTTAGACGATGTTGCATCCAGCTGAAGCCTGTGGGTGGTGGGAAGGGACTGGAAACATCTTTGTTCATACAGGAGTAACTGGAAATGACACCACAGGTAGGCAACAGTCCAAGCCTACTTTCTTTTTTGCCTTTCTTTTCGAAACGTGGGATTGTAACTGCTCCAAAAGGTACCCATAGTGGCAGCTATCTTGATGCCATGCCGATTGTGTTCACTCAGTACATGCAAGCTGTAAAAAGACCTGCGTACTAAATTATAAATACTCCCTCCGATCCATATTAATTGACTTTGATTTGTCAAAATTTGGATGAACCTATATACTAAATAGTGTCTAGATTCATTTAAATCTAGACAAATTTGAGTCAATTAATATGAACCGGAGGGAGTAGATAAAATATCTTCTTATATGTTTATTCTAATCTAGATATCTTATATGTGTGTTCTGTTCTGAATCTGAAGTTCAGATAAAGGGTGTGAAGCGTGAGTTGGCTCTTACTTTGGCATGACTTAGCTGTTCTATTATTAAATTCGTAGGAAATGTTTTAACAGATAAAGGAAGCACAAGTATTCGTTCTGTTCTGAGCCAACTGCTCATGCACGGCGACGCTACTTATTTCAGAAAAAAAAGACCAACAAAAACTCAATAATCTGAGATAAAAAGAAGTTAATAACCTATTTATTACCTCCATTTTGTGAAATTTGTTCTATTCTCTCTTGAAGTGTGGACTTTAGATTTTCCTATATTTTCATTCTTCACCCTTATTTAACTGAAGGAAAAACATTGTTGTACACATTTCTTTGAAATCAGGAAAGCACAGTGACAATACTTATTTCAGACCAACAAAAACTTAATAATCTGAGTTAAAAAAGGAAGAACTTAATAACCTATTTCTTACCTCCATTTTGTGATATTTGTTCTCTTTTCTCTTGAAGTGTTTTCACTCTTCACCTTCATTTAACCGAAGGAGAAGCATTGCTGTATGCATTTATCTGAAATGTTTATCCCCTTCCGTTCATGGGTTTAGTTAGTTGGAAAAGGATTTAAACTAGTCCAGCAAGACAATAGAGGAAGCTAAAATTGAAGTCCTTGGCTGTCCATGCATTCAATTGCCCCTCTTCCCCCTCCCCACCCACCCCCAGGGCACGGCACTACATATAGCAGGCTGCACCATTCTCCCGTACCTCAAACACATCCTGTGCCCACCCTCCCTCTTCTTCATAGCAGTATTAGGGCAGTAGTGTGGCACCTACGTGTTGCGCTAGGAGCTTGTCCATGGCAAGCATGGTGGAGTCGCCGGCGAGCTCGTGCGTCTCGTCGGACGCTGAGGAGGAGGTGGCTGTGGCGAAGGCCATGGTGGTGGTGGGCTGCCCGCGGTGCCTCATGTACGTGATGCTATCGGAGGCAGAGGAGCAGCCCAGGTGCCCCCGGTGCAAGAGCCCCGTCCTGCTGCACTTTCTCCACGGCGCTGAAGCTGCCGCCGACAACGTCAACTTGAACAGGCAGGGCAGCAAGAGCTAGCCTGCTATTCAATTGCTTGCTACTCCTACTCTCGTCTCCTTGGCCATGTTCTCACGCATAGCTGTAGCCATCTATTCCTCTGAACTTGTATGCGCACGCAAGATAGATCGGTCGATCAGGTTTTGGCGGACGAGGAGAATCTCACATGTCTTTGTTACCAAATCATCATCAGTTTCCTGATGCAATTGCTAGTCTTTCTTATTTACCAAATCATCATCGGTGTGCGGAGAACTCTGTTTCCCTGTCTATTCTGGAACCTAGCTTGTTCAGTATTTGCCTTCGTGCAGGCTTAATTGGGAAGGTCGTCTGCGGTGTGGCGTGTGGCCACCAAGGACGCCTCACGTTCATCCCTTGATTGAGCAGTAACACATAACATGTGGCTGGACAATTGGATTGCATATGACTATTCTGGCTTTAATTTAATTCTACTCCATTAAAGATGTGTTCGTGACCAATCAACCTCACCTCCAGCTACCTATAGCGGTATAGCCAGCCCTGATTGTGACGGAGGAAAGATCAAAGTAAAGATGACTTATTATGATTTAGTAGGAGAGATGGACGGACGGATGCATGGACCGATCGCTCATGCAAAACCTGTGCCTGTTTTAATTGGAGAAGATCACAAAGTCCTAGCAGATGGAGTGAATATGGGCTATAGCTAGATGGGGCGGTTGAGGGGAGTAATCAGGCTTTAATCAGCACACGCGCGTCAGTTCGTCATTTAGCACACATTCATATCCACCATATTACTTTCTATTTTCGTGTGCTAAACAAAACTTTTAGTATCACACAGCGAAATAGATAGTGCGGTAAACCACGAACACCTTACCCGCAAAGAAAAAAACCATGAACACCAGGGACAACCACCTTTTAGAATGGAAGGAATATAAAAGCGGGGAAAAGGTGAGGACACAAACCCTCCTATACATGCATTATTAAGGGTGGCAGAAATAAAATGAAAAGAAGCAAGAAGTGACACACTAGAAAGAAGAGGCAAAAAGAGACATGACTAATGTTGCGATACTTTAGGTTCGGAGTAGCCAAGGTGTCTGATGGCCACACCTAAGATACATGTACCCTTGACGTTGGGGTGATGCATCGCAACTCACGTCGAAGGAAACTTGTCCGGAAGCGCGGTGCGCAAGACATCTCTCATGTGCTTTTGTAGACCTGAAGCCCCGCTTGCCCGGGAGGGACACTATCATGAATTGCGGCGACTATAGGTTGCTCTAGGTCGGTTACACTATCATTGGACCTCGTGGATTTGCAACTCACCGACAGGAGATCTAACAAGAACGAGAAGCGTAGGTACAAGGGTAGGGGATAAACTGAACACGAAAAGATAGATAGATAGATATATTGGTTCAATTGTTGTTATTCAATCGGTCGTCACCTCTCACATATATATGAGGCGGACGGCTGATCTTACCTTAGAAGTAAAGGGCTCCTCTAAATTGTTCTTACAAGAAAAGCACTTAAATTCACCTAGTTCTAGCCAAACTCGGACATAGTCCGAATTCGACTATGCTTCCTATCTCCTGCCCTGGCCATGGATACTATTTTTTGAGATGGATATTACATACTAATTTGGATAAAGGCGCTCCAAAAGACAAAATTTCTCGCCTCGTCAAGGCAAACAATATGTTACCACTTCTCCATGTGAGAACGTATTCATGACTTCATGTCTCATTTTAGTCATAAACTCATATTTAGCCGAACAGACAGGATTCCTGGCTTCTTGCATCAGCTCCATTGTCGCATATTTATTAGATTTCGATGACTTCAAAAGGACAATCGTACGTCCTGACGATACACACAACTTTCGTGTTGTGGATTTCTTCATCCGTGGTCCTCTTGAGGGCGTTTTGGTGTTGGTCTTTGTATGATGTGCCATAAGCGTAACCTTAGGCACCAATACGGCTTGCCATAGCAGTATAGCCAGCCCAGACCGTGACGGGAAAAGATCAAAGTAAAGGGTATCATGAGAGGCGAATGGAACCATGAATGGATTGAGCAATCACTTATATAAGACTCGTCCCCGTCTTAATTAGAGAGATCACCAAGTAGAAGTATGAGTAAGTAGGGAGGGGAGGTATCAGGTCATCAAGCGCATCTCAAGTTGAGAATGTGTAAATGGTTTGTACTTGTTATTTGAAAATAGCATCACTTAAAGTAATCATTGACAAACATAAAAATACTACATAACATGACATTAGCATATTTGGGTGGTATACTACTCCCTCCGTCTCAAAATAGATGTCTCGAGTTTTTCAAAATTTGGATAAATTTATATACTAAATAGTGTCTAGATTCATCTAAATTTTGACAAATTTGAGACATTTATTTTGAGACGGACGGAGTACATAATTTCCCGCAGGAAAGGAAAATGAATGAGATGTCCTGGATTTTCAATCATGACCAAGAAAGATGCAGCCATGTCTGTAATGTGGAGTATTTGGAGCACTCGAAACAACTTTGTACATGGGGAACAAACATGCCAGCGTTAAGATCAATGGATATTGTTGAAGAACACATGTCAACCCTTCATATGTTTGCGGAGGAACAAAAGAAAACCACAAGTCTGGAATTCACCGAAGCTGACTAGTTAAAGGTGAACACTGACGGATGGCTGAATTTGTTAGCAGGCGAGCAGTGAAGCGACACTTCATGAAAGTTCTCGGAACAACACTCTAAGCCATGGAAGGTGTTTCCCTATCTTCCCCCACTTTGACCGCAACACCCTCGAAGTGGCCTGAGTTAGTGAGATCCTCGACCTTGGCGAAACCCTCGTCCAAGCTAGGTTTCTTCGCACACGTACATGACAATAGAGTTGATTCTTTTTGTGGTACGCTCCCTTCCCATGGTTCGATCACCTAAAATCTCCATCGCTTGTTTGGCGGCCATCATTGAAGACATCATCGCTGCTGCAACCTTGTACAGTTGTACGCCCCTCCGCCTGGACCGCAGACATCAATAAACCTCGCGTCTTAGAGGGCAATGTGTGATCGGCCTTGAAGAAGAACTTCATGGATTGCCTTTGTGCGACCACATACCCCAACTGCAATGTCATTTGTTGAACCGAGGAGAGGCAGAGGTGGAGAGGAAGGTGCTATAGCGGTGGAGTGAGAGTGGAGGGGGAGGGGGGGACACATGCAAATATCTCCTCTTATTTGCTAGATTTTTTTTGGCAAATTCATTGTTTATCTGGGAGCACGCTTTCCTTCCAGCAAAATGCGTGACAATGCACTCTCATCGGTGTAACATCCAAATGTTGTAAATAGGAATAAAGTAGTTGATCATTAATTTTGAACTCGGAGAGATTTTTGCATTAAAAATGAAGAGAAAACCATAAATGCATATTTCCTCTCTATTCTAACCCCCGAAACTAAATGGAAAATGGGATGATCCCACTCATGACAACCAAACACAAAAGACGAGAACTAGGTACTTTTGCTTGCGAAAGGACAAACTTACAAACGATCGCTGATGTCAGCCCTAAGATCCCAAGCACCCCACTACAATAACGAAGACGGGAGGGGTCTTCCGGACCTTCTTCTCCTCTTTCTTCTCTTCCTTCTTCTCTTCCTTCTTCCGCTTCGCCGGCGGGTGCGGTGCCACAGCCCGCACAGGAACGGAAGGAATCGGAGAGGAAGAACCCCCATGCCCATCACTGTGACGGTCAAGGCATAGTGGGTTCCTAGGAGTCGGTGGAGTCGAGGCATCCGAAGACTCGCTGGAGCTCCGTGTCCGCTTGCGAGTGTGGTCCTCGCTCGACTCGTTGGCCTCTTCAGCCGGAGATCGCGCCGATGGCAGCTCGGACATAGAATCCATCACTTCATTGTCCGGTGCAGCCGAAAACAATTCGGGAATTGGTGGCGACATGCCCGGCACCTTGAACTCCTGTGCAGAAGAAGAAAATTTGTTAGCAAACAAATGCAAGAACAATGCAGTCGAAAATAGCGCTACGCGCACGTCCCGGATCTACACCTGTGGAACAAGACGCGAAGCAGAGAACGGAGAAGTCAGCGACTCCCCTGGGATATCCTCTCCAGCCTTGAACTTCAGCAGCGGGCGAAGGACATCGTCGAGATCTCCCCTGGAGAATTCTTCAGCCGAAACCCTCGTCGGGTCACGACGACCAGCATAAAGGAACATTGGGTGCGCCCTAGCCTGGAGCGGTTGCACCCGACGTTTGAGGAAAGTGCGGATGATATCCACACCGTTCACCTCCTTATCAGGAATCGGCTGGAGATCCTCCACCCGACGATAGAGAGACTCTATCTCCGCTACCTCGCCATCCAAGATCTGGTTCTTGCAGGACCTCTTCGGCTCGATCTTTTGGGAGGGGGTCGAAAGGAACACGACCAAAATCTTGACCAGCCACCGTGGAGTCGCGGATGTAAAACCATCGCCTCCGCCAGTACTGGACAGATTCAGACATGGAAAAAGAGAAGAAAAGAAGATTGGGTTTGAGAGAGATGATGCAACCCCCAATGGGATAAACACCATCAGAACCAGATAGCCTCTTCACGGAATAGAATTTCCGAAAAAGGCCAAAGTGCGGCTCGATACCGAGCCAACACTCGCAGAAAGCGATGAAACAGGCGACGTGCAGAAGAGAATTGGGGGAAAGATGATGCAGCTGGATGCCGTAAAGAAAAAGCAGTCCACGAAGAAAGTCGTGGACTGGGAAGGAAAAGCCCTGAAGAACAAAAGCAAGGAACATAACCTGAAACCCAGCGGGGGGACGGGGAATTACCTCGTTGCCAGGGAGTTTGACGGCCTCCCTATCTTGCGGGATTAAGCCCCGCTCACGAAGCTTGCGGAGATCACTCTCCCGCGTCTCCGATCGCCGCCAGCCACCATCGGTGACACGAGTAGCGGCAGCACTCTTCTTGCCTCCAGCAGCGCTGGTACCAACCGCAGAAGAAGACTTCTTAGGCTTCCCCATTGCGGTGCGGCGGCGCCGGCGGCGAGAGCGTAGGATCGAAGAAGGAAATGTCCGAGAAAATTCCAGCACGTAGCAAGAAATATCAGAGAGCAATGGAGCAGTGAAACAAGAATGGCTGCGGTGAAAACAAACTAAATTTTTCCCCAAAGATTATAAGGACGAAGACGATGCACGATAACCGTCCATCAAGAGGACCTAACGCCAACGGCAAGATCTGACCGTACACGTGTCAGCATCGCAACGAACCGTCGCTCACATGCCGTCCACTACGCGCGGAAATCGAGGAGACGCCGTAATTATCTCCACGCCGCGCGTGACTGGTCAATTCAAGGTCAGAAGGTGGGACCCATGTTCGTTCAGTCACGTCATCTCTGGTGCAGCAGACGCTTGAGATCACTGATCATCAGCACTGACATCATCAACAGCTATAATAGCAACGGTCACAATTCTTCGGCTTCAAAGCTAAGAGTACTCACTCGAATCTACAATTCGACTAACTACTCGGGGGCTACTCCTATCAGGAGCGCTGGCCGCGCACCCGAAAAATGAACAACGCATTACAACACTGAATTGTTTCTTTGAGTCCTACGTCGAGTCTACGACTCCACTACGGACTCGGGGGCTACTCCCATAGAAAGGATGGATTTAAGCATCCGAAAATTTTGTGTCCTACGGACCTGACGCCGAACAACGACTGAATAAAAGTCTCTGCTCGAGTCTACGACTCGAACAGACACTCGGGGGCTACTCCCATAGGGAGCGCTGGTCGCGCACCCTATGAATTTTTCGACTGTGATCTTTCGGATCGGCACGCAACATTTTTTTGGCAACTTTGCCCCAATTAACGCTAAGTGAGCAGCATTCCCCTTGGCCACCCGAAACACCTCCGTGGTGATAAACATTCAAATGCTGTGTCTGCGACGCAAAGATAAGACCTACAGATTTCATCTGATGGCCTCACAACGCACATGACTGCGCTCTGCTAGTATGAATCTGTGCCAACAGGCGCGATAAAAATCCCGACGGACACGTTGGGTACATCATTTAAATTCACTGAAATTCCACTCCTGTAAGTCCTCCGCGGCCTGAGTCGAATTACACCAGCATATGTTCCGGGTTCGAGTTGAGGGACTCGAACCTGAAGAAGATCGTGTTGTTTTGTCCTAAGACAGTTAACTGACCATGATCCGTCGGGAGAGTCAGGCACACGCATCAACAATCCCTACACATTCTCTTGAAAGACAGAGTTGCACCCGAAGGATTGAAGAGTCCTCAGTCGAATCTGATTATTTGATCACTCGAGAGACTCTTGACATGGTTATACTCATGGTACATGATCTCAAAGATACTGGTCCAGCCCAAGGAAGGTCCACGACAAATATACGCCGGCCCATGAAGACTTTCGGGTGGCCAAAGCCCATGACGCCTTCGGATCCTTGGAGAGCAAGACTAGAGTAGATAGAAAATTCAAAAGGGTAAACCCTAAAACCTGTAACCGACTCGGTCTGTGCCTGGGACCTGCCTAACTCTATATAAAGGCTAGGAGGACACGACCTAGAGATCTCACCTCATACTTTCGTATAGACACCTCCACGCCAGATTGAATCTGCGCACCGCTGTAATCTTCGGTTCCGCCGTAATCAAGAGCAGACAAGCAGGAATAGGGTTTTCCCTCCGGGGGCCTGAACCTGGGTAAACCTCGTGTCCCGTGTTGCTTGTTTGCTAACCGTTCCGTGATCTCCAGCATCTCCATCTTCTCCAAAACCGAAGTCCATAACAATGGGCATTGACGAGATTAAACCTCGTCAGAGGCCGTAGAGCTGAAGGACGTGCAAAGCTCATAGCCCTGACCACCTTGGCCGAGGAAGAGCCTACAACACATGTGCCAAAGCTCTCATGTTGTCATCTGAAAAATTGACAAGTCAAAGATGATAAGTGTATAGCTAAATATGTAGTATACATAGTACATAAACAAATAACAATCGGAAGAAAGAAATAACTCAAGGAAATAATGAAAGGAAGCACAGAATCATGATAACAACAACATAAATTATCATTTTGACCTGTCCATATAAAACTCTGAATTGCAATAGAGTATAGAATTAAATCCGCATCGGCACATGTTACCGGGTGAGTCAAAACAAAGCAATAATAATATTTTTCTTTACTTTTTTAGTGCCATCATAAAATAAACTAGACATGGTTATACTAGCTACCGTGCACTCTAGGAAACATAAATCAATACTAGTTGCTAAAGGGCATGATATCTATATCCATTAAGCACACACAACTAATTTCAAAATCGAGCTTGCATATCCGACATGTAGCTTTGAAAGTCAAAATCATTTCAGCCCATCAAATAATATTACCACCACATATTGACATTACAAAGACGAGAACCTCGTATGGCAGCATAATGCAGTCTTGTAGTGAAACACAAGAGAAGGGAAGGTCATTGCCTTCCGAGACGACGTGCGAGGCAATGACACGAGCGACCTATCTGATTTGTCTCCTTCTGATGGTCAATGCATTTCTAGATGTGCGTAGGGGATTACACGATTGGGCCATCTGATTTGGCTCTACTTCTGCTTGCAGATTTTCCGGTAGTTTTTTAAAACTGAAGTAGGAAAAGGAAATCAAATGTACTAGTACTCCCTCCGTCCGGGTTTATTGGACTAACACGTAGTTTAAGAAATATGTTTGACTATAAATTTAACCAACAAAATATGAATCATATGTCATAAAAATTATATTATTTTGTGACATATGATTCATATTTCCTTGATCAAATTTATAGTCAAACATATTTTTTAGACTACGTGTTAGCCCAATAAACTTGGACGGAGGGAGTACCGTATTGTACCAAAAATGGCTCTAATACAAACACGGACTAAAATATGTTTTCCTCTACTCCCTCCGTCCGCAAATAAGTATACTTCTAGTTTTGTCCTAAGTCAAATATAGTAAAGTTTGACTAACTATTTAGGACAACGTACCAACATATATGACACTTAATTGTTATCATTAGATTTATTTTTAAATCTAGTTTTTTAATATATCAATCTAATGTAATATATGTTTCTATATTTCTCTATAAAGTTGGTCAAATTTGGTTATGTTTGACTTAGACAAAAGCTAGATGTACACTTATTTGCGGATGGAGAGAGTATGTGCCTGAAGTACGAGTATAGTATTATAGTTGTTCACGTATATTTATTGGTATATACTGTATATAGTCTGAAAATGTACCTAGCACTTCCGTTAGCAAAGGGAAATCAAATGTAATGCTTTCGTCTTGAAAAAGATGCCGAAGATTTGACAAAATTTAGATGTATCTGTACATATATATCTAATTTAGCTAAATCTGCGAGAGGGTACAAGAAATCGCTATAATAAAAAAGGCAAGGCCGCCCTAAACACAGCTGTAGAAAGAGAATTAATAAAAACATGAGGGAGAAATCGCTCTTCCTTTTTTTCGAGAAAATTGCAACAATGCCATTATTGAAAACCGGGAGTTCCAAAATACTACTAGGCCTGAGAGAACCAAACTTGCCAATGCCACGATACCACTGCCGTGGGTTTTCAAAGACCGTGTGATCTTTGTCAAACCGTTTGACGTTTGTCAGTTACTGTATTTGACAATGCCAAATATGCCCTCACGGGCCAAGGCCTCAACTAGACCGATCCAAAAGATCAGGAAGGCCAGCAGAACAGAGAACGATCCGTCCTTCTCTGTACCGACCATGGTCGCCGCATCTTAGCGCCGGCGGCGGCGCTCTCCTCTCAGCCCGCGAGCCCATATACCGCCCTGCTCGTCGTGCACCCCGCCTGCCGCCCTGCACGGCCCCGCTCGGCCCGCGCGAGCCCGTCGCGCCCTGCCCTAGATCGCCGACGGCGGAGGGCTCGACGGGGATACTTGCACGCTGACGTCCGGAAGGACGCCCTCCGCCACTCCCTGACCAAGCTCCTCCATCCTCTGTTCGGTCAGCGCCACCGAGTTCAACACGGACGCTGCACTGTTCTAGGTATGGTTCTTCTCCCAGTAGAAATAGATGTATTCCGTGCTGTTTTTTTTACCAAACGTGTAGCAATTTTAGGATTTTCTTTTTGTGAGATCTACTTTTGAACAAGTTTAGTCCGTTGTGAGATCTACCTTTGATGTGTGTGTGTGTGTTGAACTACTAGTATCATCCTTTTGGCCATCTTTGAGACATGAAATTAGCATGCTCTATGATCAACTATTATGTGATGTTTTTAGCTGAAAACTTTTGAAATGCTGTTGGAATTATGTGAAAATACTGTTGGTGGAAGGCTATCAATTTGTTGCTGAAAATGCTATGGAAAGAGAATAGAAATGAGGGACTGTGGTATCTGAAGAGGTAAGGGCATACACGTCTTTTTGTCTCGGTGTTAGTCCCAGTTAGTGCATAGTGGTATTTTCGCAACAAAAACCAATCATGTAATGGTATTTCGGCAAGTTTGGTTTTCCCATTGTTATTTTGGAAATTTTGGTTTTCACTAATGGTATTGTGACTATTCTCTCTCTTTTTTTTCTCTTAATAGATCTCCAGCCTCCAGCTTCCTAAGAGAGTGATAGGGTTTGGCAGCAAAGCCTTGATGGAGCTCATATTGGGGCCTCGCCCGCATTCCCCCTGGCCGCTTGCCCTAGACGGTGGATCGGATCTCATCAGCGCCCTCACCGACGACCTGCTCCTCCTTGTCCTTGCCTGCCTCCCCTGTGCCGGCGCCGCCATGCGCACCGGCGTCCTCTCCCGCCGGTGGCACGGCCTCTGGGCACGACTCCGACGGATCGTCCTCCGCGACGTACCGTTCGACTTCCTCGAGCCGGTGCTCGCCCGTGTCCATCGTCCCCCGCCAATGGTCTCCCTCCTCGAAATCGGCCTCCCCGAGCCGCAGCTGGCCGACAACGCCCGCCTCAACTCCCTGCTCCGCGCCGCCGCGCTGCTCGACCCGAAGGAGTTCCTCTTTGTCTTCCCCTCGGGCCTAGTCCACGGCCGCCACGTCCTCGACCTTCCTTGCTTCCACCGCGCCACCTCTATCGTGCTGAGCCTTCACAGTCCTGTTCATACTCACGACAATTATCCCATCATCGGCCGCGACCTGCCAGAGGGCGTTGAGTTCCCCGCACTCGAGACGCTGTCCATGTCCTACTGCTACCTCCACGACACCGACACCTTGCTATCCCGCTGCCCACGACTGCGTACGCTCCGACTCGTCGCTGTGGAATTCAATTGGAATGGCCTGAGTGTCAATTCGCCATTGTTGGAGGAGCTTGTCGTGGGTGCGACATGTGTACAGCGTGTCAACATAGTTGCCCCCAAGCTAATGCAATTGACCATATCCTTAAGCACCTACCAAGAGTATGCCGTCAACATTTCCATCTCGGCACCAATGGTGGAGAAGCTCTCATGGGGCTGCCATTTCTCCAGGGATTCTGGTTTGTTTGGTCTTTGGTGGCTTCAGCATCTGAGCCTATGGGCAGAGAGAAAAGGGCAGCCCCCTTCGCTACAAATTCATGCCTGCATCGAGGTGTGTCCCCTCTCCTGCTAACATCTTTGTTGCAATTCTCGAGTAAACTATACTTTGTGAATGATATATCTTCTTGTTTCAGAGCCCGCCAATTTATTTTCATCAAGGGGCCAGCTTTACGCAGGGCATAGAGAAGCGATTGATTGCTGCCTTCTATGATTTGGAGCTAAATCTGGACACGAAGGGGCATGCTTTTGGAGCATTTGTGTCTCATGTCCTTGAGGTTAATCAAATTCGTTGTGCTATAAAGAGGCTTAAGGTCGACCTACAGAGATCGATGGTAACTCTCTGCTCTGATAGTATATATATCAATAATGCAATGTGTAGTAAGTATTTCACATGCACACTTTTGGTATTAGATGGAAGAAGAAGAAGGATGCCCGCCAGATTGTCTATGCGAGCCCACGAACTGGAAATCCCAAACTATCCCTTTGACTGCTCTGGAAGAAGTGGATATCAGCGGCTTCGATGAAAATGATCATGGCTTTGATTTCCTGAAATTGATACTCAGGTCTGCACCTATGCTAAAAAGAATGACAATCAAGATGTCACAGGAGGCCTCGACAAGTAACGATGGATTCACAAAAGTATACAACATCTTCAAGGACTATTCTTCCGTGCTATGCAATGTTTATCTTAGCTCTGATGAGTATCTTGAGCATGATCAGCATCAGGAATGATTAGCATGCTCCTAAAAAGAAACCAAGATATAATTGCTAATCCTTGTAAGATTTCTTGAAACCTAATGTCAAGCTTTCGTTGGAATGTTCTGCCTTTAATTGTTAAATTTTTGTAAGATCAGTAGAAATTTTATGTTTACATGTCTATAATAGACATGTATCCCATTTATTCGCTAATTAAACATGATATAGAGTGAGTGATAAGGAAACACATGATGTTGGCGCAGGTTTCCTTACCTTAGTTGCCATGTTGCTTTTTGCAATCTTCTCAATTGATCATGCCCTTCTGTTCTGCATCTGTATTACAGTTTCTAGGTTATCTGAGGGTGCCTCATATGAACTCATTGGCATTTAGGTTCAGGACTAATTATTAGTTTTGGTTAAACTTTGTTCAGCAAGTATTTTGGTATTTTACATGCCAATTAGCCTGGTTGTGCATATCAGTATATATATCTCAGTTATTAGCTAAATATAAGTTGTATTACTGCTGAATTATTGTGTGCACACCCTTATACATCTTAAACAAATTGGAAGCTGAATGGTGGAGTAGGCGATAATTTTTTCAGAACTTTTTATGCAGGCTTCCTTACCTTTGTTTTGTTTTATGCAATCTTCTTTGCTTGATTATGCCCTTCTGTTTTTTAATATGTACTCAGAGGCGAAAAGAGTGTTTCTAGATTTCTTGAAATTATTTGACTCATCTGAAGTTATCTTGTCTGAATTTTCATTGGCCTTGGGTATGGCACAAGTTACTTAGTTCCGGTTTAAGTCTTTCTAGCAAGTGTGTTGCTACATTTCCACCGAATTTGTGCGCCCACACCCTCAGAAATAAAAACTGAATGGTGGAATGGAGGATAAGGGAAAAAAACATGATGCTTACGAGGGCTTCCTTACCTTAGTTGCCATTTTGCCTTTTGCAATCTTCTCTATTGATCAAGCCCTTCTTTTTTTCGTTTGTGTTCAAGCTTCTAGGTTAGCTGAAGTTGTCTCATGCAAATTCATTGACATTTGGGTTTTCCACTAATTATTAGTTCGATTTATACTTTGTTAAGCGAGTACTTTGCTTTTTATTTCTGATGACAGAATGAATTTTATTTTATTTGCGAATAACAGCATTGTTTACACATGCAACGACTACATGTGCACGTCAAGATATTGACCGTACGTGCTTCTCAATTTGCCTCCTATTCAGGGTCAATGCATGGCAGTCGAAATTGCCCATCGACATTTGCGGGTTCATGGTGGGCATTGACAAGATCATCATTTTCCTATCCAGTTCATGTTGTCCTGAATCTCTAGGGTGGTTACATGCCAATTATAAAGTATCCCAGCTATTCGCTAGTATGCTATATTACTGATGAATTATTGTGCGCACACACCCTCATATCTTTATCAAAAAAATTGAAGCTGAGTGGTGGAATAGGTACGGTGATAACTATTTCGAAATTTTATGCGGCCTTTGGTTCTCTTAGTTTCCCTTTTGTTCTATGTAATCTTCTTCCCAGTTGATTATGCCGTTCTGTTTTGCATATGGACATACTGGCAAAAGGAGAGTTTTGAGAACCAACTCCTTATTATAATGTAATTTAGTTTCAGAATTTGGCCTGCTTGCTGCAACCGTTAGAATAGGAGGTGTTGTATTGCAGCCCTAGTTATATTCGGTTATGGAAGTGGCAACCTTGGCAGCCATGTGTGTTCCAACTCCAACAACAAATGATCTCTGCTTAGATGCTTATTACTGGACCAGATTAGCTCACTCTATTTAACCCGAGAATGACTTCCTGTTTCCTGTATTCTCTGAACTAGTGCACCCTGTATGATGCATTCGGTGTAACTACTCCTTGGGGAATATGGTCTCTCTTGGTAAAGTCAGTAGCGAGTTTTTCTTTGAAAAATTTACCCTGACTGTCCTGAACGAACCGAAGGCCTCTGTGCTGACATCGCTTAGTCCACCTGTTACTTTTCTGAATGGCCATGTGGAGGACCTGAATTTGATTGCCAGCGGCACTGTCACACTGAAACTTACAAGTTGCAAAGCTAATATTTTACGTACAGTAGCTACAGTGGAACATGTCTACATTAAGTTTCTTCTATACGGAGGATCGTGTCTGCTACAGAGGAACCTGAGAATATAGTGGAGATGCATGCTGATTTAGTTGGTTTCTTCTTGTAGGCATGTTTGGTGGTTACAGAGTCTGTGTTTTGCTTTGGTGGTTACAGAACGTGCGTGTTTGTTCGACAACGTCGTCAACTATCGTTGGCCGTCTGCACTTGCAGGTCGGGCAAATGACGGCGCTGGCTCGGCCGGAAACATGTGTCTCCGTACTGGCCTTTCCTGGTTACTAAAACACAAACTGAATAAATACTAATCGTTTCGTTCTTTTGCAATGGGTCTGGTTGCCATTATGCTGATGGATATGGCCCATATAGTATGGGCTTGTTCAGTTCAGGGCTTGACCCCATACTGGACTGGACTGGACTGAATTGGCTATTTATATATAAAGACCGTGCCAAGTTCCAGGAAGGAACTCCAGCCGTGGGATTGGAAGATACCTTGGTTCGTTGACATTTGAGTATTTTTTTTTAGCTAAAAATCTGAAAACAAGAGACTGAAGAGAGAGAGAGAGAGAGAGAGAGAGAGAGAGAGAGAGAGAGAGAGAGAGAGTGAGCATCGACGTGAGCGTGCAAAGGATTTTACAACCGAGTTAGTCTACATCATGAATAAGCCACGAAACTCATCATATTTCTGCCAAATCCATGTGAATGTGTGTTCTTGAGCAAATGCGTGTAAATGGGAGCATCAAGTATACGCACATCACACCCCCTTAGTTTTGGATAATAAGACGCTCGTCACGTTCTTGTTGGTGCCCATGGCCTTGATGTTTTGGCATAATAGACCGTGACGCTCCGCGAAGGAAAATCAAATGTGATTTGGACAGAAATTCGTCGGGAGAGATAGGATGAAGGTGAACACTAAATAACCAGCGGATGGAAAATGAACCAGCAGCGAGAAGAAACCAATGATCGATGCTACGTGTGTTAGCCGCGGCCACACGACGCGGAACAAAGCCGGCTGCGTTGTTATCATTTTATTATTATAATTTCTGGGCGTGCGGCGTCCCGTGTGACACGGCCAATGCCCCAAGGTTGAAATAAAAAAACTACTACTAAGTACAACTAAGTTCATCTGCTCTATAATACTATAACTGATGATGCAATTGTTTAAAGAGCGGCACAGCCGCTCGTTTGGACTTGTCTCGAAGGAGAAAGAAAGCAAAGGCGAATCCAGACCCAAGTCGTGGTTAAGGGGGTTTGGCATCTAATCTAAACAACCTTGCCTCTTCCTTCTTTAGTGTGCCTTAAACAACCCACACGCCTCTGCATATATTACTGTCCCTATTTTAACAATGGATACATACGCCACGTTCACCAGTGTTACGTTACGCCATCACCGTCGAGCAGCAGAGACTCACGAGCGGCTAGTTGCACTCTAGTTTGTTTATTTTTTTCATAAATGAAATCTAAACTCAGAAGTTAGTACAAAAAATTAAACTAACCCAAACCGGCTAAACCACGCAAAACGGGTTTGCACAGGCTTAGCTGCTGCTAGTGTGCTCGTCTCCGTGGCATGGAATCGATAACTTTCTTCCGTGCTACATGAAACCCTAGAAAGCAGAAAATAGCAGGACTCGAGACCGATATCTGCTTGGAGACATGATCAAGATTTCTCTGAAGACATGATGATGGATTTGAAAGAAAGAAAGAAAGAAAGAAGATGCATGTCCCGGAAGAAAATAGCATGTTCAGAACAAAGATTTGTGAAAGTCTCCCTGGGCCTGCTACCGAACCTTTTCCCAGCCAATGGGTAATGGGTACCTACTTCGGACAGGACAAGCTTTTTTTTCCAGGTTTCTGATGAGAAACATTGAGACAGGACAGGCAAGACGACCGAGCGACCGACTGGTCACCGAAATCAATTAATCAATCATAGGGGCGTTTCGTTCTTGTATAGTACTACTACTGAATTATTGATTGCTTTTTTCAGAATCTTGAGCCCTCTAGACTGCAGAGAAGATTACACACGCACCCTGAAACGAAACGAGAACCACCCTTTGATTCCGTATAAACTGCCTTGGCTTTTGTCGACCAACCAACCTTAGTCGACGAAATTAATACTTGGGATTCCATGACTGTGGATACTAATAACTATTCCCTCCGTTTTAAAATATAAGATGTTTTATAGCTTTATAAAGCAAATGTATCTAGACTATTCAAGTTTAGAGTGGAGTGAATCTACACACTAAAATAAGTCTAGATTTATTTTCTTCACGAACGGGAGTAAATCAGAAACAGCGCTAATGATGCTCCGATCGCTTGTGGCCGACTGCTATGGTACCGCGCTTATTATTTTTCAGCCATCAAAGAGATGCTACTGCTGCTGCTTTACGGCACCACGTGTGCACCCATGATCCACCATGCTCTAGCTCCGCCACTGGTCAGTAAGTGTGTTGAGCAAGGCAGACTCATTGATGATCGTCTCGTGTGTGTTGAGACCAGTAGGATTCCTTGATTCTTGGGGTCGTCTCGTGTGTGTTTCAGGCGCGCTTCTTGTCCTATAGATAGTAGGATTCCAGGATTCTTTCCCGTACGTCTCCGTCGTCTCCCTACCCTACCCTTTCGCGTGCCGGTCAAGAGCAAGGTGCACACACCACCCCCACTCAAACTCAAGCCGTCACGGCTACAGCGGCAGCTGGGGAAGAAGGAAGGAATATCGCGTACATGCACGTCGTCACACACTCTTTTTGGATAAAATAACTCAGACGGTGCGTCCAGGAGGTAATGTAGCAATGACTTTCAGGAAACCGTGCTGTGCGCGAAACCCAAAAAAAAAGAAGAGAGAAAAACAAACAGCTGGTTGAAAACGATAACATCCCCTTGGCAACAGCATGGCTCTCAAAGTTTCTCCGGAAGACTAGTAAGTAAGGGTGTGTTTGTTAGCTTGGTTCAATCCAGAAAACCCTACGTCGGCCCAATTTTAGGTGTTTGTTAGCCCGGTTTTGCTTCCTCCCCACTGCCCACCTCGCACGGAAACGGCCCCTCAGCCCTGCCCAGTTGTGAAGCTGAAAACGAGCTTCACATGTGGCCATGGCTGAGCTCATCCGAAAAATTAGTCACGCACCCCGCACCTCGATCAAATCCATCAGGGGTCAATTCGCCCCGCCCCCAATTCCCCCCAACCCGCTCTCGAACGAACGCACATGTCCATGCGCCTCCTTGATTCCTCCACGATAGCAACCTTCAGCGCCGCTCATGGATGCTAGTACGTACGTGTGTTAGCAGCGGCCTAACGACGCGCGGGACAATGCGCGGAATAGGGCCGGCTACGTTGTTATTTTCTTAGGATCTCCGTGCGTGTGGCGCCCCGTGTGACACGGCCAATGCCCCAAGGTTGGAATGAAAAGACTACTAAGTACTACGTAGAACTAGTTCATCTGCTCCAAAATACTGTATAACTAAATGCAATTGTTTAAAGAGCACACAGCCGCTCGTGTGGACTTGTCTAGAAGCAGAAAGAAAGCAGACGCGAATCAGGACCTAACTCATGGTTTTAGGGGTTTGGCATCTAATCTAAACAACCTTTTATCTTCGTCGGTGTGCCTTAAACAACCCACACGCACTCCTCTGCATATACTATTACTGTTCCTATTTTTGACAATGGATACATACGCCACGTTCACCAGTGTTATGTTATACCGTCACTGTCGACCACCAGAGACTCTATATTCAGTTTTATGCTCACCTCCAAGGAACTTTGGCACAAAAGTCAACAAGATATATTCAAAGGAAGCTGGTGTATTGTTTCTTATCTATTATATACTATATATACTAAAAGTAATATAAGGGTGTTTTTCAAGACATCTGGTTAATCCACATCACCTATATAATATTAACCGTTGGATCAATAACTTAGGGCCGCGATTTAATTAACGGATTAGTACAACGTAACACACAGTTGGTTCAATCATGTCACCACTCCAACACGTCATGTATGAGTCCCAACTCCCAACCAACACGTTACATTTTTTTAGATAACACAAACACCTAACACCAAAAAAAAACACCTTACGCCAAAAAAAAAAGAAACTAGGCATCGCCGTCTTCTCCGCCATGGCGTTGCGATGGAGGCTATAGAAGAAAGGGATCGGAGGTACAGGTTCGTCCCTGATAATAGGCGGTAGTCAAGGCAAACGTACGCAGAGCTTGCCAGCGATACATATGTGAGGTATTACCTAATTCCCGATCCCCACAAAGAAATCAGATCCCTTTGGCGGGAGCCATCTTCCATAGCTCTATCTTGCCTCTCATGCTTTTCCATCAAGTATTCACTCTTCTGCTACAGTTCCCCTTCAATCAGATCATTGCACCCACACATATCATTGATTAACAGAAACCCTTCAATTAGTATAGTTATTAATGACCTTCCTAAAACTGCAAGCTCAAATTGATCCTGCTTCAGGTAAGACTAGAAGACGACATGCTGCTCAATCTCCATTTGCGGACACGGACACAGGGTTGGATGTGGCTACGAACTTGGGGTATGCTTCATGTTAAGATACTGAAGTGAGATGTATTGGCTATTTTTTCCACCAATCCAGATCATTTAAATTATTATTATTTTTTATGTTCTATACTGTGCTACTACTCATTCCTAGGAATCCTATTTATAAAACATTGCTGTTGTTTGTTCCGTATCGTTTTGTTGGATTTTCTTTGTGGGTACGTGATTAGATTAATCCGATGACCTATCTGTTCAAAGCAGTTTTTTGAAACAGTATACAAGATGCTTGAATTGATTTTTTACACTCTTTTCGTCTCAAATAGATGTCGCAAACTTTTCTAAATTTGGATGTATCTAGACACTATTTAGTATCTAGATTTGTCTAAATTTAGACAAACGTTCCACATCTATTTTGAGACGGAGGGAGTATCATAATTATGTGCTCTAGGAACCCTGATGCTGTCCATTAAAATTGGAATCATTGTTCAGATGGGGAGAACAAAAAAGAGAAGTTGGATAAGCTAGACCGCTTCAGAAGCTAGCATTGCTCGGCAAAGCACATGCAACAGGTGCAATCTTCCTTATTCTTTATTACTTTGCACTAAGTACCATGAAGTTGAGATGTGTCCTCATGTTATATAATTGGCTAAGTGATATTCAACAAAACCTAGGACTACAAATTATGGGATGAAAATTTGATACACTATTTTCTAGCACATTCCGGCCAAGTTTGCATGTACACCTTTTGTCTTTGTTGACCAATGATTCCTTCCTTTATGTACTAATTATTTGTAGTGATTTGAATCCACTGAGAGGAGTATACAATAGTGATCACAACCAATGAATTAGTTAAAACATTGACCAAAAATTATACAAGAATTCCTCAACCAGTCCCTTAGTCTAATCATGTTGCCGACTACGGAGTTGATCTATAGATTCGGATGATCATGCTACGGAGCATAGCGCAAGGCTCTCTACTCATGCGGCAAGCTAGGAAGACCAAACCACAATGTATTTTATCTCACTAATCCAATTTTACTTTGGTGCATTCATGCATGGATTAATCTGACGAGTCAAATTTTATTCTAGAGAAACAAATATTTTTAGTTCACGATAAAATGTATTAAACTATACTAGCTAGGGAAGTCAAATATATAGTCTAGATCCGAGTATACTCCTATAGAATATTATTATCTATCTCGAGAGACCTCCGAACGAATTTGGGTATACGTCAATACTAACTTTGGTAGAAATTTAATACCTATCTTGAGGTATTTGTCTTTAGTATTATTGTTAAATTCTATTTATTATATAAAAATGGAAGATCCACGGCCTTATATGTTTTTGTTATGTCAGTTCAATATTTTCCTGGAATTATTGAGTTGGTATAAGTTTTCTACTAATAAAGAACGTTGCAGAAATATTAGAACAAAACTTAGTAGTAGTTGGATATTCTGATTGGAAAGATATCATACGGGGAAGACCAACAATAAGTCGTTGGACTGAGTCATGGAGGATATCAAGGGGAGAGTCCAATAAAGTGGATAAAATAGGTTTGAATGTAGACCAATATCTACGTAAACATTAGAGATTAAAAAAATTACATTGATTTTTGAATAACAAAACTTGATTTCCAGTTGTACTTTTAGAACATGTCAAGAAATATTGTCAAAATTACATCTTAGAGACAATGTATGTGTCACGTATTCTAATGCGAGAGCCTATGTATTTCAGAACACTTGAGTCAATTCAAAGCTAAATTTGTTTCCCTACATGTCAACAAGAATCTTTTGTTCAGTTTACAAACCACTTCCATACACATATTGTTCTCTTGAACATATTATTAACATTCAAGAACTAATATATCTTCATCATCTAATCATTAATATGATGGTCCTTTATTGCAGAAGACCACAATACTTATACCTAGACGTCCTAATTATTATATAAACGTGAACTTACATTTTCTTAGCTCTAAATCAATCTAATATAAGCGACCTAGCTATAACACGAGTTTTAACCGTGCAGCAACGTAGAGTGAAAGAAAACCTATATGCTAGCTTGCCATCTGAATTTAGCTTGATGAATTGATCGAATATGGCCACATAGTACATTTGATCATTCATATGATTTTTTAAATCAAGATCATTCAACAATAAATTAAAATCAATTAAATGGAATTTCCACAAGCTTGATATTTTATATTTATCATAAAGTTTGTGCTGATCATAGAACCATATTAATCGTATTGCATAATATAAGTATCTAGGGAATCAAACACAATTATGTAGTTTTTTTTTATATATTTCCCTCGCATTTGCGAGGGCCACCGTGCTAGTTATGATTAAATTCGATTGGAAGAAGATACCTTGAACTGAAACTGAATAAACTTTTCTGTATCGATCATCATCTATCTAATACTAGTGTGTACAGAACGTCGGCATGATGTGCCAAAAATTGCTCAGCTGCTACTAGTGTGCTAGCACTGTGCTACGTCTCCGTGGCATGGCATGGAATCAGCAACTTTCTTCCGTGCTGCACGAAAACCCGAAAGCAGAAAATAGCAGGACTGGGAAACGATATCTGCTTGGAGCCAATGATCAAGATTTCTCCGGAGACATGATCGATTTGAAAGAAAGAACATGCATGTCCCGAAGGAAATAGCTTTTCCAGAAGAAAATTTTGATAAAGTCCTGGCCCTGCTACCGAACCTTTCCCACCCAATGGTTTATGGGTATGGGTACTGCGACAAGACAAACTTTTTTCAGGTTTCCGAGGAGAAACATGGAGACATGACAGGCAAGACTACGGACCGACTGCTCACCGAAATCTGGTGACGTGCATGCAATACTTTGCGACGATAGTGGTGTTAGATTGTACTCCCTCCCTTTGTTTAAAAATATAAGATATTTTAGGTTTGTGAGATAAATATATTTAGACATCTTTTAGTATTTAGATTCATTTGAACCTACTCTCTCTGTTCATAAATACGTGTACTTCTAGCTTTTGTCTAAGTTAAACTTTATCAAATTTAACTATATATAAATATAACAAGATATATATTAAATCAAATTGATATATTATAAAACTAAATTTAAAAACATATCTATTAGTACTAATTAGAGTTATAAATATTGTCACATTTTCCTATAAAGTTAGTCAAAATTTATTAACTTTGATTTAGGACAAACCTAATACTAGTACACTTGGGAGTAAGTACACACTAAAACATGTTTATATATTAGCTTCACTAACCTAAAACATCTTATATTTTTAAACAGAGAAAGTACTAATAGTATTACTGGTTTAAATCAATGAATCATAGGACGTTTCTTGTACTCACCCTTGGGAGTATACTGAATTATTGATGGCCTTTTCAGAATCTTGAGCGGCTACAGAGAGAAGATTGCACGCACCCTTCCTTGATTGGGGATACTCGTCGTAAACTAGAGCCAAGTGGTAATGATGAGCCGATTTGCTCGTGGAAGTGGTCTCTTGGTCGCCGACTGGTAGGCTACTGCGCTTTTTTTTTCCCAAGGAGATATGGATGCTACTAGTAGTGGAGTAGTACTACTAGTCTACTCTGACGACTAGGAGCTGAGAAGGCGCGTGTGTTTGACCGGAGCGAAACGCTGTCTCGGTCTCTGCGCTGCTCGCATGCGGGCTATACTCTGACGACAAGCGTGACAAGTGTGAATGTCTCTCTCATACTTGTTCTGTTCAGAAATATAAGACACTTTATTTTATATAATAAAACGTATCTATACGTTTTGTACTGTAATAGGTTTACTATATATACTCCCTCCGTTTGGAAATATAAGATGTTTTAGGTTTGTGAAGTAGATGTATTTAGACACCTTTTAGTGTTTAGATTTATTTAAAACTACAACTGGTTCATATTAATGTTTTTAATTTTGTTTAGATTCTTATGTATATAGTTAAACATTTAGAATAGATTTATTTGTATTTACATAAAGTTAAGTCCCTCCGTCCCAATTTAGATGAGAGAGAGGAGCTGGGAGGGACGAAGAGGTATGGCGCTGGGAGGGCGCCCGCGCCGTTTTCTAGGGTTAAGGACCATGACGCTTGTCGCAAAAGCATCGTGCCTAGTAGCATGGCGTCCCGCGCAAAGCGCCAAACATTAAAACGGGCCCGCGTGTGTCACGACAACCGCCACGTCGAACGGGACCATGGCGTTTTCGACAGGGGCGCCATGGATGTATGACGCTTTTGCAGGGGGGCGCCGTGCTACTGACCATGGCGCCTTCTGGTAAAGCGCCATAAAAATAGGTCAGATCGGGATATCATCGAAAAAGTAGGTCAGTTTGTGAGATCATTCGTTAATTAGGTCAAATCCGATATTTTTCCTCTAATTTTGGATATACCATCATAGAACCGCAAGTAGTAGTACTAAATTATTAGTATTGTCCTAATCATGGAATCGCAAGTACTCCCTCCGTCCTGGTTTAAAGGACACAATTTGCAATTCTCTGGGTCATAGATGTCTTCTAATTGGTCCATTTAATAGTATGGAGAAAAACATGCATGAGGGAAAAAAGAGCCATGAAGGCGTTCATATTTGTTCGCACATATACATGCAAGCATTTTATTATTTTTACACAGGAGTAATTACAGAGATTAAATGCTTTTGTGTCTAAATATTTTGGGATTGCATGGTTTGCAAATTGTGTCCTTTAAACCGGGACAGAGGGAGTATAGGTAATCTAGTAATGTTATTTCGTCGACCAAGTAGTGGCCGTCACGGTTGGTCGAGGAAAGCCGATGCAGTTTACGGAATCAAAGGGTTCTCGTTTCGTTTCAGGGTGCGTACGTGTACTCTTCTCTACAGCATGTCTGTCGCGGCTCTAGAAGAAACGTCCTATAATAATTGACTAGGGAACATGGCGCGACGTCACGTCGCGTCCATGAGGGGCAATATTGTGAATTAATCAATTAAAATTGTTGCTAGAGAGTAGGTTCTATGTACTGTATTATTGTTATCCAAAATTGCGGGGGAAGAAAACAGAAGTACTATCTGCAAATAAAAAAGTGACCGATGGTATAATTAGTGTGGAAGAATTAAAAAGCATAACAAAATTGAATCACTGCTTGCTAATTATAGCTAAAAAATTATTCACCCATGAAAAGGTACCGAAGAGCAACTACCGTACGGAAATTACAGATAGGAAAGTGCGAGGAAAAATTACTGCTAATGAATATAAAATAACCTAAAAGAAACACCTTGCTAAAGAATATAAAAGAACCTAAAAAAAATATTGCTGGCGAACTAAGGTTATACAATTATACACCGGCGAGAAGTTACCTTGGATTAACTAATAAAGTTATCTTGGAAAAGTACATTCAAATAATAAAAAATGGAACCAAAAAATATTACCGTAAACATAGAATAACTACCGCTACAAAAATGAAGCCAAGAAGTTGTTCGAAAATTAAGTAGAAAATTACGGCCGAAAAAGGTAGGACAAAATTTTTAAGTCGAATAGCTAGAAAAGATGTACACAAAAAATATTGGTTAGGATAAAAAAATATTAGCCAAAAAGTTGTGTCACGTCTACGTGACAATGACACACGATTGTACAAAATTAGATGATGAATAGCACGCGCGGACGCGGAACGTCGATTGAACGGCCAGAAAAGTTAGCTAAATAGTTATAAAAGACCGTACGCCCCGGTTAGGGAAAACATTAGCCGAAACGTTGTGTTAAATCTATGTGACGTGACACGCGATTGGATAAAATTAGATAATAAATAGTACATGCAAACGTGGACCGTCGGATCGAACAACTGGAAAATGTGGGACAAAAAAATTAAGCCAAATAGTTACAAATGATGTACGCAATAAAATATCGGTTAGGACAAGAAATTTTTAGCCAAAAAGTTGTATTGCCTATATAATGTGGCACATGATTGTACAAAATTAGAAGATGAATAGCATGGGTGCAAAATCGGACCGTCGTTTCGAACTACCGAAAAAGTTGAGCCAATTTTTTTAAGCCTAATCATAATATATTAAGTAGTTATAAAGTATGAACGTAAAAAATATCGTTTAGGGCAAGAAAATTTTAGCCAAAGAGTTGTATTAGGTCTATGATGTGGCACGCGATTGAACAAAATTAGATATATTAATAGTATACGTGAACATTAACCGTCGGATCGAAAATCTGTGGCTAGGAAGGGCCTATATATACACCGTTCTAACTATTCGTATGAACTGTTCATGCCACTTGCACTGTTCATGTGAACAGTAGCCGTGCAAGTAGAGGCTGCTATCCCTGCCGTTCTTAATATATAGTATATACTGAAAAAGTTGAGCCAATTTTTTTAAGCCTAATCATAATATATTAAGTAGTTACAAAGTATGAACGTAAAAAATATCGTTTAGGGCAAGAAAATTTTAGCCAAAAAGTTGTATTAGGTCTATATGATGTGACACGCGATCGAACAAAATTAGATATATTAATAGTACGCGCGAACATGTACCGTCGGATCGAAAATTTGTGGCTAGAAACGGTCTATATATACACCGGCTAGGAACGGCATATATATACACCGTTTCAACTATTCGTATGAACTGTTCATGCCACTTGCACTGTTCATGTGAACAGTAGCCGTGCAAGTAGAGGCCGCTATCCCTGCCGTCCTTAATATATAGTATATATGATTGATTAAAAAGCCTTACACTAGTGCAGACCCCCCCTTTAACTCCGGTTGGGAGGGCCCTCTAACAGCGGTTCTACAACCGCTGTTGAGGGTTCGGTGTTAGAGGGGCCCCCTTTAACACCGGTTGGTGGCGCACATGGGGCTGCCGCAGGCCTCAGCCCCCCTCTTTTAACACCGGTTCGTAACACGAACCGGTGTTAAAGGTTCTTCTGTCGCGGCAGAGATTTAGGCCGTTTCCGCCGCGCGGCGAAAACGACCTAAATCTGCCAGCAACCGTACTCTCTGCCCGTTAAGGCGTATTTTAGTGGGAGGGGAATCGATCGAGGCGGTATACATACATCGTCGCCGGTACATACGAGTACATGAATAATTAAGCAACTATTATTATACACAAACATCGTCATCGGCACATACATCGTCATCGGCACATACATCATCATCGTTCATTTTGGTGGATATCTAAAGAGTTCTCCGCCAGGCGTGACGACCTCATCAAGTATGAACCCCGCCTATTCCTCTTGAATGGCTCGTATGCGGTCAAATGGTAGGAGTTGGTTCCGCATCCGTTCGATCTGAATATATATGAAGAATGGGGTCAATATATATATAAGAATAAAACTCAACACAATTGATGGTAATAAAATAATGTTGTGGACTTTGTTTACTTACTCTAAGTTGTTCTAATGCGGCTTGGCCCGTCGCACATATCGTGTTATAATGAACTGCAAACATAGTACCCACATAAGTTATTGCGGGTCCTGATCTTGCGACTTTACGAGAATAGAGAGTTCAATCAAAATAATAATCAATAAAGCATGATATAATGGAATTGGAAGCAGAATCAAAGAGATACGCAGACCTAGCTAGCTAGTATTACTTACATTTTGGTCTACAAATTTTAGTTCTTCTGACCATTCACCCATGGCCCTGCCCGTGAACCTTTTCAAACCTCGTCCGCAAAGAAAATGGATAAAGGAGTAATTAATTACTTGTTATCACGAAAGTTGCCGATCTAGTGCGATAATATGATTGAAATTACCTCTGGAGCATCTCTCTAAAGTCTGCCCATAGCTCTTTTTCTTTTCATAACGAGTCCATGACAAGGACTTTTCCTGAGTAGGATTGAATGACTAGCAGAATAAAGTGGAACCTACGCACGCATAACTCATTATCAGTTACACTTAACATCGAGTAAGCCGAAACAGAATGTGTACAAGAGAGAGGGTAACAGTACTCACGAGAAGTTGTAAGGCAATAGTATTTCCCTTTTGGTTTGTTGTCTCAGTAAAGACCTTAGCAAGTAATCTTCTGTTTGCCCGGGTTTGGTTCTTACCACTTCTTCATGAACTCTATTTGGGTCAACGAATCCAATGTCAAAAGGGCCTCCTTTCCTGCATTCCATAACCTTTTTCCTGCATAATAGTATATACATATATGGTGAGCATATATATATACATGCAATTAATGAAGTGAATGAGATGAGATATAAATTACAGAAATAGTACTTACACACAATAAAGGCTGATGGCAGCTTTGTCGAGTTCCTTCTGATTGAATAGAAAATGCAAGTCTTGAATGTTGAAGTCGATCCCGTCGTCTCCGCACAAGAAAATCCCATTTCTTATATGCGTCGTGATCCATTCTTCCTTTCTCGTCTTGCAGAAATCAAGGTACCACCTGTGCAATTTTCGCATCTTTGTTGGTAGATTCTTGAGTTCCTCTTTCTTGACGAGATTCTTCCCATACTTCCATGGATGTATGGGGTTGGCATCGCATTTGGGCAAGTTGTCTCCCATGATGTTCAAGTATGCAATGTAACTCATCCCCATCTCATTGGCCTTTCTTTGTAGCTCTGCCTCGTAATCATTTACGGGAGGAGCGTCCCGTGTGTCGAACATTTGGAGCGGGGCGCATGATTAGTTTTCCTGCTCTCCGAGCATGGGAACTGTTTTCTAGGGTGCCTCACGACTGCTACTTTCAGTATCCCTACGGCGCCTTGCATCCGCCTTCAAAATCTGGCGCTCGTAGTCCGGCACAAGTGGGGTTTCAGGTTTCAAAAGATTTTTGTAAAACTTCTCCACCACCGTCGGATCTATTTTCTCTTTTGGCTCGGCCCGTCTAGGTGCAAAGAATTTCTTGACCTCTTCTTCCGAGATCCTATTGGTCTCCTCGTCGCTGCGATTCCACGGTAAAACCGGCAATGGCTTGGCGGAAGGCTGCGGGATGTAGTTTTTTGAACTCTTTGGCGTACGGTTTCCTGCGTTGTGGCAGTGCAAGTGATGCTCACTTTGTGGCAGTGCTCTTCCGCTTACGCTGAGGAGATGGCTGAAGCACCGGAGATGGCTGGCGCGCCGGAGATGGCTGGCGCGCAGGAGATGGCTGAAGCACCGGAGATGGCTGCCGCGCAGGAGATAGCTGAAGCGGTTCAGACTACTGACGCTGCGGAGACGGCGGGGGTGCCAGTGGCCTCCAATTTAGAAGCACGATGTGTTCCTTCTTCCAAAGAATGGTTCTTTTCACTACAAATTTGAGTTGAGTTTCCCCTTCACCTGTAGCATGGTCAAGTTGTGCTTCCTCATATTCCTTCACAACCTCATCCACCCCGACAATAGCATAGCCATCTGGAATCGGTCGGCAGTGGTAAGTTCCACCAGCTACAGGAGGTAAGGCATAGCCGACCACCTTAATGGAAAACCCCAATAATAACACAAGCAGCTCAGAGTGTTCGCTCTCCGTGATCTCATCCACGGGTATCGAGACCCGCCATTTCAAGCGTGGGCTGCACGTTCTCCGTGGAAGCCACACTGCTTTTCCGCGCAGAGTCTGGGCCGCCGGCAGCTTCCAATGCAGGCTCTTCGTGCCGCTGAGATGGGCCGGTAGCTTGATGGCTCTGTTGTGCATTCACTTGCGCCTGCAGCGCCGCAAGTGCATGTTCTATCTGTGTCATCCGCTCTGTACGCTCTTTTTCTTTTCTGCCGCGCCATCTGTAAGAGTCGCTCCACTCGGCAAACCCATCCTTCCACGTCATACCCCCTGTGCCTCGTGCATGTCCAGGGTGTTCTTTTTACCGCTGGCGTGTGAGCTGGTCATTCTCTCTGTCGGGATGGAAGGTCCTGGCGGATGTTTCCTCGTATGTCGTGATGAGTTCAGTGACGGGTTTGGCAAGGAGGGTTGGGAAGATACACAATCCTGTTTCTGGGTCCAACCTTGCCCCGATTCCGTAGAACCAAGTCTTTGCACGTAGGTCCCACCCATCATGCAGGGTGTGATCCCTCTAGCGCGCACGGCCTTCTCAACTTCCTCCCACTTAGGCCTCTGAGATATGTAGCCACCTGACCCCGTCCTCTGGTGATATTCCTTCTTTTTGGCATTAAGCGTATTGGTTTCTGACCTCTTTTTAGCTATAGCACCTTTTTTATATGTCACAAATTCGGGCCAGTGAGGTCTTATCTTCGCAAAATATGCGTCTTCAAAATTTGGAGTCTCGCCAGCTTTGACAAATTTGTTCAATTTTGTCTTCGATTCTTGAAAGCGCCACCATCTTCTTTAGAGTCCACTCTTTGACCTTTTCCTTTATAACCGGGTTGTTTTCATCCTCCTCTGGCGGAAGGGTGAAATTTACCAACAACGAATTCCAAAGCGTTTCTTTGGATCTTTCATCGACAAAGGTACCGTCGCCCTTCTTTGGCTTATTCCAATTTTCAATTATGATTGGGATTTGGTCCCTAACAAGAACTCCAGCCTGACGTACAAATTTGTTTGCGGCCTTCTTGGGCTCCATCGGCCTGCCATCAACACGGACTGCTTCGATCGTGAACTTTGCACAATCTTTCAACCGATGGCTCGCGCCTCGCTTGCTCTTTTTCGTAGAAGAAGATGGTTGCTGGCTGGTCGATCCAGAGGGCTAAAAGAAGAAAGAAGCGTTAATTAATACATGTAGAAGAAGATTGTTGGTGGAAGTCAGCAGAGGCTTAATCAATGCATATACCTCGCCGGACTTTGTAATCACTAAATTGCGTTCACCGGAGTCTTCATCTTCTCAATGACTACTTGAGCTTTCATCATGTCCCTCCAAGTTCAGATATTGTGAGGTGTCCTCATCAATAATGTTCTCCATTATTTCTCCTTCTTCAAGGTTTCTACTAAGTGGATCCATACTTTCTAAAACAATAATATTATCTAGAGTAAGAGAGTAAACATTCAAGTGGACTTGGATTCAACACAAATATACATATTATTCATACAAAAATACACAAATAAATACACAAATGAAATTAAAACCCTAAGGATGCTTGATCATTTTAAACGAGTTCCGAGGGGTCCAAACCCTAATTTGGAGAAATCCCGGATGCATATGAGAGGGGTTAGCTACAGTGGCTGACCAGAGACTGGCGGCGTTGGAGAGCGACCTAGGGCGCGCGAGGTAGTGTGATGCGGCCTACCTAAAACGGGCGTTGTTCGAAAGAGGAGGCCGAGGCAAACATTATAGCGACGGCAAACAACTTGGCAGAACAGATACAATGTGGAGGGGATGTCCCCAAGATAGGCCCTGCATCGAGGAGAAGCCACGACGCTCGCCAAAGAGCTGCCCGCGCAGTCCACCTTCTAAGGCCGCCACCGACATCCGCGAACTCTAGCCACCACTCCGACGACCAACGACACATCGCATCACCGAAGAGAGGGACGTCGTGCCGTCGTTACCAGCGGACACACCTGCAACCCAGAAGGACCATGCATACACCCCGACATCGCTGGCATAACGCACCCCACCTAGGCCGCACCGGAGCTTGCACCCCACCTAGGCCGTATCGCGAGCTCGCACCCCATGGCCACCACCGGAGCTCGCACCCCACCTAGGCCGCCCCCACAGCCGAGAGGGGAGGCCGTCCCCGTACCGCGCCTGGGCCCTGGGCCTCCCCAACGAATCCGCCTCCCTGACCCATCCCCTCCACATCCCTGTCGTTGGCCCCAATCCGTGGACGCGCTCGCGTAGCCGCTCCTGCCCGCCACACCCGATGACGCGCTTGCAGTTTTCGCGTCCGCTTTGATCATACTATAATAACTACAATGGTTTGATTTATATACAGAAGTATATGAAATTGAATCAAAAATCATAGTAAATTTCTAACCCTCTAGCTTACAACATTTCTTGTAGATTGTAAATGGAATCAATAGCAAAGGATGAATCCTCCTCGAACGACGCAGAGGCGTGGACGGAGTGGCGCCATCGCGCGAGCTCGCCGGCCTGCGGCACCACCGCGCGAGCTCCACACCGCCGCTAGGAGGAAACAGAGAAGGGAGCAGGAAATAGAGGGGACGACCAGGCGCGGTCCGCTAGCTCACCACGGCGTCGGGGTTCTTGTAGGCGCCGGCGTCGTCGTCGGCTGGTCTTGTGTGATGGCGGTGCGGTCGTCGGCCGGTGTACGCCGGTGGCGGTCGTCGGCTTGGCGCGCCTTGGCGGTCGTCGGCCGGTGCTGCTGTGGGTAGGGCGGCGACGGCGAGGGCTGGAGGGCTCCAGTGGCGATGGCGAGGGGTTCGATCGATCTGGCTCTTAGGGGAAGAAAGGATGGGGATGGCGCATGTAATACCCCCCCTTTAACACCGGTTCGGGGCTGGAACCGGTGTTAATGGGGGGGATTCGTTTCGCGCGCGCGCGCATTTCTAAATTCATATCCTATTTTTTGAATTAAAAATGCCCCTTTAATGCATGAAATAAATGCCTCCCCTTTAACACTGGTTCCAGCCCCGAACCGGTGTTAAAGGGGAGGCATTTATTTCATGCATTAAAGGGGCATTTTTAATTCAAAAAATAGGATATGAATTTAGAAAATTCATATCTTTTTCATTTCAACTCAGAAAAATATGAATAATATATCATAATTTTTAGAAAAATAATATCTATCCATTCATGTAAAAACATTTTATATTTACTTTAGATGAAAATTTTCAAAATGATTAAAACACTTACATATAATTTTTGATTATTCAATTCAAACAAAAAAAAATTGTCAAATCCTAAAACTTTGAACATAAGAAACATTAAGCCTCTAAAAAGGAATCTAACCCTTTGATTATTCAATTGTCATATTTTAATGCCGCATCTTTTGTATTAACATTTTTGAATTGATTGGATATTTAAATGCCGCATCTTTTGTATACATTTGAATCAGACCAAGCCTCGCTCAACTTGCATTGGTTTTTTGATAAAATAGCATATTGTGAACCTAAAAATGATTTTTGTAAAAAACATGAGCATCGTATCATGTACCTGTAGTTCATATCTGACCCACTTCCTGCCGATTCAGCAGGAATTTGTCTTTTTCACCAGATGTGGACGGAAAGGTTTCAGATCCCCCTGTTGGTACATTGTCCATATAAGGTGGTCTAGTATTTTTGTAAAATGTGTTGGTGGTTTTTTGAATTAGCCATTTGGTGGTTGCTTCACAAAACCGTCCGGTTTTTATGCTCGGAAAATTGAAAATGCCTTTTTGGTGCGATAAAAAGGAAAACTTCCTCTTGCAACATTGTTTGCCATGCCATGATGCACATGTATGCACAATATGGCCATATTATCACAAACTTTGCCTTGATTCTAGCCATAACATTGGTCATTTGACCCGAAAGCCAAGAAACCTCGAATGAGATAGGTCATTTTGTGAAGGTTTTTTTGAGACATAATCAATATACCAAGTTTGAGATTTTTGCTTCTAACTATGTCACATAATATAACACCACGCGAAGGTTTCGCACTGTTTCGATCTTTTTTTATTTTTTTATCCCCGTTTTAAACTATCGTCAAACTTTGTCGAACAACGGGCATGAAGATTCTTAGCTCGGGACCAACCCTCGCTCAAATTGCATTGGTTTTTTGATAAAATAGCATATTTTGAACCTAAAAATGATTTTTGTAAAAAATCATGAGCATCGTATCATGTACCTATTGTTCATATCTGACCCACTTCCTACCGATTCGGCAGGAATTTGTCTTTTTCACCAGAGGTGAACGGAAAGGTTTCAGATCCCCCTGTTGGTACATTGTCCATATAAGGTGGTCTAGTATTTTTGTAAAATGTGTTGGTGGTTTTTTGAATTAGCCATTTGGTGGTTGCTTCACAAAACCGTCCGTTTTTTATGCTCGGAAAATGGAAAATGCCTTTTTGGTGCAATAAAAAGGAAAACTTGCTCTTGCAACATTGTTTGCTATGCCATGATGCACATGTATGCACAATATGGCCATATTATCACAAACTATGCCTTGATTCTAGCCATAACATTGGTCATTTGACCCGAAAGCCAAGAAACCTCGAATGAGATAGGTCATTTTGTGAAGGTTTTTTTGAGACATAATCAATATACCAAGTTTGAGATTTTCCTTCAAACTATGTCACATAATATAACACCACGCGAAGGTTTTGCACTGTTTCGATCTTTTTTTATTTTTTTATCCCCATTTTAAACTATCGTCAAACTTTGTCGAACAACGGGCATGAAGATTCTTAGCTCGGGACCAAGACTCGCTCAAATTGCATTGGTTTTTTGATAAAATAGCATATTGTGAATCTAAAAATGATTTTTGTAAAAAATCATGAGCATCGTATCATATACCTGTAGTTCATATCTGACCCACTTCCTACCGATTCGGCAGGAATTTGTCTTTTTCACCAGAGGTGGACGGAAAGGTTTCAGATCCTCCTGTTGGTATATTGTCTATATAAGGTGGTCTAGTATTTTTGTAAAATGTGTTGGTGGTTTTTTGATTTAGCCATTTGGTGGTTGCTTCACAAAACCGTCCGTTTTTTATGCTCGAGAAATGGAAAATGCCTTTTTGGTGCGATAAAAAGGAAAACTTCCTCTTGCAACATTGTTTGCCATGCCATGATGCACATGTATGCACAATATGGCCATATTATCACAAACTATGCCTTGATTCTAGCCATAACATTGGTCATTTGACCCGAAAGCCAAGAAACCTTCAATGAGATAGGTCATTTTGTGAAGGAGATAGAACTGGAATTAAAATACAGAATGCAACTAATAGTAAGTTACATAAAGCACGACTGAAAATTAAGATACATAAAAGAACTGAAAATTAAGATACATGGCCAGATTAATTAACAATCGGCCGAACTTGTTTCGGAATGTTGGAGTGATTCAGTCATACTCCTGCCTACACCTGTAATACCGCATCAGTAGTCGTTGCATACTGCCGCCGTCATTATCGTCTGCCGGGTCGCCGTAATTGAACCTTGAAGGCTGAGTACGCGTGGGCTGGACTTGAGGGTAGCGCAGACGGGGGTTAGAGTCGGCGGCAGTGTCATAGGCCATGACGCTTTGGATCGATTACCTTCTGAGATATTGCATTGAGGAATGCACATAGCTTCACAATGGGTACTCGAACATTTTCAGGTAGAAGCCCCCTCAATGCAATCGGAAGCAATTGTTTCATAATCACGTGGCAGTCATGAGACTTCAGGTTTTGGAATTTTTTCTCTGCCATATTTATTATTCCCTTTATATTCGGCGAAGCGACGGGACCTTGATCTTTTCGGACATTCAAAAAGATTTCCTTCTGCTTTGGTAAGAGCGTGGTGGCAGGAATTAAGTGGCATCATTTACCCTTCTCGTTCTCGTAATGCATAGGCTCTTGAGGGCTTTCGGACGTTGCTGGTCCTGCCGTGCTTCCGTGTATCTTTTGTCTTCCCATACACTCTAGAAAGACTAGCTGGTTCTCGCAAACACTCTTCGTCACTTGCATGATGTCGATTGTAGTGCGGACCTATAAGACTTTCCAATAGGGTTGGTCCCAAAATATAGATTGCTTCTTCCACATGGGCGCGTCGTCGGCATCGTCATTCGAACAGATAGATGCCAGACCTTTTCCAAAGATTACTTCTAGGTCCTTGACCATACCAAATACCTCCTCACCGTGGGAGGATGGCTTCCTCCGGTTCGCCAGACGTTTGAAATGCTTGCCTTTCTTTCTTACTAGATGCGTGTTCGGAAGAAATCGGCGATACCCTAGGTACACAACCTTCTTACATTTATCCAAATATACACTTTCAATCTCATCTAAACAGTGTGCATGCATTGTATCCCTTGTTTGTCGCCTGAAATGTTACTAAGAGCGGCCAATCATTGATGGTTACGAAAAGCAATGCTCAGAGGTCAAATGGCTCCCTTTGTGTTCATCCCACATACGTACACCTAGTTTGGCCCACAGCTGTAAAGTTCTTCAACTAATGGCCTTAGGTACACATCAATGTCGTTGCGGGTTGCCTCGGGCCTTGGATGAGCTGGCATCATAATAAACTTCCTCTTCATACACAACCAAGGAGGAAGGTTATAGATACATAGAGTCACAGCCATGTGTCAGGACTGCAGCTCTCACCAAAAGGATTCATGTCGTCTGTACTTAGACCAAACCTTAAGTTCCTTGCGTCACGTGCGAAGTCCGGGTACTCTCGCTCGACTTTTCTCCACTGTGACCCATCAGCGGGGTGTCTCAACATCGCGTCTTTCTTACGGTCTTCCATGTGCCATCGTAACAACTTGGCATGCTCTTTATCTCTGAAGAGACGTTTTAACCGTGGTATTATAGGAGCATACCACATAACCTTGGCGGGAACCTTCTTCCTAGGGGCCTCGCCCTCAACATCGCCAGGATCGTCTCGTCTGATCTTATATCAAGCGGGCAACATACCGGGCATGCATCCAAATTCTCGTACTTCTCACCGCGGTAGAGGATGCAGTCATTAATGCATGCATGTATCTTCTGCATGTCTAATCCTAGAGGGCAGACAACCTTCTTTGCTTGGTATGTACTGTCGGGTAACTCATTATTTCTTGGAAGAAGATTCTTCATTTTTACCAACAACTTTGAAAATGTGCTGTCAGTCACACCGTTCTCTGCCTTCCATTGCAGCAAATCCAGTGTGGTACCTAGCTTTTTGTGGCCATCTTCGCAAGTTGGATACAACAATGTTTTGTGATCCTTTAACATCTGCTCCAGCTTCTCCTTCTCCTTTTCAATTTCACATTCTTCCTTTGCATCAGTAATGGCCCGACCAAGATCGTCATCAGCGGGCCCATCTGCTCCCTCTTGATCTTCATTATCTACCCCCGTTGCAGTATCATCATATTCAGGATACCTATTATGATAGTTGTCATCATCCTCTTCTTCTTCGTTGTCTTCCATCACAACCCCTTTTTCTCCGTGCTTGGTTCAACAATTATAGCTGGGCATGAAATCGGATTGAAGCAGGTGGGCGTGAATGGTTCTGGTATTTGAGTAGTCTTTCTTGTTCTGACAGTGAACACACGGACAACACATAAAACCATTGTGACCACGGTTTGCATTATCCACAACGATGAAATTTTGGAGGCCCGTAATGTACTCGGAAGTGCGGCGGTCACCGTACATCCATTGCCGGTTCATCTGCATTAATATGTAGTATATATAAAAAATTAATAGGGAGATGACCATTTATATATATAGTACATCAATGACACATGAAATGATAGTTGCCGACCTCGACCGAGAAGGAAAGAGCAACGAGAAAACTTATTTTGAGCTCTCGTGCATTTCACCGAACACCTCTTGTGCATATGAAAAAACACAAGCTAGCACTCTTCACACCCTCTTGCTAGTCTCCAAAATGAGATAGTGAAAAAATGGAAGAGTAGGGTGTGTGGGCTGCGGTGGTGTCTTATATAGCCCCCCCTTTAACACCGGTTCATGCCACGAACCGGTGTTAAAGGGGGGGCTGCGCGGGCCACTATTGCAGGGTCACGAACCGGTGTTAAAGAGGGCTCCTTTTTTGCCGCACGGGCCACGCTGGTACGGCCCCCCCTTTAACACCGGTTCGTAGAAGAACCGGTGTTAAAGCCCTTTTCCAGGATCAACGAAAAGCCTCGTTTCCACTAGTGTTATAAAACACAACTCTCGTTGCAAAGTATATATGCATGCACGTCACCAGATTTCGGTGAGCAGTCGGAGTGATCTCTCGGTTGCCGACTGCTTGTGGGAGTGGTCTCTCGGTTGCCGACTGCTATGCTACTGCGTTTACTGTACTACTACTCCCTCCGATTTAAAATATAAGATGTTTTATAGGCATGTAAAAAAGATGTATCTAACCTTTTTGATGTGTAGATTCACTCTAAAGTTTTTGAACCTATATGCTAAAATGAGTCTATATACATTTACTTTATAAAAATAAAACATCTTAGTATATTTTAAAACAAAGAGAGAAATATTTTTCATACAGTGAGATGATGATGCTAGTCTACACCGACAACTAGGAGCTGAGGCCCCGTTCAGGACATGGGGTTGAAAAACCATCGGAACAGTAGAATCATATGAATAGGAAAGGAAATTAGGTGGTTTCCAAAGGATTAGATAGCCTCGATGTTGTTCGGACGAGAATAAGGAAACATAGGAATCGTGGAGCATCTATCATATAAGCGCACCCACAATGTGTAGCCAAATATAATTCTAAATTGGATATTTGATTTTTGGAACTAGTTCCCACCATTGTGGAGGTAGTTCTAAATTTTCAAAAAGAGGGAACCGGAGCACCCTCTTGCTCCGATGCCAAATTTCATCCATAGACTAAAATAATATTTGTCTCCCATTGTGTGCATGGTACTACACATGCATGCAGCCTGGTTATGAGGAGAGAGAGTCCTTTTTCCTTTGTAGTGGGACCCTATGGTACAGATATTTAGCATCACTACATTGTAGAACTATTGCAAATTATACACCATAGCTAAATTTAACTTTTTGTCAGATTTGGCTTTGGCTACACGGTGGGTACCCTAATGGATCCCACAAAGTACTATGGGCCGTCTGTCGGTGCATGGCGAGGCTGGATTCGCTGTGGGCTGCGCTGGCACAGCGTGACTTCTCGTCTCGGTCTTACGCCAAGGGCAGGAAAAAATAAAAGTAAGTTCAGGCTTCATGTTTACTTTCCCGTGAAATCTGTAGGAAACTTGTGGGAAATGAAGCTTTTCCTAAGTTTCACTGTTCCTGTCCTCCGAACGCTCGAAAGGAATTGTCCTCCATATTTCCTACATATTTCCTCCGCCCCGAACGGCCCCCGAGTGTATTTTTTCGAGGGCAGATCGTGAGTGTGTTTGACCAGAGCACAACACTGATCGGTACTAGTCTACTCCTTTACGGCTATACATACTCTGACGAGTCTGACGACAATGAGTTCAAAGCCTGGGTGTGTTGACCCAAGCACAACACGCGTGAAGCTTCCTTGGCAAGCTCCCTCCGTTTCAGGGCTTAAGGTGTTCTCGTTTTGCGTGTTTTTTTTAAAATCAATTATTACTCTAAATACGTAAAGAGTTTTGGTATAAAACTAATATTATTGGAAATTATTTTTCAATACGAATCCAACGGTACTAATTACGTACAATATAATCAAGATTTTGTTGCTCAATTCTTTTGGTCAAACTTTGCTTTGGAAAGCGTGTGCGCCTTAAGCCCTGAAACGGAGTAAGAGATTCTTATCCTTTATAAATTCAGGCATAGCGGATATACAAGACACATATACACTTCCATTTCCAGCTCATTGAGCAGTCACCTTCGTGTTCTCCATCCTGTTTTGCGGCGTGCACCGCAAATCGGGACAATAGGCCTTCGGAACCCCGTCTCTTGAAACCTGTATAGGTGAGGAAGGATCAAGTTTTTTGGGAGCGCTAAGCGAGACTACTAGCAATCATGATATCGTCCGGCGACGAGTTCCCCGACGACAACTTCTTAATTCGGATTAAATCAAATGAGTTGTTGCTCATGTTTTCAAATTTCAACAATCCAAAAACCTGTTTATTATAGGCAACTGGATTTAATTGGCATAGTTGCGGCTACCGGTCCAGCCCACCTCCGTTCGATGATGGTACGGATTATAAGAGATGGCGCGGTGTCAGGAAAATTGTGTACAGAAAACTTAGTTGTTGACGCCCTCTCTGAAATTGAGCGCTTGCTCTGAAATTCAATCGTTATATGGTTGCAAGAGGCGATCAATACCTATGCCATCTATAGGCTTGGCCTTGGATTTATGTATGCCGTGGATCGTACCACAATGCTTCTTTACGTTTGCGTGTGTCACTGTTTTCACGATTATGACAAATACCTTAATTAATTTACTTGCGTGTTTGTTCTTCACTGGCAAGTGGCTTGGGTCGGCCGTGCGTGCGTCCGGTTTGTTCGTGGAAACTGCACGCGGCTCTGTGTTTCTTTTATCGTAATCCACTGCTTTATTAAATGGGATAGCGGTTACACTCGACCTGGATCACACCAGCCAGGAATCCAGGAATTACATCAAAGTGCGAAGAACCTACACTTAAAGCTTCTTTGGCACAACAATGTGCCGCTTTATTACCCTCTATACCTATATGAAGAAACTTGACCTCCTGGAAAACACCACATAAATCTTTTAGCTCTTTCACGATATGAGCCCCAGCAAATCTCGACTCCTCCTTCTCCTTTAGCCTATCAATCACAAGGAGGCAGTCTGTCTGGATGACAATCTTGGACAAACCTCTCTGCATTGCTGCCTCGATGCCGTCACGACAGGCGAGAAGCTCGCTGATTAAAGGGTCATCCACATATAGATGTTTCTGACACCCCGCCTCAACGAAACCCCCCATGTCACTCCGGATAACGTAGCCCGAGCCCGCTTCTCCTGTGCTGCAGTTGAGGGATCCGTCAGTGTTTAGCATAAACCATCCCGGCGGTGGTCGTCTCCACATGAACACATCTTTCGGTTTTGCCAACGTAGCCTTCGGCGGTAATTCTAGCAAGGACAGCTGCTCCTCAACCAGATGCATAGATCCCAAAGGTTTGTACTGAGCCTCCCCATGAACGAACTTGTTCCTGCTCGACAAGATGCACCACAGCAGTGTCATGGTAATTGGTATCTTGTCTTCTGGAATACAGGAGCTCATCAACAGATCCTGCAACCAGGAGGCCGGGTGCAGGCGTGGCAATGAAAACTCGAAGTAATCCGAGGCAGCACACCAGAATTTCTTTGCATGGCTACATAGGATTAAAGCATGAAATAACGTCTCATCCTCATGCCCACAAAGCTTGCATGTCCCATTGTTCATAATGTGTCTTCTGGCCAGTTCAGAGTAAGATGGTAAGAATCCTTTGATAGCACGCCAACAAAAAACCCTCACCTTCAGGACCACCCTGAGGTGCCAAAGCTTCTTCCACAGACTTTCAGAGCTTGACGATTCTGGAGCATCCCCAATGTCCTGAACAAGCATGCGATATGCGGATCGAACCGAGTAGATGCCAGTTTTTTCTTCATACCAAGCCCAGAAATCCTCACCGCCTCTACGCGGTCGTGGCAGGCGCAGGACCGCCTCCGCTTCCATGGGGCCAAAGGTAGCCCTCACTTCCTGTTCCTTCCAATGGCCAGACGGTTGGTCAATCAACTCCGAGACCAAGGTGAGAGTAGATAGAGGGTTTACTGAGAGAGGAACCCTACCAGAAACACCCTCAATCCACTTGTCTGATCTAAGAAGGGTGTTTGCGCCGTCACCAATCCGACAGACAAGCCCGTGCTTCAGCACATTTCTTCCGCAGATAATCGCCTTCCAGACGCAGGAAGCGCTCTGAGGGCATCCTGCCGAGAGGATGTCATCATTCGGGAAGTACCTCCCTTTTAGTACTCGAGCACACAAGCTATCCGGATTAATCAAAAGACGCCAAGCTTGCTTACCCAGCATAGCATCATTGAACTTTTGGAGGTCTCTAAAGCCGAGACCACCTCTGCCTTTAGCAATAGACATCTTCTCCCATTTCTGCCAGTGCATGCCTCTCCAGTCAAGTGATCCACCCCACCAGTACTTTGACGATGTCGTTGTTAATTTGGAGCATAAACCTTTATTGAGTTTGAAGCAACTCATAGCATAGGTTGATAGGGATTGGAGCACCGACTTAATTAGCACCTCCCGAGCTGCAAATGATGCCATCTTTTCACACCATCCTTGAGCTCGAGATCTTGAATTTTCCAAAATATGTTCAAATTGCTTATCCGTGAGCCTCCCCGCCGCCGTGGGGAGACCGAGATACTTTTCTGAAAGGGCTTCTCGGTCAATCTGCATAGCTTCCTTCATCAACACCCTGATCGGTTCAGGGCAATTGGGGCTAAAGAAGGCCGAGCTCTTCTGTTTGTTAACCTTCTGACCCGACCCATTGCTGTAAATTTCCAGGATCACATTCAGCCGATGAGCACTCCTCACATCGGCTTTCATAAACACAAGGCAATCATCAGTGAACAATAAGTGAGAAATCCAAGGAGATAGGTAACTCACTCTAATGCCCCTGTCGATCCATCCTCCATCATAGTTTTTAATGAGGCACGAGAGCCCTTCCCCACATAACAGAAATAGGTAGGGCGAGATCGGGTCTCCCTGCCGCAGTCCACGAGTGGGTCTGAAGGAAGGAAGAAGTTCCCCATTGACCTTCACCTCCAAGCTCACCGTGGTAACACACTTCATAATGAGAGATATCCAGGCTTCCGCAAAACCCATTTTCCTCATGATCTCCTGCAGGTACGGCCATTCGACACGATCATAGTCCTTCATCATGTCTAGCTTAGCAGCACAGAAAGCGGCCTTGCCTTTCTTCCTCCTCATCGAGTGAACAGATTCATATGCACAGATCACATTATCAGTAATTAACCGCCCTGGTACAAAAGCACTTTGTTCTTCCGCGATTAACTCATCAAGAACCACCCGGAGGCGGTTAGCAAGCACCTTGGAGCAGATTTTATAGATGACATTGCATAAAGCAATAGGACGGTATTGAGTGATATCCTGTGGAGACTTTACCTTTGGAATGAGTACAATTACAGTGCGGTTAATTATCCCAGGCAGATGACCTCCATTCAGAAAACCCAGTACGGCAGACACTATCTCATCCTTGATGAAGGTCCAGTGTTTTTGATAGAAGTTTGCATTGAAACCATCTACACCCGGAGCCTTTGAGGGACCCATAGAGAATAGCGCCACCTCAATCTCCTTCCCTTCGAAAGTCCTGCACAGGATCTCATTCATGTCTTCAGTCACTTTTGACGAGACAAATTGTAGGACCCCCTGCACATCGATGAATTCCTGAGCCTTGAAAAGGTCAGAATAAAACGACTGCACAATTCCTTTGATTTCCTCCTTCCCCATACACACTTCCCCCGCCGCATTCTTCAATGATCGAACTCTATTTTGGTGCTTGCGGATAGTAGATCGGGCATGGAAAAAGCGGTATTCCGATCTCCCGACTTTAGCCAGTCCACTCGGGACCGCTGTTTGGCCATCACTTCTTCTGTACGCAATAATTCAGCAATATTCGCTGCAATCTGCTTTTCGCGGTTTGATGAGCCCCTATGAAGGGCGCGGGAGCGTTCTTTTTTGAATTCTTGGCGGGCCTTCCTCAATTTCCTTCGGATATTTCCAAATTTGGACCTGACATTTCTGCGTTGTCTGCAAAGCCCACAACCCCCAGCAGGCCCACATTACCACCCAACCGAGATTCGGCCCAACCGGCTTCAACAGTTCGTAGATACGATTCATCCCTACTCCATGCATTTTCATAGCGAAAAATGTGTTGAATCTGCTCACTAGAGTCCACAATACTCCGGAGCTCTGTAACCAAGAGGCAATGATCAGATTTTGGCGGATTTAAAGCGTGTCGGACCACTGACTCCGGATAACACCCCAGCAAACTAGGTGAAGAGAGGACCCGATCAAGCCGAACCTTGACGTTTGCGTCCCCCTGCTGCTTATTATCCCATGTAAAGGGTATCCCGATGTAACCCATATCCTGCAGATTACACGTATCCACATCCTCTCTAAAACCGAGCATCTGCCACTCAGCCTGATAAGCATGACCAAACTGCTCTGAATTATCAAGGATCTCATTAAAGTCCTCTGAAATTGAGCGCTTGCTCTGAAATTCAATCGTTATATGGTTGCAAGAGGTGATCAATACCTATGTCATCTATAGGCTTGGCCTTGGATTTATGTATGCCGTGCATCATACCACAATGCTGCTCTACGTTTGCGTGTGTCACTGTTTTCACGATTATGACAAATACCTTAATTAATTTACTTGCGTGTTTGTTCTTCACTGGCAAGTGGCTTGGGTCGGCCGTGCGTGCGTGCGTCCGGTTTGTTCGGGAAGCTGCACTGCACGCGGCTCTCTGTTGTGTTCTCCATTTGGCGCGCGATTGACCTTTTTTTTTTTGAATTGGGCTGGCGCGATTGGCCTGCCAAAAAAAAGGAATTGTCAAGATGTGCGCCAGAGTCTACACATGGGACGGGGGTCCCAGTCAGCTCACCAACCGCGCGTGTGCGGAGGAGGCTTCCAGCTGGGAGGCAGGCCGGAGACTCGCCGAACGTGCTCACTAATTTAACGGGTCAGTCAATCGAGGAGAGTTAAGCATCCAGGTGGACTCCTCACTAGCGAGCCACGGTGACACGCGAGATCCATCTCTTGACCGGCCGACTCGTTCGCCACGGCCACGACTTCCACACTAGTACTATTATAAGTAGTACGTTAAGCTGTTGCACAATTCCGAAATGAACCACATAGGAAGCATTATTACTACTAGTACTCCCTTCGACCCATATTAGCTGACATAAGTTTGTTTAAATTTGGATGAATCTAGATATGATTTAGTATATAGGTTTATTCAAATTTTGATAAATCCAAATCAACTAATATGGGTCGGAGGGAGTAGTAAAAAATAAATAAATAATACTCCCTCCAATTTATATTAGTTTACTTAGATTCATTTAGATATAAATGTATCTTGTTAAGTTTTAATACTAGATACATATTCATATCTAGATAAATTTGATGCAACTAATATTGGTCAGAGTGAGTATTTTCTTCTGTTGTTCGGTTGTCGTAGATTGGATATATATAGGCTCGTTCAGTTGCTGGGCTTGACCCCACAGTGGACTGGATTGGCTATTTATCGCTGTAAAGCCATACTAGGTTCCAGGAAGGAACTCCAGCCGGGGCGATGCCTTAGTTTATGTTTGTAGCTCAAAATCTGACGAAAAAAAGGGTAAACATCGACGTATATATGCGTGCACAAAGATTATGCACCATTTCAAATAAAAACGCGATTATACACAAGAGTCGGTCTACATCATGAATATAACCCCCCAAAAAACTCATCATATTACTTTCTGACATGCCTGTTCTTGAGCCATGATTGCACTTGTTAGCGGCAGCCACACGATGGGAGAAGAAACCAACAATCGATATAAACAAAGGAAAAGGAAAAGGAAAATGAACCGTCATGGAGAAGAAACCAACAATCGATGCTAGTACATGTGTTAGCGGCAGCCACACGATGGGAGACAGCACACGGAACAAAACTGGCTTTCTAGGTACTTTCTTATATGGTTTCTGTCCGTGCGTGCGGCGGCCAATATGCCTGAGGTTCAAACAAAAACAACTAGTATTAGTTCATCGGCTCCATAGTCCAACCAACGCAATTTTTTAAGGACCAGAGCCGTTTGTGCGGACTTTTCCCGACGACGCGGAAAGAAAGTAGAGGCGAATCAGGACCTAACTCACGGCTAAGGGGTTTAGCATCTACTCCCTCTATCCCAACGCTTAAGGCCTATATTTTTTTTTAAAAAAGTCAAACCAACTGAACTTTGACCAAACTTTTAGAAAAAACTATTAATAAACATGATATTTTGCAGACATTATATGAAAATATATTTCATTATCTATCTAATGATATTGATTATGTATTTTGCATATTAACATTTTTTGGTAAAAACTTGGTCAAACTTGACATAGTTTAACTTTTCAAAAAAAAATATAGACCTTAAGCCTTGGGATGGAGGTAGTAATAATAATCTAACAATCTTGTTTGTTCCATGTGCCTTAAACAACCCACACTCCTCCGCATAACACTAGTACTACTCCTTCCATCCAAAAATAGATGCCGTATGTTTGTTAAAATTTAGATGAATCTATATACTAAATAATGTCTAGATTTATTTAAATTTTGACAAATCTAAAACATCTATTTTGGGACGGAGGGAGTACTATTTTGACAATTGACACAGACGCCATTATCCGGCCATATTATGATATGACATGCTATCACTGTCACTTATAATTAGTCTTGTGCTCACCTCCGAGGAACAACAGTGCAACGATAACAATTTGGAAAGGATTCAAAATCGGCTACTGTTTTTGTTAATAGGGTCAAAAAAGATACAGTATCATTACAAAGACTCCATAAGCGTTGGGTGTTGAGTACCACACAATAGAAATCATGTATCTGTAGCGTGCAGCTGAATAGCTGAATGTCGGAATGACGTTGCATTCATGTCGGCCAAAATTGTTAGTATCTACTTTCGTTGTTGATACTCCAGATGAATGCAACAGAGAAGTTGTGTGCATCCTACTTATCCAGATGACAAATATAATCATTCCTCTAATATGCAATAAAGCGTCCATTTCCCCTAAAAAAAAATGCGCCAAAATTGGCCTGCGTCTACGTCCATGGCGCCTACCCTACTGAAACGTATCTCACACACCGTCCTGTAGGCGGTGGTAACTTTCAAACTTGCTGTACGAAAACCAACAGAGAAGAAAAAATAAATAAGTTAAAGGAAATGATTAATTACAAATCTTGGTATGGTTCTCAAAATTTCTCGAAAAACAAATTCCTAACAAGTCCGGAAGAAATGCCATGTCGCGCGACCCCTGTTTTCGGATCTTCAAAAAATTGAGTTTAAAACGGTTTCAAAAAATTCGAAAAAATGCACGTCTCCAAAGCATCGCGTAAATTTTCTGCTCAAACTACTTTATATTTTAGCCTAAAATAGTATTTTGTCCCAAAAATGTAGACGATGCTTTATCACATGGTTGGCTACATGTTAATAATTTTTCGCATTTTTCAGAACTTTTGAATTGAAATTTTCGAAGTTGGGAAAAAGAAGAAACCGGGCTGCCTGGAGCCCAGGTTCTACCAGGGATATTCTCTTTGATGGGACAAGCTTTTTTTCTCGGGGTTTCGACTTTCGAGAAGAACAGAGGAGACATGACAGCCGAGGCGACTGCTCACCGATTTTAGATGCGGCGCCGTCGTAGCTGGCGCTGCATACGTGCCTGCGGCGCCGCACCGGCGGCAATGGCAAAAAAGGGTTTTTCTGGTTGAATTTGTTTTCGAATAGGGTTAATCTTTAAATTTCTTATGACTTTAGGTTATTTTTATTTAATTTGTCGGACAGGCGAGGCGACTGCTCACCGATTGCGCAACTACGCGGGTACTGGTACCACTGGCAGCGTTGATTTAATCAGTCATCGATTAGAGTGTACTACTTGTTTGTTTGTTTGTTTACTTTCTTGTGATTATGTTATTGACCTGGGGCTCCATCATGCATGGTGGTCTAGAATCACCAAGAACAAATGCAAACATCCTTTGTACGTGCTACTAGAAGATGCAGATAACACGCTCCTGACACGAAACGAAACGAAACGAAACGAAACCCCCTTTGATTTGGTAAACTGCATCGGCTTTTCCCAACTAACCAACCAACGGTGGCGGCGTACTTGGTCCACCAAATCATACAAAATTAGTGTAATAGTATACTCTTTGCGATTCCCCGATTGTGGATATGCTAACAATGCTTTTTTTCTTCTTCAGAATAACATGCTAGTCCTTGACGTCTATACGTACTTGTTTACTCCGACGACTATGAGCTAACAACGCAGTGTGTTGACCAGAGCACGTAATTGTTTTTTTAGAGCAACCGGCAGGAGCTCTGCCTTTTCTATTAGTAGGGAGAATAGAGGATCCGGTACAAAATGGCATGTTTAGTTTAAGGTGTAAACATGCCAAAAAACACCAAGACAAGAACGAAAAAACGTAAGTCTAGTCTGGCTCGGCTGGGATGGCCGGCCCAAGCCTAGCGCAAGCAGCCGAACGTTGAAGAATGTCGTCTCTGGCAATGGAGGCCACTTCTACATATGTCACGCGCCGGCCCGTGAAGATTCGTCTGTTCCGTTCTTTTCAGGCGTTCCACAGAACGTAAAGCATGCGACCGCTGAGGCGGTTTTGTTTCGTCTTGGACTTTCCTTTGATCAGGTCGTCCCACCAATCCGAGGTGGAGTCGAACGTCTGGCCATGGTCGCCCACGTGATCATTATCCCAGGCTTGCGTTGTATGCCAAACAGCAGTTGTGAAGGGGCAGTCCTTGCAAAGGTGGACGGCGGATTCCGGGGCAGAGCAGCAAAGCTGACAGGTTGGGTCGTTTGGCCATCATCAGATTGCCAGCATATCAGCAGTGAGCAGTTTCCCGTGAAGCGCCAACCAGGAGAAGAGCTTGCACTTCGGTTCGGCGTGCGCATACCATATTTTCTCGGCCTTGAATCTGGGGAAACATCCGTTGAATTGAGCATGGTAGGCCGAGCTGGCAGTGTATATACCATCAGTTGTCAGAGTCCAGGTGATGGAGTCCGACTGATGAGGTACGAGCTGGGTGTCTTGGACGATGTCCCATATCGCCAGGTATTGAGCGAGCTGGATAGGGGAGTGAAGGCTCGCGACCGAGAGGATCCAGTTTTCCCGGGAGAACTCCACAGAAACCGATCTTCTTTTCCTGGTGGCGATGCTGTAAAGGTCAGGGGCCCATTGTTTGAGTGGCCCGAGGCCACACCAATTGTCATGCCAGAATGATGCAGAATTCCCGTTTCCAATCGAATTTTTCGTGCATGCCCTAAACAGGTCCATGTCAGCCGCACTGCATGGTAGTTTAGATCCGTTCCAGGTGCGCGCGGGGTCAGTCGATTGTAGCCAAGGCCAGCGCAGTCTAAGAGCCCTCCCGATGCGGGCGAGGTCTGGCATCCCGAGGCCTCCCAAGGCCTTAGGCCCTGAGCATCTTCCGGTTTAAGCGCTTTTCCGTGCGCGGCATGCTCGCCCTCGTCGCCAGCCCAAACAAAGTTTCGGACGATCTTTGTAATCTGCTTGCGAGCCCATTTTGAAAGGGGAATGGCTGTGGAGTGGTAGATTGCGGTGGCCAAAAGCACCGACTTCGCCAGGGTGATCCTGCCAGGACGTGCTATGTTTTTCCCGTACCAGCCCGGGAGCTTTCCGGCGATCTTATCGAAAAGGGGCTGGTAATCGACTTTGCGAAGCCTGCGAAAGTGAAGAGGTAGGCCTAGGTATTTCCCCGGAAAGACGGCAAGCCTTGCAGGGAAGGCTGCGAGAACTTCGTCAAGGTCTATCTGTCCGCATTGCACCGGGAAGATCTCAGTTTTCTCCATGTTGGTCACCAGACCGCTTGCTTTTCCGAAGGAGTCGAGGATGGCTTTGATGGCAGTTAGCTCCTCTTTGGTAGGGTTGACAAAAATTCCAGCGTCGTCAGCGTAGAGAGAGATCCGGCATCTGGTCGATCTTGAGCGAATGGGCCTCAGAATCCCATTAGTAGTGGCCACAGACAGGATGCGCTGCAGGGGGTCGATGACCAGGATGAAAAGCATCGGGGATAGCGGGTCGCCTTGTCGTAGTCCTCTGCGATGCCAAAAGGCCGTGCCCGGGTCCCCATTTAGCAGGATCCGAGAGGATGCAGAAGCTAGGGTTAAACAAACCCAGTCTCTCCACATAGGGCCAGAGCAAGTAATTGTGGAGTACAAAAATATCCCATAATTTGCCATTGCTTAAGTAGTTTAATTTACCCCTTTTTTTAGCATTCGATTTAGAAGATGCGTACCCCTCCCCCCCCAAGTCGTACAAACCCGTAGAATCTCAAACACAAGAACGGCTCAGATCGCTTAATACCCCCTCATAATTAGTATAAACAACGTCATCACCGGCGACGGCCGTGTCTGCGTGGTGGTAGTGGTGGTGGTTGGGTATGGCGAGCGGTGACTCGCCCTAGTCGACACACGCCTCAGCTTGGCTTTGTAGATGTGCGCCAGAAGGGCCATCGCAGCGGCGGCGCGGCGGAAGCTGAGGCGTAATGGAGATGGCGCGCGAGAGGCCGTCAAACAGTCCGGCTGAATGTACGCATCGCAGAATCCTCAAGCTCTTGTACTACGCCGCAGCAGCATCGCATCACAGAGACTTTTCCGCCGGCCAATCGATCTCCAGCCAAAGCAAGAACGGTACACACGCAACTAACCATGACCTGATTTTTCTTCTCGATTAGTTTCTGTTGTGCCAATCATGTTCGTTGTCGCAAGAGTGTCATGATGGCCGGCTGCAGCGACGGTCGTGGTGACGATGGCCAGAACGGTGGTCTGGCGGGGGTCGTGTGCGTGCGGGGAGAAGATCATACAACTACACGTCTCAATTCGTATGTCTATATATAAATAATAATACTCGGTTTGATACGGGTTTAGATATATACGTGAACGGATTTATATGAGTTTAGGGTGAGGGGGGTTGTACTGAAGTCCTAACGACAAGGCGATTGCTTTGCACAAGTGGCACTCTGATCTGGATGTCTTTTATGTTGAATAATAGAGCAATTTACCAAGCGAATTATCCATAATAAACGCTAGAAAAAACATGATTAGAATAAAAGACAAAATACTAATCATGTGAAATAGCGAAAACATATTAAGACAGGTAACCAAACAGGCTGCAAGACATAAGTCTTGAGATACGATTAGAACAAGATTGATAAAGAAAACATACACGGCAGCGGCAGCAGAAGAGGAACCACCGGTGTTCGTGTTGGCACCGTCGTTAGCCATGTCGTCGAGGAAGAGGGTGCTGATGTCGGGGAAGAAGTCCTCGTTGGGGAAGACGTCGGCGCAATCGGTATCCGAGAGGGAGTCCGTGATGAAGTCAGTAGTCGCACCGATAGCGCTCCCCCAAAACCTTATCGCCCTTCTCCGTACAGGACTCGAAGCAGCGGAGTCTCGGAGGCCTACTGTCCCAGCTAGCGATGCACGCCGCAAGACGGGATGGGGAAGACCTAGGTAGCGCAGTGCTCTGGAACTGGAGGCGCTAAGAGTTTGTGACAGTGTATCTAAGAGGAGGCGCGACCTCTCTCCTATATAGACATAGAGGGGTAGGCACACAGGCTGCGCTGAAGATAAAACGAACAGACAGAAGTTGAAACGAACAGGCAGCAGCCCACCGGGCAGCCTCCACTCAGTTCATATTTATTTAGCTCTTATTAAAAGTCCAAAATGTTTCAACTTCTGTACGACTTTTCATATACCATTCATGCGTGGCAAAATAAAGCTCGGCTCAGCGAGATTCCCGCAACCCGCGGCGCACGCGTCGTGACTAGGCGTGGCGAGGCGAGGCGTGGCGAGGCGAGCGAGAAGGAGGAGGAGCACGCGTGTGGGACTCTCTCCTTCTCCTTCTCATCCTTTTACCAAGTGGTAGGAAAGCTCACCTTATAAGCTGGTCCAACTTCTACTCAACTAGCAATGTGGGACTAAACATTTGTCCCAGCTCTTGCCTTACATGAATGGGCCACATGGGCCTTTAGGATTTTCAGAAATTATGAAATGGAAAATAGGATAGATTATTTGGGCCAAAATTCCAACAATCCCCCACCAAATCCCAGAGGCACATGTAATTTGCCTTTGGTTCCAAAACACTGTTTAAATACCGGTACTGTAGTGGAGACAGTTAAGTTGAACTTCCACCTAGAATTCTATGCTACACTAGGTTGCGACTTGTACAGTGGACTATGCCTTGAACTGCAAGTTTGCTGCAACCTAGCTTCACACAAAGCCTTGACTGATACTGGGCTACCGTGGGACTTCCCCGCGGGTGGAGCTTATGCGTCATACTCCATGGCCTTTCATGAGTTTATTAGAGAGCACCCAACTCTCATAGACTGCGACGTTTGACAGTCAGACTTATATAGGTGTGTTCTTCAATAGATGTTCTGCATGAAAATATCTCTGCTTAAGATTAAGCCATTTAGAACACATTAAGATAAAATCAACCTGCCGTGCAGAATAGGAAAGTATTGCATCTTCACGGAGTGATGTTCATTAAAGTGGGAATACTTTCCTCTCAGTCTACCAACCGCTTGTCTCCCAATTCTAATTCACGGGATCTCCGATCACATAGATTGGTTTGCCACTGTGGAAAACTCATAGTGTGGGTCTCATACCCATCTCCTTCGATGCATTTTCTATCACATTGCGTGATAGTCCCTTTATGAAGGGATCTGCCAGGTTTTTAGATATTTGGATATAATCCAATGCAATAACTCCGGAGTTTCTCATTTTCCTGACAGATTTTAGTCTCCTCTTCACATGTCTTGAGGACTTCATATTATCCTTAGAACTGTTCACCTTAATAATCACAGTTTGATTATCATAGTTCATTGGAATTGCGGGTATAGGTTTTTCAACCACAGGTAAGTCCATCAAGAGTTCACGTAGCCACTCTGCCTCAACAGTGGCCGTGTCTAGTGATGTGAGTTCTGTTTCCATAGTTGACCTCGTTAAGATGGTCTGCTTGCAAGACTTCCAAGAAACAGCGCCACCACCAAGTGTGAATACATATCCACTCGTGGCCTTTATCTCGTCAGCATCAGATATCCAATTTGAATCACTATAACCCTCTAGTACCCTCGGATACCCGGTATAGTGTATGCCATAGCTCGCAGGTTTTTAGATATCGCATAACTCTCTCAAGAGCATGCCAGTGATCATCTCCTGGATTTGAAACAAATTGACTGAGTTTGCTTACAGCAAAGGCGATGTCAGGCCTCGTGGCACTAGCTAAATACATAAGCGAGCCAATGATTTGAGAGTATCTTAGTTGGTCTCTAGCATTTCCTCGATTCATTCGAAGCAACACACTAGGATCATACGGTGTAGGAGAGAACTTGAAGTCGCTATACCCGAAACGACTCAAGATCTTTTCCACATAGTGGGACTGAAGCAGTGTAATCCCACCATCACCATCTCTCAATAGCTTGATGTTTAGGATGACATCAGCTACTCCCAGATCCTTCATCTCAAAGGAACGAGATAAGAAATATTTGACCTCCTTAATTGCATTAAGGTTGGTTCCGAAAATCAGTATGTCATCAACATACAAACAAAGGATGACTCCCTCACCCCCACCATGGCGATAGTATATACACTTGTCAGCTTCATTTACAACAAAGCCTGCAGTGGTTAAGGTTTTATCAAAATTTTCGTGCCACTGCTTAGGTGCTTGTTTAAGACCATATAAATACTTCAGTAGCTTGCACACTTTTCTTTCTTGACCATTTACTACAAAACCATCTGGTTGATCTATATAAATTTCCTCATCCAACTCTCCATTTAGGAAAGCCGTCTTAACGTCCATTTGATGAACGAGAAGACCGTGTGAGGCAGCCAGAGAAAGTAGTACTCGAATGGTGGTCAACCTTGCTACAGGTGAGAGTAAGTGTCAAAGAAGTCTTCATCTTCCTTTTGGGTATAACCCTTGGCCACAAGCATTGCCTTGTACTTCTCAATAGTACCATCGGGCCTTAGTTTCTTCTTGAACACCCATTTACATCCTATAGGTTTGTACCCATAAGGAAGATCAGTGATCTCCCATGTTTCATTAGCTAAGATGGAGTTCATCTCACTATGAACAGCTTCCTTCCAGTAGTCAGCATCAGAAGATGCATAAGCTTCTGAAATGGAAGTGGGAGTGTCATCGACAAGGTACACAATAAAATCATCACCAAAAGACTTTGCAGTCCTTTGTCTCTTGCCCCTTTTAGGAATTTCATTATCATCCTCCTTAGGACTTTCAGAGTGTTCAATTGGAATGGTAGGTTCAAAGAATATAGCAAATTCCTGATTAGATGAACTAGGTATCTCCGGATTTGATGAGTTAGGTTTATCCTTCATTGGAAAGATATCCTTAAAGAAAGTCGCATCAGTCGACTCCATGATTGTACCGACATGAATGTCAGGCACTTCAGATTTTACTATCAAGAATCTATAACCAATGCTATGAAAAGCATAGCCTAGAAAAACACAATCAATGGTTTTTGGTCCAAGCTTGCGCTTCTTGGGGATTGGTACATTAACCTTTGCCAAACAACCCCAAGTACATAAGTAAGAGAGTTTTAATCTTTTATTCTCCCATTCTTCGAATGGAGTAATTTATTTGTTCTTTGTGGGAACTCGGTTTAGGGCATGACACGCGGTCAATAGTGCCTCCCCCCACCATTCCTTAGAAAGACCCGATGAATCTAACATGGAGTTAACCAAATCTTGTAGAGTACGGTTCTTTCTTTCGGCTACTCCATTTGACTGGGGTGAGTAGGGAGGCGTCCTCTCATGAATTATGCCATGTTCTACACAAAAAGAATCAAACTCGTTGGAAAAATACTCTCCACCACGACCAGACATAAGCCTCTTAATCTTTCAATCAAGTTGATTTTATGCCTCAGCTTTATATATTTTGAAAAAACTCAAAGCCTCTTCTTTTGATTTCAGAAGATACACATGACAATATCTCGTAGAGTCATCGATCAAAGTCATGAAATATTTCTTTCCACATTTTGTCAACACACCATTCATCTCACAAAGATCAGAATGTACGAGCTCTAGTGGTGTTAAATTTCTCACTTCCGCAGTCGTATGTGACTTGCGAGGTTGTTTAGCTTGCACGCAGACATGGCACTTAGATCCCTTAATAGTTGTGAAATCAGGGATTAAATTCATTTTGGCTAGCCACGTCATACAACCAAAATTAATATGACAAAGACAAGAGTGTCAGACATTTGATTCAAAATTCGTGTAAATATGATTAACAACTTTATTACAAATGTCTGACAGAGATAAGCGGAACAAGCCTCCACACTCATAGCCTTTACCAACAAAGGTTCCATACTTCGAAATTACAAATTTGTTGGACTCGAATACAATCTTGTAGCCATCTCGACACAGAAGAGATCCGCTAACAAGATTTTTTTTTATTGAGGGAACATGATGCACGTTCTTGGTAAGACGGTCTTTCCCGAAGTGAACTTCAGATCGACCGTACCAACACCATGAACAGAAGCATGCGAGCCGTTCCCCATCAGCATGGTTTGAGTCCCTCTGACCTGATATGAAGAAAATATGAAAATATCAGAACAGGCATGTACATTAGCGCCCGTGTCAATCCACCAATCCGGAGAATGACATAATGAAAGAACAGTAGGTAATATACCATACCCAACATCTTTCATCTCAACATCGCCCATGACAACATTAGCGCCTTGCGCCTTCCATCTTGGCGCTTGTCAAAGCGGTTAGGACAAGCAGGAGCCCAATGATTAGGATCACCGCACACAAGACACGCACCTTTCCTCTTATCAGTCTTCTTCTTGAAGCTGGTGGACTGTGAGGCCTTGCTCTTTCCATCGAACTTTCTTTTGTCATCAAACTTGCCTTTGTTCTTGAACTTGTGAGGCTGAAAGTTCCTTTTCTGTACCAGGTTGGCATTAGAACCTCCCTCGGTACCTCGATCACGTGTGTCTTTTGCTCTCGCCTTCTCTTCCACATCAAGAGTCCCAATGAGATCCGTCACGGAGAACTCTTGTCTCTTGTGCTTCAGAGAAGTAGCAAAATTCCTCCATGACTGGGGAAGTTTGGCAATGATGTCTCCGGCAACAAACTTGTCCGGTAACACACAAGTGAAGTGCTCAAGCTTCCTGGCAAATGACTGTATCTCATGAGCCTGCTCCACAATGGGACGGTCCTCAACCATCTTATAGTCATAGAATTGTTCCATGACATACAGTTCACTGCCAGCATCGGAGACTCCAAATTTTCTCTCGAGCGCATCCCACATATCCTTACCATTGCTAAATGACAGATATGAATCGACAATATTGTCGCCAAGAATGCTGATAAAGGCAGCCTTGAAAGTGGTATCAAGTTTTTGGAATGCCTCTTCCTGAGCGGGATTAAGTTCTCCCTCAGGTGCGCCATAAATGGCGTTATAGCAGTTCATGGTCTGAAACCAGAGCACTGCTCTCGCATGCCATCGTTTGTAATTCACACCTTCGAACACAGGTGGCTTCATAGAAGCAACAAAGCCACTTGGGGAAAATTGCCTAAAATAAGTTTTTTGGATTGTTGAATAATAGAGCAATTTACCAAGCGAATTACCCATAATAAACGCTAGAAAAACATGATTAGAATAAAAGACAAAATACTAATCATGTGAAATAGAGAAAACATATTAAGACAGGTAACCAAACAGACTGCAAGACATAAGTCTTGAGATGCGATCAGAACAAGATTGATAAAGAAAACATACACGGCAGCGGCAGCAGAAGAGGAACCGCCGGTGTTCGTGTTGGCACCGTCGTTAGCCATGTCATCGAGGAAGAGGGTGCTGATGTCGGGGAAGAAGTCCTCGTTGGGGAAGACGTCGGCGCAATCGGTATCCGAGAGGGAGTCCGTGATGAAGCCAGTAGTCGCGCTGATAGCGCTCCCCAAAAACCTTATCGCCCTTCTCCCGTACAGGACTCGAAACAGCGGGGTCTCGGAGGCCTACTGTCCCGGCTAGCGGTGCACGCCGCAAGACGGGATGGGGAAGACCTAGGTAGCGCAGTGCTCTGGAACTGGAGGCGCTAAGGGTTTGTGGCAGTGTATCTAAGAGGAGGCGCGACCTCTCTCTTATATAGACATAGAGGGCAGCCCACCGGGCAGCCTCCACTCAGTTCATATTGGCGAGGCGAGGCGTGGCGAGGCGAGCGAGGAGGAGGAGAAGCGCGCGTGTGGAACTCTCCTTCTCCTTCTCATCCTTTTACCAAGTGGTAGGAAAACTCACCTTATAAGCTGGTCCAACTTCCACTCAACTAGCAATGTGTGACTAAACATTTGTCCCAGCTCTTGCCTTGCATGAATGGGCCACATGGGCCTCTAAGATTTTCAGGAATTATTGAAATGAAAAATGGGCTAGACTATTTGGACCAAAATTCCTATATTTTATAGGCTCATATATATATTGCTTAGATGACCATGCCGACAAGTTTGTTCTCTGTAGGATGAGCTAAGTAACACGCAGCAGAGCACATGCATGCATCTCTGTGGTTAGGATATTATTACAGTACATCCAACGCTTTGTGCGTGTGTAACAGTCTGAGGACGTACTACGCTTTACTATACTCTTGTGTCGAAGGTTCTTGTAAGGCAGCCATAGCTAGTGGCTGGATCGGTTCTCTGAATCGGGAATTCTGCACAAGCACAAGTGAAAGCAACAGAGTGCCGGCGCGCGCGATTTGTGCCGGAGTGCGTCGAAATACTATTAGTTAATTATTATATGATGATGATTAGGACACAAGGGGAAAAAAAGATTAACGGTTGGTGCTACATGCCGGTCTCGCAATCTTCCATCGACGACTCGCGCTCCCTCGTTGACGGTCGACGTGGGTTAATTAATTAGTCATTTACCGGGTCAATCACGGAGGCTCTCTGGCACCGCCGGCGGCGGCCGGCTACACTTGATGATAGAGAGTTGAGCGGCTGGCGTACTTACTAGTAGTATCAATCAGTGTCGTCGGCGACCCAGGCCGCCGGAGCAGAAGCTAAGCTGGTTCGACCGGCCCAATTCTTTTAGGGCTTTTTTTAAAGCTGTCCTATTCCAGTTTTCTAGAAAGTCGGTTCAAAAAATTTGCGGCGCTTTTAAATTTGTTGAGACTTAACTATTTTAGAAGCCTCGCAAATTTTTTAGATCGCCTTTACAGGAAGCTGGAAAGAGGACGGCTTCTCGAAAAAGTAAAAAAAAAAAACTGGGCCCATAGTGGCAATCAGCTCACCAACCGTGCAGTGCAGGTGCAGGTGCAGTGGAGGCCGCCAGGGAGGAATCAGAGACTCGCTGACCGTCGTCATGCCGCGCCCGGCCCGACACGTACATCAGGATGGGAACAGGCCGGGTCGACTGCCCGTCGGGTCTCTGGCACGGCCACGGGCGTCCCTGCCTACTACTCGTTGTGTGCCACTTGCAGAAATCGACTAGTTGCACTAGATCTTAATTCCTTTTTATTACTATATCTTACACATTGCGCAAATTAGGGCAAACCATAATAATGCGATGCCACCGAGATAATTTCCTATGTGGTATGTATTTTTTTTCATCAAATGTGTTGTGCTTATTACACTCGGCGCGCAACATTTACGAGAGCAAGAAAGTCAGCTTGCGTCGTGTAGAACAATCTCTTAAAATCAAGTGCGCTATGAGTTAAAACGTTGCACACTTTTCGGTGAAAAAAGGTGTCTTGTTCTAATAATGTCACATGGGCACCATTGTAATATGGTGATACTCTAAAACAAGAGATAGCTATAGTACGGTTGTTGTACAATTCCGAAAATGCACAACATAGTTATCTAATATGAGCATCATTATTATTATTAGTAAAACACAAACCAAACCAATAATAATCATCCCTCTCTTGTAGAGTTTATTAGTAGTAGTATGGAATGCGTAATTATCTTTGTACATAATAAGAGCCCCCGTCTATTTCTACGGGGTAAGTTTGGTTTGATACTCTACCTAAGCAAATGTGTTCCCAACACAAATATATTAACCAATCCCATGGACAGCACCAATCTGATCAACAAAGCAATACTACTCTTAGGTTCCATGAATATTTCAAAGCAATATGTTACAAGTAAAACATTGCACAGTTCTCATGGAACACTCCGCGTTCTAATCTTATACAAGTAACACTACGGTGTTGTTTTGCACAAAAAAAAAGCAACACTACGGTGCTATTTGTAATTAAAGAGCAAGTAAACCACTATGCCTATTTGGAGGAAGGCAAGATGTACTAATCTTAGATATTACCAAGTTGTGTGGTTATAAAAGGTAAATCGCCCTCACATTTTTCTTGCTAAAAATTCATAATCCAACATTTCACACAAATATGGGTCCCACACCCCCATTGTTTCAATGCTATACGTTCCATTCCCAATGGTGTCATCTAGATATAGATTACGCGCTAGTATTATATTTTAACAACTTATTTAACCACAGACATTTTGGTAAACAGTTCATAATAAAACATCATTTACCTTATATAAACAACATTATAGAGATATTCATAAATGCAGGGAGATATACTAACGAAGGATTGCATGTTTTTGGAGAAATACATCATTTACCAATTTAAGACAAGTAACTTTGAAGTCACGGAGTTACAAGTTAACTAACACTTAAATCCTACAAGTAACAAAACACGACACTATAACAATGATATCATTATCAACCTCGTGCAACAGAAGTTCATACCGTCTCTACTTCAAGCGATAGTATTGCTAGGTAATTTACATACGAAAATGTACAGAACACTTTAGAATGAATAGTGTTGACAAAGTAGAATAAGTGCTAAAGCTATTGTACCAACACTTCATTCATTAAATCAAGAGCGTTTGGTAGTGGGCCTAGCAAGCTCCTCGTGGACCAACTCAACAAGACGACACATGGTGGTCAATGTCAAGCACAAGGCTTCTACCTGGACGAATAGTGGCGACTTCTCTACCCGGCTAGATTGGTCAACTAGATGGCCGACTTACGAAGTTTCATTAGTGACCATTAGGATCACCATCAATTATAGCATCAATGCTACCATCAAGACAAACATTACCAATACAATCAAAGCGGGGGTTTCCACGCGCCCACTACCAAGACTAAGCACTAAGTTACCCACAAATAAATTATTTTATAAGGAAAGGCCTCATGAGTAAAGATTTCAATATAACTCCCCATGGGATAGTCTTAGAGGATAAACATTGCCATGATATGTTTGTACAAGGAGAAATTTATTAATAAACCACTGCAGAATTTCTGAGAAAGACACCATGACCTACTATTAGAGGAGCAACTCATCAAAAGATGGTGATACTAGTAGAATATGGTGCTTTCACATAAAAAACTAACGCAACATTCTCTGACATTGTTGTACCCCTACATGTTGTTTTCTGGAAATGCTAGATTACCAATATCCATCTCACAAACACATGAGTTTCCACCCTCTTTAATTTGAGGTGACATGTATCTCATGTGCTTCGAGTAGACAAGTGCATGCATCCTTTTGAGCAGTTTAATTAGTACTTGGCAAAAATAAAGCAATGGCTAGTGCTACATAACGATATATCTTATTCCATTAAAGTAAAAGTGTTGCATGTAAAACGTTGCGCAATTTCAAAAAACAATATTGCGTGCCAATAAGGAAAATAAATGTCATATATTAGAGCAAATAAAAATCACCTTCGTTGGATATCAAAAGTGCATACCACCAAGAGTCCCTTCATCATCTCCTTCAATATGACATAGATGAAGTGATAGATATCCATACGATGCAACACGAGACCCCGACCTCTCTTGAACAAGTGTCACATGATACTTCAGATAGATACACAACTACAAGGAAGCCTAAATCCCTTCGAGAGGGTGAACCATACCTACACAGAGATAAGCACCAGTTGACGCGTCAACTATCTTTTTCCATCAAAGTGCGTGGTGGGAAGCATTGCATTAGAATGTTGCACAATATCGGAAACCTATCCATTCAAGAATGTCAATGACACCGACTAACAGATAAGCAAGCGTGATGTGGCAATGATATTTTTTAATTAAACTTGGGGGTACGTTAGTACCAGGACCTGCCGATCTCGGGAGCATATTCCTACAAAGAGTCCAATGGCACCTATCAATAGATAAGCAAGCCAGACGCGTCAACAACCTTATTCCCTTAAAGCGAGGGCTTTACCAGTATAACCCCGCAAGTTCAAAATCCTATTCCTTTGAAAACTTCAACAACAACGACCAGCATATATGCTAATGTGGTGTTTGTTGCGATTTTTCTCCATTAAAACAGGGTTGTTGCGGGTAGAACCCTGCACGATCTTGGAAACATCTCCCTTCCAAAAGCTCAACGACACCGACCAAAAGATAAGTAAGTGTAACACGACAATGATCCTTTCCCATTAAAGCAAGGATGTTGCGGTGGAACCTTGTGCGATCTTGAGAATTTATCACTTCAAGGAAGTCAATGGCACCGACCAACGCATAAGAAGTGTTACACGGCAACTATTTTTTCCCATTAAGGATGGGGCATTGCCATTGAACGTTGCACGATCTCGGAAACATATCACTTCGAGGAAGGTCAACGACACCCCCAATGGCTAAGCAAGTGTGACACAACAACAATCTTTTTCCCATTAAAATTGGGACTTTGCCTTTGGATATTGCACAATCTCGGAAAACCTATCACTTTGAAAATGTCAACAACACTGTCATCAGATAAGGAAGAATGACGCGACAATGCTATTTTCCCATTAAAGCATGGTGTTCCCAGTAGAACCTTGTGCGATCTTGAAAACTTATCACTTCGAGAAGCTCAATGGCACCGACCGACAGATGAGCAAAGCATGACACAACAATAATCTTTTGCTATTAAAGCGGGGGTGTTGCCGTTGAACCTTGCGCGATCTCGAATACTTATCACTTCGAGAAGCTCAACGACACTATCCAATGGATGAGCAAGTGTGACACGAAAATGATCTTTTCCTGTTAAAGCGGGACGTTGTCGTTGAACATTGCGTGATCTCGAAAACTTATCACTTCGAGAATGTCAGTGATACCGTCCAACGGATAAGCGGGCGTGACGCGACACCGAACTTTCCTTTTAATGTGCTTTCATGAAGAACCTTGTGAGACAATCTTGGAAACTTATCACTTCGGGAAGGTCAACGACACTAGCCAATGGATAAGCAAGCGTGACACGATACGATCTATTCGCAATAAAGTGGGGGCATCGCCGGTTGAACCTTGCGCGATCTCAAAAACTTATCACTTCGAGAAGGTCAATGCATCAACTGGTAGATACGCAAAGCATGACGCGACAACGACATTTCCCTGTTAAAGCAGGGGGTGTTGCCGTTGAACCTTGAGCGACCTCGAAAACTTATCACTTCGAGAAGGTCAATGACACCGTCCAACGGATAAGCAAGCATGACGCGCCAGCGATCTCTTCCCATTAAAGCATTGCTTTATTAGCAGAACCTTGCGCGATATCGGAAACTTGTCACTTCGAGAAGGTCAACGACACCGTCCAACGGATAAGCAAGCATTACGCGACAATGATCTTTTCCCATTAAAGCATTGCTTTACTAGTAGAACCTGGCGCGATCTCGGAAACTTATCACTTCAAGAATGTCAGCGGCACCGACCAACATATAAGCAAAGATGACACGATAACGATCTTTCCGCATTAAAGCGGGGGTCCGGTTGAACCTTGCACGATCTCGGGAACTTATCACTTCGAGTTTCGCACTAAAGCTGGGGGAGTTGCCTCTTGAACCTTGCATGATCTCGAAAAAATTATTCACTTCATGAAGATCAACGGCACCGTCAAACGGATAAGCAAGCACGGCGCGACAACGGTTTTTTCCATTGAACTGGGACGCCGCCAGTAAACCCTGCCCGGTTTTAAAAACTCATCTCTTCAAGAAGGTCATCGACTCTGACCAACGGATAAGCAAGCGTTACGCGATAAAGATATCTTTCCATAAAAACAGGTTTGTTGCCAGTTGTAGAATCGTGGCTGATCTTGGAAACCATGCAAAAAAAAAAAACAAGTGTAAGCAACATATTTTAGTGTGGACCGGGTCTGCCGCCTTTGAATCCCATATAGATACATGTACCGACGACAAAGAGGCTTCCTGGTCCGGTCAGACTTGACACGCCCGGAAACAGCAAATCATCAGTATATCGCGCACGCCATAAACGCGTTGTCATGTCTCCGATCCGCCGTTCGTTTCCCCTCCGCACGCATCTCAAAGCGCCCCCCGCCGCCTTCTCCTTCCTTTCCCCGCACCGTGCTGGAAGCCCACCCCTGGTTCGGGTCCTATATAAAACCCTGGCCGCCCTCACGGCAGTTCAACATCCCCAAATCGAACAGAAATCAGAGTCCAGCTTCGTCTTCTCGCCGCCGCCCCCCCTGATCTGATCTCTCTCTCAGCACGAATCGCAGCTAGGATTATTCCGCCGCCGCCGACGCCGCCGCCGAGATGAAGGTGCAGACGGATCCCGCCGGCGCCGCCACGGGGTTGGGCCCGGTGGCGAAGACGAAGCTGGAGATCCGGCAGGTGTGGGCCCACAACTTGCCTTCAGCGTTCGCGGACATCCGGCTGCTGGCGGAGAAGTTCCCCTACGTCTCCATGGACACTGAGTTCCCCGGCGTGATCCACCACCCCAGCAAGCACCACGCCCTGCTCACCCCGACCGAGCGGTACGCCGCCCTCAAGTCTAACGTGGACGCGCTCCACCTCATCCAGGTGGGCCTCTCCTTCGCGGCCACCCCGGACTCCCCGCCCTCCGTCGCCTTCGAGATCAACCTCCAGGAGTTCGACCCGCGCGCGCACCGCCACGCGCCCGAGTCCGTCGCGCTCCTCGCCGCGCACGGCCTCGACTTCGACTCCCACCGCAAGCACGGCGTGCAGGCGCGCGACTTCGCGGCGTTCCTCATGTCCTCGGGCCTCGTCTGCGCCGGGAACGCCGTCACCTGGGTCACCTTCCACTCCGCCTACGACTTCGGGTACCTCGTGAAGCTCCTCATCGGCCGCAAGCTGCCGCGCACCCTCCCCGAGTTCCTCGGCCTGGTGCGCGTCTTCTTCGGCGAGGGCGTGTACGACATCAGGCACGTGATGACCCGCTGCGGGGGGCTCTACGGCGGGCTGGACCGCGTGGCGGCGTCGCTGGGCGTGGAGCGCGCCGCGGGGAGGTCACACCAGGCCGGCTCCGACAGCGCGCTCACCTGGGACGCGTTCCGCCGTATCCGCGAGGTCTACTTCCCCAACCAGAGCGTGCGCGGCTTCGCCGGCGTCCTCTTCGGGCTCGAGCTCGAGCTCGAGACCGACCTCGCCGCCGCTGCCCCCAGCGCCGCCAGCGAGAAGGTCATCAAGTTCGGCACCATCGGCAACAACGAGAAGGTCATCAAGTTCGGCAGCATCGGCGCCAACGTTCCCGTGGGCACCGAGAAGATCAAGTTCGGCACCATCGGCGCCGCTGCCCCCACCGGCAACAACAGCACCAAGAACAAGCTCGGTACAAGCAGTGGCAACTACTACGCCAAGTTCATCGTCCATAACAGCAGCAACGGCGGCAACAAGGCCGCCACCAACAACAACAACAACAACGGCCGCAACAGGTGCGCCGCCGTCGCTGGTGGCAACGGCAACCGCCGGAACAGCCGCAAGGTGGCTCCCCATCCGCAGGTGGCCGTGGCGGCGCTGAGATGAACAAGGAGTAGCTTATTACTAGCTGGTAGTGCGGTTAACCGCCTGTTAATTTGCTCCTAGCGCGTCCTGTCATGTACTAGTAGCCTGTACAGCGTCCCTTGATTCCCTGATTTGGGGATGAAATAACATTGGGGGAGAAATCCGTTCTTTGGTTGGTTAATTTTCCTGTGTTATTTATCCGCTTTGAATTTTGTTCAGTTTTTTGTCTGGTATAATTGGTAAGTCGATCTCTTCCATTGCAGAGCAGAGGAGGAAAAACAGAGCAACTTGAGCAGAGTGAGAGAAACAGAGCAGAGGAGCGAGCCTGTGAACAGTGCGGAAATTCAAATTCGAACCGCTCCAAGTCTGACGAGGCACGATGCATCATCGCCGTTGGATTTGAAATGGGCGTTGGATCGGTCGGCACACTGCGGTGGAGCAGCGGCGTCACCGTGTGAGGGTGGGTGTGAGAGTGTGCTTGGACCTGGCAGCTGGCCGGCGCACTCACGGGATGGTTTGAACGCGTGCTGGAGAAATGGTGTAGAAGAAGAAGGGGGAGGAAGAATCGTCCAGTGCGACAAGCGCGTCTGAACACGGGACGATCAGCGTACGCAGCAGGCAGCAGGCTGGCTGACTTTGTCCCCAATGACCTGTCTTGGTCAACACACCTACTACTACAGTACGTTCTGAGCTCAATGTTCAGACTAGTACAGTGCCCTGCTGCAGTAACCAGTACAGTATGTAGGTCATGTCTGCGCAAGCAACCGCGTCATCATCACCACTAGGGACGTATTTGCTTGCCCACGGAGGATTTTTTTGCGTTCAGCAAGAAAGAAACATGGGCATCTCTCATCCATTCCGGTTCGTATCCATCCATCCGAACCAAACACACTCCCTAATCGGCCGTCTTAGCGACATCTTCATCGGCAAGACCTAAACGAGCGATCCAAACGATCCGTTTTAGTCCGGACACACGCATTCGGGCATCCGATTTGGGTCACGGATGGATCGTCCCATTGACGCCGCCCAGGCCCGTCCGTCTGCGATTAGGACACGCTCGGATGGGTTGGGTCTCCTCGATGGATGTGCCCTTATTCGAGCACTTCTCCGTTTTCCTAGCCGGACATACCAATTTGTTGACCAAATTTGGTCTCATTTTTGGTCAACCCAGATAGGTGGTTGCTTGGCTTGTCCTCCCTTGTTCGTCATGTCCATGAACTGGCCCATCTATAAGCCATCCACCCAGCCCTTTTATGGGTCACCTCCTGGCCAAAACATACCGGACGGATTTTCTATCCGCGTGACCCATTCGACCATAAAACGGACAGATTTTGTGTCCAAATGGATCGGCACGAACGCATCTCCAGCATGCCGATCCAAATCTGTTGTATGTCAGATGTCACATTTTATTTTCTTACCAGTTGTTCTTTTTCAAATATGTATGTGTAACTTCTGCAGCCACACTACAATGCGACACACCGTGGGCGACTTATGGACGAGAATAATGAGGTACGGAGAAAACTAACCACATTCGATTACAGTTTTTATTTCGCTTGCACATACTATGCTGTTCTAACTTGTAAGATGAAGAAATATGAGCGGTGCACGGAATTCATCGAGCCGACTTGCCCCCTTCCATGGTTCCACCTTGTCAGTTGGTCGACACCGAACATGAACCATTGTGCTATTTCCTCGCTAGCTAGTTGACCTCTGGAGGCCGGATATGCACTCCGGGACGGGGGAGATGACCGCAACTCTCTAGGGTGTCTCCATGATGGGTGGACTCCCCATCGAGGGATCCCCCGTGTGTTTTTCAACTGATTCCGCGGGATGGCGTTGGAGGATGGCGAAACTTATGAGTATGGCCCTCGTGTCTGGCGCTACCCTTGATGGTTATTTTTTGAAATTGTTTCATCGGGAATTTATTATCTAAACTTCTTTCAGTCCAGGGTTATTTTACCATTTTTGACCAAATCCGCCTCCAAATAATAAGCGCACACTGCTGTGCTCCGGTCAATACACGGACACACGTTTTCAGCTCATAGTCGTCGGTAGAGTACAAGCCGTGTAGGTAGGAGCAGCGCAGAGACTCGGAAGTGTTGTGCTCCGGTCAACACACTCACCTTCTGACGAGCTCGTACGTAGTCGTCAAAGCAGACTACTCTCGAAAAGAAAAGTGTAGCTGTGTAGGAATAGCATCTCCCTGAAAAATAAAAGTGTAGCTGCATGTACTCCCTCCATCCCAAAATAGAAGTTTCAGATTTATCAAAATTTAAATGAATCTAGACACTATTTAGTATATGATTCATCTAAATTTTAACAAATCTAAGACATCTATTTTAGGACGGAGAGAATAGTATATATCTTTTTTTTTGTTGCGAAGACGCCACTAATACTACTACAAGCAATCGCTCATCATTAGTAACACTGTCTGATTTAGCATCCACAATCATATTTAGTACACATACAGATATACTAGTATCCTCCCCAATCATGGAATCGGCGAATCTCAGTTGGTTGAGAAAGAGCCGAGACAGTTTACCGAATCAAAGGGGTTTTGTTTCGTCTCGGTTCGTTTCAGGGACGCGTGTACCCTACTCTTTTTCGTCAGAGAATCAAAGGAATATGCGGTTTAGCATATGATTCTGTAGGATGATAGTTGGGTCGTCAGGTCAATCCACTCTGATTTGAATAAGCCGATCGAGTATATTTATACAATTAAACTAGTACGTACGTAGTTGTGTGCACGTCACCGAAATCCGATGAAGCGCTTGCCTTTCCTGTCTTTTTTGCTTCTCGCATGATTTTCCTCGAAACCTGAACCCTGGAAAAAGGTTTGGTAAAGTGTCGACGAGTTTTCGATCTTTCCTTCTGGACAATGAATGGGTGCTCGACGGACATGCTATTTCTTCCGGACATGTTACTACTAGTCTTCCGGAGAAAATTTGAGAACCATGCCGTTGCCAAGGGGTTGTTGTCATTTTCAAACAGTTTTTTTTTCTTTTCTCACTACAGGACGCGTGCGCTGCGCCGAGGGCAAAAAACCGTTGGCGTAGTCCAAATTGCCCTCGAGGGCAGTCCTCGGCGTAGCCTCTTCGGCAAAGGTCTTCCTCGGCGGAGCACATTCAGACCGTCGGCGTATACTACGCCTACGGCTTTGCCCTCGGTGTAGCGACCGTCGGCATAGCCTGTCGGCAGGTTGCAAAAATATTTTTTTTTTAATATTTTTTTCTCAAATTTTTTATTCTTTGAATTGTTTGACTCGTTAATCTCCCACTTTAAACATTTTTAACACTAATTACACTTAATATTTGATTAAATTTTAGTCTTAGTCAAACTTCCCGGCGGTCATCCATCCTAATACTACTCCAGCTCCAGCACGTTTAACTACCTGGTTCCTTCAGAATCCGTTTCCGCAAAGTAATTCATACATTGTTGTCAATACTATGATATCAATCCTATTAACTCTTATATCATCATGTCACGTGTTTGTATTTTTTGAAATTACAAACAATTATTTAAGTAAACATTAATGAATAAGTAAAAATATTATTGAATTCAAATAAAAATATAATAATTTTACTTTTTTGTATTTCTCTATTTAATATGGAATAATTAATATCTTTAAATATGTAAATCGGAATTCAACAAATAATATGTCTAAATTGATCAGAAAAATGAGAGGAGTCCAAATATGATATCCATATCAACTAATCACAAACCCTTCGTTTTTGAATTAGCTATTTGGTAGTTGCTTTAGAAAATTCCCTTTTTGCGCTCGGATAATGAAAAATGTCTTTTTGGTGCGATGAAAAAAAAAACTTGCATTGGATCTTTGATAAAGTAGCATATTATGAACCTAAAAATGATTTTTGTAAAAAAGCATGAGCATCGTATCATATACCTGTAGTTTATATCTGACCCACTTCCTACCGATTCGGAAGACATTTGTCTTTTTTACCAGAGGTGGACGAAAAGGTTTCGGATCCCCCTGTTGGGACGTTGTCCATATAAGGTGGTATAGTATTTTGTAAAATATGGTGGTAGCATTTTGAATTAGCCATTTGGTGGTTGCTTCACAAAATCGTCCGTTTTTTATGCTCGGAAAATGGGATATGGCTTTTTGGCGCGATGAAAAGGAAAACTTTCTCTTGCAACATTGTCCGTCATCCCATGATGCATGTGTATGCATAATATGTGCATATTATCACAAACTATGCCTTGATTCTAGCCATAACATTGGTCATTTGACCCGAAAGCCAAGAAACCTCGAATGAGATAGGTCATTTTGTGAAGGGTGTTTTGAGACATAATCAATATATAGAGTTTGATATTTTTCCTTATAACTATGTCACATAATATGACACCACGCGAAGGTTTCGTATTGTTTCGATCATTTTTGAATTTTTTTATGCCCGTTTTAAACTATCGTCAAACTTTGTCGAACGACGGGCATGAAGATTCTTAGCTCGGGGCCGAACCTCGCTAAACTTGCATTGGATCTTTGATAAAATATCATATTGTGAACCTAAAAATTATTTTTGTAAAAAAACATGAGCATCGTATCATGTACCTGTAGTTCATATCTGACCCACTTCCTACCGATTCGGCAAGAATTTGTCTTTTTCACCAGAGGTGGACGGAAAGGTTTCGGATCCCCCTGTTGGGACATTGTCCATATAAGGTGGTATAGTATTTTTTTAAATATGGTGGTAGCATTTTGAATTAGCCATTTGGTGGTTGATTCACAAAACCGCCCGTTTTTTATGCTCGGAAAATGGGATATGGCTTTTTGGCGCGATGAAAAGGAAAACTTCCTCCTGCAACATTGTTCGCCATCCCATGATGCATGTGTATGCACAATATGGGCATATTATCACAAACTATGCCTTGATTCTAGCCATAACATTGGTCATTTGACCCGAAAGCCAAGAAACCTCGAATCAGATAGGTCATTTTGTGAAAGGTGTTTTGAGACATAATCAATATATAGAGTTTGATATTCTTCCTTATAACTATGTCATATAATATGACACCACGCGAAGGTTTCGTATTGTTTCGATCGTTTTTGAATTTTTTTATGCCTGTTTTAAACTATCGTCAAACTTTGTCGAACGACGGGCATGAAGATTCTTAGCTCGGGGCCGAGCCTCGCTAAACTTGCATTGGATCTTTGATAAAATATCATATTGTGAACCTAAAAAATATTTTTGTAAAAAAACATGAGCATCGTATCATGTACCTGTAGATCATATCTGACCCACTTCCTACCGATTCGGCAGAAATTTGTCTTTTTCACCAGAGGTGGACGGAAAGGTTTTGGATCCCCCTGTTGGGACATTGTCCATATAAGGTGGTATAGTATTTTTTTTAAATATGGTGGTAGCATTTTTAATTAGCCATTTGGTGGTTGCTTCACAAAACATCCGTTTTTTATGCTCGAAAAATGGGATATGGCGTTTTAGCGCGATGAAAAGGAAAACTTCCTCCTGCAACATTGTTCGCCATCCCATGATGCATGTGTATGCACAATATGGGCATATTATCACAAACTATGCCTTGATTCTAGCCATAACATTGGTCATTTGGCCCGAAAGCCAAGAAACCTCGAATGAGATAGGTCATTTTGTGAAGGGTATTTTGAGCCATAATCAATATATAAAGTTTGATATTTTTCCTTATAACTATGTCACATAAAATACCATGCGAAGGTTTCGTATTGTTTCGATCGTTTTTGAATTTTTTTATGTCCGTTTTAAACTATCGTCAAACTTTGTCGAACGACGGACATGAAGATTCTTAGCTCGGGGCCGAGCCTCGCTAAACTTGCATTGGATCTTTGATAAAATATCATATTATGAACCTATAAATGATTTTTGTAAAAAAACATGAGCATCGGATCATGTACCTGTAGTTCATATCTAACTCACTTCATGCCGATTCGGCAGGAATTTGTCTTTTTCACCAGAGGTGGACGGAAAAGTTTCGGATCCCCTGTTAGTACATTGTCCATATAAGGTGGTATAGTATTTTTTGTAAAATGTGTTGGTAGCATTTTGAATTAGCCATTTGGTGGTTGCTTCACAAAACGTTCGTTTTTTGTGCTCGGAAAATGGGAAATGGCTTTTTGGTGCGACGAAAAGGAAAACTTCCTCCTGCAACATTGTTCGCCATCCCATGATGCATGTGTATGCACAATATGGACATATTATCACAAACTATGCCTTGATTCTAGCCATAACATTGATCATTTGTCTCAAAAGCCAAGAAACCTCGAATGAGATAGGTCATTTTGTGAAGGTTTCTTTGAGACATAATCAATATACCAAGTTTGATATTTTCCTTCTAACTATGTCATATAATATAACACCACGCGAAGGTTTCGTATTGTTTCGATCGTTTTTGAATTTTTGATGCTCGTTTTAAACTATCGTCAAACTTTGTCGAACGGCGGGCATGAAGATTCTTAGCTCGGGGCCGAGCCTCGCTAAACTTGCATTAGATCTTTGATAAAATAGCATATTGTGAACCTAAAATTGATTTTTGTAAAGAAACATGAGCATCGTATCATGTACCTGTAGTTCATATCTGACCCACTTCCTACCGATTCGGCAGGAATTTGTCTTTTTCACCAGAAGTGGACAGAAAGGTTTCGGATCCCCCTGTTAGGACATTGTCCATATAAGGTGGTATAGTATTTTTGTAAAATGTGGTGGTAGAATTTTGAATTAGCCATTTGGTGGTTGCTTTACAAAATCGTCCGTTTTTTGTGCTCGGGAAATGGAAAATGGTTTTTTGGTGGGACGAAAAGGAAACCTTCCTCCTGCAATATTGTTCGTCATCCCATGATGCATGTGTATGCAAAATATGGGCATATTATCAATAACTAAGCCTTGATTCTAGCCATAACATGGATCATTTGACCCGAAAACCAAGAAACCTCGAATGAGATAGGTCATTTTATGAAGGTTTCTTTGAGACATGATCAATATACCAAGTTTGATATTTTTCCTTCTAACTATGTCACATAATATAACACCACGCGAAGGTTTCGCATTGTTTCGATTGTTTTTGAAATTTTTATGCTTGTTTTAAACTATATATAATATTTTATGTTTTATTTAATTTATATTACAAATGTGTAATATTTGAGTGTAGATAGATAGGTCTTATTTTTCTGCAAATTTTGATATATTATTTGTATTTTCCCGAATTAGAATGATTTAGTTATGATTTTTCAAAGTTTAACGTATGATACGCCGATGGCAGCCGTCGGCGTAGAATAGGATATGCCGAGGGCAATTCTATGCCGACGATTGCTTGGCGGGATTGGTCTGGACGATGGCTACGACGACAGTCCCGACGTTTGGCCGTCGGCGTAGCTTCCCATTCCTGTAGTTTTTTCTTTTGGGTTTCGCACAGCACGGTTGGAAGTTGCGTTTTACTAGGTGCCCCTTGCCATGCACCTAGATTCCGGTCAATTTGACGTTCCGCCGCACAATATAGATGCACGATTTCTGCTGAGCGTCTGGTACCTTTTTTTTAGAACAAGCGGCTGGTACTTAGTCACAAGAAAATAGCGCTAATTGAGTACATGTCAAGATATCTTCTTTGATCTCAAAATAATTATTACTACTACTTTCTCCCTCTTAAAATAAACGTCCCAAGTTTGCTAAAATTTAGATGGATCTAGATAGTAAAAAGTGTCTATATTTATCTAAAATTTAACAAATCTGTGACATCTATTTTAAAACGGAAGGAGTAGTAACAAATACATTGGCCGACCTGGAATCCTTTCCAAAATGTTACTATCGTTGCACATCTCTGAGAGACGGTATGAGTTGCGTTTTAGTAGCGAAGGGCAGGGGCCACGCACGTAGACGTACTCGTAGGGCAATTTTGGCGCACATGAGTGCAACATCATGTCGACTCGTTTCCACTGCACGCTACAGAGTACAGATACAACTTCTGATGATGAGCGTGTGGTACATATTACTACCATCACCCACCGCTTATATATGGAGTCCTTGCAACTTGTAAGGGTATCTTCTTTGAATAACCTGGCAGTAGCAAATACAGTAGCCAACTTGAACAAATCGTTATCTTTGCACTGTTGCTCCCTGGAGACGAGCACACAACTAATTATTAGAGAGTTTTTTTAGAACACAGTACAGCACAGGCACTAACAAATATGCACGTACACTCAACCTTATGAATACACGCACGCACGTCCTATCCTTATGAGCTTCTCTGAAGGACGGAGGCCAGGGGCGGATTTACCGTCCGGGCACCCTGGACACATGCCCGGTCTCGGCGGCGCCGCTTACATGAACTCTGTTGATCTGCCTGGGCCACGCACGGTACTGGAACCGCACGAATTCAACGCAACGAACTAAAAAACGTGTATCCCTTCTAATGACCAACTTGGGCATGTTTCCTAGAAACACAACTTGGCCCATTCAGTCTATAATCCATACCATGCCTGCTGTTTGGGGCACTGTTAACGTTAACCAAGCTAGAGAGAGGGATCGATCGATCAGTTCGTCTTCCTCGTGAGTAGCTCAGTAGCTCGGGGAGACGTCGACACAGGGAAGCAAAGATGGTGTCGGGCCATCGTTACCGTCAAGCTTCGACTCCGCCGTGAGACATCGACGCGACTTGTGGAAGCAGACGGCGGAGACTCCTCCGACTGGCTGCAGGAGTTCCACTCCGCGGCACACGGTGTGCCCAGGCTTTGAAAAAAGGCTAGGTCCGCCAGAGCCGGCAGAACTTGTGGTTGATGAGTCACCACAGACGGCTCTTGTTGTTGACGGGCAGGTTACCTATCACTCAAAGAATAGCGTCGCATAATCCTGAAATGAATCCAGTCAAAAGCAAACGATCCATGCCATAGTGACAGCGTATCACACCGTGGATGGATGCCTCGATATCTCAAAATAGTACCGGTGCTAGTAGTATTATACATGAGGAGACGTGTGTGGGTCACTGGCGGACGCAGGGGGCGGGCCGTACGGGCCGCGGCCCACCCAGAATTATGAGCGAAAAAAATGACCCAAGGCGATTAGACGAGCGTCGAACGAGCGGAGCCTGGAGCCTGTCTCCTCGAGTCCTCCTTGACTCCTCGCCTCTGGAACGCGAGCAGAGCTGCCAGAGCACACTCGCCGAGGGTGTCCCGGCCGTCCTTTACTCCGGCGTGGCGTGGAGCCTGCAGACCCTCCCCGTCCCCGACGTGGTGCTCCCTCCCCGACGCCCCGACCAGCTAGCTGCCTGCCCCTCCGCGGCTCCGCCCCTCCGGCCACCGCCACCGCAGCTGCCCTTCGCCGCACTCCCCTCCCGCCGCTGGCCGTTGCCCGGCTGACTCTGGCCGCCCCTCCACAGCTCCACTCGAGGTATGAACTGCTCCCCCCTGCCTCCTTCCTCCCCTCATATTTTGACCATATCCCTACCCTAATTGTCAAATTCCCAATGGGGAATAATTTGTCTGATGAGTGATGCTCTAAATTTGTATGCTCTAAAGTCTTAATTGTCTCCAAACTTATCCGATCTGATGCATAAACCAAATTTGTGTTTATGCTTCTTTACCATGTTGTTTATATGTTTTATATGGTAATTGTAGGATTGAATATGAAGAGAAAAAACCACATTGCGGCACTTTTTGAGAAACATGAAGCAAAGAAGGTTGCACCTTCTTCATCACCGTTGGTGGTAGATGATGAACAAGTCAATGATGTTGGGCTTTGGTTGACATGTCTTGATTCCGATACCGAGATTGACAAAGATGCAATATCACATCCACCATCACCCCAACAACCGTCTGCAAGGTCATATGATGCTCATTTCCTTCCATATGATCCAGGAGAAAGGATTCCTATTTCAAGATATAATGCTAATGATCAAGATGATGCTCGGAGAGGATATATCTTAAAAGGTGCATGCCAACCATATGAACATTCTTTCCCAACCAGAAAAATACAGGGTAAAAATCGACACTTCAACCCTGTTTGGTTTCTTAAATACAATTGGCTCGAATATAGTATTGGAAAGGATGCCACATTTTTCTTTGTATGTTACTTGTTCAAAGCAAGATCCATTGGAGGGCCTAGGGGTGATTCCTTTGTTAGAGATGGTTTTAGAGATTAGAAAAGGCCTGAAGCATTTAGGAAACATGTGGGTGGTGTTGGTAGCATTCACAATGAATACCTAGGATACAACATGACATTATTGAATGTTGTGCGGCGGAAACTACAAGACTAATTATTGAAGATCTTGATTGTGACCACTATGCAATTCTAGCCGATGAGTCTAGTGATGTGTCTCACAAGGAACAACTTGCTCTTTGCTTGCGTTATGTTGATAAATTGGGAAGAATATGTGAGAGGTTACTTGGAGTAGTTCATGTTTCCAATACTACTTCATTGTCACTTAAGCTTGCAATTTTATCCTTACTAAAACATCATCATTTGAGTCCCACTCAAATTCGTGGACAAGGATATGATGGGGCTAGCAACATGAAGGGTGAGATTAAGGGGTTGAAAACTTTGATCATGAAAGAGTCACCATCTTCTTATTATATCCATTGCTTTGCACATCAACTCCAATTGGTTCTTATTGCGGTGGCAAAAGACAATGAAGCATGTGTGTGGTTTTTTTATCATGTTTCTTACTTGCTCAATATTATTGGAGTTTCTTGCAAGCGTCATGACATGCTTCGAGATGTTAGAGCTCAAAAAGTTTTGGAAGCACTTGAAATTGGTGAAATTGAAAGTGGAAGTGGATTAAATCAAGAAATGGGTTTGTCTAGACCCGGTGATACTCGGTGGGGTTCTCATTTTAAAACCATTCTACACATTGTTGACATGTATCCCACAATTCTTGAAGTGCTTGTTGTAGGGGTTCGTAGCATGGAAAACAAAAATTTTCTATCGCATACAAACAAACAAGCCAAGATCTATCTACTAGATTGCAGCAACGAGTCGATAGTGAAACTCACCCTCGAAGATTCCAAAGCGGTTAACGAGAGCAGATTCTCGTGGGTGATGTAGTCGTACTCTTTCCGATCTCAAGATCGCGTAGACGATCCTTCCAAATCACGTTCAGCAGCGCCGCATGATCGGTCACACGTTCGGTACTGACGAAGACCTTCCTCTCCTTGTTCCAGCAGGCGGAGGTTGTAGCACTCTCCTCGCGATTCCGAAGACAACGGCGTGGTACCTAAGTAGAGGGAGATCCTGAGGCTTCGCCTTAAGCGGTCTTGAGTATGGTGGAGCTTATGAGAGAGGCTATTAGTGGTCTAGTAATTAGACACACCAATTAGAAGGCTCTAAACCAATTAGAAGGCTCTAAACCGAAATAGCTCTAAACCGGGGTTTAGGTCTAGGGTTTAGTTTAGAGGATAGGAACTTGTGTGTCCTAGGAGGGGAGCCCTGCCCCTCCTTATATAGGTGGGAGGGGGCTGGCGCGCCAGGGGGAGGGAGTGGAGTCCCTCCCCAACTCGGCTTGGGTGGTGGCCGCCGGTTGGAGGAGGTCTCCCTCCCCAACTCGGTTTCATACTCCTCCTCTTTTCCCACTTCCCAAAATTGTTGCTTGACTTTCAAACTAGCCGTTTGACTTTTCAATTTAGGATTTAAATAAACCCTTTATTTTGGACAGCGAGAACACTTAGTACATGATGCAATCATTCCAATATGTAATGACACATTCATGTACCCTTCCCCCTCCGGAGTGCCGGACATTCCGGGACCTTCTAGAATGTTCCCGATGAAAACACCGGAACCATTCCCCAACTCCGAAATGGGACTTTCCTTATATGAATCTTATTCTCCGGACCATTCCGGATCTCCTCGTGATATCCCGGATCCCATCCGAGACTCCGAACAACATTCGGTCTCTTTCTCATAATACCATAACTACTCAAACAACGTCAATCCTTAAGTGTGTCTCCTACGGTTCGTGAATTATGCGGACATGATCGAGACACTTCTCGAACAATAACCAATAGAGGAATCTGGAAATTCATATGGCTACATATTTCTACGATTACTTTGTATCGAATGAACCACTTACATATGATACCAATTTCCCTTTGTCTCACGATATGTTACTTATCCGAGGTTATGATCGTCGGTATCTCTGCATACCTAGTTCAACCTCGTTACTGATAAGTACTCTTTTCTAGTTCCCGTGATATGTGATCCCTTGTGACCAAGTCACATGCTTGCAAGCTAATTGGATGACATTTCACCGAGAGGGCCCAGAGAATATCTATCCGTCATGTGGATGGACAAATCCCACTCTTGATCCATGTGTTTCAACCAATACTTTCCAACACTCAATGCCACCTTTATAGCCACCGTTACGGTGTGGTGTTTGATGACATCAAAGCATCCATCCAAGAAAGGTGATATGCATGATCTCATGGTCGAAGGAATTAGGTTACTATGTATCAGAAAGCATATAGCAATTGAACTATTGAAATGACTTGATCTTTATGCTACGCTTGTCTATAGGAGTATGTCCATCACATCATTCTCCTAATGATATGACCCTGTTGTTAATAACATCTCTATGTTCATGATCAGGAAACAATGATCATATATTAACCAACAAGCTAGTTTAACAAGAGGCTTTACTAGGGACTCTTTTATGTTTACAAATCACACACGTATTAATGTTTACTGTTAATACAATTATAGCATGGTATGTAAACATTTATCATAAATATGAAGATATGATAATAACCACTTTATTATTGCCTCTTGGGCATATCTCCAACAGTCTCCCACTTGCACTAGAGTCAGTAATCTAGTTTCAAACCTTTGTGTATTCAACACCTATGGCTTTCCGGTGTTGTACGTACACGATTGCTAGTGGTCAACTGATCTCCGGATCTGACACTTCCAGTCCGTGTAATTGCATGTCTTTGCCTCTCGCATCACTCATTCTCTAATGAGATGGCTTTGTATGATTTGGTCTTTCGGTGTGACCTTTAGTTCTTTGGGGTTAAAACATGTTGATAATATTGTCGCACAATATATCTTCATAGTATTATCCATTGTGAACTACACCTAGTTTGATAACAAACTACTTGACACAAATGCCCTCTTTTGCTGCTATAATAGCAGTCATATACTTAGCCTTTTGTTGAAGTATCTGTCACAATGTCTTAACTTTGGAACTCATCCAAATCCATTATGGAACTCACTTTCCATTATATTGTGCCACCCTTAATTTAGATTGAGATAAACTTAATTTGTACTTTGTGACAAAACTAGTATCAATGTAGTACTTTTACAATGAACTAATCATCTATTTGTCACTTCTACAAATAATATACTCTTAGTTCTTCCAAAAGATCATAAGAATATCCTTACTATCGTCCAATGATCATCTTACAAATCATTCTGGTATATGCTCACAACATTTAGAGCATAGGACATATCTGGATTTGTACATATCACAGTATGATTGATATAAATACTCTTTGTGATTTCATACATCAAGTATCAATCTATACTTGAATCTTTGTTTCACTTACCAAGTGCCAATACACTTGAATATATCATCAACATTGAACTCTTTCAATCCTTTCTGTGCAACAAGAACCTTTCTTGTAGTTTCTATATTGAATTCATTCAATATCTCGTCTATGTACTTCTGGCACAACCATATTAGCGTCTATTGATGCCAAATATTTTGGGTTTTGCCTAAGTCTTTCATCGGGATGAAATTCTTAATATGCGTTAATAAAATATACATTATTTCCAATCAACAATATGTCTTCCACATAATGTATTAGAAACATGTCTTAGTGCTCCCACTTAATTTCTTGCAAATGCAAGCATCTTCATTGTCTCCGATGAAATTAAACTCTTTTAACAGTTTCATCATAGTGAAGATTCCAACTCCGCTATGCTTACTTCAACCATTGAAGTTTGCATATGCTTTTAGCATCCTTTGAATTAACAAAACCCTTTGGACCGTGTCATGCACACGTCCTAGGTAACCATTCTATTAGAAGAACTTGTTTTGTTTATTCTACTACCACATAACAAATTATATGTAGTGGTTGCTACATTAATCCGTCTAGACTAAAAATCGCTATGAAAGATCAAATCTTGTCATATACAACCTTTGAACATTGTTGTGAACTCTTTCCCAACATGTCGACTATTTCATAGATGTGAAACATCCATGTCTACTTCTTTATAGATCCAAACACAACTGCAAGGTCTTACACCTTTTTCGAGGGTCCTTCAAGTTCAAAACTTGATTTCTCGTGTATGGAACTATCACGGATTATATGGCTTCAAGCCATTTGGCCAGTCGAGGGCCCATCATCGCTTCTTTGCATGTAGTAGGTTCATTATTCTCAAATAATGATTCAACCCTCAAATCTTGGTATTTGATTGTTCATCCGACCTACTTGTTTCAATAGAAACTTAGACCTCCGTGACCACAACCTTTGAGGCACGTGAGCCATGAGCATTATTCGCCTCCGAACACTTTTCGGTGTCGCAACTCTGCACATATAGCTAAGGTTCCTTTAACCTTATCAAAGTTCTATCCTCCCACTTAACTTTTCACGAAAAATTCCTTCTCAAAGAAACTTGACGTTCTAAGCGACAAACACTTTTGTCTTCGGTGTTTATGGAGGAATACTTAACATTTATACAAAGACAGGTTCATCCGACTTTGGTTGCATACATCTTTCTTATGCATAGCATACCAATGTTTAAGAAAGGACTACTTGGGTTTTATCCCAAACCATAACTTTATATGGTGTCATTTCAGCGGATTATGATGAAGCTCTTTTCAGTGGAAAAACGGTAATCTCTAAAGCTTTTAATCTTTAAAATATAATGGCAGTTTTATGAATTATACCTTTGATCTTACCATGTCAAACAAGGTTTAATTACATATCTCGAATGCTCCATACTCTTATGGTGTTTCGGGAAATGCAAATCCACGGAACTATTCCATAAATCTTAGGTATTATGCTAAACTTGTAACTTAAATATCTTCCTTTATGATCTTATCATAAACTATTTATATTCTTGTTACAATGATTTTGCACTTCATCTTGAAAGTCTTTTGAACTTTTCAAATATTTCATACTTCATCCTTATTAAGTAAATATTCACATATTCACTCAAATTTTCGGAGAAAGCATATGAAGTTGAAATCCATCGCTCTTGACTACACATAATGGAGTTCGTACAACAATATGCACAAGTTCCAATAAGCTAGTCATTCATTCCCTTTTGGCCTATGAACGAAGTTTTAATTATCTCTAGGAAAGTTTCACAAACGTCATTTGATCAAAAATCAAAAGACTCCAAAATTCCATCCACATGGAGTTTCTTCATGTTTTTTTTCCAATATAATTTAAACGGCGATGTCACTTCCTAAGTGATCTTTCAATCAATTTGTCTTTCGACAATTTTAGCACTAGTTTTATGGATGTGATTTATCCAACGAGATTTGTGAATCATCCATCTTTTATGGATTACGGCAATTATTTGAACAACCCTTTTGTTCTCATAATATCTGATAAAACAAATCCTGAAGGCAAGCTTTGATGTTTAACGAGCAACACAATAACCCTTTATTTGTTTTCGATGAACATCATCACATATTCTTTTGCTAGTTACTTAGGCCATTGTAGTTCATGAATTGTGTTATTTCGTATGACGATTCACACCAACAAATTCAGTATCAAATACTTAAGAACCACATTGTTTAATAAGCAAAGAATATAGCCATAACACGTATATCATCTATATACTTAAACTGAACAATTCTAGTCTTTTCTTTTCTGCCATATACTTATGAGATTCTCTTTCAAGATTTCCTTTGCTTTGAAAGAATCTATCAACATCAATAGTGGAGTCATACATATGACACATAGTCCAAAGCGTGTATAGTTAAATACCAATGTCTTTGGACTTGCACTTTGAAGTAGATCACCATTATCAAATGTTAGGTGTTCTTTCAAATTCCTTTCTTTAGTTAACTCTTGGTGTAGTAAACATTTTACCTACATCAAATATTCACCTTCATCATGGATTTATACATGATCAAGCTACTTTAGCTTATAACGGTGAATCGTGAGTATAATGTTGCTCTCCAAAACCTTTTGGAAGATTAGGACAACTAGTGTCTCCAACCTTTTGCAAATTCTCATCAAACATGAGAACATGACTTTGCCATATTATACTCTATCATGTTGTAACCAAAACTTCGTTTCAGATATCACAATATCTTCCACACATCATGGTTTCTGAAACAACTCTTTCAGATCCTAGATAACCTTGATATTAAGACAATCCTTTGAATATCAAGAATCATGGAGACAAACATGATACTCATATACTAACACTTTGGAATTGTCACTCTTGTTTTTAATACCAATTATTAAACTTCATGGAGTAACCGGAACTTACTGAAAGTTTGCAATAGGACTTTAAACTTTAGATTAACACTTCAAAACAATACGATACCAGCAGAAAGTAACTAACCAGAATTCTATAGTTCTATCATCTCAATTATAACTAAGCGCAAGGTGGTAAGCGGATGCCAATGACTACAACAACTATGCAAATTCACTTTGATTTAGTTTATGATAAATTGAGTTCTAATTAATAATTAAATTAATCTAGGTGAACTCCCACTCAAAACAACATCCCTCACATTGTTTTAGTGATCACACGAACCAAATCCACCACATCAAAACCGATCATCACGAGAGTTGATGTAGCTTCAATGGCGAACAATCAACATGTTCATCATATCTACTATATGACTCATGCTTTACCTTTCGTGATCCGTGTTCACGAGGCCATGTGCATACATGCTAGGCTCGTCAAGATCAAACCTTAGCTACCGCATAAGCAAATCTGGCTTGCTTACGTTGTATTCACGCGGAATCAAAGACACCCGATCATCACGTGGTGCTTGAAGCAAGCTTTGGCAGCAGTGCATACTAAGGGTGAACACTTTAGAACTTGAAATTTGTGTGCATGAGGGATCATCTTATAATGCTACCGCGTCTACTAAGCAATACAAGATGTATAAAGGATTAACATCACATGCAATTCATAATATGTGATATGATATGGCCTTTCTTCTTTGTGCTTCCGATCTCCATCTTCAAGCACGAACATGATCTCCATCATCACCGCATAGCATCAAGGTCAATGATGCTTCTTCATGGTTGTAGTCCACCAGCTTCAACTATTACAACTATTTTGAATAGACACGCAGGTCTTAACAGAAATTAAAGACAACCATATGGCTCTGCCGGTTGCCAACTTACAATAAGGAACATTGCATACATCAAATATAATCACAATCATGGCCATATCACATCATCGACACCCCGCAAAAACAAAGTTAGACGCTTCTACTTTCTTTGCATATTTTACGTGGTTTGGGGCTTTCAATAAGTGTCGTTCTAACTTACGAACAAGAACCACAACATTGATACTAGCATTGTTGATTACCGTTGTAAATTGGATCTTTACTATGCTAGGAGAAACAGGCACCAAAGCCACTTATGCAATACAAGTTGCATGTTAGCGTGGAGCAAGTCTCATGAACGATGTCATGTAAGGTTAGCCCGGCCGCTTCATCCCAACATACCGCAAGATGCAAAGTACGAAAAGCAATCTACAATGAAAGCATCAACGCCCACAATAACCATTGTGTTCTACTCGTGCAACAGATCTACATATAGACACGGCTCTGATACCACTGTAGGGGGTTCGTAGCATGGAAAACAAAAATTTTCTATCGTACAAACAAACAAGCCAAGATCTATCTACTTGTTTGCAGCAACGAGTCGATAGTGAAACTCACCCTCGAAGATTCCAAAGCGGTTAACGAGAGCGATTCTCGTGGGTGATGTAGTCGTACTCTTCCGATCTCAAGATCGCGTGACGATCCTTCAGCGCCATGTTCCAGCGCTCCATGATCGGTCACACGTTAAATTGCTGACGAAGACCTTCCTCTCCTTGTTCCAAAGAAAGCGGAGGTTGTAGCACTCTCCTCGCGATTCCAAAGACAACGGCGTGGTACCAGGAAGTAGAGGGAGATCCCAGGCTTCGCCTTAAGCGGTAGTATGGTGGAGCTTATGAGAGAGGCTATTAGTGGTCTAGTAATTAGACACACCAATTAGAAGGCTCTAAACCAATTAGAAGGCTCTAAACCGAAATAGCTCTAAACCGGGGTTTAGGTCTAGGGTTTAGTTTAGAGGATAGGAACTTGTGTGTCCTAGGAGGAGCCCCTCCTTATATAGGGGAGGGGGGCTGGCCAGGAGGAGTGGAGTCCTCCCAACTCGGCTTGGTGGTGGCCGCCGGTTGGAGGAGGTCTCCCTCCCCAACTCGGTTTCATACTCCTCCTCTTTTCCCACTTCCCAAAATTGCCGTTTGACTTTCAAACTAGCCGTTTGACTTTTCAATTTAGGATTTAAATAAACCCTTTATTTTGGACAGCGAGAACACTTAGTACATGATGCAATCATTCCAATATGTAATGACACATTCATGTACCCTTCCCCCTCCGGAGTGCCGGACATTCCGGGACCTTCTAGAATGTTCCCGATGAAAACACCGGAACCATTCCCCAACTCCGAAATGGGACTTTCCTTATATGAATCTTATTCTCCGGACCATTCCGGATCTCCTCGTGATATCCCGGATCCCATCCGAGACTCAACAACATTCGGTCTCTTTCTCATAATACCATAACTACTCAAACAACGTCGAATCCTTATGTGTCTCCACGGTTCGTGAATTATGCGGACATGATCGAGACACTTCTCCGAACAATAACCAATAGAGGAATCTGGAAATTCATATGGCTCCCACATATTTCTACGATTACTTTGCGATTGAATGAACCACTTACATATGATACCAATTTCCCTTTGTCTCACGATATGTTACTTATCCGAGGTTATGATCGCGGTATCTCGCATACCTAGTTCAACCTCATATCGATAAGTACTCTTTCTCGTTCCGTGATATGTGATCCCTTGTGACCAAGTCACATGCTTGCAAGCTAATTGGATGACATTTCACCGAGAGGGCCCAGAGAATATCTATCCGTCATGTGGATGGACAAATCCCACTCTTGATCCATGTGTTTCAACCAATACTTTCCGAACACTCAATGCCACCTTTATAGCCACCCTGTTACGGTGTGGTGTTTGATGACATCAAAGCATCCATCCAGTAAAGGTGATATGCATGATCTCATGGTCGAAGGAATTAGGTTACTATGTATCAGAAAGCATATAGCAATTGAACTATTGAAATGACTTGATCTTTATGCTACGCTTGTCTATAGGAGTATGTCCATCACATCATTCTCCTAATGATATGACCCTGTTGTTAATAACATCTCTATGTTCATGATCAGGAAACAATGATCATATATTAACCAACAAGCTAGTTTAACAAGAGGCTTTACTAGGGACTCTTTTATGTTTACAAATCACACAAGTATTAATGTTTCCTGTTAATACAATTATAGCATGGTATGTAAACATTTATCATAAATATGAAGATATGATAATAACCACTTTATTATTGCCTCTTGGGCATATCTCCAACACTTGTAAGGATTGGGAAAGATCCTTCACAAAAGAGTGAGTGGACAAGAATACGTGGAGTTGCCGCGGCCTTTGAATCATTTGACTTTGTTTTCAATCTTCACTTGATGCTTGTTATTCTTGGCTATACAAATGACTTGTCTCAATCCTTGCAAAAGAGGGATCAAGATATTGTTAATGCAATGGCACTTGTTAGATTGGCAAAGGATCAAATGCAACGTATGAGGTCTCAAGGATGGGAGGGATTTCTTGCAAAGGTGACATTGTTTTGCAACAAACATGGCATTGAAATTCCTTCACCGAAAGATAATTATGTGGCTCATGGAAGATCATGTCGGTATTATGAAGTAAAAACAAATGATGATCGTTATAGAAGAGAAGTGTATATTGGTGTTGTTGACCAAATTATTCAAGAGCTTGACAACCGGTTTGATGAGGTTAACATGGAGTTGCTTATTTGCATGTCGGCTTTGAATCCCTTGAATTCATTTGCTTCTTTTGATAAAGAAAAGGTAATGAAACTTGCCAAATTTTACCCCGATGACATAACAAGTGTTGATTTGATGAGGCTTGAATTTCAACTTGATACTTTTATCGAAGATATGAGAAGAGATGATAGGTTCAAATGTGTAAATCATCTTGGTGAGCTCTCTATTAAGCTTGTTGAAACAAAAAAGCACCTTGTTTATTATATAGTCTACTTGCTTCTCAAATTGATATTGATCTTACCCGTGGCGACCGCTAGTGTTGAAAGAGTATTTTCTGCAATGAGTCTTGTGAAGAACAAGTTAAGAAATAGCATGGGTGATGATCTTTTGAACCATTGCTTAGTGATATTTATTGAGCGAGATGTGTTCTTGAAGGTAAGTGAAGAAAACATAGTTGATACTTTCATGACAATGCGAGAACATAGAGTTTCCAAATAGCTATCGTGATGTCATGTAAGGCTATTATGTTATATTTTGGCTTGTAAGACTCGCTTGATATTTTAGACTATTTGTATTGAAATGATGAACATTTTAAACATTTGTATTGAACTAGAACGTTGTGAATCAGTTATCTGCTTATATTATTCGTTTGGTATTTTTTTATCACACAAATTCTAGTGTTGGAAACCTTTTTTTTAAGCGTGTCCACCCTGAACTTCTTTGCTGCGTCCGCCACTGGTGTGGGTTGTTGTTTAAGGCACACGGGAGGGACAAAGGATGTTTACAGATTAGATGCCGAGTCTCTTAACCGCGAGTTAGGTCCTGGTTCGCCTATGCTTTTCTTTCTTTCTGCGTCGTCGTCGTCGTCGGGACAAAGTCCGCACGAGAGCGCAGCCCGGCTCCTTAAACAATTTGCATCGGTTGGACTATGGAGCAGATGAAGTACTACTAGTAGTATTAGTTTATTTTATTTTTGTTCGAATCTTTGGGCATATTGGCCGTGTCATGCCATACGGGATGATGCCGCACGTACGCATGCATGGACGGCAGAAAACCATGTATACTAATTTTAAATTACCACGGAGAGCCGGCAGCTTTATTCCGCGTGCTGTCTCCCATGCATCGTGTGGCTGCCCCCGCTAATTAACACGAAGCCCATCTTATTATATATCCAAAAAGTGTGCGACGTGCATATGCTTGGTGCTCGCATTTTACACCTATATACTACTTCCTCTGTTTGAAAATATAAGATGTTTTAGGTTTGTAAATAAGATGTATCTAAACACCTTTTAGTTTCTAGATTTATTTGAACCTACACATTAAAACGTGTCTAGATATATCTTTTTCCCAAACCTAAAACATCTTATATTTCTAAACGGAGGGAGTATAAATTAATGGAGCATCGCACGGCGACATTCCTTCTTCCCCTGCTGTTGGTCTGGAGCCGGGTGACGGCGTGAGTTGGATGGCGCCGTGCGTGCACCTGGCTCAGTGGCTCTTGAGTCTTGGCCGGCACACACTCGCGAGTCCCGCGAGGGAGGGAGGGAGGATATGGTTTGGGGAAGAATCAAACGTCAGTTACGACAGTAGTGCGTTCTGTGCTCGTTGCAATTCAGACTAGGCTAGCGCTCGACTGCTAACAGCAGCACTCAGCTCGGCGAACAATCAGGGGCTCGTTATCATTATTAGGGCTCTTAAATCCCAACTCTAACTAGTAGAGAGTACTGCACCGATCTGTGTATTAAGAGTTCCTTAGATGGAACAAATTAGTTTGAACGCGACGAGCGCAGAGAAAGGGCGAAGAAGAAGAAGAAGCGCAGAAATTCCTCTTCGACGTCACTCACACGCATGGAAACAGCTTACGAGAGACACTCCAAGGGTGTGGTGCTCGCATTGGGTCAACACACTCGGGCTTTCAACTCATTGTGGTCGTCAGACTCGTCAGAGTGTATACTCACAGTGTTTTGCTCCGGTCAACACACGCACGCACGTTAATATGAGCTCCTACCCGTCAGAGTACACTAGTACCATAGTCTTAAAGTAGACTAGTACCACAAAGGAGTAGCATCTCTCTGTCTGAAAAATAATAAGCGTAGTACTTTCACTGTTTGGAATTATAGGTTACACACGGCTAACTAGGTTGCTAATTTGACTAATAAAATATAAAAAAATGACATAAAAATTATACCATTAGAAACTTTAGATGCTATATTTTTTAATGGTATAATTTTTGAGCTATATAACTTATATTTTATTATTCAAATTAACAACCTAGGTATACATGTATGACCTAGGTTCCGCCGGCGAACTCCCATGGACGTATCATGTCTGGAGATTGCCGGATCGGAAGGTATTCGGTCGCGCGCACCTTGTTTTTCTGGCCGATTGGTTTCAGCGGGAGCGGTGCGAAGCTCTGTTGTTTGTTCCCACCAAGTGCCATGCTTTGAGCCATGGTGATGCCAGATGCAGAGAATGTCAGGAAAGCGGAAATTTGAGGGTAGCGATGGTGATTTTTGTTCTTGTGGTGACGAAGATCTGGCTGCGTGATCTGAGACTCGTTGCAATGACTGTTGGTGCGAGAAGACAACACAGGGGAGTTTTCAGTCTTATCTTGCAGGATGAAAATCCAAGGTCTGGCCTTAGCTGGTTGTGCCTGGCAATGCTCTTGTTGAAGGCATTGTTTTGTGAGTAAGGACTTTCTCCAGGATGAAAACCTATGGCCTTTGGTCGGGCAACGACGGTGTTTGGGCACTGTTTTCTTCTTGAAGACGTTATTATTGGAGTGGAGGACTACTGGTGTTGTTCTGATGGTGTCACTGTCATTTCTTTGAGTATTAGTTCTCTGTAGCGGGACTTTTCTTTTTTATAATTTCTCTTTCTTTTTTCTGAGCTGTGTGCATCCGTAGAGCCGCTAGGGCATGCGTTGTTGCAGAGGCTGGGTGTAATTGGTGTCCTTGTGATATTAATATATGCTCTTTTCCAAAAAAAATGTATGACCTATAATCCCAAACAGAGGGAGTACTCCCTCCGTCTCGGTTTATAAGACTTACGCGTATTTCTAGGTTGACAAATTAACCAACTTAGCATGAGATATATAAGATAAAAACTATATTATTAGAAACTTCAAATGCTATATTTTCTAATAATATAATTTTTATATTATATAATTCATATTATACCCTCTGGTACACGACCTTAGCATACCTGGTCCAGCCCAAGGAAGGCCCACGAGAATATGCGCCAGCCCATGAAGACTTTCGGGTGGCCCAGGCCCATGACGTCTTCGGATCCTTGGAGAGCAAGACTACAATAGATAGAATATTCAAAGGGGCAAACCCTAAAACCTGTAACTGACTCGATCTGTGCCCGGGACCTTCCTATCTCTATATAAAGGCTAGGAGGTACAACGAGGAGGCTCTCTCTTACAATCTCTGATACCACCGCATACACATCTCCACGCCAGATTGCATCTATGCACCATTGTAACCTTCGGTTCCGCCGTAATCAAGAGCAGACAAGCAGGAGTATGGTTTCCCCTCCGGGGGCCTGAACCTGGGTAAACCTCGTGTCCCCGTGTTGCTTGTTTGCTAACCGTTCCGCGATCTCTAGCATCCCCATCTTCTCCAAAAATCAAGTCTATAATAATGGGAATTGACAAGATCAATCCTCGTCAGCGTAAGTCTTATAAACTGGGATAGAGGGAGTAGCATAGCACTCGCCAACCAAGAGATCACTTCCACAAGCAAATCGGCGCATCATTAGGCTGATCCTAGTGGGAGTATCATAACTAGTATCATGCATGCCATGTTGGCAAAAATCTGATGTGACACAATAATTAATAAAGAAAGAGATGGTTAGAGCATCATAGGTAGATGTCGTATCATAGCACTTAAAATAGAAAATCCTCATGCAAATAAATCTTGTATATGATTTTGTATTGAGATTCTACAAATCATTAAATATAGTACTACTATGGTACTACCATATAATACCATGCACTATAGAAATAGTAATAATAAAAAAGGTATCATATGCATGATATTAGTAGTATGATACTACCACTATAACACGGAGGAGGCGAAGGACGGCGACGAGGAAGGGGAGGAGGTGGACCAGCTAGAGGCGCCAATCGTCGTCCCCGTGCAGATAGCGCATGCGCTGGGCTTTGGCCCTAATGGTGCTCCGATCCCGGCTCCGGCTCCATCTCCTTCTATGGCGGAGTTTCTCGCGTCTAAGACGAAGGATCTCGCCGATTAGGAGGTGAAGGACCACTGGACCGCCGAGATGGACAAGGCCCTAGCAAATCGGACGGCGGAGGACCGGAGGAAAGCGGTGGGCAAGGCGGTGAGTCGTGACCATTCGCGACCGTCACGCGAACGCGTCCAGCAGTGGGCCATCTGGCCCGCTAGGGCGGCGATCGACGGACCCGGTGGCCGCGTCAACGGTGGCCGTGGCAACAGCGGCCGTGGCAACATCGGCGAGTAGCCGCCGCGCCATCCTCCTCCAGCAGTAACCATAACCGCAGGAGCAACAGTAGCATCCCCTAATTTGTTTGAATGACCTTTTATAACTGGCAGGGCTTAAAATCTAATGAAAAGCAAGTTTAAGTAATAATGTCTCACTTACATATGTGTCTGGGTGGCCAACGGGCAGGACCAGCGCGTGTCCGCAGCGACGCAACCGTTGCACAGATTAGATGCATGAATGAATTAAGCCGGACGCGTTTGTTCGGATGAGTCGTCCGCCGAGGCGTTGCGCACGCCCGCACGTCCGTACGGACAAGTTCGGACACGTCTCGGACGGGATACGCTCGGCCTGATAGAGATGCCCTTAGAGCAAGTCCTGTTTCACCGAAAACATGCAAAGTTTTTGACTCGCAGCGCACTTGTGCTTGGGTAACGCTTGCGACTTCGTTGCTCTCGCCTGGGTTCTATTACGTCGCTCTCGTCCCGTCCAGGACTTCTCAAATCTTTGCTCTCGACATGTCATTTCTTCCGGACTTGTTAGAAGTTTTTTCAACTCGATCATGTCTTCAGAGAAATTTTGAGAACCATACCAAGAGTTATAATCGTTTCGGTCGACTTGTTTCAGTTTCGTCTCTTTGGATTTTCGTACAGCAAGTTTGAAAGTTATCACCGCCTATGAGACGGTGCGTGAGATGCGTTTTAGTAGGGTAGGCGCCATGGACGTAGGCTTAGGCCAATTTTGGCAAACCTGAGTGCAACATCATTCCGACGTTCTGTTGCACACTACAGATACATGATTTCTGTTGAGTGTGTGGTACTCATCACCCAACGCTTATGTAGTCGTTGTAATGATATCTTTTCTGACCCTAGTAATAACAAATACAGTAGCCGATTTTGAATCCTTTCCAAATTGTTATCATTGCATGCACTGTTGTTCCTCCGAGGTGAGCACAAAACTAATTAATTGTGATTGACAGTGATAGCATAGCGTAATATGGACGGATAATGGCGTCTCTCTGTCAATTGTCAAAATAGTAGTGCTAGTGTTATGCGGAGGAGTGTGGGTAGTTTAAGGCACACGGAACAGACAAGATTGTTAGATTATTATTAGATGCTAAACCCCTTAGCCGTGAGTTAGGTCCTGATTCGCCTCTGCTTTCTTTCCGTGTCGTCGGTACAAGTCTGCACAAGCGGCTCTGGTCCTTAAACAATTGCGTCGGTTAGACCATGGAGCAGACGTTTGAACCTCAGGCACATTGGCCGTGTCACACGGGACGCCGCACGCACGGACAGAAACCATATAAGAAAGTACCCACAAAGCCAGTTTTGTTCCGTGTGCTGTCTCCCATCGTGTGGCTGCCGCTAACACATGTACTAGCATCGATTGTTGGTTTCTTCTCCATGACGGTTCGTTTTCCTTTTCCTTTGTTTAGTCATGGATGCCCCGATCTTGTGAAATTTCTCTATTAACTACACTTTATCACCCCCCCCCCCCCCCCCCCTCCCAAAAAACTACTCCTCCGATCCGCAGCTCAAAACAACGATACTTATTATGAATCAGAGGAGTATATTTGATCTTCCGTTCGAAAAGCAAGGATCATGTGAAACGACTAGAATGCGAATTCACGTCTTATTATCCGAAAAGAATGCGGCGTGCATTTACTTGATGGTCACATTTACACCAATTGCTGGGACTTGGCAAGCAATAACAAGTGCAATCATCGCTCAATAAAAGGCATGTCAGAAAGTAATATGACGAGTTTTTTGGGGTTATTGATGATATAGACCGAGTCTGGTGTATAATCGTTTTTATTTGAGATGCTGCATAATCTTTATGCACGCATAGGTTGATGTTTACCCCTTTTTTTCAGATTTTGAGCTACAAACATAAACTAAGAGCATCTCCACTCGTTGGCCGAACCAGGCCGAAAATTGGTCCGTTTTTTTGCCGGACGGAACTAGTTTTCGGTCCCATTTTTCCACTCGCGTACCCAGGCCGTGTTCCCAAGTTCGGCTAAAATTCATCAAAGATGGACGAATTTCATTAAGTTGGGCGAATATAGGCAATTACATCAAATTTAAACTAAACTACTACATAATAAACTTAAAAAAGCCGCCGCCATAGCCTACGCCGGTGAACTCGCCGTCCTACATGCCGAAGTTGGTGTAGAACGCCGTGTAGTCGGGGTCAGCGCGGCCGTCATCCTCGCCGTCGTCGTCGTCGCTCGGCGGCTGGTTCTGGCGGGAGCTTCTCGACTCGGGTGCGCCTCCAGGATCGTAGGACGGGCGCGCCTCGTCCTCGTCCGTCGTCGTGACGTAGAGCGGGCGCCTGGTAGGCGAGCTCACGGCGAACAACGCCGACGACGGCGGCTGCTTTCCTCGGCCTGCTGCTGCAGGCCGAGGATGCGCTGCCGCTCCGCCAGCTCCCAGTCTTTCCTGGACCACTCCAGGATGTCCGGCGAGGAGGGCTCAACCGGCGGGGGCTGCGGAGCAGGCCGAGGATGCGCTGCCGCTCCGCCAGCTCCCAGTCCTTCCTGGACCACTCCATGATGTCTGGCGAGGAGGGCTCAACTGGCGGGGGCTGCAGCATCTGTGGTGGGGCCTCGCGGAGCGAATGCTCCAGCGCCATCTTCAAGGCAGCGTCTTCGGCCGGCGCCGAACCTTCTACCTTGGGGCGGCGGAGGCGGAGCTGGCCGGTTGGAGACACCGTCGCCCGTGGCTCGCGGATGACGATGCCGTGCGAGCGCGTCCGCGGCGGCGAGCGCACAGGCGACTCCGCCTCGCGCTTGACGGCAGTCGGCGCGTGCGGCTGCGCCCAGCCGGAGGAGTGGGAGGACGAGGCGGAGGAGGACGAGCTCATGCTCGCCATCCTCCTCGGCATCGATTCGGGAGGACGCCACTGGCCACCGCGCCGGCGCAGCCGCGCGCGAAGCGTCAACTGCTCGTTCCGCGGTTGATGTGCTCCATCACCGCCTCGAGGGTCCGCCCTGGCGCACTCCACCAACGCCAGCGGCCCGCCGAGTTGTTGCGCTTCGGCGGCGACTCGTTGGGCGACCCCTCGTGGTGGGCGAGCTCCTGCTCGCGGCGCTCGGCGAAGAACTGCTCCCAGTGGAGCAGGTTGTTGGCGCTCTCGGCTTCGGCGGGGTCGGTCATGCCGTTGATGTACTCCTGCACATCATATGGCAGCTCCTCCGGCGTCGGCACCAGCGGGACAGGGATGCCGCCGGCGCTCAGTTTCCAGCCGGGCGGCTTCAGCATGTCCGGCGGCGCCATATAGCCGGCGTCGTGCAGTAGGCGTGCCTCCCAGGCCTGCATGGTGCGCCGGCCGAAGCCGTTCGCCGCAGCTCCATCGCCGGGGTACCTTGAGGCCATAGCTGGGAAGGGGAAAGCGGTGGAGGTTCGCCGGAGTTTGTGGGCGGGGGAGCTGTGTGAGAGTGTGGAGATCTCCGGCGAGGGGTACGGCTTATAAAGGCCGAGGCGGGCGGCGAGGGCGGAAAAGGGGGAAACGGCGGGAAGTTAGTGCCCGCCGGTCCGTCGCGGGAGCCGATGCGGCGACGGTGGCGCCGTGAATCAGCGACGTGTGGCCGACGCGACAGGCAGTCATTGCCCGGCGGTCGCCGCGTGGTTTCGAGGATGAGGACGACTCGACTTCCTTCACTGACTCGGCAGGTCCACGCGCCGCTTTGATTTTTTTTTTGTCGATTTCGCTGAGTCTGGCGTCCCCAGGGCGTACCCGGAAACCTAGGTTCGGCCTGGGTAGTCCGGACCAAAAATGGCTGAAATTCGGCCGAAAACAGGTGCTTAGGTACGCGACTGGGCCAGTTTTCAGCGTCCAAACCGAATTTCGGCGTTCGGATCGACGTCCTGGATAGGCGAGTGGAGATGCTTCTCCCCGGCTGGAGTTCCTTCCGGAAACCTAATACGGCCTTCACAACGTTCAATAGCCAATCCAGTCCAGTGTGGGGTCAAGCCCAGCAACTGAACAAGCGCATACTATATCCAATCTATGACAACCGAACAACAGAAGAAAATATTATTCATTTGTTTTTTACTAGTAATAATACTGCTTATATGTGGTTTATTTTGGAATTGTGCAACAATCTAAACGGAGGGAAATATAAGACATTTTAGCCATGTGAAATGAATGTATCTAGACGTTTTTTAGTGTATAGGTTCACCCCAAACCTATATAAACCTATATACTAAAAGATGTCTAGATAGATTCGATTCATAAGCTAAAACGTCTTATATTTCTAAACGGATGGAGTAGGTCTTTTGTTCCATAATATGTTCACTATTAAATTGTGCCCACATGAGATTAGAACAAGGCCCGTTTTGCCGAAAACATGCAATTTTTTTGCCTCGTATCGCACTTGCGTTTGCGTGATGCTGGCGACTTTGTTGCTCTTTTAGATGTTGCTGGCATGTAACCCTAGCGCATATTTGGAGTGCCGAGTGTAACCAACACAGTGCATCGTGATGGCAAAATACATATAAAACCTCAACGGCGCTATCACGTTTTGTGCTTTATTTATATTATCGTATAAACATTGTGCAGAGTTTGTTTCGGCGGGCCTGACGGCTGCAGTCGATCGATCGAGTTCATGCGCGACCAGCCAAATGTTCATGGCGTCGTCGTCGACGGGCCTTGACGCGCGCGGTCGCCTCACGTGCATCGTCGATGGCGACGTGCCGGCGCCCTTTTTTTTACGAGCGGGTCGGTCGGTGCGGCAGGATGCTCGTGCCGATAGCTGAAAACATCTTTGATCCGAGGTGGACTATTTGATCACCGGTGAACTGAAATCGCTTCAGAGCATCCTACCGTCTGACTCGTGCACTGCCTCGTCTGGACAAACCGGAGCTTTTAACAAGTACTCTCTATCTGTTTGGAAATATAAGATATTTTAGTTATGTGAAACTAATATATTTAGATAAGTCTTAGTATATAGATTCATTTAAACAAATGCACTAAAATTTGTTTAAATACATTAATTTACAAACCTAAAACATATTATATTTCTAAATGGATTGAGTACGTGCTGTGCTCCAAGTCACGTTCTCTAGTCGCGGCCATGGCAGTGGCGAACGAGTCCGGTCAACATAGATCGATCTCGCGCGTCACCGTCGCTGGTGAGTGCACGTTCGGCGAGTCTCCGGTCTGCTCCTCCGGCCTCGCTCCCTGGAAGTAGCCTCCACTGCAGCAAACCACGGTTGGTGAGCTGACTGCGATGACGCGAACGGTTAACAATATAATCTCCCATGTGCAGACTCTGAATGAAATAAAAAGATAGTAATCCCGCGTATCTTGACCAGTAAGTACGTCCCTTTTGTCGCAGGTCAATGGCGCCAGCCGGCTGTCGCCTCATAGCAGCAGGGAGGATGCTCTCACGCGCCCGCGTGTGGAGGGTTTGGATTTCTTACTACGGAGTACAAAAATCAATCTGCCGGCCCTCGCCCGCCAAATGTAGAGCGCAACAGAGAGCCGCGTGCAGTGCAGCTTCCCGAACAAAACCAGACGCACGCACGCACGCACGGCCGACCCAAGCCACTTGTTGTTAGTGAAGAATAAACACCCAAGTAAATTAATTACTCCCTTGTTCAGACTTAAGAGAAGGTTCAGACTTAAGAGAAGGTTCAGACTTCAGGATTCCTCTCACAAATACTCTGTCCAGTACCTGCAGTTAGTTATAAGTGTGATCTGGGTTAGGTGTAAACAGCTGCAGTTAGCAATGCATTGCAAAGGATGTGGTACATGTATCCACTCTCTCTGGTCTCTATATTTTTCATGATTATTCTATCTCGGTCTACTGTACCTAGACTACATGTAGAGAGAACAGCTGGTCTCGGGTCAAGTTTGTGGTGTACTGGACATACACACTTACATGGGTTGCAGAGACAAATTGAGACTCAAGCTAAAACAAGGGATAAGTCGATTTTATTCAGATCCTTGCATGCTTTGGAGTACTCTTTACCTTTTCATATTCTTGGCATGTTTTTTTTTGGCCTAATGGGGTATTTAATTGGTACTGAATAAACTGTTTGTGAGAGGAATCAGACATCCCGGGAGGGAAACAGAGCCAACAGTGCATGAACCGATCGGCACTGGTATGATTAGCTCCCGTCTCTTGTCGACGCATGAGCCACCAGGTAACCACTTACTACTTGATAGTGTTAGTAATCTTCCTGGCATAACTACTCTAATGTTTATAGAGTCCGAGATTCTGTGCTAGTGTCAATATTTAATATACTTGCAATATTCAGTGCTAGTTGCTGGAGTAATAATTCAGAGACTAGACTAACATGTACCTGAATTATTTTGACCTTTTTTAAGCAAAGTACGGAGGATGCATTTTATCTTATCATGTACCTGAATTGTTGACCCTTTTCTAAGCAAAGTACAGAAGATGAATTTCTAAATTGTTGAAATTTGGTTACTGTAAGGACTATATCTTACTCCACATTCTGTTAGGTAACAAGCAGCTATATCAAAGGCATGTATCTAAATATTGTTCAGCACCTTCTGATGCATTGCACTTTCAGTTAATTCGTGGAGAGTCGATTTCATAGAATGTTTAGACTAAAACCGTCAATATTTAGTTTTGGAGTATTATCAAATTATAACTGTTCAGCGGACTCAATATTCAGTTATTTCATTCCTGCTCAGTACAGATATATAAACAATATAAGAAGCAATGCCGATTGTTGATTGTCTTTTCATATAGTAATCTGTAGCAACAAATACACAACAACAAACACAGTAATCTGTATCAACTAATACACACAACAACATACACAACATTCATCTGAATGAACAGCTAGTCCTAACATCTCTAGAGTATGGAGTAGCAACAAACACAATCTGTAGCAACAAACACAATATAATCCTAGAGTATGGAGTACCAACAAACACGATAATCTGTAGCAACAAATAGACACAACAACATACACAACAATCTTATCAATGGAAACCTAGTCCTAGCATCTCTAGGGCCTTTGCATAAACTGCTGGAGGAACATGAATCTGAGACGGCAACAGTCCTAGCCTTTCCAGCCTTTGTATAAATGAGGTGGCTTGTATCCATTTCTTCCTCCATTGTTCAGTACTTCGACCATGCAAGTTTGCAGTGTTATGAATACTCGGTTCAATTTTGTAACGTCATATCCAACAAACTCTTTGTGCACGCCTTCAATTAGATCTTTTAGAGTTTTCGAAACTCGGCAATCTGTGAGTGACTGTATCGATCTGAAGAACCCCAGGCCAAGAACGTTCATGTCGGGAGAATTAGCTGGTTGATTCATTATTCTGATGTCTAAGCCCGTTTCCTGGACAGCTTCAAGAAATGCAGGATCATCAGCCAGGATGTGTGTTCTCGCGTTATCTTGTTGGATCCAAATTGGTTGTCCATCACCCGCAGGCCACATTTATTGTATAGCTGGCACAACCTTTTGTGTAATGTACTATCTCATCACATCTCTAGTCACTACAACGGACTTTGTTTCTAATGTACCTCTTTCCCTATTCTTACTCTTTTTGGCAGCTGCAACCATTTTAACAAATGGCCATATCCCAATTTTTCCTGTAAATGTGACATTCCCATCTTCGTCGTATCTTGGCCTTGCTACGGCTGCTAGAAACATCACCTTTCCAATACAATTTTTGTTCTGTACGGTTCTTTCAGGGTCTTCTTCTTCAGGTAGCAGGTAGTAGTTCCTTTTCTTTTTTGTCATGTAGAACCATTTCTCATTTATATGTACAATGTTCTGCATACTAGTAAAACTAGGCCCTGCATCCCCTAATGTTGTCTCATCTAGCATGGAGACGCAGAAATCTAACCTGTCTCTTTTATTCTTATCTATCAATGCTGGCTTCAAGGTGTTTGAGTGTCTTCTTAACTTCCCCATCTTGAATTTCTTGTAGAGTGTAGATTTGCCTATACCCAGTGCCATAGCAAGTGACCGCACAGTTGACCTTTGATTTAAGGGAACTGTTGGGACAAAGGATAGGATATCATCCATAGGTTTCCTACCACATCTTTCTTTTTTTTTATTGGACACATCCACTTCCTGGCCAAGCGATTTTTGTTTCATCGCTATCTCCCATATTCTTTGAATAACTCGAACTTGAGCTTCAAATATTGCAGCAACATCCTTCTTATCATTTCTTTTGAATATTCCTCCTCTACTCTTATGGAGGGTTTCTAAGGACATGTAAACTGCATATCTTTGCGCATTAGTGAGCCAATTCCTTTGCCTTGACAATTGTTGAACACCTACAGTAGAAATACAACAACAAAATTTAGTTGCAAATTTACTTGCTATAAATCTCTACTACTAATAAAAGAGCAAACATTATTTTCTCTAGACACACCCTAAAATTTTAGATGTATTTCTTCCTTCTTCTTTTTTTGTCTAATTACATAGGAAAAGGCTTTGGAAAAGGATGAACCTGAACTTAATATTTTTTCTACCATCTCGATGTATGTGTGCTATTGTTTAGTAGATAACTAACTTGGCCCTAACATAACATCAATTACTGGTATCCCAGTAAGTTCAGTTTTGCATGAGTAGTGCTATACTTACAGATTGTGCAAAATATTTAGGGGACTAAATGTGGATGTCTTCTGGTGAGTAGTGCTATACTTACAGTTTTGCATGAGTAGTGCTATACTTACAGTTTTCTGGTGATAAAGATTTTGTGGATGTCTTCCTGCGTCTAATCGTGCAAGAGTATTCGTGGTTTGTGTAATTGCATTATATACACCAGTCGAGTTGTCCTCTAGGTGTCAAGATGGCTGTTCAAAATATTCAGAACCCAAGTATAGATGCACATCATACTTCTGGTTTCAGACTTTTAGGATATGAAAAATTAGATTTCAATTGCATTGTTCAAATGTAGGGGACTCCTAAAAAATAGACACATCTTATTACTCTAATTTGGTAAAGAAAACAGACCTGTATTTTGATCTTGTTCTTCGGACATGTTTACTTCTTCAGGTGGACTACAATTGAGATCAGGAAGAACCATGGCCGACGAAGATTAGCTTGTTGGGGAGACGAGGAGAAGGAGCCGCCAATGAGAAGGCGACAAGGTACAGGCGAGTGCCTAGAGGTGCCCGGGCCTGGAGTTGCTCTCGGCGAGGCCAGCCACTGACGAGGTGCCGCTGCCGCTTGGGCTGAAGATGCTGCTGCTTGGCTGGCCACTGGCGAGGTGTACGCTGCTGCTTCTTCTCGGCTGGCAAGGTGTGCGCTGCTGCCGCTTCTGGGGCCGTCCGCTGGCAAGGTCTGCACTGCTGCTGGGGCCAACCACCGTCGAGGAGGTCTTCGTTGCTGCCGGGGCCGGGCAAGGTGTGCGCTGCTGCTGCTGGGGCCGGCCGCCCGGCGAGGTGCGCGTTGCTGCTGATCGATGTTGATCGATTCTCCTGGGAGGGATAGGACAGGAGGAGATCGATTCTGCTGGGAGGGCTAGGACGGGAGGAGATCGATCTGCGTCGCAAGGGAGATCGATTTGGCTGGGCCAGCGCGGCCGAGCTAGTTAGGGTAGCGAGGAAGATGATTTCGCGATCGGCGATGGAGGTGCGGGTCAGGATCCCGATGTAATTTGAATTTCAAACTAATTTCTTAGGGGTAATCTGGTACTTTACTGTATTTTCGGGAGTCCGCGACTTACATTTGTGGACGGAGGGAGTAATTAAAAAAGGTATGTGTCATAATCTTTGGAGTATGATGTATGGCATACATAAATCCAGGGCCAGGCCTATCGATGAGGCCCAGTCCACACCCTGCCATAGTCCCTTGACGAAGAGAGTACCCAAACGGACATAATTTGCGTCTCCCCGGTGGAGATGCCCTAACCATATTGGTTGAATTTCAGAGCAAGCGCTCAATTGTCACCAAATGACCCACTCGAGAGAGGGCGTCAACAACTAAGTTTTCTGAGCCTCTTTTGTACACAATCTTGAACGGGAGGCTCGTCGGTCTTGACATCGTGCCATCTCTTATAATGCGCACCATGGAACGGAGGTGGACACTGGTTGTAGCTGCATCTATGCCAATTGAATTTAGTTGTCTATAATCGGGTGTTTTGGATTGTTAAAAATATCAGCAACAATTCATTTGATTTTATCTGAATTAATCGATACATCATGATTAATAAAATAGTAATTAAACTAATCATGCAAACTAATAGAGTAGATGAACAGATTGTATTTATACAAGATAAACCGACGAGATCTACTCTAAACGCTAGAACAAGACATTCTTGCATAATCTGAAATTAGGGGCACATACGGTGCAGACTTAGCAGCAACAGCGTTCATGTTGCCGGCCATGTTGTCGAAGATGTTGTTGATGTCCAAGAAGAAGTCGTCTTCGAGGAACTCGTCGCCGGACGACGTCGTGGTTGCTAGAAGTGTCGCTGAGCGCTCCCCAAAACCTGACCCCCCCCTCACCCGTATATGTTCTCAAGAGACGGAGTTCCATAGGCTTATTGTCTCGACTTGCGGTGCACGTCGCAGGCTGGGATGGAGAAGACGAAGTTTGTTTCTCAATGAACTGGAAGTGGAAGTGTATATGTGTCCTGTGTATCCTCTGTATCCGATGTGCATCTGTTTATAAAGGATAATAGTCTCTTAGTTGCCAAGTAAGCTTCGTGGGGAGAAGAGCCGAGGAAACTAGGACGCGGAGCGACATGGAGACCAAGGAAGTCCGGACATGAAGAGACAATGGAGAGCCGAGGAAATCCAGATGAAAACGACAATACAAAATACCCTGTTTCTAAAGTGTTCCCGAGCAGCAAATAAATAAATACATGATCTCAGCCCGTCTCATTCTCGCAACCCGTGGCCCATGGCGAGGCGGACGGCATCGGCAGAGGAGTGCGCATGAGCTTCTTTATTTTGTCACACTTTAATGAGTAATAGAAAAACCTAGTATATAATATGGCGCAACACACCTTTCGCTACTACTGTAATATGGATAGCACCACCGGTACAACCATGAGGTGTCTCGTCTAATTAATGGACCAAAGAGAGTTTTCGACATATGTATTGTTATGGGCCCAAAGCCACCGAAATAACCCAAATTCCAACAAAACCTAGAAATACACCTGTTTGTTTCCGGACAGAGTGAGTAGCACTGATTTGATACTAAACAATTGTGGAACAAATTAGTAGTTTGAACGGCGACAAACAGAGAAATGGCGAAGAAGACGAAGCGCAGAAATCCCAGTTTTACGTGAAGCACGCGCATAGAAACAGCGCAGTAGAGAGACTCCACGGGTGTGGTGCTTGGGTCAACACACTCACGCTTTGAACTCATTGTCGTCAGACTCGTCAGAGTATATATATAGCCGTAAAGGAGTAGACAGACTAGTACCGGCCAGTGTTTTGCCCCGGTCAAACACACTCATGCACCTTCTGCCCCCCCCCCCCCCCCCCAAAAAAAATACACTCACCTTCTGAGCTCCTAGCAGAGAGACTTCCACAAGCAATTCAGCTCATCATTAGCGCTGGTTCTAACTTTGGACGTACTCCAGCATCATGGAACCGCAACTAGTAGTAGTACCCCCAGTCATGGAATCGCAACTAGTACAAGTAATCTAGTAGTGTTATCTCGTTGACCAGGTAGTTGCCGTCACGGTTGGTCGGGGGAAAGCCGATGCAGTTTACGGAATCAAAGGGTTCTCCTTTCAGGGTGCGTACGTGTACTCTTCTCTGCAGCATGTCTGAAATGATTCTTGAAAAGCCATCAATAATTCAGTATACTACAAGAAAGAAACGCCCTATAATAATTGATTGATTAAAAGACCAGCATATTATACAATCTAACACAACCATCGTTGCAAATTATATATATATGCATGCACGTCACCAGATTTCGGTGAGCAGTCGGTGGGTCGGTTAGTCTTGCCTGTCCTGTCCTGTCCTGTCTCCATTCTTTCTCCTCGGAAACCTGAAAAAAGCTTTTTCCTGTCGCAGTAGTGTAGTACGTACCCATTACCAATACTAGTATGTTGGAAAAGCTTGCCCGGGGTTTTCTCAAATCTTTCTTCCGGACATGCATGCATGTTCTTTCTTTCAAATCGATCGATCATGTCTTCTGAGAAATTTTCAGAACCATACCAAGCAGATATCGTTCTCGAGTCCTGCTATTTTCTGTCTTTTTTGGTTTCGTGCAGCGCGGAAGAAAGTTACCGATTCCATGCCACGGAGACGTAGCACACACTACTAGCAACTGATTAAAGAGTTTGCGTTTGGTAAGTGCCATGCATGCACATCAGTAGGCCAACTTTTGGCACGTCATGCCGCACGTTCTGCAGACTATATATTAGATCCATACAACAAATCGTTTATTGAGTTTCAGTTCAGGGTATCTCTTCTTTGAATCGAAATTAAACAAGACAAAGCTTCCTTTTAAATATGTTGTTGACTTGTACTCAGGGCTAGCTATATCGTGCTTCCTTGGAGGTGAGCACAAGACAAATAAATTATTATAGAGTCTTGGTGCTCGACGGTGACAGCATAACCTAACACCGGTGGTGAACGATGGCGTATGTCTCTATGGTCAAAAATCAAAATAGGATATGCAGAAGCGTTTGGGCTGTCTAAGGCAGCACGGGAGGAAGAGGCAATCTTGTTTTGGTTAGATGCCAAAACCCTAAACCACGAGTTAGGTCCCTCTGCTTTCTTTCTGCGTCATCAGGACAAAGTCTGCTTCTTAAACAATTGTATCGGTTGGACTTCGCGTTGGACTATGGAGCAGATGATGAACTACTATTAGTTTATTGTCCTCGCTGCGACGGCCGACCGAGGTGAAGGACGAAGATGCGAAGCCACCAAGCAGACGGAGACGGCGCTACGCACGACTCCTCAACAAAGGGATTGGGCCGGACTCGCTCCACGGCAGGCTAGAAGGAGGGTAGCAGCAGCACCGCTCGCCCAACTCCGTGAAGGGATACGCACGCCGGGTCGCCACTTCTCCTCGCCATCACGGTCGGCTAGATGCAACTCCGCAGCACCATCGCACTCCAACTGATACGTCGCAGATTTATTGGAGGCTGGCGCTCTCGCTGTCGTCGTCACTGGATTCGTCCATCAGAGCTCATTAACAGCGGGGTGAGATGAGACCCTAGTCCCCAGATCTGCGCACGAGCAGATATGCTTCCTCTGCTGGATCAGCCGCGTGACCGTGTGAGGCCTTGTTTGGTACTCCTTGAGTATTAGTGGGGATTAGAGTGGATATTTTCCATGAAATCCTAAATCCCCCACTTGTTGCTAAAAGTATTTTTTGGTTCTAGAGTATTGCACTAGTTCAATCTTCATTAGCAAGGAATAGCTACAACCAATACATATTTATCTCCCTGTTCCATCATACTAGCAGCGGTAGTTCGGAGAAGACAGGAAACAGGAAGCTAACCCAGTCCAGTAAGCATCCAAGCAGAGATCACTTGTTGGAGCACATGGCTGACATAGGTTGGGCAAATAACTTTTGCCACTTCAACAACTGAACATAACTAAGGCTGCAATACGATACCTCTAGCAAAACAGCTGCAGCGCACTGCCGAAACAACACCTCCTATTCTAACGGTTGCGGCAAGCAGGCCAAATTCTGAAACTAACATGGTATTATAAGGAGTTGGTTGCCATGGGAATGAAAGGATGATCTTGTCGATAATGCGCACCACGGATCCTGAGATGTGACAACGAGAATCATGTCAGCAACAACAGAGAAGTTTGACTGCCATGCATTACATTAACCCTGCAGGCTGCAGGGGAGACAAAGTTGAAAGCAGCAGCCCCGATTAGTACCATAGAGTGCAAACATTAGGACCTGCTGATAGAAGAAGGATGTAGCTAAGATTGTAGCTGAAACTAAACAATTTGTGCAAAAACCCTCAAGACCGATGAAAATTCAGAAAAGAGAGCCAAGTTCAGGTAATCTCAAAACTTTCCTTTTGCCACTGTGTATATTTGCAAAACAGAAAGGCATAATCAACTGAGAAGAAGAGTACATAGAATAAAAGGGCGACTAAGAAGCTGCATGTTCCCATCATGTCAGAATGGATTGACAATCTAATGTAATCTTTTCTTTTTTTTGTTTTGTACATGTGTAACTTTATGAGGGGCAGTAAAATATTGTACTAGGGAATTTCCATACAGTTTCAAGGTTCAAAAAATAAGGGCAACTAAGATAAGGAAGGCTGCATAAAATTTCGAAATAGTTATCACCTACTCCACAACTAAACTTCTATTTTGATAAAGATATGAGGGTGTGTGCACAACAATTCAGCGGTAATATAGCAAATTAGATAATAACACAGTAAGTGGAATACGTATGCAAAACCAGGCTTTATAATTGGCATGTAACCTTCCTAGAGATACTAGACATCATGAAATGGATAGTAAAATGACGATCTTGTCAATGCCTACCATGAACTCGTGAATTTAAGGATGAGAATCACGTCGATGCGCAATTTCGGCTCCTGTGCATTGACCCTGCATACGAGGCAAATTGAGAAGCAGATCCAGTCAATATCATGACGTGCACATGTAGTCGTTGCATGTGTAAACATTGCTGTCATTGGCGATTAAAATGCAATTCATTCTAACATCAGAAAGAAATAGCAAAGTACAGGCTGAACAAAGTTTCAATGGAACTAATAATTAGTGGCAAACCCCAATGTCAATGAATTTGCTTGGGATAAGTACAGCTAACCTAGAAACTTGAATCCAATGCAGAACAAAAAAGGGCATGATCAGTAGAGACGATTGCAAAAGGCAAAATGGCAACTAAGGTAAGGAAAGACTCGACCATTCAGTTTTTTTTAGGGTGTGGGCGCACAAATTCAGTGGAAATGTAGCAAAGTACTTGCTGGAAAGACTTGAACCAAAACTAAGTAACTTGTGCCAAGTCCAAGGGTAGTGCAAATTCAGATAAGATAACTTCAGATGAGTCAACTAAGTTCAGGTAACCTAGAAACTTTCTTTTCGCCACTAAGTACATATAGAAAAACAGAAGGGCATAATCAGCAGAGAAGAATGCATAAAACAGAACTAAGTTAAGGAATCCTACATAAAAAGTTTCGAAATAAGTATCGCCTACTCCACCGTGCAGCTTTAATTTGATAAAGATATTAGGGTATGCACACAATAATTCAGCGGTAATACAACATGGCAACTAAGGTAAGGAAAACCCGCGCAAACATCATGTTTTTCTTATTGCTCTATATATCATGTTTAATTTGCTAATAAATGGGATACGTGCTCAAAACTCTACAATTGGCGTGTCAACACAGCATTTCAACAAATCTAACAAAAAAAATAACAATCAAAGCCAGAACATTCCAATAGAAGTTTGGCATTAGATATCGACAAATCTTACAAGGATTAGCAATTATATCTTGGTTTCATTTAGGAGCATGGTAATCATGCCGAAGATATACTCACCAGAGCTAAGATAAACATTGCATAGCACGGAAGAATACTCCTTGAAGATGTCGTATACTTTTGTGCAGCCGCTGTTACTTGTCGAGGCCTCCCGTGACAGCTTGATTGTCATTCTTTTCAGCATAGGTGCAGACCTGAGTATCAATTTCAGGAAATCAAAGCCATGATCCTTTTCATCGAAGCCGGTGATATCCACTTCTTCCAGAGCAGTCAAAGGGATAGTTTGGGATTTCCAGTCCGTGGGCTGACATAGACAATCTGGCGGGCATCCTTCTTCTTCCATCTAAAACCAAAATAGTGCATGTGAACTACTTACTACACATTGCATTATTGAGATACACTATTAGAGCAGAGAGTTACCGCCAATCTTCTTAGGTCAACCTTAAGCCTCTGCATAGCCCAACAAATTTGATTAACCTCAAGGACATGACACACAAATGCTCCATAAGCATGCCCCTTATTTTCGAGATTTAGCTCCAAAACAGAGAAGGCAGCAATCAATCGCTTCTCTATGGCCTGCGCAAAGCGGGCCCCTTGATAAAAATAAATAGGCGGGCTCTGAAACAATAAGATATATGATTCAAAAAGTTTACTTTACTCTAAACTTGCAGCAAAGAGGTTAGCAGGAGAGGGGGCACACCTCGATCCAGGCATGAATTTGCAGCGAACGGGGCTGTCCTTGTCTCTCTGTCGCCTGTAGGCTCAGTTTTAGAAGCCGCCAAAGACCAAACAAACTAGAATTCTTGGAGAAATAGCAGTCCCACGAGAGCTTCTCCACCAGTGGTGCTGAGATGGAAATGCTGACCGCTTGCTCGTTGTTGGTGTTTAAGGATATGGTCGATTGCTTCAGCATGGGGGCAATGATGTTGACACGGTTTAACCATGTTGCGACCACGTCAAGCTCCTCCAGCGTCGGTGAATTAAAACTCAGGACACTCCTGTTGAAATCCACAACAGTGAGTCGGAGCGTGCGCAATCGGGGGCAGCGGGAGAGCAAGGTGGCGGAGTCATCGACGACGCAGCTGGACATGGACAGCGTCTCGAGTGCGGGGAACTCGATGCCTGCTGGCAGGGAGCGGATGATGGGATAACTGTCGAAACTATGAACAGGACTGTGAAGGTCCAGCACAATGGAGGTGGCACGGTGGAAGCAAGGCAGGTTGAGGTCGTGGCCGTGGAAGTGGCGACTGAGGACTAGGTCCGAGGGGGAGACCAAGAAGAACTCCTCCGGGTCGAGCAGCGCGGCGGCGCGGAGCAGCGAGTTGACGCGGGCGATGTCGGCTGGCTGTGGCTCGGGGAGGCGGATTTCGAGGAGGGAGACCGCTGGCGGGGGACGAGGGACGCTGGCGAGTGCCGGCTGGAGGGAGTGGAAGGGGACGTCGCGGAGGACGATCCGGCGGAGGCGTGCCCAGAGGCCGCGCCACCGGCGGGAGAGGACGCCGGTGCGCGCGGCGGCGCCGGCACAGGGGAGGCGGGCGAGGACTAGGAGGAGCAGGTCGTCGGGGAGGGCGCTGATGAGATCCGGTCCGCCGCCGCCGCCTAGCAGCTGGGGGGAACTCGGGCGAGGCCGCAATCTGAGCTCCATCGAGGATTTGCTACCAAACCCTGCCATTCCGCGCAGGAGCGGAACAACAGTGTCTCAGTCTCAAGAAAAAAGGAAGACCGAGGCGACCAGTCTCCTCCTCGTCTTTGTTAATTCTTCTCTTCTACAGACCTTGTTTATTCTTGGGTATTTAAGTTACATTTGATTTCCATTTCGTAATTTAAGTTTTCAGAAAACACCGGCAAGTCTAGGTACTCCTACGGATTCATATTAATCAACTCAATTTGGCATAGAATCGTATATATCTAATTAAGTATTTAGACAAAACTGAAACCGTTAATTTGGATGGAGAGAATATATAAGAACACCTCCACTCTTTGGCATTCTCGAACCGAAATCTGGAGCTAAAATTTGCCCGATAGATCGGAAAAATTTCTACTCGCGATCCCAGATTTCGTTCGCAGAATTTAGAAATTTCTTTGGTACTAATTCAGGCGACTGCATTAGATTATAGACGAGTTCGGCAGCGGCCATTCACATGCCGAGGGGGTGGTAGAACACTATGTAGTCAGCGTCCGCCGGGCGTCGCCGCCGCGTCCGCTTAAGGCCGCGAGCGATCTCGTCTTCTTCATTGTCGTCGAGGAGGATGACCGGCGTGCCCCTGGTAGGCGTGCACCCGGCAAGAGGCGCATGGCCTGGCGCTCGGCATTCTTTTGCAGGCGACGGATGGACTCGGCCTCCTCTCGCTCCCAATCCGACCTAGACTAGGCGCACGCGGCGGGACCGTCATCGGAGGGACGTCGTTGAATGACGCCTCCATCGCCATCTTAAGGAGGAAATCGTCCTCCAGCTCGGTCCACTCCGCTATCTCCTTCTTTAGCGTGCGCAGCTTCGGCTTCATGAGGTGAAGGTGGCCGCTTGGCACCGACGAAGCACGACGCTCGTTGATGACGAGGCTGCACGAGCGTGTGCGTGGCGGCGAGTTCACTGGAGACTTCGGCTCCCTTTTCACCGGCTGGAACTGCACCGTGAAGCGCAGTGAGTTGTTGGGCACCGAGCTGAACAAGCGCGAGGCTGGCGCCAAAGACGAAAACGACACGCTAGCCATCCTCCTAGGCATCCAGAAGTTAACTTGCTTCATGATGAGATTTCGACTATACTGCAGTTTATTAACTGAAGTAGCTAGTGGCCGGATGTGGACAGGACAGGACTAGTCCAGGTTCGGTCCATGCTCATTGTTATGAACTGGACTCCTGGTTACAGTTCAGCACGCAAGATGAACTTTTCTGTTAATCTAGAAAAGGATCCTTATTCGCACATAAAGTTTGCAGTGGCATCTTTGCTTCGTGCAGGTGCGGGTGCCAAAGGAGAAACAACTCGAGAGGATACGATGCACAGTGGAATTGCTTCCCAAATACATACCTATTCAGCGTAAGGCACTATACATACAGTGCTGCACCCTTTAACTGTTCCTAGTAGTTTGAGATCACCTTATTGTTTTTTTTTTGACAGAAGATCACCTTATTGTTGACGGAACTTTGTACTATATGCTGCATGAACTAACTGTCCAAATACCACTGGTACAAAATTAGACTACAATAAGGCTGGTGCAGATACGACGAGCGGTGTGATGAGAACATACGACTAGCAATATTTTTGTAACCCTTCCTTCCATAGGATAAAGTGGGTAGAACCAAGTTTGTAATTTCAGGAATGCGTTGCTTGCAACGGAGATTCCAAATATGAGATGGCATCTATGCATGCAGGTCTTGCCTTCACTGTGTCACGTTCGGGAATCTAAGGCACTTTCCTAATGGCATTTTCTAAAGTGCCTTCAAATGTTCCTTTTTAAGGCACTTTCCTGTGTGGTGCCTCACAATTTTGGATAATGCAAGGCAAAAAAAATAATGCCTCCAATAGATCATCTTTGAAGGCAAAAAAAAAGTGCCTCCAAAAGTTCATCTTCTATGGCATTTTCACCACATGCAGGCATAAACTTTCTAAGGCAGTACAACTAAAGTGTCTCTAAAGGTTTACTTTCAGAGGCAGTATCAACAATGCCTCTAAAGCTGAACCTTTAGTGGCACTTTCAAAATATGCAGGCAAAAACTTTCTAAGGCAGTACCACTAAAGTGTCTCCAAAGGTTTACTTTCAGAGGCAGTATCAACAATGCCTCTAAAGCTGAACCTTTAGTGGCACTTTCAAAATATGCAGGCAAAAACTTTCTAAGGCAGAACCACTAAAGTGCCTCTAAAGGTTTACTTTCAGAGGCAGTATCAACAATGCCTCTAAAGCTGAACCTTTAGTGACACTTTTGTAGAATTGCAGGCATAACTGAATGTAAACATAGTAGATAATTGCCAGGTAATTCTTGCTACTGATCAAACTTACTAGTGCATGATTACATACCACATAAACTTAGTAGTCCACGAACCATTAGAACTTAGTAGTACTGACCAACTGTGCATACTTCCATTAGATACTTACATCCAAAAGTACTAACCAACTGTGCATACTTTATACTTGCACTCACCATCATCAAAACTACTTCATTTAACCTAGGAAGTAGAGATCACCTGGAAGCGACGCAAGCATAATATTGAGATTCTTCACCTGATCCAACCAGAAAGCGAACAACACCACTTCTGACTTAAATATATTGAAAGCCTGAATAGCTGGCCACCATCCACTTGTCATAATTGCTCTGTTTGAGACTCCCATCTTCATCCTGACATCATATCTCCCTTCACTGGTCATGTGCTCAACCCTTACAGTTATCGGTTCATCCAGGAACTTCTTCAGATACTTGCGAGTGTACTCTGCTGCAAATTCCTGTGTAAATATCGAGTTTTTGGACAGTTAGCATACTTTCAACTGTTCATCTACCACAATACTATGGAATATATAGTAGAAACCATCTTACCATTTTCCATTTATTTCTCATGACAGATGACTCCGTATCTGATTTTTGGTTTAGGGTCTTTGCACCAGTCAGCAAGGAAGGTCACCTGATCTTCATTCAGAAACATTTGATTGCCAAAGAAACATTGACTGTCAAACCTTTCTAGTCCCCTGAGTTGAGGTCCTGATACAACACAAATTCGACACACATGCTTCATATTAGTAACATTTCAAATTGTGCACACTGTTAAATAGAGACAACACATGTGCTACTATAAGATGCATAATAACATACCCCTTTCCAGCAGCTCTTCCTCTTCTTCCTCTTCCTCTTCTTCCTCCTCTTCTTCCTCGGAGCTGCCATCCTTTGGAGTTCACAGGCTGTCCTTTGGAACCATCATCAGGGAGAGGGATGACATTGTCCTTGTTGTCACTGTTAGTGTCATCAGGAATGTCGATGACATTAGCACAGAACTGGCAGTCATGTCGATCGCAGACATTGGAATCCATCTAATATAAAGCAGTAAAAGTAGTCAGAAACAAAGCTAGACTGCAATTAATCAGAAACAAAGCTAGACTGCAATTGGACAGTAACATGAATGTACAATTATCATTGCAAGTATAAAGTATCACATTCAGAAACTAACAGATCAAGAACTAACAAATAAACTAACAAAACATTCATGTTCAGAATGTACATGAATCTACAATTATCTAACAGAATGTTCTGATTATCATTCATGACAAATGCAGATCAAACCTGTAGAACATTCATGTTCTGTTATCATTCTGATTATCATTCATGTTCTGATTATCATTCATGTTCTGTTAGAGTTATCTAACATATAATTTAAACTAGTAGATCAAAAACTAACAGAGCAAACCTAACAGATCTAACATATAAAAAACTAGCAGATCATAGCAAAGATTATCAAGAAACATTTTTTATCTGCATATCAATTATCACACTAACAGATCTAGAACCAGTGCACACTAACAGATTCACAGAACTAGTAGATGCAGATTACAGAACAAATGCAGATCATAGCAAAGATTATCAAGAAACTAACAGATCTAGAACAAATGCAAATCATAGTATATAAAAAACTAACAGATCTAGAACCAGTGCACACTAACAGATTCACAGAACTAGTAGATGCAGATTACAGAACAAATGCAGATCATAGCAAAGATGCAGACATTGGAATCCATCTAATCGCGATCAGATCAAGAAAGAAGATGCAGATCAAGAAAGAAAGAAGATGCAGATGAAGAAAGAAGATGCAGATCAAGAAAGAAATAAGATGTAGATCATGAAAGAAGACCTACCGTACGTTTCCGGCGAGGAGATTCGCCGAAAAACCTAAGCTACGGCGGCGGTGGAGGAAAACCTACGGCGGCGGTGGAGGATTTCGTCGGAAACCTAAGCTACGGCGGCGGGGGAGGAGGAATCCTAAGTGGAGGGAGTGAGTGAGGAGTGAAAAGTGAGGGAGGGGGCCGTGAATGCTATGTTATACTACCGTCATTTTGCATTTTAGTCCCTCGGTTTGTAACGTTTCATTCCATGTCCTTCCACCTCGTCTATTTAGTTATTCCGTTTTCTAGTAACATCTCTCGTTTTATTTTTTTGTTTTGTTTTAGTCCTTCCACCTCGCAGGAACGCCCCCGCGTCTACTCTGCCCTGTTTTAGTCCTTCCACCTCGCAGGAACGCCCCATTTCTCTCCTCCGCGCCAGCTGACGCCATACGCCGCCACCACTCACCGGGCCATATATACTCTCCTCCTCCGTACTGCCAGATCCTCTCCTCAAGCCAAGGCCGTGAGATCCTCTCCTCTCACAAGACCGCCAATGACACAGATCGTATCATCCGGAGTATTTTCCGAAACTGCCATGATTCTTCTCCTCCGCATGAGAACTCCAGGTTAGAACTCTACTTCTCCTTTCTGTTCATCCGTTAGAATTATAGGGTCCCCCTCTTTTGTGATCTGACTCATCCTTCTGTAAAAAATATGTAATTTTTTACAAAAAATATGTAATTTTTACTATAGGGTTAATTGTCTGCATTATTCAGTTGTGTTTTTCTTGTATGCTATCAGTATGTAAAGATGAAATATGTAATTCTTTGTCTGTAATTATGAACTTAACAACTTCGTATCTGCAATTCAGTGAACAAGAACAAGATGAGGGAGATGAGAGACTATTGATAACAACTAGAGGTATGTTTCTCACCATTGACCTTTCTGTATATTGCCATTGATCTATCTTTGTTAAGACATTTAGTGACTAACACACATTGATCTATCTTTGTTAGGACCTGGACATTCAGGATTTGAAACAATGGATACAAACTGCTTTTTTGGAAATTTAGTTGAGATGAATTTCCAGCAAGTAATGAAGCTTAGAAGCATTGTTGAAGTGCTACCAAGACCTGCAGTTATGGATTATGTTAGCACGATTACATCAACTAATGTTGATCCTATAGAGGGGATAATGGTAGGTTTATATGTTTTCAACTCTGTTTCTTTTTTGCTTCACAGTTCTAGCCTGCAGTGTTGTAATTTGATAGATAATTTATCTTAATACTTCCAGGAATTCAGCCAAGTGTTCACTAAAAAGTACCTTCTGCAGTTCCTTATGGATAAGCACATCATGATGCATTGTGTTCAAGCCAGATCACAAGTGATCAGTTTAGGTGTAAAGCTCAAGTTAGGATCTCCCATCAAGTACTGCAGGATGAAACTTCATGATGATGGCAAGGCCCATATCATCTCTCCTGGATGGGCAAAGGTGGTAGAAGCATTTAATTTGAAGGAAGGGGACGTTTGCATGTTTAGTTTCACAGATGAGAGGAATCTCCCACCAAGACTCAGGCACCAGTGGTTTTATCTTAAACTGGATTCTTAAACTTGAAGAGTAATACTCTGTCTTAATAAAAAACATTTTTAGTATATTATGTTCATGAATATGGTATCTGAAAATATTTAACAATATATATATGTAGGCACAGCACATCTGATGTTGATGAAAGGGGGCTTCTTACAATTAGAGGTATGATTCTTACTTTCAAGACCTGGTCATGCTGGAGAAGAATAGAATTATTTGAGTGATATTGATGAAAGGGGGCTTCTTTCTTATACTTATTTGGGTGATGGTAACAGATTGTTTTATTTTGTCATGTAGGACCTGGTCATGCTGGAGAAGAATCTTTTGACCATAAATGCATTTTTGCAAACAATGTAGAATTAACATTCAATCAAGTAATGCAATTGAGAAGCTTTGTAGAGGAGATACCAAGACCTGAAATCAAGGAGTATGTTTGGCAATTGACAGAAAACAATATAATAGCTACCTTTGATTATGTTCATTGGAGACCTGGAGAAGGAAGAATGGTTAGTACTGCTTACTTACATGAAGATTTATGTGAACTTTGTGATTTGCAACAAATACATCAGGCTTTGATCATAGTACATCTTTGTGATTTGCAGGATTTTCTCAAGAATTCACATCTACTTATCTTCTGAAGTTCCTGAAGCCTATCTTATGCTCAAGAGCTCCCAAACATGGAATTCCTAAAGGTTCTGAAGTAATTCTTCTTGCTGTGAACATTCCAACAGTGTCTAAGACTGAGTACTGCAGAATGGTGCTAAATGACTGTGGAGAAGCAGTTATCAGTTTTGGATGGGCAAATGTTGTCAAAAATTCAATCGAAGAGGAGATGTATGCCTGTTCAGTTTCAGGGACACTAGAACCCTTCTGGTAAAAATTAGGGATCCAGCTGCATGGCTCCAGCTGTTGATAATAAAACTTGAGTAGATTAGGAATGTACCTGCAAATCTGCAATTGACACTATGTCAAGTGTTGTAAGACCTTTTATATGATCAGTAAGATTTGGTTCTCATGTGCAACATTTTATATGATCGGTAAGATTTGGTTCTCATGTGCAACATTTTATATGATCAGTTTCTTTTATATTGACTAGAATGCCATCACTGATCTGGATTATACTCTATCCAGAACATAGGCATCTAGTCTAAATTTCTAGTTTAAATTAACCAGTATTTAGAAGATTGACATATTCTGACGGTGGGAATTAGTTATTTAATAGTTGTAGTTGCATCATTTTTTTAGAAATTAGTTATTTAATTGTCCTGATTTTGTGTGTGCGAGTGGAAAGTGGATCCCTAAATGGGCCACATCGTGGGATAAGTGGAGGACGTGGGGTGGTGTGTCAGTTTTACCTCCCCCCTCTATAAAAGAAAGAGAAACCAGACGCATTTATTTTTCAGTTTGCAACAGGACGTGGGGCAGAGAGCATTTCTCTCAAGGTGATTTATTTTCTTCAATCCTGTACATAAATCTCCTTCTTCTAATTCATTTATCATGATGCTATCATTCCTTTTCTGGATTTGCAGTTTATTCTCTAGATCTTCAGCGCGCCAGATAGGAACAGTTAAGTTCAGAACTTAACTGGATTTGCAGAAATTTCTCTTCAACTATCATGTTCTTACTTTTTACTCAATCTGTAACTAATATTTGTTTCTATACAATTAACTATAGGTGATGGATGAAATGACATGTGTTGTCTGTGATCAGCCTACACACAATTGTGGCAGATCTAACAGGAGAGCTAATGGATTTGAAGTTGTCATTGGCCATGGTTTTAGACGTGGGGTGGTAAGCTCTCTTGATTTAAATGTGCCACTTGAAGGCTGGTACCACATGGAAGATGAAGAAGACAGAATTGCATTTACAATAGGGTGGCAGCATTTCAGAGCTGTGGCAAATATCATGGAGGGGTCACTATTGCTGATCATTGCAAATCCATTGAATGGTCAAATTTGCCTTGACTTTGTGGAGATTGAAGACCCTTGAAGATAATGTGCAAGGAATCAAGAAGCTGTCATGTGTGTAGTTTCTTTCAGCTGTTTGTAGTTTGTGTCATCTGTGTGTAGTTTCTCTCATGTGTGTGTAGTTTGTGTCATGTGTTTGTAGTTTCTGTCATTTGTGTTGAACAATGTGTGCATCGTAATGGGAAGAACAACTTTGTTAATGAATGGGTTGTATGTCTACAAGTCCAACAATGTTTTATGATATTGATGTCATGTTTTCATATTTCTGTCAAGTCCAGCAATGTTTTATGATATTGAATGTTTTATTTGGCCACGTGGCTTTATGCTTGTATGTCTACAAGGCCAACAAACATTCTGAATTTCATATTATTCAGAACATGGCACCTAGACTATATTGTTACTAAAATTTAGAATTTAACTTTTTCAGGTTTATTATTTTAACTTTTACTAATTAGCCCCTCAGTTTGCAAAGTCATAAAACTTTCAGAACATTTTGAATTTCATATTATTCAGAACGAATGGAACAAATTGTTCAGTAGCTTTGCCTGCACTTGGGTCTTTTTATTCAGAATGAATGAATTTCTATGTCTTTTTTCAAGTTCAGTATTATAACTTTTACTATTTAGCCCCTCAAAGTTTGCAGAGTCATAAAACTTAACCGTTATTTGACTCATCTGCCTTTTTCTGCAGATCGTAGCCCACCGCGACGCCAAGGCTGGGATCCACCATGAAGCTCTTCATCCGCTGAGATCCACCGCCACTCGATACTGACACCTCGTTCCCTAGTTGTAAGGGTTCGTAGCATGGAAAACAAAAATTTTCTATCGCATACAAACAAACAAGCCAAGATCTATCTACTAGATTGCAGCAACGAGTCGATGGAATAACTCACCCTCGAAGATTCCAAAGTGTTTAACGAGAGCAGATTCTCGTGGGTGATGTAGTCGTACTCTTTCCGATCTCAAGATCGCGTAGACGATCCTTCGGCCAGCGTTCCCTGGGCGCTCCCTTGATCGGTCACTGCGTTCGATTGCGAAGACCTTCCTCTCCCTTGTTCCAAAGGCAATGGAGGTTGTAGCACTCTCCTCGCGATTCCTAAGACAACGGCGTGGTGCAGGAAGTAGAGGGAAATCCTGAGGCTTCGCCTTAAGCCGGTCTGTAGTATGGTGGAGCTTATGAGAGAGGCTATTAGTGGTCTAGTAATTAGACACACCAATTAGAAGGCTCTAAACCAATTAGAAGGCTCTAAACCGAAATAGCTCTAAACCGGGGTCTAGATCTAGGGTTTAGTTTAGAGGATAGGAAACTTGTGTGTATAGAGGAGGAGGCCCTGCCCCTCCTCTTATAGGTGGAGGGTGCGGCCAAGGGGAGGGGAGTCCCTCCCCAAGTCGGCCTTGGGAGGTGCGCCGGCTTGGAGAGGAGGGACTCCTCTCCAACTCGGTTTGGAGCTCCTCTTTCCCACTTTCCAATTTTGGCAGTTTGACTTTTCAAACTTGCTATTTGACTTTCCAAATTAGGATTTGAATTAATCCCTTATTTAGAACAGCGATGACACTAAGTACATGATGCAATCATTCCAACATGCAATGACACATTCATGTACCCCTTCCCCCTTCGGAGTGCCGGACATTCCGGGACCTTCTAGAATGTTCCCGATGAAAACACCGGAACCATTCCCCAACTCCGAAACGGAACTTTCCTTATATGAATCTTATTCTCCGGACCATTCCGGATCACCTCGTGATATCCCGGATCCCATCCGAGACTCCGAACAACATTCGGTCTCTTTCTCATAATACCATAACTACTCAAACAACGTCGAATCCTTAAGTGTGTCTCCCTACGGTTCGTGAATTATGCGGACATGATCGAGACACTTCTCCGAACAATAACCAATAGAGGAATGGAAATTCATATGGCTCCACATACTTCTCTGATTACTATGCGATCGAATGAACCACTTACATACGATACCAATTTCCCTTTGTCTCACGATATGTTACTTATCCGAGGTTATGATCGTCGGTATCTCGCATACCTAGTTCAACCTCGTTCGATAAGTACTCTTTCTCGTTCCGTGATATGTGATCCCTTGTGACCCAGTCACATGCTTGCAAGCTAATTGGATGACATTTCACCGAGAGGCCCAGAGAATATCTATCCGTCATGTGGATGGACAAATCCCACTCTTGATCCATGTGTTTCAACCAATACTTTCCGAACACTCAATGCCACCTTTATAGCCACCCTGTTACGGTGTGGTGTTTGATGACATCAAAGCATCCATCCAGTAAAGGTGATATGCATGATCTCATGGTCGAAGGAATTAGGTTACTATGTATCAGAAAGCATATAGCAATTGAACTATTGAAATGACTTGATCTTTATGCTACGCTTATCTATAGGAGTATGTCCACCATATCATTCTCCTAATGATATGATCTTGTTGTTGATAACATCTCAATGTTCATGATAGGAAACCACAATCATCAATCAACCAACAAGCTAGTGAAGTATAGAGGCTATACTAGGGACTTCAATTTAAGTTTACAATTCACACAAGTATTAATGTTTCCTTGTTAATACTATTATAGCATGAATATAAACATTTATCATAAAGACAAAGATATAATAATAACTATATTTATTATTGCCTCTAGGGCATATCTCCAACAGTCTCCCACTTGCACTAGAGTCATCTAATCTAGATTACATGGTAATATACCGAACACCCATGGCAGTTTGGTGTTGGTCATGTTTTGCCCTCGGGAGAGGTTTAGTCAACGGATCCGCCACATTCAGATCTGTGTACTTTGCAAATCTTTATATCCCCATCCTGGACATGTTCTCGAATAGCGTGAAAACGTAGCTTGATATGCTTCAGCTTCTTGTGTGACCTTGGTTCTTGCGCATTGGCTATGGCGCCCATGTTATCACAGTAGATAGACATTGGGTCCAGCGCACTTGGAACCACACCCAGCTCTGTAATGAACTCTTTCATCCATATCGCTTCTTGTGAAGCCTCCGAAGCAGCCATGTATTCCGATTCAGTTGAAGATCTCGCCACAACGCTTTGCTTTGCACTCCTCCAGCTAATCACTGCACCATTCAAAACAAATACGTATCCAGATTGTGATTTAGAATCATCCGGATCGATGTTCCAACTAGCATCGGTGTAACCATTAACAACGAGCTGTTCATCACCTCCATAAGAAAGAACCATATCCTTAGTTCTTCTCAAGTACTTAAGGATGTTTTTGATCACGTCCAATGATCCACTCTGGATCACTTTGATATCTGCTAGTTAAACTAACGACATATGCAATGTCGGGTCTAGTACATAGCATGGCATACATTAGAGATCCTATGGCTGATGCATAGGAGTCTTACTCATCCTTTCTCTATCTTCTGCGATGTCGGACTTTGAGTTTTACTCAAGGTCATATTAGCAACATGGGCAAGAACCCTTTCTTGCTATCTTCCATTCCAAACCTCTTTAGAACTTTGTCCAAATATGTACTTTGTGACATTTATATTTGGCGTTTCGATCTATCTCTATAAGTCTTTATGCCTAATATGTAAGCTGCTTCGCCAAGATCCTTCATTGAAAAACTATTATTCAAATACTCTTTGACACTATTAAGAAGGTCTACATCATTCCCAATCAACAATATGTCATCCACATACGGTATTAAGAATGCTGAGCTCCCACTCACTTTCTTGTAAATACAAGCTTCTCCATAAGTTTGTATAAAACCAAAACTTTTGATTACATTATCAAAACGTTGATTCCATCTTCGGGATGCTTGCTTCAATTCATAGATGGACCGTTGAAGCTTGCATACCTTGTTAGCATCTTTAGGATCGACAAAACCTTTGGGTTGCATCATATACAACTCTTCATCAATGTCTCCATTGAGGAATGCTGTTTTGACATCCATCGCCATATCTCATAATCGTAATATGCAGCGATTGCTAACATAATCCTCACAGGCTTTAGCTTTGATACTGGTGAGAAAGTCTCATCGTAGTCAACTCCTTGAATTTGTCGAAACCTTTTTGCGACAAGTCGAGCTTTACAGACAATAACATTACCATCAACATCTGTTTTCTTCTTGAAAATCCATTTGTTCTCGACCTTCCGGCCATCCTAAGTCCACCAAAGTCCATACTTGGTTTTCGTACATGGATCCAATCTCGGATTTCATGGCTTCTTGCCATTTATTGGAATCTGGGCTCATCATCGCTTCCTCATATGTCTCGGGGTCATCGGTGTTGTCCACCAACATGACAGTCATAACGGAATCATACCAACTGGAGTGGTACGAGTTCTCGTTGACCTCCGAGGCTCAGAGCAACTTCAACCGAAGTTTCATGATCACCATCATTAGCTTCCTCTCTTATTGGTGCAGGCACCACAGAACTTCTTCGGTCTGCGCTACTCGCAATTCGAGAGAAGGTTCGACAACCTCGCCGAGTTCTACTTTCCTTCCAGTCACTTCTTTCGAGAGAAATTCCTTCTCTAGAAAGGATCCATTCTTGGCAACAAAGATTTTGCCTTCGGATCTATGATAGAAGGTATACCCAATAGTTTCCTTGTATCCTATGAAGACGATTTTTCCGCTTTGGGTTCAAGCTTGTCCGGTTGTAACTTCTTTACATAGGCTTCGCATCCCCAAACTTTAAGGAGCGACAATTTAGGTTTCTTCCCAAACCATAATTCATATGGTGTCGTTTCAGGATTTAGACGGTGCCCTATTTAAAGTGAATGCGCTTTCTAATGCATAACCCCAAAATGATAGCGGTAAATCTGTAAGTGACATCATAGAACTAACCATATCTAAGAGAGTTCGACACGACGCTCGAGACACACCATTACGCTGTGGTGTTCCGGCGGTGTCAATCTGAAAGTATTCCACATTTCTTCAAATGCTCGCCAAACTCGTAACTTAGATATTCACCTCCACGATCGAACGTAGAAATTTAATCTTCTTGTTACGTTGATTCTCTACCTCACTTTGAAACTCCTTAAACTTCTCGAAAGTTTCGGACTTATGTTTCATGAAATAGATATACCCATATCTACTCTCGTCATCCGTGAAGGTAAGAACATAACGATAACCATCACGATGCTACACTCATTGGACCACACACATCGGTATGTATGATTTCCAATAAGTCTCAGCTCGCTCCATCATACCGTAAAATGGAGTCTTAGTCATTTTACCCATCGACATGCTTCACATCTTTCAAGTGATTCAAAATCAAGTGATTCAAGAAGTCCATCGAATGGAGTTTCTTCACACGCTTCACTCCAATGTGACCAAGACGACAATGCCACATATAGGCTCTAATTATCGCTTGATTTCAAACGTTTAGCCTCAATGTTGTTGATATGTGTATTTCCACTATCGAGATTCAATATGAATAGACCATCTATCAAAGGTGCACGTGCATAAAACATATTACTCATATAAATCGAACAACCATTATTCTCGGATTTAAACAAGTAACCGTCTCGCAATAAACAAGATCCCGATATAATGTTCATGCTCAACGCAGGCACCAAATAACAATTATTTAAGTATAAAACTAATCCTGATGGTAGATGAAGAGGTAGCGTCAACCGCGATCACATCAACCTTTGATCCGCTTCCCTGGCGCATCGTCACCTCGCTCTTCACTAGCTTCCGCTTATTCTGCAGCTCTGCTTCGAGTTACAAATATGAGCAACCGAACCAAAGATCAAATACCCAGGCACTACTACGAATACTAGTGAGATACACATCAATAACATGTATATCGATATACTTTCTTCTTGATGTTGCCGTTCTTCAACCGCCAAGTACTTTGGGCAATTCCGCTTCCAGTGACCTACTCCCTTGCAGTAAAAGCACTCAGTATCAGGCTTGAGTCTATCCTTGGTCCTCTTCGTCGGCGTGGTAACTTTCTTACCACCCTTCTTGAAGTGTCCCTTTTGCTTAGACTTGCCTTCCTTGAATTTGGTGGTCTTATTGACCATCAACACTTGGTGCTCTTTCTTGATCTCCTTACGCAGATTTTAACATAGCAAATAGTTCGCAACTCTTTGTTCATGTTCGCATGTTGTAGTTCATCACAAAGTTCTTGTAACTTGGTGGTAGTGATTGGAGGATGCGGTAAACCCCAAAGTATTAGGAATCACTATACCCAAACTTTGAGTTTATTTGCGTGCCTGCACATCTTAAGCACATGCTCACTTGGGAGCTACCCTCTTCCATCTTGCGGTTAAAGAACTTTTCGTAAGCTTCATAACTTTCAATTGCCGATGAGTCTCAAAGATTAATTTGAGATCCTCGACAATATCATATGGATCGACTCTTCAAACCTTTTACAAGCTCCGATTCTAAACCATACAAGATAGCACACGAACTATGGAGTACCGATTCTTCCGAGCAAGGTAAACATTCTTTACTTCATCGGTAGCATCATGCAGTGGGTCACCTAGCGGTGCATCCAGACATAGGTCAAATTACCAGTTGAGGACAATCCTCAAATTGCGGAACCAATCCGCGAAGTTGCTTCCATTGTTTTTCAACTTTTCTTTCTCTAGGAAGCATTAAAATTGATGGTAGGCTGCCATTGATCTACAACATATTTGCAATAGTTTAGACTAAGTTTATGACAAATTGAGTTCAAATTAATTAATGAAATTAAACTAGGTGAACTCCCTCAAAACAACATCCCTCACATTGTTTTAGTGATCACACAGACCAAATCCACTACATCAACACCGATCATCACGAGTTGATATAGTTTTAATGGCGAACAATCATCATGTTCATCATATCTACTATATGATTCATGCTTTACCTTCGGCGATCCGTGTTCCCGAGGCCATGTCGTACATGCTAGGCTCACAAGATCAAACCTTAGCTACCGCATAAGCAAATCTGGCTTGCTTACGTTGTATTCACCCGCGGAATCAAAGACACCGATCATCACGTGGTGCTTGAGCGACAAGCTTTGGCAGTGCATACTAAGGGTGAACACTCTAGAACTTGAAATTTATGTGCATGAGGGATCATCTTATAATGCTACCGTTGTCTACTAAGCAATACAAGATGCATAAAGGATTAACATCACATGCAATTCATAATATGTGATATGATATGGCCTTTCTTCTTTGTGCTTCCGATCTCCATCTTCAAGCACGAACATGATCTCCATCATCACCGGCATAGCATCAAGGTCAATGATGCTTCTTCATGGTTGTCCACCAGTTCAACTATTACAACTATTTTGAATAGACACGCAGGTCTTAACAAAATTAAAGACAACCATATGGCTCACGCGGTTGCCAACTTACAATAAGGATCATTGCATACATCAAATATAATCACAATCATGGCCATATCACATCATCACACCCCGCAAAACAAAGTTAGACGCTTCTACTTTCTTTGCATATTTTACGTGGTTTGGGGCTTTCCATAAGTGTCGTTCTAACTTACGAACAAGAACCACAACATTGATACTAGCATTGTTGATTACCCGTTGTAAATTGGATCTTTACTATGCTAGGAGAAACAGGCACCATAAAGCCACTTATGCAAAACGAGTTGCATGTCAAGCGTGGAGCAAGTCTCATGAACGATGTCATGTAAGGTTAGCCGCTTCATCCCAACATACCGCAAGATGCAAAGTACACAAAAAGCAATCTACAATAAAGCATCAACGCCCACAATGACCATTGTGTTCTACTCGGCAACAGATCTACATATAGACACGGCTCGATACCCTTTGTAAGGGTTCAGTAGAATGGAAAACAAAAAATTTCTATCGCATACAAACAAACAAGCCAAGATATATCTACTAGATTGCAGCAACGAGTCGATGGAATAACTCACCCTCGAAGATTCCAAAGTGTTTAACGAGCAGATTCTCGTGGGTGATGTAGTCGCATTCTTTCCGATCTCAAGATCGCGTGAGACGATCCTTCCGGCGCGCGTTCCTCAGCGCTCCGCAATCGGTCACACGCTCGGTACTGACGAAGACCTTCCTCTCCCTTGTTCCAGCAGGACGGAGGTTGTAGCACTCTCCTCGCGATTCCCAAGACAACGGCGTGGTACCTAAGTAGAGGAAATCCCAGGCTTCACTTAAGGCAAGTAGTATGGTGGAGCTTATGAGAGAGGCTATTAGTGGTCTAGTAATTAGACACACCAATTAGAAGGCTCTAAACCAATTAGAAGGCTCTAAACGAAATAGCTCTAAACCGGGTCTAGATCTAGGGTTTAGTTTAGAGGATAGGAAACTTGTGTATAGAGGAGGAGGCCCTGCCTCCTCTTATAGGTGGAGGGTGCGGCCAAGGGAGGGAGTCCTCCTCCCAAGTCGGCCTTGGGAGGTGCGCCTGCTTGGAGAGGAGGGACTCCTCCAACTCGGTTTGGAGCCCTCTTTCCCACTTTCCAATTTTGGCGCTTGACTTTTCAAACTTGCTATTTGACTTTCAAATTAGGATTTGAATTAATCCCTTTATTTAGAACAGCGATGACACTAAGTACATGATGCAATCATTCCAACATGCAATGACACATTCATGTACCCTTCCCTTCGAGTGCCGGACATTCCGGACCTTCTAGAATGTTCCCATGAAAACACCTAACCATTCCCCAACTCCAAACGGAACTTTCCTTATATGAATCTTATTCTCCGGACCATTTCGGATCACCTCGTGATATCCGGATCCCATCCGAGACTCAACAACATTCGGTCTCTTTCTCATAATACCATAACTACTCAAACAACGTCGAATCCTTAAGTTTGTCTCCCTACGGTTCGTGAATTATGCGGACATGATCGAGACACTTCTCCGAACAATAACCAATAGAGGAATCTGGAAATTCATATGGCTCTTCTACGATTACTTTGCGATCGAATGAACCACTTACATACGATACCAATTTCCCTTTGTCTCACGATATGTTACTTATCCGAGGTTATGATCGGTATCTCGCATACCTAGTTCAACCTCACATCGATAAGTACTCTTTTCTCGCTCCGTGATATGTGATCCCTTGTGACCCAGTCACATGCTTGCAAGCTAATTGGATGACATTTCACCGAGAGGGCCCAGAGAATATCTATCCGTCATGTGGATGGACAAATCCCACTCTTGATCCATGTGTTTCAACCAATACTTTCCGAACACTCAATGCCACCTTTATAGCCACCCTGTTACGATGTGGTGTTTGATGACATCAAAGCATCCATCCAGTAAAGGTGATATGCATGATCTCATGGTCGAAGGAATTAGGTTACTATGTATCAGAAAGCATATAGCAATTGAACTATTGAAATGACTTGATCTTTATGCTACGCTTATCTATAGGAGTATGTCCACCATATCATTCTCCTAATGATATGATCTTGTTGTTGATAACATCTCAATGTTCATGATAGGGAAACCACAATCATCAATCAACCAACAAGCTAGTGAAGTATAGAGGCTATACTAGGGACTTCAATTTAAGTTTACAATTCACACAAGTATTAATGTTTCCTTGTTAATACTATTATAGCATGAATATAAACATTTATCATAAACACAAAGATATAATAATAACTATATTTATTATTGCCTCTAGGGCATATCTCCAACACTAGTAGGAGTGGGATCCGCCGCGTCAAGGCTGGGATCGGGATCGAGGTCGGGCCAGGTCGTCCAGAATCCACCGGATAACCAAATTGAGGCACCAAATCGCGGCGGCCCCAAGGCTGGGACGCTGGATCACGTCGTCGCGTCCAAGCAGAAGGCAGGCATCGACAGGACAGACGATCCGTGAACCAGCTACCTCCGGCGGCCCCCTGCTAATGTCATTGATGATGCAAGGGCATCTGGTATGGATCCCTCTACTGGAATTATTTTACTTATTATTACATCTTTGTTAGAGTAGTTATTGAATCATGAATTGTGTAGGCAGTAGATTGGAGAAGTCTTGGATGCAATCACCTAGACATTCTGTGATTTATCAAGCTGGTGTAGTTAAGTTCTTAGAGTTTGCATTCACTAATTCAGCAATTGATGGGAAGATCAACTGTCCATGCAAAACCTGTGGGATCAGGTTCTGGTTAGATTTAGATACTGTCCATGAGCATCTTATCTGTGAAGGCTTTATGAAAGGTTATAGCAGCTGGATATACCATGGAGAATCTATGGACTTACCTACACATAGCCAGCCTAATGAGGACCAGGATAGTAGTCAACTTAATGAACATCAAGATAACAGTCAACCTACAGAATATGATATGGAACAGCAACTTCTACATGAATATGGCATGTTTAAAAGAAATGTTTTAGGATCAGATATAGAGGAGGATAGTGATAATATAGATGATGATGATGAGGAGGATGATGTTCAATCATATGTAGATTTTGTCAATGATGGTAGAAAAGAGTTATATCCAGGCTGCAAAAGCTTGTGTAAGCTTCAATTTCTTGTTAGACTCCTTAACATAAAGAATGTTGGCAGTATGACAATAGCTACATTTGAGGATGTGTTATCACTATTCAGAGATGCATTACCAGAAGGGCACTCCCTACCTAGAAAATTTCATGAGTGCAAGCAATACATAAATGCAGTTGGACTTGGTTATAATAGCTATGATGCTTGTATCAATGACTGCATAATTTTTAAAGGAGATAATGCAAATGATAAAGTCTGTCCTGTTTGTAATACAAGTAGAAGGAAGACTGAAAAAAGTGTAGTTGATGGAAAAAGGATTAGCAGGGTTCCTAAAAAGGTGATTAGACATTTCCCACTAGTAAAGAGAGTTAGGAGGTTGTTTATGTCATCCAAAACATCACCATTGATGAGTTGGCATTCTGAAGGAAGAACTAAAGATGGGTTGATGAGGCATCCTGCTGACTCAACTGCTTGGAAAAACTTTGATAGAAAGTGGAGCAAATTTGCTAAAGAACCAAGGAACATCAGATTTGGTCTGTCATCTGATGGTTTTAATCCATTTAGAAACATGAACCTGTCCTCTGAAGATTTGGCCTATAATGTTGTTTCCCTACAATGTGCCTCCATCAGATTGTATGAAAGAGTCAAACTTCATTTTATCAGTTATTATACCTGGCAGGAAGGCTCCAGGGAAGGATATAGATGTTTATTTACAGCTTGTTATTGATGAACTGCAAGTATTATGGCATAAAGGTGTTCTTGTTATGGATTCTACATTTGGAAAGAAGTTTAGAGTTTATGCTGCTCTGTTATGGACTATTAGTGACTGGCTAGGAAGAGGTATATTAAGTGGTGAAAGTATTATTGTATGCTCCCATTGTCTGTTAGGAACTTGCTCCAGAAGGTTGAAGCATGGTCACAAGGCCTGCTATTTAGGTAACAGAAGATTCTTACCACCTGATCTTGCCTTTAGGTCTGATTCTGAGTCATTTGATGGGACTGTTGAAATTAGGGAACCTCCTATTCAACCTACATGCCATGAAATATCAGAAATGACAATGGGCATACAGACATCATATGGAAAACTGCAGAAACAAAAGAGGAGTTCCAAGAAGAAGAGGAGAAGAGCTGAAGGGGAGGAAGAACATGAGCTACAGGAAGTACACACTGTTGAGACAACCTTCAAGAAGAGAAGCATTTATTTCCAACTAGAATATTGGGAAGATCTTCTTGTTAGGAATAATTTGGATTCAATGCACATAGATAAGAATGTGTTTGACAACATTGTGAACACACTGCTAGATGTAGATAAGAAGACAAAGAATAATGTAAATTCAAGACTTGATCTCAAGAGGCTGAAGATTAGAGAAGGTCTTCATGTTGATGCAACTCAAACTAAAAATGATTGGCCTAGACCAATATTTTACATGAACCCTGCTCAAAAGAAGATGTTTTGCAGATTCATCAAATATGCTAGGTTTCCTGAAGGATATGCCTCAAACTTAGAGTACAAAGTGAGGTTAGAAGATAATAGGTTAGTGGCATTAAAAACCCATGACTGCCACATAATAATGGAAGATATGTTCCCACTTGCCGTTAGTAGAACATTGCCTGAAGAAGTTGCTTGGCCATTGATCAGACTAAGCAAATATTTCAAAGTTGTGTGTGCCAGAGTTGCTGATGTAATAGAGATTCAGAAGATGGAAGATGAGATTCCAGAAATATTATCCCAACTAGAGAAGATATTCCCACCTTATTTCTTTGATATAATGGAGCATCTTGTTATACACACAGCAAATGGGTTAGAATATGGTCGATTCAGTTTAGGAATATGTGGTCCACTGAGAGATTTGTTGGCAAAGTTAAAGGTTTTGTATGTAGTAGAAGCCATCCTGAAGGCTCTATTGCTGAAGGGTACATTTTTTATGAAACTATATCATTTTGTTCAACATTTATACATGATTATGAGAGGAAAATCAATGGTGAGCCTATAAGCAGTGATACCTCCTCAGATATGGTTTTTGAATATCTGACAATCATTGGGAGACCTCTGTCTGTCAGTTGTCAAGTTGAAGAACTAGATTTCATTTCTTGGACCCAAGCACAAAAACATGTTATCCTCAACTATCCTTCAATTTCCTTCTATACTGAGAAACACAAATTGGTTCTATCTGCTAATGAAAGAAGATCCAGGAGAGAGGTGGAAAATGACCATGACAGTAATTTCATTAACTGGTTTGTGGACTATGTACAATCACAAGTTGTGAAAGGAATTGAAGTACACCAAGAAGTTTTATTGCTAGCACATAAGCCATATATGATGGTTAAAAAATACAAGAGTTACTCAATCAATGGATGTACTTATCATACATCCTCATATGCACATGGCAAGAGTTCCCAGTGTAATGGGGTTATGTTTACTGAGACAAATGGTGATGTACATTATGGAAGAATCCAAGATATTGTAGAGCTAAACTATTCAAATAAAGGTCATGTGGTACTGTTCAAATGTGACTGGATTGAACATACTGGCATTAGAGATGATAGTTTTGGATTCACTCTAGTCAACTTCAGCCATTCAAATGAACAAATGTTTAGTCAACCTTTCATTCTAGCTAGTCAAGCAACACAAATCTATTATGTGCAAGATCATGCTGATGAAGAATGGCATTTTGTTGTTACTCCTTCAACTGTAGATAATACTAGTTCATGTAAGTAATCTGATAATATTAGATCATGTATAATTTCATACTATTATGTATTTGTTTCTTGGTTGATATTTTTTTACATGAAATTGCAGGAACCATCTTGTTAGAAAGTCAGGACAGACGACAGAATGAGGTGAACATTAGATTGGAAGAATTAGGAATTGTGCCAGAAGGAAGTATGTCAACTGGAACTACAAGTACACAAGTATTCCCAAGATTTAATATACATGATAGAGGACTTCAGAACAATGCAGAGGTAATTTGTCATCATTGTGTTGTTAATTATTCATCACTTATGTTGTTAATATACATGATTCCTAATTATTCATCACTTGTGTTGTTAATATACATGATATGGAATAACAACTTGATTTACCTGTAGAATAACATAATTTATGAAGAAATGTATGAGGACAGTGATCATGAGGAGGATGAATATGATAGTGATGCCACAATGAAGTCGGATCGACAATGAAACCAATAGACAAGATAATGCGAGAATAATATACAAGGTTTGTGTACATAGTCAATAGCTTTACATTACGGCAAGCTGGATCCCTAATGTTTTAATCTTTTAATGTACCTACATTCTATAAAAGCGATGAAACAAATAAGAAGAGGGTGAGAGGACCTACTGTTTTGAAAGGATTCTGGAAGAATGTAGATCCAAGCAACAAAATTACAATGGAGTATAACCATTTGGGTCAGCCATGTGGTTTGACTTCAAGCAAACTGGCTAACTTCATAACAAGTTTGGTCAAAGGAAAGGAGATATCCTTAGGAGCTACAAATTGGAGCAAGGTTCCAAAGCATGAAAAAGAGAAACTCTGGAATACAGTTAAGGTAAAGTATGCAATGACATATTTGGTAGACATTGTTTCCATTATTTCCAGATGCAAGTTAACTTCCAATCAATTAATGCTGTAATGACATTTGACAGACATTTTTTGCTTTGGATGATAATCTCAAATTATGGGTCCTAAAATCAGCTAGTAAGAAATGGAAGGACTTTAAATGTGTGTTGAAGAAAACTTTCTTCAACAAACATTTGTCACTGGAAGCCAATATTGAAGCAGGCTGTAAAAATAGGATACCACCAAAACAGTGGGAATGGTTGTGTAAAATTTGGTGCACTAGGAAAGCTAAGGTAAATTTAATGCAAATTTTGGTTGATTAGTATTAATTATGCATTGATGGTGAAAGCATATGTAATCATACTGAATACTGCTTCATACAGGCTCTGAGTAAGCAGAATAAAGCAACTAGAAGTAGACAAGGAAATTCAACTCATACAACATGTTTTAGAAGTTTTGCAGTGGTACTAGAGTAAGCAGTAAGTTTTTATCTCTAATATGTTCTTATTTTCACAAGCAAACTCAACTAATACTAAAGAAGATTTGACAACTTATAAACATATTTGTCAGAAAATAAAAGAAGGTAGAACAATAGGAAGAGCTGAGCTATTCTGTATGACACATACAACAGCCAAAGGACTACCAGTTAATGAGTTTGCTGCAGAGAAGATGGTAAGTAATGAAGAACTAATTATTATTGTATATGATTGATTATATTGTTATATGTAATGTTTCTAAATTATTATCTTGTTTGCAGAAAACTATAAATCAGAATTTTGAAGAGAATCCTGCACTTGTTGATGAGGAGGTACATGAAGGTGATTTGTATTCCAGAATATTTCAGAAAAGTAGCAGAAGGCATGGGTTCGGGCTAGTTGCTGGTGGAAAAGGATCTGAGCAACTTTCATTTGCACTAGCTGCACTTCAAGAAAGCAAGAAAGAGAACAAAGAATTAAAGCATGTGGTGCAAACTTTGATGGCGAAGAGTGAAAGGTTAGAAGATGAAATGATACAGCAGAAGAAACAAATGAATGAGATGATGGTTCTATTTCAAGCTTCCCAGAATAACCAAACATTGCATCATCAGCAATCAGTCCCAGTAGATGATCAAGCAAAGGAAGGGGGCCACACAGTGCATGGGCAAGCAAAGGAAGGGGGCCACACAGTGCATGGGCAAGCAAAGGAAGGGGGCCACACAGATCATGGGCAAGCAAAGCAAGAGGGTCACACAGGGCATGGGCAATCAAAGGAAGAGGGTCACACAGTACATGGGCAAGCAAAGGAAGAGGGTCACACAGTACATGGGCAAGCAAAGGAAAGCAATCCAAGTCAAAGCAAGCAAACAAGGAATCCTATTCATCAGAAAAACAAGCACATCAAGACGTGCAGAAAACAAAGCACATCAAGGTATATATGCAACCTACTGTGTCCATTTTGATACATGCCTTCATATGATTATCATCATTTAGTAGTAGATGATATTCTGTGTCCATTTTGATATATGCAACCTACTGTGTCCATTTTGATATATGCAACCTACTGTGTCCATTTTGATACATGCCTTCATATGATTATCATCATTTAGTAGTAGATGATATTCTGTACACTGTTATTTTTTTGAAAACAGGTAGATGATATACATAGAGTGAAGGTTGAGAAGTCAGATGAAAATAAGAAAAGATACAAGAAGGATAACACTGTCAAGTACAAGAAAGATTTTGTCATCAGAGCTGGGATGGATGTGGGATTGACTACACCTAAAACAAATACCATGGCAGCAATAGGAACAATTCAGAAGGTTGAAGATGAATTTGTTGAAGTTATGGTGAATATAGTTATGAGTAGTCACACCATATTGCCACAAGCAAAGGGAAGAGTGACCCACATGGGGCATGCTCAATCACATTGCATCCCATGGCCTAAGAAAAATGTAAGTTTTCTGTTATCTTATCTGTCATACTTGATACTACCGTTATCTGTTCCTTAGTGTTACTGTTTTCTGTTTTTGCAAGGAACAATAGTTGATTTTGTATCTTACTGTTTCAATTCATCAAGCATGTCATCTAAACGTTGTGTTGTCCATCATATTCAAATGGAACCAATTTTCTTTCCATCATGCATAATGAATTTGTCGGTTTTAGTGTTACTGTTATCTGTCATACTTGATACTCTTTTTTACATTTCCTTCTTTATTCTTGTTTTTGTTTTTGCAAGGAACAGTAGTTTATTTTGCATCTTACTGTTTTCTGTTATCTGTCATACTTGATACTATTGTTTTCTATTCCTTACTGCTATTGTTTTTTGTTTTTGCAAGGAACAGTAGTTGATTTTGCATCTTACTGTTTTCTGTTTTTATCTGTAACCTACTGTGTCCATTTTGATACATGCCTTCATATGATTCTGAACTACTGTTCCTTCTTTATTCTTGTTTTTTATGCATTTCCTTCTGTTGCTTGATTGCATTGTTCATAGAGAGCTCAAACATTTTCATCTTTGTCATCATATTTTCTAGTTGTTCTTTGTACTTTCTCAGTGTGAGGTTTTAGATCTTGTTGTTATCTTCAAGTCAAACTCAAGGTCATCGAAAACATATTTCTTCTAAAAAACTTCTTGCATTTTTTATGCTGGACATTTTTACGGTTCCTATTTCATACATAGGTCAAACCTTGCCTCTTGGGGATTTAACCTCCTTTGTTGATCCTTCTTTCTTATTTGCATGACGATGGAGTATTTTGTTATATTTCCAACGAGCCTGAGTTCATAAAAACAGAGTTCATATGGAACAGTTAGAACAGGCTTTTTGTGAGCATTCATGCTATTTTTCTGTCCTTACTGTTACTGTTCCTTACTGGTGCAATTAAACTGTTCCTTACTGTTCCTTACTGTTACTTCTAGGCTAACATTATCCTTGAAAGAATAAACTGTTCCTTATTGTTACTGTTTTTTGTCTGTTCCTTACTGTTGGTGATACTAAATAAAAACATGCAGGTAGTTGACTCTGAACAAATTGACATGAATAATGTTGAATTCGTCCACAATCTTGACAAAAACTGGAGAGTTCCAGGGAAATATTCTCCGGTTGCTGTCAAAAAGGCACCTACTATTGCATCAAGAGCAGTAGCAAAAGTGAAGAGCAGAAAGGCTGCGGCAGTTCCAGTGGGTCTCAAGTTGCAGTTTCTCAGATTCCATTGGGCTCACAAGTTGCGGTTTCTCAGATTCCATTGGGCTCACAAGTTGCAGATTCTCAGATTCCATTAGGCTCACAAGTTGCAGTTTCTCAGATTCCAGTGGGCTCTCAAGTTGCAGTTTCTCAGATTTCATTGGGCTCACAAGTTGCAGTTTCTCAGATTCCAGTGGGCTCTCAAGTTGCAGATTCTCAGATTCCAGTGGACTCACAAGTTGCAGATTCTCAGATTCCAGTGGACTCACAAGTTCAAGATTCCCAGATTCGACTCGGAACAAGGAAGAGGAGAAGGAGTACAAAAGTACTTGAATCACAGGAGCTTGTTTAAAAGCGAATGTTGCTTGCACAAGGGAATGTAATTTGATACTGAGCTTGTTTAAATTATTTGCTTGCACAAGGGAATGTAATTTGCAGTAGTTGCTTATACAAGATAATGTTGCTTCTATTCTACATAAGTACTGAGAATGTCATTTGTTACTGAGAATGTTTTAATTTATTTGCAGAATTATTTGGTTGATACTGATAAATTATTGTATTTGGATTATGATAAATTATTGTAGCTTAATATTATATTAATAGCCATGGAAATCTTTACATAACATTACAAGGCACTATCGATATTGCCTCTAAAACTAACTTTGGAAGGCACTATCGATATTGCCTCTAAAACTAACATTACAAGGCACTATCGATATTTTCTCTAAAACTAACATTACAAGGCACTATCGATAGTGCCTCTAAAACTAACTTTGGAAGGCACTATCGATATTGCCTCTAAAACTAACAATACAAGGCATTTTCTAGTTATACCTTCAATTATAAAAAAAGGCATTAGGAAAAATGCCTATAAAAGTACTTTAGAAGACACTTTTTAGGTATGCCTTCAAATACATTTAACGACGGTAGCGGATGCGGCATTTTTTTTGGCTTAAATAACAATTTAAGGCAAATTGTGTACTTTTAAAGACACTTTTTAGTGCCTTCTATTTGAGATGTGAGGTAGTGCTTGGCGCCGAGCTCGTCATATCTTGTTCCAACCTTGCAAACAAAAACAGAATATATCAGTACCGACCAGGCTCCCATCTGTCCTTGAGAACCTGACCCTCTGCTTGTAGTGGAAGCGCGTGCATCCAAAAACTATAGTGCATCCACACCACAAGCGCATCGCTCGAACGAGAAACAAACATTTCGACATGCGCAGCACCACCGTCCACCAACATGGCCAGGCTGAACCTCAGGCTGCGCTGTGGCACACAAAGAACAACCTGGGGAAGAAAATAAGAAACAATGTTCTGAGATGGACCTGGTGGAGGCGTTAGCCAGTTTCGGATTGCCGCCGTTGAATGATGGCGTCCTCTTCTCCATTCAGTACCCCTGACAGCCCTTCGGGCTCGGTTCAGGCTCAGGTTTTTTGTGTTCCGCGGTGCAGAGTACCTCCATTGTTGCTATGCAAAACTTGGATATGATATGAATTCAACGCGGGCTTGGAGAAAACCATGTACGTACTACTATACAAGAAACTAAACATAGACGTGTTCCTCAAAATTTTAACTATGCAACTTTCAGTTCCAGTGTGATGTGCTGATGGCAATCAAATTCAGGTCCTCACGGTGGTCATTCAGAGAAATAACAGGTGGGTGTAATGTCCTCAGCAATCAAGCCTTTACTAAAGCCTTTACTGACTTTACCAAGAGACCACGTTCCCAAGAAATAGCTACAACGGAAACATATTGTCTCCCTGTTCGTCATACTGTGTGCAGTGGTCAGAGAAGACAGGAAGCAGAACCACGATTCTGAGGTTACGACAGTGAGCTAATCTGGTTGAGTAAGCATCAAAGCAGAGATCACTTGGAGCACATGTCCGACATTGGTTGAGCAAAATAACTTTTACCACTTCCACAACCGAATATAACTAAGGCTGCAATATAATACTCCTAGCAAAACGGCTGCAGCGCACTGCTGAAACAACACCTCCTATTCTAACGGTTGCAGCAAGCAAGCCAAACTCTGAAACTAACATGATATTATATAAGGGGATAGTTGCCATGGAAACGAAAGGATGATCATGTCGACGTGCGCCACGGATCCAGAAATTTGATGACAACAATCATGTCAACAACGGACAAATTTGACTGCCACGCATTAACCCTGCAGGGGAGACAAATTTGAAAGCAGCTCCGATTAGTATCATGGCACGCAAAGACTATTGTCGCCGGCAAATAAAACGCATGTGTTAGTTGTAATAGGACTAGTTTCGTGTCCTTGTTGACACCGACCATATTGGTCATATGTGAGTCCTGGCCGTGTCGGCCTTCTATCTCCCTATGTAAAACTCTGGCCTTTGTGCCCTCATATATAAACACGTAACCCGTGTGGACTCAAGCACGGTTCCCACAATCCCTAACCTAGTCATTTGACAGCATGGACCTGCTGATAGCCTGATAGCAGAAATATGTAGCCAAGTACTTGCCAAAAGAATAATGTAGGTGAAACTAAATAACTTGTGCCAAAACCCTCAAGGCCAATGAAAATCCTGATAAGACAACTAAGTCAGGTAATCTAGAAACTGTGTACATATGCAAAACAGAAAGGTGAAATCATCTCAAAGAATATTACATAGAACAAAAGGGAGACTAAGAAGCTGCATGTTCCCATCATGTCAGAATGGATTGACAATCTAATGTAATCTTTTTTTTTACATATGTAGCTTTATGAGGGGCAGTAAAAATACTCGCGTGGATTTCCATGCAGTTTCAAGATTAAAAAAATAAGGACAACTAAGGTAAGGAAGGCGCATAAATTTCGAAATAGTTATCACCTACTCCACCAATCAACTTCTATTTTGATAAAGATATGAGGGTGTGCGCACAATTCAGCGGTAATATAGCAAATTAGATAATGGATAGGAAAATGATGATCTTGTTAATGCCCACCATGAACCCGTCAATGTAAGGATGAGAATCAGGTCGATGGGAAATTTCGGTTGCCGTGCATTGACCCTGCACAGGAGGCAAATTGAGAAGCAGGTCCAGTCAATATCATGACGTGCACATGTAGTCGTTGCATGTATAAACAATGTTGGTTGAGGCCCCAATCCGAGCTCCATCGAGGGTTTGCTGCGCCTGCCAGTGGACCAACACTCTCTCAACTCTCAAGGAAGCTGGAGGTCTGTTAGGAAAAAATAAAAGACTGAGGCGGCCAATCTCCTCCTCGTTTTTGTTAATTCTCCTTTTCTACAGATGCGTTTAACGAGTATTTGAACGGTAGAACTCAGCCTCATGTGCTCCTGCTCCAATAAAAAATCGAATTAATGATAGGATCTCTAGATTTACTCTCATTGAATAGAGGGGATGACACTAGGAGTTGGGGCAATTTTCTGGTTTTATTTCTCCACAAACTCACACACAAATGCCATACCAACCACAGGGGTTGGGGATACATATTTATAGGCTGCTAGCCAGCCAAGAATATGCTAAATGCTAGTCCAAGATGCTAGTCTAAGATCTTGCCTAAGCGATCGAGGATGCTTGGTCCTTGCTGCTCCTAACTGCCCGTCCTTGCTACAAGGACCATGTGTGTTACAGCCCCACAAAGACCAACAGTACAGAGACTTATTCATCATTCTCCCCCTAAGTCTTGTGCGTTGTCTTGTGGGAAGGCTGGACCATCCCAATCCTGGAGCAGAGTCCAAGAAACGTGATCCGCCCAAGAGGCTTGGTGAGCAGGTCTGCAAGCTGATCCTTGGTGTTGATGTAGCTCGCCGTGATGCTCCCTTCATCCAAACAGCATCGGATGAAGTGGTACCTCACTCGGATGTGCTTGCTCCGTTCGTGGAATACGGGGTTCTTCGCCAGGGCAGGCGGACTTGCTGTCCACCATGAGCTGCGACTGCCGGTGTCTCGACCGAGGAGATCACCAAGCGGTCGAGCAAGCTAGAGGGCCTGAGTGCGAGCGGTGGAGGCCGCTATGTACTCGGCCTCGCAGCTGGACATGGCCACCACCTGCTTTGACTGACTACCACTCACGAGGCACTTGCCGAGGAAGAAGAGGATCCGCTTGTGCTCTTCTGGTGTCGATGTCGCCGGCGTGGTCATTGTCATGCGACGAAGTGCCGTCCCTGGGGCACCTAGGGTAGTAGAGGCCATGGTCGAGAGTCCCCATAACGTGGCGACGATCCTCTTCACGACTTCTTTGGTGTTCCGTCGTCGATCTGCATGAACCGACTAACGAGGCCGACGGAGAATGCCAAGTCCGGCCGTGTGGGCGTAGGTAGCGAAGGCTCCCCACAAGACGCCGGTACTGTGTAGCGTCCACCTCCTCCACCGTGCTGTCGCGGCTCAGTTTCAGCCTCTCCTCCATCGGGGTGAGAGCTGGGTTGCAATCGGTGAGCCCGGCGAGCTCAACGCAGCGCTGGCGTGGCGGTCTGTCGGCGTGATCCGGAGTGGTCTGGTGCACCTCGATCCCGGTAGAAGGAGAGGAGCCCGGATCACTCATCCGAAGGCGGCCTTCATTTCTTCCTTGAACGCCGCCACCTCGCATCCTTGGTGCGGTGATGACCAAGTCGTCGACGAGACACCTACCAGGGCATTTCCTCCATTGCCCGTCGGTGAGACGGCCGCCTCGTCTTGGGCTTTGCCCGAAGCCCATCGTCTTGAGCGTGGAGTCTAGCTTGGCGTTCCATGCCCTTGGTGCCTGCCGCAAACCATAGAGAGCCTTGCGTAGACGAAGTACCTTGCCCTACTGGCCAGGAATCGCAAATCCCGGCGGCTGTTGCACGTAGACCTCCTCCTTTAAGTCGCCGTTGAGGAAGGCAGACTTGACATCCATGTGATGGACGCGCCAACCCTCTTGAGCGGCTAGCGCAAGGAGGAGTCGCACGGACTCCATCCGTGCCACAGGAGCGAAGGCGTCGTCGTCGACCCCTCTGCTGCAAGAAACCTCGGGCCACCAAGCGAGCCTTGTGCTTGACGATGGCGCCGGATTCATCCCTCTTCAGCTTGAACACCCACTTAAGGGTGATCGCCCGGTGACCTCGAGGGAGGTCAGCGAGCTCCCATGTGCGGTTCTTCTCGATCGCGTCCATCTCCAACTGCATCGCGGCTCGCCATGCCGCGTCTTGCTCCGCTTCTGCAAAAGACCGAGGCTCACCGTCGTCACATGCAAGTTGCAGTTGCGCCTCCAGATTGCGTGGCACCGGTCCCGGCACCGGCTGGTCGCCGAGAAGACCCTCCATCGTCACGGTACATAGCGGCTCGCCGTCGTGTCTGGCGTCGATGCGCTCCTCGTCGTGGCGGCGAAGCGAACTCCACCAGGCTGCGCTCGACGCGAGCCGGTGCTGGTGTAAACGCCCGGAGGTGTATTCTTTGGTGCCGGAGTGGGCGTGCGGAGGTGTGTATGCCGGTGCGGAGTAGATGTGCGGAGGTGTATTGCTGGTGCTAGAAACGCGTGGCGTCGGTGGCGTCGGCGGCTGTGGTGCCGTCGGTGTGACACCACCGGGACAGATGGAGACTTGGGAACCGAGGTACGCGCTCGGCGAGGAGCTGCTGCTCCCGGCTCCCGAAGTGGGCGTACTCGACAATGAAGTCATCATACGTCGGTCGAGCCGTCGTCCACCGCCTTGTCCCGTCCACCGCCGCCGTTGAACACAACATCTCGCGCCGTGCGCACGCAGTGTCTTGGTCGAGGATGCGGTAGGCCTTGAGCCCTCCGCTAGCCGATGAACACTCCGGAGTGCTCCTGTCTCGAGCTTGCCGATGTGGCCGAGCTCCTTGGCGAACACGAGGCAGCCGAAGACCCGTAAGTGGGAGACCGCCGGCTTGCGCCCATGCCAAGCCTCGTACGGCGTCTTGCCGTCAAGTGCCTTCGTAGGTGAGCGGTTGAGGATGTAGACGGTGGTCAGCACCGCCTCCCCCCAGAAGACAGCCGGCATCCTTCTCTGCTTGAGGAGGGCCTGGGCCATCCCCACAACCGTCTGGTTGCGCCGCTCGACGCCCGTTCTGCTGCTGCGGGCTGTAAGGGCGGAGTAGTGGCGCTGAATGCCTCATCGCAGTGATGATGGAATTCAGTTCGTGAATTCGCCGCCCGTTGTCGGTCGCGCAACCGCAGCGCAGCTGCGACCGCTCGCCTCTGCAGCAACTGCGTCGCTGATGGCGTCCGCTTCTCCCTTGCTTTCGAGAAGCACCACCCGCATGTAGCGGGAGAAGTCATCGACAAGCAACGAAGTAGCGTCGTCCTCCGGTGTGGCGGAGTCACCGGTCCACACAAGTCCCGTCTGCGAGCTCGAGCTTCTCCTTAGCTCTGAAGCTAGCCTGCTGGGGGAAGGGGAGTTGCCTCTGCTTCGTCACCACGCAGACGTCGCAGAACTGCTCCACGTGTTCGAGGCACGGCATGCCTCGCACCATCTCCTTGCTGCTGAGCCGCTTCAGAGCCTCGAAGTGAAGGTGCCCGAAGCGCTCGTGCCACTGCCACGCCTCGTCGTCCGGCAGGCGGCGGCGAAGGGCTGTGCCACTGCACATCAAGGACATAGAGCCGATTTGCGCCTCTAGTTACCTTGGCAAGAAGCGGCGATGGCGATCCCAGTCGCGAGGATCCGTGCTTGATCAATCCGCGAGCCGTTCTCATCCAGCTGTCCCAAGCTGATGATGGAGTTCCTCAGCGCGGGGATGTAGTAGACACCGGTGAGCATCCGGTGCTCTCCAGTCTTGGCGGTGAAGATGACGGAGCCGACACCCTGAATCTCCACGGCGGAGGCATCTCCAAACTTGACGGAGCCTCGCACGTCGGAGTCGAGCTCGGCGAAGAACTCCCGTCGACCAGTCATGTGGTGGGTGGCGCCGGTGTCAAGGCACCACCCGCCGGTCTTGTCGGTGCCGAAGCCATCGCCGAGAAGGGCGTGTGCCTTTGGCTCGTCGAGGTGGAGGGGAGCCGATGCAGTCGGTGCCGCGATGCTCGCATGAGCCATGAACAAAGCCGCTCCTCTCTCTCACGCCTGCGACGTGGGCCTGGCCGCGTCGTGGCTGTCGACACTCCTTGGCCCAATGGCCAAGCCGGCCACAGTTGTGGCATGCGTCATCTTGGGCCAACTTGGGCCTGCCAGCGGCGCCTTCCCGGGCACCTCCGCGGGCGCCACCTTGCACCCTGACCTGGCTGTCTTTGCGCCCCTTGCGCGGTTTGCCGCGCCAGCGGCCACCTGATGAGGAAGAGGACTCCCCCTTCTTCCTGTCACTGTGGCCGGCGTCCCACCGCTCCCGAGTGAGGAGCAGCTTCCTAGTAGTGGTGATGACCCCGAGGGAAGCTCCGGCTCGTCGAAGTCGACGACCTTGAGGCGACCGATTGCCTCCTCGATCGACATCGTGCTGAGGTCCAGCAGGGATTCGATCGAGCGAGCTATCTGCCTGTACTTCGTGGGGACGCAGCGAAAGAGCTTCTCGACGGCTTTTTCCTCGTTGTAGGTGGCGTCGCCGAACCGCTCCATCTTCTGCAGCAGAGTGTTGAGACGGAGAGCAAAGTCGTCGATGTCCTCACCTGGCTTGAAAGCCAGGTCATCCCACTCCTTGCGGAGTGCCTGCAGAGCGGCCTTGCGAGCACGGTCGCTGCCGATGCGCGACGCGATGGCCTCCAGCCTCCTTGGCACTCCGCTTATTGGAAGCGAAGCGCATCTCGGGCGGGACAGCGGCGAGGCGTCAGCGCCCGTCGATCGTCATGGTGGTCGGCGTTGGCATCTGGATCGCCTCCTACATGTGTCGCACTGAGCCGGACCTTCATGCCCGCGGCCACTCGGCGTAGTTGGTTTTGGTGAGGTAGGCCACCCGGCACGGGACCAACGTCCACGACCATAGCCCGAACCTCGTAGAAACCACGGTCTTAGTCGTTGCCGCCGCCGCCGTCGCGCCTCCTCTGAGCGCCACCGCCATGCGCGCCTCCTCTGGGCGCCACGCCAGTCGCGCCTCCTCTGAGCGCCACCGCGGTGCTCACCTCCTCTGGGCGCCACCGGCGGGCGACACCGTGTGCTTGGGCATGCTCGGCGCCCGCGCCGTCGCTCGTGGGCTGTGTCGCTGCTTCCGCTGAAATGGAGCGCTGATGTTGCCGCGCGAGCACAGGCCTCTGCCGCTGCTGTCGTGATGCCTCCACGCTGCTGCGCTTCCGCTCGCTGCTGCCGATTCTGCCGCCTTAGCGCCTGGGTTGTCGCCACAACGGCTTGCCGCCGCCGCCACGCTCCTCCGCTGGCGAGCTCGGCCTCCTGCCGACGCCGCACGCCGAGGTAGCCGAGTCTGAGCGACCTTGGGACATGGCTGGCATTTGGGGCTGTTGCGTGGAGGAGAGCTGCTGCTAACAGCTGCTTTCGAATGCGCTGAAGGAGAGAGGCCACAGGGGACAGCTTGAGCTGTGCACTTGCTCACTTGCCTGCACACCGGTGAAGGGGATGAGCAGGAAACACTCAACCTACAAGACAACCTCGCTCTGATACCACTTGATAGGATCTCTAGATTTACTCTCATTGAAGAGAGGGGATGACACTAGGAGTTGGGGCAATTTTCTGGTTTTATTTCTCCACAAACTCACACACAAATTCTATGCCAACCACAGGGGTTGGGGATACATGTTTATAGGCTGCTAGCCAGCCAAGAATATGCTAAATGCTAGTCCAAGATGCTAGTCTAAGATGCTACCTAAAAGCAGTCAAGGATGCTTGGTCCTTGCTGCTCCTAACTGCCCGTCCTTGCTACAAGGACCATGTGTGTTACAGCCCCACAAAGACCAACAGTACAGAGACTTATTCATCAATTAATACTTTTTTACAACAAACATAAGAATGTGTTCTAACTGCATGCAATATTATAGAGAGAAATGACATATGAAAGAAAAATACCCGGTGAAGTTTAGAGCATTAAGGTTTGTTCTTTACAACACTTGGATTTTCCCTTTATGCAGAGACCACTACATGTATCTATCTTGTATAATTTTGGCTTGCTGTTAGAAACATGTTCATTGTACAAAAATTTCAGAATCTTTTGATTTGTCTTTTTTTCTCTATTTTACTATTCAAGGAGTAAATGCACCAGGGAGCAGAAATGCCGGCCTTGTTTATTAGAGCGATTTTTTTACTACTACCTCCGATCCATAATAACTGTCGCTTGTTTACTTTGTACTAGATGAGCGACACTTATGGATCAGAGAGAGTACATTTGATTTTCTTTTTCTAACTTCTGTTTCCAAAAACCACAGAAAAGTATAGGTGTATAACTTGACATAGATTTCGCCGCGGTGGCGCAGCTGAACATGGCAACACGCAATGGCGGTGACCTACCGCCATTTTCGCTTATATCTGCCCCCTAGTCTTATGTGACTTAACTTTAGATCCGTTCAAAGGAGCAGCCTGTACACAGTATCAGATAATAATGTTGTAATCAAAATTCAGGTTGGGAGAGTACCCACCCTGACCGTGATCATTCAGAGAAACGACAAGCAGGAAAGATGTCCCCAGCTTCAGTTTGGTCAAGACGGTCATGGTGAAATTTTAGGAGCACTCCTAAATTCAGTGTTGGCCTCGTGGAGTACTCCTAAATTCGTCACAAAGTACTCGACGGCCTACAAAATTGTCATATATCGTCTCATTGCAACGTCACAAAAATATTGCCGGATCTGGGCCAATATTTAGTACGAGCAGCAGGCCACTTCTGCAAGCAATCGCCTCATCATTTAGTGGTTCTCCTAAATCCCAGTAGAAACGCGTTGAGAGAAAGTAGAAAGGTAGTCAAGCCCAGCAAACGAGCAGGCCCATATCCATCGTATCCTAATGGTAACACAACAACAAACATATTTCTCTCAATAAAAAAACAACAATCACTCAGATAGTGTTTGAGTCCAATAAAAAAAAAAAGGAGAGATTGTGGTCAGCAGCAGGCCAGCGGCACCCCCATCTGAGTGAGATTCAGAAGCGAGATTTGATTCCCTGTCCCTTTGACATATCCAGAAGCTAAGCTTTGATTTGATGTTCCTCATTTGTTTTCTCTCTCTGCATTTTTTCCCATCCCTGGCTGGTTCCAAATCATTGGCCTTCTTGTAGCTGGTCCTGGCAGTGCACAGAAGACAAGGAACAGAACCACACTGTGGAGGAGGATATTTTTACAAATATACCTCTATGTACTTCGTCAATATTAAAAATGCCCACCATTAAAATCAATCGCCAAAAATACCCTGGCGGGATGTAGAAAAAACGACATGTGTTACATCCGGCCACATCCGGTGGCGGAAGGAACATCCAGCCATGGGCACCGGCCGGCGGAAAGAAACGTCCAGCAAAAAGCAATGGCGGAAGGAGACGGGACCCACGGAATGCACTGTCTGGAGGACGGCTTCCGCTGGCGGGACGATCACCTTGTCATACCGCCACTGCCATGGGCGGGAGGTATCGTCAAGATTTGGGACTGCAGGTTCTGTCAGACGCAGGTAGGTGTACTCATATCAATGTCTTGTCCTTTTCCTCTACTTGACCACTCAAAGCAGAGCTGATTCCTCTCATACAGTCTCACTTCTCTCTTTTGCTATGTGCTCTGCTCCTGCGCTCTCTTGCTCTCCCGTAATTCATGGAAGAACAGCAGCAGATGGCAAGGTTCACCGCCGGTTTGATGTACTATTAGGAGATGAATCTAGGTGATGAAGCAGTGGAAGAAAAGATAGAACCAGGCAAGATATTTCAGACGTATGTATTATTTCATGCATGCATGTCGGGCAGTCCAGCCAACTGACACGAAGCGAGGGCCCCACCTACCTCCCGCCATTGCTCGTGGAGAGATCAAAAGTCGTCCTCCTTCCGCCATAGCTTTTTACGGGGACCTATCTTTCCGCCACTGCCCATGGCTGGATGTTCCTTCCGCCACCGGGTGGGGCGGGATTTAAACGTGTCACTTTTCCCACGTCCCGCCAGGGTATTTTTAGCGATTGATTTTGAAGGTGGGTATTTTTGATATTGGCAAAGTATAGAGAGGTATATTTGTAAAAAAAATCGTGGAGGAGGGACACACACCTCTCTGCATTATTGCATCTCATCATCTGCCATTCCTTTGCAAAGTTGTAGTAATTTATTTGGTTAGCAAACAGAAGAAGGTTTCATCATTGCAACTGATCCAGCAGCACAGACTCTACAACGGCCATAACCAGGCAGGAGATATACAGACTCGAGTGATTACAGTTTGTAGGCTATTACCTTTGCCACTGACGAGTGATGAGAGACGACGGTGGATCGGTTAGCGAAGAGACCTCTATCTATATTGCAAAAGCTGGCTTCCCTTTTCCTGCCTCGTCTCCAAATTTCACCGGATGGACATACGGGCCTGCTTTGTCCCTCATTCACAAAGTTGTTGTGATTTATTTGGTTAGCAAACAGGAAAAGGTTTCGTCATTTGATCCAGGAGCACAGTAGCTACTACTATTTGGTTAGCAGTGGTACTTACTGGTCCTTGCCTCTGCAATGGCCACAACCAGCCAGGAGATATAATAAACAGGCCGATGAATACGTACAGTGTGTAGCAATGTAGTAGGCCTATCGATCGCCACAGTCCACAGATGATGGCAAACAGAGCACTGCATTTCTGTGGCCCCTTGCAAAAGCTGTCTTGCCTTTCATGCGGTTGTCTCCAAATTTTACCGCATGCAAAGCCTGTTATCTGTCAGGTAGTTTTTGAAGTTTGAACTACTCGCTCCGTCCTAAAATAGATGTCTCAAGTTTGTCAAAATTTGGATAAATCTATATACTAAATGATGTCTAGATTCATCCAAATTTTGACAAATCTAAGACATCTATTTTGAGACAGATGGAGTACTACATTCCTGTCCTCCCTTTGCTTTGAAATCCAGCGAATTTGAACTTGTATTGTGACTTTATAATTTTGTTCGTCCCATTGACTCTGCGAATGATTCTCATTCACCAATCAGTTTCTGAATTTGCGACTTCCGCAGATCGACAAACACGCCACTCTGTACAAACTTAAAACCAATGCTAGCCGTGCCTAATATAAGAGAACGTGGAACATGTGCAGGGAAAGATGCCCCTTCGCATCTCAGACATGTTCTTGCAAGATCTAACTATCCAGTAATACTGCGTATTACATACATGTACGCAGCACAGGCTTTTTGGCCACTGGCATCTTCTCCGCAGAGTCCAACAGTTGTGTAGTTTGCAAGTAGGCGATGGCATCGGCCACAAAGCAACAACCAGTGCAATCTTGGCACATGAAGGAGCTTCCAATTATTTATGTTTTCTGTAAGAACTTGGCAGAAATTTTCGCTCGCGCTCAACATTACATTGAGCTAAACCTGACATAGAGGTCCTGATAAATGGAAGCTTGATATGCTATCCTGCTATTTTTCGTGACAAAAAGATCTCGAGGCCGAGATCGTTTTGCTGGTTGTCCACGGCAAGAAGCAACGTACAGCTCTGAATCTCACAGCCTGTCTGAAAGATTGGTGTGTGGCTAACTGATACGCATGCAGAACATGGGGAAATGGAGAACCTGAATTTCTGGAAATGTCTCATGCCCAACGTGATCCTATCCTACGAAGAGGCCACATACCTACTTAGACAGATCTGCAGGTACTACTAGATAATACCAGAAAGTCCCATTAAAAGTGTCACATGTTTCTCGGTTCAGAGCTCAGCCTTTTGCCACCTGCATGCCGTACCTGATATATAAAGACATGAGTGAGTGATCAATGAGATGACAATCAATTAGAGAGGTGGGCACTCTGAAAACATGTGAACAGTGCACTTTTTTGGTCGACTAAGATTGCAGATGCAAAAGGAATTTTGGGGTCGCCACCGATAGATACAGAATTAGAAGCGAGAAAACGGGAGCAACATTTATTCGTGATCTCCGTGACTTTGCCTTTTGATTTTTTCCATTTGTGAGACCTATACCTTTCCACTGGCTTCTTCCCAATGCTAAGTTGTCACTTATCTGATAAGATCCATCGAATCTGTCCTTTAGCTCTGAATGAATTGAAGCATGCCTGCATGAACGTCCTCACTGAATAAGATGATTATTGACATTGATTTATTAATCATGCTAGTTAAATCATTTGAGGTGATCTCACTGTCAGACATTGGCTATAAAAACATTTTCCCTGGGAAGTAGGGTGAAGAAATCATCCTGACCATATAATTTCTGAAGGAGCAAGTACAGAGGTGCTACACAAGACAAAAAACTGAGGAAGAAATCGAAGCTTGCATTGCCCGCCATGTCCCCCACCCCGTGCATCATCCTTGACAGCCGAAACCACCGTGCGTTGGCGCGTTGCGATGGGATATCAGGCACAATCATGGAGTTCTGAATCTCTCACGCGCACAAGGGGAATTTTCAAACGGCGTGTGATCTTCGGCAAGCGTATTCTGTATTTCTGTGTGTTTTCAAGGAAACAACGTTGATCTTTCCTGGTGTTCTTTTTTCTGGGACATTATTGGTTGACATTTCCTGGTGTATTATTGGTCGATAACAGTAGGCTGATCTCAAGGACTAAACAAAGGAGTCGCCAATGATTCATTGAGTACTATTTGGTCCGGTAAGGCCATGCTTGTTTTGCGAAAAGGTCCACTAATTCATTAATAATCAAACACACGTATAAAGAACCTTAAAAGTAATAAAAAATAAAAAGGGTTTTGAACCATAATTAGGAAAAATATAAATTAATACAATGTGCGATTACGGAATAAAAATAACAGTAGTAACACATAACTCTAAGGAAGATGGTGAAGGAAAAAAGGGCGACTCTACCTCGATTATATCTAAGAATCCGATGAACGGTTACAAAGTGAACTGACCGGGGGGGGGGGGCAGGCATGAAAGGTTGACTTTCTTAGGAAAAGCCATCTGGACAAGACATCGTCGGACAAACCAAACTGCCGACCTAATGTCTGTCATGTGTCAGATCACAAAACGGTGAGCCATTGGTCGGACGGAGTTTAATTTAAAACTCCAAGGGAGTGTCAACAACTTCTTATCATTGAGTTGAGCTCGATGGTCAAGTCATGACGTTCGTCTATTCTTTTTATTTCTTCTTTTCCTTGTGCAAGTCAACTGTTCCCGTCCAGTTGTGACATCTTGCACTTGTAGGATCACGTGCTTGCCTTTATGCTTGATATTCAACATTCTTTTACTACATTCAACTATAATTTTACCAAAACTTGACAACTAGTCAATGCCTAAAATAAGAACATTACCTTGTAGATCAAACACCCTAACTTCTGCTTCAAATTCAAGGTTCTGTAACTTGAATTGAAGGTTGCCACATTTAGTATTGGTCAATCGCCAAAATCAAGTAAAGCCCCGGCCCAAGAAATATAGTCTTTGATTTGGAGTGAAGAAATTGCCGGATGTATAGGCTTCATTGAGTGCCTTACCTAAAATTGACGATATAAAGTGGGTCCTTTAGCTTGCTCCAACAGAGGTCTCATCCTCCCGTAGCAGTGAGACCAGTACCTACCTCTTTTTAATTTAGTGATATCGAATCCTAACTTGCTAATTAAACCTTTCACTGTGGTTTGAAATTTGAATGCAGAAATCAGGCAACACAAGTGGTCACAAGAATGCAGAAATCAGGTAACACAAGTGGTCACAAGAATGCACAAGTGTGGTCCCACCTGCCAAATATATAATGTACTGCTTACAAGATTTGGCAAGTCGTGTAGTAAAATAAATCTAAATTTTTGCTACACTCATGATTAAACCATAAAGACTCTGGGCATGGTGGGCCAAACGTGCTAACTTACTCTTAAACTTCTAGCTAAATCAGGTTTATGTGTAAACAATTGTTTGTTGTACCATGCCATAGGGTGGAGGGGGCTCGGCCCCTGTCGGTTCCCAAGCTCCGCCACCGTACTCGGAGAAGTGCCAACTATATTGGTGTTCTTACGGCTACTAGGAGAGCCCGTTTTGACGCCAAGGTACTGACTGGGACGCCAACACAATATGGGGAGGGGAGTGTCCGGATGAAAAACGAATTTATTTGCTAGTAGTCGATCATAAATTTCAGAGGAAGAAAATATCGCATTTGTCGGTCCATAAAATTTCTCGGTGTCATTTTTCATGTATAATAGTCTTCATGTGCTTACTCTAAGGAGGATCAGTAGATGGTGTCATTCAACACCAATGGTATATGATAGCTCTGTAAATATGGATATGAGCATCGTCACATATATATTCTACATTAATTCCTTCAATCCAATTCTTCAATCCAATGCATGTACGTATTTCCCCTTTTGTTACTACGGATCATTGTGCCACATCAAACTCTTAATATCTTGAAAAATTCTAAATTTCACCAATGATAATTTTAGGATAGTGAAGATATGAATGTTTATATTTCAATTAGTCTCCTATCTCAAATTTGAATTCCCAAACAATGATGATCAAAAAAGGATTTCAATTATTTAAAATATAATTCAAACATTTAAATTATCTATGCTCAATAATGGTCTCAACATGGTTAATAAAACCATTGTAGGGGTTCGTAGCATGAAAAACAAAAAAATTCTACCGCATGAACACACAATCAAGATCTAATCTATGATCAAGCCAAGATCTATCTACTAGATCGTAGCAACGAGTCGATAGAATACTAACCCTCGAAGATCCAAAGCGGTTAACGAGAGCAGATTCTCGTGGATGATGTAGTCGTACACTTCCGATCTCAAGATCGCGTAGACGATCCTTCCGTAAGCGTTCGCTTCCATAATCAGTCACACGTTCGGTACTCGATGAAAACCTTCCTCTCCTTGTTCCAGAAAGGAGGTTGTAGCACTCTCCTCGCGATTCGGCAGACGACAGTGGTAATGCAGGAAGTAGAGGGAGATCTCATGAGCCAAGCCGAGCGAGTATGGTGGACTATGAGAGAGCCTCGGTGATCTAGGGTTTAGACACACCAAGGAGAGGGAGCTAGGCGGCTAGGGCAAGAGAAGATCCCCAACTCGTGACTTGGCAAACCCTAGGAGGCGGCGACTTTGGTGGAGGCCGGCTAGGGTTTAGGTTTAGAGGAGAGAGAGGTGTAGCTAGGAGGGGCAGCCCTGCCCCTCCTTATATAGGTGGGAGGGAGCGGCCAAGGGGAGGGGAGTCCCTCACCAACTCGGCCTCCTTGGCTGGCGGTGGAGGGAGAGGGACTTCCTCCCAAAGTAGGTTTCCTACTCTCCCTCCACCAAGCAAAATAGCCGTTTGACTTTTCAAATTGGCGTTTGACTTTTCAAACTAGGATTTGATTTATCCCTTTATTTCGCTCAGCGATGACACCTAGTACATGATGCAACCATTCCAATTTGTTATGACACATTCATGTACCCTTCCCTCCGGTCTTGGGACCTTCCTAACCTTCTAGAACATTCCCGATGAAAACACCGGAACCATTCTCCAACCCCGAAACAGGACTTTCCTTATATTAATCTTATTCTCCGGACCATTCCGGATCTCCTCGTGATATCCCGGATCCCATCTGAGACTCCGAACAACATTCGGTCTCTTACTCATCATTCCATAACTACTCAACAACATCGAATCCTTAAGTGTGTCTCCCTACGGTTCGTGAATTATGCGGACATGACCGAGACACTTCTCCAATCAATAACCAATAGAGGAATCTGGAAATTCATGGCTCCACATATTTCTCGATTACTGCGTCGAATGAACCACTTACATACGATACCAATTTCCCTTTGTCTCACGATAGTTTACTTATCCGAGGTTTGATCGTCGGTATCTCTGCATACCTAGTTCAACCTCATTACCAATAAGTACTCTTTTCTCGTTCCCGTGGTATGTGATCCCTTGTGAGCCAGTCACATGCTATTATAGCAAACTTCTTGGCACAAATGCCCTCTTTAGCTGCTATTATAGGAGTCATATACTTAGCCTTTTATTGTAGTATCTGTCACAATGTCTTAACTTTGGAACTCATCCAAATTTATTATGGAACTTACTTTCCATCATATTGTGCCACCCTTAGTTTAGATTGAGATAAACTTAATTTGTACTTTGTGACAAGACTAGTATCAATGTACTACTTTTACAATGAACTAACCATCTATTTGTCACTTCTACAAAACAATATATTCTTTAGTTCTTCCAAAATATCATAAGAATATCCTTACTATTGTCCAATGATCATCTTATGAATCATTCTGGTATATGCTCACATCATTTAGAGCATAGGACATATCTGGATTTGTACATATCATAGCATGATTGATATAAATACTCTTTGTGATTTCATACATCAAGTATCAACCTATACTTGAATCTTTGTTTCACTTACCAAGTGTCAATATACTTGAATATATCATCAATATTGAACTCATTCAATCCTTTCTGTGTGACAAGAACCTTTCTTGTAGTTTCTATATTGAACTCATTCAATACATCATCTATGTACTTTCGGCACAACCGTATTAGCGTCTATTGATGCCAAATATTTGGGTTTTGCCTAAGTATTTCATCAAGATGAAATTCTTATCCCGTGTTAATAAAAAGATACATCATTTCCAATCAACAATATGTCTTCTACATAATGTATTAGAAACATGTCTTAGCGCTCCCACTTAATTTCTTGCAAATGCAAGCATCTTCATTGTCTCTGATGAAATTAAACTCCTTTAACAGTTTCATCATAGTGAAGATTCCAACTCCGCGATGCTTACTTCAAACATTGAAGTTTGCATATGCTTTTAGCATCCTTTGAATTAACAAAACCCTTTGGACCGTGTCATGCACACGTCCTTGGTAACCATTCTATTAGAAGAACTTGTTTTGTTTATTCAACACATAACAAAATTATATGTCGTGGTTGCTACATTAATCCGTCTAGACTAAATATCGCTATGAAAGATCAGATCTTGTCATATTCAACCCTTGAACATTGTTGTGAACTATTTCCCAACATGTCGATAATTTCATAGATGTGAAACATCCATGTCTATTTCTTTATAGATCCAAATACGACTGTAAGGTCTTGTACCTTTCCAGAGGGTCTTTCAAGTTCAAAGCTTGATCTCTTGTATATGGAACTACTACGGATTTTATGGCTTCAAGCCATTTTGACGGAGTCAGGGCCCATCATCGCTTCTTTGCATGTAGTCGGATCATTATTGTCAAATAATAATTTAACTTCTCAAATCTTGGTATTTGATTGTTTATCCGACCTACTTGTTTCAATAGGAACTTAGATCTCCATGGCCACAACCTTTGAGGCACGTGAGCCATGAGCATTGTAGCTGCCTCCGGAACACTTTTCGGTCTTTGGCACATATAGCTAAGGTTCTTTTAACCTTATCAAAGTTCTATTGTCTTCCCACTTAACTTTTCACGAAAAATTCCTTCTCAAAGAAACTTGACGTTCTAAGCGACAAACACTTTTGTCTCTGGTGTTATGGAGGAATACTTAACTATTATTCAAAATAACATACAAAGATATGTTCATCCGACTTTGGTTGCAAACATCTTTCTTATGCATAGCATACCAATTTTTAAGAAGGGACAACTTGGGTTTTATCCCAAACCATAACTTTATATGGTATCAATTCAACGGATTATGATGGAGCTCTTTTCAGTGGAAAAACGGTAGTCTCTAAAGCTTTTAATCTTTAAAATATAATGACAGTTTTATAAATTACACCTTTGATCTTACCATGTCAAACAAGGTTTAATTACATATCTCGAACACTCCATACCCTTATGGTTTTTCGGGAAATGCAAATCCATGGAACGATTCCTTAAATCTTAGGTATTATGCTAAACTTGTAACTCAAATATCTTCCTTTATGATCTTATCATAAACTATTTATATTCTTGTTACAATGATTTTGCACTTCATCTTGAAAATCTTTGAACTTTTCAAAATGTTTCATACTTCATCCTTATTAAGTAAATATTCATATATTCACTCAAATTCGGAGAAAACATATGAAGTTGAAATCCATCGCTCTTGACTACACACAATGGATTTCATACAACAATATGTACAAGTTCCAATAAGATAGTCATCCGTTCCCTTTTGGCCTATGAACGAAGTTTTAATTATCTCTAGGAAAGTTTCAAAAGCGTCATTTGATCAAAAATCAAAAGACTCCAAAATTCCATCCACATGGAGTTTCTTCATGTTTTCTTTCCAATGAAATTTAAACGGCGATGACACTTCCTAAGTGATCTTTCAATCAATTTGTCTTTCGACATTTTTAGCACTAGTTTTATGGATGTGATTTTTCCAACGAGATTTGTGAATCATCCATCTTTTATGGATTACGGCAATTATTTGAACAACCCTTTTATTCTCATAATACCTGATAAAACAAATCTTGAGGCAAGCTTTTAACGAGCAACACAATAACCCTTTATTTGTTCTCAATGAACATCATCACATATTCTTTTGCTAGTTACTTAGGCCATTGTAGTTCATGAATTCTGTTGTTTCGTATGACGATTCACACCAACAAATTCAGTATAAAATACTTAAGAACCACATTGTTTAATAAGCAAAGAATATAGCCATAACATGTATATCATCTATATACTTAAGCTGAACAATTCTAGTCTTTTCTTTTCTGCCATATACTTATGAGATTCTCTTTCAGTATTTCCTTTTCTGTTTGAAAGAATCTATCAACATCAATAGTGGAGCCATATACATGACACATAGTCCAAAGCATGTATAGTAAAATACCAATGTCTTTGAACTTGCACTTTGAAGTAGATCACCATCATCAAATGTTTGGTGTTCTTTCAAATTCCTTTCTTTAGTAATCTCTTGGTGTAGTAAACATTTTACCTACATCAAATATTCATCCTTATCATGGAATTATCCATGATCAAGCTACTTTTAGCTTATAACGGTGAATCACGAGTATAATGTTGCTCTCCAAAACCTTTTGGAGGATTAGGACAACTAGTGTCTCCAACCTTTTGTAAATTCTCATCAAATATGAGAACATGACTTTTGCCATATTATACTCTATCATGTTACAACCAAAACTTCGTTTCAGATATCACAATATCTTCCACACATCATGGTTTCTGAAACAACTCTTTCAGATCCTAGATAACCTTGATATTAAGTCAATCCTTTGAATATCAAGAATCATGGAGATAAACATGATACTTATATACTAATACTGGAATTGTTACTCTTGATTTAATACCAACTATTAAACTTCATGGAGTAACCGGAACTTACTGAAAGTTTGCAATGGGACTTTTAAACTTTAGATTAACACTTCAAAACAATACGATACCAGTTCGTAAAGTAACTAACCAGAATTCTATAGTTCTATCATCTCAATTATAACTAAGCGCAAGGTGGTAAACAGATGCCAATGACTACAACAATTATGCAAATTCACTTTGATTTAATTTATGATAAATAGTGTTCAACTTTTAAACATATTGTCGTTGAACTCCCACTCAAAACAATATCCCTCACATTGTTTTAGTGATCACACGAACCAAATCCACCACATCAAAACCGATCATCACGAGAGTTGATGTAGCTTCAATGGCGAACAATCAACATGTTCATCATATCTACTATATGACTCATGCTTTACCTTTCGGTGATCCGTGTTCGAGACCATGTCGTACATGCTAGGCTCGTCAAGATCAAACCTTAGCTTCTGCATGAGCAAATCTGGCTTGCTCACGTTGTATACACTCGCAGAATCTAACACACCCGATCATCACGTGGTGCTTCGAAACAACGAGCTTTAGCAACGGTGCTTACTAAGGATGAACACTTTAAAACTTGAAATTGTGTGCTTGAGGGATCATCTTATAATGCTACCGTCGTGAACTAAGCAATACAAGATGCATAAAAGGATTAACATCACATGCAATTCATAATATGTGATATGATATGGCCTTTCTTCTTTGTGCTTCCGATCTCCATCTTCAAGCACCAACATGATCTCCATCATCACCGGCATTGCATCAAGGTCAATGACGCTGCTCCATGGTTGTCGTCCACCAGCTTCAACTATTACAACTACTTTGAATAGACACGCGGGTCTTAACAGAATTTAAAGACAACCATATGGCTCCTGCCGGTTGCCAACTTACAATAAGGAACATTGCATACATCATATATAATCACAATCATGGCCATATCACATCACAGCACACCCCTGCAAAACAAAGTTAGACGCCTCTAATTTTCTTTGCGTGGTTTGGGGCTTTCAATAAGTGTCGTTCTAACTTACGAACAAGAACCACAACATTGATACTAGTATTGTCAATCACCCGTTGTAAATTGAATCTTAACTATGTTGGGAGAAACAGCACCATAAAGCCACTTATGCAATACAAGTTGCATGTCAAGCGTGGAGCAAGTCTCATAAACGATGTCATGTAAGGTTAGCCCGGGCCGCTTCATCCCACCATCCCGTAAGATGCAAAGTAAACAAGAAGCAATCGACAACAAAAGCATCAACGCCCATAATGACCATTGTGTTCTACTCGTGCAACAGATCTACATATAGACACGGCTCTGATACCACTGTAGGGGTTCGTAGCATGGAAAACAAAAATTTTCTACCGCATGAACACACAATCAAGATCTAATCTATGATCAAGCCAAGATCTATCTACTAGATTGTAGCAACGAGTCGATAGAATACTAACCCTCGAAGATCCAAAGCGGTTAACGAGTAGATTCGTGGATGATGTAGTCAGACACTCCGATCTCAAGATCGCAGACGATCCTTCCGGTATTGCGTTCGGCGGCGCTTCCATGATCGGTCACACGTTAATTTTCGATGAAGACCTTCCTCTCCCTTGTTCCAAAGAAAGCGGAGGTTGTAGCACTCTCCTCGATTCGTGACCTGACGTGGTAATGGGAAGTAGAGGAGATCTCGTGAGCCGCCTTAAGCCGGAGCGAGTATGGTGGACTATGAGAGAGCCTCGATGATCTAGGGTTTAGACACACCAAGGAGAGGGAGCTAGGCCGGCGGCTAGGGCAAGAGAAGATCCCCAACTCAGCGACTTGGCAAACCCTAGGAGGCGACGGCGACTTTGGTGGAGGCCGGCGGCTAGGGTTTAGGTTTAGAGGAGAGAGAGGTGTAGCTAGGAGGGGCAGCCCTGCCCCTCCTTATATAGGTGGGAGGGAGCGGCCAAGGGGAGGGGAGTCCCTCCCCAACTCGGCCTCCTTGGCCGGCGGTGGAGGGAGAGGGACTTCCTCCCAAAGTAGGTTTCCTACTCTCCCTCCACCAAGCAAAATAGCCGTTTGACTTTTCAAATTGGCGTTTGACTTTTCAAACTAGGATTTGATTTATCCCTTTATTTCGCTCAGCGATGACACCTAGTACATGATGCAACTATTCCAATTTGTTATGACACATTCATGTACCCTTCCCCTCCGGAGTGCCGGACCTTCCGGAACCTTCTAGAACATTCCCGATGAAAACACCGGAACCATTCTCCAACCCCGAAACAGGACTTTCCTTATATTAATCTTATTCTCCGGACCATTCCGGATCTCCTCGTGATATCCCGGATCCCATCCGAGACTCCGAACAACATTCGGTCTCTTACTCATCATTCCATAACTACTCAACAACATCGAATCCTTAAGTGTGTCTCCCTACGGTTCGTGAATTATGCGGACATGACCAAGACACTTCTCCAATCAATAACCAATAGAGGAATCTGGAAATTCATATGGCTCCCACATATTTCTACGATTACTTTGCGATCGAATGAACCACTTACATACGATACCAATTTCCCTTTGTCTCACGATAGTTTACTTATCCGAGGTTTGATCGTCGGTATCTCTGCATACCTAGTTCAACCTCATTACCAATAAGTACTCTTTTCTCGTTCCCGTGGTATGTGATCCCTTGTGAGCCAGTCACATGCTTGCAAGCTAATTGGATGACATTCCACCGAGAGGGCCCAGAGTATATCTATCCGTCATATGGATGGACAAATCCCACTCTTGATCCATGTGCCTCAACACATACTTTCCGAACACTCAATGCCATCTTTATAGCCACCCAGTTACGGTGTGGTGTTTGATGTCATCAAAGCATCCTTCCGGTGATGGTGATTAGCATGATCTCATGGTCGAATGAATTAGGTTACTATGTATCAGAAAGCATATAGCAAATGAACTATATAAAATGACTTGATCTTTATGCTATGCTTATCTATAGGAGTATGTCCATCACATCATTCTCCTAATGATATGACCCTGTTTTTAATAACATATCTATGTTCATGATCAGGAAACCATGATCATATATTAACCAACAAGCTAGTTTAATAAGAGGCTTTACTAGGGACTCTTTTATGTTTACAAGTCACACAAGTATTAATGTTTCCGGTTAATACAGTTATAGCATGGTATGTAAACATTTATCATAAGTATGAAGATATGATAATAACCTACTTTATTATTGCCTCTTGGGCATATCTCCAACAGTCTCCCACTTGCACTAGAGTCAATAATCTAGTTTCAAACCTTTGTGTGTTCAACACCTATGGCTTTCCGGTGTTGTAAGTACACGATTGCTAGTGGTCAACTGATCTCCAGATCTGACACTTCTAGGTCCGTGTGTAATTGCATGTCTTTGCGTCTCTACGCATCACTCATTCTCTAATGAGATGGCTTTGTATAAATTTGGTCCTTTGGTGAGACCTTTAGTTCTTTGGGGTTAAAACATGTTGATAATATTGTCGTACAATATATCTTCATAGCACTATCCCGCTGTGAACCACACCCAGTTTGATAACAAACTTCTTGGCACAAATGCCCTCTTTAGCTGCTATTATAGCAGTCATATACTTAGCCTTTTGTTATAGTATCTGTCACAATGTCTTAACTTTGGAACTCATCCAAGTTTATTATGGAAATTACTTTCCATCATATTGTGCCACCCTTAGTTAGATTGAGATAAACTTAATTTGTACTTTGTGACAAGACTAGTATCAATGTAGTACTTTTACAATGAACTAACCATCTATTTGTCACTTCTACAAAACAATATATTCTTTAGTTCTTCCAAAAGATCATAAGAATATCCTTACTATTGTCCAATGATCATCTTATGAATCATTCTGGTATATGCTCACATCATTTAGAGCATAGGACATATCTGGATTTGTACATATCACAGCATGATTGATATAAATACTCTTTGTGATTTCATACATCAAGTATCAACCTATACTTGAATCTTTGTTTCACTTACCAAGTGTCAATATACTTGAATATATCATCAATATTGAACTCATTCAATCCTTTCTGTGCGACAAGAACCTTTCTTGTAGTTTCTATATTGAACTCATTCAATACATCATCTATGTACTTTCGGCACAACCATATTAGCGTCTATTGATGCCAAATATTTGGGTTTTGCCTAAGTATTTCATCGAGATGAAATTCTTATCCTGTGTTAATAAAAAGATACATCATTTCCAATCAACAATATGTCTTCTACATAATGTATTAGAAACATGTCTTAGCGCTCCCACTTAATTTCTTGCAAATGCAAGCATCTTCATTGTCTCTGATGAAATTAAACTCCTTTAACAGTTTCATCATAGTGAAGATTCCAACTCCGTGATGCTTACTTCAAACATTGAAGTTTGCATATGCTTTTAGCATCCTTTGAATTAACAAAACCCTTTGGACCGTGTCATGCACACGTCCTTGGTAACCATTCTATTAGAAGAACTTGTTTTGTTTATTCAACACATAATAAAATTATATGTCGTGGTTGCTACATTAATCCGTCTAGACTAAATATCGCTATGAAAGATCAGATCTTGTCATATTCAACCCTTGAACATTGTTGTGAACTCTTTCCCAACATGTCGATAATTTCATAGATGTGAAACATCCATGTCTATTTCTTTATAGATCCAAATACGACTGTAAGGTCTTGTACCTTTCCAGAGGGTCTTTCAAGTTCAAAGCTTGATCTCTTGTATATGGAACTATTACGGATTTTATGGCTTCAAGCCATTTTGACGGAGTCAGGGCCCATCATCGCTTCTTTGCATGTAGTCGGATCATTATTGTCAAATAATGATTTAACTTCTCAAATCTTGGTATTTGATTGTTTATCCGACCTACTTGTTTCAATAGGAACTTAGATCTCCATGACCACAACCTTTGAGGCACGTGAGCCATGAGCATTGTAGCTGCCTCCGGAACACTTTTCGGTGCTGCACAACTCTGCACATATAGCTAAGGTTCTTTTAACCTTATCAAAGTTCTATTGTCCTCCCACTTAACTTTTCACGAAAAATTCCTTCTCAAAGAAACTTGACGTTCTAAGCGACAAACACTTTTTTCTCTGGTGTTATGGAGGAATACTTAACTATTATTCAAAATAACATACAAAGATATGTTCATCCGACTTTGGTTGCAAACATCTTTCTTATGCATAGCATACCAATTTTTAAGAAAGGACAACTTGGGTTTTATCCCAAACCATAACTTTATATGGTGTCAATTCAACGGATTATGATGGAGCTCTTTTCAGTGGAAAAACGGTAGTCTCTAAAGCTTTTAATCTTTAAAATATAATGACAGTTTTATAAATTACACCTTTGATCTTACCATGATCATATATTAACCAACAAGCTAGTTTAACAAGAGGCTTTACTAGGGACTCTTTTATGTTTACAAGTCACACAAGTATTAATGTTTCCGGTTAATACAGTTATAGCATGGTATGTAAACATTTATCATAAGTATGAAGATATGATAATAACCTACTTTATTATTGCCTCTTGGGCATATCTCCAACAACCATATCACTCATTCAGAACATATAGATGTATACATGCCATTTACTTGTTCAGATTATTGCATTGGTCAATGACATCGTCTCTTGGGTTGGCTTGGAAAACCCATGCAATGAGCATGATATGGACTTCCTCTACGCTATGACTAAGGTTACCATTGAAGATTGGAATAAATACTATTGCTTTTGGAACATCCCTTGGACGGATGGGATAAACCCTAAGACCACGCCACCCATATATGAGCTATCCAAGCGGAAAACTTGGACTGTCCATTAAGCCATCACTGATGATGCATGGATTCATCAATTTGGCATCTTCCATGGCCTTTCCTTTGCATTAGCTCTAAGAGTTCACCAATTTTTGGTTCTACAGTTCCCAACTAACCTAAATGATGATGTTCTGGATTCTATTGTTTGGAAAATCACCACCACTGAAACTTATTCTTGTTCTCCAGACTACAACGCAATTCACCGATGGTATTCAATTGACCGCGGATTCACTTGTTTGGAAAAATGGGGCATTGCCAAAGTGCACGTTCCTATCATGGCTCATCCTCCTAAACCCGTGTTTGGATGGTTGATCTGATAAAGGGGCAGGGTTGTCACAACGGGCGAGTTTGCCCCTTTGCTGACAATTAAGTTGGCTTGCCACCTCCTTTTCCATTGTCGTGGATCTGCTTCAACTCCACTACCTTGACCCCTCGACTTGGAATGACTTTGATGATGTGGAGTCTTGATGGAGCCATCTCGGTTCTCTCCCACCGTAGTCGGCAAAAAGAGATGGCTTCGCTCATTATCCTCTTCTATTGGGAACTTTGGAATGGGTGAAATGTGAAGATTTTGAAATAGGTGTACACAATACCCACCTCCGTTTTTGCGAGAAATATGATGGAGGCTCGTACGTGGGATCTTGTGGGAGCAAAGTATTTGGGTCCTTTTTTTCATGTGAGATAGACTTTTCTCCATTTTTAGGAGACTTGTAACCTTAAAACCTTGTTAACTCCTTATCTATTAATGAATTAAGGAAAATATTTTTCCTTTATTTCAATTTTTTGATTAGCCTATACTCCCCCAAAATGGGCCAAACCTTCAAGAAACTAAATCAACACATCTGAAATATCTAAGATAATTCTGATTAGGAATTTTAGATAACGAAACTCCTTCACATAAGTTAGATGGGGAGAAACGTTCTAGTGATAGGTCAAGAAGGAATTGTCGATTTTGTAGAGGAGGGTAGTGGCGATGAGTGGTAGCCGATGATACACACCAACAGATGCCCTCCTAGCCAGAGGACGACTAGCTAGCGACTCGCAAAAATAAAAGTGGAATATGAGGCGGCGATGAGCAGCGATCGTTTTTCTTCAGAAGTTTAGGGATTCGGCAAAATGTGGACACGCACACATGAATATATTCCAATAGGCTAGGTTAAATTATATTTTTAATGGGATCAAATTTATTTCCAGGTCATACATATAAGGTTTTGGACCAGACTTATCGGGGTCAATTAACACCACTAAGAAAATGTATCTCCGCCCTTGGTTATGAATGTGGATTTGCGGTGCTTCTTCTCCTCGTGCTCCCATATCACTTTTGTTCCACTTTTCCACCGCACCGTCCCCCCAACTATAGCACATACATCTCAATAGATGTTGTCATATCCATCCCAAGCTTCCATAATCGCCACTCATATGAGCTCCCATATATAAGTTGTATCTACCTTGACATGCATGTTTTAGTGTCTGCACACTGAATTATTAGCACTGCTTTCTCCATGGCCTTCTCAAGCATTATCACAAAAAATGTTCCTTCATGCGATTTGGTTTAATTTACTAGACATTAGCGATATTTTGTACTAAATTTTTTTATTTTGTAAAATTATTGGTAACTAATGTGTGTAGATTTTCACGGACATATACTTCGACATAAATTTTTAGTTGGTACATTTTATATTGTACCTAATAAAGTAATGATGTAGCTGTGCGAACAAATATGATTCCACAATACTTCATTGTATACAATTATAAAAATACTAGGACAAACATGAAACATGTTAATTCTCTGTATTTGTTAGCTTATCTTAAAATTTAATTTTAACACAACAAAACCTTTTGTTAATATTTCTTTGTTATCAAACTAAAGAAAACTAAAAGATAAAATACATCTTCTACGAAATAAACTTCATGGAGAGAAATATTATACATATTTATATGGCTGTCTAGTTTAACATCCTTAATTATTTTAGTAGAGGATTCTACAACAAATGAGTTTAACGAGTTCCCATTACTCAACTATTTACAGAGTATAGTCAAACACTTGTATAATGTCTAATCGGCGATGTACCATGGAACACATTGTTCAGTTAGTGAGTTCTCTAATATCACTATAAGATAATACAGTGAACAACCGGCAACACGTCAAAGCTACCATGACTGTCCAAGGAATTTAGTGAACAACCGGCAACACGTCTAGGTGTGCGCAGAGTTTTAATCTATATCTATATCTATACCTAATAACAAAAACACTGAAGTTTCTCCCATCGTCTGTTTGTTTCTATCCTGTCCTATACAATAATTAACCATCCCATCATATCGTATCACACATACACGTGTGGCCTCAAATCGCGCCGCCACAAACCCTCGGTCGATTTGCTTTGCCACCTCTCCTTCCACCCTATGGCACACGATCGATCAAACTCCCGCTGGTGGCTCACCGTCGGTAGCAATAAGGTGTGCTACAACTGTTACGTTCAAGATGAGGCCGAAGACAATAACCAAGGATGCTCAAAGACGCCGCGCCGGCACAAAATCACCGCGCGGATCAATGGGCGAGCAAACAGACATCCTATCCTCTTTCCAGACTTACAAACTCCAATCTAAAACTGCACGGTGGCATGGACCGACCGATCTCCCATGCATTGGTAGGAACTACATCCAGCAGCCGAAGAACTGCTACCAGAACAGCGTGTTGGGCACCAATTCCAATGGGACTCCGGGTGGAACTGGATGTACGAGTTCTAGATCATTGGACCAGATCGTCAACTTCTTCTACTTCCACTCCACTCGTCTGCAGTGCGCCGCCACCGGCTTCGGCGGCATAATACTCAACAACCGCGACGTCATCGATGTGCCCTGGGCAGCCACATCACCATGTTTATCAACGGCCAATAAAGCAACGCCGTCCACGATGATTGTCGCTTGTTGAAGCTATGACCCCATGACCGCCGTCGCCGTCATACCCGAACAACGTGGCCTTGGTGCGTGTCAAGGACGGTGCCCGAGGAAGCGAGGTGGCCCCTACACCCTGTACGCGTCCAAGGACGGTTGATGCATCCTCCCTCTGCATCCTGCTCTGGACAGTGCTGATATGTGTCGTAGCGGGTGCCGTGGGTGCTTCTTATCTTTGAAGTTTTTTACCCCGTCGACTGAGGCAACAGGCTGATCCAAGTTTATTGTTAAGTTTGAGGGAGATTGGTGGTTTCACTAGGGATCACCAGGAGCTCAGTCTGGACGTGTACCTGAGCAGAACAGCCAGGGAGTCAAATCTTTGCAAGTTTCAGGAATGTGAGGGGCGGCGGTTCGGCATCACCACGATGTGCGTGGTTTAATTCGGATGGTGTGACAATTGCAAAGTAATGCAACGAGTGCGCAGCGTATCGGATTGTACGTAAAAAATTGTATGTCCAGCAAAAAGCATGGTCAAAGCGCCCTATGAAGAAAGTGGATCAGTAGTGATCCAGACTAAACCAAAAATCTGTTTTTATTCCTACTGTGTTTTTTTTTTGGATCACCATAATTTTACCCTCTGCATCTCCCTCTCTAATCCTAATCTCACATTGCATCGTGTTGCTATACTTGTAAGCGTATATAGCCTAACTAAGGGGACCGCGCAAAGAAAAAGACGCTACTTGACACGACAACGATGCACGTGATAGACCTTCAAGATGGTCGGCCTTTTTTATGATTTTCTTAAAATTCAAGTCACTTATTTCTCAGCAACCATGCAACACCGTGATAAATTAAAATGAAGATTTTGGCCAACCGGTAGATTGGATAATTGTGGAAGTTGACATAGTATTATTATATAACAATATAAGGCAGATCACGGCCCGACAGAAGGAGACTACCAACTGACACATCAACGACACCCATCTTCCCTTGCCCACATGCACTCCCTCATCTCTCCTTTTTAAGACCATCGTCACCCATCTCTCCCACACGGCCACACCACACCTTCAATTCAATTCGCTGTGGTTATCCTCTGCACACGATCGACCGTGAAGTGACAAGCAGCAGCAGGAGCAGCAGCCATGGTGAAGAAGCTCGCCATGGCCTCCCTCTTATTCACCGCCGACCTGGACGCCGCGTCGCCTCCTTCCATGTCCTGCGCGTCCTCCAGGACGTCCACCTCGTGGCAATGGCCGTCCTGCGCGCAGGCCAGGACCATGTTGTTTCACAGGGACGACTGCAAGACCAGGGTGATAACGAACCCGGCCTACTGCAACGTCGTGGGCGATAACTCGGTCGAGCACTCCTTCCACTCGGCCACCAACTCCTCTACTTGGTCAACGTCGACGCCGCCGCCGGTCGACGAGGTTGACGAGGCGATCATCCGCGGCATCCGGTCGTCGAGCCGCCTCTTCTTCGAGCCCGAGGCGACGAGCTCCATCGTGACGAAGCCTAACACCACCGGGATCGGGTCCGCGGAGCCGGCGTTCGGCGGGGCGACGGCGATGGCCATCGACTCGGCGGACCCGTACGGCGACTTCCGGCGCTCGATGGAGGAGATGGTGCTGAGCCACGGCGGTGGCGGAGGCGATGACGACTGGGGGTGGCTGGAGGAGATGCTGGGGTGGTACCTCAGGGCCAACGGCAAGAAGACCCACGGCCTCATCGTCGGCGCCTTCGTCGACCTGCTCATCGCGCTCACCTCCGGCAAGCATAGCAACGAGTGTTAGCTACGAAAGAATTCAAGAGCGAGCGAGGTGTGTTGATCCTGCTTAGTGAAGAAGTTGTGTTTGATGTTGAGGCCAATGTAGATTGTACATTGTTAGCTAGCCAGTGAGCTGAGTGTATGTCAATGCATACAGTTATTGTATTAGTGTTACTACATTCTGAATAGTGCGAAGATTTTATTTATTTATTTTTCTTCGGACTTTAAGGACTACTGATGCCATTTTTCGCAGCTGAAAAGCCATACTAGTACTAGTACTAATGGACTATAGCTGACAGGGTGTGGAGCTGTTGGTGAACATGGAAATCGCCTGGACGTGCAGGTAGGTCTCAAGTCTGGTGAGGAAGCATATCAAGAGGGAGTGAGGGACTGAGACATGAACAACACTAGTTTTGCAAATTTTTCCACTGCCTGAGTCTCTAGTCGACCAAAAAGATTAGGAGTTTATATTGGAAAAACCAAAAAGATTAGGTTTTTTCCGGATTTTTCTTGCACAGTCGGATCTTGATCATGTGGCCAGGGGGGGTGTCGCGCCGGCGCGCGATATTACTCATGTTCGCACACTATGGATGTCCAAAAGATGCATCCGCATATGAAAAAATGTCAAGTTGGCAAATGTTTGCCTTTTTTAACTAGTAAGAAACATAACAGTAAGTAAAAGAATGCCCGAATCATCGCTATTGGATGATGTGCCAGCACCAGTTTAGAGCTAGTTTGCAACACCAGCACATAAATGTTAGAGTGGCACATTTGATTTGAGAAAGATCTCCGACCCATCACCGCATCACTTGCCGACTATATACAAAAGAGAAAAAGATACCGTAGCCACACCATGCATTTCAGCATTGCACGGCCAGACGCGAAAACACGTCCACGCAATTATTCCAATATTGTACAGAAAAATTAGGCACGGCGAATTTGTCTGAATGCATGACCACAGTATTGAGTAGCGCGGTGGCCTGAACGCTGAATCCACAGGCCACACAGCCTACAGCTACAGCTGCGATCCACGTAACAGTAGCATGCATGGACATTTCGATTAGGTTAGATTAGAGAGAGAGAGAGAGAGAGAGTTCACTTCAGCACTAGTGTTAGTGATTCCCCTTCACGAAGGCAGCGATTCTCCTTCACACAGTGTACTTTTTTTATTTTTGGGTCGACATAAAATGCAAAGAAGAGAACGACAAGCTGGCGAGGGAAAATAAATTTTGGAGTGGCCACCAACAAACAGAAGCAAGAAATATGTAACAACGTTTATTTGTGATCTCCATGCCTTTGCCTTTCGACCGGTCTTGCCATTTCTACTACCTACAGCTTCTAACAACTAAGCTGCCACTTTTCAGATACATTCTTGTATGTCACATACCTCTGTTTAGAAATCCATGCATTTAGGCCCCAGGTTGATTAACATAATTGTTGGGCATTGATTTACCAATCATGCGTGTAATCAGTTGAGGTGATATCTGGGTTAGACGTTGTCTCTGAACCATTATTCTTTGGTTACCTTGACCAGCTTGTCTTGAGACATGGCAGATACATTGGGCATTATTATTTGCATGCAAAGCCACCATACACGTTATGAAGGAAGGAACAAGTACGAAGGTACAAACGGAAAAACAATTGAACAAGAAGGCAACGACCTTGCATTGTGTGCCATGTCCCCCACCTCGTGCACAATCCTTGACTGCCCAAACCACCATGCGGTGCAGGCCCAAACCACCAAACAGGATCTAAAAAATATTGTGTGATCTTCCTAGCAAGCGTATTGTGCAGGGTTGAAGGAAACAACGCTGCTCTTTCTTGGTGCTTTATTTTTTGCCATTACTTGCGTATTTTTTTATGAGAAACTTGGTGTACTATTGGTTGACGGCAATTGGGCAGTGGTACCCAAGCTTATCAGAGTTCAAATCTTAGTTTTGCACTATGGTGCCTCATAAAAGAAGAAATGTTTTTAAGTAGGAGGCCTTTCGATAGCGAGATGCATGTGGTGAATTTGTCAAGTTTAAGACCCGTCGGATCTATTTCTATGACTCAAGTCTATACCGAGTTTCGCAAAAAAAAAATTGACTGTCACCATCGGATGTTTCTCCAGGTCTATGGACCGATGGAACTAAGCAACCACGTAAAAACAGATTTGATACAAATCATCAAAGAAAGCACCCATATTGGTACATGTCGGCGCATCATGTCGCAGAGCCTAGCCAGTGGGGCGCAGCTAATAGTGTCATGCATGTAGTCCCTTTTTTTCTACAAGCCATGCAGGTAGTCCTTTTTTTACAAGCCGTGTCCGCAAGTCATCGAAGCCGAGGCTGCCCCGCAACCTGCTGCCGCCAACCACCACCGAACACCACTAGTCCCTCCGGCTAGTGGGACATCCAAGACGAGGCCCCAAGAGGCAAACGACGCAAGAGCGTCGCCAGACCTGATCCTACGAGGTATCTGGGGTTTCCCCCGGAGAAACCAGGGCAGGGGAGCTAAATCACCGCCTCGACGATGCCTTCAAGAAGGACGTGGAACCCATGAGCATCGCCTTTGTCGGTCCCGGTCAGCTGCTAGGACAAGGGCACGCTTTCGCCTGGCAAAGAAACGCAAACCTCACACCTACCACAAGAGGACCAGCCGAATTACCATCACAAACCTGCATGCAGATCTCTAGCCCCTCGCGCTCGATGATCTAAGACACAAACGGGTTTAGGCGCCGAGGCCCAGATTTGCCTCCCTTAGAGCCACCTCCTAACTCGATGCGATAACCACCATCCCGGGCCGCCGCCTCGACTTCCGGGCAGCCAAGTTTTCATCATTTCAAGTGATCCAGCAGCACAGTGGTGCATGGCCGTCCCATGGGGCGGGGCAGAGGGGCGCTCGCCCAGGGCCCCCAAGAAGCAGGGTCCAACATAAGACTTGTTTGCATATCCATATTGAAGGGTTTCGCAGCATAGTAAATCAAAAAAATTCTACGGATGCGAACAAGAAAGCCAAGATCTAATCTAGGAGATGCAATCAACGAGAGAGATATATGAGATCTTCATACCCTTGAAGAAATCGCACAGCGGAAACGTTCAACAGAACGTGGGTATGTATTCGAACTAGCCTTCTCCTCCTCGCGATCCGATACGATCCAACGCCGCAAGTGGCGGCGCCTCCGAGAGATGCACACGTACGGTGCCACGAAGTCTCCTCCTTCCTTGGTCCAGCAAGTGGTGTGGAGATATAGATTGGATCTACAACACGTCGGTGTGATGCTATGGTGGAGAGTTTCTGCGGCAGGGCTTCGCCTACGCGCAGTCGGGAGAGAGAGAGGGAGGGCAGCAGTATGGCGGCTAGGGTTGAAGGAGTGGGGGGAGGAGGGTGCGCCCCTGCCCTCTTTATATAGAGGGCTGGCCGGCCCCCTTGGCCCCTCCTCCAAGCCCAAGGGCGGCGGCCCCAAGGGTTGGAGTGGGGGGCAAGTCTCCCCCTCCCTTCTAGAAGGGTTCCTAGGGTTTTCCCTAGGGTTTTGGCCGGCTAGGCCTATGGGGCCTTGTGCCCCTGGCCCAATGCGGCCAGGGCACTCCCTCGTAGGCCCACGCACCCCTCCGACAAGTGGGGCCACGTTGGTCCCACTCCGGAAGCTTCTAGAACCCTCCGGTACAATACCAAACATTCCGAAACGATTTCGAAATCCAAAAACTGCTTTCCTTTATATGAATCTTATTCTCCGGACCATTCTGGAACCTCTCGTGAGTCCTGGATCTCATCCGAGAATCCGAACAAAAAATTCATAAACCATTTATCCATCCTATCCTAGCGTCGAGACACGTTAAGTGTGTGACCCTACGGGTTCGAGAATATGCAGACATGATCTTCTATCAATAATCAACAGCGGGATCTGGAAACCCATATTGACTCCCACATATTCATCGATGATCATATCGGATGAACCACGATGCCAAGATTCAATTAATCCCATATATATATTCCCTTTGTCACGCGATATTTTACTTGCCCGAGATTCGATCGTCGGTATCGGCATACCTAGTTCAATCTCGTTCACGGCAAGTACTTTACTCATTCCGTAATCCGATATCACTTTGTGATCAACTCCTTAACCACATGCTTGCAAGCGGTGTTGATATCGATTACCGAGTGGGCCCGAAGTATATCTCTCCGACTTGGGAGGGACAAATCCCATCTCGATACATACAACCCAACAAGTACTTTCCGATCACCCGAGAGACACCTTTATGATCACCCTCACATAGGATGACGTTTGATGACCTCAAAGCTTTCTTCCGATACCAGGGAGTTGCATGGTCTAAGGAATACAATATTTGACATAAGAAAAAGCTTCGCAAAGATGAACACAATGACACGATCTAATTGCTCTTCTTAATTTTGGTCTGTCCATCATATCATTCTTCTAATGACATGATCTCATTATTAACCGACAACTCATGTCTATGGTTAGGAAACCTTAACCATCATTAATCAATGATCTAGTCCATAGAGGCGTACTAGGGATACAGTGTTGTTCATAAACCACACAAGTATCAAAGTTTCCGCTTAATACAATTCTAGCATGGAATATAAACATTATCATGAACAAGAATTATAATAATAACATCTTTATTATTGCCTCTAGGGCATAATTCCAACAGTCTCCCACTTGCACTAGAGTTAATAATCTAGTTTACATCTGGCAACAATCTAACACCCATGGCACTAAGGTGTTGATCATGTTTTGCTCGTGGAAGAGGTTTAGTCAACGGATCTGCGACATTCAGATCCGTATGTACTTTGCTAATCTTCAGATATCCATCTGTTATATAATCTCGAATTATATAAAACTTGCGGTTGATGTGCTTGGTCTTTGGATGATATCTTGGTTCCTTAGCTAGTGCTATGGCGCCATTGTTGTCACACAATATATCCAGTGGGTCCAAGGCACTTGGAACCACACCAAGCTCAGTGATGAAGTTTTCCCGATCCAAACTTCTTCATTTGACGCTTCTGCAGCAGCCATGTATTCCGCTTCTACTGTAGATTCCGCGATCACGCTTTGCTTGCAGCTTCTCCAGCTCACAGCTCCTCCATTCAAAATATATACGTATCCAGTCTGAGATTTAGAATCATCCTTGTCGGTGCCAAAACTAGCGTCGACGTAACCTTTTACGACGAGCTGCTCATCACCTCCATATACCAAGAACATTTCTTTAGTCCTCTTTAAATACTTTAGGATGTTCTTCACGGTTGTCCAGTGTTCCACTCCTGGATCACTTTGGTATCTGCTCGTCAAACTAAGAGCATTGGACACATCCGGTCTAGTACACAGCATGGCATACATGATAGAACCTCTGGCCGAGGCATAAGACACTTTGCTCATAGCTTATCTATCGTTTATCATAACTGGACACTGAACCTTGCTCAATATCTTACCTGACAACATGGGCACTGAACCTTTATTTGCCTTATCCATTCCGAATCTTTTCAGAACTTTGTCTAGGTATGTACTTTGGCTTAAAGCTATTAGGCATCTTTGTCTATCTCTATAGATTTTGATGCCTAATATATAAGCAGCTTCTCCTAGGTCTTTCATTGAAAAACATTTGTTCAAATAACTCTTCACATCGTTAATCATATCAATGTCATTTCCAATAATCAATATGTCATCCACATATAGTACTAAAAATGTCACTGAGCTCCCACTCACTTTCTTGTAGATACAAGCTTCGTAGCAATTTGGAACAAATCCAAAGCTCTTGATCACTTGATCAAAACGAAGGTTCCAACTCCGAGATGCTTGCTTCAGTCCATAAATGGAACGCTCAAGTTTGCACACCTTATCAGCATCCTTAGGATCGACAAAACCTTTGGGTTGCATCATATACAACTCTTCATCAATGTTGCCATTGAGGAACGCAGTCTTGACATCCATCTGCCATATTTCATAATCATGAAACGCAACAATTGCTAATAAAATCTGAATGGACTTAAACATCGCTACGGGAGATAAAGTCTCATCGTAGTCAACACCTTGAACTTGTCGAAAACCTTTCGCGACAAGCCGTGCTTTATAAACGGTAACATTACCATCCGCGTCCGTTTTCTTCTTAAAGATCCATTTGCACTCAACGGCCTTTCGGTCGCTAGGAGGGTCTACCAAAGTCCATACTTGGTTTTCGCTCATGGATCCCAATTCGGATTTCATGGCCTCTAGCCATTTCTCAGAGTCTGGGCTTATCATCGCTTCCTCATAGTTCGCAGGTTCACTGTCATCTACTAACAAGACAGTTAAGACAGGGTTGCCGTACCACTCAGGAGGGGCACGCGACCTTGTCGACCTGCGACGTTCAGTAGTAGCATCGTCTGAAGCTTCATGATCCTTATTATTAGCTTCCTCTATTGTTGGTGCAGGCGGCACTGGAACAATTTCAGGTGCTGCGCTACTCTCTAACTCAAGAGAAGGTTCAACAACCTCGTCTAGCTCTACTTTCCTCCCACTCACTTCTTTCGAGAGAAACTCCTTCTCAAGAAAGGAACCGTTCTTTGCGACAAACACTTTGCCTTCGGATCTGTGGTAGAAGGTATACCCAATAGTTTCCTTAGGGTATCCTATGAAGACGCATTTCTCCGCTTTGGGTTCAAGCTTGTCCGGCATCAACTTCTTGACGTAAGCTTCGCATCCCCAAACTTTAAGAAACGACAACTTAGGTTTAGCACCAAACCACAGTTCATACGGTGTCGTCTCAACGGATTTAGATGGTGCCCTATTTAAAGTGAATGCAGCGGTTTCTAATGCATAACCCCAAAATGATAACCGCAAATCAGTAAGAGACATCATCGATCGCACCATATCTAATAGGGTTCGATTCCGGCGTTCAGACACACCATTGCGCTGTGGTGTTCCGGGTGGCGTGAGTTGCGAAAGGATTCCGCTTGCTTTAATATGTGTGAGAAAATCATAACCCAAATATTCACCTCCACGATCGGATCGTAGAAACTTAATCTTTCTGTTACGATGGTTCTCCACTTCATTCTGAAATTTCTTGAACTTTTCAAATGTTTTAGATTTATGTTTCATTAAATAGATATACCCATATCTACTTAAGTCATCGGTAAAAGTGAGAAAATAGCGATATCCATCACGCGTCGAAACACTCATCGGTCCGCATACATCGGTATGTATGATTTCCAACAAGTCCGTTGCTCGCTCCATCATTCCGGAGAACGGGGTTTTGATCATCTTGCCCATGAGGCATGGCTCGCACGTGTCAAATGATTCAAAATCAAGAGACTCCAAAAGTCCATCAGAATGGCGTTTCTTCATGCTCTTTACACCAATATGACCTAGACGACAGTGCCACAAATAAGTAGTATTATCACTATCTACTTTGCATCTCTTAGCCTCAATGTTATGGATGTGTGTTTCATCCCTTTCGAGATTCAGAAGAAATAAACCATTCACAAAGGTGCATGACCATAAAGATGTTACTCATATAAATAGAACAACCATTATTCTCCGATTTAAATGAATAACCGTCTTGCAATAAACACGATCCAGAAATAATGTTCATGCTCAACGCAGTACATAATAACATTTATTAAGGTTTAAAACTAATCCGAAGGTAAAACTAAGGAGGCGTCTGCGGCCATCACATCAACTCTTGATCCGTTGCCAACGCATCGTCACCTCATCCTCGCAAAGCGCCGTCTATTCCGTAGCTCTGTTTGAGTTACAAATATTAGCAAGCGAACCAGTATCAAATACCGAGCACTACAACGAGGGATAGTAAGGAAAACATCAATAACATGTATATCAAATATACCTTTGATGGTGCCAGCCTTCTTGTCCGCTAAGTACTTGGACAGTTCTTCCGATGACCCTTGTCCTTGCAATAGAAGCACTCGATGTCCGGCTTAGGTCCGGACTTGAGCTTCTTCTCCAGCGAGGGCAACGCGCACGCCTTTCTTGAAGGGCTTCTTTGCACCCTTACCTTTCTTAAAGGTGGGGGGCTTGTTGACCATCAACACATGATTATCCTTTTTGATGTCCACCTCCGCAGCTTTCAGCTTAGCGAAGAGCTCGGTGATCGTATCAGTGCAGCCTATCTGATTATGAGTCACTACAAAAAATTTGTAGCTGGGAGGGAGTGATTGCACAACCCTGTCAATCTTGAGCTCCTCTAGAATCTTGCAGTCCAGTTGCTCAAGGCGTTGAGTGTAGCCCGACATCTTTATGGCGTGCTCACTAACGGAACTCCCTTCCTCCATCTTGCAGTTAAAGAACTTCTTAGAGATCTCATATCTCTCAGAACGGGCCTGAGTCTGAAACATAGTTTTCAGCTCCTCAAGAATCTCAAAGGGCCCGGGATAATCTTCAAAACGATTTTGAAGGTACGATTCCATACAAAACAACATGGTGCTCTTAATCACACCATAATCATCTTTGCGCGACTGATAAATAGCTTTCTCATCAGCCGACGCATCTATAGCACGGGCGTCACCTAGCGCATTCTCAAGGACATAGTCCTTTTGTCCGCCAGCGAGAATGATTCTTAGATTGCGGAACCAGTTGGTGAAGTTAGACCCATTGTTCTTAAGCATTTCTTTCTCAGCAAAAACGTTGAAGTTGAAGTTGGACTTAGCCATTTGATCTACAAAATTTGCAAGTACAAATTAGACTATGTTCATGATAACTAGTTCAACTTAATCAAATTACTAGATGAACTCCCACTAAATTTAACATCCCTCAAGTTGTTTAGTGAACACGATCCAAATTCACCACACCTAATCCGATCTTCACGAGAAGAGATGTGGTTTCAATGGTGGACAACGAAGTGTCGATCATATCATTCATATGACTCATGCTTAACCTTTCGGCTCATGTGTTCCGAGGCCATGTCTGTACATGCTAGGCTCGTCAAGTCAAACCCAAGTATTTCCGCGTGTGTAAAACTGGCTTGCACCCGTTGTATGTGAACATAGAGTTTATAGCACCCGATCATCACGTGATGCTTGAACACGACGAACTTTCGCAATGGTGCATACATGGGGAGAACACAGTTTTATCTTGATCTTTAAGTGAGGAATCATCTTATAATGCTACCGTCACAATCTAAGCATAATAAGATACATAAAAGGATAAACATCACATGCATATAACTTTATGTGACATGGTATAGCCAATCTTCGCGCAATGATCTCCATCTTGTGCATGCCAGCATGATCTCCATCACTCCACCATGATTGCCTCCACCACGAACAACAACTAAAACTATTGCTAACTACTTAGCGATGAAGTAAAGCTATTACATGGCGCATGAGAAGTTGACACACAGGTCATACACAATTATAAAGACAACCATATGGCTCCTGCCGGTTGTGTACTCATCGACATGCAAGTCGTGAAACATTACAAAACATGATCATTGCATACAACATACACATCACATCTTGGGCCATACCATATCACAGAAAACACTCCCTGCAAAAACAAGTTAGACGCCTCTACTTTGTTGTTGCATGTTTTACGTGGCTTATGGGAGTAGCATGTTAAGAACGATTCTTACCTACGGAAAGCCACAACGGTGATATTATGGTTGCCAAACTCCGGTGTAAATCCCATGACAACTATAGTGAGAGAAACTGGCATCCACCAGCCGCATGTGTGGAACAAGCCACACGTCAAGTGCGGAGCCGGTCTCGCGAACGACGTCGCGTAAGGTTGGCCTGGACCGCTTCGATCTCACTATCCAGCGTCATAAGAAGAACACAAACAAGAGGCTTGCAACAGAAAACATCAACACCCGCAACAACCATGTTGCGTTCTACTCGTGAAACACATCTACGCATAGATCTAGCTCTGATACCACTGAAGGGTTTCGCAGCATAGTAAATCAAAAAAATTCTACGGATGCGAACGGGAAAGCCAAGATCTAATCTAGGAGATGCAAACAACGAGAGGGATTAGATGAGATCTTCATACCCTTGAAGATTACATGCGGAACGTTAAATCGGGCGTGGGTGATGTAGTCGTACTCGCTTCTCCTCCTCGCGATCCGATCCGATCTAACACCGCAAGTGGCGAAGCCTCCGAGAGATGCACATGTGCGGCACCTCGACGTCTCCTCCTTCCTCGGTCTAGCAAGTATGGTGGAGATATGGATTGGATCTATAACGCGACGGCGCGGTGCAAGTGGTGGAGAGTTTCTGCAGCAGGGCTTCGCCAGATTTGGAGGAGAGAGAGGAGGGAGAGGTAGGCGGCTAGGGTTTAGGAGGAGGTGTGGGGGAGGTGCGCCCCAGCCCTCTTTATATAGAGGGGTGGCCAGCCCCAGCCCTCCCCAAGCCTAGGGCCGTGGCCAAGGAGGGAGGAGTGGGGGGCAAGTTCCCCCCCCCTTCTAGAAGCTCCCCTAGGGTTTTGCCCTAGGTTGGCCGGCTGGGCCCTATGGGGCCTTGTGCCCCTGGACCAATGCGGCCAGGACACTCCCTCATAGTCCCATGCCCCCTCCCGGCAGGTGGGGCCACGTTGGTCCCCCTCCGGAAGGTTCTAGAAGCTTCCGGTACAATAACGATTAACCCAAAACAATTCCGAACTCCAAAAACTGCACTGCCTTATATGAATCTTATTCTCCGGACCATTCCGGAACCTCTCGTGATGTCCCGGATCCCATCCGAGACTCCAAAAAAAACTCATAAACCAATTATCCAATCTATCCTAGCGTCGAGACACGTTAAGTGTGTGACCCTTTGAGTTCGAGAATATGCAGACATGATCTTATATCAATAATCAACAGCAGGGTCTGGAAACCCATATTGACTCCCACACATTCATCGATGATCATATCGGATGAACCACGATGCCAGGATTCAATCAATCCCATATATATATTCCCTTCGTCTCGCGATATTTTACTTGCCCGAGATTTGATCGTCGATGCATCATACCTAGTTCAATCTCGTTCACAGCAAGTACTTTACTCGTTCCGTAATCCGATGTCACTTTGTGATTAAATCCTTAACCACATGCTTGCAAGCGGTGTTGATATCGATTACCGAGTGGGCCTGAAGTATATCTCTCCGACTTGGGAGGGACAAATCCCATCTCGATACATACAACCCAACAGGTACTTTCCGATCACCTGAGAGACACCTTTATGATCACCCTCTCATAGGATGACGTTTGATGACCTCAAAGCTTTCTTCCGATACCAGGGAGTTGTATTATCTCATGGTCTAAGGAATACAATATTTGACATAGGAAAAGCTTCGCAAAGATGAACACGATGACACGATCTAATTGCTCCGCTTAGTTTGGGTCTGTCCATCATATCATTCTTCCAATGATATGATCTCATTACTAATCGACAACTCATGTCTATGATTAGGAAACCTTAACCATCATTAATCAATGAGCTAGTCCATAGAGGCATACTAGGGACACGGTGTTGTTCACAAACCACACAAGTATTAAAGTTTCCGCTTAATACAATTCTAGCATGGAATATAAACTTTATCATGAACAAGAATTATAATAATAACATCTTTATTATTGCCTCTAGGGCATAATTCCAACAACAACATGGTGCTCTTAATCATACCATAATCATCTTTGCGCGACTGATAAACAGCTTTTTCATCAGCCGGCGCATCTATAGCAGGGGCGTCACCTAGCGCTTTCTCAAGGACATAGTCATTTTGTCCGCCAGCGAGAATGATTCTTAGATTGCGGAACCAGTTGGTGAAGTTAGACCCATTGTTCTTAAGCTTTTCTTTCTCAGCAAAAACGTTGAAGTTGAAGTTGGACTTAGCCATTTGATCTACAAAATTTGCAAGTACAATTTAGACTATGTTCATGATAACTAGTTCAACTTAATCAAATTACTAGATGAACTCCCACTAAATTCAACATCCCTCAAGTTGTTTAGTAAACATGATCCAAATTCACCACACCTAATCCGATTTTCACGAGAAGAGATGTGGTTTCAATGGTGGACAAAAAAGTGTCGATCATATCATTCATATGACTCATGCTTAACCTTTCGGTTCGTGTATTCCGAGGCCATGTCTCTGCATGCTAGGCTCGTCAAGTGAAACCCAAGTATTTCCGCGTGTGCAAAACTGGCTTGCACCCGTTGTATGTGAACGTAGAGTTTATAGCACCCGATCATCACGAGATGCTTGAACACGACGAACTTTCGCAACGGTGCATACATGGGGAGAACACAATTTTATCTTGATTTTTAAGTGACAAATCATCTTCTAATGCTACCGTCGCGATCTAAGCATAATAAGATACATAAAAGTATAAATATCACATGCATATAATCTTATGTGACATGGTATAGCCAATCTCCGCGCAATGATCTCCATCTTGTGCGTGCCAGCATGATCTCCATCACTTCATCAGTATTGCCTCCACCACGAATAGCAACTACAACTATTGCTAACTACTTCGTGATAAAGTAAACCTATTACATGGCGTATAAGAAGTTGACACACAGGTCATACACAATTATAAAGACAACCATATGGCTCCTGCCGGTTGTGTACTCATCGACATGCAAGTCGTGAAATATTACAAAACATGATCATTGCATACAACATACACATCATATCTTGGGCCATACCATATCACAAAAACACTCCCTGCAAAAACAAGTTAGACGCCTCTACTTTGTTGTTGCATGTTTTACGTGGCTTATGGGAGTAACAAGCTAAGAATGATTCTTACCTACGGAAAGCCACAACGGTGATATTATGGTTGCCAACATCCGGTGTAAATCCCATGACAACTATAGTGAGAGAAACTGGCATCCACCCGCATGTGGAACAAGCCACACGTCAAGTGCGGAGCCGGTCTCGCGAACGAGGTCGCGTAAAGTTGGCCTGGACCGCTTCGATCTCACTATCCCGCGTCATAAGAAGTACACAACAAGAGGCTTGCAACAGAACACATCAACGTCCGCAACAAGCATGTTGCGTTGTACTCGTGAAACACATCTACGCATAGATCTAGCTCTGATACCACTGAAGGGTTTCACAGCATAGTAAATCAAAAAAATTCTACGGATGCGAACAAGAAAGCCAAGATCTAATCTAGAAGATGCAATCAACGAGATAGATATATGAGATCTTCATACCCTTGAAGAAATCGCACAGCAGAAACATTCAACAAAACGTGGGTGATGTAGTCGAACTAGCCTTCTCCTCCTCGCGATCCGATCCGATCCCACGCCACAAGTGGAGGCGCCTCCGAGAGATGCACACGTACGGTGCCGCGACGTATCCTCCTTCCTCGGTCCAGCAAGTGGGGTGGAGAGATAGATTGGATCTACAACACGACGGCGTGGTGCTATGGTGGAGAGTTTCTACGGCAGGGCTTCGCCTACGCGCAGTCGGGAGAGAGAGAGAGGGAGGGCAGCAGTATGGCAGCTAGGGTTGAAGGAGTGGGGGAGGAGGGTGCGCCCCAGCCCTCTTTATATAGAGGGATGTCCGGCCCCCTTGGCCCCTCCTCCAAGCCCTAGGGCGGCGGCCCCAAGGGTTGGAGTGGGGGGCAAGTCTCCCCCTCCCTTCTAGAAGGGTTCCTAGGGTTTCCCCTAGGGTTTTGGCCGGCTGGGCCTATGGGGCCTTGTGCCCCTGGCCCAATGAGGCCAGGGCACTCCCTCGTAGGCCCACGCACCCCTCCGACAAGTGGGGCCACGTTGGTCCCACTCCGGAAGCTTCTAGAACATTCCGATACAATACCGAACATTCCGAAACGATTCCGAAATCCAAAAACTGCTTTCCTTTATATGAATCTTATTCTCCGGACCATTCCGGAACCTCTCGTGATGTCCTAGATCTCATCCGAGACTCCGAACAAAAAACTCATAAACCATTTATCCATTCTATCCTAGCGTCGAGACACGTTAAGTGTGTGACCCTACAGGTTCGAGAATATGCAGACATGATCTTCTATCAATAATCAACAACGGGATCTGGAAACCCATATTGACTCCCACATATTCATCGATGATCATATCGGATGAACCACGATGCTAGGATTCAATTAATACCATATATATATTCCCTTCGTCACGCGATATTTTACTTGCCCGAGATTCGATCGTCGGTATCGGCATACCTAGTTCAATCTCGTTCACGGCAAGTACTTTACTCCTTCCGTAATTCAATATCACTTCGTGATCAACTCCTTAACCACATGCTTACAAGCGGTGTTGATATCGATTACCGAGTGGGCCTGAAGTATATCTCTCCGACTTGGGAGGGACAAATCCCATCTCGATACATACAACCCAACAAGTACTTTCTGATCACCTGAGAGACACCTTTATGATCACCCTCACATAGGATGACGTTTGATGACCTCAAAGCTTTCTTCCGATACCAGGGAGTTGCATTATCTCATGGTCTAAGGAATACAATATTTGACATAAGAAAAAACTTCGCAAAGATAAACACGATGACATGATCTAATTGCTCTGCTTGATTTGGGTTTGTCCATCATATCATTCTCCTAATGACATGATCTCATTATTAACCGACAACTCATGTCTATGGTTAGGAAACCTTAACCATCATTAATCAATGAGCTAGTCCATAGAGGCGTACTAGGGACACCTGTGTTGTTCATAAACCACACACGTATCAAAATTTCCGCTTAATACAATTCTAGCATGGAATATAAACATTATCATGAACAAGAATTATAATAATAACATCTTTATTATTGCCTGTGGGGCATAATTCCAACACATATTAGTACACTTCTATTACTAATGTCGAATATAGAATAAATCTAGAAAATATAGACAACCCAACCTGTTGCCTACCATGTCTCTACTCCGACTTCTTTTACCCTAAAAAATATCACCAACATTTTTGAATAACTTCTTTCAATGCCATGTTTTCTATTTAGCTTTCTAGAACACACATGCACATTTAGGAAGGCAAGAGACAAATTGTGGCATGGAAAGAAATTGTGGCTTCGTAGAGTTATGTGATTGCGCCACTACTCTCCACTAATGAATAATCACAACCTTGGAAGAGCACATGAGTGCATGTCTCATGTGCTTTTCTAATGTTGTGAGTATTCATTAGTAATAACACAAATTTATCAGGCCGCAGGCATCTCTCCTTTGATTTCTAATAGTTCTAATTGTGCCCCCATCATATGTTTGATAGGCCATATATTTTATCTTATTATTAATTTGGTGTCAACTATATCTATACCGTCATACTCATTTTTGCACATGCATATGAATCGGTTAGTTCCCGTTCCGTGATTAATTCTAGAGGTACATATTTATATAGACGTGTACATATTGAGCAATTGGTACAAATAAGTATCGGGGTATATAGTTTGCTCGATCAATAGAATAAGTAGTTTTGAATGTCTTCACCAAGATTCCAAAGACCATGGATGTATCAAATATACGAATTAATAAATTGCTATTGCATTACACTAATATAATTGTAATATTTCTCTAGCTAATACTAATATTTTTTAAATATTTTTCGTGAACAAGTGGTGGAGGCTGAAAAACATTGTTGAGGACTATGCTTAAACTTTGAATAATCTGAAAATGTTTGGTGTAAATATTAGATAAAAGCTATATTTTAAGGATTTTTCTAGTGTGTGTGTGGAGGGGGGGTGGGGGGGTGGGGGATGCCCCCCTTCACGCTAGGAAGATTTGCCACCGTGAACAAAGAAACCTTGGTGTCTTATCGCCCTAGGGCCCCCAAAATGAGTGGATCGGCCCTGCAGTGGTGGTATTTAGTGGTCCTTATCTCTACAAATGCGACAATTAGCCATGAGATATAAACAGACTTGGTGATTACAGCATGTAGGGCTATTATTTGTTGCCACTGACGAGTGATGAGAGACAAAGCACAGCTGTGGATCGTTTAGCCAAGAGACCCATCTATATTGCAAAAAAAACTGGCTTCCCTTTTCTAGCCTTGTCTCCAAGTTTTACGTCACGCAAACCTATTTGAACTACATCTCTGTCTTCCCTTGTTTTTAATTAAGTGAATTTGAACTTCTATTGTGGCTGGAGGTTTTTTATCTTCTTCTTCATTCTTTAACTGATTCATATGCCCCAATCAGTTGCTAAATTACTCAGACTCCATTAGGCAGTTAAAACAGCTTGCTTAAAATTTATATAGTGAAACGAAGGTAGTAGCACTTACTAGTCCTGCCTCTGCGATGACCACAACCAGCCATGAGATATAAACAGGCTGGTGAATACAGTGTGTAGCCATGTAGGCCTATCACGACTGATGATGAAAAACACAACACTGCATTTCTATGGCCCTTTGCGAAAGCTGTCTTGCCTTGTCTCCAAATTTTACTGCATGAAAAGCCTGGTATGTATCAGGTAGTTTTTGAAGTTTGAACTACATCGCTGTCCTCCCCTGCTTTGAAATCCAGCGAATTTGAACTTGTGTTGTGACTAGATATTTTTTTCCCCTGCTTTGAATTTGAACTTGTGTTGTGACTAGATATTTTTATTCTTCTCATTAACTCTGCAAATGATTCCCATGCACCAATCAGTTGCTAAATCCCGACTTCTGCGGATCGAGTGCTAGTATACGAAATTGCAGAGCGGAACATGGATACTCATGACCCCGCTTTTGTATAGTACATTCTAAAAATACTAAACGGAGTAAAAAATGCGAAATAAAATTATCCATGTAGAGAACGCACATAGGTATGTGCATGCAAAATTTCATACTACTGGAAATCGAAACTATATAGTTTAGGTGAAAATGACAAAGTTCCAAATGAACAGTATGAAAACTCCTATTTTTCGGTATTTGTATATACTCGCTCCCTTTAGAAATATAAGATGTTGTATCTAAACGTCTTTTAGTGTGTTAATCCATTTAAACCTACGCACTGAAAGGTGTATAGATACATTAGCTTTACTAATCTAAAACATCTAATATTTCCTAATGGAGGGAGTATAACTTAAGGTTCAAAACTATCGTAACTTAAGGTGGGGTATGTATAATCGGGATCAGAAGCCAATGTTCTGAAAATATACTAGAACGTGAAACATGTGCATGGAAAGATGCCTCTTGGCATCTCAGACATCTTGCAAAATCTAAGGGCATCTCCACTTGACTACTTAGGACGCCGATCCGGCGCCGAATTTAGGTCCGGACGTCGAAATCTGCCCAGTAGCGTATCCAGGAACCTGTTTTTGTTCGGATTTGGTCCAACTTTGGTCCGGACTACCCAGGCCGAACCCTGGTTCCCGGGTACGCCCTGGAAACACCGGACGCAGCGAATTGGCCGAGTAGACCAGCCTGTCAGCGATAGAAGCCAGAAGCCGAGTCGCTTTGTCGTCCTTCCCGTCGTTTCCCTTTTCCCGCCCTCGCCGCTACACCCCTCCCATCCTCGCCGCTGAACTCGGCCTATAAAAGGTGTACATCTCGCCGTCTCCCTTCACAGTCTCTCACACCGCTCCCAACTCCGGCGAACCGCCGACGCTCGCACCTTTCTACCTCCTCAACTCCGCCGAAAAGCCATGACCGAGAGATTTCCCGGCGACATCGCGGCGGCGTGCGGCCGACGCACGCTGCAGAGGTGGGAAGCCCGGATGCTCCACGAGGCGGGCTATACGGCGCCGCCGGACTGTCGTCTCCCCTTCGCCTGACAACTCAGCGCCGGCGGGATCCCTATTCCGTTGGGGCCGTCCGACGAGGACATCGCCGGAGAGATCCAGGCGGCTATCGCCGCCATGCAAGACCCGGATCTCGCCAAGGATCCTAGCAACCTGGTCTTCTGGAGGCAGTTCTTCGCCGACAGGCACCTCTAGGATCTCGCCCGACACGACGGACCCCCGGGCTCGCCGCCGCGTCACAACATGGCTTTTCGCCGCCGCTGGTGGAGCGTTTCAGGGCGAACTCTCGCCGCCGTCATGGAGCACATCCAGGCCGGCAACCACCCACGCCTCGGCCTGTAGATGCGGCGTCCGACGTCGACCACGGCGGCGCCTTTTTCTAGTTATTAAATTCGATGTAATATGTGCGTCCTTGCCCTAGTTAATGAAATCCGCCTATATTCGTCCATATTTCGCCGAGTTTAATTGAATTTTGCCGAACCTGGAAACTCGGCCTGGGAACGCGAGTGGAAAGCTCGGCGTTCCCAGGCCGAAAACGTGTTTCGTCCGGCAAAAGAAAGTCCGGATTTCGGCCTAGGTTCGCCCAATGAGTAGGGATGCTCTAACAGCCAGTAATACTATTGCATACATGTACCCAGCGCAGGCTTTCGGCCACCGGCATCTTCTCTGCAGAATCCAACAGTAGTGCAGTCTGAAAGAAGGCGATGGCATCTGCAGAGTCAGCAACAACCAGTGCAATCTTGGCACACGAAGGAGCTAATGGTTTCTGTAACAACATGGCAGCAACTTCTGCTGAACATTACATTAGGCTAAACCTGAACTTCTGATCATGCATGCATACGTGGATGCCTGATCTGCTATTCTGTTATATTAATTGATCAATTATTTTGCAGCCCGACTATTTTTCGTGACAAGAAGATCTCGAGGTTGAGATCTTGCTGCCTGTCCACGGCAAGAAGCAACGTACTGCTCTGAATCTCACTGCCTGTCTGAAAGATTGTTGTGTGATCCTCCCAAGTCCCAAGATCCATTTTCTTTCATACATGCACAACATGAGCAAATTGAGAACCTGAATTTCTGGAAATATCTCATGCCGAACGCGATCCTCCCAAGTCCCAAGATCCATTTTCTTTCATACCACCGGTCGGCCACCTATACCTACTTAAACAGATGTGCAGATACTACCAGAGAGTCCCCCATTAAAAGTGTCACAGGTTTCTCGGTTCAGAGCTCACCCTTTTGCCACCTTGCTTGCACCTACATGCCGTACCTGACAAACAAACACATGAGTGAGTGATCAATGAGATGACAATTAAGAGGATTAGAGGTGAGCCATCTGAACCCATGTGAACTGTGCACTTTTTTGTCGACAAAAATGCAGACGCAAAAGGAATTTTGGGGTCGCCACCAATAGATCGATGCAGAAGTAGAAGCGAGCAACCGAGAGTGCAACATTTATTCGTGATCGCCATGCCTTTGCCTTTTTGTCTCGCCATTTCTGATACTACCTAGGCCTTCTCATACTCTGAGGATGTAACACTTGCAGAGTGCTAGTAGTTAACATGTCACTTTTCAGATGAATCCTTGTACATGTCGTTTTCCTCTGAAATGAGGACTGGTCAGGGGTGCGTGCATGAAGGCCCTAGCTGATAAACATGATTACTGGACACTAATTTATTAATCATGCTGGTCTCTCCAAATATTTCCCTGTGAACTAGGGTGAAGAGAGCATCCTGAACAGCTTATCTTGAGACATGCCAGATAGATAGGCATTTAAAAATTTGCAAGGTCGCCATATAATTTCTGAAAGAGGAAGCACATAGGTATACACACAAAATAATACTCAGGGATAAATCGAAGCTTCTATTGCATACCATGTCCCCCACCCTGTGCATCATCCTTGACAGCCAAAACCACCATGCGCGTTGGTGCGTTGGGATGGGATGCAGGCACAATCATGGAGTTCAGAATCTCTGGTACGCACAAGGGGGGTTTTCATATGGCGTATTTTATATGTTTTCAAGGAAACAACGCTGCTCTTTCGTGGTGTTCCTTTTTCTGGGGCATTTCCTGAGTGTATTATTGGTTGACAACAGTTGAGTGGTCTTTTCAGTGAGTACTGTTTGGTCTTTCCAGTGCCATACTTTTTTGCAATAAGGTCCATTGATTTATTAACTACAGTAAATAGAATCGCTAAAGAAGTTAAAGTTAAAAAAATACTAGGTTCCTAGACCACGAAGCGAGAACACAACCATTGGGGCGAGCCTAATAAAACTAGTGTATAAACGAATACACTGTGTGATTACAGCATAAAAAACACGGTGTTGTCGAATCCAATTTACTACTCCCTCTGATCCATATTACTTGTCGTTGAAATGGATGTATCTAGCACTAAAACATGTCTAGATACATCCATTTTAGTGACAAGTAATATGGATCGGAGGGAGTATCATGTTGAAAATAGCAACTGAGCAAGTCTGGGTGTGTGAACAGTTATAATAACATATTTAGGACTGTTCAAAACAATATCTAGTTAAAAACAGAGAGCACAGGGAAGTTTTTTTTTTCCTTCAAAAAATGAGAGTAAAACCGGTGGGGAACTACTTCTCAGCAAGCACGCAATACGATGATAAAGTACAGATGTCAATGGCCAAAAAAAAGTACTTCTTCCGTTTCAAAATCAGTAGTACTCAGGTCTTTAGTTCAGATTTGGTCTAAAATGAACTAAACCCGCCACATTTATTATGGAGTAGTACAGATTTTGGCCAACCGGCCGGTAGATTGGATAATCGTCCAAGTTGGCAGATATATAAAATGCAGATCACGTCTCGACATGAGGAGACTCCCAACTCACAGAACAGCGATCGACACCCATCTTCCCCTTGCCCACACGAGCACACAACAAACACCTCCCTCATCTCTCCTTTTTAAGATCACCACCCAGCTCTCCCACACCTTCCATTCAATTCGCCGTTGTTACCCTCTGCACACGATCGACCGTGAAGTGACAAGCAGCAGCAGGAGCAGCAGCCATGGTGAAGAAGCTGGCCATGGCCTCGCTCTTATTCACCGCCGACCTGGACGCCGCCTCGCCTCCTTCCATGTCCTGCGCGTCTGCCAGGAGGTCCGCCTCGTGGCAATGGTCGTCCTGCGCGCAGGCCAGGACCATGTCATTTCACAGGGACGACGCCGACGACAACCGCAGCACCGATGTATCGTCGACGCGCTGGGACAGCAAGACCAGCGTGATAACGAACCCGGCCTACTGCGACGACGTGGGCGATAACTCGGCCGAGATGAACTCCTTCCTCTCTGCCACGGATTCCTCTCCTTCGACAACGGCGACCGCGCCGGCGTGGGCGGACGACGAGGGGGACGAGGCGATCATCCGCGGGATCCGGTCGTGCAGCCGCCTCTTCTTCGAGCCCGAGGAGACGAGCTCCATCGTGACGAAGCGGAACACCATCGGGTCGTTCGGCGGGGCGACGGCGATGGCCATCGACTCGGCGGACCCGTACGGCGACTTCCGGCGGTCGATGGAGGAGATGGTGCTGAGCCACGGAGGCGGCGGAGGCGAGGACGACTGGGGCTGGCTGGAGGAGATGCTGGGGTGGTACCTCAGGGCCAACGGCAAGAAGACCCACGGCCTCATCGTCGGCGCCTTCGTCGACCTGCTCATTGCCCTCACCTCCGACAAGCAGAGCGACAGGATCAAAATCACCGTCTAGCATGGCATTGGCATCTGCAAGAATTCAAGAACAAGAGAGGTGTGTTGTTCTTGTTTTTACTGAGAAAAGTTGTGTTTGAGGCCCATGTAGATTGTACATTGTTAGCTGGCTAGTGAGGGAGTGTATGTTAATGTGCATACTGAACTGTATTAGTGTTACTACTTTCTGAAAAGTGAGAAGACAGGTATTTCTATATTGCCATTTTTCTGAAGACGGCTGAAAAGCCATACTAGTATAGTACTACTACCTTTTTTTTTGAACAATAGTATAGTACTACCTGACCAAGTGAGCAGAGTCAGTGATAGGGTGTGAAACTGTTGGTGAACATGGAAATTGCCTGGACGTGCAGGTATAGGTCTCAAGTCCCCTTGTCAGACTGACTCAGACCTAAACGACAATAGTTTTGCAAATTTCTTCACTCTGCTTTAGGGCACCCAAAAATGGATTCATATTGACTTTTTAGGTTTTAAAACTAGTTCTATAAGTTGTAGGGATAGTTCTAAAAATAAAATCTTCTCATGCAATTAAAAAACCATTCTCTCACACGGTGAGGAAGAGAGAGAGGGTGGGAAGAGAGGATGATGCGAAAAAGCAAGCTATTTTTATGCCAGTTATTATGTATGCAATTTGAAATCAGCTACACAGTAAAGCTATCGCCATATTGCAAATCAAAACCAAATTCTGGGTTAAGTCAAATTTAGATTCTAGGCCAAGCACATTTAATTTTAGAGTTTTTTTCTGACGAGCTTTCGAAAAAGAAATTATAACTTATTGGTATCAATATTCTATCAATCCTATTAAGACATATACCCGGATCTCACAATATGCTATGCTACCTATAGCACGAGCCTCGGGAATGACCATCTGACAAGTTTCCATGTACAACACTCAGATAAAACTCTGCCGAAATGTTTGCAGTTCGAAGGAGACACACAGAAAGTGAGCAACGCCCCGCCTAAGCATCACTATCGATGATGTGCCAGCACATGAATGTTAGAGTAGCAAGGTGGCACATTTGATCTGAGCAAGATCTCCGACCCGATGACTTGTGGACTATACAGAAGATACGTATCTGCCCTGTATTTCTGCAGTGCACGGCGAGACGCCAAAACACGTCCACACAATTCCAATATTTGTAAGCAAAAATTAGGCACGGCGAATTCGTGTGCATGCATGTGGGCACTGTTGAGTAGGGGTGGTCATTGGCCAAGAAACATCATGTCACTTGGATGGACATGCTCGGCTGCTTCGTACTCCCTCCGTTTGGATATATAAAATGTTTTAGGTTTGTGAATGAGATGTATCTAGACATCTTTTAGTGTCTAGATTCATTTAAACCTACACACTAAAAGATGTTAGATACATATCTTTCACAAATGTAAAACATCTTATAATTATAAACGGAGGGAGTACGTACGAAGGTGATAAAGAAAGATGCAGTGGCTGCCAAATTCATACGTTATGACAGAGTTCTGTACCTGATATAAATACACGAGCGAGAGATCGATGGGATGAAAATCAATCAGAGATGGGCACTCTGAAGCCATCTTAACAGTACACTTATTTTGGTCGACAGAAAATAATGCCGAGAAGAAACCAGGAAGCAGGTGGTGCTTTGGGGGCGCCATCAACCAATAGAAGAAGAAATAGAAGCGAGAAATATGGAGCAATGTTCATACGTGATCTCCATGCCTTTTTTCTATGCATATGTTGACCAGCTTGTCTTCTTGGGACATGGCAGAAACATTTAGGGCATTATTCTTTTCATGGGCCACCATACAATTTCTCAAGGAACAGAAGTACGAAGGTGCAAAAGGAAAAGAACAATTGAAGAAGAGATCAACATTACTTTGTGTGCCATGTCCCCCACCTCGTGCACCGTCCTTGACAGCCCAAACCACCATGCACAATCATAGAGTTCAGAATCTCGGATGCGCACACAAGGGGAATTTTCCAATGCTGTCTGATCTTCCTGGCAAGCGTGTTCTGCAGGATTTGAAGGAAACAACGATTGCTCTTTCTTGGTTTTTTTTTTTTCAATTGCTCGTGTACTTTTTTATGAGAAACTTGGCGTACCGTTTGTAGACGGCCATTGAGTGACCTATGGAATAAAACATGGAGATGCTAGTGATTCATTGAGTACAGTTTGTTCTAGAAAGGGCCATATATGATTGTAGAATACTTAATCAATTCCCGAACTTAGGCATTATGTTAGTTTTAGGGGGTAAGTTAAAGTAACATGTACTATTTGTCAAACGAGGCGAGCAAAGGGATGCGACAATAAGGCGCTGATTTGTTTCGCTCAAGTCACAAAAACAAGATTTTTTTGAAAATAAGGCTTTTATTACTTCAACTAATGTTTACACCTGGCCTCTGTATAACTAAGATGCACGACAATAAGGTGCTGATTTGTTTTGCTCAAGTCACAAAAACAAGTTTTTTTTTTGAAAACAAGGCTTTTATTACTTCGACTAATGTTTACACCTGGCCTCTGTATAACTAAGATGCACGACAATAAGGTGATGATTTGTTTTGCTCAAGTCACAAAAACAAGATTTTTTTGAAAATAAGGCTTTTATTACTTCGACTAATGTTAACACCTGACCTCTGTATAACTAAGATGCACGACAATAAGGTGCTGATTTGTTTCGCTCAAGTCACAAAAACAAGATTTTTTTTGAAAATAAGCGTTTATTACTTCGACTAATGTTTACACATGGCGTCTGTATAACTAAGATGCACACAGCCGCACCAACCACAGAAATAGATGAAGGGAATATGTCCTGAGAGGCAATAATAAAGTGTTTATTATGTATATTCTAAGTATATAGATGTTTATTTTGCATGCTATAATTGTATTAATACAGAAATGTTAATACATGTGTGTTTAATAAACAAACAGAAAGTTCCTAGTTATGCCTCTCACATAAACTAGCTCGTTGATTAACAAGATGATCAAGGTTTCCTGATCATGGACATTGAATGTTGTTAATAACGAGATCACAACATTAGTGTAATGGTGTGATGAACATTCATCCGAAGTATAGCATTACGATCAAAGACATTGAGTTTATATTGCTATAACAACTTACGAAGTGATCATAATCCTTAGACCATGAGATCATGTCAATCACTAACACCAGAAGAGTTTCTTGATAACATCAAAACGTCACACCGTAACAGGATGATTATAAAGATGGGCTCAGAACTAATAAAGTGTTATGTTGAGGCCCATGGATCGAGAGTGGAATTTGTTCATCCTGATGACAGATAGATATACTCTGGGCCCTCTCGGTGATATCACATTGGTTAGCTTGCAAGCAAGTGATTTGATCACTAAAATGTTATATCACGGGAACGAGAAAAGAGTGCATGTCGGTAACGAGATCAAACTAGGTATAAAGATACCAATGATCGAATCTCGGACATGTAATATATCGTGAAACAAAAGGATTAAGATACTAGCGTAGAAGGTTCCGACGATCACAAGAAAGTCATCGTTGAATGTGTGGGAGTCAGTATAGGTCTCCAGATCCCGCTTCTGATTATTGATCCGAGAGGGGTCTCGATCATGTCCACATTATTCGCGAACCGTAGGGTGACACACTTAAGACACACCGACATCCAATTGGAGCAAAAGTTTCATGTCGGAAAGAATAACAAGCGCAGGAATTTATTTCACTAGATATCAAAACAGATTTTCGGGTGAAATTGCAGAAAGTGTTTTTTGCATGTGAAATGGAATACTAGCAAGGGGTTATATGTGAATGTTTGTCATTAAAGTAATTGACAAAATTCTGAATAAATAAAATGAGTTTTATTTAATGAGAGTTTGCATTAAATTTGGTGAAAATTTAATAGCAATTTTGAGTGGGATTTTGAGTGGAGGGAATTGAAAGGAATTTTGTAAGTGGAGTGTCCACCCACATGAATGAGGGGAGGGCAAGGGGCAGCCTCATGCGCCGGCCACCCCCTTGGGGTCCCCCCTCTCCTATTAAAGGGACCCTCTCCTCACTTCTCACTCACACCTCCTCGTAAAGGATCTCTCTCCCCTCTAGTATTTATCCCCCATGGTCTCGGACAAGCGAGATACATGTTCCCGGTGGCTATTCAGCATGAAAGAGTTGTGCTTCCGCTGCATCGCTGGAGCGAGGAGGCGGAGGTTGCTCGGTGCCTCGGACGTGTGTGCGAGCACGGATGCGCCGCTAAGTTGCGGTCCTAAGGACTTCCTCTCGATCTTGAGATCGGCAAGAGATCGTCTACATCAACCACGAGTTCGGACTCGTTAAGCTTTGTCGATCTTCAAGGGTATGTTCTCTACGGATATACATCCGCCCGTTGTTTGTATCTAGTAGATAGATCTTGGTACATAGTTGTTCCCATAGTAGGAAAATTTTTGTTTTCTATGTTGCGAACCCTACAGTGGTATCAGAGCCGGATCTATACATAGATGCTTTACACGGGTAGTACACATATGAGTATGTGGGCGATGATGATCATTTTATTGCTTCTTAGTTGTATTTTGGATATTGGTGGCATAGTGGGATGAAGCGGACCGGACAAACTTTACATGTCCTCGCACATGAGACCTGTTCCACGCTTGACATGCAACTAGTTTGCATAAGTGGATAGCAGGTGTCTGTCTAGTCAATATCTAATTTGCAACGAGTTGTCAACAATTTGGTTATCCTTGTTTTGGTTCATGTTCGTAGGTATGAATGGTTCTATCTTCGAAAGCCCTAAGCCACATAAAACTTGCAATGGATAAATTAGAGGCGTCTAGTTTAGATTGTTGCTGGGCTAGTGTTATGATATGGTAATGTTGTAAGTAGAATTATGAGATGATACTCTTACAACACACATAACGTGTAAGTTCCATAGACCTTGGCCTTACACACAGAGGTATGATAGTGATCATAACACGGTGCACATGATAGAGATCATATGCGAGAACCATATCATTTCACTTATGAATATGTGATGTTTGATAGCATCTTATATTGCTTGTTTGGCATTTTATTAGCATAATAAGATGATCCCTCATTTAAATATCAAGATAAGAATGTGTTCTTCCTTAAGTATGCACCGATTATGTTTTCGTCGCTCCAAGACATCACGTGATGATTGGGTGTTCTTGGATCCACGACCATATCTCGGGTGTAAGACAATTACACACGCGAATACTAAGGTTCTTACTTGGCGAGCCTAGCATGTACAAACATGGCCTCGGAACACGGATCGAAAGGTTAAGCATGAGTCATATAGTAGATATGATGCCCATTTGATGCTCGCCTTTGAAGCTACACCAACTCACATGATGATCGGACTTGGTGTAGTGGATTTGGTTCATGTAATCACCAAAAAGGCACGAGGGATATCGTTTTTGAGTGGGAGTTCATTCTTAATGTGGATTGGTTGAACTCAATCTATCATAAACTTAGTCTAAACTTTACAAATTCTGTTGTAGATGGCACCACCTGCTTTTAATTTCAATGTGTTCATGGAGAAAGAGAAACTTGCAACGAACGGTAGCAACTTTACCGAATGGGCCATGAATTTGAGGATTCTCCTCTCTGCTGCACAAAAGCAATATGTGCTAGAAGCGCCGCTAGGCCCCCCACCGTTTGATGATGCCCCTGACGAGGAGAAGAATGTCTATCAGACTCGTCAGGAGGACCACAACTTAGTTCATTGCAGCATATTGTATGGGCTAGAGCCAGAACTTCGAAAGCGTTTCGAAAACGGCAATACATTTGATACAATGGGTGAGTTGAAACTGATTTTCGACACACATGCTGCTGTAGAGAGCTACAATGCTTCAAAAAAGTTCTTTAGCTGCATGATGGAAGAGCACAACTCCGTAAGTTAGCATGTACTCAAGATGTCGGGTTACGCCGATAATCTTGTTCTTGGGAATATCGATTCCCATTGACTTAGGCATCCATCGTGTTCTGCAGTCTCTGCCACCTAGCTACAAGAGCTTCGTGATGAACTATAATATGCAAGGCATGAAGAAGTCTCTCCCCGAGCTTCTGTCAATGCTTAAAACTATAGAAGTGGAGATCAAGAAGGAACATCAAGTGTTGATGATCAATAAGAACACTAGTTTCAAGAAAGACAAGAAGAGTAAACGGAAGGGAAGTAAGGGCGGCAAGCCGGGTGCCGTGCCTGAAAAGAAACCCCGAGTTGGCCCTAAGTCTGATACCGAATGCTATTATTGTAAGGGGACTGGCCACTAGAAGCGCAACTGCCCCAAGTATTTGGCAGACAAGAAGGCCGGCAAGGCGAACAAAGGTATATATGATATACATGTTATTGATGTGTACTTGACTAGTGCTCATGATAGCACCCAGTATTTGATACCGGATCGCTTGCTAATATTTGTAACTCGAATCGGGGCCTTTGAGCGAGGAGGCGAGGTTGCTCGGTGCCTGGACGTGTGTAAAAGCGGATGCGCCGCTAAGTTGCGGTCCTAAGGACTTCCTCTCGATCTTGAGATCGGCAAGAGATCGTCTACATCAACCACGAGTTCGGACTCGTTAAGCTTTGTCGATCTTCAAGGGTATGTTCTCTACGGATATACATCCGCCCGTTGTTTGTATCTAGTAGATAGATCTTGGTACATAGTTGTTCCCATAGTAGGAAATTTTTTGTTTTCTATGTTGCGAACCCTACAGTGGTATCAGAGACGGATCTATGCATAGATGCTTTACACGGGTAGTACACATATGAGTATGTGGGCGATGATGATCATTTTATTGCTTCTTAGTTGTATTTTGGATATTGGTGGCATAGTGGGATGAAGCGGACCGGACAAACTTTACATGTCCTCGCACATGAGACCTGTTCCACGCTTGACATGCAACTAGTTTGCATAAGTGGATAGCAGGTGTCTGTCTAGTCAATATCTAATTTGCAACGAGTTGTCAACAATTTGGTTATCCTCGTTTTGGTTCATGTTCGTAGGTATGAATGGTTCTATCTTCGAAAGTCCTAAGCCACGTAAAACTTGCAATGGATAAATTAGAGGCGTCTAGTTTAGATTGTTGCTGGGCTAGTGTTATGATATGGTAATGTTGTAAGTAGAATTATGAGATGATACTCTTACAACACACATAACGTGTAAGTTCCATAGACCTTGGCCTTACACACAGAGGTATGATAGTGATCATAACACGGTGCACATGATAGAGATCATATGCGAGAACCATATCATTTCACTTATGAATATGTGATGTTTGATAGCATCTTATATTGCTTGTTTGGCATTTTATTAGCATAATAAGATGATCCCTCATTTAAATATCAAGATAAGAATGTGTTCTTCCTTAAGTATGCACCGATTATGTTTTCGTCGCTCCAAGACATCACGTGATGATTGGGTGTTCTTGGATCCACGACCATATCTCGGGTGTAAGACAATTACACACGCGAATACTAAGGTTCTTACTTGGCGAGCCTAGCATGTACAAACATGGCCTCGGAACACGGATCGAAAGGTTAAGCATGAGTCATATAGTAGATATGATGCCCATTTGATGCTCGCCTTTGAAGCTACACCAACTCACATGATGATCGGACTTGGTGTAGTGGATTTGGTTCATGTAATCACCAAAAAGGCACGAGGGATATTGTTTTTGAGTGGGAGTTCATTCTTAATGTGGATTGGTTGAACTCAATCTATCATAAACTTAGTCTAAACTTTACAAATTCTGTTGTAGATGGCACCACCTTTTAATTTCAATGTGTTCATGGAGAAAGAGAAACTTGCAACGAACGAGCGGTAGCAACTTTTAGAATGGGCCATGAATTTGAGGATTCTCCTCTCTGCACAAAAGCAATATGTGCTAGAAGCGCCGCTAACTGCTTGATGATGCCCCGACGAGGAGAAGAATGTCTATCGACTCGTCGAGGACCACAACTTAGTTCATTGCAGCATATTGTATGGGCTAGAGCGAACTTGAAGCGTTTGAAACGGCAATACATTTGATACAATGGGTGAGTTGAAACTGATTTTCGACACATGTCTTCTGTGAGAGCTACAATGCTTCAAAAAGTTCTTTAGCTGCATGATGGAAGAGCACAACTCGTAAGTTAGCATGTACTCAAGATGTCAAGTTACGCCGATAATCTTGTTCTTGGGAATATCGATTCCCATTGACTTAGGCATCCATCGTGTTCTGCAGTCTCTGCCACCTAGCTACAAGAGCTTCGTGATGAACTATAATATGCAAGGCATGAAGAAGTCTCTCCCCGAGCTTCTGTCAATGCTTAAAACTATAGAAGTGGAGATCAAGAAGGAACATCAAGTGTTGATGATCAATAAGAACACTAGTTTCAAGAAAGACAAGAAGAGTAAACGGAAGGGAAGTAAGGGCGGCAAGCCGGGTGCCGTGCCTGAAAAGAAACCCCGAGTTGGCCCTAAGTCCGATAATCAATGCTATTATTGTAAGGGACCGCCACTAGAAGCGAATCGCCCCAAGTATTTGGCAGACAAGAAGGCCGGCAAGGCGAACAAAGGTATATATGATATACATGTTATTAATGTGTACTTGACTAGTGCTCGCAGTAGCACCTGAGTATTTGATACCGGTTCAGTTGCTAATATTTGTAACTCGAATCAGGGGCTGCGGAATAAGCGACTGCTAGCAAGGGATGAGGCAAGATGTGTGTCGGCAATGGATCAAGTGTTGATGTGATTGCCGTCGGAACGCTACCTCTCCACTTGCCGTCGGGATTAGTAATAAACTTGAATAATTGTTATCTGGTGCCAGCACTGAGCATGAACATTGTATCTGGATCGTGTTTGATGCGAAGTGGTTATTCATTTAAATCCAAGAACAAGGGTTGTTTTATTTATATGAATGAAATCTTTTATGGTCATGCACCGATGATGAATGGTTTATTTCTGTTAGATCTCGATAATAGTGTTACCCATATTCATAATGTTGATACTAAAAGGATTAAACTTAATGATGATATATCCGCATATATGTGGCACTGCCGTCTAGGTCATATTGGCGTTAAACGCATGAAGAAGCTCCATTCGGATGGACTTTTCGAATCACTTGATTTTGAATCATTTGATACATGTGAGACATGCTGAAAGAACATGTTGGGCCCCCATGTGTGGTTTTGGTAATTAATAACAATCTTTATAGACTAATGTGTGTATTAAGTTATACTTGTAGGATTTGTCCATTGGCATCGCTTGGAGCATGTGTTGGCTTCAAGGTCAATGAAATGAGAAGAAGATGTGTTGTGCAAGCTCAAAATATGCCATCTATAGAAGATCTCATGTTTGATGCTTGCCATCCTTGGTGATCATGGATCGATGATGAGGAATCAAGTAAGGCGTTCCATCTTTAGTAGGTCAAGTTCGTCTACATCGAGCTCAAGTAGAATGCTCAAGGCAAAGGTATAATATTGATAGGTTTTCCCTTTTGCTGGTTTCATGTTGTGTATGGGAGACCAGGTTTAGGATAGATAACCGTACTATCAAGAGGGGCTCTCGAATGAGTAACTCGATCATATCGTTCGGAGAGAGCTCAAACCTTTGCATACTTGCATCATCATATTTGGTTGCTATTTGGTCTTATCCATGTGAGGATTTAGAGCTTGTGGTAATCTCCATAACAAGCTCTTGGTCATCAAAATCGGATCTTTCATTTGCATCTTATTGCAATTTTAATCTTGGCGTTTTTCGGTTTCTCACCAAGTGAGGTATCTCAGATTATTCTACTTGATACTTTCTCACTTGGTGATAACCAATATTTTTATAGCGTAGCCCATGTCGTCCTCTTTCCAACGCAATTAGAATCGGGTCGATCGGAGTTACCAAACAAAAGTTACACTCGTTTGAATATTTGCGGGTCTTATTTAAAAAGAAAAGTAAAATCTGTTTACTGAGCCATGCGGTAGTACCGCCCGCATCTGAACACCATGGACTATCTTCTGCCTAGACCGGTACCTTTTTCTAGTAGTACCGGTCGGCCCGGTAGTACCGCTCGGGGTGGGCCGGTACTACCGGCCGGCCCTAGGAACTTTTTCGCCCAGCCACACTGGCCTGCTCCCCGCTTGGCCTAGCCTTGCACGCGCTCCACTAGCCCCGCTCGCCCTGCTCGCGTTGACCCGCTTGCTTGCAGCCGCTTGCCGTGCTGCAGATCGCGCGCCCGCGCGCAGCCGCCTTGATTCCATCGCCGCTGCGCGCACGCCTCCGCAAATCCCGCTTCGCCCGTGCGCTGCGCGCGTTGAATTGCGGCTGCCGCCCGCTCGCGCGCGATGCCACTGCTCACTTGCCACGCTGGGCCCAGCTGCCTGCTGCCTTGCGCGCGCATGCTGCTGCTGCGCGCATGCTCTGTTGGCCCCGCGCGGGCCCTGCTGCTGCTCGTATGCGCTGGCACGCGCGCCGCAGCTGCTGCTGCTGCTGCTCGCTTGCTTGCATCCCCCCAATCCCCTTGTACTGCCTGCTGCTAGCCCCATGCGCATGCGCTGCTGCCTCGCTTTTTGCTGGAGCATGCGGTACTACCGGTTAATTCCGGGAATACCGGACTGTTCTGAAAATCAGTCCTAATGGCCAGATTTTTGGGGCCCCTATTTAAGGCTTTGCCCGTTTTGAGTTTTGCAAGCTTCTTCCTCTTCTATTAGACTAAGTTTTGTCCACACTTGCTCTAGATTTTGAATCTTGCCTAATCTCTTCCCCTCCGATGATTCTTGCCCATATTTGAGTGGAAGAGAGAGGAGATCTAGATCCACGTTTTGACCTAATCGATTCATCTCTTTGTGAGTGTATGTTTGTGGATCTAGATTTTGGGGGATTTCGTGTCCCTCTTTGATTCCTCCTCTCTTGTTCCCCCAATAGCTTTAGTAGCTTTGTTGGAACTTGAGAGTGAGGGATTGGAGCATCTTTGTGGTGTTCTTGCCATTTGCATTCGGTGCATCGGTTTGAGTTCTCCCCGGAGGATTTGGTGAGTGGAAGTTGAGAAGCTTTTTACTCTTGGGTTCTTGGAACCCTAGACGGTTTGTTGTGTTGCAGGTTGAAGCCTTTGTGGCGTTTGTTGGGGGCCACCAATTAAGTTGTGGAGAAGTGCCCCAACCTTGTGGCCTTTTGTGGCGTTTGTTGGGAGCCTCCAATTAAGTTGTAGAGAAGTGCCCCAACCTTGTGAGAGGTTCCGGTTGCCACCGACAAGTGCACCGATAGTGGAAGCGTGGATCGATCCCATTGGGGTGAGATTCACCGGAGAATAAGGGAGGCCTTTTGTGGCGTAGGTGGTTAGATACCACCTCCTCTCCAAACGAGACGTACTCCATGTTGGGAGAAACTCGGTAAAATATCGTCATCCCCGCGTGCCTCGGTTATCTCTATACCCGAGCTCTTTACTTATGCACTTTACATTGTGATAGCCTTCATGCTTGAAGTAATATATATCTTGCTATCACATTGTTGCTTGTATTGCTTAGCATAATTTGTTGGTGCACATAGGTGAACCATAGTTGTCCTAGGTTGTGCTTGACAAAGTAAACGCTAGTTTAATTCCGCCTTTGTCGAGCCACTCTCGGAAAAGTTTTAATCGCCTATTCACCCCTCCCCTCTAGGCGACATCTGTATCCTTTCACATGCCTTATGGGCAAGATGACTAGACCGCCGTTTTCCGGTTCAATGGAACGGGCAACAGATTTATTGGAAATCATACATTCTGATGTATGTGGTCCAATGAGTGTGTCGGCGCGAGGTGGATATCGTTATTTTGTTACTTTCACAGATGATTTGAGTAGATACGGTTATATCTACTTGATGAAACACAAGTCTGAAACCTTTGAAAAGTTCAAGGAATTTTAGAGTGAAGTGGAAAATCATCGTAATAGAAAGATCAAATTTCTACGGTCCGACCGTGGAGGAGATTATCTAAGTTACGAGTTAAACACTCATATGAAAGAGTGTGGAATTGTTTCACAACTCACACCTGCCGGAACACCACAGCGAAATGGTGTGTCGGAACGTCGTAATCGTACTTTATTGGATATGGTTCGATCTATGATGTCTCTAATGGACTTGCCGTTGTCATTTTGGGGTTATGCGCTAGAAACTGCTGCATTCACTTTAAATCGAGCACCATCTAAATCCGTTGAAAAGACACCGTATGAATTGTGGTTTGGAAACAAACCTAAGCTGTCATTTCTTAAAGTTTGGGGATGCGATGTTTATGTGAAGAAACTTCAACCGGATAAACTCGAACCCCAAGCGAAAAAAATGCGTCTTCATAAGATACCCTAAGGAAACTATTGGGTATTCCTTCTATCACAGATCCGAGGGCAAGGTTTTGTTGCCAAGAATGGATCCTTTCTAGAGAAAGAGTTTCTCGCGAAAGGTGTGAGTAGTCGGAAGGTAGAACTCGAAGAGGTTATTGAACCTTCTCTTCAAAGTATGGCGAGTAGCGCAGCGCCGGAAGTCATTCAGGAGTTGGCTTCACTAGTTGAAGAGGGAACTAATGATAATGATCATGAAACTCCAAAAGAGAGTACTACCGAACCTCGCAGGTCTAGCAGGACGCGTGCAGCTCCCGAGCTGTATGGAAACCCTGTTATGAATTTCATGGTTGATAAAATTGATGACCCTACGACATATGAAGAAGCGATGATGAGCCCGGATTCCAACAAATGGTTAGAAGCCATGAAATCCGAGATGGAATCCATGTATGAAAATCAAGTTTGGAACTTGGTGGCCTTACCTCACGACCGAAAGACCGTGGAGAATAAATGGATTTTCAAAAGGAAAACTGATGCTGATGGTAATGTAATCGTCTATAAAGCTCGTCTTGTCGCAATGGGGTTTCGAAAAATTCAAGGAGTTGACTACGATGAGACATTCTCTCCCGTAGCGATGCTAAAGTCAGTTAGGATTATGTTGGCAATTGCTGCATATTTCGATTATGAGATATGGCAGATGGATGTCAAAACCGCGTTTCTCAATGGTAATATAGAAGAGGAGTTGTATATGATACAACCAAAGGGTTTTGTCGATCCTAAGGATGGTAACAAGGTGTGCAAGCTTCAGCGATCCATCTATGGACTGAAGCAAGCATCACGAAGTTGGAATCTCCGCTTTGATGAGGTGATCAAAGAGTTTGGATTTATCCAAACTTATGGAGAAGCTTGTATTTACAAGAAAGTGAGTGGGAGCAATGTGGCATTTCTGATATTATATGTGGATGACATATTATTGATCGGAAATGATGTAGATCTTTTAAATAGTGTCAAAAGTTATCTAAACAACAAATTTTCAATGAAGGACCTAGGTGAAGCGTCATACATATTAGGCATAAAGATCTATAGAGATAGATCTAGGCGCCTAATAGGACTATCGCAAAGTACATACCTTGATAAGATTTTAAAGAATTTTAAAATGGACGGAAGTAAGAAGGGGTTCTTACCTATGTTGCAAGGCAAGACTTTGAGTAAGACTCAAAGTCCGGCTACGGCGGAAGAAAGCGAGATAATGGACAAAATCCTCTATGCTTCAGCCATAGGCTCTGTACGCCATGCTATGTACAAGACCGGATGTGGCACATGCTATTAGTTTGACTAGTAGGTACCAATTGGATCCAGGTTCGAAACACTGGATAGCGGTCAAGAATATCCTTAAGTACTTGCGAAGAACTAAGGGTATGTTTCTTGTGTATGGAGGTGAAGAAGAGCTCGTCGCTAAATGTTATGTTGACGCTAGCTTTGACACCGATCCGGATGACTCTAAGTCTCAATCCGGATACGTATTTCTCATGAATGGTGGAGCGGTTAGTTGGAGGAGTTCCAAACAACCTGTGGTGGCGGGATCAACAACGGAGGCCGAATATGTTGCTGCTTTGGAAGCGGCTCAGGAAGCGGTTTGGATGAAGGAGTACATATCCGAACTAGGTGTGGTTGCGAGCGCGTTGGACCCAATGATAATCTATTGTGATAACAATGGTGCCATTGCCAATGCCAAAGAACCAAGGTCTCACAAGAATTCCAAGCATATTAAGCGCCGGTTTCACTCCATCTGTGAGCATGTCAAGGATGGAGATATAAATATTTGTAAAGTACACACGGATCTCAATGTAGTAGATCCGTTGACTAAAACTCTCCCTAGAGCAAAACATGATCAACATCGAAACTCCATGGGTGTTAGATTCATCACTATGTAACTAGATTATTGTCTCTAGTGCAAGTGGGAGACTGAAGGGTATATGCCCTGAGAGGCAATAATAAAGTGTTTATTATGTATATTCCAAGTATATGATAGATGTTTATTTTGCATGCTATAATTGTATTAATACGGAAACATTAATACATGTGTGTTTAATAAACAAACAGAAAGTTCCTAGTTATGCCTCTCTCATAAACTAGCTCGTTGATTAACAAGATGATCAAGATTTTCTGATCATGGACATTGGATGTTGTTAGTAACGAGATCACAACATTAGTGTAATGGTGTGATGAACATTCATCCGAAGTATAGCATTACGATCAAAGTCATTGAGTTTATATTGCTATAACAACTTACGAAGTGATCCTAATCCTTAGACCATGACATCATGTCAATCACTAACACCGGAAGAGTTTCTTGATAACATCAAAACGTCACACCGTAACAGGGTGATTATAAAGATGGGCTCAGAACTAATAAAGTGTTATGTTGAGGCCCATGGATCGAGAGTGGAATTTGTTCATCCTGATGACGGATAGATATACTGTGGGCCCTCTCGGTGATATCACATTGGTTAGCTTGCAAGCAAGTGATTTGATCACTAAAATGTTATATCACGGGAAAAAAAAAGAGTGCATGTCAGTAACGAGATCAAACTAGGTATGAAGATACCGATGATCGAATCTAGGACATGTAATATATCGCGAAACAAAAGGATTAATATACTAGCGTAGAAGGTTCCGACGATCACAAGAAAGTCATCGTTGAATGTGTGGGAGTCAGTATGGGTCTCCAGATCCCGTTTCTGATTATTGATTCGAGAGGGGTCTCGATCATGTCCACATTATTCGCGAACCATAGGGTGACACACTTAAGAGACACCGACATCCAATTGGAGCAAAAGTTTCATGCCGAAAAGAATAACAAGCGCAGAAATTTATTTCACTAGATACTGAAACAGGTTTTCGGGTGAAATTGGAGAAAGTGTTTTTTGCATGTGAAATGAAATACTAGCAAGAGGTTATATGTGAATGTTTTTCATTAAAGTAATTGACAAAATTCTGAATAAATAAAAGGAGTTTTATTTAATGAGAGTTTGCATTAAATTTGGTGGAAATTTAATAGCAATTTTGTGTGGGATTTTGAGTGGAGGGAATTGAAAGGAATTTTGTGAGTGGAGTGTCCACCCACATGAATGAGGGGAGGGCAAGGGGCAGCCCCATGCGCCGGCCACCCCCTTGGGGTTCCTCCCTCTCCTATAAAAGGCACCCCCTCCTCACTTCTCACTCACACCTCCTCGTGAATGATATCTCTCCCCCTCTAGTATTTATCCCCCATGGTCTCGGACTAGCGAGATACATGTTCCCGGTGGCTATTCGGCAAGAAAGAGTTGTGCTTCCGCTGGATCGCTGGAGCGAGGAGGCGGAGGTTTCTCGGTGCCTCGGACTTGTGTGCGAGCACGGATGCGCCGCTAAGTTGAGGTGCTAAGGACTTCCTCTCGATCTTGAGATCGGCAAGAGATCGTCTATATCAACCACGATTTCGGACTCGTTAAGCTTTGTCGATCTTTAAGGGTATGTTCTCTACGGATATACATCCGCCCGTTGTTTGTATCTAGTAGATAGATCTTGGTACATTGTTATTTCCATCGTAGGAATTTTTTTGTTTTCTATGCTGCGAACCCTACACTAGGGAGTAAAGAAAGTATAGTAAAATTACAGATAACGCAAACACAATAAATGGCCTCAAGCTATGGCTGATCAATCCTCAAGTCACGCAACCATCCATGTCGGGATAAAATATCGCTCGCCATGTACTCCAACCGCATACACACCTCCACAAATTAGGCGCAAAACTCCATATGTTGTAGAGTAGTTCATGATCGGAGAATAGTCGTGGCCCGATATATAACCAGGCGAATTTAAGTTCTTCTCAGCCTTACGACGCATCACCTTCACCATGGAATCCTCATCAGTCGATGTCGCCCTAGAGGCATCAACTCCATGGCGGGAGCTCCGCCTGAAGGGTGTACCACCCCCCTGCATAGCGGTCGGTGAAGCAGCAACAGGAGAAGAAGCCCACATCGGAGACAGAGGCAGGCATGACCCCTCCTGAGTCCGGCCACCCCCGTCTACCACCGAGGTTTCATTGGCCCCCAAGGGAGGCCCCTCGTCATGATGCAGCTCCTGGTCCTCCCTGACCAAAGCCACGCGCCCAGCCGCAACGACGCGGTCGGCCAACCCCTCATGGGTCAGCCCCGTAGGAACATCAACCACGTCTTGGATACAAACGACGCGGTCAGCCGACCCCTCCTGGGTCAGCTTTCGCGAGCACTCCAACTGAACAACCTCCTGAAGTACCGCTTTATAAGGTTATGGCTCTCAATCCAGTTCCGTTTTGCAAGGTTATCTTTTGTACAAAACCGTTTTATTTAAGAACCAGATAACCTACTTATTTTTAGTGGTACTTTTATCTTTCAAATTTATTTTCACAAAAATCTAGAATTAGCATTCACTACAGCAGAACACGTGGACCTAAGCTTTTCATCTTGTTGCCTTCCTTTGACAAAGTGCGCAGGGTATTACTGCTGCGAAGTGTGCGTAAAAACTATGTCCCTTAGTTCTTATGAAGCAAAAGCCATCATATATACACATATACTAGATGGACCCAGCGTGCTCCGCCGCGCCATCATTCGCTAATGGCGTTTAGGGGTGCTTGTTTGCTTTTTTTTTTGTTTTGGGTTCGATGTGGTATGGGCTTGGTTGCAATGCGGTGGAGGATAGCGTGGGATATGCTGCGACCCTAGCACACCCTCCCCAAACCCGCCACACCAAAAAAACCCGCAAAATTCAGAGCACCCCAGAATGATCGTCACAAAGTTGCTGCAATTGTTGGACCAATAACAACACACACAAAACACACTAACGGTAGCTAGAACCGACCCACCATACAAATCGAAAGAAAAAAAACCTCAAATCCGTGGCCCATGCAACCGAAACACACATGACCAAAAGGACATCGGCAACTAACCTACTACAAAAATCAAAGGAAATCTCCCGCTAAATACGTCCCACACACCCAAAAATTCACAAATCCACTGCAACATGCATGGCACATCCACGAAACAACACCGGCTCCCAACCAGCCACCGCACCAGTGACCACCATAGACCGACATCATACACGCACATACATCAAACACGCCCCGCGAACCACATCACCAGAATCAACCACCACATGAGCGCACAAAAAAAGTAGATCAAATAAAAGAGTAAACAAACCAAAGCAGGGAACAGACACCCTCGGAGAATGCAAGCATACACGCCCAGAAACCCTTAGCACATAAGAACCTCAAGAGGTGAGGAAGCAGGAGACCACAACACAACTGAAGGAAACCACCTGCACTAAGAATACATGAAAGAGGGACCCGACGATCTAAGCAGGAGCGAACCCCGCGACCCGTGTTTGCCTTCCACCTAGAGAACATGCGGCCACAAGCGATAGGCCGCAAATGCCACGTGCTCAGAAGCCATTCATACATGCATGTACACAAGGAAAACAATAAGACACCACCAGGTAAGGCCGAAAAGAAGGTCAACCTCAATTCCGCGGGCAGCAAAGTGGCAGCAGGCAAGCCGGTGGGCCCCAGCCCACGGGACACAACCCAAGCAACCAAAGTGTCACAACAATAGTGAACCGTAAGACACTGACAAATTGTTCCACATCAAGCTGGAACCGGCACAAGCAACCATATGCTCTCAAAACCAGGAAGCTTAGAGCCTTTTAAGATAGTATCATTGAGTTGTTGTAGGATATGTCAGTGAAAGAAACGATTTCCACAACCCCTATACACTATGGCACCTATGCCACTATTAAGGTAAGGATACAACCATATATCCCAATACATTGAAATTTCATCACACGGAATATTGGCGAAGGTTCAAACCAAGATTTAATTATAAAGATCATAAAAGAATATAAAAAGTATCTTGTTGAGAAATAAAATGAAGTTGTAAATAAAACTTGACCCCAATAAAGAGCATTAGAACCAGAGGAATTCAAAAGGTAGCCGTCTAAGTTTTTAGTTGGTTGCACATATAACATATGCACTATTTGTGTGAACCATATAACTGAAGCTTAAAATATACCATCTGCAATTGAGTGACTTCTGCAACACAATCTGCTTGTTGCTTTGTTCAAACTTGCATATAACATAGGTTTTCATTAAAAGTACCACCAAGTTAGAATAGGCGTGGAATTATGCCATCTATGTAGATACTGAGTCCAAATTAGAGCATTGTGTATAATAAACTGCAAAAAACTGAAGCTCCCAAGCCAGCTAAAATCATTCTACGTAAAAGTATAACAAGTGCCATGCACTATGCAAAACTGCTGGCGCTATATTTCTACGTATGTACTCTGCAGTCTGCAAATTGTACAATATTTTAGTAATGTCTCGATTCTTGTCTCATGTTTCTTTTTCTTCGAAAACATATATTAAGGGCTTGTTTGATTCAAAGAAATTGTGTAGGATTTTTGTAGGATTTAGAACCTTAGGAATTTTTCCTATAATTGTTGTTTGATTCAAAGGATTGAAATCCTTAGGAAATACTTCAAAGGATTCCTTTGCACTCTATTTTGGAGGAAAATTTCCATCCACTCCAACCTCTTTATAGAATTCCTTTGATCTTCCTGTGCAATCAAACACTACTTGATCCAAAATCCTATTGATACTTAATCTTATAGGATTCAAGCAGTGGGCATGCCACTCCAATCCTGTGATTTTCCCTATTCCTATGTTTTGTGAATCCTACGAATCAAACAAGCCCTAACTATTTTGAAAATATTTATAAAATATTACAGCTAACCAACTATTATGCATGAGAATGTAATAAACAATATTAATTAAAAATGATATGATATCATAGCCAACTAATTAAATAAATAAGGATAGCTCGTGGAGCAAAGACACCACAACCTAGAGGAAAAGGAGCTAAAACTCATAGCTTTGCGCTCAGCATCACCTATAGTCCGACGTGGCACTGGGTTACTCAAACATCATAGCCCGTTTTTATCTAACATAAGAGCAGACTGATAAACTTAGCCATAATCATATAATTTGTGCAAAGCAGCCAAAAATAGTTTCATTGTTTACAAACTCACCCGGAGCTTAGGCCCTCTTCTCGCCACCTTCACGGCTAGCCTGCGCGGCGGCGACAGCCTCCGGGTGGCGGAGTACCGGTCCTGGGCGTCTTGTCGTAGGGCCATGCCTCCTCGTGGATTTGGGATTCATGCTATAATAGGACTTTGAACAGAGAGAATGTCCCGATCCGATAAGGTGCTCTGTCACACGGCCTCGTATAGACGGCGCCAGCAAACCCTCGCTACCAGTGGTAAGGGTAGCGGGAGTGTCTGGTTCGTTTTCGTGGCAACCAGTTTATGGGGGACCAGAAGAGGTGGTGTCTTTTTTTTGGCGTGAGCAAGATCAGTATACGAAAGACCGACTTACAGAAGGCTAGTCAATCACGTACACACTACACAGAGCAACACCAAAACACGTGGCAGGCAAAAGAAAAGAACTCCACTAAGACCAACACCTTGTCTTTCAAATCAACCACAACTTCAATTCTAGGGAGCTTAGTTCTCTTTAAAGATAGTTGATAGGCGAAAGCCAAGTTTTCTTCCTTTGACAAAGTGTGCAGGATATTGCTGCTGCAAAGTGTCCAGAGAAACTATGTCCTCGGTTCTTAGGAAGCAAAATCCATCATATATACACATGTACAGTTGGTAGGCCAAAAGTCAAGTTGCCTTCCTTTGACAAATTGTGCAGGGTATTGCCGCTGTGAAGTGTACGGAAAATTTATGTCCTTAGTTCTAGGAAGCAAAATCCATCATATATACACATGTCAGGTGGTAGGCTAAAAACCCATATGCAGAGTATTGTGGTTGGATGACTGTGTTTCCTTCGCCGACCAAAATGATATTTTTTAATTAGAAGGTGATTTTTTTTTGACTTGAAACATCTATATTCCATTAGCATGGCACAGCAGACTCGCTGGCCAGGGTATCACTTACAAAGTTTGGGACTTCATCCACCCATACAGTCCGTACGTCGTTACTGGAAGTATCCCAGGCAGCCAGTTCATGGGCTATTTTATTACAAGCACGAGGAGCAAAAGCCACCTTAAAAGAGGAGAAATTCAATGACATAAACAACCGTAGATCTCGGAACATGCTAGGAATAATACGAGTCACAACTGTATTAAGACCGTGACTATTCAATTCTAATTACAACTCTTCCGCGGAGAGGTGGTCTGTAACTATAACCTTGCTTTAATGATGCATTGTGGTGAACATGATGGTATGTTGGGAATAACCCCAAGAGGCAATAATAAATTTGTTATTAATATATTTAGTATTCATGATAAGTGTTTATTCTCCATGTTATAATTGTATGAACCGGAAATAGAATACATCCGTGGATATATAAACAACACCTTGTTCCTAGTAAGCCTATTTTGACTAGTTTGTTAGTCAAGAGATGGTTAAAGTTTTCTAACCATGGACGTGTAATGTAACTTGATAACGAGCTCACATCGTTAGGAGAATGATATGATGAACAAACCCAAATTAAAGCATAGTGTTTGATCGTGTCACTTAGTTTGATTGCTACCGCTTTCACAAATGTCAAGTATTGTTTCCGCCAAGGTCTTCCCCGCATCCAACTCCTATATTTTTCATGGTGATTTTTTCCATTTCTTCTCCTTGTTGGTCGGTTCTGTCAAACTACTTTGATGGGGTTGTTCGAGGTGGAGGTCAGGGTAACCTCCGAACTTCGGTTTCTGTGGTGTGCTCTATGACCCGCGCATAGTTTGGTACCATATGGGTTGACCCTTTTTAGGTATGTTCATCCTGCTGGTGAAGTCTCGGTTGATCGATGTCTTTCTATGGTGTATGTTGATATAGTCGCCTCAAATAGTGCTTAGGGTGCTCATTTGATGATGGTTGTCAAGTTCCAGGCCAAGAGGAGATGGGGTGGTTGTCTCGGTGCAATACTTTCATTCGATAGCATTGGAGGTTATTGGCGCCATATGACCTCGACGGTGTGATACCCTTCGATGTCACCAATAGCCTGTAGTTTGGCATGGTCTAGATTGAAAGCTATGAAGGTGGGATATGACTCTCTACGCTCTCTTGACCTCCAGATTATGTTTGACTGGTCAAACATCACTTCTTCCTGCTCTTTTTAGTTTGCATCCATGGTGTTGGGTGCTAAGAAAAACCTTGGCGTTGTTTTCTAGGAATTGCCCGTTTCTGGATTTTCTTTTTTAATGTTTTTCTTTCTTATGAGTGTGATACTATTCGTAGCCACTGTATTTGTATCTCGGATTGTCTTTTAATGTAATTGATTCAGGATGGCTAATGCATGTCGTAGTTGCATCAACAAAAATGAAACTTAGGGAATATAGGTTAATACTAGCACAAAACCCGTGTGTTCCTACGGTCATCTTAAATTAAATAAAGAACATTTCACATGTTTAAATTCATGTATTAATTTAATTTAAATGGCCTCGAGTCCTTAACTGGCCCAATTTTTTCACTGCACAGTAGTGAAAATCACAAAACAACAATTCAAAATGTGTGATAATAAAAAATGACTTAGATGACTCAACTCATTTGTTGGCCAATTGGAACGGAAGAATCTTTGTCAAGCTTATTTCCAGTAGCAAACTTGAAAATTGCTATGTTGGATGATTTTCTCGAGTAAGAAAATCGAGACGCCAACAAAGACGGCACGCACTCCTTCACCTAGATTACCTAGGCATTTATTTGTATACCGTTTGAGCATGCGCGTTGCTAGTAGGGATGAAAGAAATCGTTACTGTCCTGAAATTAAGTTTACTTGGTCTGTTTGGCTACAACATCATAAGTGGTCTCTTTGCTCCCTTTTCTCTAAATCGTGTAAGCATATTAGCATATGGGGCATCAACATCCCGAGTAATCCTTTGCATGGCAGGACTGGGACACAACAGGTACTGCAGCACACTACTTTCCGCTGCTCTCACTCCACTTCCAAGTAGATGTTGCTCTGGTCAATTCCCGCGCCATAGATATGCGTCGAGGCATTGCTTTCTCTCCCATTGACCCATCGTTATGGGAGTTGCATCTTGTTTTATGGGTCGTTTGCGAATACTGTTATAAACATAGCGTATATAAACTGGCCAGACTCTGTACGAGGGAGCGATGTGGGACTATTGAACGCCACATGATTTAGCTAGTTGATAAGGTGTAGCATTCAGACGAGGACAAGCGTCGTGACGGTCGTGGCCCGCAAATAGGATGACGCAAAGATTGTATGCCGAGTCGGCCTAGCAACGCTGCCAATAAAACGGATGGACCTCATGAAGCAGTCCGGTGGAGACGATTGATTCCCTTACCGGTGACATTGGTGGCCAATTTGGTGTCTGGTGGGAGGGTAAAAAAGTCTAAAACAGTGTTGTATCATCAAGTTCACCGAGAGATGACTCCACGTTGATTCTCCTTGTGACCATCTTTTAGGTCAAGTTGTTGTTGCTGATGCCATCCGCATGTGGTCCCTTCGATGAGTCATTTCCCATAGACATGAGAGATATTTATACTAAACAATTTTATTTTGTATAACTTTCAATATTTTCTCTATGTCATTTCTCATGGAAATAGACATCGACATAAAGTTTTAGATGGTCTGGTCATATTCTAGTTAATAAACAAATTCTATAATTATGCTAATAAATATGGATCCATAGTGCTTCATTGCAGAACTAACTTGGTCAAACTTAACGAGTTTGGCTAAGGAAAAAAACTAGAACATCATTATTTTGGAACAGAGGAACTACAACTGAGAAAAGTTGAAACATATGTATTGTCTCTTTCTATTGGTTTAGCTTAATATTTCATTAGGATGGAACACGACCTTTTGTAAAATTTTGTTTGTTACTAAACTAAATAAAAGTAAAAGACAAAATACAACTTATAAGGAATACGTTTTGGAGTGTAGAGGTGTTATAGCATGTTTATATATGTATCTATTTTAACATCATTAATCTTAATAGAAGATTCTAAAATATGTGATCTTAGCTAGTACCATTGCCAGCTACTCGTGTCCAAAGTATATCGTCAAACTAATGTATATTGTTTAATAGGCAGTGCACTGCGAAGCATATATTGTTTAAGAAGTTTTTTATCGCTAAAAGATAACATAGCAGTGAACAATCAAGAACATGCGAATCAACCATAGCTATCCAACGAATGCATCTAATCATTCCAGGAACAATCAGGATTAACCAATTCGGAAGTATGGATACGGTATTGATGGCGTGATGTCGAAACATATGGTTCGTCAAATCCGCAGATAAGAATTTTGTCACTCCCTCCGATTCTTATTGTGGATCAGAGGGAGTGCTATGTAGCGGCCACGGTTCTAAATTTCGCATGTTGATGTCTATGTGTCATTGTGACATTTTTATCGTGTATTGTAAACCAGTGTGTGTGAGGAAGAAATTAGGTTGGCACCAGGCACAGGTTAGAGACCAACCGAACAAAATCAGTAGAGGCTCTACACTTCCGCGGTTCCAGCAACAAGATTTTTAACAATGACTTACCGATCATACAAAATCAGTACCAGTTCGACACTTCGAATGTTCCACGGTTCTATCTACCCATGACCTATCGACCATACAATAGATAATCTAGCTAGCCACCCCTCTGGTGTGATCTGCAGTGCACGGGGTGAAAACAAACAACGTCGACACGATTCCAATATTTCTACGGCAAGAGTAGGCACACCAAGTATGTTTGCATGTGCAGCCAGGAGCGATGAAGGTCACTCTTTGAAAGGTGGTGGACTGAACCTGAATTCAGATCAGTGGCCAATGAGATCAGGGGTTCAAGGAGGGTAAGGAAAGGGAAAGTTACTCGAGAAAAAGGGAAAGTACTCCAGGCAACAACGTCGCCTTCCTCATCCCTGGGGAGAAACGCAGCACAGCGAAGGGGCACACATGTAACACCGTCAGTAAGCCCGATCACGATCTGAGATGGGACTTTCTGCCAATTGATAATGTAGAATTAGCTTCAGATCTCATAGATCCTTGTATTCGACCGTCTCAGACTTGAGATTCCATTTCGAGATCAGAGACAATACACACAGTATGAGGATCCCAGTAGCTTTGAGACCGACAAACAAGAGGGTTTCAAAATTGTGAAAGCCAACACATAATTAATCATTAAGTAAGAAACAATTGTCAATGGTACTATAGTGGTTACATACACTTGTCTATATATATCCACCAGCTTCGACAGTCTCTGCCGCCCGTGGTTGTCGTACTAGTACAATCAACCTATGTGTCCACAGCCCGCCTTCGTCAGGATTCAGGACGATGGCACCTGATTATAGCCGACACAGTAGCTTTACGAAAAAACGTGTAAGACATCTCCCACTGGGATAAAGCTGAGTGACTTTGCAAAAATCGTGTGCTACATACCGTTAGGACGTGTCCTACAAGAACCTTTCACTTGAGCACTAGTGTATTTTTTTGGTTGAAAAACAAAATAGTTCCTGCAATGCTGATTAGTGAAATATATAAGGGCCGTAGGCTATTAGTTGGGCCTCGTGGCAGGACAAAGGCCTTGGCCCTCTTCCGTCCTTGTACTCTTCTGGGCCTTCTTCACCTACAGAACATGGGCGGCCGCACTATTGGAAACTGGGTTGTGTTGGGTCGGGTCACATGTGTGTGTCGAGATGAGCACACAAGTAAATGCTTTTCCAGATTGTTTTGGTTGTTATTTTCACATTTCTACCATGAGAACAAAATATTTGTTCGCTGCTTACTTTGGTTCCTCCATTGTCCACGATTTTTGTTAGAAAAAGAAAAACACATCTCTGAGGTGAGCTTAAGGTGTACTACTTGCAATAATTGGTGCTCGCTTCACGGTGCGCCTCGATAGCCTTATTTGGATTAGATGCCTTGTTTTTTTTTTTTTGAATATTAGAAGGTAGAGAAAGCCTCTAACTTATGTTACAGAGTAGCTTACAGGTGAATTTACAACCGGCTAAAAGCCAGGGGAGCGAGGCAAAACGAAAGAGAGCGAAAAAAGCGTAAGAAAGAAAAACGAAGAGCCAATGCAGTGGCTTCTAATCTGGTGATAGTTTGGCCGCCAAGGAGATTAGTGCTTGCTCAGTTCTTGGCGACCCGGCACGTCCAGAGTCATAGATTATTGGCGATTTGCTTTAGTAGGGCTATCCTTGGGTTGCTCTTATTATTGAAAATTTTGTCATTCCAAGCTTTCCATAATCCCAGTAGGCATGCCGCGAAACAAACATTTCACGTCTAGCTCTCCCTTTCGCTCTGAACTGCGAGAACAGACTGCGAAATTGACTAGGCGTGACAGATGGAACTTCTCCCAAACCCAGGTGGATGCCCTGCAGTGTAGCGCAATGTGAGCTGCTGATTCTACTGCGGGACATATATCACACCCAGCATCCCTGCACCAACATTTGATTGTCATATTGTCCTTTGTGTTAAGCCTTCCTCGAAAAGCAAGCCAAGGAAGATTTTGTGACTGTGTGGTATCACTTTCTGACATACGCATTCATGTGGTTGCCATTGTAGTCCCCCGTCGCTGAATAGCCTGTAGAAGGCAGCAGTCGATACCGGCCTTGTAGTAGTCATCATTTCTCTTCTATCGATCGGGATGCAGAAGTGGGACAATTGGGACAAGTGGGATGTCACTTTTAGACTAGTAGACTAACTATAATTTAGGTGGGATAAGTGGGATAAGCGGGATATGTCAAATCTAGCTTATCCCACTTGTCCCACTTAGTTTTGAGTTAGTCTAGTAGTCTAAAAATGGTATCTCACTTGTCCAAATTGTCCCACTTCTGCTTCCCTATCTATCGATGTGGTCATTCAGTTGTATGAGTTGCAGTCCTTGCAGTAGTTGCTGCCATTGTTCGTGCGCTCCGTCAGTGAGTGGCAGGAACAAGTCGAGCTGCCAGGTTCCATCTTGTCGCCCTGACTGCACCATATAGTACCGATCTCGTGCAAAAGTGTAAAGGATGTCGAATGTTGTGTTTAGTCTTCCAAAATATGTCTAGTGGTCATGCCAAAACGAGACCTTGTCACCGACCACCTGGAGACACTTAGTTGCACATTGCACTGCAGGAAGCAAGGCGAGCATCGACTTCCAGAACAGCGTGTCTTGTTGAGTTGGCTCGTGTGGTATAGAATTCTGCAAGTACCACCTAGTTAACCAATTAAAGCAGGGTCCTTCACTATCAGAGAGTAGCTTCGAAAGCGGGTTAGCCATTAGGGCCTTGTTATGCATACCCAGATTCCTCACTCCTAGGCGCCCCTTGCTTCTTTGGCATGGTCACCACGTCCCAGGCTACAAGGCACTGACCTCCTAGAACCTCATGCTTGTTTTTCCAGAGGAAAGCCCGACACAGCTTGTTGACATCCTCAATGCTACCTTTATCCCATTCGATGCATGACATGAAGAATTTGGGGATGGCCGCAAGAACCGAATTCATCATCTGTACTCTGCCTCCTGATGTCATCATCCTTGGAATCCATCCCGGCAACCGTTTTCCAACTCTTTGAATCACCGGTTGTAGGAGGCTCCTAGAAATTCTTGTTGTGGACAGGGGTAGCCCCAGGTACGTGCATGGCAGCTGTGCTATCGGATATCCTAGGATTTTCGCGATTTCATTGGCTTGTTGTTGCGACATGTGGATTGGGGCGAATATACTCTTCTGATAGTTGATGTGCGATGCCTTGTTTGAGCTACGAGGTGTGCCGCGTGCAACGATAGATTGCGTACGTCGCTGCGCATTGCTGTTGCGAGCCATCCCATTGAATTGAGATGGAAAAAATAGCATACCGTGTCTTCATGTCCGTGTCAATCAGTTTATTCACGGTTTCTCACATGCACGCGTCAGCCCAAGGGTTGGGGCTCATTGTTGGACGAGAGAAAACGGGTCTGTTTGGATTGCGGTTGACAGTTACCGTGCCAAAATTTAGCGTTGACTACTGGCATAGCTTTGCGTTTGGATTGAATCCAAACTCTTGGAGCCACGCCAATATTTTGGTTGCTAGTTCTGAATCAATGCCCATGCGCTGGCTAAACAAGGGCGGACGAATCCTTCGCAAAAATATTGGCGCGCCCTGATTTGGCGTAGCTTGCATGAGCATAAACCAAACAGTCCCAACATCTTTGTGTGACGAAGGGGTCTTGTGCCACCCCCACGCAGACTCCTCTCTTCAGCATTCCAGTCTCGTGCACTCAGCCTACAAATCGACCGTTCTAAACTTAACCGTGTAGCGCGGTGATGCTGACATCCGAACCAACAGGAAATACCATAAATTTTGCATCCAGTAAGACAGGCATAGGATGTCCATGGAAAAAAGGGTTTAAAAGTCATGTTGTACACTTCTTTGGTTGTCCATATTGGATTTGCCTATATTCTTCTGGCAACTATCATCCCTATGTTTGGGTGGCTGCCCACATTTCTTTGTACTCGCCCCATGCAAATGAAAGCAGTTTGATAGCCCACATTGGTTTTGGTTTTACTCTATGCGGGCAACCAATCGTGACCCAGCCAGCGCCGTGTTTCCTCTGTCACGCACCCGTGACCACCCTCTGATAGTCTGATCCATCAATCATGGCATGTATTTATGATCCACACATGCATGCATCAAGCCAAAAGATGCGTTCCTTGTAGGAAGGTAAGAACATCTTCATGTAACATATGGCCTCTTACATGCCGCTCAGAAAGCAAATATTCTAATCTTGATCTTACCCTGTGCGATTTTTGCATCATAACCAATAATGCTCGGAACGATCTAAAGTAGGATCAGTTGCACGCTACAATTAGTAATCCACGAAACCCTCATATGAATTAAAATTGAGATAATCAATAGAAAATTTATGTGGGAATTGATAGATGGTAAGTCATATCTCTTGAAATTAGAACCGCTACCATATGATAAATAAAACCTGGAACTTTTCCATCTAAATAGAACGCCAATCATATAAAAAAATCTGTATCTATACCTATACCTATTTGATTCAAATATGTCATCCTTTGGTTCTTTTCAATCTACACATGGACAATGTTTATTTATTTATTTTGATGAAAACATGGGCAATATTTATACTAAGCATTTTTATTTTTTCTATAACTCTTTGTAATTAATTTGTCTTATTTTTCGACTTCAGCTTAATGTTTCACTTAGTATGCTTTATATTGCACTTAATGAACTAATCTTGTAGCTGTGCAGCCAAAGATGAATATGTAGAATTTCATAGTACATATAAATAAACATGATCAAACTTGAAACTTATTAATGGTATTTTGTGTTAGCTTGTCTTAAGTTTGTTACTCGAGTAAACTAAAGTAGTACAATACAAAATACATCGTCTAAGTAATAAATTTTCCATAGTACACTTATAATATCATGTTTACATATTGTATGTTTTAACATCCTTAAATATCTTAGTTCAGGATACTAGTGTTACAAATATTGTAATAGGTATTTTATGTACATGTTATGATGTACTACTAGATATGGTGGAAGTACACTGTACTGATCCCTCTCTATATAACCATCTATACCCTCCGTACTCGCTTTCTCTCACGCTCGATGTAAGCCAGCCTTCGGAGGCTGTTTTCGATCCCCAATATAACACGTAACACGAAGCCTCAATAGGAAATGTTTTTCGCATAGGGTTTTCCATATGATAGCAATTAGCAGAGCCAGGTTCTTCCATGACCTAGTAGCCGGCCATCTACAACAACAACAAAAACACAAAACCAATACCCAAGATCGAGCCCTCCCACCTCCGTGCCATTTCCAACTCTCGTCTTCGATGCCGGCAACTACCCTGGACGCGGTAACATCTCCGAGGTGACCTAAGGTGTAGTTGCAATAATTGGTGGTGCGTCACTCGCTTCTTGCATTTGGCCATTTTCCAAAGACGATACTGTGAGCCTCGATAGCCTTATCTGGAGACGATTCTAGAGTGTCAAGTAGGGTCCCACCTAAATCCCACTTGTAGTTCATTTGCCAAAATCTAGTATAAATGAACTACAGGTGGGATTTAGGTGGGACCCCTACTTGATACCCTAGACGATTCCTTGTTTGAGCTACGAGGTGTACCGCGTGCAAAGATAGGTCCAAGGAGCCCAGCAATTTCTCACGCGCTTACACGTACGTCGCTGTGCATTGCCGTTGCAAGTGATCCCCCATTGATTTCGTAAAAGAAAAAAGGAATTGAGATGGAAAAATAGTATACCGTGTCAGTCAGTGTATTGACGGTTTCTCACATGCACGCGTCAGGCCCTAAAAGGGTTGGGGGCTCGTTGTTAGAAGAGAGAAAACATCTTTCTGCGACAAAGGGGTCTCGTGCCAGTGCCACCCCACGGCACTCTTCTTTCTAGCATTCCTGTCTGGTGCGTGCAGCCTACAAAAAGATTGTTCTGAACCTGACCGTGTAGAGCGGTGCTGCCGACACGCGAACCACAAGCCAATACCACTGAACGATCTTCATGAACAGAGAGCTGGAAAATTTCTTTCCCCGTTCACTTTAGGCTCAGCTTGCAGCCCGGTGCCGCGACCACCGTGGGTACATGCACCGTTGTCAGTGGCACACCGTCCGTCGACATACATATGTGCATCTATAGGAACATGCTACACACCGTCCGTCCGTCGATCGCTCTGTGCCTGCACCGGATTTCACACCCCGTGCCATCCCGTGGCACGGCCCGTCGCGTAGGCTATGCCGAAGATGTCAAATGCTCTGTTTGTTCATGCATCGGATTTCACACGTTGCGCCATCCTGATCGAGTCGATCGTAGGACAAATCCGGGATGACCATGGAAAAACAGGCTAAAAGGCATGTTGTTCACTTTCTCGGTTGCCCACATCGGTTTTGCTTGGCTGCACACAGTGTATTTTGTGCTCGCATGATGCAAATGAAAGCAGTTTGATAGCCCACATTAGTTCTGCGTATGGTTATCTCATTCCAAAATTTGGTGATTACCGTTAGAAAAAGAGTTGCTTCACGATCACAACAAACAAAACGATGATGATGAGGTACCTGAGTAGAGGTAACCTCAACTGCGTTGTGCTCAAACAGAGCCTTGGCAACGGCATCCACGTAGACCTCCTTGAATCACTTGTCTGTCGGGTGCCACTCTCGACGAGCTCGCACATCTTCTCCAGGATAAAGGAGGACATGAAGGGAAGCCACTACTTCATAGATCCCTTCATCTGCGCACTCCATGCAATATGTGCTCCTTCACCTCCTTCGTGGCTTCACATTATGCGCCTTTCATGCCTTCCCAATCCATGAGGCCGCCTTTGAAGCCACGCTCGTCACAAGGCTCTGTATAGTGCTCCGCTACAAGGTTCGGAGTTGTGCATTCTAAGGCAACTCTGAATTCTGAGCCACCTCTACATTCTGAGTCATGGGCTGAAAATCATCGACGTACAAAGGGATCTGCGAGTCACCAACCATGATTGGCTAGATTTTTGTCACAAAATTGAGTCATACATTGATCATGCACGACATACCTAGCTCAACACAAGTAGTTGCACTGACAATAACTAGAAATACAACTAGCCAGGTAAACATGGCATTATCATGCTCAAGAATCTACCACACTGCAAGCACTACCATATATTTCAACAATCTACCATACTACAAGCTAGGTAAACAAGCCAGGTAAATAATACATGCTCGGAGGTGGAGGTGAGGTACAAGATCTACCATACTACCCTGGCTAGAACTAGCATTCACAGATTTACCAAACAAGATGGAGGTGAGGTTACTTACACCCATCGGTGCAGGTGGACCATGAAGAGGACAAGTCGAGAAAAATGATGTAGTAGCGCCGCAGCGGACCGGAGTGGCACGCTCTCCTTACCTACTCACCAGCCGGAGAAGAGATTTTGAAGGGGAAAATGGTGGTTTGGATTTGGTAGGTGTGAGGGTAGAGGGTACAAATGGGGCAAGTGTTTCGGAGGAGGTGACCGATTTTTTCCCGTCTCTTTTTTTGTTGCAGCGCGCGAGCTCCCGCTACCTCCTCAGTCAGACAAGCTCATGCGGCCTACACACCGTTTTGCATCTAGGAGACGGTGTTGAGGGTGGCTAGGTGAAAACGATCAATTCGTCCGTTCCAAGCGGGGCAGGCCCCGGAGGTGCTTTTTGAGATGCATGGTGGAATCCAATCAACCCATTTTTTTGGCTCCCCAAGATGTGGTTGGACTCCATAAGGACAAACAATCATGCCCCAAGTCCACGCAGCCAACCCCGTGTTGCCTCCATCATGTGCCTGTGACCACCCTTTGATAGTCTAAACCATTAATCATAGCATGTATTTACGTTTCTCATATGCATGCATCAAGCAAAGAGATGAGGTTCTTTGCTAGCAAAGAAAAGCATGTTCCGGTAACGAATGGCCTCATGTCCGCCGCTCACAAAGAAAACTATTCTAAGCCTACACATGTGCGATTTGTGCATCATTACCAATAATGCTACGAAATAATCTAAAACAGGATCAGATAGCATGCTACGATTAGTAATCCAAGAAAACCTCATATGAATTGAATCTAAGAAATTCCATAGGAAATCGATGTGTGAGTTGATTCATGGTAAATGATACTTTTTGGAATTAAAATTGTTTGGATACGATGAATGAGACCCGGCATTGTTCCATCCGGTTAGAACGCCAACGAGAGGAAACATAATCTATATCTAACAGATTAGTTTGTTTCATCGTCTCGTGTTTTGTTAAATATATACATGGACAGTATTTATATTAAACATTTTTATTTTCTATAACTCTTTTGTAATTAATGTGTGCTTTTATTCGACTTGAACATAATGTTTCAACTCACTATGCTTTCTATTGAACTGAACTTGTAATTGTGCAACCAAATATGAATATGTAGAATTTTCTAAATATATACATATGGGCAAACTTGATACCTATTAATGGTCTTTTTGTTAGATTATCCTAAGTTTGCTACTCGACTAAACTAAAGTATAATACAAAATACATCTTCTAAGGAATAAACTTTGCGGTGTATGTTTTAGCATCCTTATTTATCTCAGAAGAGGATACTACAACATACTATCAATCTAACTAGTACCGTTACCAGCAGCTATCCCGGCCGGAAGTATTGCCAAACACGTGTATATGCTTTCTAATCTGCAATGCATCAGGTCTGTGTCATGGCAATGCCAGTGTAAAGATACAACAAGGGTCGTGCATCTCCACTCCGGTGTGCATGTTCCCTTGCATAACGATTGCTCTGAACCTCCCTCACCGGTGCGGTCAGGGTGCGGTGAACCAACGGTGGACCGGTCTAAAAGCAGAGTTACACGGGATCACGCGCTTCCTCAACGGACAGCCGGAAAACTATTTCCTCTGTTCACTTCAAGCCGGTGTGTCGATCATGCATGTTTGCAACGACTGGGTAGCGCAGACTTGACTCCACGCACCACCGTGGCACCGCCAGTGGACAAGGCTATCTGCACACGGCGACGTCGCCGACTGCTTTGTGATCCGTGCATGGCGACTGATCGACGGCCATATATAGTTGTACAACAGGGAATGCATGGCGAGACGGGCGTTTCATGGAGGTCGTGGGCAAGCGTTGTTTCTGGAAGGGAGGATGCGGAACCGTGGTTTGCAGCAGGGGACAGGATGATGCATCTGGGTCGATCGTTGGTGCGGTGGTGCTAGCTAAGATTGTTGTGGCCTGTATCGTTCGATTTTCATCAAGTGTGCACGATCCAAGGGCGCTGGTTATATCATGTACTAGTACAAGTAAGAAAGATCGTGTTTGCTGACATGTTTGTTAGTAGTGTAGAAAAGAAAGAGGCCCGCCCGCATTTTCCAAGAGAGCTGAAGGTGGTAGTACGATGGTTGGGGCCGGCCCGTCGCTCGACTCGATTCCTGGCCTTTGGCCATTTTCCGAGTACGGGTACTGTGCGCCCATCGTACGAGTACACACCACGGCGATGCCGACCGCTTCGTTCCTGCACGGGGTTTCACACGCTGGGCTCGCGCCATGTCGCTTCCGACGGGCGCCCGTGAGCACCTCTGATCCATCATGCCCCTGCCCGTAGACCCCACGCACCGGCCGCTCAGCATTGATCTCCTCCTCCGCCCCGAAGCAAGGCACCAATACTTCATCCCAAACACGACGCAAACCAAAGCTTAAAACCCACCCAAACCCCCTTCAGTCGTCACTCATCACTCACTCGTCACACGAGCTGCCGTGCAGACCAGATCGCCGACATGCCGCTCCCGTCGCCTCTCCCCTGCTTCCTCCTCCTCCTCCTGCCCCTCCTCTCCACCGCATCCCCCACCAAGATCCCGCTCTACCGCCACCTCCCGTCCACCCCCACCACCTCACCACACCACCACCCGCTCTCCCGCTTCGCCCATGCCTCCCTCGCCCGCGCCACGCACCTGCGCGCCGGCCACCACCACCACGCCCAACCCCAACCAACCTCCCCCGTCCGCACATCCCTCTACCCGCACTCCTACGGCGGCTACGCCTTCTCCCTCTCCCTCGGCACGCCCCCACAACCCCTCCCGGTCCTCCTCGACACCGGCAGCCACCTCACCTGGGTGCCCTGCACCTCCTCCTACCGCTGCCTCAACTGCTCCTCCGCCGCCCCGTTCCCCGTCTTCCACCCCAAGAACTCCTCCACCGCCCGCCTCGTCTCCTGCCGCGGCCCCGAGTGCCTCTACATCCACTCCAGGCCCAGCCTCGCCGCCTGCCCCGCCTCCCCCGCCGCCCCGCCCTGCAAACCCGGGGCCGCAAACTGCAACGCCACCGCCAGCAGCGTCTGCCCGCCCTACCTCGTCGTCTACGGCTCCGGATCCACCTCCGGCCTCCTCCTCTCCGACACCCTCCGCGCAGGCACCACCGCACGCGCCGCCAAGAGGGGCTTCGCCGTGGGCTGCAGCCTCGCGTCCGTCCACCAGCCGCCCACGGGCCTCGCCGGGTTCGGCCGCGGCGCGCCCTCCGTGCCCAAGCAGCTCGGGGTCACCAAGTTCTCCTACTGCCTCCTCTCGAGACGGTTCGACGACGACGCGGCTGTCAGCGGCGAGCTCGTCCTCGGCGCCTCCTCGGCTTCCGCCGCCGGCGAGAAGGCGACGCAGTACGTGCCGCTGCTCAAGAACGCGGCGTCCGGGCCGCCCTACTCCGTGTACTACTACCTCTCCCTGACCGGCATCACGGTGGGCGGGAAGACCGTGCGCCTCCCTCCCCGAGCCTTCGCCCCTGGCTCCAACGGCGCTAAAGGCACAGGTGGCGGCGGGACCATCATCGACTCCGGCACGACCTTCTCGTACCTGGACCCGACGGTGTTCAAGCCGGTCCTGGACGCGATGGTGTCCTCGGTGGGGGGCAGGTACAACAGGTCCAAGCCCATCGAGGACGCGCTGGGCCTGCGCCCCTGCTTCGCGCTGCCGACAGGTTCTTCCAAGACCATGGACCTCCCCGAGCTGTCCCTCAAATTCAAGGGCGGCGCCGAGATGCGGCTCCCCGTCGAGAACTACTTCGTGGCGTCCGGGCCGGCGCCCACCGACGCTGGCGCAGCCGCTGCCGCGTCCGCCGCCGGGCCCGAGGCCATCTGCCTGGCCGTGGTGTCCGACGTGCCGAGCAACGACGGCGGCGCGGGGGTGTCTGGCGGCGGGCCGGCCATCATCCTCGGCAGCTTCCAGCAGCAGAACTACCACGTGGAGTACGACCTGGAGAAGGAGCAGGTCGGGTTCCGCCCTCAGCCGTGCTCCAAGTCCTCGTCGCCGTAGGCTGCTCCTCGACGCGCCAGCCGCCAGCCCGCGGCGAACTGAAGCGCGGGACAGACGGACGTACTTAGCCCTCACTGCTTAATTAACCATCTCACGATCGATGGATCGAGTAGCATGCATGCAGCACGTACGGTCGAGTTGATTACTCCACGTAGTAAGTAGAGTAAGAAAAGTCAGTGATAGAGCGGTGTGCTCGTGCAGCTTCGAAATCTACCTACGTACCGGTCGCTTGAGATTTGAGCATCAATTGCAGCAATAAAAACCAGTATAAAATTAGTGTGACCGTGTCTGCTTAGTCACTCGAGTGTACCCGTCATTACTGGTATCACGTGTTAGCTCGCTCGATCGCCGATTGCTTTGTGAAAGAAGAAAAGGAAGACCATGTAAAAGGGTAAAGAGATCGGCGGTGCTTTGTTTTTCTCTTTTACTTTTGGGAACGATTTTCTTTGGGATGGAGTAATTATATTTTAGTGCCATAGATGAGGCTAGGGTAACAACTTAGTGCATTTTTGTATTTTTTTGATGACACAGGATGAACCCACAAGTAAGCGGTGACACATGTTATCTCATATCTCTTCTCCTTCTTGTACGTCCTCTCTCTCATCGAACAATCACAGTGCCAACGATAACCCTACCTTCTGTCGCCAGCACCCCTTCCTCGTTCCTTCGTCGCCACCCCTCTTGTTATCTCCCGCCGCCCTCCTCATGCTATGTCCCACTGGCGCCGTGTGATTACCATGGTCCCGAGGGCCCGACCACGTCGAAGGATTCCACGGAAGGGGAGCGTGCGGGGCTACACTAGCGGGCGCGTTTGACTCGGAAGTTCAAGGAGAACCAAAAGCGTGCACCACCACTAGTAAAAGGTCACGAAACCTTGTCGGCGTCGTAGCCATGCGACAAACGATGATGATCGCCGACAAGTGACTATGGTGCTCGAGCGGGCAAAAGGGTAGTAGCAGGAGGAGTAGGATCTCACCAAGAATACAAGGAGAAGGTCAGCGAGCTCAGGAAAGGTTGCAACGTCAACGACTACTACCACTAGACGGAGAGGGCATGGACGGTGACGTCAATTAGGGAAGCTTGGCTTCAATTCCATCTACAAGGGAGAGACGAGCAGCGAGGCGAAGGTCATCAATTTAACATCATAGCCCAGAAAGGTCAGGACATGTAGGGAGGAGTGGCTGCCAAGTGAGAGAGGAGGAGGAAGAAGATTAGAGGGATGACATGTGAGTCCCGGTCCATGTCATTGCTTAATTGTGAGTTCATTATGTTAGTTTTGCTGTTAAAACATGATCAAGAAAAAAATTGCGATATTTATAACAACTCATCCTAAAATTGAAAAATTACAAAATTGGCGCTAAGTCATTTCCTAGACCAAATTGTCGTACTAAAATGTAAATTATTCTGTTAGAGGGAAAAGCGGAGATGGCATGGACGCTTTTGTTGCTAATAACAAAGTTAATAAATTAATAATTAATTAGCAATCGTGCTAAGTAGGAGTACTGTTAATCCGTGAGGTGTTTGATTTGACCCGCGGAATGTTTGCGGAGCCAGTAGCTAGCTAGCTTTGTCGTACTGTATGGTTTGATTGCTCCATCTTTAAAGCTGGTAGCTAGATACCCTGCGGCGGCGTAAATGGGCATGTGACGCAGTTGCCGTGTGGGCGGTGGTGCTAGCTAGCACTCCCTGACCCTGACGACGTACTCATGCTGGCTGGCTGGCTGCGGCTCCTTGCCGTTCAATGCGCTGCACGGTTTATTTTACAGCTCGCTCGCTCAGACGGACAGACCGTGCATCGCATTCGATTCCGTTGCAGATAGATAGGCAGGTGATGTGAACCTCTCTCTGCACGTCTCTCCACCAAGGACACGCCACGGACGCGTATGAACATTTCGGTTTCAGCGGAAACACCCGAAGGCCGGAAGCGAGTAATGGACCACCAACCATTGTTGCACATGACTTATTTGTTACTATGACAAAAAGTGGGCTTGCCACAGATCTGTCGATCTGCAATCCGTCTAGCTGTGCCGCGCCGCTGCCGTCGCCGCCCCCGGCAACCAGGACGCCCGCGGCGGCGAGCACGCATCAATGATGCTGAGGGTGCGTCCACGGTCACAAAGGAGGTCACAGTCTCGCAGAGCACTCTCCATGGCTTTGCCACGCATGGATTTTATTTGGTGCCCGCAAAAAAAAATGCACATTTTCCTAAATCAACCGGTCTTTTGATTCGGTGGTACGATATAAGGGCATTATTTGATTCAAAGGATTTTAAAGGAATTCTATAGGATTTCTATTCATAGGAATTTTTCTAATAGGGTGTGTTTATTTTAAAGGAAATAATCCTTTAAAATTTCTATGCATGGCTTTCCTACACTACAATTTTATAGGATTTCTAACAAGAGGTGAGACCTCTTGGAAAATTTCCTTTGTGTCTATGACAACTATGACATGTACCTAATCCCTATAAAATTTTCTGCGTTTTTTCTACGGTGCGATCAAACAGCTTATCTTACTGATTCCTGCATTTTTCATTCCTATAGGATTCTAAGTGTCATGCCATTCTATTCCTACACTTTTCCTATTCCTATGTCTTACAAATCCTTTGAATCAAACAAGCCCTCGGACGAGTATTGAAGTGCGACGAGGACGCGAGCCACCGTGAATATGGGCGACAAGGATGACCCCATCACGAATATAAATATAGCATGCCTATACCGATCTCGCTCAATCCTGCCATCCGACGCTGCTAAAAACAACCGGGAGACATATCGTGCGTAGCACCTGTCGAATCAGACATGTGACATGTCGGAGCGCAGCACCTAGCAGTTCGACATGACTTGACATTGCTACCGATGTCTCCGTGCTAGAAGAAGCCGCGCCGTCTCCCGCCTCTGACGTCCAGCGCTGCTCCACAAACGATGCTCCTAGTTGATCCGAAGATCTTCCTAAGAGAGAACGCGTCACCGCAACGTCACCATCGCCTGATCAGAAGACCCTAGGGTTTTCCCCGGAGTAGCACGGTTGAGGTCGAAACTAGTTGCACGCCGATGCCTTTATCAAGGTAATTAACGACGTGGTAACGTCTCCATCACCAGCCAATGATTCGGTTTTCATCGGCACCTAGGTCTCCCTGCCTCACTGCCGAGACTAGAAGACGGATCCCGAGATCCTACAATCCAGCGTCTGGCCGATTACCTCCGGCGAAGGAAGTGACCACAACCTCCGAGCCCTTGTGATGTGTGGCCAAAACTGGACCAAAAAGGCATCCCCACCGACCGACGACTTAGTAGTCAACAGTAGCCCAGGCCAGGCCCCTACGAGCCGGCCCCAACCACTGCTTCCTGCCAATCGCCGATGGTGTCCGCTCGTGCTCTGCCGCCGTTGCACGCCCTAACCACCAGCAAAGTCGAAATCACAGGTCGCCGCCGCCTTTGATCTGTTTGCGTGCGAGGAGAAATCGCCACCACCGATCCACCGGGGCTTTGCCCTGGTGACGTTGCTAGCGGCGGCAGTGGGGAGGGAGGCGAAGGGGGCGAGGGGAGGCGGTCGGGGCGCGACACGGCCCTAGGGCGGTGGACACAAGGGTTTGTAAGGTAGGATTTTTCATTTCATTTTGAACATGAGCAGAAGGACCATCAAACAAAAGGTTGTTTGCCTTTCAAAATTCCATATGTTTTTTTTTTTGAACGGGGATCGGTCCGGATGGACCGAGAAACTTCCATTAACTTGGAGCAGTGGAGTTACATTTTACAGAAAGGACTCTGAAAAGACTGAAAATTACAACCAAGTCCTGATAATTTGCACCAAGGACCCTAGATCTAAAACAGAGAACGCGATCCGGTCCAGCTCCTACTCCATCTCGCTCACAAAGCTTCCGTCCATAACCAACAACAGCGACGCCGGGGACGAGACCACTTGGGTCACCGTTGCGGGAGCTAATCATGGCGGAGCAAGAGGGCCACCTTATATGGAGGTTGTTGAATACCTTGAGCTGGCCAATCACCAGCAAACAAGGGGGAAGCGGCCACCGATTGGCCTGTAGAGTCGATGGCAAAAACGCCGACGAGAGAGAGCTCCCAAGGGCCACGCCACCATAAGCAGGACTGCCTGCTGGAGAACTTGACGTAGAGCCCAGATATGCCCCGCTTGCTCCCAATCTCGGTAAATCTAGAGAGATCAGACCATCAACTATTCTCCCCGTCACCAAGACGGCAAAAACAGCAACGACTTCCTCCAGATCTTCGAGCTCTAGAGCAGAAACGAGCTTATTGAGGGGAGACGTAGCAAAGATCTTTCCGGCCTCCTTCAGCTCCAACCACCGGAGCATCTCAGAGGGAAAGAACACCACCGCTAGCCTGCGAGTGCTGCTCGAAAACTCGGCTGACCAAACCTCCACGATATACAACATAACGCCACTCCAGCCAAGAGCCATCCAAACTACTCTCTCCGCCTTAAAATAGATGTCTCAGATTCATCCAAATTTTAGAAAATCTGAGACATCAATTTTAAGACGGAGGGAGTACTAAAAGAAGTCCTAAACTACATTGTACATGGGCCGGTCTCCATCTCCCAGTCACTCAAGCCGGCGAGGCCGGCGGAGTGGAAGAGAGGAGCCGAAAGGCGTAGGAGAGACTCTCAAAGCAGCTACTGAGCGAGAGCGGAGGGGGAGAGTACGGCCGCTGTCAAAAATTCCATATGTTGGAGAACCTTTAACATTCTACAGGACCTTCAAGTAACAACATAACTGAACCTTCTACGGCTGGAAGAGGTTTATCACGAGGGACCTTGTTCCGGGCATGCAACCTCTGCAGGTTAGCCGCGTTGGTAATGATACTAATTAGACTGGTAGTATGTCGTAGTATCCTCTACTAAGATACTTAAGAATGTTTAATCAGACATGCATATAAACATGATATAATGCATCTACTCTGCAAAGTTTTTTCCTTAGAAAATGTATTTTGTAGGTTTACTTTAGTAACAAACAAATTTTTTTGCGTTACATCAAAATTAAATACAGTTATAAACTACTACCAACACAAATAGAAAAATAATAGGTTTGAACATTCCTCATATATGTATAATTATAATTTTGCAATGAAGCACTCTAGATTCATATCTTGTTGTAAAATTAAGTGATTAGTTTATTAAGTACACTATAAACATATAAATTAAAACTTTATGTCAAAAGTTTATATTAATGAAAGAAACACAAATTTATTATAAAGAGTTATATAGAATAAAAATATTTAGTATAAATATCGCCCACGTCCATAAGCACTCAGCAGTGGTAGAGCGGGTGGCAGGCGTTACCGGCATGTAGTTTTTTTTTAAAAGTATAAAGACATTTTATTTATTACTTGTGATCAATACAAAGAATATATTCATAAATAAATTTTAATGACGTGTAGAGGTTATAAGCATTGGAAAAGCTCTACATTTTTTCTTAAAACCGTTCAGAATTTTATTAATCAGGACTTCTGAATATCCCTCGCTCGATGTAACACATCATCAAGTCCTCAAGAAGCCATTGTGCAACTTAGCTTGATGCATGCCTTTTTGTCGCTAACAAACATTTTCAACTGTTGTCGTCACCACCATAGAATTAATGCCAACTCAATGAGGCGATAAACCGTAGGAAACATGATGTGTCTTTTAAATATTAAGAAAACCTCTAAAGGCTTCACATCTCAGCATATGAATAATCAATAGCTTCGTCATGCTCATAATAAGAGAAATTTCATGATATAATTATGTAAGATGAGCAATCTTATTCACATTGAACCTAAAAATGAGTCTCTTGAGTCGGAACAAGAAAGTGTTGAAACAGTTCCGAAGATATCTCATTAAAACTATGGTCAAAATAAATGGTAACAGAGTGTATGGCAACGTAGGAAGCCCCCATGTCATAAAAATAATCAATAGTGACATATCATATTCTCTACTATTCTTGATTTCCCTTTTTTACTATTTTATCCGTACATAGCATTCATTTTGCGCGTAAATTGACATCTTTCAAAAGGAAAATCTCAACCATCAATTCTCCATTCGAGCAAGCATGTACTCACATACTTAAGGGGAGACATTGACTGAATAAATAGAATTAGAATTCTTAATTACTAAAATATATAAAGCCAAAGTAGGACCTTAAAACACAATCCATCACATACCTAGATTTGGTTCGGCCACACGTCAATATCCTGGCAAAAATACACTTAAGTCCTATTTCAATACCCCCTAGGACAATGTTTAGAGTTTGATTTTGTTAAATTGATAACTAACTATTATAAATAGAAATAATTGGTTTTGGACAAGACTAGACAATGTCCTTGTTTTCGTTTCAAAATTGGTTTTGCGCAGTTTTCGCTTAAACAAGCATAACTTTCTCATACCAAGTCCGTTTTTGACGTACAACCACTCAAAGTGTTCAGAATAAGCATATGCATATGAAATATTTTACTAAAGATCAAGGTAGGACGTCTGCCCTACCTTTCCCTACTGAGAGCTTTGCCCCTATTTCGAATAGTCAATGATCCGTGTACGTGAAATGCTGGAGAGACCAAGGTGAAATGCATACTCAAAGATGTTCCTCTTTTCCCGCATAGGAACCTAGATGCATGTGTGAAACCGTGAATACAGTGGCACGCCCGAGAAGACACGATCGATGTTGTTGCTGCCATACTCGAGTCAGTCCACTCGATAGGGACTCGGCGTGCCATGTGCATCCATGGCATAGGAATTCAAACTTTTTGGGGTTAGAGGGAGTATATGATGATTCAATGGTTAGATGTGGGTGCACAGCTACCACCCTAGTCAGCCCACTATTTTGCTATATGTTATATTATATATGCATCAACATGCCATTGGATTCTAGTGATTTAATGATCTCCATGCACCAAATTGTATATAAAATAAAAAAGAATTTAAAATGAAAAACCCCTAAAACCCTAAATCATGTGTCCCCGTCTATAGCCCCGGTTGATGTTACAAACCAAGGCTAAAGGTACTCCCACCCCGCCGCGTTGCCGCTGTCACGTGGTAGCCTCTAGTCCCGATTCGTAATTGAACCGGGACTATAGATAGGGACCTCTAGTCCCGATTCCGTAGTCCCCGACTACAGAACCTGCACTAGAGCCTGTCTGGAATCGGGACTAAAGGTCCGTTCCTACTCCGAGTTGAGTAATTATTGTTTTAGCAAACTTGGGGTGCTAAAACCGCAGGGAACAAACGTATACATGGTTATACCTAAGAAGAATTGTTTTGATCCAAAGCTAAGAAGCAAGAAATGCAAGCCATGCATGCATGGTAATAAAGCGATCACGGCCGTTCACACTCATAGTCATAGCCAATGAATTTACCAACTTTCTGTCTACAAAGCTACTGATTCCTCCCAAACCCTGTTAAGATGTTCTGCAGCACGGCACATGGTTCGGTTTTGAATAGTCAGTGATCCGTGTATGAAAAGCTGGAGAGACCAAGCTGAAATGCATACTCAAAGATGTCTCTCATTTCCCGCATGAACCCAGATGCATGTGTGAAACCGTGAATACACTGGCACGCCCGAGAATCCGGATGGCAATGGGACCCTGATATCCGCTAACCCAACGAGTACCCGCTTTAAATGGGGCGGGTCTGAAAAAAAAAACGGCTATATTAGCGGGGCGGGTATGGGGGTGGCGAATCCGAACCCATAGACCCGCGTACCCACCATGACTTGAGAACCGGCCCAGCAAATTGTCTTAACAGCCGGCCCATCCTTAGCTAACTAGTAAGCCCACCATCGGTCGGCCCACCATCGGTCAGACCAACCAGCCCACCATCCCTGACCTCACGTCCGTCTCTTTCTCCCAATCCCAACTACCTCGCTCCACCTCTCACCTATCTCTGTGCCGCCTCGCGCGCCGTTGTGCTGCTCGCCTCGCACGCCGCTGCGCCACCACCTCAAGCGCTGCACACCACTGCGTCGCCGTTTCGCACGCCTCTGCGCCACCGCGGACTCGCACACCGCCCGCCACGCACGCCTCTGCGCCGCTGCAGGCTCGTGCGCTGCACGGGACATGGACGCGGGTACCCGGCGGGTGGCGGGTATGAAGAAATCTTAGACCCGATTACGGATGCGAGGTGGGTATGGGGGGCTGGACCCGGCCCCTAACCCTACGGGTGACATGCATACCGTAGAATACACGATCGATGCTACTGCTGTCATACTCGAGTCAGTCGACTCGATAGGGACTCGGTGAATCGATCAATGCCTCAATGGCATGCCATGTGCATCCATGGCGTAGGAATTCAAACTTTTTTCCTTTAACATGCATGCACATGGAATATTGTCCATGAATTTGAAATCAAAACTAGACACACGGGGTCGATAAGAAAAACAAGAGAATCAGATTTTTTTTGTACAGAGGGCAGAAAACTTGCCTCATTCCATTAAATGAGGAGAAGAGTCATGACACATGCCAAAATTAAAAGGGAAAAAACAAGGGTACAAGGAGACTACTCTCCCGGTATTACATAGCTCAAATGCTTCTCACCCGCGGCAATCCAAAGTTTTGCCTTGTCCTTGATAATTTGGATAAGAATTGTGGGTGGTGCGGATTTGATATGAAAAACTCTTACATTTAAGATTGATATACAACATTGACTATTCCGCATATTCACTAATACACGGTTATGGAGAGAGCTTAATACCATCCTCCTTAGGAAGGATGTGGAGGATAGTATTGTTTGGAATCTAACTTCGAGTGGTGCATACTCCACAAATCGGCCTACAATGCCCAATTCTTTGGGGCAGGGCCACTCCTAAGGTAATTTTGTTTGCTTGGTTAGCAATCCAAAATAGGATTGGGATGGCAGGCCATCTTAAAAAGAGAGGTTGGGACAATTGTGGCCTTTTGTCCTTTATGCAAGCAAACCCAAGACACAGCGACACATCTTTTCTCCCATTGTAGATACACAAACAAGATTTGGAGTTCGATCAAGGATTGGCTTGGATACCAAATATTTGGATTCAAAAATGGACGTCGGACATCAACATCTAGGTATGGTGGATTATGGTGACTAGGAAGGACACGGAGAATCGCAAGGCTATGGCATCACTATGCTTAAGAGAATCAGATTTGGTGGTAGTGCCAAGGAACATAATTTATAAATTTAAAATTAGTGTTCTACTCCCCTCCGATTCTATCCTAATATAAATTGAGTTAAAAGAAGTCTATGTTTTTTGTATAGTACAAAGATATGAAGATCTACGATACCAAATCAATATAAATGGATTTCCATAATATATATTATCATATCTCATTTATTAAATATCGTAGTTGTTCATATTCCTTTCTAATGTATTTGGTCAAACTAATAAAGGATTTCCTTTTTAATGGATTTTCATGTCACTTATTTGGAGACCCAATGATACTACACAACTTAATTTATAAATTTAAGACTCGCTCGCCGCTGCCACCCTGCCCAGCTCGTGACCACCCTCTACCTTGCTCGTCCGAGTGAATCCCCTCTACGCTCAGCTCGCCGCCCCGTGCCTCCCCTGAGTCCCCTCTACGGCTGTGCGGAAAAAGATGGACGTGGCGGTGGAGGAGCAGAGGATTCCGGCAGAGGATAATGCCAAGAACCACTCAGAGAAGGAGGACAAGAACGAAGAAGAGGAGGAGGACACGAATCAGTCGGCACAGGTCTGTTTTCTTGATTCTCCTATCCCTGTACGTTGGTTCTCCTGTCCCTGTACGTTGGTTCTCCTGTACCTAGGTTCTGTTCTATAAAAGAAACTGAAAATAATTTATGTCCAGCCAGGTTAAAATATAGGAACAACATAAGAATAATCTATGTTCTCATGGAGAAGCATAGGAATAATTTCTGTTGACAGTATCATGGCATTATATGGTTCAAGATCCCTTTTTATGTCTCGATTTTCTACAGCAAACTGAAACAAGCTAATAAGATGATATGACAGTATCAGATGGCATTATATGGGTGAGATTGAAGCATCACATGCTTGTCTGCAATGTTCAAAATAGGTTTGTTCAATATATAGTTGTTTATAAATTCAACTATCACCACTATCCTAATTGTGAAATGCATGTTTTTATAACTAACTAGAGTGATGTGTTTTTATAACTAACTAGAGTAATGTGCAAGCTTTTTTTACATCTGAATGTAGTCTGTGATGCAAAACTACAGAATTGTCTCATTCTTTGCCTAATCATTAAATTGTATAAGGCTGCTCTATTTCTCTAGTTTAAAGTTTCTCTTTAGTATCCCACATGGTCATGCAAGATTAGCTTACTCCCAAAACTTAGTAAGAGTCTTTTACCCTATGTGTCGATCTACCAACTAACCAAGCTTGTGTGCCTGAAATGCAGCCTAAAATAGACCAAGGAGCTGAGAAGAGATGCAATGACAAGAAGAGCCAAGAGGAGCCAGCAAGCGAGGGCGGTTGTGCAATGATAAAGAAGGAACAAATCTTGCTGTCAAAGGCCGAGAAGACCCATGTTCCTACTGATGTAGAAGAGCTCAATGACGCTGCACAGACTCATTTACTGGTTGTTCCAAAGGATGCATCAGAAAAGCTACAGTTGAAGAAGACAAAAGAGAACAAAAGGAAAAGGAGGGAACTTTTCCCCAGGAAAAAAGATTTCGACATCTTGGGATGGTGGGAAATGAACAGTCCTAAATACCCTATCCTATCTCACATCGCTCGTGACGTGCTAGCCATTCAAGCATCAACTGTGGCATCAGAGTCTTCTTTTAGCGCAGGTGGAAGAATAATTAGTGATCATAGGACCAGGCTCAAGAGTGACACGGTCGAGGGGTTGATATGCCTCCAAGATTGGCTAAAGGCTGCTGGTAAGGTTTTGTACTATTGAATTGTAGAATAAAAATTTGAACTTTGTTACTAACTTGTTCGTCTTTCAATCTTTCAGACCCTAAATCAAGCAATAAAGATGTTGAGAAGGAAGAATACTTGGTGAGTTGGGTAGCTAATAGCGAATATGAGCAAATACTTGGTAAGTTGGGTAGCAAATCATATTAATGTTTGTCTTTCTCACTCGCAGGTGTTCCACCAAGCAAGCAAGTGCCAGGATGAAAACCAGGCTCGCTCGCGCACAAGAAGATTGAGTTCACCCGGCCTAGACCAGGCGTTGAGTGACACTCCGTCTCCCTCGACCTCTACAACCAGGGATCCGTGTGAGTGCTTTGTAATTTCCTGGCATGCTTTGATATTTTCTCTATACAACATATTAGAAAACTGAGCTGAACTGAACTCCATCATTGCTTCAAGTTGTCATTTTACTTGAGCTAGAATCTCATGATGATACAACTGCAATTTCTGGCAAATGAGTTGTTGGTTGCTAGATTGGTTTTAATTTTCTTGATGTTATATCACCTGCAAAACAAAGTATGTGCTGGGCTTATGAAATAGATTTCTTTGATTGTACATCTGTTTTTATATGTATTGACCTAAAGGGCAAGGTGTGTAGGTCTGATTTCCCCCTTATTAGAAGCATGTGTTCTATCACTGCCAAGCTAGTCTTATTAGGTTGTGTTTCTCAAAGCCAAAAATTCACCTGATATTTCTCTCTATACAACATCTGCCAAAACTGATGATGCTCCATGTGCAGTTTCTTCTAGATGGGTTGTATGTTCAGTTAGTGCAGTCATGGAAAATTATACTTGCTATTGAGGGTAAAATCATTATATTCTTGCCCTCGAATTATTGCTTGTTAGTGTTTCTTAAATTTATTTCTTGCCTTGAAAGGATTACATTAGTATTATCGAGGAGCTAATGTTTCACAGTTTGCGTGCAGGCTCAGAGGAGATCACCATTTGAGTTGAAGCAGTGTCCCCAACTCCCCATCCTTACCTGACGAACAATTACACGGGCAGTTCTGGTCATGGCTGCCACGTCCATTCCTTGTGGGGTTTGGTTTTTGTCACAGCAGGACGTCCTCAAGAGGAGAAGAAATTCAAGAATTTTAGTTTCTCGGTTCAGTTTTAGAGCTAGCTAGCCTAAAGATCTGTTGGCTGTTGTTTTTCTTTCCCGTGTGTACAAGCTAGCTAGTCTGTGGTCGTGAAAGGTACTCCAGCTGTTTGTGCTCATTATGTCCGCGTATGGCCGGTGGACGTCCGTATACAGCTGAACTAACTTATACGGACACGGTGGACAGCTGAATTAGTTTAAATGGATGGTGCAATAGATACGATGGACACTGCGGACGTGTCCGCCTGCATCCTAAGCTGCGCGCCACACACCACGGTTGATCCGTGTAGGTGAAATGCCGGAGAGACCACGCTGAATTGCATAACAAAGTTTTTTTCTCTCTTTTTTAGAAGGAACCAAAATGCATGTGTGAAACCGTGGATACAGTAGCACGCCCATATGATGACACTGTCGATGTGCTATTTTTCCATTTCGATTCAACGGTATTCGCTCGGTATCAACTCGTACTGCACCTAATTGTTGTGTCCCATCTACTTATGTCTACACACACGCAGTCAGGGGCGGACCGAGAGACAAAATAACCCGGTGTCACTATGTAAGTTCGACATACTTTTTATTTAGATTTAGGGGTGTCACACGCTGCAAAGTGGATAAAATTATCAAGGAAAATGGTTTTGACCGGATGTCCTGTGCACCCTGCTAGTACAACATGGGTACACCCCTGCACGCAGTACAGCTGTATAAACAACTCCTGATCGAGGTATGAAGGCTCACACAAATACTGTGTCCGTACCCATAATCAGACATTCGTTCGCAGGTGGGAAATTTATGTATTCCTAGTTTGTTTTAGACAAAATCGCTGATTTAGTACTCCCTCCGTCCCAAAATAGATGTCTTAGATTTGTCAAAATTTGGATGAATGTAGACACTATCTATTTTAGGACGGAGGGAGTATAATAAGTTGAACCCATGGAAATGAAATGTATGTAGCCCAACTGGCTTGTTATAGGATTGGGCCTTTTCAAAGCTAGCGCATTCATTCATAGAGCCTTTTCTGGCTGTGGACCGTAGCCGCTTTTGCTTCCTCGATCGGAGCTCCAGTGCCCAGCCCGTGAAACGAAACAAGAACATAGCAACCGTCCCGTCACAGATGCCAGTGATTCATTTGTACAGCCCCGAAAACGCAACTCATTAGTGAACGTGGATATATGTCATCGCTTCCACACACAAACACAGAATGATCAAGTCAACACGCGGCTTCGTGCGACAATCCGACGCTGGTTTGTTTTCTTGCCGGGACGAAAAGGATGCCGTGTGTGGCATCATCTATCCAAGACCTTGAAAGTGACATGACTGCGAGGTGTACTTGAAGTGAGCGAGCCGATAATCTGGCAACAGCCTGCGGGCCTGCTAAGCGACCTGTTATATATTAAGGTCATCTTTTGACGAGTGGAGCAAGGTCTGTCACCACCGAAAGCTTGGACCTAATACATGTAAAAAAAAGGACATCAACGGTGGGCGGCGTGAATCTGTCGGCACATACGTATGCAGTGTAAGTTTGCCGATATGGGCCTTTTGGTCCTACCGCGTACGTACACGCGCGACGTTACGGTGCTGCTACCATGCTTGAGTCAATCCACTGGATTGGGACTCGGCTCGGTGAATCGATAGCGTGTCAAAAGTTTTGTTTTCCTGTAACGTACATGCACACGAAATTTGAGTCAATCCAGGAATTTGAAATCAAAACTAGACACACTGGCCTATAAGAAAAACAAGAGAAACATATTTTTTTTAGCAAAGGACAGAAGACTTGTCTCATTCCATTAAATAAGGAGAAGAGTCATAACATGGCAAAATTAAAAGGGTAAAAAACAAGGGTACAAAGAGACTACTCTCCCAGTATTACATAGCTCAAATGCTTCTCACCTGTGGCCAGCCAAAGTTTTGCCTCGTCCTTGATAATTTGGAGAAGATTTTGTGGGTGGTGCGGATTTGCTATGGAAAACTCTAGCATTTAATGTAGGGGTTCGTAGCATGGAAAACAAAAAGTTTCTACCGCATGCAAACAAACAAGCCAAGATCTATCTACTAGATTGTAGCAATGAGTCGATATAGGAACTTACCATCGAAAATTCCAAAGCGGTTAACGAGAGAAGATTCTCGTGGGTGATGTAGTCGTACTCTTTCCGATCTCAAGATCGCGTAGACGATCCTTCCGGCGCTGCGTTTCGGCAGCGCTTCCGCAGTCGGTCACACGTTCGGTACTCGATGAAGACCTTCCTCTCCCTTGTTCCAAAGAAAATGGAGGTTGTAGCACTCTCCTCACGATTCCGGCAGCACGACGGCGTGGTGTCGGAAGTAGAGGGGAGATCTCGTAGGGCTTCGCCTTAAGCCGGAGCGAGTATGGTGGACTATGAGAGAGACCTTGGTGATCAAGGGTTTAGAGGGCACCAAGGGGAGGGCTTGGCCGGCGGCTAGGGTTTGGGGAAACCCTAACTCGACGAGTTATAGGAGGCCCTAGGCGGCGGCTTGGAGGTGGCCGGCGACTTGGAGCTAGGGTTTTGGGTGTGAGGGGTAGGGGGCGCCCTACCCCTACTTATATAGGTGGAGGGTGGCCGGTTGGGAGGAGGGAGTCCTCCCCTAACTTGGCCTCCTTGGCCGGCGGGTGGAGGGAGGGGACTTCCTCCCCAAGTAGGTTTCCTACTCTCCCTCCACCAAGCAAACTTGTCGTTTGACTTTTCAAATTGGCGTTTGACTTTCAAACTTGGATTTGATTTCTCTCTTTATTTTGCCCAGCCAAGTGACCTAGTACATGATGCAACCATTCCATATTGTCATGACACATTCATGTACCCTTCCCCTCCGGAGTGCCGGACATTCCGGACCCTTCTAGAACATTCCTGGTGAAAACACTGGAATCATTCCCCAACTCTGAAACAGGACTTTCCTTATATGAATCTTATTCAACGGACCATTCTGGATCTCCTCGTGATATCCCGGATCCCATCTGAGACTCCGAACAACATTCGGTCTCTTACTCATCATTAAATAACTACTCAACAACATCGAATCCTTAAGTGTGTCTCCCTACGGTTCGTGAATTATGCGGACATGACCGAGACACTTCTCCGATCAATCACCAATAGAGGAATCTGGAAATTCATATGGCTCCCACATATTTCTACGATTACTTTGCGATCGAATGAACCACTTACATACGATACCAATTTCCCTTTGTATCACGATAGTTTACTTATCCGAGGTTTTGATCGTCGGTATCTCTGCATACCTAGTTCAACCTCATTACTGATATGTACTATTTTCTCGTTCCCGTGGTATGTGATCCTTGTGAGCCAGTCACATTCTTGCAAGCCAATTGGATGACTTTCCACCGAGAGGGCCCAGAGCATATCTATCCGTCATATGGATGGACAAATCCCACTCTTGATCCATGTGCCTCAACCCATACTTTTCGAACACTCAATGCCACCTTTATAGCCACCCAGTCACGGTGTGGTGTTTAATGTCATCAAAGCATCATTCCGGTGATGGTGATTAGCATGATCTCATGATCGAAGGAATTAGGTTACTATGTATCAGAAAGCTTATAGCAATTGAACTATTAAAATGACTTGATCTTTATGCTACGCTTATCTATAGGAGTATGTCCATCATACCATTTCTCCTAATGATATGATCTTGTTGTTAACAACATCTCAATGTTCATGATAGGTAAACCGCAATCATCTTTTAACCAACAAGCTAGTATTATGAAGAGGCTTTACTAGGGACTCTAATTTAGTTTACAAATCACACAAGTATTAATGTTTCCTTTTAATACTGTTATAGCATGAATGCAAACATTTATCATAAACACAAAGATATAATAATAACTATATTTATTATTGCCTCTAGGGCATATCTCCAACATTTAAAATACTTGCACTAGAGTCAACTAATCTAGATTACATGGTAATATACCGAACACCCATGGCAGTTTGGTGTTGGTCATGTTTTGCCCTCGGAAGAGGTTTAGTCAACGGATCCGCCACATTTAGATCTGTGTGTACTTTGCAAATCTTTATGTCACCATCTTGGACATGTTCTCGAATAGTGTGAAAACGTAGCTTGATGTGCTTCAGCTTCTTGTGTGACCTTGGTTCTTGCGTATTGGCTATGGCGCCCATGTTATCACAGTAGATAGACATTGGGTCCAACGCACTTGGAACCACACCGAGCTCTGTAATGAACTCCTTCATCCATATCACTTCTTGTGAAGCCTCTGAAGCAGCTATGTATTCCGATTCAGTTGAAGATCTCGCCACAATGCTTTGCTTTGCACTCCTCCATCTAACTGCTGCACCATTCAAAGTAAATACGTATCCAGATTGAGATTTAGAATTATCCGGATCGGTGTTCTAACTAGCATCGGTGTAACCATTAACAACGAGTTGTTCATCACCTCCATAAGAAAGAACCATATCCTTAGTTCTTCTCAAGTACTTAAGGATGTTTTGATCATTGTCCAATGATCCACTCCTGGATCACTTTGATATTTGCTAGTCAAACTAACAGCATATGCAATGTCGGGTCTAGTACATAGCATGGCATACATTAGAGATCCTATGGCTGAGGCATAGGGAGTCTTACTCATCTTTTCTCTATCTTCTGCCATTGCTGGACTTTGAGTTTTACTCAAGGTCGTATTGGGCAACATGGGCAAGAACCCTTTCTTGCTATCTTCCATTCCAAACCTCTTTAGAACTTTGTCCAAATATGTACTTTGTGACAATGATATTAGGCGTCTCGATCTATCTCTATAAATCTTTATGCCTAATATGTAAGCTGCTTCGCCAAGATCTTTCATTGAAAAACTATTATTCAAGTAATCCTTGACACTATTAAGAAGGTCTACATCATTCCCAATCAACAATATGTCATCTACATATAGTATTAAGAATGCTACAGATCTCCCACTCACTTTCTTGTAAATACAAGCTTCTCCGTTGAAGTTTGCATACCTTGTTAGCATCTTTAGGATCGACAAAACCTTTGGGTTGCATGATATACAACTCTTCATCAATGTCTCCATTGAGGAATGTCGTTTTGACATCCATCTGCCATATCTCATAATCATAATATGCAGCGATTGCTAACAAAATCCTCACAGACTTTAGCTTCGCTACCGGTGAGAAAGTCTCATCGTAGTCAACTCATTGAATTTGTCGAAACCCTTTAGCGACAAGTCGAGCTTTATATACAGTAACATTACCATCAGCATATGTTTTCTTCTTGAAAATCCATTTATTCTCGACAGCCTTCCGGCCATCCGGTAAGTACACCAAAGTCCATACTTGGTTTTCGTACATGGATCCAATCTCGGATTTCATGGCATCTTGCCATTTATTGGAATCTGGGCTCATCATCGCTTCCTCATATGTCGCAGGGTCATCGGTGTTGTCCATCAACATGACACTCATAACAGGATCACACCAATCAGGAGTGGTACGAGTTCTCGTTGACCTGCGAGGTTCTGTAGCAACTTCAACCGAAGTTTCATGATCATCATCATTAGCTTCCTCTCTTATTGGTGTAGGCGCCACAGGAACTTCTTCCGGTGCTGTGCTACTCGCAAGTTCGAGAGAAGGTTCAACAACCTCGTCGAGTTCTACTTTCCTTCCAGTCACTTCTTTCGAGAGAAATTCCTTCTCTAGAAAGGATCCATTCTTAGCAACAAAGATTTTGCCCTCGGATCTATGATATAAGGTATACCCAATAGTTTCCTTCGGGTATCCTATGAAGACGCATTTTTCCGCTTTGGGTTCAATCTTGTCCGGCTGTAACTTCTTTACATAAGCTTTGCAATCCCAAACTTTAAGGAACGACAATTTAGGTTTCTTCCCAAACTATAATTCATACGGTGTTGTTTCAATGGATTTAGATGGTGCCCTATTTAAAGTGAATGCGGTTGTTTCTAATGCATAACCCCAAAACGATAGCGGTAAATCTGTAAGTGACATCATAGAACGAACCATATCTAAAAGAGTTCGATTACGACGTTCGGACACACCATTACGCTGTGGTGTTCCTGGCGGTGTCAATTGTGAAAGTATTCCGCATTTCTTTAAATGCTCGCCAAACTCGTAACTTAGATATTCACCTCCATGATCAGATTGTAGAAATTTAATCTTCTTGTTACATTGATTCTCAACCTCACTTTGAAATTCCTTAAACTTCTCGAAAGTTTCGGACTTATGTTTCATGAAATAGATATACCCATATCTACTCAAGTTATCTGTGAAGGTAAGAACATAACGATAACCACCGCGCGATGCTACACTCATTGGGCCACACACATCGGTATGTATGATTTCCAATAAGTCTGTAGCTCGCTCCATCATCCCAGAAAATGGAGTCTTAGTCATTTTACCCATCAGACATGCTTCGCATCTTTCAAGTGATTCGAAATCAAGTGATTCAAGAAGTCCATCAGAATGGAGTTTCCTCATATGCTTCACTCCAATATGACCAAGACGACAGTGCCACATATAGGTTGAGTTATCGCTCAATTTCAAACGTTTAGCTTCAATGTTATTAATATGTGTCTTTCCACAATCGAGATTCAATAAGAATAGACCATCTATCAAAGGTGCATGTGCATAAAACATATTACTCATATAAATCGAACAACCATTATTCTCGGACTTAAACAAGTAAACGTATCATAATAAACATGATCTAGATATAATGTTCATGCTCAACGCAGGCACCAAATAACAATTATTTAAGTATAAAACTAATCCCGGTGGTAGGTGAAGAGGTAGCGTGCCGACCGCGATCACATCAACCTTTGATCCATTTGCAACGCGCATCATCACCTTGTTCTTCGCTACCTTCCGTTTATTCTACAGCACCTGTTTCGAGTTACAAATATGAGCAACTGAACCAGTATCAAATACCCAGGCACTACTACGAGTACTAGTGAGATACACATCAATAACATGTATATCGGATATACCTTTCTTCTTGATGTTGCCGTTCTTCAAATCCGCCAAGTACTTTGGGCAATTCCGCTTCCAGTGACCTTCTCCCTTGTAGTAAAAGCACTCAGTATCAGGCTTACGCCCAGCCTTGGTCTTCTTCGTCGGCGCGGCAACTTTCTTACCGCCCTTCTTGAAGTTTCCCTTTTGCTTAGACTTACCTTTCTTGAATTAGGTGGTCTTATTGACCAACAACACTTGGTGCTCTTTCTTGATCTCCACCTCTGCAGATTTCAACATGGAGAAGAGTTCTGGCAACGTCTTATCCATGTTTTGCATATTGTAGTTCATCACAAAGTTCTTGTAACTTGGTGGTAGTGATTGGAGGACACGGTGAATCCCCAAAGAATTAGGAATCACTATACCCAAACTTTGGAGCTTGTTTGCGTGCCCAGACATCTTAAGCACATGCTCACTTGTGGCTGCCCTCTTCCATCTTGCAGTTAAAGAACTTTTCAGAAGCCTCATAACTCTCAACTGCCGCGTGAGCCTCAAATATCATTTTGAGTTCACAGACAATATCATGTGGGTCATGGTTCTCAAACCTTTTCTGAAGCTCTGATTCCAAACCATACAAGATAGCAAACTGAATTGTGGAGTACTGATTCTTCCGAGTTAGGTAAACATTCTTTACTTCATCGGTAGCTGCAGTGATGGTCACCCAATGTGCATCCAAGCGCATAGGTCAAATTACCAGCATTGAGGACAATCCTCAAATTGCGGAACCAATCCGCGAAGTTGCTTCCATTGTTTTTCAACTTTTCTTTCTCTAGGAACGCATTAAAATTGATGGTAAGGGCCGCCATTAATCTACAACATATTTGCAATAGTTTAGACTAAGTTTATGACAAATTGAGTTCTAATTAATAGTTAAATTAATCTAGGTGAACTCCCACTCAAAACAATATCCCTCACATTGTTTTAGTGATCACACGAACCAAATCCACCACATCAAAACCGATCATCACAAGAGTTGATGTAGCTTCAATGGCGAACAATCAACATGTTCATCATATCTACTATATGACTCATGCTTTACCTTTCGGTGATCCGTGTTCCGAGACCATGTCTGTACATGCTAGGCTCATCAAGATCAAACCATGTCCGAACAATCTGGCTTGCTCACGTTGTATACACTCACAGAATCTATCACACCTGATCATCACGTGGTGCTTCGAAACAACGAGCTTTAGCAACGGTGCTTACTAAGGATGAACACTTTAAAACTTGAAATTTGTGTGCTTGAGGGATCATCTTATAATGCTACTGTCGTTAACTAAGCAATAAAATATGCATAAAGGATTAACATCACATGCAATTCATAATATGTGAAATGATATGGCCTTTCTTCTTGTGCTTCCGATCTCCATCTTCAAGCACGAACATGATCTCCATCATCACCGGTATGGCGTCAAGGTCAATGGCGTCGTTTCATGGATGTCGTCTACCAGCTTCACCTATTACAACTACTTTGAATAGACACGCGGGTCTTAACAGAATTTAAAGACAACTATATGGCTCCTGCCGGTTGCCAACTTACAATAAGGAACATTGCATACATCAAATATAATCACAATCATGGCCATATCACATCACAACACACTCCTTCAAAACAAAGTTAGACGCCTCTAATTTTCTTTGCATATTTTACGTGGTTTGGGGCTTTCAATAAGTGTCGATCTAACTTACGAACAAGAACCACAACGTTGATGCTTGAACTATCAAGTGCCCATTGTAAATTGGATCTATACTATGATGGGAGAGACAGGCACCCGCAAAGCCACTTATGCAATACAAGTTGCACGTTCAGCGTGGAGCAAGTCTCATGAACGATGTCATGTAAGGTTAGCCCGGGCCGCTTCATCCCATCATACCGCAAGATGCAAAGTACACAAAAAGCAATTGATAATAAAAGCACCACCGCCCACAATGACCATTGTGTTCTACTCGTGCAACAGATCTACATATAGACACGGCTCTGATACCACTGTAGGGTTTCGTAGCATGGAAAACAAAAAAATTCTACCGCATGCAAACAAACAAGCCAAGATTTATCTACTAGATTGTAGCAACGAGTCGATATAGGAACTTACCCTCGAAGATTCCAAAGCGGTTAACGAGAGCAGATTCTCGTGGGTGATGTAGTTGTACTCTTTTCGATCTCAAGATCGTGTAGACGATCCTTTTGGCGCTGCGTTCCGGCAGCGCTTCCGCAGTCGGTCACACGTTCGGTACTCGATGAAGACCTTCCTCTCCCTTGTTCTAGCAGGCAGCGGAGGTTGTAGCACTCTCCTCACGATTCCGCAGCAAGACGGCGTGGTGTCGAAAGTAGAGTGGAGATCTCGCAGGGCTTCACCTTAAGCCGGAGCGAGTATGGTGGAGTATGAGAGAGACCTTGGTGATCTAGGGTTTAGAGGGCACCAAGGGGAGGGCTTGGCTGGTAGCTAGGGTTTGGGGAAACCCTAACTCGCCGAGTTAGAGGAGGCCCTAGGCGGCGGCTTGGAGGTGGCCGGCGACTTGGAGCTAGGGTTTTGGGTGTGAGGGGTAGGGGGAGCCCTACCCCTCCTTATGTAGGTGGAGGGTGGCCGGTTGGGAGGAGGGAGTCCTCCCCCAACTCGGCCTCCTTGGCAAGGGTGGAGGGGACTTCCTCCCCAAGTAGGTTTCCTACTCTCCCTCCACCAAGCAAACTTGCCGTTTGACTTTTCAAATTGGCGTTTGACTTTCAAACTTGGATTTGATTTCTCTCTTTATTTTGCCCAGCCAAGTGACCTAGTACATGATGCAACCATTCCATATTGTCATGACACATTCATGTACCCTTCCTCCGAAGTCTTGGGACCTTGGGACCCTTCTAGAACATTCCTGGTGAAAACACTGGAATCATTCCCCAACTCTGAAACAGGACTTTCCTTATATGAATCTTATTCTCCGGACCATTCCGGATCTCCTCGTGATATCCCGGATCTCATCTGAGACTCTGAACAACATTCGGTCTCTTACTCATCATTAAATAACTACTCAACAACATCGAATCCTTAAGTGTGTCTCCCTACGGTTCGTGAATTATGCGGACATGACCGAGACACTTCTCCGATCAATAACCAATAGAGGAATCTGGAAATTCATATGGCTCCCACATATTTCTACGATTACTTTGCGATCGAATGAACCACTTACATACGATACCAATTTCCCTTTGTATCACGATAGTTTACTTATCCGAGGTTTTGATCGTCGGTATCTCTGCATACCTAGTTCAACCTCGTTACTGATAAGTACTATTTTCTCGTTCCCGTGGTATGTGATCCTTGTGAGCCAGTCACATTCTTGCAAGCCAATTGGATGACATTCCACCGAGAGGGCCCAGAGCATATCTATCCGTCATATGGATGGACAAATCCCACTCTTGATCCATGTGCCTCAACCCATACTTTTCGAACACTCAATGCCACCTTTATAGTCACCCAGTCACGGTGTGGTGTTTAATGTCATCAAAGCATCCTTCCGGTGATGGTGATTAGCATGATCTCATGGTCGAAGGAATTAGGTTACTATGTATCAGAAATCTTATAGCAATTGAACTATTAAAATGACTTGATCTTTATGCTATGCTTATCTATAGGAGTATGTCCATCATACCATTCTCCTAATGATATGATCTTGTTGTTAACAACATCTCAATGTTCATGATAGGGAAACCACAATCATCTATTAACCAACAAGCTAGTATTATGAAGAGGCTTTACTAGGGACTCTAATTTAGTTTACAAATCACACAACTATTAATGTTTTCTTTTAATACTGTTATAGCATGAATGCAAACATTTATCATAAACACAAAGATATAATAATAACTATATTTATTATTGCCTCTAGGGCATATCTCCAACATTTAAAATGGATACAATCTTGATTATTTCGCATATTCACCAATATATATGGTTATGAAGCGAGCTTAATACCATCCTCCTCGGGAATGATGTGAGGATAGTATTGTTTGGAATCTAACTTCGAGTGGTGCATACTCCACGAAGTCAGCCTACAATGCCCAATTCTTTGGGGGGCAGGGCCACTCCTAAGGTAAATTTCTTTTGCTTGGTTAGCAATCCAAAATAAGAATTGGATGACGTGTCGTCTTAAAAATAGGATGGGACAATTGTGTCCTTTGTTCTTTATGCAAGCAAACCCAGGACACATCGACACACCTTTTCTCCCATTGTAGATACACAAACAAGATTTGGAGATCGGTCAAGGATTGGCTTGGATACCAGATATTTGGATTCAAGAATGGACGCCGGACATCAACATCTAGGCATGGTGGATTATGATGACTAGGAAGGACACGGAGAATCGCAAGGCTATGGCATCGCTAGTTATTGTTAGAAATAATGGGCTAAATCATTAGACCCATGTGTGATTTCAGATTTTCTCTAAATCTCAAAGCCCATGTATGTGGAAGCCCATATGTGATTTGGCCCAAGTTGGTGGCAGCTCACATGTGTATGGCAAGAGTTGTGGGAGCTAAAGTTTAGTCCCACATAGTAAGTTGAAGGAGAGTTGCACCGCCTTATAAGGTGGAGTGTTGCACCACTTTGTAAGTGAGTGAGAATAAGAGAGCTACACGCGTGCTCCTCCTCCGACGACGTTGCCGCTAGCACTCACGCTCGTCTCGTCACGACGCGTGCGCGCCGCGGGTTGCGGGTTGCGGGAATCTTGCCGAGCCGAGCTTTATTTTGTTGCTCAGGAAAATGTGTTTGATTAGACAGACGTGTCAACAATTAGCGGATTCGGGTCGCTCCCGAATCATGGGCTATCTGTAACCGACCCAAACATGCACGACGTCTTCGTGTTCTGTACAGGATTTCCGAGCCGCTCTATATAAACGCCTGTGCGGCTTCCGCAACGCACGACACCAAACCAATCTAGGGTTTTACCATCCTCTCTGCTTGCGCCGCCACCGTAGTCTACTCCATCCCGCTTGTCGGCGTGCACCGGCGGTCGGGAGAGCAGGTCTCCGGAACCACTCGCCTTTGTGATCCTGTAAGGGAGAGGGCGAATAAGGTTTTTGGGAAGCGCTCCGCGCGACTGCTCAAGTTTGTCATCACGGCGTGTCTTCCCGGTCGTCAAGCCGGATCTCGTGCACGTCGTCTTTAACGCCGACTTCTTCGACAGGCTACTGCACCAACGGCGACTACATCGACAACCGATCAGTACGTACACCATCATCAGATCTGTTGTTTTACTATGGCTGTTAGTGCGTATAATCTTCTACTGTTCATTTTGATCAATACATCTAGTATGTTAGAGGTTCACATGATTGTAGGTACCGTTGTCATGATTTATATTCTGGAAATAATCGTGGAAATTATGCCTAATAATCCAACAATCCAAAAACCTTATTTTAGGCAATTTCCTGAATTAAACATGGGACACTTGGCCGATGCTATGAAGCCGGAAAAGTTTACCAGTGTTCATTTTAAGAGGTGACGGTATAAGACCACTTTGTGGCTGCAAGCTCTGAAAGTATTCGAGGCTAGTGAGGGTTTACCTAAAGGAACTACATCTGACGAGGTTCGAAACAAGTTCAAGGAAACCAATCTTGCCTTTGTGGGATGCGTTCTGAGTGTTCTTGACAACAAGCTATTTGATGTGTATATGCACATCAAAAATGGAAAAGAGCTCTGGGAGGCACTGAACGCTAAGTTCGGTGTAGCAGATGCTAGCAGTGAGCTGTACATCATGGAGAACTTTCATGATTACAGGATGGTTAACAACCGTTCTCTAGTTGAGCAAGCTCATGAGATACAATGCTTTGCCAAGGAGCTTGAAATCCTCAAGTGTATCTTACCCGACAAGTTTATGGTTGGGTGCATTATTGCAAAGTTGCCTTCTTCGTGGAGGAACTTTGCCACAACTCTCAAACACAAGAGACATGAGATATCGGTTGAAAACCTGATAGCGTCTCTTGATGTTGAGGAGAAGGCTCGGGCTAAGGACACTGCTGAGAGAGGAGGCGAGGGTCAGTCTAGCGCCTACATGGCGTAGAAGAAGACCTTCGGCAAGAACAAAGGGAACTATAAGCCCTCGTTCAAAAAAGCCTGAAAATACTACAACCTTCTAGAAGAAGAAGAAGAAGAAGAAGGCGAACAAGGCCGAGCTACATTGTTATTCATGTGGAGAGCTCGGACACTTCTCCAAGGACTGCCTAGATCGTGCAGATCGCAGAGGGAAAGGTGGGAAGACTATCAACATCATGACCGCTAGCAACACTGATGGGTGCGGTAATTTATTTACTGTTCTTTCAGTATTTCAATCACCATATTGGTGGATTGATACGGGTGCTAATGTTCATGTGTGTGCTGACATCTCTATGTTCAATTATTATCAGGTCGCTCGGGATTCATCCGTCCTAATGGGGAATGGATCACATGCTTCTGTTCGTGGTGTTGGCACGGTGTATCTGAAGTTTACTTCCGGAAAGATCGTGCAGATGAGGAACATGCAGCATGTCCCTACTATGAACACGAATCTCTTTAGTGGCTCCCTTCTGTGTAGAGATGGGTTTAAGGTTGTGTTAGAGTCTAATAAAGTCGTTGTTTCAAAACATGGACAATTTATTGGTAAAGGTTATGAGTTCGGAGGCTTGTTTCGATTTTCACTTTTAGAGTTTTGTAATAAATCCGTGAATCATATTTGTGGTGATGTTAATGATGATACTAGTGTTTGGCATTCTCCTTCACATTAATTTTGGTTTGATGTCTCGGATGTCCAGTATGAGTTTAATTCCAAATTTCACTATTGCCAAAGGTTCTAAGTGCCAATCAAAGCAACCTCGAAATCCTCACAAGGCTGCCGAGGAGAGAAACTTGGCACCTCTAGAACTCATACATTTTGATCTATGCGAGATGAATGGTGTGTTGACAAAAGGTGAAAAGAGATATTTCATGACATCGATAGATGATGCTACTAAATTCTGCTATGTTTACTTGTTGCAAACTAAAGATGAGGCTTTAGACTACTTTAAAATCTATAAGTCCGAAGTTGAAAATCAACTAGAGAGAAAGATCAAGCGTCTTAGGTCGAATCGTGGTGGTGAGTATTTTCCCAAAATATTTGATGAATTCTGCCAGGAACACGGAATTATTCATGAGAGGACGCCTCCCTACTCGCTCCAATCGAACGGGGTTGCCGAGAGGAAAAACCGCACGCTGACTGACTTGGTGAATTCCATGTTAGCCACTGCTGGTTTATCAAAGGCATGGTGGGGGGAGGCTTTGTTGACTTCATGTCATGTCCTGGATAGAGTTCCTAACAAGAATAAAGAAAAAACCTTATGAGGAGTGGGCTAGGAGAAAACCATCACTTTCGTATTTGCGCACTTGGGGGTGTTTGACAAAGGTCAACATACCGATTCCCAAGAAACGCAAGCTCGGACCCAAGACAGTGGATTGTGTCTTTCTAGGATATGCTCCACAGAGTGTAGGCTATAGATTTCTAGTGGTTAAATATAAGGTACCTGATATGCATGTTGATACTATAATGGAATCTCATGATGCAACATTCTTTGAGAATATTTTTCCTATGAAAGATATGCATAGCATTGGTAGAATTTCATCTGAAATACTTCCTGAATCTAGTGCATCTATTGAGAATTCTGAACAACCACATGAGAAAGTCCTTAAGAAGGATGACGATGAACCTCTCACGAGGAGTAAGAGACAGAGGATTGCAAAATACTTTGGTAATGATTTCATCGTGTACCTTGTGGACGATACTCCCAGATCCATTGCAGAGGCATATGCATCTCCCGATGCAGATGATTGGAAAGAAGTTGTCCAAAATGAGATGGACTCGATTCTTTCTAATGGAACTTGGGAATTATCGGAATGACCCTATGGTTGCAAACCTTTGGGCTATAAGTGGGTGTTCAAGAAGAAGCTAAGGCCTGATGGTACTATTGAGAAGTACAAGGCGCGGCTTGTATCTAAGGGCTACACACAGAAAGAAGGCGAAGATTACTTTGACACATATTCACCTATCTCTAGACTGACCACCATTCGAGTACTACTGTCTCTGACTGGCTCTTATGGTCTTCTCGTTCATCAAATGGATGTGAAGACAACTTTCTTTAATGGAGAGTTGGAAGAGGAGATCTATATGGATCGGCCGGATGGGTTTGTGGTAAAAGGTGAAGAGACAAAGGTGTGTAAGTTATTAAAATCTTGATATGGCCTGAAACAAGAACCTAAGCAATGGCATGAGAAGTTTGCAGAACTCTAATTTCTGTTGGCTTTGTCATTAATGAGGCTGATAGGTGTGTTTACTATCGCCATGGTGGGGACGATAGCGTTATATTATGTTTGTACATGGATGACATTCTGATCTTTAGTACAAACATGAAAGTGATAAATGAAGTCCAGTCTTTCCTGTCAAAGAGTTTTGATATGAAAGATCTGGGAGAGGCTGATGTAATTCTGAACATCAAGCTTATTAAGAACGAGAATGGGATTACTTTAGCGCAATCTCATTATGTTGAAAAGGTCTTGAGCCGATTTGGCTTTAATGATGGCAAGACTTCTCCAACACCTTATGATCCCAGTTTGACATTACAAAAGAATAAGAAGGAACCAACAGATCAACTGAAATATTTACAAGTTGTTGGTTCTCTCATGTACTTAGCAAGCGCTATAAGACCTGATATCTCTTTTGCTGTGAGCAAGTTGAGTAGGTTCATGTCTAACCCAGGTATTGATCATTGGCATGCACTTGAAAGGGTCATGCGCTATCTATGTGGTACAATGAGCTATGGGATTCACTATTCAGGACACCCTGCTGTGTTTGAAGGATATAGTGATTCGAACTGAATCTCTGACGTTGATGAACTCTATGCCACGAGCGGGTATGTGTTTACCCTTGGAGGTGGTGCAATGTCATGGAGATCCCGTAGACAGACCATATTGACGAGGTCAACTATGGAAGCAGAGCTTACTGCTTTAGACACAACCACTATTGAGTCAGAATGGATGCGTGAGCTCTTGATGGACTTGCATGTGGATGAGAAACCTGTGCCGACAATCCTTTTGAATTGTGACAACTAAACTATTATTGCCAAAGTGAACAATTCTAAGGATAACGCGAAGTCATCAAGACACGTGAAGAGACGTTTGCAATCTGTTAGGAAATTGAGAAACTCCGGAGTAATAATTCTTACGTATATTCAAACAGACAAAAACCTGACATATCTCTTTACAAAGGGACTATAACAAAATGTGATAGATAGTGCATCGAGGGAGATGGGGTTGAGACCCATGGATGTCATACCTAGTGGTAACCCAACCTATGTGATGGGAGATCCCGTGAATTAGGACCTGGGAAGAACAAGCTAGTGGGTGGACCGAGGAGAGTATTTTGTAACCCTCTCTATGTGAAGATGCATAACTCTCATAATCTATAAGGCAGGTTGGCAACATGCCTTAATGTGTTTATGTTGGCTTCAACTAGCAAAGATGCCGTCCTACAGGGCATTCTTGAAAGAACACACCTATATGAGCTTGATTGTAAACGTCGCGGTCTATGAGACTTGGGTGATCTCTAGTAAACTCATGAAGAGACCAGGAGTATGACGCATATGCTCCAACCAGCGGGGTAGGCTACTGGCAGTCAGGTACTAGTTATGATTTTGAGTGAAATCTATTGGCACCAAACTTGCAATTCAAGGTTCGTCCATTGTTCAAGTTGTTGATAGACGTAGTTCAAAATTTTAGGCGAAAGTTCAACTTAACAGTCTCTGCTGAAGCACTGATATATAAATAAGTAGTGAGGATTGGCAAATCTTCAAATGGGCATTTGAGATCTGGTGGGGGATTGTTAGAAAAATAATTGGAGAAATTAGACTCATGTGTGATTTCAGATTTTCTCTAAATCTCAAAGCCCATGTATGTGGAAGCCCATATGTGATTTGGCCCAAGTTGGTGGCAGCTCACATGTGTATGGCAAGAGCTGTGGGAGCTAAAGTTTAGTCCCACATAGTAAGTTGAACGAGAGTTGTACCACCTTATAAGGTGGAGTGTTGCACCACTTTGTAAGTGAGTGACAATAAGAGAGCTACATGCGTGCTCCTCCTCCGACGACGCCGCCGCTAGAACGCACGCTCGTCTCATCACGACGCGCGCGCGCCGCGGGTTGCGGGTTGCGGGAATCTCACCGAGCCGAGCTTTATTTTGCTGCTCAGGAAAATGTGTGCGGTTAGACAGACGTATCAACAGTTAGCGGATTCGGGTCGCTCCCGGATCGTGGGCTATCTGTAACCGACCTGAACGTGCGCAATGTCTTCGTGTCCTCTACGGGATTTCTGTGTCGCTCTATATAAACGCCTGTGCGGCTTCCACAACGCACGACACCAAACCAATCTAGGGTTTGGCCATCCTCTCTGCTTGCGCCGCCACCGTAGTCTACTCCATCCCGCTTGCCGACGTGCACCGGTGGTCGGGAGGAACCACTCGCCTTTGTGATCCTGTAAGGGAGAGGGCGAATAAGGTTTTTGGGAAGCGCTCCGCACGACTGCTCAAGTTTGTCATCACGGCGTGTCTTTCCGGTCGTCAAGCCGGATCTCGTGCACGTCGTCTTCAACACTGACTTCTTCGACAGGCTACTGCACCAACGGCGACTACATCGACAACCGATCAGTACGTATACCGTCATCAGATCTGTTGTTTTACTATGGTTGTTAGTGCGTATAATCTGCTATTGTTTATGTTGATCAATACATCTAGTATGTTAGAGGTTCATGTAGCTGCTGTTGTCATGATTTATATTCTAAAATTAATCGTGGAAATTATGCCTAATATTCCAACAGTTATGCTTAAGAGAATCGGATTTGGTAGTGCTAACAAACATAAATTATAAATTTAAATTGGTGTTCTACTCCCCTCCGAATTCAATCCTAGTATAAATTGAGTTAAAAGAAGTCTATGTTTTATTGTATAGTACAAATATATGAAGATCTACAATACCAAATCTATATAAATGGATTTCCATAATTAATATTACCATATCTCATTTATTAAATATCGTAGTTGTTCATATTCCTTTCTATGCATTTGGTCAAACTAATAAAGGATTACTTTTTAAATGGATTTTTATGTCACTTATTTGGAGACCCAAGAATACTACACAACATAATTTTCCGTCTTCATTTTTTTCAGAGTATACAATTACCACATACATCCTCTATCTGAGTTACACATTGGAGATGCTTATGAATCCATCCGGGCACTGTAAGCACAGAGACTCAACTCTACCGAGTCATGTCGCTTCATGCTGCACACTATGTTTGGTTGTATACTGTCAACTAGACAACATACATCTGTTTCACATAGTCGCTGTCCGTAATGGTATTGGTTAGACCGATATGTTGTACTAGTATTCTCTACTAAGATATTTAAGGATGTTAATACATACATATATGTAAACATCAATAATACATCCACATTGCAAATTTTATTCCTTAGGAGACACGTTTGTATTTTACTTTGATTTACTTTAGCAACAAACAAAATTATGTGTTACATCTAAATTAAATATGTACTAAGATAAACTATCACAAACAAAAATTAATAGGTTTCGATTTCTCTTATATGTAAATCTATAATTTTGCAATGAAACAATCTAAATGCATATCTAGTTGCAAAATTACTTAATTATTTTATTAAGTATAGTATAAAACATACAAGTTAAAACTTTATGGCAAACTTTATATCCATGAAAAGGTGACACGGATTAATTACAAAGATTTACTGAAGATAAAAATATTTAGTATAAATATAACTCGTGTCTAGGAAAATTATAAACAAGAAAGGAAATGTGAGCTCATGTCATTATGGGAAGATATATCTTTATGTGTGGCTAGTAATAAAGATAATAAACATCCAAATTGACGGAAGACATAATTGTTAAATTTAAACAAAATTTTGAAATTTTGTTTGCATTAAGCTATATAAAAACTCAATGAAATTAAACAGAATTTGACATAATCAATCTTTAATTTAAATTGATTCATTTGAATCCGATACATAATATTTTTTCTACAAATATTTCATATATGCACCAAAATAACGAAACTATCAGTTTAGTTTGAATCATGCTCTTAGATATTTTCAATAATAGGAGTATTCGATGATTTAAAATGTGACAGAAATAAAACACTGTAATTTTTATAGAAAAACTTGACCTATGTGTGTACACAACAAATGAAGACAAAACCATACCGATATAAAGATGATTTTGTATCGACATAGGCTTGTGCCCCAGTCTCTATATCAATGGATATAAGATGATGATCCCATAAAAAAAGATAAAACAGACTAGGCCGGCGCGGAGGGCCGGTCCAAAGACTAAAACGTTGTCCATGCTACTTGAACACCTTATTGACCGTGCACTTCCTGTTTTGCCATAACCAACTTGGGGTGCTAAAATTATAGTATGGAATAAATGTCTATGGTTGTTTATACCGGAGCAGAATTGTTTTTAACCAAAGGTAGGAAGCAACAAATGCAATCCATTAGTGATGCATGGTTCTAAAGCAAACGGCAGGTATTCACCATCATAGTCAATGAATTTACCCAGTTCAGATGGTTTGTTGCTTGCGCGGTACTGCGGTGGCAGTGAGAGTGTGCCACATGTGAAATGCAAGAGAGAGAACACTTACATGCATACGAGTCAATGAGTCGAGCATCCAAAGAAATTAAGCCGAGAATGGTTCCAACTTCCAGATGAATGTGTGAAACCATGCATACACTCATCTGCCCATAAACACAAGATAGATGCGCTATTTTCCCAATCGATTCATTGGGGATCGATCGCTAGCAATGCAGAAACGACAATGCCCAACGAACCACGCAGCAACCGTCTTCGGAAATGGTCAACATCGTGAAGAGAGTGCAACACCACGAACCAATCAGTCCACCCCGAAAACTTTTATTTCTGAGGCTTTGTTCGGTTAATCCCTATCCCAAAAGGATTGGATAGTTTTGGAGTGGATTTGAGGGGATATTGACTTGTATGGGATTTAATCCACTTTAATCCCCTCCAATCCACTTAGTGCACGATGGACGTCAGATGGGGAGTGAGTGAAGCACCACCAACCAATTAGCAATGGCAAAATAATTCTCGAGACAAAAACCGTCACACACAAACCTATTGGGCCTCATCGAGGCTATTCATTGAGATTTTGCATTAGATCGCGCTTGTTAGACCATTCGCATATTGAGCCTATTGTGGTTCTGGACCGTGGCTGCTTGTTTCCTAGCTCTGCTTCAAGACCCAAACCGTCAAGCACTCGAGCCGGATGAACGTGTACATACACTCACTCCATGAACGCATGCACTCTATCCACATGAGCATCTTCCAAAGACTGAGACTAAGAGACACAAACATGTATTAGTTTGACTCGTCATTTTTATTGTAGGTATGCAGTTTGGTATCAATGTCACTTTTGTTTGGTTGGCTTTAGAAAGGTACAAGATTGTGTTATGGAAGAAGAACGAGTGTGAATATCGAAAGTTTGCCTTTTTATGCTTTATTTTGTAATTGTTGGAGACATATTTTGTATATTTACCGTGTACTTCTAACTACTATAATATATCATGGTATTGATTAGCAAAAAATGATGTCCTTGATTCATTTGTACGGCTCAAGAAGGCGACCCATTATCAGTAAAGAATAGATTAGTCATCGCTTTAATACACGAAACACATACACATACATATTAGATCAAGTCAACACCGGAATTCGCACGTTGTGGGCAAGATGCTGGCTCTGATGTTCGAGGTTCAGTAAGCTCCTAGAGCTATAGTGTGGTCGATGGCATGGTCACATGAGGCTGGTCATGGTGTGGCCATAGTGGCGGTGGGGTTTGTGCAGCAACGTCAACGGGAGATGGCCGACGTTGACAAGTAGAGTGTGGAACAAGTTGGGGCATCAGTTCACAAAGGACAAATGAAGTCGGAGCTGCCATGTCATGGAGGGTGACACTTGCGGCAACTATGGCACAAGTTGCGGTGAAGGCTGGTGCAAATTTGTGGAGTACATTTTGTAGCGAATCCATTGTGGAGTACTTAGCACTTCAATAATTCAAGTAGCCGGAACCGGAGTAGCCTCCTTGCCATTGGAGTGCCAGTTGTGATATATGTGTAGCTTGAAACTTTCGTTGCAATGGTTAGTGTGTTGTTGGTTTATCAATGGTGGAAGTCAGAGTTTTCAAGTTGGAGTGCATGCAATGGTGTGGTGACGGTTACACTTAGATAGCTAAGACACATAAATCTTAGCAGTGTGCACTGAGTTTGTGTCGTTCTGCGCTGCCACTCACGGATCTCGTTGGGACTAAACTGGGCCAAGTCCCGCCCAGGTCTTTTGCCAAAAACAATATAACTCCTACACAGGCCCAGCCCATCAGCACATAGTGGCCTGCACGTTACCTCGTCTTCTTCGCTCAACTCTCCCAGAGTCCTAGTATCCTCTCGACAAAAATCGACGGAAGAAGCAGCCATGGGGATGTGGCCGCCTCTCTAGCTCTAGCGATTTAGACAAGGAAACAAGGTGGAATAGGGGGAACAGGTGGAGGGCACAGGCGCAGCTTTGGGGTATGGTCAAGTAATGGTAGGACTAACAAATCTTAGGATGGATGAATGGACGGGGGACCTCAACATTGAAATTTGGTGGACAAAGCTTGCTTACAAGTGCAAGGCCATGGCCTCCATGACCATGCTCGTGAGTTGGATAATTTGGAAAGAGAGAAACACAAGGGCCTTCAACAACAAATCTGCACCGCCTCCCATTCTACTCGAAATTATTAAATGGGAGGCTAGTCTTTGGGTAAAGCGGGATGCCAACGGTTGAGTTTTGTAAGGTTGGTCCTAGTGGTAGTATTATATTACTAGTGCATGATACTATGCCTCTAGTGCATTGTATCATAGTAGCGGTATATTTATTGATTTGTAGAATCTTTATGTAAAATGTGTATACAAGATTTACTTGTCATTATGATTTCTAACTTTACGTGCTATGATACGGTATCTACCTATGATACACTAGCTACCTCTCTTCATTAATTATGGCGCCACATCAGATTTTTGCCAAGTTGGCATGCATGATACACCTTATGATATTAGCACTAGAACCAGCCTAATGACGGGCGAGTAATCCGCATGTGGTCTGGTGTGGTGTAGTTGTAACTTGTCAAAACTATTATGCTTACTTAATTAAATGAGGCACAGCCTCCGTTAAAAAAAGTTTGCCGCATAAACGATTTGACGTGTTGCAAGGAGGAGAAAATAATGCAGGCACAAAGCGACTCTTGGAAGTTTGAACAGAATGGTAGCACGATCAAGCAATTCGTACTACTAGCAATGCATAATAAGAAAATATAAAACCCAACGAATTTATAATTTGCCGAACGGAAGATTGCGTTCCACACTATATCGGAGGAGCAGAGCAAATGCGCGAGAGAGTCCTTGTTCTCGCCTCGGCTCTGGGTGTCGCCCACGAACGCCAGATGAAGCAGATGAAGCTAAAACGATGGAAAAGAATTGCGCTGATGGCACTGCCTTGTTAGCAACAGAACGATGATTCATCATCACCGCTTCGCTTCGGCTCCCGCGTCGGACCGGCAGGCAATGGCCGATTGTCCAATCGCCCATGCGGCGGCGTAATGGCGCGCCACCGTCCGTCCATCATCCTCCCGCCCTCGCCACGCTTTCCCAAAATGGCTATAAAAGCTGGTCTTTAGAGCACCCATCTTTCCTCCACAATCCACCAAGTTTTAGGCAAAGAGAAGCTCGGCGAAAACGATGGCGGAGAGGTAGCCCGGCGACCCGACTCGAGGAACGGGATGTTAGCACAGTAATTCGTACTACCTACACACAATGCATAATAAGAAAATAAAAATGCAACGAATTTTTAATTTGCTCAGCAGGATCACCAGGCTGACCATGAGCATGTGAAGATGCGAAACTTCTACTCCCTTGGGTCAATATTAATATTCTCAACTTACTTAGATTCATATGTATCTAGTTAATTATTTAGCCTAGATGCATTCGTATCTAGACAAAATTAAGAACATTAATATAAAGCTAATGAAGTAAAATAAACTATGCTTCCATATGACAGTCGCCGTGTAGCGGATTTGACCGGTTTCGGGGTTGAGATGAAGCGGCCGTACCTGTTTATAAAAGAGAAATCAAATGCACGGCAGAACTGAAAAAACCAGGATCCGAGTAGCAGTAACTGAATATCGGAGGAGCCGAGCACATGCGCGGGAGAGCTGACCACGTCCAGTGTTTCCGCTTGTTGGATCTTCATTGATGATCACGTGATAGCCGAGAATGCCCGACAAGTGAGGTGATTACCACGTGCTGCGTTATCCTGACAGCGGTTAACGGTAAAGACTGAAAGTGCCCCGAAGGTAATAGTTTTGAGATGAAGCGGTCTGCTAACTTATTTATATACTCTACTAGCCGGATGTAAAGTACGACGCGTCAACTAAGATTGGGATTGAGAAGTGCCCCAAAGGTTATAGTTTTGAGAGAACAATACTATGGCATGTACTACTGTACAATGCCAAAACAACATCTGCAGCAATGGAAGCGGTAGAGAACTACTCCCTCTGTTCAAAATATACGATGCGTCAACTAAAACAAGTCTAGATTCATTTTTTTCACAAACCTAAAACATCTTATATTTTAAAACGAAGGGAATAGTAGCATAGAAGTACATGTGTTGTTGTTTGTGGGCTCTATGCTGTCGCCTGGATATCATCGCTTCTCCGGCCAAACACTAACGTGCTACACATGACAGTGCGACCACCATCACGAAACGCATGCAAGGTCAGGCGCACTGAAGTCTGAAACTGATCGCACAAAAACTTGCTAGTCCTTCCTGCTACCGCCCCCTTCGCTGCTGTTTGGCCGCATCCGCCACGGGAATCAGCGTGTGCAGACAGTTGGGTTCGCTCGCCTGCCTCCGCGTCCCATCAACTAGACATGCTTATACCGTTCCAAAAAAAAAAACTGAACATGCTTATGTCGGGACACGCTGTCTGTTTTTTCCTGCGTCAGTTGGGAGCTTCTCCCTGAAGCATGTCAGGTTCAGAGCTCGCTGACCTGGCTGGACGCTTCCGTCAACTGTTCCGGGAGAGCACCACCACTCCTTTGTCTCGGCGTATGGGGCGACAAGGACGCGCACCTGACCCTGAACAATCACACGGTACAGTACTCGCTCGCTTTTCATCCGCACACAATTCTTACGTCTAGCTTTATAAATAAAGCAATATTTATACAAAGTTTCAACACACCAAAGACAGAGTGCACCATACACACACCACAAGGGCCGCACCCCTCAGCGAATACAAGGCGGTGCCAAGACCCAGCCGAAGAGAACGCACACACGCACACCCAGATACACCCAGATATAATTTTTGTGACATATGATTCATATTTCGTTGGCCAAATTTATAGTCAAACATATTTTTTGAACTGTGTGTTAGCCTAATAAACCCGAACGGAGGGAGTAGTACATACACACATAGACACACATAGGTAAATCAATACTCCCTCCGTTCCAAAGATTAAGGTTTATTTTTTTTTCAAAAGTCAAACTATGTAAAGTTTGACCATATTTTTAGAAAAACATATTAATATTTACAACATGAAATCCATATCATTCGATACATCATGAAACATAGTTTCACATGGTATCTATATAATATCATAGTTTTTTATATTTTTTTATAAAAGTTTGGTCAAACTTTTTATAGCTTGACTTTTTTTTTAAAATAAGCCTTAAACTTTGGAATGAAGGTAGTATTTCCTCCGTTCAGAAATAAATAATTTAGATTTGTCTAATGTATCTATACATTAAAACATGTATAGATACATTCTAATAAGTCAGTTATTTATGAACAGATGAAGTATTAATGAAGATGAAACTACAATGCTAGCCGATACTACTAGTAGTAGGTAACCACTGAAAATATCAACCTGCACGTGAGTCATGGTGCGAAGTTTGCAGGGACAGACAAAACCACAAAGTGCGTGTGTGCCATCGAACCAAGACGTCGAGAAATGACATCTGAGCGAGTTGAAAAATTACGCTACTCCATACTATCTAATCAGGGCCGGCCCATAGGGCAGGGCAGAGGGGCGGTAGCCTAGGGCCCCAAGGAGATAGGGGCCCGGTCTAAAACTTATATGTACTATATTTGTCTTCTACTCTCGAGACCCAATATAGTTGAATAATTCTAAAAAATATAGATGGCCTAAACTGCAGCATGCCATGTCTCTACTCTGACTTCTTCACGAAAAATACTCCAAAATTTTGTATAGAAAAGAGGAAAGTACAGGTTCCATTTAAGAAACTCATAGGCATACATCATTCAGTTTGGATCATGGAGAACAACATCAAAATTGCCCCAACAAATACTCCAACATTTTTGAATCTTTTTTATGCCACCATTTATGTGGCCTCTCAAAATATGCAGAACAATTCTGCCCTTATGTGTCTCTATAAAGTTGTGAGTATTCATCAATGGATACTAACGACACAATCACATGATTATATTATTCCGCAAGAAGCTCCCATTCGATTTCCAACGGTAGTACTTGTCCCCATCATCCATGTTGTAGAGACTATTTCATCCACTTATTAATTCAGTGTCTAATATGTCTAGTCTTCTACTCATTTTTTGCAAATGCATATGAATCAGTTACTTTCATAATTTTGTTCTGTGATTAATTCTAGAGGTATATATGTATATACACATGTACACAAGATCAATTGATAGGAATAAGTATTATGGTAAATAGTTTGCTCGATCAATAGAAATGAGTAGTTTTGAATGTCTTCACCGAAATTCGGAACGTATGGATTATATAATTGTGTAGAGGCCTAGGAAAGTTAATCATGCTTAAACTTTAAGTAATACTACAAAATTATCATTAAATTTAAAGATATATTTATGCAATTTTCTAAAATAGGGGGGCCATTGCCCCCTCCCCCATCAATTCAATGAAACTTTGCCACTTTAAATGAGTGGTCTTTGGTGCCGTGTTGCCCTAGGGCCCTCAAAATCTATGGACCGGCCATGTATCTGATGAAAGGAGCGCACAATGCAATAAGACGAACGTTTCAAGCCTTGTTGCATGCGCCTGACAAAGTTGACGAACCGAACCATACGTGATGTTTCGGCTAGCTTGGGCGCACGTTAGGCCGGCTTGTTTACACACGACATAATGGGCCTTCTTGTCTCTCCTCTCTCTTGTGCTGGCCTGTCCGATTTTGTCTGTTTGGGTCATGCTGCTGGGTCGCGGCTGGCTGGACATGCTGTACCACGATCCAAAAGCGCTGGTGCTTTGATCCAAATGGACAAAATCGGACTGCCCCAAAGCTAAAAGGTTAGGGTAAAAAGTATTGTGGCCAAAACAACATCTGCAATGGAAGGGGTACAGAACTAGCATAGCAGTACATCTGTTTGTGGGCTCTGTGCTGTGCTGTTGGCTGGATAGCATCGCCTCTCCGGCCAAAACACTAACGTGCAAGACGTAACAGTGTGATCACCATCACGAAACGAAGATCAGGAGCACTGAAACTGATCGCACAAACATAACCCTGACCCCCCCCCTTGCCGCTGCTTGGCTGCATCCTCCACCGGAATCGGCATGTGCAAACAGTTGGGTTCGCTCGCCTGCCTCCGCGTCCCTGACTGCAGCTCGCAACCAAAATCGCTGTCAGTCAGGCCAACATCAACCGAACATGCCTGTGTCGGGCCACCCTGCATGTTTTTTCCTGCGTCGTCAGTTGGGAGCTTCTCCCTGACATGCGCATGTCAGATCCAGGGCTGGAGTTGGAAGCTTCCGTCAACTGTTCGGGGGGAGCGGGCGGCCATTCCCTTTTGTCGCGACCATAGCCAAGACAAAACAAGCGCTGGCGCCACCGGCACAATCACACGGTACGGTACTACTACTCGCTTTTCACACGCACACAAAAAGGTGTCTGCATTTTTCTCTTTCGGACTAAGTGAAAAGTCTGCAGAACTTTTCGTGTGGAGTACCACTACAGCTGCTCTCGTGAGCCGGCGTTAGAATTTCGGCACGACAAGTCGCATACGCGCCACAGTCCATCCTCGGACAAGAAGTTTATGAAGAAGCTAGCTAACGAAGATGCACCAGAACGCATAATTTCCAGGGAATTCAGACAGAACAGGAGACAGTAATGGGGAAAGATCTGATGGATTGTATATCAACACCGCAACACGGATCGAATCGCATAATCTCAATAACCAATATATAGAACTATATGATACTCTCTCTCTCTCTCTCTCTCTCTCTCTCTCTCTCCAGAACCGACTTGTCTTTGTCTAGTTTCGAATATATCTATACACTAAAATACGATGTATTTTGGAGAATTTGGAAAGCAAGAAATATGGCATGTTTTGAAAATAAACGACCATATCAGAGCCGATCGAAGTGCTGAATAGGGTGTGTTACTGGATTAAATGGTGGACCAATTTGCAGGTATCGGAGAACGCAAAACTGAGCCACAAATGGGCGCAGGATTGCTAGAACAAGTCGCCGGGTGATGTCTTAAAAGCTAGTCGAGGATGGGCGACATGAAGACCGAGACTAGGAGGCTGGTCGAGTTATGGTGGTAACCGGGGGTCCGGAGAAGAGGAAAAATTGTGTTCTTTCTATAATTTTAGCAAATATTCCAACAGGGTGTGTTGTTGGCGGTTGTCTATCGGGCTTCTTGTTTGGATCCTTTGTCAGGCAAGTAGAAAAAAAAACTTTCTTCTTGCTCAAAGTTCTTTCTTTTCTAGTGGTTGTTGTGTTGTGATGGAACTTTGTATCTCGTCTGGTTTATCTAATAGAAATCAAGGAGAAATCCCTTTTTATAAATAAAAATACATTAAATTCTATCTACATACATTTGAATCTAGCCAAAACCAAGTCAGTTATTTTTTATGAAGAAGCTAGCTAACGAAGATGCACCAGAACGCATAATTGCCAGGGAATTCAGACAGAAGACAGTAATGGGGAAAGATCTGATGGATTGTATATCAACACCGCAACACGGATCGAATCGCATAATCTCAATAACCAATATACAGAACTATATGGTACTCTCTCTCTCTCTCTCTCTCTAGAACCGACTTGTCTTTGTCTAGTTTCGAATATATTTATACACTAAAATACGCTGTATTTTGGGGAATTTGGAAAGCAAGAAATATGGCATGTTTTGAAAATAAACGACCATATCAGAGCCGATCGAAGTGCTGAATAGGGTGTGTTACTGGATTAAATGGTGGACCAATTTGCAGGTATCGGAGAACGCAAAACTGAGTCACAAATGGGCGCAGGATTGCTAGAACAAGTCGTCGGGTGATGTCTTAAAAGCTAGTCGAGGATGGGCGACATGAAGACCGAGACTAGGAGGCTGGTCGAGTTATGGTGGTAACCGGGGGTCCGGAGAAGAGGAAAAATTGTTTTCTTTCTATAATTTTAGCAAATATTTCAACAGGGTGTGTTGTTGGCGGTTGTCTATCGGGCTTCTTGTTTGGATCCTTTGTCAGGCAAGTAGAAAAAAAACTTTCTTCTTGCTCAAAGTTCTTTCTTTTCTAGTGGTTGTTGTGTTGTGATGGAACTTTGTATCTCGTCTGGTTTATCTAATAAAAATCAAGGAGAAATCCCTTTTTATAAATAAAAATACATTAAATTCTATCTAGATACATTTGAATCTAGCCAAAACCAAGTCAGTTATTTTTTATGAAGAAGCTAGCTAACGAAGATGCACCGGAACGCATAATTGCTGTGGAATTCATGCATGAGCAGACAGTAATGGGGAAAGATCTGATGGATTGTATATCAACACCGCAACACGGATCGAATCGCATAATCTCAATAACCAATATACAGAACTGTATGATACTCTCTCTCTCTCTCTAGAACCGACTTGTCTTTGTCTAGTTTCGAATATATCTATACACTAAAATACGCTGTATTTTGGGGAATTTGGAAAGCAAGAAATATGGCATGTTTTGAAAATAAACGACCATATCAGAGTCGATCGAAGTGCTGAATAGGGTGTGTTACTGGATTAAATGGTGGACCAATTTGCAGGTATCGGAGAACGCAAAACTGAGTCACAAATGGGCGCAGGATTGCTAGAACAAGTCGCCGGGTGATGTCTTAAAAGCTAGTCGAGGATGGGCGACATGAAGACCGAGACTAGGAGGCTGGTCGAGTTATGGTGGTAACCGGGGGTCCGGAGAAGAGGAAAAATTGTGTTCTTTCTATAATTTTAGCAAATATTCCAACAGGGTGTGTTGTTGGCGGTTGTCTATCGGGCTTCTTGTTTGGATCCTTTGTCAGGCAAGTAGAAAAAAAAACTTTCTTCTTGCTCAAAGTTCTTTCTTTTCTAGTGGTTGTTGTGTTGTGATGGAACTTTGTATCTCGTCTGGTTTATCTAATAGAAATCAAGGAGAAATCCCTTTTTATAAATAAAAATACATTAAATTCTATCTACATATATTTGAATCTAGCCAAAACCAAGTCAGTTATTTTTTATGAAGAAGCTAGCTAACGAAGATGCACCAGAACGCATAATTGCCAGGGAATTCAGATAGAACAGGAGACAGTAATGGGGAAAGATCTGATGGATTGTATATCAACACCGCAACACGGATCGAATCGCATAATCTCAATAACCAATATACAGAACTATATGATACTCTCTCTCTCTCTCTCTCTCTAGAACCGACTTGTCTTTGTCTAGTTTCGAATATATCTATACACTAAAATACGCTGTATTTTGGGGAATTTGGAAAGCAAGAAATATGGCATGTTTTGAAAATAAACGACCATATCAGAGCCGATCGAAGTGCTGAATAGGGTGTGTTACTGGATTAAATGGTGGACCAATTTGCAGGTATCGGAGAACGCAAAACTGAGTCACAAATGGGCGCAGGATTGCTAGAACAAGTCGCCGGGTGATGTCTTAAAAGCTAGTCGAGGATGGGCGACATGAAGACCGAGACTAGGAGGCTGGTCGAGTTATGGTGGTAACCGGGGGTCCGGAGAAGAGGAAAAATTGTGTTCTTTCTATAATTTTAGCAAATATTCCAACAGGGTGTGTTGTTGGCGGTTGTCTATCGGGCTTCTTGTTTGGATCCTTTGTCAGGCAAGTAGAAAAAAAAACTTTCTTCTTGCTCAAAGTTCTTTCTTTTCTAGTGGTTGTTGTGTTGTGATGGAACTTTGTATCTCGTCTGGTTTATCTAATAGAAATCAAGGAAAAATCCCTTTTTATAAATAAAAATACATTAAATTCTATCTAGATACATTTGAATCTAGCCAAAACCAAGTCAGTTATTTTTTAACAGAGGGAGTAGTACTAATAAAAGGTAACATGTGAACAAGAACTCGATCGATAATACTCCCTTTGTTCCAAAATAGATGTCTCAAGCTTTTCAAAAATGGATGAATCTATATATTAAATAGTGTCTAGATTTATCTAAATTTTGGTAAATCTGAGACATCTATTCTGAGACGGAGGGAGTATATGTGCATGCTACTCCCTTCGGTCCATATTATTGTTCTTAACTTTGTCTACATTCGTATGTATCTGGTTAAACATTTAGACTAGACGCATTTGTATTTAGACAAAGTAGTCGATGTGAACCGGAGGTAGTAATAGGTAACCACCAAAAAATCTACTCCCTGAGATCTATATTACTTGTCGTAAAAATAGATGTATATAGACATATTTTAGTACTAGATACATTCGTATGTATCTGGTTAAACATTTAGACTAGATGCATTTGTATTTAGACAAAGTTGAGTACACTAATATGAACCGGAGGTAGTAATAGGTAACCATCGAAAAATCTACTCCCTTCGATCTATATTACTTGTCGTAAAAATAGATGTATATACTATATACATCCAATCCAATAATAATTAATATAAATCAAAATTAATAATAGAGCATCACTCAAAGAGCTTTAGAAACTAGAGCCGGGACGTGAGCTCAATTTCCAGGGAGAAATAAAAACACAAAGCTCCGTCCAGAAATAACTGATTTGGCTTTATCTAGATTCAAATTATAATTTGGGGGATTTGGAAAGCAAGAAATATGGCATGTTTTGAAAATAAATGGCCATCAGAGCCGATCAAAGTGCTAGATAGGGTGTGTTATTGGACTAAATGGTGGACCAATTTGCAGGTATCGAAATTCGGAGGATGCAAAACTGGAGTTACTAATGGGCGCAAGATTGCTAGAACAAGTCGCTGGTGATGTCTTCAAAGCTAGTCGAGGATGGGCGACATGGAGACCGAGACTAGGAGGCTGATCGAGTTATGGTCGTAACCGGGTCTGGAGAAGAGGAAAAAGTTGTGTTCTTTCTATAAGTTTAGCAAATATTCCAAGAGAGTGTGTTGCTGGTTGTTGTCTATCGGGCTTCTGGTTTGGATCCTTTCCTTAGTCGTAGTCAGGCAAATAGAAAAACAACTTTCTTCTTGCTTAAAGTTGTTTCTTTTGTGGTGATTGTTGTGTTGTGATGGAACTTTGTAGTTCGTTTGGTTTCTCTAATGAAAATTGGGGAGAAATTCCGTTTCGTAAAAAAAAAACACTAAAATACGTTTAGATACATTTAAATCAGTTCAAACCAAATCAGTTATTTTTAAACGGAGGGAGTAGTACTAATGAAAAGTAACATGCGAACAAGAACTCGATCGATAATATATGTGCATGCTACTCCAGTGCTAGAAGATACTACTACTCCCTCCGGTCCATATTATTATTCTTAACTTTGTTATATTCATATGATGCATTTGTATCTAGTCAAAGTTAAGTACACTAATACAAACCGGAGGTAGTAGTAGGTAACCATTGAAAAATCTACTCCTTCCGATCCATATTAGACATATTTTAGTACTAAATATATCAAATTCAATTATAATTAATATGGATTGAATGCAGGGAATAGCTGAAGAAGCAAGACGTTGAAAAATGACATGTGAGCGAGTTGAAAAATGACGCTAATCCATATTATTATCCGACGATGATGATGGAAGTAGCGCACAAAGGAAGCCGAACGTTTGAAGCGTCCCATGCGCCGGTCAAAGTTGACAAACCGACAATATAAATTCAGCCGTTTCGGCTTCGTCGCACACCGGCCTTTTTGCATAACAGTACTACATGTTTTTTTTTTTTTTGAGAATTCACTGCATGCCATATATTAATCAAACGGGATTACAACACAGGCAGGAAAATATCCAGAAAGACCCAGAGAATACGTGTCCTGGGAACATTGCACAAAAGCCCCAACTGAAAAGAAAATAAAACCAAAGCCCTTGAAGGTCCTTGTGCAGCCACCCTTCACCGATTTATTATGTACTAGTTTAGTTTAAATTTGATATAATCTACCTATATTCGTTCAATTTACTGAAATTCGCCCATCTTTAATGAATTTTAGTAGAACTTGGGAATTCAGCCTGGCTACGTGAGTAGAAAACTGGATGTAACCAGACCGAAAACTAGTTCTGTCCGAAACGAAAAACAGTCCGATTTTCAGCCTGGTTCGCCCAACTAATTGAGATGCTCTAAGGCATCGGAAGAGCGGAGCACCACGTGCGTCCGGATTGCAGCCGCGGCCCACCATGTTGGGTTCTTCGAGCTGTTGCGCCTTGATGACGTGGTTGCCCGATGCCGGGCGTGGGCAGGGGGTGGGGATGTGATTATCAAATCGTTTCGTGTTTATCCTCTGAATTCTGAGACAACATCTGCAATGGTCAATCGAACGTCTGCCTTTGTGCTCTCAACAAGTCTCACCGAACGAAGGGGCCTTGGCTTGCTAATTGTAGCCTTTGTGTGCTGTGATAATTTGGCTGCATCCACGCACAGTAGGAATCGTGTCTGTTGGAGAACAGTTGGGGTTCGCTCGCCTGCTGGGGGCCGAGCCCGCGCCGGGGTGTGAAAAATCTCCAACGCCGGGGTGTGAAAAATCTCACCACGACACGTCGAGCCCGCGCCATTTGTTATCGCAACTATAGAGTCAACCACCAGGACAACAAGCTGCGAGCATGACTGTGATGGGAATTCTGACAAGCAATGTTCATGGCAGCTGGAGTTGTTCAGCAGAGAAGAGGTTTCTGAACGAGGAATTCTGACCAACAGGTGACAGTAACAATGGAAAAACATACTACGACGAATATATCAACACAGATCGAACAGCATCATCTCAATAAACCGGTATATATAGAAGAAGTACTACTACTGGTATAAAGAACCAAGCGAACGGGTAATAATCGACCGATAATATATGTTCATGCTAATCCAATGCTAGCAGCTACTACTAGTATAGGCAACCCACCGAAAATATCTAACAAGATCCACGGCGATGCACAGCAACATCGCCCCAATCAACCAACCAATCGAATCGAATAGAGAGACGGAATCCCCCAGACGCACCAACAAATCAAGATGGGAATCAGAACCAGACTTTGCAGTCGACGGGCTTGAAGGCGGGCGGCGCTGCGGCTCCAGGGGCCGGGAGGCTGAGCGGGCAGCTGATCCTGGCCCTGGGCCCGGCGACCTTGAAGGCCCAGACCTTGACCCTGAGCTTGGCGTTGAGCTTGACCTCCACATCGAACGCGCCACCAGACTGCTGTCCCCGGAAATCGCTCGCGGTGGCGTCGCCCTCGAGCAGCTGCTGGCCGCCGAAGACGGGTGAGAGCTGCGTGGAGGCCTCGGTGGGCTGGTAGAAGGCGTCGAGGGGCGCGTACCCGAAGCGCTGGTCCTCGTACAGGGCCAGGGCCTCGACGGAGTCGTAGTAGAGGCCCACGCGCTTGTTGGGGTTGCGGACGGTCATGGCGACGGTGAGGTTGTAGGTGAGGGCGGAGGACGGGGAGAGGGTGAAGGCGGTGAGGGAGGCGGAGTCGACGGTGGCGGCGATCATGTGCGGGCGGAAGATGAAGTAGAGGACGAGGGCGAGGATGCCGGCGACGACGAGCACGGTGACGAGGATGCTGCAGAGGCAGCTGAAGAGCCCGCACGCCAGGCACTTGAACGGGCAGCACAGGCACGACGCGCACCGGCTCGCTGAACCCATCGGAGAGGAGGCTCTTGCTAGGTTGGGCGCTGGATGACGGGGTGACGGGATTCAGGCGGCGGCGGCGGCGAGGTGGAGGAGGAGGAGCGAGATTGGATTGGGTGTGTTTGGTGGAATTGTGGTGGCGGGTGGGTGGGTTATAAGTAGTAGGGGGCAGGCAGGGGAAGGTAGGGGGGATTAATTAGATTGGACGCGGTTTTTGTGTAAGCGCGTGGTGGAGGGGAGATTGATTGACTCTTCTTCTTCTGATGATGATGGAAACGGGAGAGCGTGGATTTTGGGCTGGTTTCCTTCCGTGTTTTGGTGTGATTTTTGGGAGAGAAATCAATCGCGGTGACTTGGGGGAAGGTTTTGGGGAGGAGGAAGAAGACCAACGGGGAGGGGAGGGAAGGGGAAGGGGAAGGCGCGGGGTAGTGGGGGTGGAGGTCCTGCGTGGGATTGGCGGCCACTACAACTTGGTCGTGGTGGAGGGAGTTGTAGCCGTTGTGGACTTGTGGGGTTGGCTGGGCCGCTGGGGTGGTGGTGGGCGAAGCCAGCAAACGCGCACGGTTGATTGTTGGTTTGACTCGGCCGGCTGTTTTCTTTCGTCTTAATTCTGCACGACCCAGCTTTACCTTGTAGTGCTAATTGATTGATGCTCTAAACTGATTGGTTTGTTTCGGTTTCGGCCTTCCCGTTTGGGAGCCGCATCGTCCCTGCTTTCCTGCCAACTGTTGCCTCGTCGCACCGTCCAATCAATAGTATTTGGCAAAATTGGATTGTGTAGGCTAGTGGTTGATTCGATAATAAGCAACCTGAATACTACGTTCGTCCCAAGGATTAAGGATTATATTTTTTTTTAAAGTCAAACTAACTTAAATTTAACAAGTTTTTGTAGAAAAATATTAATATTTGCAATAAGTAATCCACACCCTTCTATTGGTATCTATATAATATAATAGTTTGATAGTTTTTTCTAAAAGTTTGGTCAAACTTTTTATGGTTTTTTTTTTTTTAAATAATATAAGCCTTAAACCTTGGGATAGAGAGAGTAAAAGTTAGGGCTAATTTCTATTCCATCCATTTCCAAATTATAAAATATTTTTACTACTAGTTTTTTCCTAAAACACATATACCTAGACAATAGACATGTACTAGTATTCTCTGTGTATGTTAGGAGAAAAAGAGAGAATGCATGAATAATCGCAAACGGAGCTTGGATCTGATGGTTGGGTTCTCTGTGCTAGAACCAGCCTACCTACGACTCAAGTCCTACACTGGCAAAGATGTTTGCTTTTATCTGAATTTATTTCAGGATTATCCGGCGCTATTTTTGCTCAGTCCTTCGGAGCCTCTCGTAGGGGCCCCTCATACATGTTTCAGAAAAAAAAACTAAAACATCGTATATTAACGTTATATATATTCCGCTCCTCTCATTCCTACCTCCGGCTAGATCTCCTTACCTTGTCGATGTCGCCTTCGGCACGGGTGATCGGCAAAGGCGGCCTGCTTTTCCCAGCACGCTTGGAGGCGAGGCGGCGCTTCAGCTCTTGGCCGGGTGGTGGCGGCATTGCTATGGTGTGGTTGGGCAGCGCTCTCATGCGTCGTAGCGCCGGCACACATGGCAGCAGCAAGGATAACTTTAAATTTCCAACTAGTACTAGTATCTGACGCAATCTTCCTTCACACATGGCAGGTACCCGGTATTCCGTACGTGCGATCTTGCAGCTTCTTTCTATGACCGGCACAAAAAAAAAAGTAACAGAAAGTATCTGTCGTGCAACGCGGTGTGCTGACCGGGTTGGCGTGCGCTGCTGGCGTGTTAAGCAGTGCCTGTCACTCTCAGCCTCTGAAAATCAGATGGCCCACGCGGATTGTGTTTCTATCCGAAACATCTTCGTGTCAGTTCAGCTGAGGTGTGCTGGCTCGATCGGCTTCAATCTTCAGAAGCAACCGGCGTCGTCAGTTCGTCGTCGCGCGGGAGCCGCGTGACAACTAGCGAGGTTTTACTAATGCATCATCGACATTGACGGTGTGAAAGTGACTTGTGGCGTTGGCGCGTTGCGTGTGTAGAACGGTTGCTGCGCTATTCTCGGCGGGCTTTGCCCGAAGTACTTCTTGCATCGCAAAATTGGAAGCACATAAAATTATTTTTTTGGTTCAAAGTCAAACTTTCAAACCGTTACCAATTATATAGAAAAATGTGTTGATATTTATAACCCCCAATCAATACTATTAGAACCAATATGAAATATGTCTTTATATTTTGTGCATTTGATATCATAGATGTTGATGATTTTCTCTATATGGTTAGTCAAACTTTAAATTTATTGACTTTGACCTAAAACTATATGAGTCCTAATTTAGGACAGAGGGATTAACTCACAAGTAGGCTAGGGTCCATGGTATAACATGCCCCCTGAATGAAACAATCTAATTAACTGCAATTGACAGGGGAGAAATCCCATATTGGAAATACCCCGGTCATGCTTTGTTCGGTTCTCTGGGTCTAATTCCCGGTAGGGAACTGATCACCATCGGTTTGGCGTGGAACCGGACCTGTCACTATAATCCCTGACAGGTTCAAACACACTCTATGTTTAATCCTCTCCACCGAGGCTGACTGTTCGGTAGAACTGTGGTCTGTTGTTGGGGTTTGAAAATAACGACACAAAAACATGTATCTGGAATATGGATGATAAAATTACATAGAATTGCAATTATGTTGTGAGTATAAAACTCTAGCAATAGGATACCTCAAATCTCGTAACACTTATTGCCTGGGTCGTTGCACTTATCGCCTTGGTCCAGGGCTAGCTCTGCCAGTAAATAAAAAACATACCAATTCTTGACAGCAAACTTTACGAGCCTTTTCTTATAAAATGGCGTGTTAAAATAAAAAATATGATTTATTTATAATGAACTTTTAAACTTTTCGGGCAACTAGAGTGCATTTTCTCAACATGTGATCTTTGGCACCACTGTCTTGTATTCTAGTTAAAGTTAACCATCATAATACAAAAATTAAATCAAGGTACAATCATTTCTATTATGCAATTTTGACTTCTACCATGCATATTGCACTAAAACGGAGCATATATTACAAAGGGAACTTACGATTAGTTGTTAACTTGAGACACTATTTCTTCAAATTAATTGTTAAATCATATTTTCTTGATTAGATATAAAAATAAAATTGCATGTCTTCGTAGCAGATGGATTGTACATATATGTGTGTGCTTGTGTGTACTTTATTTTCCTCAATATCATGAGCTACCACTAAAGGCCATAGAGGTTTCACGAAAACATTATTGTTTGTTTGAGGTGCATGTAAATAGAAAATATAACAAAATGGCAAATTCTAGAGTATATGATATATTGATAGGGAGTTTTTATCTACTTGTTGCATTGTTCATGGTCCGTTCATACCCTAGAATGTCTTTCACATGCACAAGTTCAACAATCGATTGGCATAACACACTTAGTTTGCACTTGGTACTGACGATATCATCACTTGTCTCAACTCGCATAATTTTTTTTATTTTTCTGTTTGCTTGATCCACACTCTTATAAAGGTGATTGCTTGTACTTATAGGTCCAGTTGTTTGGACTCCTGTATTCTCGTTTCCTACAAATAGGTCCAGTTGTTTGGTTGCTCAGATTGTTTTCTTTTTCCCCGATGATACATTTTATAGGTGTTTGGTGTGGTGTTTTGCATCTGATCACATAGGTTATGATCACCCATTTCAAATTTGATGATCTTACCACCTCAGCACACACACAACACATGATCACAAGAACATTCAGATGCACCCAAGACACACCATAAAAGCAATATGCAGCCATAAACATTGCTACCTACACATTCAGATCATCGTCATAAGAGTAACAGTCACCATTACAGGTAGCAATCAGGGGTTATAAACTTGACTCCTGACCAAAAGAACCATTAGGAGGGGCATCCCATGCCCCTGAACCACCACCAGGGGCTTACCCTGATGAAAGATACCATCAACATGGATACCATGCCCATGAGATTCGGATGACGTCCAGCTGATGTCAGCAGGCCCGGGTGGACCAAGTGATGGCCAACGAGAGTTGTCCACGGAGCACTGGTGAAATGACGCCTGTACCAGCTAGACCTCAAGCTGAACATGTCTTCATCCCCAAACTCTGAACTCTGTATGAATCCCATCTGTATCAAGCCACTCTGCGAAGTTGCCCCTTAGCAAAAAATCAAAATCAGGATCGGACGGACATACAGATGGATACAGTAGTCAATCCAGAAATAGCCAGGCATACAGAAGACTAATTCATCCATTAGATAGCAAGCTACTCCATTAGATAGCATACATAAGACTAATTCATAAGACTAATTCATCCATTCGATCCATATTAATGTACTTAACTTTGTCTAGATTCAAATGCATACAAATCTAGAAAAAACTGAGTTCAATAATATGAACCGAATGGAGTACTAAAATATTCATTCGGAAGCACACGTACACGAGACTAATCAGTTTTACCATGTTTTGTTTGGCATAAAATAGTTCTCACATCTGAACTTAGAGAACTTGTGAATTACTAGTTTGCAGTGCACGTGGTGCCTGGTAGCTGCGCGGTGGAGGCCCTGCACGATTCGATCGGTGCTGGAGGAGTGGAGGCGGAGGTGGTATATAGCTTTAATCCAGCGTTGCGATGTAAAGGCGTTGAGAGCCTGCATGGCGTCAGGCGTTGCCGTCGCCGTCGTTGTGTTTGGTCGTCAGCCGCCTGAAGGGATGCGGACGCGGTGCTGGATTTCGCAGATTTCACGGCCTTGGCCACATACGCCACATAGTTTTCGCAGGAGGCCATGTACGACATTTAAATTATTTTTCGCGGGCGGCGTATGCGGACCGCTGTACGCCCCTGCTATTTACATCCTGAATCGTGACTGCCGCCGACACCACTACCACACATGAGGTACGAGGAGATCAACTAGCCGTAGCAGAAGCGGCAGCTCATCAGCTCCATCGTTCTCACCACGACACAAGAAGCTGGGAGGCTGCTTCCCATATCCCGATACTGTCAGCATCATGTCACTAGATCAGGAACTTACCCTGGTCGGCGGTGCCGCAGTCGATGACGAGGGAGTCATAGAATACGCCGCCGAAGCGAGAGAAGAAGCTCTAGGCGCGGGGATTGGGGCCGCCGGCGCGGCCGAAAAAACCCTATTTGAGTCGAGGGTAACACCGACTCTGGCGGGGGCTTCTCCGGCCTGCTTGGCTGCAGATGCCGCTTTCTACGAGGTCGTAGTCGACGCAGCCGCTGTCATGGCCGTCCAAGTTCCATGCGAGCAGATAGGCGCCGGAGCCCTGAGCGCCCTCGCGAGGGCCGCCTCGTCGCCGCCGGCGAGATTCTCGAGTTGAACTGCAGCCCATAGGCTGTGCGCGCTCACCTGGCCGATGCCGACGCCGCGAAACGGAGGGGGCAGGCGGAGGAGCAGCGGCCATGGTCGGTAATCGTGGTGAGGGGAGTGGGACTGGGCAGTGAGCTGAGTGGCCTGGCCAAGGGGTTAAGGTGAAAATGTCCCGTCTCCCGCGCTTCCCCAAGCGTGCAAGCGACAGGCTCGCCAGGGCCTGGCTGCGTGGCCGATTTCGACGTTCCCAGTGGACCAAGTTTTGACCTGCTTTAAGAATCGTGTGGTGCAAAAATTTCATCCAACCTAGCCCTTCAAACGGGCTTATTTCTATCCTCACGGTGCGAGAAATGGCCGTTGGCCCAACACGCCCTCTATGTCTTCGTATTCATTGTTTGCGCATCTAGCCTTAGGAAGTGCTCAGATCAAAAATAAGTGGCTCGGATTTGTTTAAACTTGCATATATCTACAAGCTAAAACACATCTAAATCACAAAGCTAGATAAATTTAAGTCACTTGTTTTCAAACAAGAAAATGTATTTTCTCATTTTCAAAAATAGGTGAACTAAATTTGACTAGACTCGTACGTATCAACACACCAAAACATGTCTAGATACTTATTTTGGAAATAAAATAAATACAGCACTAATATATTCTTGAAATTTTGAAGTTTGGTCGTGTGAGCTGCTCAGCTGATCAGCCGTGCCAGCTCGACTTTCTTTAGCTCTGTGCGTGTTCGTCTCCGCAAGCAACCGAAGTTAGTTTTTCGCGCAAAGCCGCGTGACGACCCACGAAGCAGTTTTCCGCGCAAAGCCGTGTGATGACTAACGAGGTTTACTAATCCAACATCACCGACATTTTTGTTGTTGTGGATGGTTTGAAAAATGACTTGGGGCGCTGGGTGTGTCGCTGTAACCGGATGCTACGTGCGTCTGACGAGCTGAGCCTTTGCAGCAGAGCTAGGAGGAAACTAGGGTCCACGAGAGAATGGGCCCGCAAGCACACTCGGCCGATACGTTCATCGGTGGAAGCGATGCGAGTGTGTCTCTGTAACCGGTCGCTACGTGCGTCTGACGGGCTGAGCCTTGCAGCGGAGCTAGGAGGAAACATGGGTCCACGAGAGAATGGCCCCGCAAGCACACTCGGCCCATACATACGTGCCTATCGGGTAAAGATCCAGGCCCACGAAAAACTAGCAACAACTGAATGATGTATACAAATTTTTTTCGAGGAAATTTTGTACTTCCTTCGTCTCAAAATAAATATCGCAGGTTTATCAAAATTTAGATAAATCTATATATTAAATAGTGTTTAGATTCATTCAAATTTTGATAAATCTAAGACATCTATTTTAAAACGGAGAGAATATATACTACTAGTACTAAATCTAGCTATTCCCTTTTGCTCCTCTTGGCCAACATACTAGATTGTGCTGAAAAGTTCCGAAACAACCTTCTCTTCCGTACCATGTGCTGCAGGAGTCGGAGAGCCCAAAACTAATGGTGAAATGAAGCCCTCGTCCACAAGTTAGGTCCGGCCGGCGCCCTTGTCTTAGAATAGCAACCAGCCTCCTTCCTTTATCGCTCCGATCTCTTCAGCGAAACCTCAAGGAAGCAGCTCAGCTGAGATGCTAAAGTCAGAGACCAGATCTCTTTAGCAGGGTACAAAGGTGCAGCTCACTACTATTTTCTACCTAGCTCGTCAAACATGGCACGCGCCCTTTGTACTCAACTTTATTTCTACCAACATTCTTACCATGGCTCGGTTTCTTCTGCTATTGTTTCCCACGGTATATCTTCAAATTAAGGTCTCTAACAATATGTGGTGTGAAGGAGAGAGAGCAGAGAAAAGCAAGCAGCCACATCGGTCCAATGTCGATCACTCTTTTTCTTTGTGACGAGGGGGGTCCAATGTCCATGACGATGACGGTCTAGCTTATTATGGGCACGATGTTATCAAGCCTGGATGGACATATGGAGCCAACTATATGCATCTCTATCTCCTCGCTTTATATCGCACGCACACGGAATGGCATTACACTACACAGAATACAGGTATGGAAGAAAGAGATGGACTCGCAAGGTAGGCAGGCAGGTGCAAGAGCAGTTGATGCGGCGGGCGATCGAAGAAGGACACTACTATGCGTCCCCCGGGAAATCGGTGGTTTTCATCCCCGGAGCTGCAAAGCCTTGCAGCGGGCGGAGGTGGAGGCCCATGGCGGCGCTGCAGGGAGCTGAGTGGGTGCGGCTTGGCGGCCGATCTGGGCCGGGTGCACGGCCGGTGGAGCTGTACAGGTGGTGGCGCATCCGCAGGTGGAAGAAGGCAGAGAAGAGAAACAGGGTGAGGTGAGACTCCCGCATCGCACATCGCTGCAACGACCCGGGGAATCGAACTATCGATCCCCGGGGGAATAGTATCCTTTTCCATCGGAGAAAGGGACTCGCAACTGAAAGTTTCCAGCTAGAGCTACCACAGCTTAAAACGACCGGAAACCGTGTAAGAAGCTACCGAAACGTCGTTCATGCGTGTAGTATTTTGCACCAAATTAAGCGTCCCCCAACCGTACATCCACATAAGTACTCTCTCTATCCCAGTTTATAAGACGTACGCGTATACCTAAGTCGTCCGCATGAGCTATATAATATGAATTATATAATATAAAAACTATATCATTAGAAAATATAATATTTGAAGTTTCTAATAATATAATTTTTATCTTATGTATCTCATGCTAAGTTGGTTAATTTGTTAATCTAGAAATACGTGTAAGTCTTATAAACCGAGACGGAGAGAGTATTACGAATATGTTCAGACTTAATTAGGTGCACTGACGCGGCACCGTCCCTGTGGATCGCCTCCGGCCGTTTTCGATCTCGAGCGACGGCCTAAATGCACTCGTGGACTCCTCGAAACAGGATTTTGCACCAATTTGTAAACAAAGCTAGACGGTTCAATTCACATAACAGGATTTCCCCACACTTTTTGTAACCTATCTGATGAAACGAAAGGCGCCCCTTATTCCTCACCTTTTCCACTTTCTACGACATATAGTATCTAAAGAACTAAAGGTGTTCCTTTTCTCCCCAAACCTTCGCCACAAATGATTGCTGCTTTTGCAACCTAGCACCCATGCATGATCACCCTCAGAGCATCTCCATCCGTGTTCCCAAGGCCTTTTTTTTTGTCCGGACGGGCGATTTTTCGCCCAGTCACGTTCCCAGGGCGCCGATATCGTCTGAATTTGGTCCAACTTTTGTCCGGACTTTCCAGGACGATCCCGGGGCGCTGGAAACGCCTGGGACCGCCGGACAAAGCAAAAACGCGGGTGGGCCAACCCTGTCGGCGACTATAGGCCAACCTTCGGCCCTTTTCTTCTCCTCCTCCCGCCAGTTTGCTGAGATCCCGCCTACTATGCCGCCCAAGGGTTTCATCAAACCCCGATCCACCGTCGGCAAACCAACGGAGAAAAATGCGAGGAAACCGAGAGCGCCGACGAAGAGGCCGGGCGGCTTGACCAACGCCGAGTGGCTTGCCCTTGTCCCGAAGAGGATGGTCGAGTCGGACGGCCACAGGGACAGGAAGGTGAGGTCCAAGGCGGCGAAGGCGGCCGCTGAGGAAGAAGCGATGTGGGCAAAGCAGGCGGCGGCGTGAGCCTCGCCAAGACCAAGGACGGCGTGTACAACCCGGAGGCTCCTCCCCCTGCTGTCGACGAAGGAAGGCTGGAGCTCGGCCAGAAGAAGGCAAAGATGCTCAAAGCCACAGGACCTCCCGCCGAGCGTCTCCATGCTTCAATCAAGAAGTGCATCGCCGACATCACGGCCCATGCAGAGAAGAGGGAGGAGAAAGTCGACGAGAGGTGGGCACGGCTGCTCTAGAACCAAGACCGCAACCTCGACCTCCTCAAGGCAAACTACGCCGACAACAAGAGGAGCACGGATCTCCAGTTCCTCATGGGCGGCGAAGAAACCTCGGCGATGAGTACGCCGGTCAAGGCCTGGTACATGGCGCACCGCAACGCCATCCTCCAAGAGGACAACGCCGCGCCAAGGACGATCGCCTCCGCCGCCACGACTTTGCCGAGCTCTGCGTCCACCTGATGCATCATCAGTTATACAACTATATATCACCCAGAAAATGAACACATGTTCTGCACAAGTGACCGTGTGTAAATTAACTTCCACAAGGCCCACACGGTTTGTACTGTTTGCTGGATAGCTGCTCCTGCTCCCAGCAGCAGGCAACACCCAACTTGTTTGCCAGTCAGTCCTCCCCACACACTGACCAATGCTGATCCTCTTCATCATCCTCCTAACCCCACAACCACCCAGAAATTCCCCTCTCCACGTTCCGCGACATATATACCGCCCACCGCCCACAGCTCCTTCCTCCATTTTCCTCCTCCTCACAAGCCACAGTTGCAGGCAACCAGCTACCTCATCGACCGAGCACCTCACGTTCCCGTGGCCTGAGGCGTCCAGGACGCGATCACCATCTACGATGACGATCAAGTACTGCGGCGGCCACAAGGGCGGCGGCGGAGGCGGCTGCGAGTGCCACCGGGATCGGCTGCACCGCAAGCTCTGCGGCGCCCTGCTCGCGCTCATCCTCCTCGCCCTCTTCGTCGTCCTCCTCGTCTACCTCGTCCTCCGCCCCCACAGGCCGCGCTTCTACCTGCAGGACCTGGCCGTGCTCTGCCTCAACGTCACCCCGCCCGCCTCCGCCTACCTCTTCACCACCATGCAGGCCACCGTGGCGGCGCGCAACCCCAACGACCGCGTCGGCGTCTACTACGACTCCGCCGACGTCTACGCGCAGTACAAGGGCGTGCCCATCACCGTGCCCACCCGCCTACCTGTGTCGTACCAGGGCCACCGCGACCAGTCCGTCTGGTCGCCGTATCTCAGGTCCATGGACAGCGTCGTGCTGCCGCCCGAGCTCGCCGTGTCGCTCGCACAGGACGAGACCGCCGGGTACGTGCTCATCGACATCCGCGTCGACGGGTATGTCAGGTGGAAGGTCGGCACGTGGATCTCCGGGCAGTACCATCTCAAGGCCAACTGCCCCGCGCTCATCACCGTCAACCAGGGCAGGGGAAGCTACGGCGCCACCACCGGCGGTGGAACCGAGTACTTCCGGTTCCAGCAGGCCGCGGCCTGCAACGTCGACGTTTGATTCCACTGATGATATCGCTGTTCAAAGAAAATTCCCTTTTGGATTCTTCTTTTATTTTCTCCATTTTTTGACCTGCTCAGTTCGTCTGAGTTAGCAGAATCGGTTAACTGAAGAGAACTCAAGCTTCAGTTCCAGTTCTTCAGAATTTTTCACCTTTTTTTTTCAAGTACGTAGAAGAATTGTTCTCTGCTGGAATCGGGTTGGTTGCATGGGCGGGCACAAGATGCTGACAATGGGTATTCAGAGTCACAAAAAATTCGAATGCAAAAATGTGAAGGTTCACTTGTTCAAGAAGAAAGTGCATGAGACAAAAGATTGACAATACTAGAGAAATAACGTATCCATTTGTAAACTCATAGCACAACTTTGTGGTTCTTCAAGGCTTGGAAACCTAATATGATTGCATCTTCAACTTGGAAAAAGAATTCCTTCTCAAGATATGTAACCAATCAATCATTAAATAATTTAACTAGAAGAGCTAACTTTTGTTTTGCTAGTTTAGAAATTAGAAAAGAAATTACTGAGGATTCAGATTTTAGAACCCTGTTATGTGAGAAATCTCGGACTCGCTGGCTTCTGCACTCTGTGTGTGGCCTGTGTTTAGAACCCCCTGCCGACAGCGTCGCTGTGCTGGCCTCCTCATCAACAGAATCCATTGCCGCCACGACCTGGTGTGTTGATCGAGCGAGATTGGAGCTGGACGCCTCGCCTAAACTGCTTGAGAGGTCAAATGACTAGTACGGGAGATGCTATGGCCCAAGAGTACAACCACATTTGTTTGGCTAGAGGCCAGGAGACTAGTACGTGATTTTGTTTTACTGAAAATAATAGGTATTCAGCTGAATACCCATGAATACATGTGTGCCCGCCAGTGGTTGGTTGGATGTAGCCTTAAAGTGGAAGGGAAACTACGGAAGATATGAAATATAGGGAGTAAACGTGAAGGCCCGTACAAAGATTTCGGATCGTGCAGCTCCACTGGGCAGCTAGCTAGCAGAGCTACTTTGTTCATAGTTTCCCTGACTTTATCTTAGTAGCTTGATTTCTTTTTGGATGGAAAAGAGACGATCTTCTCTGCTCGCTCATGCTTGGGATGTACGGACCGATCAGGTTGTAGCTCAAAAAGCGTCAGATTTGAAAGCGATCGGGCATGAGTAGCTGATCATTTAGTACTCTCCCTCCGATCCATATTAGTTGACTTAGATTCATTTAGATACGAATATATTTAGATAAATTTTAGTGCTAGACAAATTTGAGTTAATTAATATGAATCGGAGGGAGTATTATAAATTCTCATAGTGATTGATAGTACTCCCTCCGTCTTAAAATATATGTCTTAAATTTTTTAAAATTTGAATAAATCTATATATGAAATAGTGTCTATCCAAATTTTAATAAATTTGAGATATCTATTTTAAGACCGAAGAAGTATATAGCGTGCCTCGAGATGATACATTATCTCTTCGCCCAGCCCTAGCTTGTGAGGAATTCCTGGGCACGCAATACTTTATCATGTTGACTCGAAGGTCCTTTTCATGATTCTTGAGTGTGTATTCATCATCACTCTGACGAGCACCCAAGATTTCATTTCCTTGTCTGAACTTAGTACCGTAACAATATATGTAAGAAGTCTATTCAGACTTAAAAGTCTTATATGTTTTCTGATTATGACGGGCATATATGTAAGTGAAGAAAGAAGGAGCATGACTTTATGTGGCCGTGATTGTAACGAGAGCGTTTTCCAAGTGAGAAAAGGAGGTGGCGGGTAAGGCGTCCACATCAGATGAAGCAGACCCCGAAAGCAAAGGAAGCTGCTAATGTGGACAGCGTTAGACATGTAATTTCCTTCATATACAAGTATGGTATAGTATGATAGGAATAAGCCACAAATTTACATGTATAGGTGGGAGGCCAAATGCCAATGTGAAGAAGGCCAAAATCCATCATAAATACAACTCTAACATAGTATACTGCCTGAATACAGACTCTTATGTACTTGGTCAGTTTGTTCGATTGACACGGTATCAGAGCATCTTCCTTCCGCTACAAGAAGTCATGTCTATGTCCATGTCAGTCTTCATAGTAAAAAGAAAAAGACAAACTTCCCTCACCCTGAAATATGAGAACCATATGTTGCTGTTTTTTCATTTTGCTAGGAGTTTGACCGGTTGGTGCCTTGATCATCTCTTCTCTCATCTTCCCAATTGTATACAAGACCTATTTGAAATAGCGAGCAATAATCTATGTGGATCTTCTAGATGTGTTATGAATCACTCTAAACCGTTGGTTATGGCCCACAACATGAAGAAACATAGCAACTTGCTCTTTCACAAAAGTGTGGATGATATCTTCCAGCAAACGCCTCTCTCTAAACCTTTTGACAAGTTCATAGAAGGGGCCTATTTTCATCCGAAGCATTTGTAAATCCTCAATGTTCGTTTGAGTTGTAGATGTAGTTCAAGTTTGCTATCCTCTCTTGATCTCAGAGAAGCATTGGACCATATGTCAGTGGTGGAAAGACAGCATAGTCTTGTGCACGAGCAGAGCAGAAAAAAATATAAACATCTACGATATAAAATGCACGTAATGTAAAAATATATTTTATTAAGGTTCTAACAATACTATTTTGATATTATAAATATTGACACTTTTTTCTATATAGTTAGTCAAATTTTGAAAATTTTGACTTTGACCAAAAACTATATGTGTCCTAATTTAGGATAGAGGGAGTAGATACGTATACAATGTGAGACACGGGATTTGTTGTTCGCTTTTTGAAACAAGGACAAGGGAAGGGAAGCTTCTCATCCTCCACAATTTGTTCGAATTGTCTGTCACAAGTGACCAAAATAAGGGCAATGCCATGCCGGCTACTTGGTCCGTTTAATTTGGGCACCGGCAGCGGCTAGCTAGGGGCACTGCTCATGAATGGTTGTTGGCGATCGATGTTGTCAAGTTAAGGACAACTCGGAGGGGGCCAGGAAGCCATGCTGATCAAGCACGTACGTCTCATAATTCCTAACACGCAGCTAAAAAGCACATGCAAGAGCACATGGTTCATACGGCTCGACTAATCGGCAATTGAAAAGGTCGTCTCGGTGCCACAAATGAGCACTGAGACAAATTACCTGTCGTCCATGTCATATATATTCAGATTATGCCTGTCCCAACAACGGTCCTTTTTTTAGGGAGACAACAGTCCTTTAGAGGGTTGGTTAAACAAAAGAGAAGGACAGAGAATGCACAACCTAATTAATGACTCTCGCAGTAGAGAAAAGTATATGCTCTTCGAATGACAGTTCAGACAGCAAAACACTTGAAAAGTTCCATGGAAAGCAAAGTATCAGGTCTTCACATCCTTAGGCCTAGCTTGACAGTCATTCCCTCACGTACGTCTACAACATCATTCACCAGTCAAGTTTCGTCAGCATGCGCATGCACCCACCCACCGAACAACCATATATGCTCAACTCAACAATGTTAAGAACTTCCAGTAGTATGAATATGCACGAGATACAAAGTTGTAGACGCGACGAATCGGTCTAATGAAGTGGCAGGATATATCAGGTTCGACAGGTATGCCGTAGCATCCATCATTCTACTTTCCTCCTACATATACACAAAGTTAAGAAACAAACAAAGCATGTAACAAATCAGCTTATAACCTCTACCAAGTGTTATTATTCTAGACATGGATCGGCCGTGACCCACTGCAAGTTACCTAGTCCATTAAACAACCAACAAGATATCATCACACTTTTCTACCCAGCCCCTGTCTGAAATCTACTTTTTGACTAGAACAAAACGCCATGCATCACTAAACCCACTGCTAACGGCTCTGCTGTCAATATCTAGCTAGATCCAGAATTCAATGCAAATTATATGTGATGCTTACTGTGTGTATGCTGGAGGATAGGAGGCCTTATCAAAACACTGGATCAAAGCTTTGATTGGGTCGGATCAACAACATAGAAAGGGATTCTTTGATGAACATAAACCATCAGAGGCCTCATCAGACAGTCCACGAAGTATGAAGCCTCCTACTTTGAATCTTAGGCCAAATTACATACTGTGCAGCCTTACATGAATAAATTGTGTACTAGCAAATAAAAAAGATCATCTGAAGGTTGAAGTGATAGTGCAATTTATTTATGTTTTTGCTGCAGAATACTAAACCAATTATATAACAAAGAACAAAAAGGAAGGATATCAGAAAGTGCTGCAGCCACAAAGTTTGCGAGGATTTTTTAAAAGTTCACATATGGATTCTCATACATCATGCCATCATAAAGGCAATTAAGAAGAATTCTGGGAATACATTCATAAAACATTGACCACCAAGATCTTTACAGGTAGTTAATGAAAAAGGTGCAAGATAATTTATCCAGGACCAAATAAAAAAGCTATCGCTTTATAAATGGGGACCATACATTTCAATGTGTTGAGGAAAACCAAACAAAATGATCCTGCCTAAAAAGGACACATATGGGTGGACTAGGATAATGAGAGAAGGTGCAGTTGCTCGTGTCAGTTATAATTCCTCAACACTATATACAATTTGTGCTACAGGAAAATCTGTTAAACTATAAAATCCTTGAAAGAAAAATGAAAGGAAATTTGAAATAGAAATATAAGAAAAAAAATTAAGAACCCGATGGTTATGCTAGTGCTGTAATCAGCCCCTAGGATGAGTCATCAACCTCAAGTTAAACACTGTCATATCCTCCTCCAGAGCGCACTACATGTGAACTTTGCAAAAAACAATTGAAATATCTAGAAGCACCGACCATCCTGCCAACGTGGGTGTAACAATTATTAAGTGGATCACTAGTCGGCGTCCGGTCGACTACCGCCTCCGGCGGTGGAGGAAGTTCCCTCCCGCGCGGCCGCGGTACTGTGGGCTTTCTTTTATTACTACCTGTCCCGTGATGTTGCAGACCTCGCGACGGCTTATTCGGGGAGACGATGATGGTGGATTCAGGACCGGTGTGGCGCAGGCTAGTGGGCGGCAAAGGTTGGTGGTGGCGAGGCCTCGCCCTCGCGGGTCTTCTGTGCACTAGCTCGTCCGGGGGCTGTGGATCGGGTTTTCGGGAGAAATCCTTGTCGCGTTGTGGCTACCCTCCATCCACTCCCCTCGGTGTGCCGGGGGAAACCCTAGGACCAATTTGGTCCGGGGAGCAGCGGTCGCGTTCCCTCTTGAGGGTGCTGCTTGGTGCTTGACGAGTCGGGGCTAGGAGCGTGGTGGGCATTCTTCGGCGGGCGAAGCGGTTGCGGTCTTCCTCGTCTTGTCGATCTGTCTCCGTCTCCATTCCTCTTTGTTTTTCCTTTTTTAGTTCGAGCGTGTGTGGGTGTTTGTGTGCTGCTGCCCCAGCATCGTGTATCGTGTTGTGTTTGGGCGTTGTCTTCGCCCAAAGAGCTGTCTCACTCAGGCTTTATTTATAAAGTTGGGCGAAAGCCTGTTGAGAGAGAGAGAGAGTGGACCACTAGTGACAAATATATTAATACTCCTGCTGCTGATCTTCTATAGTACATTATAAATTTAGAGTTATGTGGTAACTATGTACACCATTAATGACCATTATTTCAACAACAAAAACACTGTTAGCCATAACTACCATTTGTGCTCAACGTGATCACGACGAATTCGACATGAGAACCACTTAAACTGCATAATAGATAAGAAAAAACCTTAATAAACTGAAACACAATTTTCTACCCACATTATCAGGTTGAACTGAAACAGCACAGCTAGAGCTGATAACAAGTGACTTGCACCCTTCATGCTTATAGACTGTTTAACAGAAACAAAACGACCTGATATTCGTAGCTTGGAAGAAGCCAACAGCAGCAGACTAAAGGATGATGAATTTTGTCCATTTTGCAATGCATCACTATTCTCGAGCGGCGCACATCAGAGATCAGGAAGTCCTCGCTAGCGACAACAATCTGCCACGATCTGAAAATAATACCAAGCACAGAAATATAACCAACTGTCCATCTTAGAATCTACAATTTGACGTATTGTTGTATTTGTAACTAGTTCCAAAAGTTATAAGGTCACATTTAACATGTGAGCTTCAGCTACACTAGAAAGTGAAATAATGCATCTTAACGAAAAATTGAAGCAAGGTAAGCTGATAGTACAATATCAACAAGATTCACTAAGTATCTAGCAATATATATTTTCACCTAGCAGTCAGTTCCATGCTTCATCAACTATTCGACAAATCAACATCAGTAGCGAAAAGGCGACATTTTATTCCAGGGATAATGATGCAATTGGCCCTGCTTCCCATTGAAACGACATACATTACACATCATTTTTGCTCTAAGTAGTTGGGTTGAGCATTAGGCAAACAGCAACTGATGCCTCACTTATTAAATCTAAAATACAAGCTTTTGACATTGTGATCAGGATGAATTCGACAACAAGACAGCAACAATTGATCGCCAGGAATTGCACAATTTTTAAGTGAACTATTGAGCATATTTAAGCGACTTCATACTTAATAGTAGCAGCTCTGAAAGAAACCAGCAGCGGACTATCATCAGTGAGTCCTTACTAGCGGTAACAATGTGCCATGATCTAAAATATATCATGCACCGAACTCATGACCAACTCCAAGTCAGCATTCTGTGAGCTATGCCACAAAACTGGGTTTGATATGTGGCCTTCAGCTATGCCACAAAATCATGGATTTTTTTAATAAGAAAGCCCGAAGCAAGGTAACAGGAGATCAACATGTTTGTGTGCACATTTAGCAATTCGACCAATGCACGGTCACGGTCCTTAATTAACATGAAAAATCTCATCACAAAACTAAGTTATGTTTTCCAGTGCCACATATTCTCTAGTTCAGAGAATTGAACAAGGCAAGCTTCTTATTGTGAATATAACTAACACATATATTCCTTGCATTATGACTAATTATTCACAAACATCCACCAACAAATTAAGAAAACATACAGAAGATGTAACGAAACTGCAAGACAAGAAGTCATACCTGGCATGTAGAAGCTCATGTAGGGTAAGACACTAAAGTATTCTTCAGATTCATCAACCTTGTTAACCAACCCAGAATTGAGCTTGACCGTGAATAAGCCAACACTTGAGCTAACGAAGATGACACCCACACCCTCTGCAAAGCCGACCACGACTGGTTTGTCCTTAGAATTGACAACAGGTATTGTTTTCTTCTTTCCATGACCATGTACGAAGGCTGGAACGCTGAATGCAGGCAAAGCCCAGCAAAGAAGTGTTGTTCTCCATCGCCATGAGGGCAATGTAGCACACCTTCGGTTTCGGTGGGGGCTCAATCATGGATAAGCGATCCTTGCCCAAGTCATACTTGACGATCGCATTGCCCCACCGAACCGTGAAGTAGAGTGCGTCTCCGACGAGGGTGCCTCGCCTAGGCTGGAGATAGGGTATGTAGAAGGGTGCAAAGGGTGCATTTGCACGTCCCTCTCGCATGTGCTTGGCGTAGAATTCACAGGTGTCGTCAAGGCATACTGGCACGCTCCATGCACCGGTCTCCGACGAGTACACGCTCGCAAATATCATGTCCTTGTGGTCATGGGTGGCCACGAAGACGACGCGGAAGGGGCGGCCGTGGCAGTCGAGGTGGTCGCAGCCGTCGGCGGCGCAGAGCACCGCGGCGGAGTAGATGAGCCAGTCCATGTCCTCCGGCTCAGGCGGCAGGCTGTGTCGGTCACCCGTCACGGGGTCCCAGACTAGATAGCCCGGACGGCCCTCGCCGTGCTCCAGCATGTGGACGAGGACGCGGCCGTGGCGGCAGTCGAGGGGACGCGTACGGCGGCCGTCGGATCCCGGGTGCGGGAACTCCGGCAGCGACGTAGTGGAGGCGAAGCGGGCGTGCGGGCTCCCCTGCATCACCATGAGGCGGTGGAGGAGGCCGAGGAGGGGAGGCGCGCCGTGGAAGTCGCGGTAGCTGCGGCGGAAGGCGGGGTCGCAGATGATGCGGAGCCACGGCTTGCAGACGAGGGCGGCGCGGAAGAGGTGCTCGGGCTCGTCCGGCGGGAGGCGGAGGAGGATCTCGGCGGTGATGTCGTCCATCAGCGGCCGTGGCGGCGCCATTGATGGCGGTGCGCTCGTGGTTTGGATTGGGATTTGGGAGTTTTTGTTTTACTGTACCTTTTTCTTTTTTGAGAACAAAGTTTTTGTTTTACCTACTATATACTCCATGCCTTCGTTCCGTGTGCAGGCCCAAAAGAACGAGCTGAGCTGAGTAGCACCGTAGCAGCCCATTAGGACATCTGGCCCAGGTGGTCAGTGGTAGTAGCTGGTATATCTTCACAGAAGATCCCCTCAAAATCTACTTCTTAAAAAGAAAAACTTGACATAAGAACACAAAAATGCCTTCCACTCGAAAAAGAAAAGAAAAACAAAAAACATAATGCCATATACTTATGGTATGCATTGCTAGGATGGAAGCGATGCTATGCAACTGTCTGGGAAATAAATTTGTTCTTGTGTGTGGTGATTCAATACTCTCGATCAGGACGGGGATGAGATTTCCAACATAAGAACAATGAAATATTATTAGACTAGCAGTATGTGTGAGAGAAATGAGAGCCATTTTAGTCGCGATTCTAGAGACTTATCTATCCACGCATCTGCCAACGCGATGATTGAAGAATCTCAGAGAACTCCATCACATAGCAAAGCACCGTGCCCGAGGGTTTTTATCTGGAAATCACTTCCTTCCGCCTGTTTGCTGCAAACCATGCACTAACCAGCAGTAACGGATCCACTCGCGTGCGCAGCTATATATAAAATTCACAAAGAAATGCACACTATTGACCTTCGTCTTACTCTTCAATCTCCTTTGTTAACACCGATCGATCAACATGATGGTGCTGAGGTATCATTATCAACATCAAAAGCGCACCTGCGTCCATCACACCAACACCCCCACCACAGCTCGACACAAGTATACTCCCATCTTAATTCATTCATTACATGCATCAAAGTAGATATTACATAACTGGGCGAATGTGTGAACACGCATTTGTAGTTCACCACTTTCATATACATAACCCGGAGACACGACCAGTAGATCGAGAGATGTTTAGCTCCTGTATGCTTTCCATCTTTAGTTTTCTAGACCTTTTCATATGGTTGGTGCTTGGGTCAACCTTTTCTGATTCCTGAACTGTAATTTTGCTAGACTTTTAAGTAATAAAAGGGACGTGTGCATCCTAGGATGCAGAGGCCGGGGTAGATCCCCATTTCAAAAAGAAAAAAACCTGGAGACACGACCCTAAACTAAGGTCCTGAGACATAACATGGTGCGACGATTCGATCAGTACCGTCTGCTTAGAGTGCTTAGGCTTTCATCATAAGAACATGGGAATATCAATTAGGTGAGACCGTGAGAGAGAAAAGACAGCCATGTTTTCTTGTGATAATCACATCCATCCATGTGCGAAACAATCTTATGGCTGTACCCGAGCGAAATAATGGACTATATGGATGGACAGATGCAGTGGAGAGTGGAGACACGGTACTCTTTCACTTGCTGAAACAAGGACCAAAGGGATTGGAAGCTTCTCACCCTCCACGCTCTTTCAAATAGTCGTCACTAGAGACCAAAAGTAGGGCAATGCCAGCTGCTTGGTCCGTTTAATTTGGGTTCTAGTCATGAATCACATGGTGCAAACAGATAACCACATTAATCATATGCATCAGCCTGCAGAGATACTCAATGCACAAACAATCTAGTACACGTTTTACAACTATCTAATGACACTGCATCAGCTAACTTGTGCTCAAATCCACACATGACAAATTAATGGTATAAGAAAAGGAACTCTGACATCTGAGTTTCCATGGCCTTTATCAGCTACAGAGGACCTGGAGCATCCTGGGCTAGCCTACAGGAAGGGTCAGATTAACCCTGCTGACCATGTCAATACTCGCATCAGGTCACCAGCGGAATTCAACAAACAACACGGCTGTTTAGAGAGATAATTAACTGAAGGAAGTCGACAGAATGCACATCCGATGGACTTTTGCAGTAGCGAGAAGTGTAGCCTTTTTCAATAGAAGGCCGGGTGCCAAAAGCGCTCAAAAGATTTGTTTTTGACTGGACAAAAGAGTCCCGACAGCAAAGTTGGAGGAGGGCATGCCAAATAGCCTGTGTGTACATGCTTGAGGACAGGAGGCCTTATCGAACACGGCATAAAGCTTTGGTTGGCTCAGATAGGTTGGTGACCTGACCAACTGAACATCATAGAAAAGCCTAAGAATTATCCTAAGCCATCCGAGGCCTCATCAGACAATCCACGGAGAACAAGTTTCGAATGAGAAACACAACACAAGGATAAAAAATAAAGCTGGACATGTGAAAATAAAGATAAACTGTAGGGTGAATGGAAAAGTGCAAAATTCCTTTTGTTTTGGGGGCTGCGGAACACTAAACCAAGTATACATAAAGAACAAAAAGGAAGAACATCAGAAAGTGCTGTAGCCACAAAGCTTGATGAGGCGAAATTTTATGATTACAGATGGATTCTCATCCATGATGCCACCATAATAAAACTTGGTTTGAACCTCCAGACTTGGAGAAAAACGAAAGATTTAATCACCCCAGTGTTAACATGAAGTGAATGTAGACAACAACCAGAAGGAAGGGCCAAGGAGAAAGTAAGACTAATGGAAGCCCGAAAGAAAATTTGCTAAAAGATAACGGTTGGCCGAAAATTTAGCCATTGTACAGAACTTGTAGCACAGTGGAATAAATATTCCGCTCAGAAGACTGATAATAATGTGACCATCGTCATCTAACTACATTACATATGCAATCTACTGATATAGCTTCTAACTTACTGTTAACTAGAATGCATGATACGGCCTTGTTCACTTGTGTACTGACTTCTTTGCAAAAAGATTGCCAAGTGCTTGCTCAAGTTCTTCTGGAGTATACTTCATATATTTTGAAGCATTATGGCTGTTCTGGACAAGAGGCCTGGATGACAAATAAAAGAGTAAAGTCAAACCGATAATATGATATGGATTTATAAGTTAGAGAAACTTTCACTATGCTTAATTTGCGTTCAGTAATGAAACTAAGCACTGACTGCTTTGTGTTTTGCAACGGAACTTGGGCAAAATGTACAAGTAGTAACCTGATTTAGGAAGATGTGAACAGGATTTACATGATAGTACTTCTTTTCAAGGAAACACACTACACGATTTTTATGATCAAGTAGTTTCTTCTTTCCCAGAAAATTTCTGAAAACTACATCAAGGAACCTAATAGAGCATGATCTGCTAATACTGCTGAGCCCAGCATTATCCACAAGCCTAGCTAGCACGACAACTGGTGTGGTCTTTTTGTACAAAGAAACTAATGATGCCAGTGGTGTTGACCCATGACTTGATCACTCACCACAAAAGTATGTACAGAATGGTTATGATACTTATTTACTTGATATAAGTTGCACCCATCAGTAAAGACTAGCAGCTAAAAATCTAGTAACCTTATCCAGAATTAGCAAGGAGAAATGTTAACACATTGCGGTGAAAACAAAGCAGAAGATAATCGAGCAAGATGAGAAAAATACCCAAAGCGTTTCACGAAAGATCTATAAGCAGGTGACAGAATTTCGGCAACTGCAAGGATAAGGTTATCACGTAACTCCCTATCGGGAATAGCCCACTTAATCTGCGTCTGACAAACCTCTTCAAATTGCTTATTGAAAGACCTGAATCTGATAATTTAGGCAAGAAACACCATAAGATATATAGCAAGGAAAAACACCATAAATCAGAGCATAGTATAGAGCGCATTGAAAACTTTTGTCTAACCTTGCCTTGATCACAGATGTCGAAGTTGTGCCGCTATAAGATCCGATACTTCCAATACTTCCTACAGTACCTTCTGTAGCAGAACCTACCGATGAAGTTAGACCTTGTGATGAGAGACACTCCAATACCTGCAGTTTATGAAAAAAATAAAAGGTGAAAAGGTAAACAAACATATTCATGGAATTGCAAGAACCAGGCATGCATTGTGTTGCCAAGGCTGAGCCCTTTTATAATCAGACCTTTCCCCAAGCCACTCTTTTGTACTGAGTAGCATGTTGCTGCACAATCCTTCGGCGTCTTTGAACCCAATCATCACCAAGTAATTCCTTGACTTGTGAACTGAGAACCAGAAAATGATTGTTCCATTCAATTAACAAGAACTCATTTTCTTAGTTTTCTTTTACTGAATGTTTTTTATATACCTGCAGATAGACCTGACAATATAGCTGATGTTATTCATTAGGAACAGATTTCCAAGAGCCTGATTCTTGTATTGCTTTGCTTTTACATCTAGATTGGTCTCTAGAGCATGTATAATGCCAGTGATTTCAGAGACTAGACCAGAATCTGTCCTGTCTCCGTTGCTGGATTCTTGAAATATCAGCTTCAGAGATGGCTGATAACTGCATCGAGTCATAAGGTTATGATGATAATGCACTGTTGGAGGTCAAGTTGAGGACATATATTCAATGCAGCATATTTCACTCACTCAAAAAGAAATGTGATATAGTTTCCAACATAGCTGGCAACAGGATGCACATCTCCATCAGTGCCTATACTCTTAGGCGCCTCATTCACAATGTTTTCTTTGAAGTCAGCTAGAGTCTTTTTAGTTGCTTGTGCTAAATATTTGACCAAAGTAGTTGAAGATTTCCGGTTTTCAGAGCATTCATCTCCAGAAAAAACTGCCTCAACCTAACAATGGCCAACAAATGAAAATACACATTGAAATAGCATGCAAAAGCTGCCCCAGCACACACACACGCGCGCAGTAATATGTATAAATAGAGGCATATGCATTAATAAACACAGAAACGTAGGTGTCACTACTCTTTCATCAAGTACAGTGAATAAAAGTGTTTTAGTCCATGAGGATGAACTTCAGTAAATGTACATGGTAGACAGCTAGAGCTAGAAACTAACAGGGAGGTATTTTCCCCAAACATTTGAAGACTCAGCCACTACGTAGAAAAACTGTAAAATTTACGCGATATCAAAACTGTGCAGAAGATACTATCATTTTGGAGGTATAATCATCAACATTCCAAGTACCAAGGCAACAACAGAGCTTTCTAGATCGCTAGCCCTGTTTCAACACACAAGTTAAATTCATTGCAGAGATAGTATACACCATTTAACTGGAGAAAGAAGGGCATGCATATAAATAAACCAATGTTGCAGTTTTTGCACCTCTAGAGGGCACCTTCAATCTCATGATTCATAATTATGTATTTATGTTGATTGTCAATCTAAACCTAAATGGCTATGATGTTTGCAGAGAAAATATGCAAGCACGGTTAGAAAATTCACCTCAGATTGAATTCCCGTTGTTGCCTCAAACATATCTAGAAGCAAAAATACTTTCTCTGGCGATGTTTTGGATTCAGCAATAGCTTGTCCGAAGCTGAGTAAAGTGGAGAGGCTTTTGGACGTTACTGCAGCAAAGCAATGGTTTTTCCATGCATGCTTTCCTTTGAAAATTTGGTCGCACAGTACGCGCTCGCTAGCAAAGAGTAACTTTACCTGCTCAACAGATAGTCAACTATTATTCACACATCATTTACACTTGAAACGTTATGTGGTCAAAATTCAAGAGCATCACCGTAATTTGCAAACATTGGACCCACTGGGCAACTTTGGCATTCAGATTCTCAACCTGCGCAGTCTGCACTTCTTCTGCCGTAACATACTCAACTCCCAACTGCTTAAGGGTAAGTTCCAAAGTTGAACTGCGGATATCTCTGGAAGAATGAAGGGAAATGTTTATGAGTGCACAAATCTTGAAACACTGCAAGTATGTCGGATAATTTGGAACTTGAAGAAGCTTGTACCTGTATATTTTCAGAAACCGCTTGTGCTGACCAATTTCAACTGATTTCTGAAGCAACTTTGAGAGCAGGGGCATGTAATGGGGATCAACGAGTGGGGGAAGAGAGCATGCCACAGCACCTTCAGAAGAATCTTTGGATGGTGAAGGACTTGGAAGACAGTTGAGAAGAAGCTCGAGCTCCACAGGTTTGCTGTAGCCAAACGTCAAACACAGCAGGGATAGTTTCCCATCAGATCAACTATAAGCGTACGACAAGTATGAAACTAAGCAGAAATGGTGAACCGAACCTGCATTTGGTTAGCAGCCTACTGAACTCATTCTCCAGCTCAATAGCTGCCTTAGGGAGCAGCTCGTCGACACGTCTGAGCACGTCGTCGCCAGCTTTACAGCTTATCTTCGAAGTGAAGAAGTCATCAGCGCCTGTCAGTTTATCCACCGCCTCGAGATAGGCGCTGATACCCTTGCTCGGACCGGCCAATATCACGGACTCTGCCTGTACGAATGAAGTTCGGTGAGAACATTAGTATGATCTGAAAATGACAGTTTGCTCATGTTTATTGAATGCCCAGTTCTACTGAGTTACAGTAGGAGCAATTTTATCAGAAGACAGCCCGTACGGATCTAGCAACATCTTGGAAATCATGCACCAAAATGTTCCACTGCGACCAGACTGAATGTAAGACCAGATCGTAGCACAATTTCAAAGCAAATATGCACTGACTGCATCGGCATAGCGCCGGCCCGCACTGAGCAGTTCTAACGCATAACACCCCAAGCTCAACGCTACTCGAGAAAAATCAAGAGACAGGGCACGCCGAGTTCCAAACCGCGAGCGAAGCCACTGAGCACCGCGGCGGCGGCACGGAGAAACCACAAACCTAGAAACGCAAGCAGCGGACACCGGCTCCGGCCGAGCAGTTCAAGGCGGAGGAGGGGAGGCGACTGCTGTAGGGTCGGTGGCGGAGTGGCGCTCCCACCGGCTCACCTCGCGAGGACCTGCCGCACTGGGCGGGACGGGATCGCCCCTGCCCCCGCGCCGCGCCATTTGAGGGGAGCGGTGCCGCCGGACACCGCGTTGAGGTGGAGGGGGTCGCCCCTGCTCGCGCCATTGGGGAACCTATCGGATGTCGGCCGTGCCCGCCGAATCTGGTCGTTGCGGCGGCAGCATTGGGCTTACGCACGTACCTGGGCCTCGCGCCTGCTACTGGGCCGAAAACTTGGCGGCGTCGAACATCAACCAGACGGGGCCGACCAGGATTGCACATTGCTCTGGTCTAGAAGCGGACACGCACGCAGGCGAAGCAGATGGGAACCACCGCCGCCATGCTGCCGGCGCGGCGGCGCAGGGACGACGACGGCGAGAAAAAACTACTAGCAAGGAATAATAGCATACGAACGTACGCACCTCGTGGACGAGGTCGAACTGCCGCACGATGTCCTGGACCGCCTGGAGGCTCTTCGCGACGTTCTCGTGCACCCTGGACGCGCTCGACGTCCTCGCCTGCAATCCATACAGCCAAAACTGAGGTGAGCGAGCAGTTCCATCCAGCCGCCGGCGACGAGATAGAGGGATCAAGTAAGCAGGAACCTGGGCGGGGCGAACGGCGTCGTCGACGGCAGCCATGCGGCCGCCGACGGAGGCTGCCGTGGCGGCCGACTCCGCGCGCACGGCCTCACTCCTCCGCATCGCCTCCCGCAGCTGGCTCGCCTTCTCACGCACCAGCGCCGCCTCCGCCTCCGCCGCCGCTCGCTCCATGACGTACCTTTCTGCCTGCGCTTGATCGATCGAAGTCGACCAAGAAGCCAATGGAAAAACAAACTCGGGGAAAAAAAGGAGGATGTTTTTTTTGTGTTTATCTCGCGCGTTGCCTTATTCCTTGGATTTCCTCTTATCTCCGTTGCTAGGTTCAAAACGAGCAGATTTATTTCCTGGGTCGTTTTCCTATGTAAAACACGCGTAGAGGATATTTGCTTGCTTCCTGTGGTAACCAACATATATAAAGATCTACACACAATCTTTCACATAGTAAATATTAAATTGAAAAGATTTACACATATGCCACAATAGCCAGCTCAATTCCTTCAATATCCACCATTTACTTTTGTTGGCTGATTTCAAGAATTTAGTATTTGGGATAATGTCAAAAGAGAAAGTAATGACTCACATTTTTTGCCATCGGGTGAGCGGTCGTTGACTAGAGTTTAGTCACAAGAAAAAATAAAATATATTCACGGAAATTGTCAAGTAATTTGAAGAAAATTCTAGCACGCTCGGAGAAATACCAGTTTCTAGTATATTCCACATAAATGCTTACTTTTCCAACATTTAGTAGCATTCTCCCTTTCCATAATAAATTCTGATTTGTCCCAAATATTTTCTTATAAGAACTTGCTTGCAATTTTCCATGTTCTATAGGGTGTTTTATAGGTTTTTTGGGCCAATTTTCATAGCCAACCCAATTCAATGTTTACCATTTACTTTTGTTGGCTAATTTTAAGAATGGTATCATTAGTTTTTGTTTCCTTTAGTGTGGTGTGAGGGCGTGTTGGGTGGTGGCAAATTATATTTCAAAGATTTGCTCCAATGTATTTGCTTGTAATTTCTGTATTTTCATAGGGGCTTCTGATCTTTCAGAACATCTGTCCCACGCTTGGATGTTTATGGTGTAATTTGTTTTCTAAGTAATATTTTTGGGACAATGACAAAAGAGAAAGTAATGACTCACATTTTTGTTGTCATCGCAGCATTTGTCGATTTGGATTTAGTCAAGAAAATATAATCAATGTACTCGTAGAAAAAAATTCAAGTTTTTTGATGAAATTTTTGGCACAAGTAGAAAATACCGGTTTCTGGTACATTTGAACAATGACCTTTTTCGTGTTTGATGATACGTCGGAAACGTATCTAAAAAATTTGATGCTCCATGGTTGTTTAGTATCTACTTTGCTTTGTTTTGTCTTCACTTTGAGGTGTTTTTATATCTTTTCTGGAACTAACTTATTAACAAGTTGCCACAGTGCCAGTTGCCTGTTTTCTTCTGTTTTTGGTTCCAGAAAGGCAGAAAATCAATATTCTCGGAATTGGACGGGACAAAAGCCAAAGTTATTATTTTTCCCGGAGCAACACGGAACCACGAAGCAGAGCCGGAGGGGGGGCACAGGGTGGCCAAACCCCCTAGGCGCGGGCAAGCCCTGGAGGCGCCTAGAGGGGGTGTGGGCCCCCTCGACCCCCACCGACCTTGATTCTCGCGCCTATAAGAAGCCTCCGATGAGAAAACCCTAAAGAATCCATCAGAAATCCACGAAAACCTCTGCCGCGCCGCCGCCACCGAAGGGGAGATTCGGGGGACGGTAAGTCTCTGTTCCGGCACCCTGTCGGGACGGTGAAGTGCCCCCGGAGCCATCTCCATCGATCTCCACCACCATCTCCATCACCGTTGCTGATTCCCATGATGAGGAGAGAGTAGTTCTTCCTCGAGGATAAGGACTCTACCGGTAGCTATGTGTTCATCTCTCTCTCTATGCATGATCTTGTGGTCACGGGTTTTGTAATCAAGTAGATCTACCTTGCTACTCAAGTGCTTCATTAGATCTCTGCTCTCCCCATGTGTGTGAAAGTGACAGCGTGCATGCCATGGTGGCACTTAGGTTTGAGTCTAAATAAATACTCTTTGTGCTTTAATAGATCTATGTTTTTTCCCACATGTGTGAAAGTGACAACGTGCATACCGTGTGTGGCACTTTGGCTAGATTGAATATTTGTTATGAGTTATATTTGGAGTTGGATGTCTCTATGAAATTGTGGTGTTTGTTGAAATCATCTAGCGTTCAAGGTGACAGTGTGGGGTTATCTAGATTGGGGAAAGCAGACTTTGAGGAGTGCTGTTATAGCCCTACTGATGATTAGAGTGTCCAACCAGAGAGTAGTTAAGAGTAGTATCATGAAGAGATGATATCTATATGAGAGAGTGATCACTAGTGAAAGTATGATCCCTAGGCCTTGTTTCTAAACATTGAAACACCATTTGCTACTAGATCTATTGCATGTTTGCTTGCTTTAGTCTTTACCTCACCGTCAAAGCTATTTTCTGGCACCGTTACCACTTATATTTCACTATCTCTTTGCCAAACTAGTGCACCTATACACCTGACAAGTGTATTGGGTGTGTTGGGGACACAAGAGACTTCTTGTATCTTGATTGCAGGATTGCTTGAGAGGGAATACCTTTGACCACTTCCTCCCTGAGTTCGATAAACCTTGGGTGATTCACTTAAGGGAAACTTGTTGCTGTTCTATAAACCTCTGCACTTGGAGGCCCAACGACTGTCTACAAGAATAGAAGTACGTAGACATCAAGCTCTTTTCTGGCGCCGTTGCCGGGAAGGAAAGGTAAAAGGCACTCACACATGTTGAAAGGATACGGATGTCGCCTAGAGGGGGATGAATAGGCGATTAAAACTTTTCCTAGAGTGGCTCAACAAAGGCGGAATAAAACTAGTGTTTACTTTGTTAAGCACAACCTAGAACAACTAAGATTCACCTATGTGCACCAACAACTTATGCTAAGCAATACAAGCAACAAAGTGATAGCAAGATATATATTACTTCAAGCACGAAGGCTATCACAATGTAAAGTGCATAAGTAAAGAGCTCGGGTATAGAGATAACCGAGGCACGCGGGGACAACGATATTTTACCGAGTTCCTCCCAACATGGAGTACGTCTCGTTTGGAGAGGGGGTGGTATCAAACCACCAACGCCACAAAAGGCCTCCCTTATTCTCCGGTGAATCTCACCCCAATGGGATCGATCCACGCTTTCACTATCGGTGCACTTGTTGGTGGCAACCGGAACCTCTCACAAGGTTGGGGCACTTCTCCACAACTTAATTGGAGGCTCCCAACAAACGCCACCAAGGCCACAATGCCACCAAGGCCACAACCTGCAACACCAACAAACCGTCTAGGGTTCCAAGAACCCAAGAGTAAAAAGCTTCTCAACTTTCACTCACCAAATCCTCCGGGGAGAACTCAAACCGATGCACCAAATGCAATGGCAAGAACACAAGTAGTGCTCAAGTCCTTCTCTCCCAAATTCCACCAAAGCTACAAAAGCTTGTGGGGGAATAAGAGAGGAAGAACAATGTAGGAAATCCACAAAAGACTCCAAGATCTAGATCCCAAGATGTTTCCCTCACTTAGAGGAGAGATGGATTGGTGGGATTGTAGATCTAGATCTCCTCTTTCAAATCCCTAAAGTATATGCAAGAATCAAGGGAGGGATTGAAGGGGGAGCAAGCTCAAGAGGGTCAAGAATGGAGGTGAAAGCCTATAAAACTCGAGCTAAAACATTGGGGAAGAAGGGCCCCTTTTTATAGGCCCACAGATTTCTGACCGTTTTCTGCCCGTTGGGGAAAAGTCAGACCGGAGACTTCGGTCTACACCGGAGACTCCGGTCTATACCGGAGATTCCGGCCAATCTCCGGATCAGCATCTGGACCGACCATCTGAATGACCTAGGCCATTCATGACCCAATAAGACCGGAGACTCCGGTCTTCCAACACCGGAGACTCCGGACTGAGCCAACACCGGAGACTCCGGGGAAGCCTCCGGACCTGGCTCCGGACCCCCATACAGTATGTCCCGGCCCTGATTCCGAAGTCACCATCGGAGACAGTTCTGGAAACTCCGGACCACACCGGAGACTCCGGTCCACGCAGACCGGAGACTCCGGTCTGGACCAAATAAGAGGCAAACTTCAAATGGCGATATCTAGAGTTTGGAAACTCCGATTGACCCGAAACCAATTTTGTTGGAAAGAGAACAACAAGAGATACCCAACAAAAAGTGAAAATATTGGATACCACCAAGAGAGAATATTTCATGTATTATAAAGTGAGGTACCTCTCTTGGTAAGAAACCGGAAAACCTCAAAGATCAAAAACGCAATATGATGATATAAAGGGGAAATCCGTTTTTGATGAACTAGGGCTTGTTATGATTTATGAATATTACCACAATCTCTAGAACCTCACATGGATAAGATCCAAATAACAACCAAGAAAGAATGATGCAAAGTATGCAAAGGTTTGAGCTCTCTTTGAACGATATGATCGAGTTACTCACTTGAGAGCCCCTCTTGATAGTACGGTTGTCTATCCTATAAACCGGTCTCCCAACAAACACCACGAGATCGGTAAGAAGGAAATCCTATCAAGATCATACCTTTGCCTTGCACATATTCTACTTGATTATGATGTAGACGGTCTTGTCCTTCTCAAGATGGAACACCTTTCTTGATTGCTCTTGTACGTACTTGCTTGATGAAGACTTGCAAGTTACTCCCCCATACAACATGGGGAAACCTTTACTTTGACCTTGTCTTCATCGATCCATGATCACCGAGGATGGAAAGCTTCAACCATGAGATCTTCATAGGTTTAACTCTCACATGACCAATCTGTGGATCACTCTTTGAACACCTTGGTCACCACTTGATCCTCTTCACTTTCTTATTCTCCAAACCTTGAAGCCAACATATGGTTCAAGCATTGCCTATGGACAACTCCTACAAGTACAACTTGATACAAGCATTAGTCCATAGATATTATCATTAATTACCAAAACCACACATGGGGGTCCACATGTTCTTTCACACGTTACCTCACGGCAACAGCAAGCCAGAAAGCTCTTTTCTGGCACCGTTGCCGGGGAGGTAAGGTAAAAGGTACTCACATCCTGGTGTGTGAGTGCTCGAAGTTATTTCCTTTATATTCTGCAGTTTTGTCTTTTTGTTTCTTGTTTTCACTAGTTAGGCTTAATGGAAAACAACAACAAAATTAGAGAGCTTTTTAGTATTTTTCCTAAGTTAGAACTTGAGTGGTTTGAAAAGAAAATCAAAAAACCTATGGAACCTTCTTTGCATGCTAATAGCAATGTTATTAGTATGAATTTTTTGAACACCATTGTTACTAATGGTATGGAAACGTCTAAGCTTGGGGAAGCTAGTTTTTATAAGAAATATCTATTTAGTTCCCCAGCTTTAGGGAAGAAAATTTGCTCTTATGATACTTTATCTCCCATATGTGGTAATTCTAATGATACTTGTGATATTTTAAATCCACATACTAAAAGTGTCCCTTTTAAAATACCTATGGGAATTGTTGAACGTGTTATGAATAACTGCTATTTTGGAGATGGAACTGTTCATCCTAGTGATCATTTACTCTTTATACATGAATTATGCGAGTTGTTCAAGTGTGCAGGTATTTCAATGGACCAAGTTAAGAGGAAGCTATTCCCTTTCTCACTTAGGGACAAAGCAAGGGAGTGGTATGAGCTACTAGATGATCCTCATCATTTGGAGTGGAAGGAACTTGAATCTCTCTTTTATTTTAAATTTTATCCTCCTCATGAAATTCATAAAGATAGGAACTATATTTATAATTTTCATCCTCATGAGGGAGAAAGTATTGCCCAAGCTTGGGGGAGATTGAAGTCACTAATGCTCAAATGTCCCATTCATGAGCTCCCAAGTAATATTATTATCAATAATTTTTATGCAAGGCTTTCAGGACATTACAAGGACTACCTAGATATCTATTCACAGGGATTCTTCACAAGTAAGAAGGTCAAAGCTAAGTGGGATCTTCTTGAAACAATTCAAAGCAATACTGAAGATTGAGATAACGACAAAGGTAAAGAACCAGGTATAAACTATGAGTATGATTGCATTAAGTCTTTCACTAAAACTGCTAATTTTCAAGAGCTTAGTGCTAAATATGGTCTTGATCCTCAAATTCTTGTTAGATGTTATAGAGCTTTTGCTTCCCATATTAATGCTCCTAAAGAAAAATGGGACATGTATCATGAACCTTTTAAATACACTTGCATGGAAAATGAAAATGTTATTAATGATTGCAATAAACATGCTCAAACTTCTGAAAGTGTTATTTCTTATAAGCATGTTAATTTTTGTGGTATGCATAGACCTTGTGAGAAGAATCAAACAGAAGAAGAATATTGTATCACCCACTGGAATGAAAAAACTAGAAAGTGGTATAAGGCTCTAGATGATCTTGGTAAAAAAGTTTGTACCCTCTATCCTTTTATTTGTGAACTTTGCTTTGAAGTGGGTCATTTCAATTTTCAATGCTCAGACCATAATAATCCTGCAAGTTTGTATTGTGATAACGTGATCACTGATAATCAACATGATGAACTTACATTATTTTTGGGGTGTAAAGAGTTATCAAGAAAAACTTCTTTGATAGACATGAGTACTTTTGATATGAATAGCATACTGCATGGTTGTCATCTTTATTGTGTGAAAACTGCCATGCAAATACTTACATACAAAATCTTATAAAAGATGATATTTTACCAAATTATGATAGGACTGATATGTGTTTTGATCTTATTAATAAAAAGGAGGATTCCTCCAAAGTTTCTTCTATTGTCTCTAATAATAAACCAGAGTATATGGAGAAACTTCCTTTCAAGCCTCTCCCTCCTAAAGAGGATAAGAAGAACAAGAGGAGTAAAAGGAGAGAGGAAACGATATCTTCCTCTAATCATGTTGCTCATATCATAGTTTTTGATGATGAGTCTGAACTAGATGATATTCCTATGCCTGTTACCTATATTAGTGATCATGATTAGGAAAAGCACGCTACTTTTGATATTGAAAATCTCTTTCGTACCAATTCTGAAAATGATGATATTAATAATTGTTGTGCTATTAGTGCTATCCATGTTCCTTCCAATGATGATATGTAGGGGTGGAATCGAGCCGAGCCGAACCGGCTCGTGGCTCGGCTCAGACAAGCTCGAGAAAATCAAGCCGAGCCTGGGCTCGGCTTGGTGCTCCAAACTTCCCAGAAGCTGGGCTCGTGGCTCGTGGCTCGCTCGGCCAGGCTCGCAGCTCGGCTCGTCGGCTCGTCAAGCCCAACGGTTGATTCCCCTCTTTCCTTTTCGTCTCCCCGTGATTCCCTCTGTCTCTTCTATCTCCATTGATCCCAGCCCAAATATGCAAAGCAGCTAGCCCCTATCGATCCTCTCTTGTCCCGACCCCCTGTCCTATCCTCTCCCTCGGTCAGCGTCGGCCACCTTCACCATCGTCGGCCGCCTTCACCGCCGTCGGCCGCCTGCAGTCCCTCCACCACCCTTCCGTGAATGCTCCTCCCGCTCCCCTTAGATGCGAGTGGCGGCATGCGCCTTTGATTAGTGCTGGGATGTTGGCCCTTTGCCGCTCACCATCCGTGTGGAGCAGGGAGTTGCTAGCCTGCTCCCCTACCAGCGTGATGGAAATTGTATGGCCTGTCGTACATGCCCCACGCATGTGTGTTGCTGCATCGAGGCTACTGGTGCAGTCCATGTCTCTCGTCTTGCGTGTGTTCTTACACGCATCTAGTATTTTTCACCGATTTACTAGCTTGCTGTGTGTGGATGGATGTGCTAGCTTACATGTAGATCTGTCGTTATTGTGTATCTGATTGGAATTGTCTATCTGTATTTATATATCTATACATGCGAGATAATGCAAATCTAGTACTACTCCCAATGGTTAAATTCTGATGGGAGTACTCCCGAGTGGAGTAGCTTTTGACAGCGTGTACAGAGACTAAAATGATTGCTAGTTTTTTTATATTTTCTCATATGCAGATCGGATCACTTAGCCACAACTTGTGGGTCACTTCACTTTACAAATTTTGAAGTGAATTTATATTTTTGAACTTCATAGTTATAAAACTTAGAGTTCAGCTGTGTTGAATTTCATCTTAAGAGTTGTTGACTTCCTGTGACTTCTATAACTGTCATTTATTGTTTATAATTGTCACTCTTACATAGTTAGAAAACTTCCTGTGACTTCTATACTATGTTAGGGATGTATATGCATGTTCAACTGTTGTTTATGATTGTCGATTGTTTACATTTTTAGCAAATGTTATGACCAATTTTATTTTTTATCGAGCCTTTGAGCCGCCTTGCGAGCTTAACCGAGCTGGCTTGTCGAGCCTCGAGCCTTGATAGCGAGGTTTAGGCTTGGCTTATACAACGTCCGAGCCGAGCCGAGTCGATCCCGAGCCGAGTCGAGCCCGAGCCGAGCTTCGAGCCTCGAGCTTTGTGTCCACCCCTAATGATATGTTTACAAATGAACACACTTGGGAAGATAGCTATTCTATTGCTTATGGTGATACTATACCTCCAATTTATGATGATTACAAAGATGAATATGATATTTTCAGTCCACCTACTATTGATGAGAAAATTTATTGTGATTACAATATGCCTCCTATATTTGATGATTATGGTGATGAGAATAACGATGATAGCTATTTTGTTGAATTTTCTCCCACTATAACTAATAAGAATGGCTATTCTTATGTGGAGAGTAATAATCATTTTATGCATGTGGCTCATGATAAGAATGTTTTATGTGATAGTTATATTGTTAATTTTTTTCATATTGCTACTGAAAGTTATTATGAGAGAGGGAAACAAGGTTTTATGCATCTCAAAAATATTAAGTTTTCCCTCTTTATGTTAAAAATCTTGAAGTTGCATTTGTTTTTATTTTCTATGTTTGTTGCTTTGTGCTTTCATGACTTATTTTTTTACAAAATTCCTATGCATAGGAAGTGGGTTAAACTTAAATATGTTTTGAATTTGCTTCTTGATGCTCTCTTTGACTTCAATTCATAATTTTTATGTGAGCATCTTCTCAAGCTATCAAGCCTAACTTAAAGGCATTAAAGAAAAGTACTTGTTGGGAGATAACCCAAGAGTTTTATTGAGTCTTGGAAGTTATTACTTTAGTAATGACCTCTTCTTATCCTTTTTGTTTGCTTTTTGTGCCAAGAATAACCTCTAATGAGAGGAAAGTAAGATTTGGGGAGTTGCTGTCCCGAAATAGATTTCTGTCCTCCACCATAAAAATTCGTGAGGAGTCTCTGTAATTCATATTGAGCTCAAAATTTAAGAATAAATCCCCCAATATGTTAGCTAACTTTCGTTAGTTCAACACTTTTTGATTTGAGCAACAGAAGGTCTTCGAAAAAATAGGTTTCTACCTGCTGGTCTGTTTTGACAGATTTCTGCCATTATTTGCATTGCTTCTTATTGATTCCTTTTTGAGTTCTCTTTAGGGGAATTGAGATTTTTGAAGGATTTGCTACAGTATCTTATGTTTTTAGTAAAAAGTCTTTCTGATCCAAAGCTTTTCCAGAGGTCTAATATATTTTGAATACACTAATGTGGCTAATGAAGATTGTGTGAAGTTTTGTATGAAGGAAAAATTTTAGGTGTAGAGAGAGAATGATGTAATGAGATGAAGAATGGACAAAAGCTCAAGCTTGGGGATGCCACCCCGGTGTCACACCAAGAAATATCCAAGAGGTACAAGCGTCAAAGCTTGGGGATGCCCAAGGCATCCCCTTCTTCATAAATAAAAATCTCAGGTCTTTTTAGACACTTCGTTTTTATCGTTTCATGCATTGTTGTGTTGTTCTTGGAGCGACTTAGTTTTCGTTTTTGGTTTTTGTTTGCTTAGTTTTCTTGAGTAAGTTGGTTGGTTACACCACACTTCTTTTTGGAGAGAGACACACTCTGTTTTTATTGCCTAGAACACTCTAGTTTTCACTCGTATTGTTCTGTGAGTGTTCTCTTTTGCTAGCACTGTGTTTAGCCTTAGTTTTCTTGTGCTTTTATCTTAGAACTCTTTAGTTCTTCTGTGTGGATTTGTGAGATAATCTTACTGACCTTTATTAATTATTATCTTTGTGAGTTGTTTCAAATAAGTTGATTAGTGTTGGAAAAGAGTAGAAAGTTTCATGCTTATAGTGGTACAAAAGAGAGCTTGCATTGACTGTGACTTAGACTTTAACATGACATGATAGGTGTTGTTTTTCATTATACTTAGTAATTATTGTTGTAGCATGTCTTGTTCCAAACAATTGGGATTTCTTAGTGTGCCTTGAAGAAATTATGCGTTGTTTTAGCATGCAAAAGCATAGTATTGTGGTATTCTCCTTTGATGCTTTGCTTGGGTTGACTTGGCACATGCTTACACCATGTTATGAATCTCACAAGTCACCATTAGATTTTATGATCATTTAGTCCTTGACTTGTAATACCACTCTTTGCTTTAATTAGTATGCTTTATTGTATTGCATGATTATGGCCATTATGCTCTCTTAGTTGGTTGCTCCCAGTTTTTTGCTAGTCTCCACTTGTATGATTAAGTTCTACTCATGTTTCCAACTCCCAAGAAACCAAGTTATTCCAAAGTGTTCACTATAAACTCCTATGCATGGTGTGTTACACCATTCCAAGTATATTCTTGTTTTCAACTATCTTCCAATTAAAAATTATTTTGTTATGTGAAAACTTAGTGATTAAATCCCTCACGAACTTGATGGCACATTTTATTCTTTGCCCCTAATAAACTTGAACCATTGAGACAACTTTGTTGTATATGCTTGCACTTATAAGTTGGGATTAGCAGAACCGTGCTGTCACGGGGAACGTTTTCAACATTGCACTTGTAATTTTGTACTCCGTTGATATCATGCTCTTTGTATATGGATGTTACCGGTGTGAAATGAAGTGGGAACTTGTAAGTTCATGGAGTTTGTATTCTGTGTTAGAGAAACGCCTGGGACGCTAGCCTAAGTCATGCCTAATCATGGTGGAAACTTGCAGCATCACCATAGTGAGCTATCTATGAAGCATCCTCAATAAAAAGCTATACATATGGTAAATAAAAAGATTGCTGAGATGCTCATTGTCTGCTTGCCTTGTCATTTTGGTTATGGGAAATCTCTTGTACCATGTGCAAGGGGTACCTCGTTGGCGGTTCTCAATGATATGCAAATACTTATAGTGACAAGAACTTGCCTGGTCCCTAAGTTGAGTATCCATGAGGTGTAGGCCTCATATTCAAGGGACTTGAGATTGCCAACTTATACTTTGTCAAGCATATACTTCAGCTTTGCCACTTTAACCTTAACCACTTCAAGATGCTTATGATAGGGGCAACGAGGGCCGAAAGCTAATAAGTACCATAATTTTTGGAAGCTCTTTTTGAAACTTGTAATCCCTGCTTCCTTTATAAAAAAGCCTTTCTTCCACCATTATTGAGTCTCCACCTTCTAACTTTAGGCACCGTTAAGAGAGAATAGTTGTCATTTTGTGTGCAATGTTCCAAAGCTTATTAATTGATGCATATTGTGATATTACTTGTTCTTGTGTTATTTGTTTCTAGTCACCCTTGTAAACTTTGAAGGTGTCCTATGCATCTATTTGCTACTCCATGAGGGACAAGCTGAATGCCACTATGCCATGTTTTCTGTATGTGAAACAAACAAACGTTTTTCAATGCATGTTATTCACTATCTTTGTTTGTAGCCTTTCATGTTGCATGCATAGTTACTTTGTCTTATTGTTAGAACTCCATCTTTCATGCACATATTTAGAGTTCTTTGATCCCAGCTTTAAATGCTTGCAAGTGGTTTGATCTTGATTGTGATGGTGCATGTCACCTCAAAAATTATTCTTTTTATCACTTACCTACTCGAGGACGAGCAGGAGTTAAGCTTGGGGATGCTTGATACGTCGGAAATGTATCTATAATTTTTTATGCTCCATGATTATTTAGTATCTACTTTGCTTTGTTTTGTCTTCACTTTGAGGTGTTTTTATATATTTTCTGGAACTAACATATTAATAAGTTGCCACAGTGCCGGTTACTGCTTTTCTTCTATTTTGGTTCCGTAAAAGGCAGAAAATCAATATTCTCGGAATTGGACGGGACAAAAGCCAAAGTTATTATTTTTTCTCGGAGCAACACGAACCACGAAGCAGAGCTGGAGGGGGGACACAGGGTGGCCAAACCCCCTAGGCGCGGGAAAGCCCTAGAGGCGCCTGGAGGGGGTGTGGGCCCCCTGGACCCCCACCGACCTTGATTCCTACGCCTATAAGAAGCCTCCGATGGGAAAACCCTAAAGAATCCATCAGAAATCCATGAAAACCTCTGTTGCGCCGACGCCACCGAAGGGGAGATTCAGGGGACAGAAAGTCTCTGTTCCGGCACCCTGTCGGGATGGTGAAGTGCCCCCGGAGCCATCTCCATCGATCTCCACCACCATCTCCATCATCGTTGCTGGTTCCCATGATGAGGAGGGAGTAGTTCTTTCTCGAGGCTAAGGGCTCTACCGGTAGCTATGTGTTCATCTCTCTCTCTATGCATGATCTTGTGGTCACATGCTTTGTAATCAAGTAGATCTACCTTGCTACTCAAGTGCTTCATTAGATCTCTGCTCTCCCCATATGTGTGAAAGTGACAGCGTGCATGCCATGGTGTCACTTAGGTTTGAGTCTAAATAAATACTCTTTGTCCTTTAATAGATCTATGTTTTTCCCCGCGTGTGTGAAAGTGACAGCGTGCATACCGTGTGTGGCACTTTGGCTAGATTGAATATTTGTTATGAGTTATATTTGGAGTTGGATGTCTCTATGAAATTGTGGTGTTTGTTGGAACCATCTAGCGCTCAAGGTGACAGTGTGGGGTTATCTAGATTGGGGAAGGCAGACTTTGAGGGGTGATGTTATAGCCCTACCGATGATTAGAGTGTCCAACCGGAGAGTAGTTAAGAGTAGTATCATGAAGAGAGGATATCTATATGAGAGAGTGTTCACTAGTGAAAGTATGATCCCTAGGCCTTGTTTCTAAACATTGAAACATCATTTGCTACTAGATCCGTTGCATGTTTGCTTGCTTTAGTCTTTACCTCACCGTCAAGCTATTTTCTGGCACCGTTACCACTTGTATTTCACTATCTCTTCGCCGAACTAGTGCACCTATATACCTGACAAGTGTATTGGGTGTGTTGGGGACACAAGAGACTTCTTGTATCTTGATTGCAGGATTGCTTGAGAGAGAATACCTTTGACCACTTTCTTCCTGAGTTCGATAAACCTTGGGTGATCCACTTAAGGGAAACTTGCTGTTGTTCTACAAACCTCTGCACTTGGAGGCCCAACAACTGCCTACAAGAATAGAAGTGCGTAGACATCATTTGACAATGCACATAAATGCATATTCTATAGAAATACTTCTTTTGGGAAACAACTACTAGCATTATCTGTTTCTATAAAAATTCCGATTTATTCCATAGTTTGTCTTTTGAGAACTTGCTTGCAATTTTCTATTTTTATGGGGGATTCCCTGGTTTGGGGGAACAATTGTCCCACATCTCACTGATCCTCATGCAATTTGTTCACTCATTTTTTATATTCTCGAATGCCTTTTTCCGTCTTTTTTGGAACAACTATCCTACTATTGTTTCTGGTGTTATTTTTTCACATATTTAATGTACTTGGGAACAATGGAAAAAAGTAACAACTCGGATTCTTGCCATCAGAATCTGAGTTTGGTCAACACAATTCTATGTTTTACCATTTACTTTTGTTGGCTAATTTTAAAAATGATATTATTCCCTTATATTTCACTAGGCTATGTGGCAAAGGCGTTTCGAGAAGCGACAGATTCTTTTCAAAGATTTGCTCCCAATGGCCCGCTTGTAATTTCTATATTTTTGTTGGAGCTTCTGCTTTTTTAGAACATATGTGTCTCATGCCTAGATTCTTGTAGTGTAATTTGGTTTCCAATTAATATCTTTACAACAATGTTAAAAGAGAAAGTAATGACTTACATTTTTTGCCTGGTCAGCTGTTGTTGACTTTAGTTTAGTCATAAGAAAAAAATCAAATATATTCATAGAAATTTTCAAGTAATTTGCTGAAAATTTTGGCATGAACCGAAAAATACTGGTTTCTGGTACATTTGAACAAATACCTTTTTCGTGTTTGACAATACACAAATATTAATGCATGTTCCATAGAAATGCTTTTTAGCCTACTTTTACTAGTAGTATTCCTTCTAGAATAAATTCTGATTTGTTCCATATATTTTCTTTTGAAGACTTGATTGCAAGTATCTATGTTTTATAGGGGGTTTCTGTTTTCTTGGGACAACTGTCCCATAGCTGGATGATTCTGGTGTGAGTTATTCCCTTGTTGTGTAATATATTTTGGAACAATAGTGTCAACAAAAGTAACATCTCAGGTTTTTCCATCTAGTCAACAGCTGTTGGCTTCAGTTGGGTCACAAGAAAGTATTCAAATACACTCGTAGGAAGAAGATTTGATGAAAATTCTAGCATACGCAGAAAAATACCGGTTTCTTGTACATTTGACCACCGATATTATTTTTTCGTGTTTGGCGGTGCATAGAAAAATGTATATATCACACAAAATTTCCAAGAAATGTGTATTTTGGGTGCATTACAAGCATTAATCCTTTCTAAAATCTCTTAGAACGCATGTTTTTCTCGTGTACACCAAAGGACCAAGGGAGGGCAATCTAGTAGCCAATTATTAAAATAAGGATTTGCATATATGCTAGTACTTTCATAGCCAATGCAATTCAATGTTCACCATTTTGTTTGGCTAATTATAAGAATGACACGCCTTTCTATTTCCTTCAGCTTGACAGCGCGGACTTTACGAGCGGCGAACGATTCTACTCCAAAGATTTGCTTCTAAAGGATTGCTCATATTCTTTTAAATGATTGCAGTGGCTTTTTTTTCTTAGAACGACTATCTCGCAGATGTTTCTGCTGTTATTTGTTTCTTAATTCTTTATTGTACTTGAGAATAATGTAAAAAAATATCGGAAATGCCATGCATACTACGTTCTGCATCCGATGTGTGTGTGTGGTAGGATGCAGTTTTAGTTTAGTACAACGAGCACAAAACTAAAACTGCATCGTAGGCATAGTGCCGTACGTGTAGCACCACTGAAAAAATGCTAACTGCTCGGATTCATCAGGTTGTTGATTTTAGTTTGGTCATAATAAAAATGTTAACACTCGTAGGAAATTGCCACGAAAATCTGATGGAATTTCTGGCTCGCATAGTAACGTTGAAACATAGCAGTTTCTAGATTATCAGAGCATCGACTTGTTTTGTGCTCGACAGTGCACAGAAAATCCATACTCCACACGGAATTTAGCACAATATATGTTCCTTTCCAGGATCTCTTGAAACGCGTGTTTTCTTCTATGCGCACCAGACAACCACACGAGGCGCAATCTGGTGATTCTCCCTCAGCCCGGCTCAATCAGAATTCAGACAGCATTGACCAGATGATGTTAACACAACAGTGTCCTTTTCATACAATCACGAAGCTGAATTAGCTTTCGTAATAAAAACCTTCTTGACGTAATCATCCGCGTTGCTTCCGCTACACGGGTTCTGAATTCCTAATATGTCGTGTTTCTGACGACAAAGAAGATAATACTCGGTTCGAACGAGTCGACAGAATGTTTCAGACTCATCAGTAAGCTCACCAACACCCAATACAATACAATACAATACAATACAATACTGGATTGCATCTGTGCCAAAAATTAGTACTAGGTAAGGAGACCATAACAAAACCAGGAATCAAGGCCACTCATCACTGTGGTCAAGTCTAAAACAATACAGATCACTGCCGTCAACTCTAACAAGACCACTGTGGTCAACTTTAATTTACACCGATGAATAGTATATATAAGCAGAAAAATCCGGCAGAAACTCTGGTAGAAATATATCAGTTTCTAGTTCATCTCAACATCGACTCTCCTTTCTGTTTGACAGCGCACAAAAGATGCATATTTCACACGAAAAATTCCGCAGCCACACGCGGTTTGTGCGACATTCAGTACTTTCCCCCAGTAAAGCTCAAATCAAAACAGCCTTGACCAGGTGTTAACAGAAATAATAAATGGCATCCATATGATCACCAAGCCGAATCATCTTTCATACTAATTAAAAAAACTTGCTGACGCAACTGTCCGCGCCGCGTTGCTTCCGCTCAATGGGTCCTGAAGTCCTTTTATCGCGTGCTTCTGGCGACAAAGAAAATAGAATAGATCCTTCTGAAGTCCGAACCAATCATGGAAGAATGTTTCAGACTAAGCAAGCTCACTAAGTCCCAAGACAAAACAAAACCTGTATGCGTGGTCAGCTATTCTTTGTATGTGTGGCCAAAAGTAGTACTAGTAAATAAGTGACCAGAACAAAACCTGCAAGCAAGCCCACTCGTCACTGTGGTCAACTGCTCTCATAAGATTCAGAACTGGACCACTCATCACTCAGGTCAACTGAGCTAAAAGACCAAGCAGGGAATACTGACTGCTACTACGTGCATATTTATTTGGCAATAGACTGAAAACTACATGGACGCTGAATTGCTGCTGCACGTACTGTCTGAATCTAACAAGAAATTCAGCATTCTGTTCCCCCAAAAAAGGAAAGGAAAAAAAAAGAAATCAACACGCCGGAACCGCCTACTCTGATAATAAACTGACAGATACGAACGTGCAATCTGTACAAATCACGCACCCAAACAAAGGAGCAGCCACATGGAAAAAACGATGCTCCAATTTACAGAAATACTGTCACGTCCTCACGGAAGTGCAGCAATCACGCGCCGTTCTTGTTACCCCTCGAAAATATATGCTTGATGTATTTCCCAGGCGCATTGCTGTTCTCGATGAGAGGCCTGCAGTTTGAGAAAACATGGTTGGCTCTGTTCTTAGTCGTTCTTCTTCGTCCATGCTCGCTATATGCTTGGCAATCTGCAAAGGGGACTGCAGGCTCAAAAGAGCTAACCGCACATGATCGATCTTGGCCGCTCTCCGTAGCTTCTTGGCATATCTTTGCAACGGAAGACAAGGTGGCCACAATCTTCGACCTATTTGTCACACACCACACGTTTGGTGTCTAGCTCCACCCCATGTCTGGAATTGTTCATACGTATTCCAAACCGCCACATGAAGTCATTGTTAGACGCTGCAGCATATCCTCTTACGGTATGCGCATTTGACGGAGAACAGCCCTTTCTGGTCCAAATGCCAAGCAATAAAATCATCGTGCTCCTCGCATATAGGGATGCAGAGAATGACAACAGCATCCTGCGCTGAGAGTCTGCAGAACCAGTTGCTAGTCCCAGCATTGCATCACTGGATCAATAAGCTCCGACACGGCGACACTTGTGTTATGGGGTGATTGCCTTGAACAGTCGCAGGTGGTTTCTAGACGGTCCACAGAATCCACGGATCCGTCCAAATTTTGATGTTTTTGCCCAGCCCACTCTGCGAATAATTCCCTATTTCACAATTTCAGCACCTCTCAGAATACTTCTTCAGATATAGTAGCTCATACCTAAAACAGGAGTAGACTCTAAAATGTTACCATTCAGGAAAGTATTTAGCACGTAGATCCTGTGCGCACAAAGATTCAGGGGCTTGGAGTAGTCGACATGCCTGATGGGGCAGCATTGCTAGATTGAAAAAATGCAGATCCCTGAACCCCAGCCTTCCATGTTCCTTGGCCTGCGTCATTTTTTTCCCAGCATGCGATGTTCATTATCCTCCTGTTCCCATCAGTGCCGGCAGATCATACTACCTGATTAAAATCTCTTTACCCGCCTTGGACAAAATTCTCTCTTTCCAACCCTGGATGCAAGCCCAAATCTATTCCTTTAAATAACGGAAACATTGTGCCCTTGATCTCCCAATATACATGGGCAAACCATTGCCCTCACAGGAAAGAAATATTTTCAGCACACAGAACCACCTACTCCTCTCATAATAAACAGAAAAATAGCTGACAACTACGACCGTGCACTCTGTACAAATCACGCACCCAAACAAAGGAGCAGCCACACAGACAACCCGAGGCTCCAATTCACAGAAATACCGCCACGACTATCAAGCACGTTCTTGTTTCCCCTCAAATAGATTCCCAAGGAATAGCTCGAGCTGTTCGGGTGTATGCTTGATGTATTTCCCACGTGCTTTGCTGTTCTCGATGAGAGGCCTGCAGTTTGAGGAAGCATTTTGTAAGCGCTATAGAATAATTAAACATGAACTAGAAGTTATAACCTAGATACACGACCATTTATCGACCATCTCTGATACTTGAGATGCAAACTTATAAAACTTTAAAACTAACTACTTCCTCCGTCCCAAAAAAAAGGATGTTGCAGATTTGTCTAAATTTGGATGTATCTATACACTATTTAATATATAGATACATCCAAATTTCTGTAATTTGCCAACCCTCGAAAACGATGCTCTGTTAATTTGCACCGTAAACAAGCATAAACTCAATCTGACACAAGGCCTGACCTAACCTGCATGCTTAGGATTCAGGTCTAGATGTCTAATCAGCACATTAAAAAGATAATAAGTGTGCCTCCAAAATGGCTGCCAAGTGCATCTACGTAGAGGAATAAGTGAGCTGGCTATTTTTATTTTAAAATGCTAGTACAATCGTATAATTCACAAACATATAATATTTTTACCATCACTAAATGACATACAAAATATAGCACAGGGCTAGGTTCAAGATACTACCACTAGGGTTCAAAACAAAAGTATGGAAACAAGCAAGTTTGACTAAGTGTTGTTATGATCCTTAGGTCCGGGTTCATGCAATAAAATTGATTGTTTAAGAGTATTAGGTGTCAGGTGCCAAGGGGAATACCCGGAAAGCATTTGGAAAGATCTGTATGCAGGCAACATAACTTCTGCAACCGCGAGTCTTAGTGACTCCCGCAACTCTGAGTCTGGAACTGACCAACCACGCTGCTTTTGATAATTCTCATCAAACAACACATTGAAAGACCTGAATCTGATAGCATCATAGGGAAAAACAATGTTGCAAAATGGAATAATGAGCCATCATGGTAATAAAGTATGCTGAAATAGTTGGTGCATATGAGCAAACCTCTCTTTCACATCTGTTGAAATCTGACGTCCTGATAAAGGCCAATCTTGACAAGAGAGGCATTGCAACACCTACGACATTGGAACAAACTAAAACAAGGCGATGCACATAAATATTTTGCTACTTTCACTTCTCTATCTTTTTGCGAGTGCACTTCCAGTTTCTAAGCAATACTATTATACTATCATACTTTACATGCAACAGATAAAGCGGTCACCAAAGCTATGTTCAGGAATTTGCGAAAATCCTTCTGAACAATCCTAGATCACTAAAGAATCCTATCCGCAATCATAGCTTAGCAACAAAAAATTAGGGTACTGCAAAACAGATTAGGTCAATCCCTTTTCCCATGATACGAACTGCATCAATGTTAGCAAGTTCAAGGCCATTAATTATTTCTGGATTCCTCCTATCTATTCATTATTGTAGCTACATAAATATTTTATACTCGAGTGTGTTTCACCTGGTGTTCTTAGAGAGACATATATATTTATGAAACCTTTAATAAGATGGCATCCAAATGTAAGAGAAATAGCACAAATGAGTTTTAATCAAAGGTTATTTGCCAGCAAACCTTTGCCCAAGCAACCCTTTTATATTGAACTGCATTTTGCAGCACAATCCTTCGATGTGTTTGAATCCAGTCATCGCCCAATAGATCCTTGGCCTCTGGTCTGAAAGAAAAGAAAGGGAGCATTGCAGTGAACTTCAATTATGCTGAACTCACACACTAACTTATTATGATTTTGCATGCACTTCATAAAGAGCATACCTGTCAACAGAATTAACAATATGATGAATGTTGTTCATTAGAAATATGTGCATCAATGCAGGATCCTGGTATTGTTTTGCTCTTGAATCCAAATTATTTTGTAAAGCTTGCATAATACTCATGGTTACACATGCCAGCTCAGAACCTGTTCCATCGTCCCTTTTGAATTCCACGAAGAGCTGTTTCAGAGTTGATTGATAGCTGCACAAAAAATAGCAGATTCGTGTCATTATTTGCTATTTATATTATCTCTTATTTTGTGAAACTGCAGCAAATAGCTGCCTACTGAAAGATAACATGGGTAGGGTATAGTTAGAAGAACACAACATGAAGGAACTTTTAACACGCAAAACATTGGATTTGTGTCAACACGGCCTTTGCACAAATGTCCTTCACCTACAACTACAAGCAGTATGATCTATCTGCTCTGATCACTGAAACAGTTGGGAAAAATAACAATCTGGTTCTCTGTGAATTAAGACTATCCAAAAGGTCCAAATATGATACCAGCGAGGTGCATAACACAAATATCAAAATAACCTGATGGATAAACTTTAAGAAAGAACACTTGAAAGTACAACCATATACCTGTGCAATCACCAAAAAAAATAGCAGTGCAGATGATTAGGCACTTACTCAAATAAAAACTTAACATAGTTCATCACATAGATCGTCAAAGGATGAACTGTTCCATCAGTAATAATAAACTTTGCTACATCGTTTTCCACAGATTCTTCGAAATCACTGAAAGTCTTCTGTGCAGTTCGTGCTAAACATTTTCTCAGACTGAGTGCAGAGTCATGCATTTGAGAGCATGATTCTCCAACAAAGATGGTGTCAATCTACACATTCAATAGAAAAGATGAACCATTTAGTTATTTCCATACATAAGTGTACCAGCATATGTAAATTCACATTCAATTGACACTACAAGTCTCCAAACTTCCTACAAGATTTGTTAGGTTAAACTGGATATGAAATCAGATATAAGAGAGTCTGAACTCCAATGCCATGTTGAAAACATATTTTATGCATACAAGGTGAACTCAAATACAGATGGCCCGACACTGTGATGGAAGTATGGTATCAAACTGACACATGAGTGCTATCATACTCATATAGCTGCAGTCAGAAAATTGTTGTTTCGTGAACATATGCAACACTTAGCAACCTCTCAAATGTCACTGGTTGAAGCAAACCAAGCTGTTAAAACAGTTACTAGAGGAAAATAATTCAGGCGGCATAAGGGATAAAGCATTTGTGCCAACGGCAAACAGATGTTAACTGTATATTCAGCATCCATTGTTATCATTATGCACATAAGTGCAGTGGTTGGCCAGTGAAACAGGTATGATCTGAATAAAAATGTACCTCCATTTGAAGTTCACACATCATCCCATACATGTCTAGCAGAACAAACAGTTTCTCCAGTGATCTTTTACTCATAGCAATTGCCTCACCAAAGCTGAGTAGAGTAGCCAAACTGTTCTTGGTTATTGCAGAAAAGCACTTGTCCCTCAAAAATTGGCTGCATTCAAAAACTTGGTCACAGAGCTGTCGCTCCCCAGCGAAAAGAAGTTTCACCTGTTCCAAGCAGAACGTGTCAACAGACACAAGTTACAGTGCCATTAGTAGGTCCAAGAGAGATCCTTACAGCAATTCGCATGAATTGAATCCAGTTCTCCTTTTTGGTCTCTAAAACATCCCAAGGCATTTTCTGCACTTCATCTTTACTCAGTTTCTCGACACCCAAGTTCTTCAAACTTGATTCTAAAGCTGAAGCACGAGCTTCACTGCCAAAAAAAAAGTTTCAGCAAGTCCATCCTCAAATCTCAATGGTAGAACTGCAACTGCATGGGTGTCAATCAGGAAAGAAACATGCAAACAAGAAATATCCGATCTTGCTGCAGGAGCCATGCAGTTTCAGTAATGCATGTAGATGTAGATTTATGTTTTTCTTTTGCTGGGCACTGGTATTAGTAATAGCGATATTCCAAACTGGGACTCTTTGAACCCGTCTTATGGGTTATAAATATGGCCAAATACTCAATAGATGTACTCAAATTAACGAACATAACAATACTAAATGAAGATGCACACACTAGCTGCCTAGCTGACAGTCTTGCTTCTATGTTCAATCCAGAAATATACGGAGTATGTACTAGTCAGCTCCACTTACCTGTATAGTTCAGCACATTGCTGATCATACCCATCTCGAACCAATTGTCGTGCTAATTTAGCAAGCAAAGGAACAAACTTGGGCCCAATAAGAGCAGGAGGGCTGTATACGGCAGCCTCCTGGTTATCACATTGTGCACTAGATGATGGCCAAAGCGTACTCAAAAGGCAATCAGAGAGACCATCAAGCTCCATAAGTTTGCTGGATCAGTTAGGTGGCGCACAATGCAAGACTTAGATATGGTAAGATAAAAAAATTAAATCGATATAAATGAGACACAAACCTGCGCTGAGACAACTGATTCTCGAATTCGACCTCCATCTTCACGAGGGCCTTAAAAAGGATGTCATTCACATGGCTTAGTACCCGGTCACTGTTAATATAACTCCTATCCAAGCTAAGGAACCGATCAACCGCGTCAAAACTTTGGAGATTCTCATGAGGACCTTCCAATATTTCACACTCTGCCTGCACATACATACAGATGTCAACAATTCAAGTCATGTCTAGTTTTCTCTCGAAAAGGCAATACATCATCAAAAAGGTATCTAGTTTTTTTCTCGAGACTAGCTTAATTCAGGAGCTCGAGTTTTCCATCAAAAGGAAATCCATGTCCATTAATAATTTTAGTTAACAGAAGGCATATTATGAGACCCTCGTCCCTCGACACTCAGCTAACTTAAAGCTCGCACTCAACACCTTCAAATGTAGAACAGAATGGACTGATCACATGAAACACTCCCTACACCCGTCAGCTAAGGATTGGGCTAGAATTCCAACCGCAAGCAAATCCAATAGTGTTAGTGCTAAAGAACATTTCCATACTTCTCAACCGACCAACTGCATCTAGGAAAATTTGGAAATTCTCATGAGGATATCACGCTCTGCCTGTGCATATAGATAGCAATGCATCACTAAAAAGGATAGCCAGTTTTTCTTGGGACTTACTTCTATGGAATAAGGACCTAAGCTTTTCCATTCAAAATAGAATCTACGTCTAGCCACTTTATAGTTACCAAAATCTATAATTGGGTAATTGACACTACCAGCAAACTTTTTTTTTGAGGGACACTACCAGCAAACTTAAGCTTGCAGTCAACACCTTGAGATGTACAACAGAATGGACATAAATTCATGGGTTAACAATTTAGAGCTACAATGAGAGCGACAGATAGTTTGAGTGAGAAAACACTTGAGTTTTACTTTCCATAGAGAAAGAAAAATATTAGCATAACAGAATACTAGTAATTTTAATTTTGGCCAGTGAAGGTTATTATGTCTTGCATCCTGGCCTCCTGGGCTTGTCTTACTCTTACCATATTGCAACGCAACACTTGTAGATCACAATTTGGTTTTGTTTAATGTGCGACATACTAAGACTGGTGTAGTGTAAATTTTTCCTTTAAAAGCTTTCATAAACTAAGGTATGACCTCATATGCACTGCTCACAATACCTGGTGCACTGAATTGAGCACATCAAGAAGCTCGCTTTGCAACGGTGCATCAAAAACAACATCCAAATTCACCTCATCGACCGCGTTATTTGTCTCTTTATTGAACATTTCTGTAGTTATATCCTCAACTGCAATGCCATCATTAACTCTGGTGCTCCGCACAATGAACTCGTTGGCGTGCTGCATATCTCGTGGTGCCTTGTCCTGTGGTTGCAATGTTATATTGACACTACACTTAGATCGTGGCAGCACAATGTCTGTATGTGGATGTGTGCAGTATGGCAAGGGTCTTGTCTTTTGGATGTTGAAGGCAATGTACGAATTAGTCTCGTTGGTTAGCTGAAGTGAGCATGACATCTGTGTGTTAAGCTCAAAAGGAAAATGTAACTCGAGCGGCTCAATCCCAAGCATATCATCCTCCAAGCAAGAATTTATCTGCAAGAAAAGAGCAGGGCATATATGTATTACTGACCATGCATGTAGATACTCCCTACCTTCCATCTCAGAAGATGTATTTTGAAGAAGGCAAAAGGTTGCAGCATATGTCTAAGGATTTGGGCAAAAGATAATGAATTCAGCTCCTTTTCATCAACTGTTTTTTGAAAGAACCTTTTGCATGTGTGTTTCAACAGAGAGCTTAACAAAGTGCATTAAATCCTAAACCTTGGTGCATGTTAGGTCCAGGATAAAATTGGAACTCTGAACCTCCTGATCTCAGAAATCCTGACCATGAGATTGTCAATTATGATGATGATAAATCTAGTAATTCACTACTAATTGGGCCCGAAGGCTCAGACGTTCAGATTATGTGAGCTAGGGCTGTTTCGATCAATTACATGTCAGTAGAATGTTAATTAATGTTGTTCCCCGAGCCCCTGTGCTATCATGTTCACATTCTTTTACGAAATATGCTGTTGTATTCTGTTTCCTAGGTCTGCGCGTGGGACAATGGACATATATTGTGGAACAGAGGGAGTACTAATCATACGAGCAAGATGAGGAAAGAGAAGGGATGCAGGGGTGAGAGTTATGGCCTAGTACTAATCATACAAGTGAGGTGAAGGAGGAATGCGAGGGCAAGATTCATGGTTGTATAGGAGATGTTGGGCAAAAGGAGTCTGCAAGCCTTTTAAGAAGACACTGCCAACTACTAGCTACTATCTTCGTTATTTTCAAGTGATGTATTAGAAGTTGTAGTGTCGAACCTTGTAAGCTTCAACCATCAACCTGCTAAGTGTTTGTCGAAAAAAAAAGTTGACCAGCTAAATGTTAATTTATTGAAGTCCTTTTATTAATACATTCAGTATAGTAATATAAAACAAATGAATAGAGCCACCCATCGAAGAGTGTGAGAACAAAAATATGTCATTTAGATATGGCATGGGGCATCTTAATAAAGGTGTTCTATAAAAAGAAGATGAACAAAACAACAGGGTGTGTACTATAAAGCTAATAAGGTTACCGGTCCAAATGTGGATTCGTTGGCACTGATGCTGATTTCCCCAGTAGTACATTCCATTTTACTGATATCATTTATTATCTCCGATATAAAAGGTCGTTTGCAAGGGTCAATTTCCTGGCAGAGTAGCCCTATGTCGATGCATTTAGTTACTTGTTGGTAACACAATGGACTTTCCTTCCCTGTTTTTCTCCATCTGTGACTCCATCTTCTGAGTACCTGTTATTCCACAAAGGTGACATAGACGATGCTCAAATATTAACCCAAAATGTAAACAATGCACGCTTGCCATTTATCGTATCTGCAACCCAAGTGGGTGCCTCCAATCATGCGGCAATGGACATGATGATGCCAGATATGATGAAAAAACAGGTTGAGCATGCCTCCTTCACATCACACTGAGCTAGAAGAAGTGACGGAAGCCCTATCTGCTCTGTTTTCTCAAAGAGCGAGATGAGAAGGATTCATACATGCAAAAAAGTGCTAGAAATAAATGTAAATGACAGCATAGATGAGCTTTCTCACTGCATGGACATAGGTTTAGCGTAAAGGAGGCTTATAATCATGGTTTTGCTATTCTAACACATATGCCTTGGATAAAGAAAGGTAAAAAAGACTAACTGAATTTTATATATTTGTGTTCCTTTAACTGTCCGCAACATCACCAAATACATAACAAATTTTAGATTTTTGCATACACATTATTCTTGTACATGTACAATAGTACCTCCATGAAAGAGGTTTATCTAGTATTGTATCATTATATACTTGAAACTGTGGGTAGGTACTTCCATTCATGACAGTTTCTTCTGTCAACTAGAATAGGACGCAGATGCAAGCCCCACTTCTATACTGAGGTAACCTGCCATGCATGTGCTTGCAGTTGCAGGTCTCCGCAGAAGTTCAGAACTTTGCCACAAACCAACACAAAGTTACAAACCTATCCACTCATGTTTATTTAGGAGTACAATAGATTCCCAAAGTCCGCAAAGCTGTTACGTACTGACCACTTTAATGCGAGACTTGAGTATAGACATCACATATTATTTATTTTCTTCCTAGTATGCAAATTAATTAGGAGCACCCAGAATTTTTTTAACTACATGCAAAGGAAAAAAATGGTATTTCTGGAAAGGGACCACTTTCAATTGGTGAGGTAAAAGCATATCTTACATTATTTTTGTTATTATCGGGAATACTCTTCTCTCCTGTCACAAGTTCAATGATTATAATGCCCAAACTATATATGTCTGATTTAAACGACATCTTGCCACGTTGTAGGTATTCGGGATCACAATATCCTCTGCACAGGAAAGGGAGTTTGATGCATTATGGCATAAGAGAATGCAAGGGTAAATACAAGGAACAACTATCAGCTCTTTAGATGCATAGCTTACAGTGATCCACAGCGGTCTACACTCATGGTTTGTGACTTTTCATCAAGTCTTGATAAACCAAAATCGGTAATCTTTGGCACCATCTCATTGTCAAGTAGTATATTGGCTGGTTTCAGATCCATATGATATATATGCTTTTCCATGTGTAGATAATGTAGACCATCACATATTCCTTTGATTAATCGGTAACGTGTACTCCAATCGAGTCCCCTTAATTCATCTACAGAAAGAAAGAAGAGTAGTAAGACAGCATGAAATCTTCTGATATTTCAGTTGTGCAAGCTAAAACTTGCATACTGAATTATAGCAACATTTGTACATGTGCAATGTATTACTTACTGACTGTCAATCGTGAGTAAAAGTAAAAGTAAAAGTAAAAGTGAAGAAAAGAAAAGAAGATAACGAATTATTTTATTCAAAAAAGGTAAAGAAAAGAGCTGCATACCGGCAATATACTTTTGCAAGCTTCCATTGCTGATATACTCGAAACAGAGCAATCTTTCTCTTATCTCGGCATAAATATGTTCTCTTGATCCTTCAATTTTTATTGCTGTCTGGTCTGTACTAGCACAGAAGCCAACAAACCGAACTACATTTTGATGGTTAATCGCCATAAGGCTATCAACTTCACGATAAAATAGCCTTTCATCAATTGTATGGTTGTTCCTTATCCTCTTCACAGCGACATTTCCATTTGATAGGACACCCTGTTTAAGAACATACCATCGTTTAAGGACCAATGATACAACATGTGAATTCTATTGTGAGGATTTAGAGTAAGTGTAGCACTACTGTGAGCAAATTTGCAGGTGTGGTGCAATAAAATAATAGATAAAATAGGGTTGTAATACCCCCTAAGAACATAATTTTCTTTACAGGGAGCACAAAGTAGACAAACCCAACCCACACAGACATGCCCAGTCCCTGCACTTGCTAAGAAAAACTTGCGGTCCTCCGCCACAACTTATGGCACCACAAGCTGGCCACTCAGCACGCGCAGGTGCTTGTTCTCCAGACACCAGACACTTGTCAATGGTACGTATCAAATCCGGTAATATTACAGCCAAAAGAATCTGACTTGGCAATAGATGCCACCAGACCTAAGTGGTATTTGGAGCTGTAGCAACCCTGATACGAGCTGGCCTCCCTGATTGTTTACATAGTTCAGCTACAATGAGGGCTGCACCCAGAGGTAGAATTTTTTTCCATTTTTTTAAAATAAAAATTCCTAGGTCTGCATTGCTGGTGAATTTAAACATAAGTTTAGGACAGGAAACAAGTCAATCAATGACAATTGCTGCTCATGTCAAAAAAAGAAAAATGACAATTGCTGCTTTTAGACCCTCCTTTACTTACAACAAACCTATGTTTGGCCCATAATTTGCAGGTTCACACATCATCCCATAATGTATTTTTTTTGAAAATTTTGACATAATTTTTCAAAATTTGAAATGAACCTTTTTAATTATTTGAAACACCTAGATGTAAATGCACATGTCACCCACATGCACTCCATTTTTTGGTTATACTTTGCTATCCTTGGGATGTTTATGCGCTATATGAATAATTTCTTTAGAAAAGGAAAAATTACCTTATAAACCGTCGCGAATCCACCATGTCCAATTTCTCGCTCTTTGGAGAAATTTACAGTGATCTTCTTCAAAAGTGCAAGTGGCAGATTCGTTGGTTTCTCTCTTCCATCAAGTATATGCTGGAGCACATCAGGTTCCATATATCTATCACCAAACCCATCACAAATAGTTTAAGCATTGTAGCAACCAAAATTTAATTTCACTTAATAGAGCACAGTTGCAGGAGAGCTGACACAAGGACTAGATTAGTCTTTTCTTTTTTGCAACAACAAAACAAACTGAAAATTATAAAACAGAATTGTCTATGCCAACCAATATATATGGTGTCGCCAATCGAAGTACCACAATGAATACATTCTTGGTGAAACTAACCATTATTTATTTACTAAAAATTAACTAGTTGTTTTTCTGCTATCGCTATGATAGTGAAAACGAAGTTGATGCTCCGTATGGAAAAAAGTTAAAAATAATAATGAAGTGCAGTTTAGCCTAGTAACTAGGTAATCAAGTAAAAACCAAACCAAGTGCAGACCCAACTAGATTGGCACATCATCACGTGACAGGGTGGTTACAGAACTATAATTAAGCAGCTGGGTTGCACCTGGGCTACAATCACCAAACATGTTGTCATTAAAGACACAAGTATTTCTGGTACGCACGCCACATTATCTATGATGTGTTGCGACGTGGGTTATTTGCGCAATAGAAAGCACATGTTATTCCTTCAAATGATACTACTACCTAAATAACCCGTGTGTTGCTATGATAAAGAAGAAAAATCAAGGAGCTCAAAATATAAAAACTGATTCCAATGTAGTCAACATTCTTGGTCTAGATAACAGGAATAGGATACATATATGGGTGGGAGCGATTGCATTATTATGGTCACTATGGCTGTGTAGAAACAATATGATTTTTTATGCTAAAATGTCTTCTCCCATGCAGGTCATCTTCCATTGTGCACACTTACTTCGGGAGTGGTCTACTCTTCAAAAACCGGAACACCGCACCCTGTATACGGAGGTGTGTTTGCGGTTAGAGCAAGTGGCGATAGATGTTTTTACCCATCATGGGTGGCAGCATAACTTGCGGATTGAACCTCCTCCACCAAAGGCGTTTCCCATAGTTTCATGCATTCGGTTATGCCTATGATATTGATACTTCTATCTCCCTCTTCTGTTACTTTCGGCTGTGTGCACCTTGCCGGTTGTGACTCTCCAGATTGTAGCATCTTGATGTAAACTTTTGTGTCTAATAAAAGCGCCATTTATCAAAAAAATGTAGTCAACATTCTGTCACATTCTCAGCTTGAACGGACACATGACCTACTGACAAAGTTTACAAACTTCGCCTCTCATAGACAACTAGAACTCTACCTTAAAGGTTGGCAATTGCAGAGCTATCCCAAGTAGCAATTTGGGCTGAAACAAACCGGATGCTACTTTTTGCAACCTTTTGTGCCAGAATGGCCATAGTTGAGTAACCTCTCTACGCAACCATATAAGGTATGTTGCTTTTGTTCGAACAATAGCTCAAGGCGACATCCATGGCCAGTGGTGGCAAGATGATCGCCCTTGACTACGACAAGCACTATGTCACGTACTCACGTGCTCCCCCCTTATCTGCCCATGCCGTGCGCTTCGGCTCCAACGTTACTTAGGACGCTGCCTGGCTCATCTCCATGATGGACGCCATCTATTCTATTTCATGGATCAGACTTGATATATTTCATTGCAGAAAATGCTCTCTCAAGTCTCAACCATTGCCATGCGACCGCCGAATGGTAAAACCAACTTTTGGACACTTCTAGCGGGCGCCCGGGCGCCAGATCGTCGTCCTCAGCGCACCCTGTCCGGCCCGATAAAGCAACTTTTAGTGCCCGACAAAACAACTTTAGTGACCGACAGAGCTACTTTGATGCTCGGCGAAGCAACTATTGCGCTCGATGGGGTGACTTTGGTGCGCGAAGAAAGAACTTGCTCAGACCAAGCAAGTATGGTGCCTGACGGAGCAACTATGGTGCTCGACAGAGCGAATTTGTTGCACGGCGAAAGAATTTGTTCCACCATAGTTTAGTCAAACATTTAGTGACTTTGGTGTCTACCAGTGAAACAAAGCAATTTCGGTGCACGAGAAAGCAACTTTGGTGCATGAGGGCATGTACAATGCGGTGACATCATCCTTTCCTTATGGTTGCCATGTAGGATTTTTTCTCACTTGAAAGAGAGAGAGAAACAAGAAAGATAAGGTTGTCTTCCCTTAGCTAAAGGGTGATCTCTTAGAAATAAGAGAAGGCTATTTTCTCCATTGTACCATATGTCTTCCTTTAGCAAACTAGTTTCTTACTAAAAATAGTTAATTTTCACTAATTGTTAGAGATGACAATAAGAGATAATACATTGTACAACTTATATATATTGCCTTCTCTAGTTGATGTGGAGACCTAAGGGAAGACATGCTTTCTCTATCATTGTACATGCCCTGAGAAAGCAACTTTGATGCCGGACAAAACAACTTCGGTGTCCGAGAGAGCAACTTCGGCGCTATAAAAAAAGCAACCTTGGCGCCCTTGAATCAACTTAGGTGATGGACAAAGCAACTTTGATGATAAACAAAGCAACTCTGGTGCCCGACGAAGCAACTTAGGTGCTCGATGAAACAACTTTGGTGCCCGACAAAAAGCAACTTCGATACCCAAAAAAGCAACTTTGGCGCCGACAAAAGCAACTTCGGTGCCCTCGAAAGCAACTTTAGCGCCTGACAATAGCAACTTCGGTGCCCTCGAAGCAACTTCAGTGATAGCAACATTGGTGCCCGATGAAACAACTTTGGTGCCCTCGAAGCAACTTTGGTGCGAGACAAAGAAACTTATGTGCCCAACTTCGCAACAGTATTAAGCAACTTCTCACCACCTGTATGTGACCTCACTATATTGGTAGGCAACTTGACAACTACTAAAAACAAGTTCACAACAATAATGACCAATGATGCATAAAATATGATAACCCAAACAAGTTCACAGCAACAATGACCGGTGCCCGATGAAGCAACTTTGGTGCCTGACAAAACAATTTTTGTGCCTGAGAAAGCAAGTTCGGTGCCCAACAAAGCAACTTTGGTGTCCGACAAAAGCAACTTCAATGTCCGAGAAGCAACTTCGGTGATAGACAAAGCAACTTTGGTAGGCCATTAGGACAGCGTTGCCGCGATGGGTGAGGACAGCCCTTCTTCATGCAAGCCGATGCTAGACGAGGCAACATAGGTGCCAAACGACCAACTTCGGATCCCGGCGAGGCAACTTCGGAGCCCGACAAGTCAACTTGTGCCCGACTGAGCACCTTTGGTGCCCGACGAGACACTTTGGAGCCCGACTAGGCAACTTTGGTAGGCCATTAGGACGGCGCTGCCACGATGGGTGAGGATGGCCCTTCTTCATACAAGCCGCTCCTCCTAGACGAGGCAACATCGAAACCCGACGAGGCAACTTTGGAGCCCGGCGAGGCAACTTTGTCGGGACGGCGCTGTCGCGGTGAGTGAGGACGACCCTTCTTCATGCAAGCCGCTGCCCAACGAGGCAACATCGGAGCCCAATGAGGCAACTTTGGATCCCGGCGAGGCAACTTTGGATCCCGGCAAGGCAGCTTTGGTAGGCCATTAGGATGGCGTTGTCGCGGTGGGTGAGGATGGCCCTTCTTCAGGTCAGCCGCTGCCGACAAGGCAACATCGAAGCCCAAGGAGGCAACGTCGTAGCACGAGGAGGCAACTTCGGAGAACGAGGAGGCAACTTGTGCCCGACTGAGCAACATTGGATCCCGACGAGGCAACTTCGGTAGGCCATCAGGATGGCGTTGCCGCGATGGTGAGGACGACCCTTCTTCATGCAAGCCGCTACTAGACGAGGTAACTTTGGATCCCGGCGAGACAACTTCGGATCCCGGCAAGGCAACTTCGAAGCCCGATAAGACAACTTATGCTCGACTGAGCAACTTTGGTGCTGGACGAGGCAACTTTGGAGCCCGACAAGATAACTTTGAGCCCGGCGAGGCAACTTTGGTAGGCCATTAGGACGGTGCTGCCATGGTGCATGAGGATGACCCTTCTTTAGGCCATTAAAACTTACGTTCACGACGAGACAACATAGGTGCCTGATGATGCAACTAGTGCCCAACTGAGAGCATCTTGTTGCTTGAAACGGCAATTTTAATGCCCGACAAGGCAACTTTTATGTCCAACAAGGCAACTTTGGTACCCGGCGAGTCTACTTCAGTGTCTAATAGAGCAACTTCGTATTCGACGAGACAACTTTAGTACTAACAAGACAACATTGGTGCCCGACAAGATAATTTTATGAGTTAAATACACTAACAGTCCTTGTACTTGTCGAGCTGACTCGATTTAGTCCTTATATTTGGAATTTGCTAAATTTTGCCCGTGTACTTATGAACTAGGCTCGATTTAGTCCTAATCCATGTTTGGTATCGAAATTGCGCCGGTTCGGACGCCACGTGGACCGGAATCTTGCAGGAACACCCTCTCGCATCTAGAATGTTTTTTCACTGCCAGATATTTGAACATGCCCCTTCCACATCAGCTCCGTTATGTAGAGCGCCCCACGCCATCGCAGATCTTTTCAGACGAGAGAGTTCTATTCGAGGGAGGACAAAAGGAAGGTCTCAACGGAGGTGGAGGCGACGGGCAGTGACAGAGGCGGCGGTCGTTGGACCAGAAGGTGGAGCGACATATTTACAACGGAAGGTTAACTAATGGTATCAGGGTAACACGGGAGGGGCTAACTGCAAACTTTCAGTCCATATTAACTCCTGCAAGTGGGACACACCTACATGTGGCATCCGAATAAGCGCAATTTCAACACGAAACATTGATTAGGACTAAATCAAGCCCAATTCACAAGTACACGCACAAAATTCAGCAAATTCCAAGTACGAGAACTAAATCGAGCCGTTCTAATAAGTAACACGTACAGGACCGGTAGTGTATTTAACTCTAATTTTATTGTCCTTCCAAACAACTTTGGTGCTTGATATAAAAAGTTTGGTGCCCGATCGAGGGACAAGTCCGTCCCCTCTCACTCTCTCACTGCCGGCCCAAACGAGGAGTAACATTTTTCTGTAGATGGGACCCACGTGTCATTGCTTATGTCTTTCCCCTTATTCCATTTTTTTTTCTTTTCCTTTCTGTTTCTTTTTCCCCATGGAGGAAGCCTCCTGATGTACGCCGCCGCGGCGCTTTGTTGCGCGCAGCCGAGCTCCACTGTTGGGCGCCGCCGTTAGCGGGAGGCCCACGAGGTCCTGCTCGAGCAGCGGATCGAGGCCTTCCCCTTCTACTCTCCGGCAGCTACCGCGCGCGCGACGGAGCTCTGCCCGATCTCCTTCACCATCGCCTCGCCGTAGCTGTTGTTCTACAGAGGAGCTCGCCGACGCTGTTCGTCAAGGGAAGCGGGGCCACTGCCTAAGGTCATCACAGTGAGATCAGCGATCCGGTGGGGGCCGTGGGGGAACCAGCGGCGCGCAGGGTGCTGGAGTCGATGGTCGTGGGTTGGGAATCCAGCGGGGCGCGGGGTGCTCATGGACGTCGGAACCGGCGCGACTTCAACGCGGTCTTCCGGCGAGCGCCATCGGGAGGTCGGGCGCACAGGAGGCAAAGCATCGGAGGTGAGAGTGTGCGCTCGAATCCTTGTCGTTTCGATTCAGCGCCCACGCGCTCGTAAGAAATTGGGAAGTAATTTTTGGCAAAGTTATCAAGATGGCAACTAAGTTCTTCAATCTTGCTTTCAGTAGCAAAAATCGTCAGGATTGCAACTTACAAGGGCCTTGCGGAGAGTCAAGCGGAGACCGAGTTGGCCGTTCGCGGCGGACGGCGGCCTGGTGTGGCGCTTCTTGCGGTTGAGGCGTTGACGCGTTGGTCTGGCGTGGCGATCCGGGTTGACTTCACACGACGCGGCGGCGCCGATGTCCGGCGAGGCAGCGAGCTCTAAGCTCTGCCCTCTGGCTGCGGGGCCCCTCCGGTCCTTCCCTCTCAGCTCTCAACTCTTCAAACGTGTGTTCTATAGAAACTCTTGAAACGTGTGGTCAACGAAGGAGGCGGAGGGGCGCTGGCCCTCTGACGTGAACCGATGAGGAAGAAGACGGTGGGGAGATGGAGAAGAAGGGAGAAAATATGAGCGGAATGGGGGTGCTCCACGGTAAAAGACGCGTGGCAACACCAGAACGCGGAGGATCCTGAGGTCCTCTCGTGAGCTGTCAGAGCATCTCCACTCTCTCTTACAACATCTTGAGTGGGCCATAAATGCAGGCTTTAGTGTTCTACTAGCAAAATGCCTGCGCGTTGTAGCGGAAGAGAAAATGATATGCTTATATACTTTTTTTCTCAGCAAACATATATCCATCATGGGCCAAAGGGACCTGAAAATGTCGTATCTACCGTTCGTGCCATGAACAGCCTCTTGATGACCTTTAGATGACCATTGTTGTCCCATGGCCGCTCATAAAAAATGTAGGAACGACAAAAAACACTCCTTCTTTTATTATTAGATATATATATAGATATATAGGATAGAAAACAAGCTTCGTGTGTTGCAACGGGAGAAAAAAATTGACGAACATACTTCTTCCATGTGACATCGTCGGCCGCGGGCAGTTGATAAGTGTGTGATCACCAAGGTGACGATCGCCACCATGACATCTAGGTCGTACTCCGCTTAGCTACTATTTGTGTCGTTAGCAGCCGACTCCCAGGTATCCTTTTGATCGGCATGGTTGTGACCTCGTAGTCCCTCAAGAGAACATATAGAGAAAACAAAAAACAAACATGGTTAAAAATAAGCCTCTTTTATATTTATATTCATAAAAAAGAAAGTCAAGCATGGAGCTAGGCTAGTACATCACTCGTTGATCAATCTAGAGATTGGAAATTGTCCAAGCTACGACGGAAATGTTGGTCAGGAGGTTAGCATATGTCACGCTAACTACAGAGTGCGTGTGTCCTGCATGCACATTGCCACCAGGTGTCCAGCTTACTATGTACGGGCCTATCTGAACTATTGTTCTTGGGGTTGGACTTGTAGACACAGCTGAATTTGTCGGTCTCCATATTATAGTAGTGGCGGCTGTCACGCCCCATGTATGACAGCGACAGCTCCCTACTGCTGTTGTGTTTGGGAACAATGGCTCCTTTCTTTTGGGACTCACGGGCACACTGAGGACAAAGTACGCCGGGGCAGCCCGCGGTCTTTTCATATTTGATCGCTCACTACTAGGAAACTAGCTATAGATAGACATAGCTTCTGTGGCGCATGGTCCTGACCATGCGCCACAAAAATTACCCAGTGACGCATCCGTAGACATGCGTCATAGAACCACCAAACTTCTGTGACGCACCTTCCAGAGCAATGTGTCACAGAAGTTTGGTGGGATCCACACCGGCCGTTGGACCATGAATCTTCTGTGGCGCATTACTACATATGCGCCACAGAAGTTTGGTGGGACCCACAAGCAGCGGGTCGACCGTGCTACGAACAAACTTACGTGGCGCATACGGGGTGATCGCCACGAGTTTATATCTTCTGTGGCGCATAATGCGATATGCGCCCCAGAAGATATATGTGGGCCCCACTCTCTGCTCACCTATGTACAAGCTTCTGTGGCGCATTGTTGCATGTGCGCCACAGAAGAACAAACTTCTGTGGCGCATGTGCTTGGTATGCGCCACAGAAAGCTTCGTGCTTCTCAGATTATTTTCCTCTTGTGCTTTTCCCGACTAAACAATTACCTTGAACAGCAAAATAAGTACCTTCTTAGAATATACTAGACAATCTAGTAGATAGACATGTGCAGTGGCATACATCGTTGCAAAATGCACACGCGCATAGCCTTGAACAACAAAACAACAATGCTCATTGCAAATACACAAACTACAACATTGCAAATCCCTTCAAAGAGCTGGTGGGGGCGATGGCGGTGGAAGATGCCAAACCTCCCTGTTCATGCGCGCCTGCAGCCTACGGACGTGGTCCTCCATGGACACTTTGGGGTCGAGCACCGGCCGCCACACGATTGGTTCCGCCATGCGCGCCCTCTCCTCCGGAGACGCGAGCGTCTGACCTCATGGCCTTGTTGTAGAGGGCCTCATGCCATGATCTGGCCTCCTCCTCGATTAGGTTGACCTATGAATCCCGTGGCGGTGACTCCAAAGATCGCCTCGACCTCGCCCCTCCACTGCAGTAGGCTGCAGAACGCGAGCGGTGTGCTCTCCAGTGAGTCTTCCGTGAGTTGTGGGAAGAAGACATGAGGCGGGTATGTTGCTTTAGACAGGAGTGTGGCATATATATAGAGGTGTCATTAAAGAGCTCTATCGCCACCTTTATTTGGTGCAGAGGTTTTAGTGTTACGTGGCGCATGGGCACATGCGCGCCACAACCTTCTTCCTTTCGTGGCGCATTAGCCATGCGCCACGTATTGAGTCAGGCCCACTTGGCCCATCGCACTTATGGCAGGTTACGTAGGCGCATGCACCAGATGCGCCACAGAAGATTGAACTTCTGTGGCGCATACGACCTGTATGCGCCACAAAACCCTTCGACCAGATCTGCACAAAGGTGGCAGCTTTGCTTCCTCCTCTCTCCCACCATCCATTTCACATCCTTCTTCCCCCCCCCTCCCAGCTCGTCTTCCTCCTCTCTCCTACCCTATTGTGTCTATACTTTTCTACATTTTGTTGTATTTAAACCTACTATAGTTGATAGATTGGCTAGGGAAAGTCTTTCTCCAACTAGTTGATCTAAAACACACCTACTTTTCTCCTCCACGTCTCTACTTTTCTCTCTATAGATCTATTGATCCACACTCTCTCACATCGCGCGCTCGAGTCGGTATTCTATCTACCCGGTGAGTAATTGGCCATGAATATGCATGTTTTGTAGGTGTAAAGCTTGTCGCGCGGGCGGTGTGTATATGCGATGCATGCATGGCGCGAAGATGATGTTTGTGCATGAAGCTTGTGTGGTGCATGAATGCTTGCATGGGAAGAAGATTCTTGTTTTTGCTTGTCTCTGTCCCGGTGTGGTGCATGGATGTTTGCCGAAATGTTGATTCATTTCCATTTCAGCAAAATTTTGCACCACCCATATGTCCTACTTTTAGGAAAGTTCATGCCGAATTTTTCTGGCGACGACCATGCATGTGTGTTTTGTGTGTGTATATTTCTAATTAACCTACTCTCTGTATTTTTGCTCTATATGTGCATACCACGCAGGCTACCATGGTCGTCAGCATGAGCGAAGGTCGAGTTAGTAGGTATAAGAAAGACGCCAAGGCGGACATGATTTGGAACAACAAGACTCGGATAAGATGTCCATGTCGAACATGCAAACTCCAGCGCTGGATCGACCCTGATTCTGGACAATTTGAGGATCACCTGCTCATGCGCGGTTTCATGCGTGATGACTTCGATGAGGAGCTGGCAGTAAATGGTGTTGGTCATCATGAAGACTTGGGCGAGCGAGAAGACGAAGAGTCTCCCGACGGGCATGGTAATGATGACGAAGATGTAGGGTTCGCAGCATAGAAAACAAAAAAATTCCTATGATGGGAACAACTATGTACCAAGATCTATCTACTAGATACAAACAACGGGCGGATGTATATCCATAGAGAACATACCCTTGAAGACCGACAAAGCTTAACGAGTCCAAACTCGTGGTTGATGTAGACGATCTCTTGCTGATCTCAAGATCGAGAGGAAGTCCTAGCGCCAAGAAAACAGCCAGATCCGTGCTCGCACACACGTTCGAGGCACCGAGCAACCTCCGCCTCCTCGCTCCAGCGATGCAGAGGAAGCACAGCTCTTTATTGCCGAAAAGCCACCGGGAACATGTATCTCGCTAGTCCGAGACCATGGGGGATAAATTCTAGAGGGAGAGAGAGATCCTTCACGAGGAGGTGTGAGTGAGAGAGAGGGAGGGGGGCTCCTTTTATAGGGAGAGGGGGGGCACCCAAGGGGCCATGCGCCCAGCCATGGGGATGCCCCCACCTCTTCCACATTCATGTGGGTGGACACTCCACTCACTCAAATGCCTTTCAATTCCCTCCACTCAAAAACCCACTCAAATTCCCATTAAATTTCCACCAAATTTAATGCAAACTCTCATTAAATAAAACTCCTTTTATTTATTCAGAATTTTGTCAATTACTTTAATGACAAACATTCACATATAACCCCTTGCTAGTATTTCATTTCACATGTAGAAACACTTTACGCAATTTCACCAAAACCCGCTTCGTATCTAGTGAAATAAATTCCTGCGCTTGTTATTCTTTTCGGCATGAAACTTTTGCTCCAAATGGATGTCGGTGTCTCTTAAGTGTGTCACCCTACGGTTCGCGAATAATGCGGACATGATCGAGACCCCTCTCGGATCAATAATCAGAAGCGGGATCTGGAGACCCATACTGACTCCCACACATTCAACGATGACTTTCTTGTGATCGTGGAACCTTTACACTAGTATCTTAATCCCTTTGTTTAGCGATATATTGCATGTCCGAGATTCGATCATCGGTATTCCATACCTAGTTTGATCTCACATCGACATGCACTCTTGTCTCTGCCTCGTGATATAACATTCTAGTGATCAAATCACTTGCTTGCAAGCTAATCAATGTGATATCACCGAGAGGCCCAGAGTATATCTATCCGTCATCGGATGAACAAATTCCACTCGATCCATGGGCCTCAACATAACACTTTATTAGTTCTGAATCCATCTTTATAATCACCCTGTTACGGTGTGACATTTGATGTTATCAAGAAACTCTTCCGGTGTTAGTGATTGACATGATCTCATGGTCTAAGGATTAGGATCACTTCGTAAGTTGTTATAGCAATATAAACTCAATGACTTTGATCGTAATGCTATACTTCGGATGAATGTTCATCACACCATTACACTGATGTTGTGACCTCGTTATTAACAACATCCAATGTCCATGATCAGGAAACCTTTGATCATCTTGTTAATCAACGAGCTAGTTTATAAGAGAGGCATAACTAGGAACTTCCTTTTTGTTTATTAAACACACATGTATTAACGTTTCCGTATTAATACAATTATATCATGTAAAATAAACATTTATCATAAATAAGGAATACGATAATAACCACTTTATTATTGCCTCTCGGGCATATTCCCTTCAGTCTCCCACTTGCACTAGAGACAATAATCTAGTTTGAGAACTTTGCGTATTGAACACATATGGCTTTCTGGCGTTCCATATACGCAACTGTAAGTGGTTAACATAATCTACGGATCTGACGCTTCAGGTCCGTGTGTATTGGCATGTCTTTGCGTCTTCACGCATCACTCATTCTCCAATGAGATGGCATTGTATAAATTTGGTCTTTCGGTGAGACCTTTAGTTCCTTGGGGTTAAAACACGTCCATACTATTGTCGTACAATATATCTTTAGTGTTAGCCCGCTGCGAACCACACCTTAGTTTGATAACAAACTACTTGACACAAATTCCCTCCTTTGCTGCTACTATAGCAGTCATATACTTAGCCTTTTTGTTGTAGTATTCGTCACAATTTCTTAACTATGGATTTCATCCAAATCCATCATGGAATCTCCTTTCCATTACATTGCGCCACCCATAGTTTAAATTGAGATAAACTTAATTTGTATCTTGTGACAAAACTAGTATCAATGTAATGCTTTACAATGAACTATTTATAATTGTTTGTCACCTCTACACAAATATATTCTTAGTTCTTCCAAAAGATCATAAGAATATCTTTACTATCGTCCAATGATCATTTTATGATTCATTTTGGTATTTGCTCATAACACTTAGAGCATAGGACATATCTGGATGTGTACATATCATGGTATGATTGATCAAAACATTCTCGTGATTTCACTCATCAAGTGTCAAAGCACTTGAATCTTGTTTCACTTATCAAGTGTCGATGCACTTGAATCTTGATTCAATTTCTTTCCATGCAACAAGAACCGTTTCTAGTCATTTCTATATTGAACTCCTTCAATATCTCATATATGTACGTTTGGCATAAACATATTAGCGTCACAGTCTATCCACTATAGACATTCATGCTAAATATTTGGGTTTTGCCTAAGTATTTCATCGAAATGAAATTCTTAACCTTTGTCAATAAAAGATACATCATTTCTAATCAACAAGATGTCATCCACATAATGTATTAGAAATATGTCTCAGCGCTCCCACTTAATTTCTTGCAAATGCAAGCATCTTCATCGTCTCCTGATGAAAAACTCCTTTTCATCACGGTGAAGATTCCAACTCCGTGATGCTTACTTCAACCATTGAAGTTTGCATGCCCTTTTTAGCATCCTTTGAATTTTAACAAAACCCTTTGGACCGTGTCATGTACACGTTCTAGGTAACCATTCTATTAGAAGAATTTTGTTTTGTTTATTCATCTACCATATACCAAATTATATGTAGTGGTTGCTACTTTAATCCGTCCAGACTAAATATCTCTATGAAAGATCAAATCTTGTCATAGTCAACTCCTTGAACATTGTCGTAAAATACTTTACGACATGTCGACTATTTCATAGATGTGAAACATCCATGTCTGTTTCTTTATAGATCCAAATACGACCGATAGGTTTTTACACCTTTTCGGAGGGTCTTCCAAGTTCAAAACTTGATTTTTCGTGTATGGAACTATCACGGATTTTATGGCTTCAAGCCATTTGACGGAGTCAGGGCCCATCATCGCTTCTTTGTATGTAGTCGGTTCATCATTGTCAAACAATAATGATTTACTCTCAAATCTCAGCATTTGATTTGTTTATCCGACCGACTTGGTTCAATAAGAACTTAGATCTCCGTGACCACAACCTTTGAGGCACATAAGCTATGAGCATTATGGCAGCCTTCGGAACGATTTCCGGCGCTGCGCAACTCAGCACATTTAGCTAAGGTTCGTTAACCTTATCAAAGTTCTATTGTCCTCCCACTTAACTTTTACGAAAAATTCCTTCTCCAAGAAACTTCACATTTCAAGCGACAAACCCTTTTGTCCTTGGTGTTATGGAGGAATAACCAATTGGTATTCGAAATAACCTACAAAGACATGCTCATCCGACTTCGGTTGTAAACATCTTACTTATGTTCAGCATACCAAAATTTAAGAAATGACAACTTGGGTTTTACCCCAAACCATAACTTCCATGGTGTCATTTCAACGGATCAAGATGGAGCTCTTTCAAAGGTAAAAGGTAAGTCTCTAAAGCTTTAATCTTTTAAAACATAATGGCAGTTTTATAAATAACACCTTTGATCCAACCATGTCAAACAAGGTTTCATTACAAATCTCAAACACTCCATATTCCTATGGTGTTTCGGGATATGTAAATCTAGGTGTTTTGCTAAACTTGCAACTCAAATAAATCCCTTTATGATAAAATCATAATTCATTTATTTTCTTGTTACACTTGTAACTCAAACAAATCCCTTATGATAAAATCATAAACCATTTATTTTCTTGTTACAATGATTTTCCACTTCATCTTGAAAGTCCTTGAACATTTTCAAATATTTCACACTTCTTTCTCATTAAGTGAATATTCACTCAAATTTCTGGAGAAAGCATATGAAGTTGAAACCCATCGCTTACGACTACACATAATGGAATACATACATCGATATGTATAAATTCCAATAATTTAGTCGTTCGTTCTTCTTTGGCCTTTGAACGAAGTTTTAATTATCACGTGGAAAGTCTCACAAGCGTCACTTGATCAAATCAAAGACTACAAAAATCCATGAATATGGAGATTCTTCATATTTTCTTTCCAATATAATTTAAACGGCGATGTCACTTCGTAAGTGATCTTTCAATCATTTGTCTTCCGACATTTTAGCATTAGGTTTTATGGATGTGATTTCTCCAACTAGATTTGTAAATCATCCATATAATATGGAATACGGTAATTATTTGAACAACCTTTGTTCTCATAATACCTGATTCAAATAACAATTATTAAAACAAATCTTAAAGTCAAGCTTTGATGTCAACGAGAAATACAAACAACGGTTTGTTTGTTTTCGATGAACATCATCACATATTCTCTTGCTAGTTACTTAGGCCATTGTGGTTCATGAATTGCGTTGTTCCGTATGAAATTTCATACCAACCAATTCGGTATCCAATACCCAAGAACCACATTGTTTAACAAGCAAAGAATACAACCATAACATGTATATCATCTATATACCTAAACTGGATATTTCCAGTCTTTTCTTTTCTGCCAAATATATTTTATAGATTCTCTTTCAGCATTTCCTTTTCCTTTTTAAAAGAATCTATCAACATCAAAAGTGTCGCCATATACATGACACACAGTCCAAAGCGTGTATATTCAAATAATAATACCTTTGGACTTGCACTTTGAAGTAGATCACCATCATCAAAATGATCGGTATTCTTTCAAAATCCATTCTTTAGTAATCTTTTAGTGTAGTAAACACTTTACATACATCTTCTATTCATCCTTATCATGAAGACTTTCATGATCAAGCTACTGTAGCTTATAAAGGTGAATCGTGAGTATAATATTACTTTCCAAAACCCTTTTGGATGATTAGGATGTCTAGCATCTCCAACCTTCGTAAGTTCTCATCCAATATGAGAACATATATTATACTCTATCATATTGCAACCAAAACATTGTTTCAGATATCATTATATCTGCCACACATGATAGTTTCTGAAACAATTCTTTCAGCTCCTAGATAAACTTGATATTAAAACAATCAAGAATCATGGAGGCAAACATGATACTTAAGATACTAACACTGGAATTGTTACTCTCGATTTAATACTAACCATTAAATTTCACGGAGTAAATAGAGTTTGATGAAAGTTTGCAATAGGACTTTAAACTTTAGATTGACACTCAACACAATACGATACCAGTTCGTAAAGTAAATATCCAGAATTCTATAGTTCTATTTTCTCAATTACAACTATGCATAATGTAGTGAACGAATGCCAATGACTACAACAAATTATGC